>CM068742.1:107734728-108994271 GCA_035084275.1 Hydrolagus colliei
TATCTGGTTAATGACACTAAGTTATAACAGAAATGCATAGCGTTCAAAGTTGGTTTTGGCTAGATTTTTTGTTCTTACTCCCCTCCGGAATTAGTTCAATTGGAAACAAATCCTCAACCATGAATCACTTTGGAATGTCATCTCAACTCTCTGTGCTGTTCATTACTATTCAGATTTAAACCAAATAAATTCTGTGCTGACAGGTATCTTAGTTCCAGTATCCAACCTACAGAGGGCAGAACTATATCCATGATATATTGTTAAAATGCAGAAATACATAATTATGGGTGTTTGTTTTGATGACATTTGTTTTTATTGTCACTCAGACTGGAGTTTAATTAGTGCTTTTAATTGGTTTTGATTGTAACTGTTTAAATCAGTTACCAAATCGGACTAAAATAGATTTGATTCCAAGTCAGCTGTCCAAAGGCACTTCGAGGCATCCTCTTCTTGTGAAAGACCCCTTATAAATGTAAATTACTGGTGTTGCAAAATTGTCTGTAACTGATAATGAACAGCATGTTATTCACTTATTACACGTTCAACGGCTTGTTTCAGTAACTGTTGCTATCACATTTGGTGGCTAGATCAGTTTGAATAAATAGAAATGGGAAAGAATGATGATTATTGTTGATTTGAAAATCTCTGCATGAAAGCATTCAGGAATTCCTTGATTTAGAGATTCACTAATGGAAATATGGGGAAATTAAATGGTAAGCTACATAGATCGATAGTCTACTTCAGCGTCAAATGGTATCTATGTTACGGAAAATCTCAGTGATCTTACAGGAACATCAGCAGGCCCTAAAAATAATTCAGAAACGCAAAATGCTACAGATGCTGGAAATCTGAAATAAAAACAGAAATCGCTGAGAACAACCAGCGGGTCAGGCAGCATCTATGGAGAAAGGAAAAGTGAGTCAACGTTTTGGGTCCACGACCTTTCATCAGAACTGGGAAATTCCCCCTTTTGTTTCAAAAAATCAACACCTCTTTAACCCATCATCTCCTGCCCTCTACCCCATTTTCTCCTTTGTCTTCCTTGCCCTGCCTCTCCCTCTCTGTTAATCTTTAAAAGCCTCTTCTTCCTAACATGCCCCAGTTCTGACGAAGTGTCGTGGACCCGAAACGTTGACTCACTTTTCCTTTCTCCATAGATGCTGCCTGACCTGCTGAGTGTTCCCAGCGATTCTGTTTTTGTTTCCAAAAGTAGTTCAATTGAGTTAGACATTCAACAACAACAACAACAACAATTTACATTTATAGAGCGCCTTTCACGTCGGGAGGACGTCCCAAGGTGCTGAACAAGAGGCGTGTGACCCGAGCTGGGAGGGGAGTGTTTGGGAAGGGGTGAAACACGAAGGGGAGGTAAAAGAGTTCGGGGTGGAACAAAAGGCACGATCGAAGAGGAAAGTCTTCAAATCGGCCTTGAAAGAGGAAAGGGAAGAGGCGAAACGGAGGGATTGAGGGATGGCATTCCATAAGGTGGGAGCGGAGAAACTGAAGGCCCGGCCTCCGATGGTGGGGCGGTTCGGGCGGGGGGCTTGGAGCAGGCCAAGTCCTGTTGAACGGAGGGTCCGGGTGGGCGTGTAGGGGGAGAGTAGATTGGTTAGGTAGGATGGGGCAAGGCCGTGTAAGGCCTTGTAGGTGAGGACGAGAATCTTAAACTCAGTGGATTATGGGCAGTTGGTACCATTAGACTGCCATTAGGTTACACGCAGTTTAATGAGATTACAGGGAATTCAATGAGGTGAGAGAGTTCAGTGAGGTGGAGACATTCAGGGAAATGGACGGCAGTTCAATGAGATTATATATATTCAGTGAGGCCAAAGATATTTTGTGAGGTTGACAGAAGTTCAATCAGGTTACAAACATCCAGTGAGGTTAACAACAGTTCAGTGAGTCTGGACAGTTTGGAACGGTTAACAGCAGTTCACTGAGATTGTAGACATTCAGTGAGTTTGTAACATGGGCTAAAATGATGGTTCAAATAATGCTGTCTCTATCAGAACTCTGTTAATTTTTAAATTTTGCCTCCTGTTGTAATTCAGATCTACATGATCATCACACCGTTCCCTATCCATGACACTAGGCAGGTGACTGAATACATTTCTTGAACTGATTGTTATGCATTCTGATTCCCTTCTTTTAGATGTCCCATTCAGACAAAAATGAAAAGCTCCTTAACAGATGGGGAAAAATTGTGAATGACTGTACCACTCTACATTGCACTGCATTGGTAAAACAGATGCAGAATCAGCTTCTATAGGCTTGAAAGGCTATGAGGATAAAGCAAGGCAGTGAGATTCAAACTATCCCACAGGTTAAAGGCACTGCTATACTGAAGACCAAAAATTCTGCAAACCCACACACGAGTAAGCTCCCGCCCACGCCTCTGCCTCACTGTCCTCACTCAAATTTTCTTTTTAAACTAAAAGAAAAACTAAATTTTCAAACAGTGAACCCACCGGTGACTTAATTCATTATTTATTTTGGTGCCAGTAGAAGTTTGTTATTGCTACCAGTAATTCTGCTGATACAGGTCAGATCCAGGATTTCACCTTGAAGACAGTCTGACATGCACCCTTGATTACCATAGCAACCATTTTTTAAAAAGCATCAAAAAAAGTAAATGTTACAAGAGCAGAATGTTAAATAGTTATATTTCAAGTGTAAAACTTTAGATTTCTATGCTATCCAGTGGAGCCTCTGCATGTCCCTGTCAGCAAGTGTCACAAAGACACTGATTGACATGGACAGACAGAAGCTCTGATACCAGAGAGTAGCCCAAAGGTTTTCTTTTAGTTTTTTTAAATTGTCCGTTGGGAATACAACATCATTACAAATAGCAGGAAAAGTCTGATTCATAACTATTAATAGGAATAGTCAATTTGGTATATGTCCCACCAACGTGGAGGATGTCTCAAAGCGTTTAACAGTATTTACTGTAAGGAAGGGACATTGATTTGGACAGCTCTTTTCAAGAGTCGGTACAGACATGATGGGCTAAAAGGCCTCATTCTGTGCTTATAAGTCTATGATTCTATTATTTCCGCTGTCCGTATTGATGCCAGAGATACCGGCATCTAACCCCCGCCTGCCTCATTTCTGATTCTGGCTTGTGTACTGCACATTAACCCTAAAGTGCAATACATCCAGGTTTTGGCATTATTTAGCCATTTTCCACACTAAAAATGGTTGACTTCCAGGTCGACCCTGATGTCACTTTCTGCTCATTTTGTATGCACTCTCTGTGTTACTAGACGTTCGTCAGCAAACTCGTATGTACTGTAAGAGACCACTTTTTAAAAAATGCTACTCACCTACTCACAAACAAGCCCAGCCCCTCTGCTCACAGACAAGCCCAGTTCCTCTGCTCAAATAATACTCTGAAAATTAATGCAGAAATACTCCAGCACAGATTCACAGATCAACAACAATTTGGATTTATATAGCACCTTCCATGCCAAATGATGCCTCAAAGTGCTTCACAAAATGGATCTCGGGGTCGAGCCAGAGGGAAGGGAAGAAAGATAACCAAAAATGCAATCGAAAAGAATAGTTTTTAGGCGCCACCTGAAAATAGGAAAAGAATGAGTGAGGTGAAGGGAATGATGGAGGGAGTTCCAGAGCCTCGGGGCATGGTGGCTGAAGGCACGGCCACCGACGGTGGAACGGAGGATTCGGGGGACAAGGAGGAGGTCAGACCTGGTAGAGCGAAGGCAACGGGTACTGTAATGAGGGGAGAGGAGGTCAGAGAGGTAGGGGCATGCAGAGGAGTGGAGGAATTTGAACACAAGAGTTATGATCTTGAAATCGATCCGCTCCAAGACAGGGAGCCAGTGAAGTTTGGCAAGGACTGGGTAATCGGGGAGTGAAGTTTGGTTTGGGTGAGAATGCGGGTGGCAGAATTTTGAATAAACTGGATTTCATTCTGAAGCAGTAACTGTTCAGCGTCTTGGGACATCCTCTTGATGTGAAAGACTCTATACAAATGTAATTTTGTTGTTGTTTATGAATGGTAGCGGAAGGGAGACTGGTGAGGAGGGCATTGGAATAGTCCAGTCGAGAGGTAAAAAAGGCATGGACCAGAGTTTTGGCAGCTTTGGGGTGAGATATTGGCAAAGATGAGTGAGGGCTTTATTTGAGAGGGAACGGAAGTTTTGAAGGGAAATGTGGATGGGTTTGCTGGTGGGGGGGGGAGAGGGAGGAGAGAGTGGAATAGAGAGGATTTAAAGTTGTGCAGAAAAGATGGATGTAGAGTGTGAGGAGGGTGGAGAGTTTGGGAGGGTATGTATGATGGAGGGGGAAATTATGTTTGTCTTATGGAGGCGGTTTGTGTGGAGGGAGTGAATGATGGGAGAGTTGGAGTTGTTGCTCTGGGACAGCCAGAGCCTGGAGCCACAATGAGCCCGGCAGAGGATACCCAGACTGGAGCAGATGGAAGTGGTAATGGGGTCCAGGAGAGAGGGAAGGTGGGGTGTGGGAGAGAGAGGGACAGGGTGAGAGTAGCGGTTGGAGTGGGGTGAGAGTAGAGACATTTATGGTGGTTGGGGAGGCTTGGGTCAGGGCGCCAGCCAAAACACGCACGCAGAGACAGGGAGCGAGCGATCACAAGGACAGATGTTTATAAAAAAAGAAATATGGCAAAACGATTTCTGAACAGAAAAGCTTACAAAAATGTCTTTATAGTCCTTGGGTTGAATATACAACACAGTATAATATATTACACATTTGCATTGATATAGAACCTTTCACATTGGAAAGACGTCCCAAGGCTCTGGATAGTCCAAGGTTTGCGTCCAGACGGGCTGAGAGGGTGAGAGGGTGGGGGCGAGGGGTCAAGGGATGGGAAGGAAAAATGGCTGAAAGCATGGCCAAATATGAAGAACTTGAAGTGGACCTTAAGATCAAAGTAAGGTTTTTCAGCCTTCTCTAAAATATTGATTAAATATTATACTCTATTCATATCTTGCCTCCACAGAGAGTAAAATGTTTTACATTTTCGTCTTTTCTTTAAAAAAAATTCCCACATTTTAAAATATTTCCGTACCACACATCCCAAAAGGTAGGTAAATAGCCAGCTTGCTATATGAATGATTCCTTTTAACTTAGATCCAGTATGATTGCCTACAAGAAAACAGTACCTACACTTGATAGCAATTCCCTGTGGAGCAATTCCACCCATTTCAAGACAGCAGGCACTGTATCAAATGGAAGGATTATTATTATAAGTTTGAAGGAGTAGTACAAGAGTGTATCATTTTTCTTGCTTCCCGTTCCCTGCGTGAAAGCTTCCTGGCCTTTCTCTAATAAGCACCAATGAGATCAATATGTGGGTAATCACTATGTGGATAATCACAACAACAAAAATAATAAATTACAATTGTATAACGCTTTTCAAATCTGATGTGAGGCCCAAAGCGATGGATTTCACAGACTCGCTTACATCTCCAAAACACAGTGGACTTCACGGCACCATTTATTTACCAGAGTAAATCTTCTCAACAGAAGCTTAACTTCTGATGTTTCTTGCAAAAGTTTCAAATTCCTGATTTTATAAAATAAATATTTATCTGTTTGCTCCTTGGATAGTGTAATCTGCCTAATATAGCAAAGTCAAGCCATTATATAAATCCACTAGTCAGCAGAGCAGAGCAAAGCAAGTTTGCTTGCTGAATTTACACTTAACCGTGCTGACTGAAAATTTATATAACAGCAAGGTAAGCTTTTTTCCTGCTTTTCAGTGACATTTAGTGATATAAATTCGCTGTGGAAAATTATTACATTGATTTCAACTACCTCAGCAGAAGATGGTGCGTGCTAAGATGGTCCCGCTGTTTAAATAATCAATCAATCAATCAATCAATCAATCCATCAATCCATCAATCCATCAATCCATCAATCAAACTCAAAGGAGATATTACAGTGCCACACAATGGTGTACTAACATGATAATAATAATATAATCCTTGCATTTTGATATAGCGCTTTTCACATCTTATCAATGTCTCAAAGTACTTCACAGAATATACTGTAAAGTGAATTGACTGTATATTTGTGAGTGAACCACGGCAACCAATTGCGCACAGCAGTGTCCCACAACAGTCGTGGATTGAAATGACCAATTTTTAATATTGTGTTTTTTAGGGATTATTTAGGGCGTGTGGAGTAAGGAAACTTGCCCAAGGTTTCGCTCTGATCTGCCTGGATTCGAACACAGGTCTCACACATAAGGTGAGTGCTCTAACCACTGAGCTACAGGACTCCACAGATGCGCTGGAAGGTTTCAATGGTAGGTTTTGTACCCCAGCTGAAGAGTTTGGAATCTCTCTTTGGTTTAGAAACATATGGGCTGAATTTCTGGAGCTCCTTTGGTGACTGACAATTATATTAGTGGCCAACATCGCCAAATATGCTATCTTGAACACTGACCGAAATTTAATCTTAATGGAAATTACAACATATAAGGAGGTCAGTCTTCAACCTACCCCTACCCACAATCTAGATAGCATTTCGCACTATGAACCTTGGCTGTTCATCTCGGCTTGCTTCTCAGTGATAGAAAAATATCCAATAAAATATCATCCACATAAAATATAGCTTGTAGTTTCAAATAGTTTAAACATTGTACACTCCATCAAATGTACTGGTAATCACTAGTACAATTAGTCCTCGCTTAACGTCGTAGTTGTGTTCTTGAAAAGTTTGACTTTAAGCGAAATGACATTAAGCAAACACATTTTTCCCATAAGAATTTATGTATAAAGTGGAGTTAGGTTCTTCTGGACATTTTTATTGAAAATTTTCTTAAAAAAAATTAGAAGCTGAAATTCATGTACATTCATAAATATAAAATATAAAAACTATTTAATAACATAACACTCACAGCATCAAAATGGGTTAAAACATCTAATTTGATTTTGAGAGTAATAGTTTTCTTGTTTTTCTTACTACAGTACCAGACTCACTACGGTCACTTTTGACTCATGTTGATAGAGGATTGCACAAATAAATCACGATAAATAAACAATATTATTCATCTCACATCTGTGCACAAACTTAAAATGGTGATGTTAAGACTGTGGATGGACACTGCATGACAGTACCGGACGATAGCCTACAAAATCCAAACTACAGTAGTTTGTTTCCACCCACTGGCGAACAACATAATAGCGAACGTCGCGACGTTAAATGGATATATGTTCCCTATGTATCAGCAGCCTAATAACAAAACCATGTTGGCCAAAGCAACATTAAGCGGTGTCCATCTGTATTTGAGAACCATTCATTCCAATGAGACATATAGAGGTAACTTGACAAAACTGGAAACATGTAGAACCAATAAGATTAAGAATCAAAATAATTTTTCACATTCAAATTTACATTTTTTGTGGATTCAAAAATTCCACACAGAAATAATTTCCTCCTGATTTGTGAAAGGAATACTGCACACAGAAGACAACAACAACAACAACAAAACTTACATTTATATAGCGCCTTTCACGTCGAGAGGACATCCCAAGGCGCTGTACAGTCAGGTAGGACAAGAGCAGGGTGGGAAGGATCAGGGCAGGATGAAGAATAGTAGGAAAAGTAACTGTATTAGTGGGCGAAACGCGGCAGCCAAATTGCGCACAGCAGTGTCCCACAATCAGTCACGGAAGTGGGACTAGGGGCAAAAGGGGGTAAAGAAGCAAAAGGGGGTAAATAAGCAAACGGGGAGGGGTGGAGACAGGGGGAAGAAAAGCAGGAAAGTCGACTATATTTGTGGGCGAAACGCGGCAGCCAAATTGCGCACAGCAGTGTCCCCACAAACAATCACGAAAATGGGGCCAGGGGAGAAAGGGGGAAAAGAGGGTAAGGGGGGAGAGGGAGGGAAAGGTGGGATGGGTTAGGGAGGAAGAGGGGGGAGAAAGGGGGGTAAGGAAGAGAGGGAGGGAAAGATGGGAGGGGGCAAGATCAGGAAGAGGGAAGAGGGAGGGAAGGGGAAAAGGGAGGAGAGAAAGTGGGGAAAGGGAGTGAGGGAAGAAGAAGATGGGGGCAGGGGTGGGGGGAATCAAACAACAATAATAAACAATAATAAACAACAAAAGCAATAATATTAACAACAAAAACAGCAACAAACAATAACCAACAATCGTCCAACAATCGTCCAGCAATCATTCCCTGTCCTCGCCGCCCGCCCGGATGATCCCTGAGATGGCGGGAAAAAAAGTGCGCGGAAAAAAGGGCCCAGTGTGGTGTCAGGCCCCAAAACTGACCGGCTCCTCAGTCGATGAACCCGGGGACTCTGTGATGGCCCTGGCACCTCGGACATGGTGTGTCTGGCCAGCTCGCACAGCAGCAGCAGCAGCAGCCCGATCGCCGTCTGGATCTCCCGCGACGAGATGATCCGTCGCTTGCAGCACCTGGGCGCTCTCCCCCTCGCGGAAGACGTGCGCCACCCGCTGCCTGAGGAAAATGCCGAGGTCGCGGCCTTCCAAGGTCCTGTCGAGGGGCCACTCTTCGCACAGCCGGAGGAAGCGCCGACAGCGAGTGGCCGCCATTCCCTCCGTGATACTCCCCGTCGTCCAAAAAGATGGTATTCGTTGGCCGACTGCCCATAGAGGAAGAACCGGCAGCGATGGAAGCCGGCTCCAGCTGGTGGGCTGAGCGGTGCACAGCGTGAAAGCTCTGTCCCCGCGATCGTTCCAGCCCAAAGATCTCTAGTCTCGGGAGCGGGTGGTCCGTGTGAAAAAATATCACTATATATCTAATATCACTATTAGATAAAATATTAGATTAAATAGATGATATAAAATATCATCTATCGCCAGGCGAGATGGAGAGAGTGCAGGATAGCACCTGCACTCTCTCCACCTCGCAGTCACAAGCCAAAATTATATGAATCTTATTAGTGATTTATTTGCTTCCATTTCATTGAAAACAATGAATATGAACAATTGAACAGTCTTGTCTGTGATGTTTGGTTTTGAGGCTAAAATGCCTGAGTTTAAGGGAAAGAAATTGTTCTAAGGCACTGTTTCCGAACTCATATGTATTTCTGCACAGCAGTTCATCAATAGCAGACTAGCTTTAATTGGCAGTCTAATATCATCAAAGAAAATTTAGTCCATATAGTATCAATGCATAAACTTGAATAAATCCACCAATACTATGAAAGTGACACTGCATGTGTAAACCTCTGCAATAGATTCACAAATGTTACTACTATTTGCCGGAAGCCGTCCGAGAATTCAGGAAGAGAGGAGCATCTATTAAAAAGTAGGCCTGAAGCCAATTCATTTTGTAGAGAACACCGCACACCTCATTAACACACAGCACCCTCTGTGCTCTGTGTGTTTAATTTGAGCTTGTCATTGACAGAATGGTGTCACCAGAGTTTAAGAAAGGGTCAGATGTTACAGTGCAAAAACAATTGAGGATGATCTCAAAAGTCTTAAAGAGAACCAAAAAAATCCTTAGCAGCCATACTGAAGGAATTTCACATCAGGTGAAGTGTAAAAATCAACCATCTATATTTTTTGAGAATCCCTTGACTTATACGCATTACTGTACTCAAAAAGAGAAAAACGATAATGGCCAAAGGAAAGAAGGTTGCAGCCACACTTTGAAATAATATAGCAGAGATGTAAATCACCCTGGCTTTCGCTGTTAGCCCTGCCACAGCTGACTGGGCCTTTTACAGTGATAACATTAGTGAAGCATGAAAGGAAGTGTATGGGCCTCAGCAGACACCCTAGGAATTTGAATACTGCTGCTCTCGGTACTTGAAAGGCCTGGCTGTCGGATATAGACTAACAGTTTTTTATGTCAAAAAATTAGATCCACTTGACTGAAAGACTAGTACTGCAGTATTTTTTCCCATCAGTATACTAGAGGCTACTTTGCCAAACATAACTCTTGTTTTTTTAGACTGCCTCATCACCACTGTGTTTACTTTTAAATGTAAGAATAATTAACATAAAGGGCTTCACAATTGAACTCAATGATAACTGACCTATTTTTCTTTCTGTGTCAAAGGAGATTTTTAAAATTCTCCTCATACATGTGTGTTCAGTATAAAAAGCAAATTACAAAAAGTCCTAACATAATTACCAATATTGAATGGTCGAAGGCATGTAGGGAGGATATCAACGTTTAAGTCATCATTTTCTTATGCTCTGTTTATGTTTCCGCATCTACACTTTTGTATTTTGAGTGTCATTTTTCACAGTAAAGTCCTGCTCCGCTGATTTTCTTTGTGGCACAGGCATTACCATAATCTACTTAGTGAGAATCGTGTGGCTGCAAAACTGCCTGAGTGAAATCCTTACCCATTGATTGCAGTCTCTGCCATCTAAAAGAGACTGCACCTGCAATCCCAGCCTGTACAGTTTCTGGACTCCACTAGTTCCATGTATGCATTGTTGTTAATTGATTCATCTGGATTATTCTTACAGGGGCTGAGCTGAGCTGGAGGACTTGACGATTAGCATTCTCTAAATCTGCACTGGCTTTAGCATTTTTTACTCAGTCCCAATGGTTTGCGTTTTTTTTCAATTGGAGAGTTTTAAGGATTTGGGTTTCAAGGTGTATATTTCTTACATTCCCAAAAGGGAAGCGAAATAGATCTCCCGCACATTGGTTTCTGCATATAAATGCATTCAAAATTTCCAGGTTTAAAAAAGCTTAACTACCGGAGAAGTTCTAATCCTAAAACTATACCGTTTTCAATATAAATTGTACACTTCACATGTGGAGTTTATTGTCAAGCAACATGCTCAGCAGAACACAATGCTACTGGCATTTGAAGTTGAAGTTTTGAATGGTACCTGTGTTAATCTCTGTATACACTATTCAGGAACATGTTTTAATGGATAATTCTCGAATATATTCTATTATTCATTTTGAAATCTAAAATGTTGGCACTTAGGTTTTGCAAAAGGGGAAAGGATTCTGGAGATTGTAGGTAGATGAACAACACCAACAAATTACATTGATATGGGCCTTTCATGTCGGAAGAACATCCCAAGGTGTTGGAAAGTTAAGGGTTTGCACCTGAGCTGGGTGTTGTAATCAAGTTTTTGCCATACTGAGTGGCAATGGAAGTGCAGCTGAAAGCACGGTCAAAGTGGAAGATACTCAGCTGAAACACTCAACAAGGAACAGGCTCACTAAAACAATGACATTATTAATAATAATCCTTGCATTTGATATAGCACTTTATTACGTTGTTGAAACGTCTCAAAGCGCTTCACAGAATATACTGTAAAGTGAATTGACTGTTTGTGGGCGAAAGAGACAAATGACCTATTGTTTATGTATATATAAGTTTATGTAATACTGTACATCAATCACTGCCAGTTCCATACTTTCACTCGGCAGAACCAGTGCATACAGGTAGGTGTGTGACTGAATGGGGGCCATGGTCCTATGTTTTCAGGCGTTAACATGTGCTGCTCACAAAAGGCTTTCAAGGAGTTCCTGGGATCTGCTATCCACTTAGTGAGGGCTCAAAGCTGTGTTTGTCATATGTCACCTGACTATATACTATATAAAATATAATGGTGTCTATCCTTCTGGAGGGTAAATGGGATCTCCTGAGGTGACTCCAGGATAACATACTTGGCAAGAGAACATCAGAATAAAATCAACCCGTTGTGGCACTCTCAGTGTTCCAGTTCCTGAACCACAGTAGTTCCAAGGCACTGATGACACCAGTCTTTCATTTGGCCCAATTATCCTTACAAAACCACAGCCTAACATGTTGATCTTAGTGGGATACACAGCAGAAAGCTCGCCAGGCACTGCTTTCAATGTTGAGCAATGTGATTGTAGCTGGTTAGACTCCAGCACTAGCATCAAAGCACCTCTAAATGCCCCCAAGCCATGGCTCTTGTCAAGTTACACCGAATAATTTTCAGAATGAGGTAAGCAGGCTGCATCCCACTGAGGAGAGAGTGTGCACTCTATTCCAAACAAACAGAAATTGCCATGTGTAGCTGGCATGCACAAATGGAAATCAATCTGCTTTGAATGCTCTTAAGCTTGGTAAGGGTTTTCCAAATGTGGCCAGCAGACACCCGGATGACCAAAAAATCAATCAACAGGCTACTTCAGCAAAAGTACTTCACCAACTATACATTGATTACTCGCAGGAAGATTCTGTCATCAGTTAAGGGATAATTCTCATCTTTTCACTAAAGTAATCACAGAACCATTGGTACTTTAGCTCCTGTGTTGGATAACGTCAACTGTTTTAATGTTATCTTTAGTGTATAATTGAAGAAATTGTAGTAATGTTAGTATTCATAATCCTAAAAATATGGTTGTGTATGGGAGTATTTTTCCAAAATGAAATCTGTGACCTTTCGGTTATCTGAATGTCTGATGTCTGCTCTGTGCATTGATCCATTCTTGTTCCAGTCAGAAATGGTAGTAAAGTATTTACAGATCCATTCTAAATGCTGCTCTGTTGTAACATGAGTAGGTGAGATTGGAAATTGCATTCCAAATAGCTGTCTGCAACCACAGACATATCAGACCAATCCAGTTTGTGCATTAATAAATCACAACCGTTAATTACTCTAGTCACAGCATCAATTGAACTGTAAATAGATAATACCTTGTTTTGATAATTGAATTGGAAGCAAATAACAATGACAATTTGCAGGATAACAGAAACACGTTTTATGATTTGATAAATCTGTTTTTAGGACAGCTATAGCAGGTTGTGTTAGCATTCTTAAAGTGTGGTGCTTCACTTATTGTAATATTATTTTAGTTTAGATTTTTTTTCTCTTTTCAAATTGTGTTTGCCCACAAAATACACAGTCAATTCCCTTTGCTGTGTATCCGGTGAAGCACTTGAGATGTCTCCATGACATGATAAGGCACTATATCAAATGAAAAGATTATTTATTTTACAACTGTAGAGTGCCTTGGGACATCCTGCCGACATGAAAAGTGCTCTACAAATGTAGTTTTGTTGTTCTTTGCTGTTGTTGTCTTTCTGGGATTAGATGCATTGAGTAGGATGGATCCCACAGAGAGAGTGTGTACACTTTATTCTTGACAAAGGGAAATTTATGTTCAAGTATGGAACTCTTGAGATTGTTTTGAATGCTCTTCAGGCAGTAGGTTGTGACTCACCTGGCTAACCAAAAGAAATGTATGCTATCATTTTGCATCTCCACTACAATGGATCTACATTGCTTTATTGCTGGACATGTAATTAAAGATACGATGAGAGGAATGTGGGTGATTGGCTTTTCTGGCATTCCACTCCTTATGCAAGTGAGGCACTGAACAGGAGCAAGAAAACACATTGAGATAGTAAGAAATACATCAACTAATGTCTTGCTATCATGTTGTAAACTCATTGAGTGGGGAATCTGAAACTTGTGAGATTTGCTCAATTGAAGCATTCCACAACTCTACCCTGTGCAAAAGGCACTCGGTAAATGCAAGTTATTGTTATTGGTGTTTAAGACAACTGAAATCAATTTGCTTTTCATGGTGTTTTGGGGATCAGAATTACATTTGGTATACATCTATACTGACACAACTAACAGGTTTCAAGAATAGAATTGTGGAAGGGAAATGCCAGATTTTAAGAAAGACTTATAACAACAACAAGATTACATTTGTATAGCGCCTTTCACATCAGGAGGATGTCCCAAGGCGCTGGACAATCAGTGTTTCATGTGGTCGGCATTGGGGAGGAGGGTGAGGCAGAGGGAATGTGTGATGGAGTTCTAGAGAGTGGGGGCAAAGTGGCTGAAGGCCTGCCCGCCAACGTGGAGCAGGCGAGGCGGGAGACGTGAAGCAGGCTGGTGTGGGCAGGTTGGTAGGGGGTTAGGGGTTTTGAACCCATTTCATTATAACAAATGCAATTTATACAGCACCTTCCATTTAGAAGGACACCTCAAAGCACTTCCTTACACAAGAATAATAGGAAACAAAGTGAATATTGTGATGTAGTTAAGCACAGCAACTAACCTATGCCATCAACATCCCACAAAACAACAATGGGATGAGCAGTAGCATTTATGTAAAGTGGTGCGTTTTGTATGCAGAAAATTATGATAATACTTTCTTTGTCAGAGCAAATAGAGGACCAGCATCCTCCGATGATAATTTGTGTACGGCACTGAGACAATGGTCCAGAGTGAAATATTTTGGTGCTCCTGACAACCACTGAATCCTGGGTTCACGTTGCAGTCAATGTGGAACTGCAGGGTCTTCATTTGATTTTCTATTCAGAGTGGAAGAGGGATCCTTCCAGTAAGCTGGTCAGCAGAGATAAGCATTTTACAATCTCTGGAGGGACATGATAAGGAAGGCAGTAAATTATCGCCAAAATTATATTTTTTTAAACAAGCAGTTAAGGGGAGATAAGAGCATTATTCTGTTGATCTAGAAGACTGTGCAGTTTCTTATGAATTAATTTTGCCATGATAATTTTGTTTAGCACTTAACATATATTATAAACCATGACATCACTGCAGATTCATCTCATAATCGCTTTTACAGGGGTAATAATTCCTTCAAAATAAATTTAAAATAATTTGGACACTCAATCCACCAGTCTTTGTGGGAAACAGTCTGTGCGCAATTGACTGCCAAGTTTCGCCCACAAATTTACAGTCAATTCACCTTACAGGATATTCCGTGAAGTGCTTTGAGACATCTAGAAGATGTGAAACCTGCCACATCAAATGTAAGGATTATTATTATTTTTTAAGCTTACTTAATTTTTATAAGCAAATGTGTTACTTTCATTCACAAAATATACAGTCAATTCACTTTACAGTATATTCTATGAAGAGCTTTGATATGTCTCAAAGACATGATAAGGAGCTATATCAAATGGAAGAATTATTGTTATTGTTATTATCATTATTATGCCTCGGGAACGGGAAGGATGGAAGGAAAGGAGGTGATTTGGGGTAACTGATGGGATCGTCAAAGAGGAGGATCGGGAGTTGAAGGAGGGCAGGGAGGGGGTGAGGTGGAGGGACTGCGGGACAGAATTCCAGAGGTTAGAGGCAGAGGGGCTGAAGGCTGACCTGCCGATGGTGCGGCGGGTGGAGCAGGCCAGAATCTTCTGAGTAAAAAGGGCGGGTAGGTTGGTAGTTGTTAGGAGGTCGCAGAGGTAGGGTGTGGCAAGGCCATTGGGGGCTTTGAAGGTGAGGACCAGGATCTTGAATTGAATCCTCTGGGTGATGGGGAGCCAATGGAGTCAGGTGAGAATGGGGGAGATGGGGGTCACAGACTTGGAGCGGTAGAGGACACAAGTTCTGGATTATCTGCAGCCTATGGAGGGAGGAGTTTGGAGTTGAGGAGGCCAACAAATAGGGCATTGGCGTAGTCAAGCCTGGATCTGATGAAGGAATGAATGAGGGTTCCAGCGGCCTGAGGGGTGAAGTAATGGCTGAGTTGGGCATGATTGCAAAGGTGACTGTAGTCAGAGTAGGTCATGGCTTGAATGGGGGGGAGGAAAGACAGTTGAGGATTGAACAAGACACCTAGGTTCTTGGCTTGCTTGGTGAGGTTGTGTGTGCAACTATGGAGGTTGATGCTGCCAGTGCCTGATGTGTGAAAGCACTGGTACAAGCCAATCAGGAGGGCCTCGGTCTTGTTGATATTCAACTGCAGATAGTACCTCTCATCCAGGACTGCATGACTGACAGGCAGTCTGTCAGGACAGTAGTGGTCCTGGAGTCGAGCATAGAAGCAGAAAGATAGAGTTGGGTGTCATCTGCATACATGTGGAAGTTGACCCCATGTATGTGGGTGATGTGGCCAAAAGGCAGCATGTAGATATTGAAAAGTAGGGGCTAAGGACAGAGCCCTGGGTGACGCCACAGGTGACAGTGCAGGGGCTGGAGGAGAAGCCATTGGTGGCAACAAAGTAGAAATGGTGAGAAAGTAAGAGGTGAACCAAGTGAGGGCCAGTCCATTGAAATTAAGATGGGAGGAGAGGCGATGTAGGAGGATGGAGTGGTCAACAACCTCGAAGGCAGCAGAGAGGTCAAGGAGGCAGAGAAAGCCCTGATCACAAATGTTTAAAATGTCATTAGAGACTTTGACCAGGGCTGTCTCCATCTTATGGGCAGTATAGAAACCGGATTGTAGGGTTTCAAACAGGGAATGGCGAGAGAGAAAGGAGTGAAGCATTTACATATATCAAATGCGAGGATTATTATTCACCAACTATTACAATAATGGACTCTTAAGGACCAGGCTAATCTAACTAGGAACTAACCCAATAGATTAACTATCATTCTGTCTCTAACATTCTTTGGCCTTCTCCTGCCCTCTATTTGTTCCATTTAATCATTTGATTCAGCCTTAAAAGTAACAGTTTTCCATCACTGTTACTTCTCCAGATTGTGAAATGATCAAAATAACATGGGGAGATAGTGGAAAATACAGGACAATATAATGAAATTGTGCCAATACAACTAATTGAAAATCACATACCCTAGATTCCACATAGTCTTAGCCAATAAGGCCATTTTGTTTTAAAATAATAATAAATATTATTGTAATCCTTGAATTTACTGATCATGAGCACACATACACATTTTTTGTCACCTTATCAACCCTAAAGAATAAATACCTTGTATTGTAATTGTATCAAGATTGTAAAAAAAAGTCTTAAATTCAGTCTTAATGTAGGTGCCAGATCTTTTAAAAACTACAGAAAACTGGCTTCCACATTAAGAGTGGATTTAAACTTTTCCCTCAATTATGTACATCTTAAAAATTAAGATAAAATGATGATTAGCTAGACCTAAGTAGAATCGCAGATCTTGGGTCTGAATAGCAAAATTGCATCAGGAGTATTGTTCCAGGGCAACAATACCAGGGTAAAAAAAATCCACTCTTTCTCATTTATTGTTAACGTAACTCAATTCTACAATTCAGAAGAATGGACCTACAAATCTCTCTAAGTTTGGATGAATATATGTATGTGTATGCAATGTATTGTTTCTACAGGGGATGTGAACAACACTTGTCCATAACTTCAATGCTAGCAAGCTCTGAGCTCAGCCCACAAAGGGCACACTGGATGCATGGAAAAGCACATTGTGACAGTTTTCCATACTTCTTTCTCTAATACCATGATGTGGCCCAGTACACCTTAGACAAAGCACCTATTTTGTAGCAACAATGGAGTACACTTGTACCCATTCTACCCCACTCTCCCAGATAACAAAAAGGTTAAGGATACAGATTAAACAGAATTCTACAGGCCTAAAAACAAAACATTTTTGCCAATGTATTCCAAAGTTAAAGCTAATAAATTTTAAAATTATTATATTCTGTCCAAGAGTCTCCAAAACCCATGCATGTCATAAATATAAAATGTTTCCACAGAGATAGTGGAAAGTCTTTTTCCTATCTGACTGACATGAATGGGATATTAAGAAATATCATTATTTGCAGCCTCTCTAAACTGAAGCACAATAGCTTCATTCAATAAACCACGTCATGGTAGAGTTGCCATAAATCTGCTGCTGACTCTTATTAAAGCCATTCTGCTGTAGGTTTTGTTTATGTGGGTTATCCAAAGCACCTGGTAATTCCCACAGGTCTGTGTACACATGGTGCGACCAGCACTTACAGCTGCTGATCAGCTATCATACATTCAGTTATTTGTTGCCTAGCTCAGCTGGACTAAAGACAAGCAGCGCTGTATCCATATAGAGGGGCTGCTATTTACTTTACAGCTAATCACATTCTGATGGTTGCTAGTAGAAATGTTACACAGCTGTAACAAAAAAAACACAGTAAATGCCCCCAAAAAACTGTTTCTCCAACTGGGCATTTTCTCTTCTGCATGTTAGAGTTTTATTCACGATTAAAAGTCTTAGCATTTTTAATTGTAAAACCCAATTGAATAATTTTGATATGTGTGCTTGTTTATCATGACTACTTCCAGCCTCACACAAGTCATTTGTCATTCACCCTGAAAGTAACTGGAATAGAAAATGTATGCAGTAAGTGTTTTGTTTTGCCTTGGCATATGCACAGTTGAAACGCTTCTGTAATTATTACAGTGGAAGATCGAATTTAATGCTAAAGTTTCAATGCTAAATTGAATGAGCTCAGGACTGTAATGTGAACGTCAACTGAATAGGACCACTTTTGGTTAATTTATCAAGTATTCAAACATAACCCAATTTTGACACATCTGGATTTAGATACTTTAAAAAGTCTTGTCACAAATATGACTAACATTCACCATTAGCTTCCCATCATTATTGTAGATATTAACAGTACAGAAGGAAGCATTCAGCCCAATTAGTCTACACGGGCACCAGAGCAAGCAGAACATTCAATCCCATTACCCTTCCCTATTCCCATACACCTTCAAGCATCTTTCTTCTTGTGAAATCCTGTAGCTCAGTGGTTAGGGCACTCGTCTTGCAAAAGTAAGATACCTGGGTTCAATTCCCAGCAGGGCAAAACACTGGGCATATTTCATTATACCATAGGCCTCTGCTTACCTAGCAGTAAGTAGGAACCCAGTTGTCAGTCGATTGGCAGGGGCAATAGTTCTCTTTTTAAAATATGAATAATGACATGGTTACTCAATCCGAGACTGTTTGTGGGACACTACGGTGCGCAATTGGCTGCTGCATTTCGCCAACAGTGATATCACTTTATAGTATATACAGTCAAATCACTTTACAGTATATTCTGTGCAGTGCTTTGAGACTTCTCAAAAATACAAATATACAGTAACTGTGTGTATATGGTCCAATTGAAACATTTTGAAGCACACTGAAAGCATTAGATTTAAACTGAGATGCTGAAACATAGTTTAATAACGTCCTAAAATCTAAATCAAACAAGTTTTCTAATTTAACTGTATGGATCGTGGTAGAAATACAATGAAGAATTAAAACAGAGGGTAAAAACACCATTCAATACAGAATTACATTTGTATAGCAGATTACAAGTCAGGACGATGTCTCAAGGTGCTGGACTTGAGCTGGAGGAGTGGTGTTTGGGGTTAGGATAAGGGAGGGTGGAGGGCAGGAAGTGCAGGAGGGTCAAAGGAGGCAAGGGAGAGATTGAAGCAAAGGGAACATGGGATGGAGTTCCAAAAGATGGGGGCTGAAGGCCTGACTGCCAATGGTGATAAGGGGCTGGTTGGGACAAGTGGAGCAGGCTGGATGCCACTGAGGGGTGGGAGCGGACAGGTTAATATCCCAATGATACACCATCAGTGAGGTATTTCTAACGCACATCAACCTGTCTCTTCCTGAGTGGATGTTGAAGCACGATGCTTCTGCACAGAGACTTGGTTTGCAGACGCACTCACTGGTCCAGTCAAAGTGATGAGAAAAGTCCATTGTTAAAAGCCGAGGCTCAGGGGAGGAATTGTTAGCCCTTAGAAATGCTATGAGGTCAGCCCTGATCAGCAGGTCAGCCACTGAGTAGAGAGGTTTTGAAAATCCAATTACTGTACAGTACTTCAAAGCAATATATTTTTCAACTTAGACACGCTACATTTTTCTTCTCTTGTACATGAGAGAAAAAATATTCCAATGTCCTTTCGAAGAGTTTTCTAAAGGTGAATTACCTGCCTTACCAATTGACTTGTACCAAAAGGCCAAACTGTTTCAAAAGCTGTTCCACCATCTACCAAAATGTAATTTACCAACGACAATGTAATCACAACATCGCAAGAGAGATACACATCAAGATGCTAGCAGTTCCAGCAACCCTGAGCTCTCTGAAAAGGAAAAGTCCCAAATTTCCACAGATTTACTCTGTGAAAACATTTCGCTTTTATTTTGGTCAGCTCAGTCTGGCACATGCAGAAATCTATCACCACGCTTAAGAGCATGCAAAGCAAACTTAGAATTGCACGATCCCATCTATACATGGAAATTCCGAAGATATTTATTGGAATGGAATGTACTCAATCTCTCTGGAATTGACGCAGCTTTGCTTTCCTAATTGCGAAAAGCACTGGGTGCAGGTTGGCAAGAGCCAAGGCTTGGGGACCCCATTGTGTGCGTTGGGGTACTGCTCTCGTCTAACTTACAAACACCGCATAGCTTGCAGGACTAACAGGAGCTGACTGGGAAGATTCCCTGCCCCCAGTTGCTGGTAAAAGTGGTAAAAATTTGTAGTGTTTGATGCCAGTGTAAAATGACCAACTGCAGCAAATTTTACCCCAGTCAGTCTACAGGATCAGCATTTATGTTTCACAGCGACAATGTATTTCCCACATTCATTCCAAAGATGCGAATGGAGTCCAGATAAACATGTTACAGATCATGATGTGGGTTGGAATATTTGAGCCAAATTAGAGAAGATTATAAACAGAAACGTTCACAATTCCCTCGGGAGACACATAATAGCAGGGACCAAACATCTTTCTCCACACAAGAGCGAGGGAGAATTCAGCAGCTGAATCACCAGAGCTGCCCCCAAAGCAGTGCAAACAGAATAGGTGCCAACTAAGTGTCTCATTGCATTGGTAACTGACCTAAGTGGATATAGGAGGAGGAAAAAAAGGAATGAAATCATTTCAAATTGTTCCAAAAAAAACCCTCTTACTATTTCTCTTACTATTGTGTTACTTCTGAAATTGTTTGCCCCCATTGGTCTGCTAAAAAGTTCATCTTAGTCAGTAGACCATTGAGGCTAGTCTGATGGATTAGAAGCTGCCTTGTGACCTGTAACAGAAAGTATGATTGGAAGAAAATGCCATCGTTAATTGATTTTGTTTAATGTTATGGACCATGGTAAAATCAGATTAAGGGAGATGAATTACAGAAGATAACATGCAGGTTTTAGCAGCTCTTAAAATGTGAATTTAAATGAAGTTTGCATAGTGAGTTCTACTGCATTGATTGACAGCCATAGAAAGGATTAATTTGTGGTTATTTTCTTGTCAGTGCACTTTTACGATTATAATTTACATTTATATAGGTCCTTTCACATTGGGAGGATGTCTCGAAGCACTTAAGTTATAGTTTAACATATCAGATTTAGCAATGAAATTGTTTTGTAGGGTTAAAAGTAAGATTCAAATAGTTAATACTAACAATCAAGTCCTTATTTTCTGATCGTTGAGTAGAAAGGAACTTTAGACTGGTTCATTGTGGTATCCACAACTACATTACCACTCAGCCGGTATAGCCATAAATGATGAGTTATCAAGCTTTATACAGAGTAAAAAGCAGTTCGAGATATCCACTTGATGTTGAAAGATGGTATATCAAATACATTATAATTATTATTATAATTATTAGCATTTCTGTAGCAATTTTAAGACATTTTTCTGTAAGTTCTTCTAAGGACTTAGAAAATTAGTTCTTATAAAAATTTGCAGAAAAATAACTTCAAAGTTAAGAATAACTTCAAAGTTCAGCCAAATTTTGGATACTATGAAATGCCACATAAATAGTCAATCTAGACTTTCCATGGATAGGTTCTGGAGATGGATGCAGTGTAGCTGAGGGAACAGCAGTCAATAGAGCCAGAAAGGATAAGTTATCAAGCTTTATAATGAGTAAAGCATTTTGAGATGTCCTCTTGCTGTAAAAGATGCTGTATCAAATGTATTTTTGCTGGATGTATTTATATGCAGGATCACTTGGAAATTCTTTATAAAAGTGAATAAAATATATAAAGATATATAAATGCAGTATATATATTGGGTTTCAGAATAGTTCTATAAACTACAATAAGGAATAAAATCTCCTTGAGAAAATAATGATATTTGTCAGATATCAGATTGTTTGTCTGATTTCTGGATATTTTTGTGTCACCAAAGTTAGTATTAAGATGCTACTAGTGGTTTTTGCTTAAAATGCATGATAGAATAATAGATTTAACATAAATCACTGCTTTTGGAATATCCAGGTTATTAAAGTTAAAAAAAATGGATAAGGATGATTTAAGTATTTTAATTTGCACATTGTTGTGTACACTTACTGTACATGCATGGCCAGCCTTGAACTATTCCTGCAGATTAAAGACACGATGCCAGTCGATTTGCTTTGTCTGCCAACTGAATAAGCAAACATTCTTTGTGTGCAAAAGGTGCTCCATTAAGACAGATTGTCCACACAGCTGAAGTGACTGTTGTTCACAGGCTGGCAGGCAGGCAGGCTAAAAAAACCCTCATGTTTGTCTTGTTTGACTCTTCGAAATAGTGGCACCTTTGAAAATGGTCTCTTTCTCTTTTTTTATGCTGAAGTGCTACCTTCTTGATCCCCATTACAGATGTGTGTTTTGCCATTCTTTCTGCTTCCTTTCTTTTTTAAATATGGAGCTGGGGGGAAAAAAAATGGATTCTAAATTCCCCTTTTTGAACAATAGTTTCTCAGTTTGTTTCATTTTCGATATAATAATAATCCTTTATTTGATGTAGCACCTTATCGTGTTTGCAAAATGTCTCAAAGTGCTTCACAGAATGTATTGTAAAGTGAATTGACCGTACATTTTGTGGGCAAAACGCAACAGTCAATTGCGCACAGCAGTGTCCAACAAACAGTCGAGGATTGAGTGACAAAATTATTATTTTAAAAAGTAATTATTAAGGGATGTTAAACATCCCATGGCACTATTCAAAAAGAGAAGGAAGTTTCACTTAGTGTCCCGGCCAACAATCCCCAAATAAAATGGGTCAGTCACTTCATGACTGTTTGTGGGACACTGCTCTGTGCAACTTGCTGTGGCTATTTGTGGGACAATTAGCTGCCACGTTTTGCCCTCACAAAATACACATTCAATCCACTTAGCGGTATATCCGGTGAAGTACTTTTAGACATTTGAACAATGTGATAAGGCATTATATCAAATGCAAGAAATATTATTGGTCACATGGACTGCAACAATGCATTTGTTAAAGATAAATTAAAACACAATTTCTAAAGGGTTTTGAGCAATTACATAATTAAAGAAAACCATGCAGATTTAAGTTAAGTAAATTAAACATTTCAATATACTATTTTTATGCTTTGTTTATGAGTTATGTGGGCAAAATATGAATACAACTCTAAGAGCAAGGGAATCCATTAATCAGCAAAGTTATCCATTATAAACACGTTGTAATGCGCTGTCGTTACCTAATGACCAATACAATTCACCTAGTGCAGTATTAAATTCAGGAGTGCTTTACTCATTGTTGTGGTTTCAACTGTGTACCTACCAACTCAGTCTCTATGTAAGATCGTTCATCATAAAGTTTCCTGACGCATCCTAATTCACTGCTAAAGTCTTGATAAAGTCAGAGGGACTCACTTTTCACCCACCAAACACAACAGTTGTTGCAATCTACAGTGATTTTTAAAGAAATAAGATTTAATCATCACATAACCTTATTGTGATAGCTCCAATCTCCAGGCTGCTGGGAATGTTAACCCCTCCCTTCACTGTGGGCACTCCAAAGACACTTTAGTTGCAGTTCAGTAGCAATGTGAGTATGATCACCTCCATATCTTTTAAGCTGCTTTGAAAGGACTTGCCCCTTTCATGTTGGGCACAATTTGCAGACAGTGATGATTGCTGATCCTTGTCTACATGTGAGATCTGAGGAATAAATGGCTGTTACTTCTATCTGACCTCTGCAGGGCAGGTCATGAGTTAAGCTGTCCATCTTCCTATTCCCTTTAGTCTATGCCTGCAGGGAAAACCTCAAACCCACTAAGCTCTCTGATGTGCAAATAACTGCTCTGATATTTATGGGGGTATGTATTAAGTGCAATTTAAATTAGTTAATACAGTAGCTGGATTTTATTCGATTTTTAATTCATTTGATTTGTTGCCATTTGATGCCCCATAGCACTGTATATCATGTTGTTTCAAAGTTGGCCTTATTGGGAACTGAGCCAAACTGAACTGAGGAAATTGAACTCAATGAAACTGGAAACTGCAGGAGATGCTGGAAGGAAGGTGACTGTGGGCTTCAGCGGTTAGTTCTGAGGTGGAAAAAGAGAAGGTAACTTGTAAATACAGATTTAAATACAGTTCTGATTAAATACTGTGCATTGGCAAACTTTTTAATTATTTCAGTTCAAATAATTATTTATTCATCTCACCTTTGCTATCTTGGAATAGCTTTATTCACCCCATCATCAGCAGTCAGGCTTTCAGTCATTCTGCCCCCGCTCCCCGGAACACATCCCAGTGACCTTCGACTTGCCCCATCCTTCTCCTTCCAAAGCCTGTATTTACGGTCATCATTCCTCCCCTCCCCCAACCTCCTGATCTCCCCCCACCCACCCACGACTGGCCCAATTCGGGTGCTCAGCCAGCTGTGTAAAGTGCTTTGAGACGTCATCCTCACATGAAAGGCGCTATATAAATGTAAATTGTATTCTATTGTAGTTCCAAATAGGTGAAGTTGGCAGTAATTTCTCTTCACAAGAACGTCCTTGGCTTCCCTTTTTGGCAGGGAATTAATCTATTTTATTATTGCTCGTTGACACCAGGTATGATGACATGTTTTTGCTATCAGATAATCTTTCCTTCAATTTTCCTTTTGGACACAGCTGTTTTTTTTCCTTTTGGACACCCCATTTCTTCCATCATCTCTACTTTGGGGCAAGAGATAAATTATGGTACAATTGAGAATGGTGTGGACAAGCTAATAATAATAATAATAACAATAATAATTCTTGCATTTGATATTGTACTTTTCACGTCTTCTAGATGTCTCAAAGCGCTTCACAGAATATACTTGAAAATGAATTGCCTGCATATTTGTCGATGAAACCCGGCAGCCAGTTGCGCACAGCAGTGTCCCACAAACAGTTGTGGATTGAAGTGACCAATTTATGATTGTTTTTTTCTTGAAGGATTATTATCAGATGCGCAGAGTAAGGAAACTTGCTGAAGGTTTTGCCCTTGAATTGAACCCAGGTCTCTCAATTGCAAGGCGGGCGCTCCAACTGCTGATAGTATGTACAAATAACCATTGTTATTACACTCTAACCTTCCTGTTCTCTTGCCCAATCCAGGTTTCCACCAAAGTCAAGGTGGTAATTCAAGCGCAGGTAAAATGAACCCTAATAAGAAAACCTATTGTATCTGTCCCCAGATAATCATAATAAGAATATTCATATGTATGAGAGTAGTTTAGGTAAACATGAGTTTGGATGAAATTGCTGGAAGTGGATAGTTGCAACTGAAGGAAAGCTGCAGTAACACAAAAGCATCAAAATCATAGCGCACACTGACTGGTACAAGTAGCCAGCTGCTGTTTTCATCAACTTTACATGCAGAGGACAAAGACACAGTTAATTTCACTTACTGTTCTTTTCTCCAAAGTGAAATAAGCAGGGACCAGTTAAAGTCAATGGAGTGAAAGCTATGTAGCTGCCTTTCTTTGTATGAACTATTTCTGCAGGTACAAGTTTGTACCATTTATTTTGACATATGATGACATGTTTAAACTAATGTGAATCTAATATTACACCTAGATTTTAAAAAAATCTAATTACATCCTTTTAGATGTTAAATATGTAGCGTTACTGCATGACAGCAGATGATATATAAATACAATTTTTCCTATTTACTCTTTCAACTCATTTATTTCACACTTTATTCTCTACACAAGAGGCACAAAAAGAAAGCATTGCTGGAACTTTGCCGATTGTGTAGATGTTTGCCCACAACATGCATAGTCACTACATGTTATAGTAAATGCAGTACTGTGAAGCGCTTTGAGATGCCCTCCCAACTATATCAAACCCAAGGATTCATTAATAGTTACTTTAATTATAATTTTTTGATATGCCTGCGGAAAGAAGAAAAATTTGGCATTGTAATAGCATTCATCTTTCGGATCAGACATTAAACTGAGGTCCCATTCTGCCTGTTCAAGTGGATGTTAAAGATCCAATGACACTTTTTGAAAAGAGAAGTGAGTTTCTCCTGGTGTTCTGGCCCTCAAACTGCAAATAAAATTAAATTTGTCACTCACTCCATGGCTGTGGGATATTGCTGTCCGCAAACTGGCTGCTGTGTTTACCCACAAAATACACAGTCAATCCACTTCACAGTATATCCTGTGAAGCGCTTTGAGACATCTCATCAACTTGCTAAGACACAATATCAAAATTATATTGCTAGAATTATAATGCAAGGATTATTATTACTACAGTTAATTACTGTTAATGGAATGACTATTTTTAAGGCAAACTCATCAGTTTTTCCCACAAAGAGCCATGAGTTGAATGACTGATTTACCTAGAGGATACGGACAATAAAGAGGCAGAAACTTCCCTTTCTTTCAAATTATAAATGTAATAATAATCGTTGCATTAATATGGCACCTTATCACGTTATCAAGATGTCTCAAAGCACTTCACAGGATTTTACTGTAAATTTTATGTATTATATCATGGTATCTTTAATATCCCCTTGAAATAAGGCACTGCCTCTTGGTTCATCTCATCTGAAGCATAGGGATGCATCCGAGGTAAGTGTGGTTGCAAATAGCGGGGGCTCTGTCCACAATCTTTCAATCTTCCTTAGACACAGGGGTGGTGCCAGAGGACTGGAAGGTTGCTAATGTTACTCCCCTGTATAAAAAGGGGCAGAAGGACAAATCTGGGAACTACAGACCAGTCAGCCTAGGACCAGTAGTGGGGAAACTTCTAGATACTATAATCCGGGACAAAATAAATCTTTACTTAGAAAAATATGGGTGAATAAAGGACAGCCAGCATGGATTTGTTAAAGGCAAATTGTGTCTAACAAACCTGATAGAGATTTTAATGAGGTAACGGAGAGGGTGGATAAAGGTAGTGCAGTTGATGTAGTTTATATGGACTTTCAAAAGGCATTCAAAAGACAAAGTGCCACAGAAGAGACTTGTAAGGAAAATAGAAGCCCATGGTATTAAAGGGATAATGGCAGCATTGATCCAGAACTGGCTGGGAGACAGAAAGCAAAAAGTGAACAGTTGTTTTCCTGACTGGAGGGAAGTGTACAGTGGCGTCCCCGAGGGATAGATATTGGGACCACTGCTCTTTTTAATATATATAAGTGATCTGGACTTGGATATAGGGAGTACAATTTTCAAGTTTGCAGATGATACAAAGTTATGAAAAGTAGTAAATAGTGAAGAGGGTACCAGCAGACTGCAAGAGGACATAGACATAATGGTAAAATGGGCAGACACATGGCAGATGAAGTTTAATGTGAGGAAATGTGAGGTGATGCATTTTAGGAGGAAGAATGAGAGGAGGCAATATCGGCGAGAATTTTAAGAGGGGTGAAGGAACAGAAAGCCCTGGGGGTTCATGTAAGTAAATCTTTGAAGATGGCAGGACAGTAGATAAGGCTGTTAAAAATGCATACTGGATACTAGGCTTTATAAATAGGGGCATAGAGTACAAAAGTCAGGAAGTTATGATTAACCTGTATAAAATGCTGGTTAGGCCTCAACTACAATACTGTGTTCAATTCTGGGCACTATTCTTTAGGAAGGATGTTAAGGCATTGGAAAAGGTACAGAGGAGATTCACCAGGATGGTACCAGAAATGAGAGATTTTGGTTATGAGGAAAAGCTAGAGGGACTAGGATTATTCTCTTTGGAGCAGAGAAGGTTATGAGGAGACCTAATAGAGGTTTTCAAATCATATGGGGATTCGATAGGTAAACAGAGAAAAACTTTTTCCACTGGTGGGTGTATCAGTGACTTGAGGTCACAGATTTAAAATAATTTCTAAAAGAAGCAGAGGGGAGGTGAGGAGAAATGTTTTCACTTAGCGAGTTGTTCGAATCTGGAATGCATTTCCTGAAAGGGTGGGGAGGCCGATTCGATTACAACATAAAAGAGAGGTGGATAGTTATTTGGGGAGAACGGGTTTTTTGGGGCTATGGGGAGAGAGCCGGGGAGTGGGATAGACTTTGAATAGCTCTTTTCAAAGAGCCAGCACAGACGATGGGCTGAATGGACTCCCTTTGTGCTGTAAAATTCTATGATTCTATGACAGCATTTCTGGCAATATTATACTGGGCATGTCAGCCCCACCATTAGCTAAAATGTCAACTTCGGCCTTGAAACCTTCAGACCCAGAGCACACGAGTGCTACCAACTGCAGAATGGTTTAAATGAAAGCAGTTCTCATTGTGTTTGGGAATCACTGAAGACCGTGTCCTTGATATAACTTGATCTAAATAAAGGGTATGTTAGTAAACTTCTTTACTTGTCAATCCAACACTTATACATCCACCACTCTGAGTCACACGCTTTGTCTTTTATATCACGCCCACTTATTCGTCACATCAAGGCTTGACTATGGATATTCCCTCCTCGTCAGCCTTCCCAGCTCTTCCCCTCACAATCATCCATAACTCTGCAGCTCGTGTCCTCTCCAGCCCGACCTGCCCTACCATTGTTGGCTGGGCTTTCAGCTTCTCTGCCCCCACACTCTGGAGCTCTATCCCCCAGTCCCTTTGCCTCGCTTCCTCCCTTGCCTTTGCTTTAAGCGCTCTGAGATGCCGTCTGGCGTGGAGGGCGTTATATAAATCAAAATTGTTGTTGTTGCCTACTTCAAGGTCGACCTCAAGGTTGTCCCACTCCCGCTGTCCTTTTGGTTTACTTCCTGCCTTTCTGCTTATTGACACTTTTATTAATTTTCAATTTACCCTTAAAGAACTAGCCACCACTGCCCTACTGTACTGCAGCACAGGGTGATTGTAACTGAGTGCACAGCACCTCTCAATCATTTCACTTCTATCCGTTACCTCTGAGAATGTTTTCTTCAAATGCTCAACTGATGCAGATGTTATTCAACTATGTGACTGTGATCTGTTTGCTTCCAGGTTGACTTCTCAGAAACGGCTCGCAAAGTTGATTACACCTCATAGATTCAGTGTAAATAGAGTCTCAGTGAGTGTCATGTCTTTGAGAAGGCAGTTTTATACAGTATCTTTGTTTGCAAAGAAACCAAAAATAATGCGGTGGTGGGGGGGAATTGATGACACTTCATGATAAATTCAATGTGGTATCACCAACTGTGACCTCCCCCTCCCCTATATTTCAGGGTGTTATTGTGAGCAGAAAGCGTACTGTGCTTTAGTGATAGTGCAGTAAACTAAGTACTGTATTGCTAGAGTAATCGTGCAAAAAGCAGGGATTGCTTTGATTTTAGTTTAAAAGCAAATAAGTTTCTGAATTTGTATCTAATTTATAATACATGGTGCAACCTTTCACTTTAAGAAACTATGTTACTCTAAAATAGCGATCGTATTTGGGAACAAGTGTAAGTAATAATTTATCAACCATAGGAAATGTCTGACAAAAAATAAAAATAAGTTTGATCTATTTCATTTCCCTTCAGCCTCATCACCCCCCCACACCGCGCCCCCACCCCCACACTTGCCCCCCCACCCCCACACCTGCCCCCCCACCCCCACCCCCCTCCCCGGCCCCTCCATTCATACTCATCACTGTACTGTGAGGTTCTGAACTCAGCTAATAATAAATAAAATAATAATAATAATCTTTGCATTTGATATAGCTGACGGTGCCAACTGGAGAAGAGATGTTTCATTATATGAAATAAACAATAAATTGAAGAGTATCAAGTCTGATCTGATGCGTATTCCAATGAACGGAGCATAATTGTTAGAGTATCATTCTCACTCACTTAAATTGAAAAGGCACATTATAGAATAATAATATTCCTTGCATTTGATAAAGTGTCTTATCACGTCATTGAGACATCTCGAAGCACTTCACTCAAAGCAGAAAGCCTTGGGATATCCTCCAGACGTGAAAGGCGCTATACAAATGTAATTTTATTGTTGTAAAGTGGATTGACTGTGTATTTTGTGGGCAAAACGTGAAAGTTGTGCACAGCAGTGTCCTATGAACAATCATGGAGTGAGTAGCCAAATTTTAACATGTGGATGAAGAAGGAATAAAAAGTGGGAGAGAATAAAATAAGATTAAAAAAACAACAAATTGCATTTACTGTATATAGTGCCCTTCACACAGGCATTTCTGCACACTTTAAAAAAATTTGGAACTTAAATAAGGCATCATTGACTTATTTTTCTTTATGCATTTCCAACATTTATTGTTATACGGTTACAGATCACTGTGCATATTATAGCAAAATATTATATTGCTAGATAACATATTTAGTTTCAAGCACCTTACAACATGATGCTATGGCATTATTGATTGAAAGTATTCAGTAATAAATACATTAAATTCAGAACTGGGTTGGTTTAAAACACCCACATATAATTCTACAATCATCTTTCATTAAATAAATCTGGTTTAAAATAAAATGAACCGCTGGCAAATAGTATTAACTTTGAGGCTCTTTGGATAGTTCAACACAATAAAGTTTTTTTTTGCCAAATATTGAAGTAATATAATTTAAGTTAATTTAATAAAAATTAATATAGGTTTGAGAAATAAAAAAATGCAAACAAAAATGTATTGTCAAATGGTCCGAATATTTACAAAACAATCTTCAAATACACTAAGATTATTCTTTCTTTTAGCCCTCCCTTACGAAGTTTAAATCAGACTAATTCATTTTGATCACCATCACAGATCAGATGGTCACACTTATTGTGAAATACTAATTCTATACAACAGTAGCTCTGCCTCTGTAAAGCCTTTGCACACAAACCACGGTCTCACTTTCTCCACTATATGCCATATGACAAGGTCGGATTTAGCCGGTTTACCTGTTTGATAAAAAATACATTTAGTTTGCATTAATACCATTCCTTTGAAACACAAATTTGTAAAATATCTTTTACACAATTTAATAATAATAATCCTTGCATTTGATATAGTGCTTTTCACGTCTTCTAGTCGTCTCAAAGCACTTTACAGAATACACTGTAAAGTGAATTGACTGTATATATGTAGGTGAAATTCAGCAGCCAATTGCGCACAGCGGTATCCCACAAACAGTCATGGAATAAAATGACCAATTTATTTTTGTTTTTTGAGGGATTATTATTAGGCGAGTGGAGTAAGGAAACTTGCCCAAGGTTTCATCCTGCCTGGAATTGAACCCAGGTCTCCCACGTATAAGGCGAGTGCTCGAGTCACTCAACTACAATTTAGAGCATAATAAAGATGAACAGATCCAGGTATTATTATAATCATAACCACAGAATGCATTACACAAACACATACATCCACACAGAAACATACACACATATGGAGAATGAAATACCATGTTACAAACTGTTGTAGAAAATTCTCCCAAGATACCTTCATTATAGTCTAGAGGAGCTCGGACCTTAGTCAGGACATTTATTTAATTGTGCAAAGTATATAAAACCAGTCGCTCAGAAAATAGAGTCACACGAGTGTTTTGGATGAAGAAGGCCCTTCGGCCTTTTCAGTCTCATCCTTTCAGAAAACCCTGCCGCCCACCCATCGCAGCATCAAGCTATTGTTTTAAATAAGTCCATGTATAATGAGAAAGCACCGGCTACAGCTTTAAGACAGTAACCTGTTGCCCTCTTTGAATGATAGAAACATTTTTAATACTAATTTTATCCTCTGATCAAGTGTGTACCAATTCAGGTCCCAACTGCAACTCTACAATGAGCAATAAGGAGTATAGGGATAAGGTGAAGCAGTGGGATTGGATTGATCTCCTTTCTCTATGAGTTAGTACAGACTCAATGTTGCTGAATGGCCTCCTTCTGTGGAGTCGATTACTATGTTACTAGACAGAGATGATGCTCAGTCCCACAACAGAAATCAGATGTTGAATTTATTGCTGGCGACGCTCTTTTAGCTGGAGCTTTGCGGAAATCAAAACGTTAGAGCGACTCAATATTTCACTTGTGACTAATTGTAGGAATATCCATACATGAACACATATATACACACACACACACACACACAGAGTTATGACTCTGTATCGAGACACATGCTCACATTGAACGAGGGCATAAACTATAAAACATGTAAGTTTTTGAACAAAGCAAACTGATTGAGATATATGATGGTTGGGGCCATGGTGTTATCAGTTGACTCTGAATGTTCCTCAAATGAGCTGCCTGGGCTCACCGACCCTTCGATACAGCCACTGCAGCCTGAAGCTGGCGATGGAGCATTGCTGTCATCCACTGGCGTCCTCTCACTTGTGGACTGCAGATGGACAGTTCCTGGGAAAGATCCAGATTTGCTGAAGTCTGCTGTCTCTTGGTCTATGCCTTGATCTTTAAGCAGCTTGACCAGAAAGTCGATATATTTCATCGCCAACCGAAGGATTTCATTTTTGCTCAGCTTCTTGTCTGGAGGATGGGTCGGGACAAGTTTTCTCAGCTCAGCAAAGGCGCTGTTTACGTTTTGCTGCCTCCATCTCTCTCTGGTGTTTGTAAAGACCTTTCTGGTCATTTTCTGTGGTTTTCCCTGTAATGTGGCAAAACACAAACAATCTGAGCTTGGGTCACTTCGGGTCACTTATTGTGTGATTACAACCTCTCTTTTCCTCAGGTATCTAGTGTTTCAGATTATGTCAGTATCCAGTTTCGTTTGCTGAAGCATTTCATGGCAAAAGGAACAACAGTGATAATTAAGGATTGTGTTTTTTTTAAATGCATTTTATTGTATTTTATTATCTTATAATATTATTACTATATACTGTATTATATATTATAATATATGTAAAACATTACTTTTTAACAAATAACTAGTATGCTTAGTGTAAATTAAGATTTCCTGGTTGATCAATGGACAATAATCCCAATCAGAGATCTGCTCTGTAAGAATACATTTTACAGGTATCAACTGAATTATTCAAGAGCCTATTTTTTCCAATTCTCTTTATCACAATAGATATTCTGAGATAATTGTTTACAGGTGCTTAAGGTTTCTGAAGATGAAGATTTGCTTCCTAATCTCTGTTTCCCATTTTAACAGGGACTGGTAAAATCAAGCTAATATGCCTTATCTGATATTTGTAGCCCCCTGCTCGCTTAAAATATCACTTAGATTTAATGGATGACTCTGAAGATGGAGTTCATGATTGTTTGTGGGACACTGCTTTGTGCAATTGGCTGTTGCATTTCGCCCACATATACCGTTAATTCATTTTACAGTATATTCTGTGAAGCGCTTTGAGATACAGTATCTAGAAGGCGTGAAAAGCACTATATCAAATGCAAGGATTATGATTATTATTATGTTGAAAATCAACAAAATGAATCATGTTTTATTTCTAAAAACGAAAATACTGTATTTATAAATTTTATAAATATTTCAATCCTGAAACCTTGAAAGAAAAATTAATTGTTGAATATTTCAGCTGAAAGAAGTAGTACAGAAGTATTTGCGATGGCAACCTTTGGCACTTGCATGATGTGAGGCTGTATCTACATTTATTATAATAATCCTCAAATAATTATTCTTGCGTTTGATATAATGCCTTATCACATTGATGAGACATCTCAAAGTGCTTCAAATAATATACCTTAATGTGACTGACTGTATATTTTGTGGGCAAAACTTATATATAATTGTATATATGCAACTGCTGTATTTTGCCCACACAATAAAGTCAATCCACATTACACTAATTTCTGTGAAGCGTTTTGAGACTCTCAAAAATGTGATAAGACACTGTATATAACATATGAGAATTATTAGTATTATTATTATTATCATTATTATCCGGTGAACTAACCATTATCCTTTCATCTGTCTGAGGCATGGAAACATATGATGGAGGAGCACAGAATAATTACACTTAAAATAAGGAAATGTGTTGGTTAAATTACTGTTTGAGGTGACAGCCATGACATCAGGAAGTGATTCTCAGCATCTCTAAAACATCCCCTGAAGCATTGTAATTTTGTGCAATAATTAACAAAACCAGATTCTTTTCCTCCACGACTTTATGTGTGAAAGCGTTTCAGTGGGAGTGGGTGGCACAGTTGATGAGCCGGTCAGCAGATAAAGGGAACAGGGATGCAACATCACAATGTAATAGACAACTGAGAGTCACGTAATGGGGGGGAAAAAATTAATATTCTCGCAATACGATCAATTTCTTTACAGCAATAAAATGATCAGAAAATACAGTGTTGCACAGTACCTTGCATATGCTGCCACCATCAAATTTATCGAGGTTGAATATAACAACGTCCTGACCACAGGATGTTAGTCCGAGGTTAAATAGTTAATGGTATGACAAGATCATTACCCCCAAATTATTCTGACTGTACCATTTGATTGCTTATTTAATCGGAAAATAAACAATCCAGAGGGGGAAAACATTTATTTGTTGTCTTAAAAAAAATTGTTGCCATAGGTAAAAGAGACAAAAGTGAAGAAACCAAGCTCTAGGTGAAGGTATGATATTACTCCATTTGCAATTATGCCGAACACTCATGGGATCCACATTCCTACCTGTGCTGCCCCTCTACTTGCTATGAGTTTTGTTCGATATTAACAAAATTACCATCAGAATTCAAAATGGTCCCTTACCTGTTTCACCAAAGTGCTGGGACGTCAACGGTTTGTATCAGGAATACACGAGAAGGGAGGAAAAGCCACTGAAAGGTCTGAGTCTGTGAGCTGTACGGTTTTTGTGTGCTGCTAATACTGAGATACACAGATCCTCTGCAGATTTGTGCTATGGGTTTGAGGGGGTTCCTGTCATTTATAGTGTGGCTGTGCCTTTGTTTGACGTGTGTCACTACTTTGTGCTACAAGTGAATTTATTTCTGTCTCCTTGGAGACTCCTAGTACAACGCTTCAGGCACCCTTCCCATTCTTTGACATCTTGTTCCTTCTATTAAAAAGCACGGTGTCCCATTTTCATCACATCTACTACAGTGTATGTTATTTATTCGAGTAGTATTTGGGATGTATTTTTAAAAGAGGCACAAGCTATTTGAATAACATTACCCTGTATTTCAATGTACAGTATTTAAAATATCTGCACGTTTATAGAATCGGGGAAAATAAATTTTGACGACTGAACATGTATTGCGGGTGTATTTTATTTATGTTTAATTTTATGGTCCTGGAATTTAACCCCCGAATGTGGCTTTGGAAATGACTGAGCATTTTGTAAGGCTTCAAGCGTCTTGCACACCGACTTCATAATGTGCAGTGAAAATAATGTCATGGTTATAGAAAAACATGCTTTTGATTTCATTCTTATAAAATTATACATCATGGATGAGAATCATTGCACAAAGTGGTAGCATTAACCTGTAAGTTAATACTCTTAAAGTGTTATTTAGTTGATGTGAACAGAACAAGCAGAAACCGGTGCTGGCAGAGTTAAAGAGAAATATGTAGCAATTTTTTTCGGAGTACATAATAAATCAGAATTCACCTCCATTTTCTGTGTATACTTGCATTGTTTATAATTTATGCTGTTATTATTTTTTCCCCTCAAGTGCTTTGTTTCAAAGTGACAGACTTGCTATGGTGTTTCACTTTGTGGAGTATGAATTTACATAATCCGATTACAGGGATTATCATGTGGCTGCAAAACTGCCCCAATGGGTTTGAGTAAAAATCCTTACTATTCATTGCACTCTCTGCCCTGCAAAGGACTGCACCTGCAATTCTGGCTGACACTCTTTCAGGACTCTAGTAGGATCTAAAATTTACAAAAACTGCTTCATGTATGCATCGCCTTTAATTGATCCATCTGGATTAGTCTTGAGGAGACTGAAAACGAACGTTTGGATGCTAAGTATTATCTAAAGGGTCATCGGATTCTTAAAAGGGCTAACTTACATCGTTCCTCAGTACTTTCCATTCTGATGGTTTGTATTGTCTAACACTAACTCAGTGGTCTCAACAGCATTGAGAGGAATCATTTTGGCTCATTCAGTTCACTTTACTTTTAAAGTTTCAGAGGTAAATGACTTCAATCAGGCAGCAGGTCGGTTCTCACAATAAATCTAGTTTAAAGACACAGTGTGAGGGCTCAAACTCTAATTAGTCCTTCCAGCAAGTCATAGAGGGCAAATTAGTTTAGACAAATGTTTACATTTTCTGGGGAATTGCCTCCATTGAGCCTTAAATGACTAATTATTAGTAAACTGTCTTTGGTTGTTTGCTAACAACTGGAAAAGTGCCACTTGATTGTATTAAAAAAAACACATATGATGGCTTTAAAAGGCAGAAAATAACTGGCAAAATGAACGAATGCAAGTTTTTTTTTCACGTAAACACTTGGAGTTGTGCAGTTTGCTGCCATTGTGAGACAAGACCTTTGATTTTCCATTCAGAGTGGAGAGGGGATCACTCCAGTAAGCTGGCCACTGCAGATAAGACTTTTACAGGCTCTGGAAGGACATGATAAGGAAAGCTGCAATTATTAATCAAGGATTAATTGTTAAGCAGTCAGTAAAAAGATATAGTGGAAGGTTTATCTGCTCAACTGCAAGACTTTAACTGTTTTGCATTCTAAAACAGATACAACATTGATTTAGTGCTTTTACATGCACATAACAGTATTCACAGCTCAGAGGCGAGATGAATTTGGCACCACTACTAGCGAGAATGTTACGCTGTTCAAGCCTCCATCATCTGTAAACGTGGAGCTGAAAAACAAACTGAACAAAAGACTGAAACTGCATTTCGGTTTTGGTTTGCACTATATTTGTTAATTAATGTTATTATTTTTGTAGTCGGATTTAGAAGTTTTGGTTCAGCAGTCCGTTGTTTTTTTTACGCCCAATAAATCTTAACGCAATGTGGGTTAAAAAATTGAAATTAAAAATTCTAAGAAAAAATTCCTCACTGGATACAGGGATCTTACTTCTCCGCTTGCTCTCTTCACTTCATTCGGAGGATCGATGAGAGAGGACAAGCTGGGCACCATGTAGTCATTCGCATTCACTTCAACTTGTTCACACAGCCTCACATAAATGATCTCGCAGTGATCTCGCTGTGATCTCTTTGGAAAAATTTATTGCAAGCAAACAATGAAACTGATCACTCAATATTGAGTCAGATCATGGATATTCGGGACGTCCTCCTGACGTGAAAGACACAAGACAAGTGTAATTTTGTTGTTGTTGTTATGTTCTGAAACAATGCAATTGACAGACAAAACCTATTAATGATCACCAGGTAACCCTGCAAAATAACAGAATTCTGTATTGTCGGAAGGAATCGGACTGAATCTGGTGTTAATAAATAACATAATAATCATTGCAATTGATAGAGCACCTCATCATGTCTTCTAGATGTCTCAAAACATTTCCTAGAATATACTGTAAAGTGAATTGACTGTATATTTTGTGGATGAAACGGGACACCCAATTAGGCACAGCAGTGTCCTACAAATAGTCATGGATTGAGTGAATAAATTATTGTTATTCCTTTATTTTTTTATGGAATTATTACCCCCAGAAAAGCAATCTGCCATTCGATTAACAACAGGATTCCTACTTACTGCTGGGTAAAAAAGGCATGAGAACAATGTACTGTATGTAGAGAACAATGTATTTTATGTAGAATGATGTCTGTATTATTGGCTGAGAGTTGGAGGATTCTTGACTCCGGTAGACAGAATACCGGGGTTAAATAGTGGTGCAGCACAATCATTAATTATTATAACAACAGCTTATATTTGTATATCACCCTTCAAACAGAGTAGAATCTCGGACTGCTTAACAGTGACGGAGCCTGAAGCCGAGATGGCGGGTGGTGACCATAGGCATGGTCTTAGAAGATAATCTTTAGGCGTGATCTGAAAATGAGGAAGGAGGTAACAAAGCAGAGGGATTCAGGGAGAGAGTTCCATAGTTTTGGGGCCTAGTAGCTGAAATTTGATGGTTGAGCAGAGGGGATGACAGAAAGCAAGAAGCCTGAACTATTTGAGCAGAGGTAGTGGATGGTGTTCAGAGAGATAGGAAAGCCCCAGGAAATGAAAGAATTTGTAGATGAGTGTGAGGATCTTGAAATCTATCGGTTCTGTGAAAGGGAGCCAGTGAAACCTTGCAAGGACTGGTGTGTTGGGCGGATGGAATTTAGTGCGGGCAACATATGGGCAGCAGAGGATTAAATTGATCGGATTTTGTAGATAGTAGAGCTGGGAAGATTGGCAAGCCAGGCTTTGGAATAATTGAGGCCAGAGGTGATGAAAGCTTGAATGACGGTTTCAGCTGTGTTGGATATATAGTCGGAGGTGTGCATTGGTGGAGGAAAGAGATCCAGGTCATGGATTGGATATGGATTGGAAGGAAAGCTGGGGATCAAACTTGATGTCTGGATTACGTACAGGTTCAGAAAGTCTAAAGGATATACCAGGGATGTTGAGAAGGTCAGAACCGCAGGAGGGAAGACATTGATGGGATCCAAGGAGTATGGCCCTTGGCTTGTCAACATTCAACTACAGGAAGTTTGCAATCATCTCGGCCTTCATGTCAGGCAAGCTTATGGAACATCTGTGGACCTGGAATCATAGCTGGAGAAGGAGGAATGTATTTGGATGTCATCCGGAATGAGGAATTCTGCAGAATCTATCTGCAGATAATAGACATGGATTGACAAACAATAATGAATTTCATTATTGATTATATGATATCAATGAGATGAATGGACATTTTGATATGCTTCATTTTGACTAGTAACACGGAAGTATCTGTACAGACGTTCTCTCTAAGACATGGAGTGAGTTGTGTGAAGACTATGATAGGTTCGGTCATTCGCTAAAGCTAACTACTCGAATACCAAGTGCCCAACATGGTGTTCAGTCATATTTATGACAATATACAATCGTTATGAACAACTAGAATTTGAAAAATGCCTTTCACATAGGATAATGTCTCAAGTCACTTCACAGGGAAGGTGTTGAAATCCAAATATTGTAGTAAGATGGCGGTGCCTGAAGGGATGGCCAAACAAGTTTGTTTTTTAAATGGGTTTGAATAATAATACAATAATTCTTGCATTTCACGTCTTCTAGGCATCTCAAAATGCTTCACAGAATATACTGTACTATAAAGTGAATTAACTGCATACCTATGGATGAAATGGTGCATGCTAATTGTGCATTGATCAACAAACAGTCATGGATGGGAGATACCAATTTATTATTGTTTTTCAATCTCTTGATGGATTTCTATCAGGTGTGTAGAGTAAGCAAACTTGCGCAAGCTTTTGCCCTACTGGGAATCAAACCCAGGTCTCTCGTTTGCGAGGCAATTGCTCTAACCACTGAGCTACATGACTCCACTATACCCCTGAAGATAGGGTACAGAACAAATGTTATCCCAGCCTTGCAACAGACTGACTGCTTCATTGTTGAGGATGCTGGGGAGGAGCTGAATACTGTGGAATCATTGGTGAACAATCCCACTCCTGATTTTAAGATAAAAGGGTGTCATTTAATAATATAATTGGATGCAGTATAATTTTGAAGATTGGAGGTGGATAGATGTTTGTTAAGTAAACGTATCAAGGGATATGGACAAGGGCAGGTAAATTAAGTTTTGGTACAGATCAGCCAAGGTCCAGTGGAATGGGGGAACAAGCTTCAGTGGCTGAATAACCGACAGCTGTTCCTACGTTATTTGAAGTCCTACCTCGCAAACCGCCAGCAGTACATCTCCACAAACAGCTTTTCCTCCCGCTTTTACCCAGTTACCTGTGGGGTTCCCCAGGGATCCATCCTTGGCCCCCTCCTCTTCCTCATCTGTATGCTCCCTCTTGGGGATGTCATCCGCAGACATGAGGCACACTTCCACATGTACGCGGATGACACCCAACTCTATTTCTCCACTTCACTTTGCGACTCCCCGTCCCCTGATGTTCTGTCAGCCTGCCTTTCAGACATCAGGGGCTGGATGAACGCAAATTTCTTGCAGCTCAATGTTGACAAGACGGAGGCCATACTCTTTGGCTCTCATCAACATCTCCATTTGCACGGCTCTCACCTCCTCCACCTTCGCGGCCTGCCCCTAAAACTCTCAGAACCTGTGTGCAACCTAGGCATCAGGTTCGACCCCCAACTGTCCTTCCTCCCCCACATCCGGTCCCTCACCAGCACAGCCTTCTACCACCTCTGACGGATCACCAGTCTCTGGCAATATCTCACCTTAAAAGCTGTTGAAACCTTGGTCCATGTCTTTGTCACCTCTCGGCTGAACTATTGCAACGCCCTCCTCGCTGGTCTCCCCACTACCACAATCCACAAATCCAGCTAATTCAAAACTCTACCGCCCGCATATTCACCCGCTCTAAGCTTTGCTCCCCCATTACCCCAATCCTTGCCAGACTTCACTGGCTCCCTGTTCCTAAGAGGCTCAACTTCAAAATCTTCACCCTTGTTTTAAAGTCCCTCCACTCCTCTGCACCCCCCTACCTCTCTGATCTCCTCTCTCCCCAAACCAGCACCTGCTGCCTTCGCTTCACTGGGTCTGGCCTCCTCCATGTCCCCCGAATCCTCCTCTCCACCCTCGGCTGCCATGCCTTCAGCCACTACGCCCCAAGGCTATGGAACTCCCTTCCTCACTCCCTTCACCTCGCCCTCTCTTCCCAGTTTCAGGTCACAGTTAAAGACCTTTCTCTTCGACCGCGCCTTTGCTCACCTTTCTACCCCTGCCCCTGGCTCGGTCCCGGGATCCACTATTGTGAAGCGCTCTGAGACACCGCCTGACATGGAGGGCGCTATATAAATTGAAGTTGTTGTTGTTGTTGAAGATGATTGTTCCAAGGACACTGACTGAGGAACTCCTACAAATATCTGCTGGGTCTGTGATGATTGTCCCCCAACAATTAGTATCATATTTTACTGTATGTGAGGTATGAACCAGCCACTGCAGCCTTTCTCACTGAGTTCCATGGACCCAATAGTCCTTGGAGCCGGACTTGGTCACATCTGCCTTGATGTTGAAGGCAGTTTCTTTCCATCTGATGATGAGCTCCTGCAACAATGTCTGGATGAGGAGTGTGATGAGATCTTGTGTCAAATGGTTCTGACAAGCCTGACCTGAGCTTCTGTGAGCAGGTCATCAGCTGACAGGTGCCTCCCGATGGCACGACTGACGACTCTTTCCATTATTTTGCTGATAATTGGGTGGAGGCTTTTAAGACAGGATATTTATACTTACACTTAGAAATGCAGAATATTGGCATAATACACAGGCGCTTTGGGCCAGAATCCAGACTCAGAAATGGCATTAGATAGGTAGCACAGAATGATCATTTTTTCCTCATATACTGTAAAACCTTATCTATGAGTTTGCAGAATATACAATGCAAATACATGTGAGCAGGTTGGATGGAATAGTCTAAGACAAGTTTATTGTGGAACACATTGCTGCAAAATGTCTTTAGCACTGCAATACAAAAATTGTAATCCTCCCCCATCTTCATGTCCATTTCGATGAGGAAGGGGTTATGAGCTGAATTGGTTCAAACTAGTGGCACTAAACTTTATTGGTTGTCGTTACAATCAAGCTGGCTCCATTCTGGTGGTAATCATGTGGGTCAAAATGCTGATCTGTCTATTTAATGTAATGATGGTTTTGGAACATGATTGCATTGTTGCAAAGCTGGAAAATTAGAATTCAAAGCGTATCAGGGATGTGCTCAATATTGTAAAATGAATTACTTTAAAGACGTTTTATTCTTGCAAATCACTTTCAATGGAGCAAACAATCTTTTCAGTTTGCCCGATACTCAGGGCTTTTCTTTCATCAAACATGTCCCCAAATTATTTCCTGCAAAATTATTAATATGACTGATTAATTGGAATTAATATATACTGCCGATACAAAAAAATCTATCTAAATTCATAGTATTATTTCAAATTACTAAAGAAAAATGTAATTTAGTCATTTGTTAATTATACTGCAGAATTGTGACAGCAAATTATGTCCCAGAGGGAGAGGAGAGTTGGATTACTGTATATACTCTTGTACTGTAGTTTGTTAGAGCCAGTAGAATAGACATTACAGGAATGTTACTGTGTGGAATTGCAAAACACAACCAGACGAAGAGGCCAGTGGTCTATAAACAAGCAATAAATAACAATCATTATAGCATTTGATACAACAACAACAAAATTGCCTTTATAGAGTGCCTTTCACTTCAGGAGGACATCCGAAGGCGCTGTGTCTTCCACTGTCTTATCACATCATCAAGCCATTTAAAAACACTTCACAGGATTACTGTAAACTGGGGTGACTGTGCATTTGCAGGTGAACACAGCAGCCCAACTGTGCACAACAATTTCTGACAAATAACCATCGAGTGAACGACCATTGTATTTGGGGGATTGTTGACCAGGATACGGGGAGAATCTTTCTTTTCTTTATGAATAATGCCACAGGGTCTTTAATGTCCACCTGAACAGGCAGATAGGACCTCAGTTGTACATCTCATCCACAGGGTGCCACCTCTGATAATGTAGCACTCCCCCAGCACTGCACTGCAATGTTAGCCAAGACTGTGTGAGTTCAAAGTCCCACCATGGGGCTTCAACCCAAAACCTCCTGACTCAGAACGAGGTGGGCTGGCACTATATGGGTAGAAATTCTACTTAGTTCTATATAAAGTGTTCCAAGCTACTACCCCACTTGAACAGCAACAACGAAAGTACACTTGTATAGCACCTTCCATGACAGAAAGACATCCCAAGGTGCTGAACAGTCATTGTTTCAGACCTGAGCTGGGGTCGGGAATGAGGATGGTGGGGGGAAAGGGATGATCTGGGGTGACTGATAGGACTGTCAAAGAGGAGGATCTTGAGGCAGGACTTGAAGGAGGCCAGGGAGGGAGCGAGGTGGAGGGACTGCAGGATGGAGTTCAGAGGTTGGGGGCAGAGTGGCTGAAGGCTTGACGGCCAATGGTGTGGTGATTGGGTCGGGGGACATGGAGCAGGCCGGAGCCCACTGAATGAAGGGGGCGGGCAGGTTGGTAGGGGATTAGGAAGTCGTGGATGTAGGGTGGGGCGAGGCCATGAAGGGCTTTGAATGTAAGGACCAGGATCTTGAATTGGATCCTCTGGATGATGGGGAGCCAATAGAGTTGGATGAGAATGGGGGACATGGGGTTCATGAAACTTGGAGCGGTGGAAGAGACTGGCTGCAAAGTTCTGGATTATTTGCAGTCTGTGGGTGGAGGAATTGGGAAGGCTGACAAGCAGGGCATTGGTGTAGTTGAGCCTGAATGTGACAAAGGCATGAATGAGGGTTTCAGTGGCCTGAGGGGTGGGGAGGTGGCGGAGACGGGCAATATTGCGGAGGTGAGGCAGAATGGCTCATGACTTGGATTTGGATGAAGGGCACTATAAAATGTGAGTTGATGTTTTGTATTTATTCTATTAAAGTAGCATTTTAGAGTGCCCAGAATTTGTCATTTTTAAATACAGTGTTTAATGTTGAAGTCGGATTTCTATAAGTTCTTCAAATAAACTATAAAAGATGGGCTTTAAAGTTAAAATTGAACAAATTGCCAAATTCTGCAGATTGAAATGCTATGCTAATTTAGTAAATAGTAACCCAGATGGAATTTCTATCCAATTTAAATATAGCCTTCTTTTAACAAGTAACTGTATCTGTAATTCACTGAATTTCTGTCATTTCAAGCCAACATGACTATGAATATTTCACTGTACTTCGAAGAAAACTACATTATAAACTACCTTTCTCTCACGTTTTTCAAGGAAATCTTATAAACCAGCTGTTTATTTTGTCCTAAATCCCTATAGAGAGTTTAAGATATTTCGCAGTCATTTGGCTTTTCATGAGGCAAATAATTTCCAAATTAATTAGAAAAATATAAAAGCGGTTTCTATAGGGTGTGCACTTTTCAGATATTGAATTGAAACTCAAGGATACTGCCACATTTATTTGTGGATCTGAAGAAGACATCAAGATGTTTAATAATAATAAAATTGCTTGCATTTGATGTAGCGTTTTATCATGTCTTCGAGACTTCTCAAAGCGCTTCACAGAATATACTGTAAAGTGAATTGACTGTAGAGATCCTGTAGCTCAGTGGTTAGATCACTCACCTCGCAAACAAGAGACCTGGGTTTGATTCCCAGTAGGACAAAACCTTGCGCAAATTTCCTTACTCCACGCACCTGATAATAATCCCTCAAGGAAAAAACAATAAGAATTTGGACACTCAATCACAACTGTTTGTGGGACACTGCTGGGCACAATTGTCTGCTGCGTTCCACCCACAAATATCCAGTCAATTCATTTCAGAGTATATTCTGTGAGGCGCTTTGAAACGTCTAGAAAAGCACTCGATCAAATGCAAGGATTATTATTAATTTTTGTGGACGAAATATGGCAGCCAATTGTGCTCAGCAGTACTCCTCTGATAACTTCAGAAGGAACGCTGCACAGTTCTGAGAAATTATGACACAGTATTAGACAAGAGTATTATCAGTTCATTCCAATTGCTAATGTTACCCTTCACAATGTGCTATTGGTGTCCATTGGAACAACAAGGCAGAGCTTAGAGCCTTGACTCATCACACTGCGAATTTGTGTAATTGAGAGGGCACTGCAGAGAGGGAAGACTGACATCAAAATCTCTTATAATCCTTGCATTCAATATACAATATAACCTTATCATGTAATGTAAAACATCTCAAAGCACTTCACAGGATTTACTATAAAGTGCAGTCACACTGCTTATTTGTAGCCAAAACTCCAACCTCTCAATTAAGAAAATATCGCACGACACTGACTTTCTTACGACAGGCATGGGGAGAATAATTTTAATGAAATATATACTTTAATAAAGTGCACCAGCGATTGGTCAATCGAGCAATTTTAAAATATGTTTTCTTTCTCCAGTGGTTCCATTGCTTCCAGCAATTCTGAACTTAGTCACTAGGTTAAGGCCTCAAAAGAATACATACTTACCCACGACTTCATATTATAGCAATCTACACCAATCACACTGTACTATACACAGATCACACTGTACACAGATCACACTGTACACCGATCAGTGTTCTGTGGAAATATTTTTTAAAATTCTGCAATTATAAATTGTTTTTTTTCCTGTTTATTTTCTCGGTCAAATCTGGAATGCATTGCCTGAAAAGGTGGTGGAGGCCAATTCGATAACAATTTTTAAAAGAGGGTAGACATTTATTTGGGAAGGACGGGTTTGCGTGGTTATGGGGAGAGAGCTGGGGAGTGGGATTAAATTGCTCTTTTTAAAGAAAAGGCACAGACTCGATGGGCCGAATGGCCTCCTTTTGTGCCGTAAGATTCTATGATTCTTTGAAATATCTCTCTTCCCCATCTTCCTGGGAGCATTTGATAGCTTTCCTCTTTCCCTGTGATTTTAGATCTGCAGGTCCTGGGAGTCCTCCTGTATCTCACCCAAGGTACCATTGTTCATGTTAAGAGTCTTGTCAGTAAATCAAAGAGACATTACAGTCAAGTCTGATTGTATTTTCACACAAATTCACACAGATGCACTTTTCAACAGGGGTCTCTGGATATTTATAAAGAACCTGGCTGATATTCCTGTTTCTCACGCAGGAAAGCTGAAACTAATTGTAGCGTTCTAATTACTCTGGCTAAAGCGGAAGCACAGAGTGTCAGTGCAGCACTAGGTCATACATACAATGCCGATCTGTCCTGTTAGCTGCCACATTTGATCGGTTCCCTCTGAAGCAATCAATACGAGCTGCAGCAATGACTGCATCATAATTGTTAAAAAGAATTCAGCACTTAAACAGTTACAGATCCAAATTATCTTGTTACAAAGGAATAGATACTTAACTGTAAGGAAACTTTCACTTTAAAAGTGTCACATTTGCCACTTAAGCTAGTTATGGTCAATGAGCATTGCAGTTCTGGTCTTCCTAGTCTGTAGTTTACAATTTGAGTCAATCCAACATAACATAAAGGCCATGGTAATGACTTAGAAACATATGCAAAGTAGTTCTCTGTTGGTATTGTGTTTTAAGCAGCTTTGAAAGCGACCTAGAGCACCTGCCTCTTATATGTACATAGCAAACTATGTAGAGCAGGGATTACTGATCCTTGTTCAATGTTCTGAACTTTGGATTTAAAGATATATATTCAAGTGAATATCTGGTAGTCATTATATATGCCTGTTCTGTCATTGTGGTGTGTATGTGTGTCTGTATTTCTATACATATACTAGTTAAATTAAAAAAATGACAAGATCTGTAGAATAAATCCATTGCTGTATTTATATAATGACTCCGGGTCTTGGGTAGTGTGGAAACCTCTCTGTTTCTGTGCTTGGTTTCCATAGCATTGGATCAAAATTTAAATGGTTGCACAAGAGTAACTGTTTTAAACTTGCAGACTGACCGTAGTTTTTACTCTCAGAACCTCTGCCTTCTATCATGGTCGGGAAAGGTCTTTGCAAGCTGGTCTTTCTGATGTGCCTGCCACTATACAAGTGTAATTTGCAGTTGTAATGGAAACTAATCACTCCTCCGGCCTTAATGGGATGGTTAGGAGCGTGGCTCAACTACACAGCCAATGCAGTCCGAAACGTGTTCATCTCTGAGTAGTTGTCCTCTGTGAAAATCATGCTTCTCTGTGTTAGTGCTATCTGAGGGGAGGATCCATTGTCACTTTCTGGCCTCTCATTGACTTGTTCATTTCCCTGGTTTGTCTCGAGGCTACAAGTGTGTTGCATTTTACATCCCTGAAACTTTAGGGCCAGGTAGATATAGATGTTATTTGTGAATTGCCTACAGGGTATTCGCAAAGTCATGTTATGCTCGCCCCCCCACCAACCCTCCCTGTTTTGTTCTTACAATGTATTGTTTATTTTCTGTTGCAGAGGGGTGGAGTGTAACAATGTTAATGCCAGTAACGTTCTGGTCATTCCATCCATGTATCCGAACATGGTGATAGATGATTATCAGCCATGAAAACAATGTTGCTCACACAGATCCTCTGGATGTTTAAATACAAGTAACACTTTTACTGAATACAATTAAGTAATTGTAAACTCATTTACGATTATCATAATTCCTCCATGTTTCAGTTGTTGTTCAGTGCACTGTAAAAAAAATAGCGGTAATAGAACTCTGTGAACACTCTGTACAATTACATTTTTTATTTAGTGATCATATTTTTTTCTGATGGGCTGTGCTCCAGTGGATCAAATTGTCTAATTTCCTTGTTTGACTCATCTCTTACACATGGCAATTGTTCAGTGGAACTTGGATTAATCTGAAGATGGAAATGGATTTAAAGATTTGAGATTGTGCAGAACTGTGAAAAATTCAATCTTAATTCAGCTGCCACTTTTCTGCAGCTCTAACAACAAACTGGAAAACCATCTTTCAAATTACGACGGATTTAAGAATTTTCCAACCTTTTTGCATGATATTAAATTTTAACACAATGTTGTCTTTGAGCTAAAACCATGTGTAAATTCTGGCTTCCAATTCTGGATCCAAATAATCAGAATTGGTTTATCTTGGTCTTTTAATTATTTTGTTACACAAAATCAAATTTTTTATAAAACGTTTTAAAAGGATATCTTTTAAAACTTTTAGTTAATATTTGCCATTTTGGAATAAACTGAGCATAATCTATCATGATAACTTAACTCTTTCTCAGTCATAAGTACTGTATGACTATTTGAGTTGAAGGTATACAGGATCTTTGTCCTAATTTAAAATATTTTTTGCTGAATTTGATTTTCTTTGATGTACACTCATGGAAAAAATGTATTCTATTCATCAGTCAATGTGTTCTTTTGTGGTGGAAGATTAATATTCATCTCTGAATGTAAATTCGTAAACAAAAGACCCACTGGAATTACACCAATGTGCCAAATAGCAAATGGGCACAGTAAGTCATTTAGACAGTTTTGTCAAAACAAATGTGAAAATATTGCAACAGCCATTTTGTTGCTCCTGATTATCTGAGTTGTAAATAAAATGTTATCAGCATTTAATATGAATGCCTTCATTTGATAGTGCTTTATTACATCAAGACATCTCAAAGCATGTTGCACAATAAATTACTTTGTCATACTGTTGGTTGCACACTTACTGCTAATTCAGATGATTCAAGTGCTACTCATATAGTCTATACCGACACTTCAATGCAATGCCGGGGGTGTGCTGCACTGTTGGAGATGCCTTCCTTCGGATTAGACATTAAAATGATCAGTTTGGATTTTGGTGCAATTTGAAGAAGAACATTGACCAGATTACCAGAACTGTTCTTCAATACCTGTAGTGATTAAAGTAACCATATGTCAAACAATCACCAGAAGAGGTACAGAATCTATGTTTAATGTGTAATCTGAAGGTAATGTTGCAGTAAACCATGCCCAATATACCTTCAAAGCGACAGAATCAGGACGGTGAGGAATCAAAGAGTGGATCACCTATAATTGTGATGGACTTGGAGGGACACCGTAAAACGGGCTAACATGTAATCTAGGCTAAATAAATCATGTTCTAACCCATAATTATATCATTATTGCGTTAAGAACATGACACACAATGCCACTACAATTGCTCATCGTTCAATACTGACTTAACGGCATCCGCATCTAATTTACCTGCATTTTAGCCCACCCCTGCGAGTATCAACCTGCTTAATAAACCTCCTGTTTATTTAGGGTCCTGAAACTCAGTGGTTAGAGCACTTGCCTCTGAGACGCCGTCTGGCGTGGAGGGCGCTATATAAATCAAAGTTGTTGTTGTTGCTTTGCAAGCGAGAGACCTAGGTTCAATTCTCGGCAGGTCAAGGCAAAACCTTGGGCAAGTTTCTTTACTCCAAGCGCCTATTAATAATCCCTCAAGAAAGAAAACTATAATAAATTGGCTACTTCAATCCATGACTGTTTCTGGAACACTGCTGTGTGCAATTGGCTGCGGTGTTTTGCCCACAAATATAGTCAATTCACTTTACAGTATATTCTGTGAACCGCTTTGAGACATCTAGAAGACGTGAAAAGCGCTATATCAAATGCAAGGATTATTATTATTATTATTCTGCTTTAATTTCTCTCATGTAATGCTCCCAGAAACATTGTGAACTGTTGCCAGTGAGAATGGGGTGGGAACAGAAAATAAAGAGGATGGAAATGTGCATTGAAACACCAATCTCATCTTGACAGACACCGTTGAGATATTGGGAAAATTGCTCCAGGGTAACAAAATGCAGACTAAAACATTCTTTAATTAAAGGAAAATTTGGAAATTTCAGAGCTAGCTCTGTAGTTGTAAATTAAGGTCGAGGCAGAAGCTACTTGATTATAGAATCCTTTACCTTGCAAGATTTTAACAGGTTTGCTTACAAAATGCAGTCACACCACTTTATGGTGTATCATGTGATGTATTTTCAGACATCTTGACGACGTGATAAAGCACTGTACCAAATGCAAGGATTATTATATTAAGTTCTTTTCTGTAGAAGTGTACACTAGTCATTAAACTATCTGCAGTTCAACTTCCTTCGAAACAATATTCTTTGTTTCAGTACAAGGCACTACCCCCAGGGAATGATTGTGGAATGAAATCCATCAACATTTAATAGGACAATTAAATCTGAAATGTTTTACAAGTCTATTTCAAATTTGGTGGAACCTCTAGAGTTAAGCCATTTGTAATTGTGTAATACATTATTTAATTATCAAATAAAGCCTTACTCAATTCCTATGTGCTTTTCCATTTCATTGCTTTCCAACTAATTTTCTATCCGTTCATGCCCATGTGATTTTTCGTGCCCTCTAATTTTCCATCAATCAGCAAACAGAGCTCATGATCATTACTTTATAATAGACAGCAATATCTCTGCATAGCCTAATAATCAAAGCCTTCTCATTCTTTTATTGTGTGGTGTCTACAGGTATATGGGTGCAGAATGGTTTAACCATTTTGCTGCTGTGGGCCATTTGCCCTATTTGAGAAACGTCTGCGGACTGCAGAGCAATATTTTCATATATATCTATATGCATGAAAATTACCCATTTGCCTGGTATGCAATATATTTAGGTCAAACTCAATGTGCTTAAACTTATGGCCAACAGAGCCAGAAGGCACTGGCAGCCTTTTCAGTCATCTGTCTGACTTCATATCCAAGCACGAGAAGTGAAGGACATTACACAGATCATTTTTGCTATTTTTGTTCAAGGGATTAAAAAAAATCACCACAATAACAAGTGAACAAATCAAATTTATTTTTAAAATCATGGAAAAAATGTACATGTAATTTTTAAAATCTCAAGCACTTTAACCATGGGAAGTTTGTGACAAGAAACAGAAATAACAATACAGAGCCTCTCCCCCATCCTGATTTTTGTATTGTCAACCAGGAATATACCTGCTGGCCCCATTTCAACACTTCTGTTCCAACCACTGAGAATTCACAGAATTAGATTGGGATTAGTAGTTCTGGAATGTTATGCACATCCATTGGATGGGAGGAAAGGAACCCACTTGCTTGGGTCAGGACAGCACAGAAGCCAAGGCGTTAAACTATCCCAAAGTGTGTGCTGTGCTTAATATGTAATTTTAAGGGAGTCAAGCAGGTCTTAAACTGAAGTCACTGACTTGTTGATATGAAGAGTACATTGCAATTTCCAGAACAGAACAGAGTTCTCTTACAAATGTTATAGCATGCTGTACAAAATGAAAACACATCTACACACATTGTCTATTTGAAAAAACTCTGTAAATGATAAAAGTGCCTTAATTAAGTTTATTAAGATAAAAAAAGGAAAGATCTTCTCATGCATTTTAACTCATCAACATAACATTTTTCTATATAACCTCGTACTTAAAACAAAAGGCCAGTGTACCACCTTGCATGCAGTCCTGTTCCTAATACAATCAAATGATTCAAGTCCATTATAAAGACAGATAGCGTTCTACACATTTGTGTTGAATCAGTTGCTCAACTGAAATTGTAAAATATACCTTGTAAAAACTGCCTGAATATAGTCAAAAGGAGCTAAACATCTGACTTGTAAATATGGGCTGTAATATTATTTACATTATATATTCAAATCAGTTAGCTCATATAACTTAATCCTCGCTTAATGTCGCAGTTGTGTTTGTGAAAAGTGCGACTTTAAGTGAACCCGCACAATAATAGCAGACGTTCAGTGTCTCTGTACGCCTACGCTACCCAAAGTAGTCAGTTTCCACCCGCGCAAACGACGTAATAGCAAATGTCGCGACATTAAATTATATATGTTCCCCTATATATCGGCAATATAATAACGAAACAACGTTGACCGAAGCAACGTTAAGTGAGGTTTACCTGTACTGCCATCTTGTTAATTCATTTAGCATCATACAGTAACTTTTCTCTTTGACCTCATCACTTCAGTTTAATGATAGATTTTGATCACAACAACAACCAACAAATTACACTTATGGTATAAAGCGCCTTTCAAGTCGGGAGGACGTCCCAAGGCGCTGAAATCACATACTATCAGTTTTATGTGTACTTTGTCTGGAGAATCCCACATTAACAATTCATTTTAAAAACAAATGTTAGGGATTCAACTTGTATCTTTCTGATTTATATGCCTTGATGATGATTCGGGTAATGTGTTTAGCCAAAAGACTACTGTGAAGATTATACAGTACATATACAGCACATGGCAATACTTGAAATTGAACACCTTAAGTAAACATAATGCAATAATGATTCAAGTATTTGTTTAGGATTGGAATTTAGTCATGAAACAAGTACAGTATTACTTTTTCTGGATTTGTTTTGAAAAAAGAAAATTATCCAAGTTTACATCAAGTCAACTTCATCACGTACTTGGCAATCCTGTTGACACGGTTTCAAGAGATTGCAAATGAGGCCCTAACAGGTAGGTGATCAAAACTAATTCTATTTCATCTCCCCAAAAAAAATCGGTATATTCACAATCATCTCAATTAAGTAAATAGAGTATACAGGCTGACTTCGGTATAATGATTCCCAATTATTAAGATCCCTCCGATTATAATGAACGTGATATTGTGACCTGATTTTTCCTATAGAATCTCACCCCATTAAAATGATCATTGACGTAGCGCAACCCCTAAAGTTAGGATCTGCAATCAAGTCAAAATGGCGGTGGTGCTCAGCAGCTAATCACAGATTTCCTGTGAACCTCATATAGGGAGCACCCGGATATAACAATCTCCAGCCCCAGGTTTGTCATACCAAGGCCAGCCTGTATTTTCCTTTTATGTATTTTGAAATGTCAAAGTACAGAATATTAAAAGTATATCTAAATTAATAATACAAATCAATAAGCTAAACTTTACTCCTCCTCCTGGAATGATATTAAAGGGGAGACGTTGTTTAGCACAGACCTGGAATGGACATAAATTTGTGCATGGCAAGCCTTCCTGGATTTTGCAATAACTTGCAGTAATTGGTTGTTGAAGCTGCATTACAGTATTTTAAAGGGAATTATATAATACCAACAATCCTTGCATTTAATATAGCACCTTATCACATCTCAAAGACACCTCAAGTGTGCGTCATAGTATCTTGGGGGCAAAATGGATAAAGACCTGAAGGAAAGTAATATTAAAGAATGGAATTCTGGGATAAGGATCAGAATGGTTAGCTACAAAGAGGAAGCTAGGAATACAACAACAAAATTACATTTATAGAACGCCTTTCACGAGGGGAGAATGTCCCAATGCGCAGGGGTAGGGACCTGAGCATGGGGGGAGGGGCAGATTAGGGGAGGAGGGAGAGTGGTGAGCGGGCGGCAGACGGCCCGATCGAAAAGGAAGGTTTGGAGACCGGCCTTGAAAGAGGCAAGGGAGGAAGCGAGGCAAAGGGACAGTGAGATGGAGTTCCAGAGTGCGGAGACAGAAAGGCTAAAACCCGGCCACTGATGGTAGGGCGGGGCATGTCGGGCGGGAGACATGGAGCAGACCGGACAGAACGGAGGGGCGGGCAGGTTGGTAAGGAGGGAATATAGTGCATGTTTGACTGCACGGACACTAGAGTGAGCTCGTTCTGTGCTTCTTTCTAGTTTTAAGACACACCTGGCACCAATCTCTGGCACCTTCTTTCAGCACATTTCAATAAAGGTGGCGGCCTGGTATCAGATTGTGCATTGGAATCACCTAATACCAAGTGGCAGGTCTGGTAAAGAAAACTAAATATATGTACAACCGCAAAGGGCAAGTATGGCTAAACATTACAAAGGTGAAGAATTTATTCAGTTTGATTGCTTTCTCCCCTCCAATGTTAACCTCTTCTGTCCTGAAGTGGCCAACTAATGTACAGAAATTAGCAATGGAGGTAATAAAAGAGGCAGATCATATTCTGAGCCCAAATCCATACAGTACAACACGATTCACCGGATACCAGCCAGGAACTGGAATCTTGGTTTACTTTTTCTCTCCCTATCCCAGGGATAGTGTCAATTGCAGAGAATGCCATTACCAGCAGTTCAGATCAGCTAATGCAGCAAAACAGATTAAATTAAACTATCTTGCTCTGTCAGCATGGCACATTTGCGGCAAATGATCACACTGCACTGATGCCAAATGTGTAGCTTTACTGGGCCAAAAGAAAAATGTGGATCCTAGTTTCATTTGGGAATTCATAAAATAGCAATGCAGACAGTAAATATACTGTACTAGCCATCCTACTGCTGTATTAGTCTGTTCTCCATTTTTAATACCATCTGCAGCAGCTTCAAAATGACAGCCGAGAATAGAAGAATTATTCAGGTTGTCAGATCAAGTATGTAAACTTCTGGAAACTAATTTGGCATTAATACAGCATGTGTTACATCCAATCCCTGTGATTTTGGCAGCAAATCTAAAGGTGAAGCATTAAATAAATAAAAGCTCGGGCAGCTCATCGGTAAGAAGCAAAGTTAAAAATCAAAATACCATTAAAATTATTAGAACCTCTAATAGGGTATTAGCAGATTAATTTGTTGGATGGATTCCTTCTTTTAGCAAAATGTGTTAACATTGCTGTGCATTATTATACATAGCAGTTGTACGCCGAAGTTGTTTTAATTCTCTAAAGTCTCATCGGTCTATTTGAGATGTTCTGTAGATTTTTGTAAGATATATATTTTTAAAAAGTCTTAAGAAAAAAGCATTATAATGTGGAGTATCCTTCAGTAGTCTAACATTGCATTCACTTTACAGCATAGGTACTGATGATAACTGTGACCTTGATAGACATGCTGTAAACAAATGGGGTAAGGATCCACTGACAAATATTGAGGGTTTTTTTAAAACTGATGCTTACACAGTTAGGCAACACACTATCTGGCATTATAAAATGACTCAAACCATCACCTTCTCCTGCTATTGGCAGACTGAGACAGTCTTCCAGAACAGAAATATAGATTTAATTTCTGCAACAGACTTTTTTTTTGCTCAGAATAAAACGTGGTGTGAATACAATTTGGTGTGGAATTCTATCCAATAAAACACAGAGCACATACCACATCACCTAGATCTACAATCAAATATTACAGTACTGTTTGCACATCACATTCACGACTATTTTGAATATCTCTCATTGTTTTATACTGGCAAACTGGTCATTTTAAACATGCATTTACTTTAGAATACATTTTGACTTTACAGGTATCCCCGATTTACGATGTTTCTATTTACATGGTTTCGATTTAACAAACATAATTTACCTTTTTTATCGATATTCAACATTTGGTTTTGTTTTAACGACAATTTTTTTTGGCACATCTGTTTTGCACATGCGCAGTATATAGTGTACTTCGTGGGACTGTATGGGAAACTACGTTTCGATTTACGATGTTTCGATTTGCGTGACATTTTTCAGGAACGCAACCCTCTCGTAAATCGGGGGATACCTATATATCATTTCAGGTTTTGGACAAACAAACTATCAGTGCACAAACTATTAGTTAATCTTCCTTGCAAAATAAAGGTAGATTTAATACTATTGACAATCATACAGAAAGGCTCTACATGTCAAAATATTTGTTAATTCAATGGACAATATTATGAAATCTGAAAAATTTAACTTGTTCATGCAGTTGAGGTGCATCTCTCCTTCACCTTATGGGGTGAAAAATTAAAAATTTCATAATAGATTTAATGTTATAATTATATCACATCGAATGCATTATGAAATGTAGTATCTATTATGAAATGGCAAATTTTTCCATCCAGTCCAAAAGACTGGCTATTTAACTGATCATATACCCTCACACACACACAAAACATCAGCACACAATTTTCTCTAAAGAACAATTTCTGTTTTGTTAAAATATTAATTATCCTTGCATTTGATATAGCGTTTCTCACGTCATCTAGATGTCTCAAAGTGCTTCACAGAATATACTGTAAAGTGAATTGACTGTATATTTTGTGGGTAAAACACGGCAGCCAATTGCACACAGCAATGTCCCACAAACAGTCGTGGATTGCAATGACAAATTTATTTATTTTTTCCTTGAGGGATTCAAGATCAGAAATTCCTTCACTAACTCAGGTATTACTAAGCAAGACAAATCTTTTTAAAAATTCTGTTGGCAAACATTGAGTTCTGCTGCACAGGTTACCAAATCAAGTTAAGTCAGTATTTTATTTTTAATTGCAGACTGATCAGGAACAAAAACAGAACAGAAAATTCTCAATGTTAATATTGAAGTAGGGGGAGGGAGAGAAATCACTATGCTGAAGTCTAAGGGTGATAAATTTTAATTTCCAGTCTTTAATGGACAGAAAATGCAACATTTTGCAACTGATTGGAATTAATGTGAATTATCACATGAAATCCATTCTGAAATGTTATATTTTACACCGATTGTTGTAATAATAATAATCCTTGCATTTGACATTACGCCTTATCACATCTTCAAGATGTCTGAAAGTGCTTAACAGAATATATTTCAAAGTGAATTGACTATGTTTTGCAGGTGAACCAAGGCATCCAATTTGCGCACAGTAGTGTCCTGCAAACATTTGTGGATTCAGTGACTCAAATTATTATTATTTTTTAAGAGATTATTATTGTAGTGTACTTTAAACACAGTTCTCTCCCTCCATATATTTGTGTAGCTGTGTTAGCATTTCTATTTTGCCTGTTCTATTGCATCAATTCTCAGTACACCTGGATAACATCATCCCACTCACTGATAGGCCAAACTCCATATTCGTGCACATTAGACGGCGAGGTCTTCCAATCCCAACTGGTCACAGGAATTGCCCAGTTCCTGCCGTAGTTTGCTTCCACATATGCAAGCGTTTCACATGGGACTCCTATTTTCATTTCTAGGAATTCAGTCCAGCAGTGGGTAAATTTGGGAAACGTATACCTACGAAACAAAATGAAAAAGATCAGCAAATAATTATTTTGTGACAGTTGAAATAGGTATTTTATAGATTCAATTACACAACACATACAGCAATTTCTATCCTGATTACCTAATTAGGAAACAGAGGTTAGGCTCCTCATGGTGAATGAAATACAGCAAGTCAGTCATGCTGGTTCAGCGGAACTTTGATCTGAAAGTATATTGACCCTGAGCAGAATTCCCTTGACTCGGTATGACATTCCAGTTTCCTTATTAACAAAATCATTTTAAAAAATCGAACCGGATTATATAAAAGTATTTGTATAGTACTGGCATATTTAATAATCATTGGCCAATGAACCAAATCAATTTGATTTGAAACTGTACACCAGCTACCAATGGTCTACGCAGTATAAAACGGACAAAGGCTGCCATAGGCATCAAGAAGTTCATCTTGGATTCTGTTTCAAAACAAAATCTGATCAGATCTCTCAAACTATAAATATCTAAATATAAATATCTAATTTATCTTAAAGTCTCGAATTCATAAGAATGAAGCATAAAGACAAAACCCTATTATAACATGATGGCGTACAATTTTTCAAATGCAAGAATTATGACTTGGATTGATAAATGGAGAAACTGCCTTAAAAAGGCTGCATTATAAGATACCAAGACAGTGCTTCTGTGTTATCATATTGCTGATTTATGTCACAGTTGACATCACTGCACTGTGCTTGCTCTTGAGGGACCCACTCCAAACGCTTAAAGTGGTTCATGGGACATTGCTGAAGCTGTGAAGTCTTCTGAGTCTGTGCACTACATGCAAGTCATGCTCTTGAGATGGAGGGCATGGAAGTGTGAAAGTGTAACACACTTCCAGTACAATGTTGAAGGTACAGACTGTAGTTGGATACCTGCCTCCATATGTTCACCTACAAATATAATCAATATGCAGTGAATCTTGTGAAACGCTTTGAGATGTCCTCCCAATGTGAAAATGGTTATATCAAATGTATAAATTATAGAGTTTATTTTAATAAGACCAGCCATGTATAAAGTAATTTTTATATGTCAGATGATGCATCCATCATTATTTTGGTAGTTGCAGAATTGCTTTGGGAACAATGGTAGTGATGGTTTCTTTTCTTTCCCTCAGTTCACTAGAGTGCAGCATTAACATTTAGTGCAGCAACACTAATTATTTTGTCTTACCAAACAATGTACCATTGTAGCTAACACTGAGCTCTGAAACTTATCTTTACTCCTTTTGTTTGTTTAAATTTATAATTATTTATGTATTAGTTCTTGTACAGAATACGTTTCACTCTTTGTTGAAAAATCCAGTGAAAGATTTCCATAAACTGAAAGTGCAACCACAGACCTGCAAGGATTGTGCACAATAAGCACCAGGATTCATCACACAAATTAAATGATGTATCCCTTCATATAGCTTATTAAAAGGCACTTTTTAATAAGATAAATTATGTAATAGAAAAACAGTGATCAACTGCTTGGAAAGCAAGTCGATTTTTTTTTTCCAAAAGGATTTATAATCAAAAGACTATAATCTCAAAAACATTCTATTAGTAACTTACTTAAATTTCTTGCCTGTTTTAGCCTGGGTTCCTCCATTCCACATGTTGTTCGTCTCTTCATAAAAGAAGAATATATCAAGCTTCACATCATGAGCCTGGAAGGAAAGCTCCAGGCTGTCTTCTACCTGCAGTTTACAGAAGAATAAATTCCAACTAGGCTAATTTTGCGCCGATGTAAAGATCATTACAAATTGTAAATACAAAAAATACAATTCACCTTTCCAAACTTGTGTTTAAGTGGAAGTCCTGCCTTCTGGAATGCCGGGATAATTTCAGGTGTGTAGTTCTTTATCAAAATTCCGAGGTCCACATCTTTGCTGTAGGGGATGATACTGCATTGTCTGAACCATCCTAAGCAAGGCAGAGATGAGAATAGGACAGCACAGTTACTATTGCTCTACTGCATCGCTAGATGAATCGCAATGAAACTAATGGTGGCACTTGGAACAATATAAAACTGGTGGAATAGCTCATACATGGATAATATGGGTGGTTTAATTTACAATGGATTATTACTGGACCCATTCTGGAAGGAATGCAGAACCAATATACTCAATACATTAAAAACCACATTCCCCAGCCCAATCCTGCTAGATATGTTGATTTAACACTAAACTTAATAGCTTGTTACCTATGTTCACATCTTTGTCTTTTGCCCTGCTACTCTTTCCCTTTGGCATGTCAATTCCATCCTAATGCATTTTATCTAACCTTTCCCTTAAGAGTCTCCATTGATATCTCTTTACAGACACAAGTATCCATGACTTCAAATAGCTATGTATCTCATGTTTCCCAAAATGCACGTAACTTCCCACCTCCTACACTAACATATATGCTATCACAAAAATACCATTTTGAATTAATGTTTCTCATCCATATAGACAAATTACTGATTCCGTTGCCTAGTCTCCTCTCACATTTGCTATTGCTAGTTCATGATCTTTGAACATAGATAGCAATAACGTGTTCAGAGACTGAGACGAACTGCTCACACACTAAATGTGGCTCTCCAAACACTACAGTTCTCTTTTTATCAAAGCCTGCAACGCACTTATTATAAAGTTGTGCAGTTTTTCGTAATCGGGAACAATTCAAAAGGAATATGTACAAATGTGGATTTGTGTACTTTACCCAAACAGGTTCCACTGCTGAGCCAGAATGGTATCCCGAGGCCATTTAATGTTTTAACAGCCAACTGAAGCAAATTCTTAGCCTTTTTACGAAATTCCGTGGCTTCTTGAGATGTGTCTTCAGGGTAAAGCTAAAGCGGAAAAAAATCATACGCAAGAAAAAAATGCATCTACTGCAATTCATAAATAGCCTTTACAAATGCAAATAGTATTCTATCAGACCTAGCATGCAAAGTCATCAAACACCAAAGAAAGCACTGAATATTGGGATACATCACGATTCAATGCCAAACAAATCAACAAAAAAACATACAATTCTAGTGAACAATAATAAACTAAAGTAAGGTTAAATATAGCAGGAGCATGAATGTCATAAAAATTGATCTATTTTATAAGCCCAATTTAAGAATAAGATGCATGTAAAGGAAGCATTCTACTTAATGCTGCCTTACACTCCACCTTCTCCAGTGAGCCAGAACATTTCACCACCAAACCTGTAACATGAATGGGGCTCAGACACTGCAAATCAAATCACTAAATTCTGACTTCAAGAGCAGTTTAACTCACACCAATCAGTATAAATGTCATTTGCAATTAATTCCACTGGGTTAATTGAGCTCAGTTCAAAGTGGAGATGATCCTGGGAATATTTTTTTATTGCAGTACCCAACAAAAGATAGAAGAACTGGAGATGCTCAAGGTCAGCTTTTGGCCTCCACAACCATTAATGCATTTAGGTGGGAAAAAAAATCACACATATAATTTAACATAACCCCACAACTCTTGGGACACTGAAATATAACGACTAGGGCTGATTCGTGCAATGTGAAATATCATAGCCACCACTTGGGCATCACTTGCAGCGAGGAAGCATCTACTGATACTATTTCGGAAACTATTTTATTCTCATTATTCTGCTGATTAATCATTTGTTAGTTAAAAAAAATTACTTGATAGCCACAAGAAACGAACCTGGTAAAATGTTCGAGCTTCCTTGTATCTGCACTCAATAAATTTTGACTGAGAAACTTCATCCAAAAAATGGGTTATTTTCTTAGGAATGTGAATTTCTAATCCATCAAGTGAAGCTAGATGCAGATCTGGTCTGTAAAACATTTAACATTAGCATGACACAGAATGTTCCCTTACCTTCTAGCAATAAAGAATGGCATTGCATTTTGCAGTTATGGAGTTAATAACAACAAATTAAATTTGTATATTGCTTTTTCACACCAGAAGGATGTCCCAAGATGCTGATATTCAATAGCCATAAAGAAGGAAACAACCAAAAAAAAGTTTAAAAAAATATAGAACTTAAGGTGCCACAACCAAATGGAAAGCGTAACAACATTCGTTCATGTGTAATTCGTTAGGTCATCACAACTACAACAAATTGCATTTATATAGCACCCTTCATGTCAGGAGTACGTCCCAAGGTGCTGGAGAGTCCATGGTTTTCAACCAAGTTGAGCATTAGATTTGGAAAGGACGCAGGCAAAGAGGAGGAGATAAATAGCCAAAGGCACTTGTCCGTGAGAAAGGCTTTGAGACAGATATTGAAGCAGGCAAGGGATGGGGCAAGGCGAAGAGACTTCAGGATTGAGCTCTGGAGAGTGGTGGAGTGACTGCCGAGCAGAGAGAAGGGTGTGGGGGTGCGGGGGTTAGCCTTTCAGTAGGTCACAAAGCTACGGTGGTGTAAGATAGTATCGGAATTTAAAACAGGATTTTGAACTCACTCCTCTGGGTGATGGAGCCAGTAGAGCTGGGCAAGGATAGGGTTAATTGGCTCTGAAGGATACAAGCTGGTTTCTGGATGCAAATTTCTTGATGCGAGTCAGAAGAAAGTATTTCGGCAATGTCTTTAGTTCCTTTCTGTTGCAAAATTATTCTTCAAATATTCAAATTACAGCATTCAAATAGTATTTCTAAAAATATATTTAACCTAATGAAAATAATTTTGGCTGTTCTGTCAAAAACAGCAACACAAATGGCACCTGGGGATGTAAAGTGCATCTCCTACAGGGAACTTCACATACCTCACCACAACCCACAAGATCCTAACATCAATGTAATCTATTTGGGGGGAACAGTTCCCACAGATCTGAATAATATACTTCCAATTACCACATGGAATCCCTATTTGTGAATCTGAGGTTTTATTAATAACTGAATTTAAACAAGATTGTAAATGAAACAAAGATTACAAGCAATCTATTTTGGATTTTTAATGAAGAATAACAACAGATCACAGCCCTATGTTGTGGTATTCTTCAAAATCAAAAATAGTTTATTTCGACTTACTTATCATAGGCTCCCGGGTGATGCCCAAAATGTAGCTTTCGAAAAGGCACAAATTTTTTGTCTGCATTTTGTTTAAGTCGTAGTTGCCCATGCCAAAGGTAGTTCCCACTCCGCTCATAAAATACCACAAGGTGGATGGCGTGATTCTGTAGCTTGAAGATGCAATGCAGTGGAATTTCTGTGCCAGAAAGACCATCCATTCCTGCCAAGCGTGGATCCTTCCCATGCAGCTCCATCCACTGAAATCCTTCCTTCTCAGCTGCTTTCTTTAGGGATGCCTTGCAGGATTGAAAGCAAAATAATCATTATAAATAGACATTAAATATAAAAAATGATTAGGTAACCATCACTCATGAAAACATATACATGGCTCAAGAGAGCACAGTTCTAATTCATAATAAATAGGTCCCGCATATGTGAAATTGTATACACACATTTTCACTTAAGAAAATAAGCTTTGTATCTTTATAACCTAATAATATTTGTAGTCAATATTGCACCTCATCATGTCATCAAGACATCTCAAAATGCTTCACAGGATTTACTATAAAACAGATCGGCTGGTGGCAGCATGTTAAGCATAGCAATGTCCCACACACAGCCAGAGTTACCAATTTTATTTGGGTGATTGTTGGGCAGGACACCAGGAGAAACTCCCTCGCTTTTCAAATACAGTAAAACCTTGATAATCAGGCATTCCGAAAGCCGGCAACTCCCTAAAACCAAAATTTCACAATATAGCAGTATTACATTTTTTTCGAATGTCGACAAATCTCCTGAAATTTGGAACAGCTGCTTTAAGATACATCGCCACTCTGTCATCCAGTGCTGTGGCTAGAGCTCGGCTTCAGTGCTGTGTTTACAGAACATGTAGTGTATGCCAGTGTTCTCCACGACCTGAAATTAAAAGGTGCTCCAGCTGTGTTCGACATCAGCAGCATGACGTCAGAGCACTTCGTCACCACGTCACACATACGCACGCACGTACGTACGCAGCAAACTCTCACTCGACACTCGATCATCAGCAAATACTAAAAACAAGACCTGTGAGTGTGACTAGTGCGAGGCAAGGAGGTAAGTACATCGGGGATACACACTCCACAACTTCATCCCTCCTCCCGCCCTACACACACAGTACCCCCACCACCCCCACCACACGGCACAGACTCTCACTTTCCCTCTCTCTCTCTCTCCCCGCGTCTCTCATCTTCCCGGCGCGCCGGCCACTCTCTCTTTACCATTCACTCCGCTGAAATAATCCTTCTGACAAATATGCTGGATTATCGAGGTTTTGCTGTAGTGCATTTAACATCCATCAGAACAGGCAGGGTTTACAGTCTCATCTGAAAGATGGCAGCAAATCTCCACTGCATTTTTAAAAGGGGGGAAACTGTTTTACATACAATAGCAATTACATACAATATATAAAGGGAAACAGTTTGATAAGAGTTCAAACTGTTTCTGTACTTACATTGTTTTTCCAAAATTTATCCAAAAGTGCAAATGTGGTAAACTCTCTGGGAAAGCACAGGTATTTGCACTTCAGCCCAATACTGCTAGTGCTTTGCTGATGTTGATTTTCATTCAGCCGTCCCAAAACCAAAGGATCAATGAGATATATAGGGACATTTTGGATAGAGACCATTTTGAGGAACTTTTTGACCACTTTCTGGCAAGTATAAATAGATTGTATTAAACATACATTAAACATGTACATTAAGTATCAACAGAAGATATACTGTATAATTCTTTAATAAATACAGTTGGGCTTTGTTTTAAATTAAATAAATACACACAGGATTGAACAGGCAATTATCTGAACACAGACAAAGGATTGAGTGGCTTGTGATACAAATGATGGAACAAAAGAGCCCACCACCACTTTTCTCCAGTTATTTATCTTACTTTTTAACCACATCAACTTCTACCTCACAACCAGAACAAACTTTTTTCAAAACTCTTTTAGATTCTCACAGTAATTTTTTTGTAATACTGTACTTATTATTCACTGTACCAGTGTACAATAACTCCAGTATGAAAACTCTTTAAAATACCTTTAGGTCATGTCTTCCTTAACAATACAATCATGTCTCCTGATATACAAATGCTTCTCTGCATTTACCCCATCATTTCCCTTCACAGCTTTACAAATTCTAGTCATGTCTACTTTTAATGTTTTTCGGTCAAAACATGCAAAAGCTTTATTTTTTCTATATCTTAATAATCTTGTGCTCATTCCATTTGATTTTGAGTACAGGGCTCAGGTAACTCTGCCAGCAATGCAGTAAAATATTAAGATTATAGATCTGTTACGTGGTGTTTATACTGCCAGAAGTAAAGCTGGCTTTATAGTGATGTGCATCCTGCATTTATATTGCCCATTTTGCTTTCATGTGGGCTGAAAGAAAACTTAGATTGTAATGTTCAATTCAGTGTGGTCTTCAGCATTCCACAGTAATAATCAAATAATAATCCTCACATTTAATATTAAGGAAACTATCCATGTACATAATTAATTGGTATTTGTTCTGTTTCAAATGTAGTATTTTATAGTTTGTAAGTAGATCACTTCTAATATGAACCAGGATCTCCATTACCATCAACAAGGCCAGGAGTACTATCATCACCCGAGTTTGCACACCATGAGGACAGGGTGGGCTTGTATCTATGATTTTGTGATTAGATTAATTTTAAATCCCACAACTAGTTTCTGCTAAAAATGCTCCAAAATTTATTTTCAGTTCTTAAAATTCTTCCTGTAATAGAGAAACACAGCAGGTTTGAATGGAAAACCTACCCAGTGCACACTGTCTTCCGCATCATAACTTGCTTTCAAATCAGAAAGATTGGATCTATTCTGAAGAAAAACAAATGGTACACAAATTACAAGATATGACAGATCTAAACAGATGCAATAGCAATACTACAAGAACCAGCAGTGTCAAAAGGTGAGGTAATAGTGTAAAATAAACACATCCTTTTAGTCCTGTTCTTTTCCAGTATTTGATATCTGGTGCTGTTGAGGCTTTTGGTGACCAATACATATCCCACAGCAGTCTCTAGTGGCAGAAATAATTCTAGCAACGTGGTTCAAGTCCGATTTATCACAGTGATGTGCCACATACACTGTTTTTGCTTCAAGTCCTGAATCTGCGAACAGTGGTATTTTGAATTACCGTAGTTTGTGCATTAAAAATTGTGGTGTTATTCTTCTACGTTCCCATGAAAAAAAATCAAAAGCACAGTTGTGATAAGTCACAAATCACAACCTGAATGAAAAGGCGGGGTAATGAACATACTCTGAATTATAAAGCTAATTTTATCAGCAAGAGAATTAGAATAAGAAATTCATAGTCAAATTGTTTTGATAAATCTCCCTCTCTCTTTGTTATTTCCTGTACTGAGTATTGTATCAGGCCACGGGGGTAAAAAAAATGCCATGCCTTTTATAATGGCAGCCTACTGTTTGCCAGACTGACTCTTAAGTGATTTTTTACTCTGTAAGGAAAATATATCCAACCACTATTCAATACATTTCCATAATAGGGCAGATTCATGTCATCCAAATTAATGTTCCACGTAAAGTTACGCTGGTCCCTTCCATGAGAACATACAGCAATGTTTAAGACACTAAATTTAATTCATATCCAAGCAAATCAATGCTGTTCCTACTGCAAAGATCCTTTATTCAAGCACACCTGGCTGGAACCAATAGTGCAATAACTATATTACAAACAAACTTATGAAAAAGGCCAACTTCCTAGCGGTAGTTCACAGCTGAGGTCCCTTTCTAGGTGTTGAACACATGCACTCTATATTCAACGAATCGCTGATGTCACTGCACATGCATAGTGTGTACGAAAACATTACATTAATCTATGCAAAAGCGCAGCATGTATCAAGTGACATCAGACATGCTCCTGCCGCACAAGAAGCATGTCAGCAACAACAAACTAAAAGCCAGCTATTTTTAGCACAGGAAGCCAACCAGCTAGGTATATTGCACTTGTAGTTAGCGCAGGGTTACACTACACCTGCATTATAAGCAAGGCAGGAATTTATCAAAATGTGCTATAAGGGGCTCCCCTATATTAATCCTACCTTTTAAAAGTACATAGCTTTGAAGACATCAGCAGTATATAGTTTGTTAACCCGTTGAAACATTAGTAAAACTTAGAAATCCATCCATTTTGCACACAAAATATACAGTCAAGCAATTTTACAGTATGTGGTGCGAAGTGCTTGGAAATACCCCCAATTGTGATGAGGCGCTATATCAAATACAAGGATTATAATTATTTTTTGGTGGAAAACAACTAAAAAAAATGTTTCAAAAAAGGCTACTGCGTGATAGTCACAAGTGATAAGGGCGAAGGAATTGACAGTATAATACTTACTTTTGATACAAAATATTGTTTATAGTAGTAAAGCTGAAATAACAGAAAAACTGAACTAGTCACAATAAGAAGAGTCAATACGATGGTCTTATTGATTCTGGGCATTGGTCTTCATGTATTTTCTCTTGCGAGAACTAGAAAAACAAAAGACAACATCCAAATATGAACAGTCACATGCACCTCGTACATTTCAAATATTACCAGATCAAACCACTGCTTCCATCTTTAACATCCTCTAACTTTCTGAGATCCCTACGAAAAACATACAAAATCACAACCCGCAAAAACATTCAATGCAAACCAAACTTTCGGTATGACCTGGTCCCAACAAAATAAATCTTTACTCTCTTTGCCAGTTTGAAAGTATTAATGAGACTTCTGTAGTAAAAGCCAACATTTTAATGGAATCAACCTGGTTCGTCAGCTTGGGGCTTGAGAGGGCGAGGGATTCTTCCTACTCAGCTCCCATTAACCCTGCAAGCTGAAGCCTTAATGTGTATGGTGGTCCCAGCTGGACAAGCAATGGGACATTTGCCATGCAGTGCTCTCAATGCCCAGCTGTGCGGTTTTAGCTTGTTAAAAAAAACATGACTTTCAAACAGGGTAGCGTTTTGGATCACTTACAGTGGCCGAACCCAACAACAAGCCAGTGGGGAGGGAGGTCAATATGGAAGGTCTTCAGGAGTGATCTGAAAATGGGGAGGAAAAACAAAAGGATTTTGAAGCCTTGGCTCCTGTCAACCTACACCTAATGCTCTATGATTTTAGTTAAGCAGGGTGTGTTCCTGGAGGGGAGAGTGCCCATTCTAGACACAGGGAAATTTCCAAGTGTAGGTGGCATGCATATGTAAAACTCTCAGCCTGGTTTGGATATTCTTAAGCATGATGATAGGTCTCTGTATATCAGTCAGCCAACTGAAAAAAAAATTGTTTGAATTAAGGAGCCTGGTTTATTTTATTATAGGATACCAGAGGTTCAAATTCTTAAGCTCCACATAATGGAAATATTAGATCAATACTGAAAAGCATTCGCAAACATCCAGCAAGCAAAATACAATTTTAGTTAGTCAGACCAGGTTTTTGACACACTTCTGTTGACATGCTTAAAAGTATCCAAACCAAACCGTCAACTGATCCACTTAGGTATGGAAATTTCCCTTTATGAGGAATGAAGTGCAGAATTTTCTCTGAAGGGACGCTCCCTGTTCACCTACCTACTAGGGTCCGGCGATATATCGATATATCGCTAAAACCCGATATAATTTTCATATCGATACGCCGATATAGACATTTCAAAAATATCGATATATCGCAAAATCAATATATCGAGGTAAAAAATCGGAATGCCGCACACTGAACTGCAAGACCCAGAATGCTCATCTCTATACACAATGCACAGACCGAGGTGCAAAGCCACCATATTGTATTCATAGTCCTCGAATACAATATACAGGTATGCAAGGGGTTGGGGGGGGAGAGAGACGGCTGGGGGGTGGGGTGGGGGGGAGAGAGACGGCTGGGGGAGTTGTGTGGGGAGAGAGACGGCTGGTGGGGGAGGAGAGAGATGGCTGGTGGGGGGTGGGGGGGGGAGAGAGACGGCTGGTGGGGGGGGATGGGGGTGAGAGAGATAGCTGGTCGGGTGTGGGAGGGAGAGAGACGGCTGGGGGTGTGTGTGGGGGGGAGGAGAGGGATGGCTGGGGGGGGTGTGGGGGGTAGAGACAGACAGCTGGGGTGGGAGGGAGAGAGAGACGGCTGGGGTGGTGTGGGGGGAGGGATAAAGACGGCGGGTGGGGGGGGAGAGACGGGGTGTATGTGATAATATACAGATAGATAGAGATGGGGGTGATGTGAGAGAGACACAGAGACACAGACAGAAAACAACAGAGATGGAGAGAGTGAGAAACACAGAGAGAGAAAGATATTTACCTCCTGAGGAGATAGGCCCGGAATGCGCGCGCAACCGGAATGCGCACGCTGCGCGCGCATGCGCAGTACGAATACCCCGAAAATATCGATATTTTGGTATATCTTGATATGAGCCGATATCTAAATCGGAAAATTTCCATATCGACGGACCCTACTACCTACTAAGCCTCGGAAATATTGGGTGCACGCTGGCAAGAGCCATATCGTGCGGATACCAGAGTAGGTTAGAATACTGCTACCCCACCTGTTCGAGCTTTGGCGTAAAACATTAACAGAAATCAAGTGAGAACAATACCTGTACGTCCCTCTGTGACCGATCTGTTCCTCCAAGCCCTGCTAAAGAACCAGACTATCAGCAGTATCCTGGAGATCTGCAGATTCACCTAACTCAGGTAACCAGGACTACTGAGACCACCACCGGAAGTTCAGATGAATCTCATTACTCCATTATCAGGCTTGTCACCTAGGAGCCAATGTGAAATCTCAGTTAACCTATGCTTAATTATGTCTCTACCTCGTTCTTCTATCTCCATCTATCCATTCCTGCTCTTTCTCATTCTTTCCACAGCTCCACTCTTCTCTAACCTCCTGTCTCACTTGTTTCTATCCTCCCCCATTTCCATCACTCCATCATCCCCTCTATTTCTGCACCACTCTCACAACCACAAATGTGTCCGTCCTTTCTTTCTCTATCCCCTCCTCTGTTTGTGTGTTTATCTGCATCTCAGTAGACAACTTCCTCTTTCCTCCGTCAGTCTCCTTGTACATCTTTCTATGTCTACCCTGTGTGACTCTGTACATAACAACTTGCATTTATATAGAAGCCCTCACACAGCAGTACAGTACATTGCTGAGCCGAGGATGGTAACTGTGGGCATGGTTGAATAGGAAAGTCTTCAGGTGCGACTTCAGGATGGGGAAGGAAGAGGCAAGGTGGAGGGTTAAAGAAAGTGTTACAGAGTTTTGGAGTGGAGTGGCTGAAAGCGTGGCCACCAATGGTGGAACTGAAGGCATGTGGGACATGTAGAAGGCTGCAGCCAGCAGGTCGTGGGTCAGGCAGTAAGCAGGTTGGAGAGGTAGGGAGATGGCAGGACGTGAAAGGATTTGAAAACGAGTATGAGGATCTTGAAAATCGATCCGTTCGGTGATAGGGAGGCAGTAGAGCCTGGCTAGAACTGGTGTAATGGCGGGTATGGAGTTTAGCACGGGTGAGAAACTTTTGGATCAGCTTTGGATCCTGCACATGGTATAATTGGGGAGACCGGCAAATTGGGCATTTGAGGAGTCGAGTCGGGAGGTGACAAACCCATGGACAAGTGTTTCAGCTGCATTTGGGGTAAAGTATGGGTGGAGGCAGACAATGTGTTGGAGGTGGTGGAAAGCGGGACTGGAAGTAGGGAAGTAAAGACAGTTGTCGGTCGAATCTAAGCTCTAGGTTGGGTAAGTAAAATCAGATATATACCATATACCATACATAGATCTATATCTCCACCAAATATCTCTGTCATACCCACTTCCACAGTAGCAGCCCGACAACAACAAAATCACACTTGTGCTGCGACTTTCACATCAGGAGGATGTCCAAAGGCGCTGGACAATTACTGTGTCAGACCCAAGCTGGGGGGTGGGGGCGAATACGAGTTGCCAATCGAAGAGGACTTGAAGGAGGCCAGTGAGGGGGTGAGGCAGAGGGACTGTGGGATGGGGGCACAGTGGCTAAAGGCTCTCCCGCCAATGGTGGGGTGGGTGGGTCGATCGACGTGGAGCAGGGAGCCTGCTGAGCGGAGTCGGGCGGGCAGGTTGATAAGGGGGTAGAAGGTCAGGATGTAGGGTGGGGCGAGGTTGTGGAGGGCTTTGAATGTGAGGACCAGGATCTTGAATTGGATCCTCTGGATGATGGGGAGCCAATGGAGTCGGGCGAGGATGGGGGAAGATGCGGTCATAGAGTTTGCAATGGTAGAGGACACGGGTCTCAGAGTCCTGAATTATCCGCAGCCTGTGGAGGGAGGAATTGGAAAGGCCGACAAGCAGGGCATTGCAGTCAAGCCGGGATGTAATGAAGCCAGTGTCTCTCACTGCTGCAAGATCCCCTTCCTACCAACTACTCAATCAACAACAACAAATGACATTAGTATAGAACCATTCACATCAGGAGACTGTCCCAACGCGCAACCCTCCCTCCCTCCCTGTCTCCACCACTCCCTCTGACACCCTCTGTGCTCTCCCTATATTCTCTCTCTGTCTCTTACACACACCATCTCTCTGTAGCTCACATTCACTCTATCTCCTTCTCTGACACACGGTCCCCCACCCTCACCTCCTCTCCATGCCCAGCCACTCTCCCCTCCCCTCTCTCAACACCCATCCCCCCCTCTTCCGACCCCTCTCCCCCACCTCTCTCTCCCACTGTTACCCGTCTCACCCCTTTCTCACCCCCTCCCCTCCCAACCATCCCCCACCCGTTACCTCTCCCTCCTGTTACGCTCTCCCCCTCCCCACCCCGTTACCTTCTTGCCTCCTTCTCCCTTCCCACTGATACCCCCCACCCCATTACCCTCTTACCCGCTCTGTTACTGTGACCCTTTCCCCACTCTCTCTCCCCCCTCCCCTTAGTTACCCTCCCCCCTTCCCCATCGTTACCCTCCCCCTAGTTACCCTCCCACCCTCCCCCTAGTTACCCTCTCCCTCCCCCTAGTTACCCTCTCCCTCCCCCTAGTTACCCTCTCCCACCTCCCCCTAGTTACCCTCCCCCCTCCCGCTAGTTACCCTCTCCCACCTCCCCCTAGTTACCCTCCCCCCTCCCGCTAGTTACCCTCTCCCACCTCCCCCTAGTTATCCTCCCCCCTCCCCCTACTTACCCTCCCCCCCTCCCCCTAGTTACCCTCCCCCCCCTCCCCCTAGTTACCCTCCCCCCCCTCCCCCTAGTTACCCTCTCCCCCCCCTCCCCCTCGTTACCCTCCACCCCTCCCCCTCGTTACCCTCCCCCCACCCCCTCGTTACCCTCTCCCCTCCCCCTCGTTGCCCTCTCACCCCGGTACCGGCCGTTACAGTCTCTCAGTCTCGCGATCAGGGAAACCGTCACCGCTGCCCACACACCCCACAGCCAGTCTCGCGAGATCACAGTTTCACACACACACACACAGCCCCTCCCCCCAACCCCCCAACACACAGCCCCCCCCCCCCACACACACAGCCCCTCCCCCCCCCCCCCACACACACACAGCCCCTCCCCCACCCCCACACACACACAGCCCCTCCCCCCAGCCCCCCCCCACACACACAGCCCCTCCCCCCAGCCCCCCCCACGCACACCGCCCCCCACACACACAGCCCCTCCCCCCAGCCACCCCACACACACACACCGCCCCCCCCACACACACACAGCCCCTCCCCCCAGCCCCCCCACACACACACACAGCCCCTCTCCCCACCCACACACACAGCCCCTCCCCCCAGCCCCCCCCCACACACACAGCCCCTCCCCCCCCACACACACACAGCCCCTCCCCCCCCACACACACACAGCCCCTCCCCCCAGCCCCCCCACACACAAACAGCCCCTCCCCCCCCCCCCACACACACACAGCCCCTCCCCCCCACACACACACACACAGCCCCTCCCCTCCCACACACACACAGCCCCTCCCCCCCCACACACACACACAGCCCCACCCCCCCACACACACACACACAGCCCCTCCCCTCCCACACACACACAGCCCCTCCCCCCCCACACACACACAGCCCCTCCCCCCCCCCCCCACACAGCCCCTCCCCCCAGCCCCCCCCCCACACACAGCCCCTCCCCCCCCCCACACACACAGCCCCTCCCCCCCCACACACACACAGCCCCTCCCCCCCCACACACACACAGCCCCTCCCCCCCCCACACACACAGCCCCTCCCCCCAGCCCCCACACACACAGCCCCTCCCCCCCCACACACACACACAGCCCCTCCCCCCAGCCCCCCCCCACACACACAGCCCCTCCCCCCCACACACACACAGCCCCTCCCCCCAGCCCCCACACACACAGCCCCTCCCCCCCCACACACACACACAGCCCCTCCCCCCAGCCCCCCCCACACACACAGCCCCTCCCCCCAGCCCCCCCCCACACACACCGCCCCCCCACACACACACACAGCCTCTGCCCCCAGCCCCCCCCCCCACACACACAGCCCCCCCCCCCCACACACACAGCCCCCCCACACACACAGCCCCTCCCCCCAGCCTCCCCCCGACACATACAGCCCCTCCCCCCAGCCCCCCCCCCACACACACAGCCCCTCCCCTCCAGCCCCCCCCACACACACACACAGCCCCCCACCCCTCCATACACACACACACAGACAACACCCTGCACATAATGGGCACTCAGCACACACACAACATAAACTTTGCATTTATACAGCGCTGTCCACACGGACAGCGTCCCAGAGCAACAACAACAACTTAAACTTATAAAGCGCCTTTCACGTCGGGAGGACGTCCCAAGGCGCTGCACAGGAGGCGTGTGACCCGAGCTGGGAGGGGAGTGTTTGGGAAGGGGTGAGACACGTAGGGGAGGTCGTAAAGTTCGGGGGGGGCGACAAAAGGCACGGTCGAAGAGGAAAGTCTTCAAACCGGCCTTGAAAGAGGAAAGGGAAGAAACAAGGCGGAGGGATTGGGGGATGGAATTCCACAGGGTGGGAGCAGAGAAACTGAAGGCCCGGCCTCCGATGGTGGGGCGGTTCGGGCGGGGGGCTTGGAGCAGGCCAAGTCCTGCTGAACGGAGGGTCCGGGTGGGCTTTTAGGGGGAGAATAAATCGGTTAAATAGGACGGGGCAAGGCCGTGTAAGGCCTTGAAGGTGAGGACGAGGATCTTGAACTCGATCCTCTGGAGGATGGGGAGCCAGTGGAGACGGGCGAGGGTGGGGTTACATGGTCGCGGAGGCAGGTGCAGGATAGTACATGGGCTGCAGAGTTCTGGATGACCTGCAGCCTGTGAATGGAGGAGCTGGGGAGGCCGACGAGGAGAGAGTTTCTGTAGTCCAGCCGTGAGGTGATGTATGCGTGCACGAGTGTTTCGGCAGCGTGGGGGGTGAGATAGTTGCGGAGCCTGGCAATGTTGCGTAGGTGGAAATAAGCGGTGCCTGTCAGGGCACGGATGTGGGGGAGGAAGGAGAGTTTATGGTCGAACGTGATGCCGAGGTTCCTGACTGGCTTTGTAAGGTGGAGAGTACAGCCTTGGATGTTGAGGCTGGCAGCGCTCGATGTGCGGAGGCGCTGGCTTGAGCCAATCAGGAGGGCCTCGGTCTTGCTCACGTTCAATTGGAGGAAGTTGTCCCTCGTCCAGGACTCAATGTCGGACAGACATGCTGTCAGAACATCGATGGTCTGGGGTTTGAGGGATGAGGCAGAAAGGCACAGCTGGGTGTCGTCCGCATACATGTGGAAATTTACCCCGTGTTTGCGGATGACATCGCCCAGAGGGAGAGAACCAGTGTGAGGAGGAAGGTGACCATAAGGCGGTTGAAGGAAAAGGTCTTCAGACGCAATCTGAAGGTGGGAAAGTAGGAAAACTCACACAGACTGCACCCTGCACGTGCACACACAAACAGCACCCTGCACACGCACAGCACCCTGTGCATACACACAGAGACAGCTACACAGACAGCACCCTGCGCACACACACACGCGCAACAGCACCTTGCACACACATACACACCGACTGCACACATAAACATCACCCTGCACACACAACAAAATTACACTTGTATAGTGCCTTTCACGTCAGGAGGACGTCACAAGGCGCTGAAGAGTCACTGTGTCAGACCCAAGCTGGGTGGGGGAGGGAAGGGGCGGATTAGGACTTGCCGATGGGTCTATCAAAGAGGAGGGTCTTGAGGAGGGACTTGAACGAGGCCAGGGAGGGGACGAGGCAGAGGGACTGCGGGATGGAGTTCCAGAGGTTGGGGACAGAGTAGCCGAAGGCCCACTGCCAATGGCGGGGCAGATGGGTCGGGGGACGTGAAGTCGGCCAGAGTGTGCTGAGCGGAGGAGGGTGGGCAAGTTTGTAAGGTGTTAGAAGGTCACGGATGTACAGTGGGGTGAGGTTATGGAGGGCTTTGTGGACATCACCCTGCACACATGGACAGCACCCTGCACACACACAGACTACACCCTGCGCACACACGCAAGACATCCTGCACACACACAGGGCACCTTGCACATAGAGAGGGCACTCTGCGCACACACACACACAGGGTAATTTCACTCCACAGTAATAACTTAATACATTTCCATGTCCCCAAATGTTTGCATTTCCAGAATAATGGTTTTCACGCCTCGTCTGCTGTGTAGAAACTAGAAATATGTTTTTACAATTTTTCATTAGAAAGTGGGTGGTACGAATTCACCTTTATGTTTTAACCAAAAATCACCACATGGGGGCAGAGTCGATTAGATTAAAACAAATGTACAGCTGAGTTTCCAGCAACACAGCAGTGCTTGCATTATGTTTTGTGAATGTAATCCACCCAAGTTTTTTTCTCACTGAACCTCCCACTGGCCTCTCCGCTCCCGCTTCCCAGTCTCTTGTTCCCAGGGTACAGATCCTGGTGGGCATTTGATAGCCTTATCAATGTGTCCCTGTGTGAGCTTTGGCAGTGAATGTGGACAGAATAGTCAGCTGTAAACAATGTGACAACTGAGCATGCTGCCACATATACACCCAGTAGTAGAGGATGTTGGAACCCTAGTGAGTTTGCCCCTCAGCAAACCTTTCTGCCCCTATCTCACGCCCAATGTCGGCAAAATGTTCACCCCTTTGTTACCCCTTGTTTATACTTTTCTAATGCACTCTTCACCTGTCTCTAGCTCCACTGTCCATAAGCTATGACTCATCCAAAATTCCACCGCCTGCATTCTCACTGACACCAAACTACAGTATCAGCCTAGCCCTGGCCAATTGCTCCTGCTTGCCAGCTGAGCAATTTTAAGCTCCTCACCACTAATAAATCCCTCTATGTCTTAGCGCTCTTTTTCTCTTTAATCTGCCTTTAGCTAACACATCAAAATCACATACCTCCTCCGCCCCTCCATGGGACAAAATGGTCTTTGCATCAGAGCAATTGTTAACCCCCTGGATATGCATCTCCGTGAGGGCAATGCAACTCTGTAAGGGAAGGAAGTATCTCTTAAGACTCTTGGCCAACAATTCTCCAGATACAATTGCTCATTGACTTCACGGGTGTTTGTGGTACATTGCTGTGCACAAATTAGAAAAACAACAGCAACAACTTGGATTTATATGGTGCCTTCCACGCCCAACCGCGTCTCAGAGAACGTAAAATTAATGCCAAGTGAGCCTACAAATACACAGTCACTATAAATGACATAATTGCAGGTGAAATGCTTTGAGATACTGCAATATTACACACAGATCAAATTGAATGATTGTTAACAGCATCATTATAAATGTCCTAAAGTCCAAAGAAGTTTGAACTATTTAATATTAAATTATAGCCAACAGTGAGCAATTAGCTGCTGCATTTTTTTTCGCAAAATACAGTCAATCCACTTTACAATATATTTATGAAGTGCTTTGACATGTCTGAATGGCACAATGAGGCACTACTATATCAAAATCAAAGGATTATTATTTGCATTGCCGAGCCAGAGAGAGCAGTTAAACAGTTTTGGTCATGGGAACAATTTTCTAATTGATAATATATTTAACCTAATGCCTGAGATTGAGTCTAGGATAGAATGTGTTACGATTCACAACACTCTTACAACAAAGGCAATCAATTGAAATACATTTGCTAAATGCCTAGTAGGCATTTCCTTCATCAGCCATCTGCAAATATCTAAACATTGTCCATGGTTTGGCCTGTATTTCTGCATCATTTATCATCCTCAATTATCATCTATGATTCAGAATGAAAGGTGGGGAATTAAGAACACATGGAAAGTGTTGAAAGCTGAGGCTTGATTCTGAAAGGAACAGGAATGTTAGAATTTTGGAGAAAAGGTGTCATGACAAAGCTGGCACACTTCCTTGAAAGGGATTCTTATAAGAGGTCCATGTGACAAGATAAGACAGGATGTGTATACAAGGGGCTTTCTTATTCATTCAATTGAATTGATCTGTGTGTGTGGCATCTGGTTTTTCTTTTCTCGTGGATTTTAGTCTCGCACGTAATCATTTATTTGTAATATTTTCATAATAGATTTTTAAGACAAGGTCTCAGAACTCAACTTTTTGGCTAGGGCCCAGTGGATATGCCGGGTGTCTGACACACCCGCAATCCCATCACCATTCAAGCTAAACTTCCAAGAAATGCTCTCTCCCTGGAAGGACAATTTAGCGCTGGTCAACAGGATTCTGTCTGAGGCATGCATTCAGTCAGTGTTCCAGATTGTAATCGTGGTTTCTATCCACAAGAAGGTTGACCCTCGTGTATAACTACAGAGAGATCTCGCTGATTTCAGTGGCTCTTAAAGTAGTGCTATGAGTAGTCATGGCAGGTGTAGCACATGCATTGGAAGCTTGCAGTATAATCAGGACAGAGCAGCCTGGCTTCCGTTCTTGAGAGGAATAATAATATAATAATAATCCTTGCATTTGATATAGTGCCTTTCATGTCTTCTAGGTGTCTCAAAGCGCTTCACAGAATATACTGTAAAGTGAATTGACTGTATATTTATGGTTGAAACTTGGCTGCCAGTTGCACACAGCAGTGTCTCACAAACAGTTGTGGATAAACATTTTTTTATTATTGTGTTTTTTGGAGGGATTATTATTAGGCATGTGGAGTAAGGAAACTTCCCCAAGGTTTCACCCTGACCTGCCTGGATATGTGCGACAGGTTATGGTTTTGTATGAGATAAAATAAGGCTAATGGAAAACTCTTGCAAAAGTTGATTGACTTATCATAATTATGTTGACTACATGGGTTAACATGTATTCACTATTTCAGTTATGAAGTAGGAATCACAACAATAGTTAAAGGTGTCATACTTTGGACGAGATGTTGAATAGAGGTCCTATGTGGTTATTTTGATGGACGTTAAAAATCCCACTGCACAATTTGAAAAGAGAAGCTTCTCCCCATGGCAAGGCCAACAATCTCCCCAGTCCCCACAAAAATGATTTTCACTTCTTGTGACTGTTTGTGGGATATTGCTGTGCTCCTTCACCTGTTCACAATTGGGCTGCCATGTTTGCCTACATGGCCGAATTCTGGATTTTATTGGGAATGTGCACTCCAGCTCCATGATCCATGTAACATGTGTTGTTGACCTTGACATGGAGCCTATCCCTCTGGAAAGGGGGTAAGATAAAACTGCCTATTATCATCCACCCTGTTCAATATGTTCATCAATGACAGGTTCAATGGCAACTAAGAGAAAGGACTTGGTGTGTGTGTTCCAGGCCTCTCTGACAGGATTGCAACCTTCTGTTTGCGGATGATATTGTGCTGCTGACAGACTTACCTGAGAACCTTCTGTGCTGCACCCGCCATCTTGAACACTGGGCCAAATGGTGGGACATGGTGGTGGATGCCTCCAATTGAGAAATCATGGTTCTGCATGGCCCAAGGGAAGTCATTGAAAGAATCGATGGGAAGATACACAGGCATTAGTCCCAATTGTTGACTCATCTGTACTTTAGGGTCATGGTGGACACTAACTTCAGCCTGGACACTGTCCAAAAGGATAACACTGAGAAGGGATGAAGGACACTGGTCAAGCTCATCACTCTTCAAGGAAAGCAAAGTCCCAACACAGGTCAAGCTTGTAGCACACAAGACCTGTGGGCAAACACCTCTCCTTTACAGATTTGAGTTCCAGGGAATGCAACAAAGAGGCCTCCTCTGACCCATTTGCAAAGCCCAGGATCAAGCGGTCAGGTGGATTTGTGGCAAACACGGGAAACAGCTACAGGGAGGGGGAGCTTCGTCCTACACTGACTTGTCACTAAGCACCCTGGAGGCAGAGATCCCTTTACAGAGGGCACCAAGCATTCCAGGGCACTACCCCGCATGAAGGGCAATGAAAGTTGTTGTTTTTGTCTATTTGCCAAGGCCCCTCACATGAGCACATCAATAACAAGCTATGCATTTTTTTTTAGCAGGTTACACTCCAGCGGTACCTCACCGGACAATCTGGGGTCCCCAAGCATTGGCTCTTGCCAACCTGGGAATTAGCTAAGCAGGAATTGGATGCATCCCTCCAGGGAGAGAGTGCGCATTCCATTTCAACAATCTATCTCTGGGATTTCCATGTATGGGTGGGATGCATAGAATTCTCAGCTCTTAAGCATGGGGAATGGGTTTCCGCATACGTCAGACACCCAAATGACCCCCCCCACCCCACCCCCCGCCAAAATATTGAGAGACACACCCATTCACTTGATCCTGGAGGCAAAATTGGTGAGAGCCAAGGCTTGGAGATCCCAAGTTACAAATAACTGCATAGAGCTACATAGAATGTAGCAATTTGTTCCATCTAGTCTGTGATTGTGCATGAGCGTCCACCCCTCGTAATCACCTCTCCCATAACGCCGCATTGCATTGAAATAAGCATCTATGCTCCTTCATGTATGAATTACATTTCCTCATAAATATGTTACATACAAGAAAATACTGCCAAATCAAATAACTTCACTCCTAACATCTTTAATACAGATCACTGAGTTGTACAAACAAATTGCTTCTGGTCATCTTGGAAAGAAAATAATCTGTACAGAACATAAAAAGGAACCAGGGGTCCTGATTAACAATAAATTTACATTATCGCAACAGTGCTCGGTAGCAAGCCAGATGCTGGTTTGTATTAAAAGGGCAATATGTTCCGAAATAGTGGAGTTATCCTGTCACTTTATAAATAACTGTTGCAACCACACTAGCAATTCTGTGTGTAGTTTTGGTCACATGAAAAATATACTGATATTGTAGTACTGTACTGCAATTGAAAGGATACAGAGGAGAGCAACCAGAATGATTGAGGGGATGGAGGGATTGGACTACGAGGAGTGATGAACAGGGAATGTTCACATTAGAGAAGATAATCTGGGAAATATTCACATTGGAGAAGAGAACGTTGAGGGCTGATATGATTACAGTCTTTAAGGTTCTGAAGGGAATAGATAATGTAGACCATGATCAGATGTTTTATCTTGTACTGAACAGTAGAACCAGAGGCCACGGCTTGCAACTCATGGGAAGTAAATTCAGAACAAATCTTCAATGAGTGACTAATAAAGTTATGGAACAGACTCCCTAGGGGAGACAGTGGAATCAGAAAGTGTTGTTTGTTTCAGAAACAAATTTGATAAATTTCTGGAAGAAAATAATATCTGAGGATAGAACGCACAGTTTGGGACACAACATGTCAAGTGACTGCCAGGATGGTGGAAGGAGAACTGAATGGACCTTGGTCTTCCTTCGCATAGTAAATTCTTATGTCCTTAGGTTCTGATGTACAGTTCATGCCAATTAAAGCTTAGGGTCAAAGTATCAGTAATTAAGGTCATAGATGCTGAAAACTATTATAAATTATTATTTGCTGTAGATTGTGTAACTTTTTAGTGTTTTATCCTACATCTGCAACATGTCGTGGTATTCCAGCACACACCTTATATTGTTGATGTGCATCATGCATGGAAATGCCACCTGCACCTCAATTACATGGGTGGGTTCTAACAATTTGCCTTGGGTGGAGGGAAAGAGTTTGGCTGAGTTCTGAAATGAATTCCTGTGGATATTTCTGCCATATCCTTTTGTTTCTCCTCCAGCTTGGTGGATTGTCACCTTTGTACCTATACATTTGTAATTATGTGACCAATGTGGTATGACAACTGTATCTGTTGACAATAGATATGAGCAACAGAGTACATATTTTAAAGAATTTTTGGTTCAGCATCACTGAAGCTAATTAGAAAAAATCTTGCATTTCATATAGTAGCTTATCACATCTCAAATCGCTTCACAAAATATACTGTAAACTGAATTGACTGCATGTTTCATAGGTGAAACATGTCAGCGCATAAGTGCTTCGAGATGCTACCCAGTGTGGAGAGTGCTATATAAGTCCCTTTTTACAGTTTGTTGCTGCAAAGCATTTGCATTGCAGTTTTTTCAATGTTCTACTGGAATTGTAAGGCTCGCCTTGTCACTGGGTGCAGGAATTCTTCCCACTTGGTTCCTGCTAACCTTGCAAGATGGCGTCTAGGTTGATCCAGCTGGACAAGTGGAGGGAAGCGTGAAATAGTGCCCTCAATGGCAAGCTCATGAGAAATTAACTGAGATGGTTGTTGATTGCACAATTCAGACAATGCAGTACAGCTCCAACATTGGAGGGCTGGATTCATCATTAACCAGTCAAGTGAGATTCCCTCAAATCAATCCATTCCAATACAGTTTTCCATGAACCCTTAATAATAATCCTTGCGTTGATATTGCACCATTTTCACATCATTGAGACTCAATCCAGAACCTTAGCACCTTGTTTGACTCTCAGCAACAACAACAAACTTACATTTCTAGAGCACCTTTCATATCTGGAGGATATTCCAAGGTGTACAACTATCCTTTCTATCCCCACATTTGTTCTATGACCTGCTCACCTCCGCAACATTGCCTGGTTCTGCCATTGTTTCACACATGCATTCATAACAACCAGGCTTGACTATGCAAATTCACTGCTTGTCTGATTCCCTCCCTCCATAGGCTCAACATCATCCAGAACTCTGCAGCCCTTGTCCTCTTCCGCATCAAGCTCTGTGACCCTATCATCCCCATCCTTCCCCGACTCCATTGGCTTCCCATCACAGAGAATACAGTTGAAGATCCTGGTCCCCATCTTCAAAGCCCTCCAAGGCCTTGCTCCCCCACTACTTTTGCAACATCCTAACCCGCTACCAACCTGCCCACTCCCTATGCTAAGCGGGCTCCAGCCTGCTTTACATCTCCCGCCTCGCCCACCCCACCATTGATGAGCGAGCCTTTAGCCACTCTGCCCCATCCTCTGGAACTCCAGCCCACTCTGGAACTGCGGGTGTCTTCTCGATGTGAAAGGTGCTATAGAAATGTAATTTTGTTGTTGTTGTCTCAAAGCACTTCACAGGATAGATACACTGCCAAATGTATTTTGTGGGAAAAAATGCTGCAGCAAGTTTGTTCACAACACTGTCCCAAACAATGCAACCATGCAGTGAATGATCAATATTATTTGGGGAATTTTATAACCATGACAGGGGGAAACCTCTTTTTGTATACTGCTTAGGAATCTTTAACATCCACCTGACCAGGCAGACGGAACTTCAGTTTAAGATCTCGTCCAAAGGACAGAACCTCCGACAATGCAACACCCACCCAACACTGTATTGTAGTGTCAGCTCGAACTATGTAACTCCAAGAATTGATGTGGGACTTGAACCCACAACCTTCTGTTTCAGAGGTGAGATTGCTGCCAACTGAGCCAGATTGACATTTTGACTATATGTATCTGTGGAGAGAATTGTGGGGAAACCAAGCACCATCGTTCAATCACCTTTTATGCCAACCTGAGAAATTCATTTTTTCCTCAGGCTTGGAGGAGCCTCTGTCTCAACTGTTTAATGATAGAGTGAAGACTAGAACTGGGGAGATTCTAAGTAAATATTGCGCAAAAAATGCATTGAAATAATGAAACGACAATGAAGTCACAGCAGCCAAGTTTTAAAATATTACTTTTTACAGTACTTTTCAGAGTACAGTAAACTTCTGATGACAAGACCCGGATAACTTGTCACTATTACGTAAGTTGCTGTGCAGTCAATAACCTGGCCGCTTCACGTGTAAGATGTTGATAAAGGATATCACGTAACTAGTCTAATTATGGAAATTCTTGTACATAATTACAATATGACATTGATCAGATAGCTCATCCTACAAGATGGTGTCTTGTATCGCAGAGGCCTCCTGTCTTGTCCTGTGACTGATACATTGGGAGGTCATGATGTGGCCCTCCAATAGACCAGGGGCCTCTGTGATGCATCTAAGCATGCTCACCCAGCCTCCACCAAGATCCCTCACCAGTCACACCAGTGCCTTATGACCAGGGAGAACCTATGCCAAATTCGCCACTACAGATAACTCATCACTGAGCTCTTTTTTCTTGGAATGATGAGTATCCAGAGTTTAGTCCATATATTTGTTGGAGATTGTGATCCACAGACGATCCATGTTTATATGTTGCAATTTCGTGAAAGTAAAAACATGTGACTTGTTGCTGTTGAATGAAGTGCTGTATTATTCGTAAGATTTACACTTAAAGCTTGGGGAAAATTTCATATGGATACTTCTGCTGATGCTCTTATCTTGTACATTGAGCAGCATAGGGTGTACTTTCATGTGAAGCACAACACTCTACAATTCACTTGGCAGGGATAATGGCTTTCTCCTTGTAAACTATTGTTCCAGTGCTTTGGTTGCATGTTTGAGTACATTTGAGCTACTCTAAGCTGGGCTAAGTACTCTTCACAAGCACCGTTCAGCTTCTTAAACCACATGAATAATGGAAACTATTATTCAAACATGTGGATCTGAGGCTTATAAATCACTTGAGAAATGCTCATTATTTACCACATGAAGAAAGCACTATAGTGATCAATAAGAAATGGGTGCTTTTGTTGATTAATGCAAACCACAGATATTTGGGAACTAATCTTCAACAAATTTTATTGGTCACTGTTAATGCATTGCTTACCCCTGGTTACACATTATCCATCTCCAATGTATATGCTTGAATTATACTGTAATAAATAATAACAATGATAATTCTTGCAAGTGAATTGACTGTACGTTTTGTGAGCGAAATGCAGCAGCCAATTGTGCACAGACAGGTGGATTAAGTGGCCAAATTATTATTATTTTATTTCTGTATTTATTTATTGTTGGAATGATTATTGCCCCCGGAAAATGATCTGGCAATCAACTAAGAACCAGGTTCCTACTTATTGCTGGGTAAACAGAGGTGTGTGGAGTAAGGCAACCTGCCTAAGGTTTCATGCCTAGTCCTTTGGCTAATGATAATAATAATTCTTGCATTTGATATAGTGCTTTTCACATCTTCTAGACTTCTCAAAGCACTTCACAGAATATACTGTAAATTGAATTGCTTGTATATTTTGTGACAGCTAATTGCACACAACAGGTCCCACAAACAGTTGTGGATAGAGAGATCAAATTTTTTATTTACTTATTTATTTTGAGGGATTGTTATCAGGCATGTGGAGTAAGGAAACTTGCCCAAGATTTCGCCCTGCCAAGAATTGAACCCAGGTCTCTTGCTTGCAAGGCAAGTGCTCTAACCACTGAGCTACGGGACTCCACAATCATACATTTTCCTGCAAATTTTCTTACTCTCATGAAGATCCACACACCTTCAGAACTACTCAACTGCAGCCTAAACAGTGAGCGTGAGTAGGTTAGTGAGTGCTCAACATAGCCTGATCCCATCCTCACCAATGTATACCCACAGATACACATAAAATATACACACAGCATACACACACTCACACAGATACAGACACACCCAAAATACACAAGGACAGACACATAAAATACACACACATAACAAAAACGCTCATAGACACATATATGCACATACATATATAGAATTGCCAGCAAGGGTGTTGGATAAAAATCAAGAGCAAGAAGCTCGATGGTTTGCCCTCTCCCAAACCTAGGGCCTGAAGCTACCTTTAGTCCCTGTATTATCATATTTGATATAACAGTCAATTCACTTAACAGTATATTCTGTGAAGCGCTTTGAGACATCTAGAAGACGCGAAAAGTGCTGTATCAAATGCAAGGATTATTATTTTTATTATAACAATCCCACAGATAAAATTGGTTGTTCATTTCATGACTGTTTGCAGAATATGCTGTGCACAAATTTGCTGCCATATATGTCAACAATCACAGTCACTACACTTCACAGTAAAATCCTGTGAAGCGCTTTGAGACAGATAAGGTGTTATATCAAATGCAATGATTATTATTATATTTAATGGATTCATTTCTGGTGATATACAGTACTTGTAATGCTATGGTATAAGTGGAGTGGTAAAAACTATGGGTTCCCACATGATACATTCTCTGCAATGCTGCATGGAGGCAGAGAAAAGGGTTGTAATAATTTAGACAGATTTTTCCACACAGAAGTGGTGGACAGTTAGAGAGGATCTTACCTCTCAAGCACCTACAAGATCTCAGCACAGATTGTCACAGGCATTTTTCCTGCAATCATTTGGGTTACAATCAGTATCCAACTCCACCACTATCTCACCCCTCAGGCCGCTGAAACTTTCATTCATGCCTTCATTACACCCAGGTTCGACTGTGCCACACCCTGCTTGACAACCTCTCCAATTCCTCCCTCCATAGGCTGCAGTTCATCGAGAACTCTGCAGCCTGTGTCTTCTCCCACACCAGGCTATGCAAACCTATCACCTCCATCCTCGCACAACTCCACCGACTCACACTGAGGATTCAGTTCAAGATCCTGGTACTCATCTTCAAAACCCTCCATGGCCTTGCCCGGCTCCCGCCCCACCCCCCACTCTATGACCTCCTAACCCCCTAACAACCTGTTTGTTCACTCAGCTCAGTAGATTGTGGCCCGATCCATGTTCCCCAACCCACCCACCATCGGCGGGCCAGCATTGAGCCAGTCTGCCCCCAACATTTGGAACTCCAACCCGCAATACCCCCGCCTCGCCCTCTCCCTAGCCTCCTTCAAATCCCGCCTCAAGACCCTCCTCTTCGACCATGCCATCAGTCAACCACCTTCCCCCACCCACTTTCCTTCACACTCTTCGATTCCGACCCCAGCTCAGGTCCGACACACTGACTGTCCTGCGCCTTCGGATGTCCTCCTGATGTGAAAGGGGAACATTTACAAATGTAATTTTGTTGTTGTTGTTGAGAATATTGTGAACCCTACTGCTGAGGCATGACTTTGAAACTAAAAAGCCTCAAGCAGTACTCAATGTTAAACGGTGAGAACAAAAACAGTCAATGCTGTGTTACATAAATCCTTTTGAAAGGAACAGGATACTGCTTCAGAACTGGAGTATGTGGTGGGGGTGTTGGGTAGGGCGGAGGTGGGTGCACAATGGTTATTCTTCTGCTGGGTTCTTGAGAACTGTTGTCTGTGGGTACAGGGGTGGTGTGGGGAGCAGCAAGGTATGCTTGAACAGTGGTGAACGTGGGGCTAGATCACTTGATTGTTGAAGCTCAGGGGAAGCATCTATCAACATAATAGTGTTGCAAAAGTTAATTTCAGGATAGACACCAGGAAGGGTGATTAATGACTGGAATAGATTGCCAGAAAAAGTGGTTGAGGTCAAGATTAATTTGCAGAAGATTTGGATGGTGTGAATGGTGGGCCATGGAGAACTTTCTGCAGAAGGCAGATTTGATGGAGAAGTGTCTCTTGTGGGTTAGGTTTTCATGGGAAAAGTGACAGCTTTTACTCCTTTCATACTTCTAATGGAAACATAATATAAGTAAATATAGCAAATCATTGTGTTATAAATCACATAATCCCCTATATCATGCATGTAATGGTCACATTTATTTTTCTACCAAAAAACACTTTGATTTCTTTGCACTCATCATACTTTACAAATCGGAAAGTAATGCTATATCATAATATTTTCTTGGTGACAAATAATCCTAAATCCTAACGTAAATCATCTCCTAACATGTGTTACTGTTACTCGCCTCGCGAGTAAGAGACCTGGGTTCAATTCCCGACAGGACAAAACCTTTGGCAAGTTTTCTTACTCCACATGGTACTCTACATGTTTGATAATAATTTCTCAAGAAAAAAATTAATTATTAATAATAATTTGGTCACTCAATCCACGGTATTTGCGGGACACTGCTGTGCACAATTGACTGCCTCGTTTCACTCACAAATATACATTCACTACATTTTATCGTATATCCTGTGAAACTCGTTAAGACATCTAGAAGATGTGAAAAGCACTGTATCGAATGCAAGGATTATTATTATCACTATTACCAGGTACATTAATAATAATAATAAACCTTGCATTTTATATCACGCATTATTTCGCTCAAAGAGCTTCACAAAATACACAGTCAATTCACTGTACAGTACATATTGTAAAGCATTTTGAGACTTCTCGACTACGTGGTAAGGGCTATGTCAAATGCAAAGATTATTTATTATTAGATTAGATCCTTGTATTTGATATACAACAAAAATAACAACAAAATTACAATTGTTTAGCGTCTTTCATGTCAGAGGACATCCCAAGCGGATGACTGTTAGCACGGTCGAAGAGAAGGGTCTTGAGGCAGGACTTGAAAGAGGCTAGGGAGGGGGCAAGGCGGAGGGATTGCAGGATGGAATTCCAAAGGTTGGGGGCAGAGTACCTGAAGGCTCACCCGCCAATGGTGGGCCAGGTGGGTCGGAAGACACGGAATAGGCTGGAGCCCGTTGAGTGGAGGGAGCGAACAGGTTGGTAGTGGGTTAGGAGATTGCAGCAGTGGGGGGGGGAAAGCCATGGAGGGCTTTTAAGGTGAGGACCAGGATATTGAATTGAGTCCCCTCAATAATGGGGAGCTAATGGAGTCAGGCGAGAATGGGGGAGATAGAGTCGTGGAGCTTGATGCGGGAGAGGACAAGGACTGCAGAGTTCTGGATGATTTGTACCCTATGGAGGGAGGAGTTGGGAAGGCTGACAAGCAGGGCGTTGGTATAGTCAAGCCTGGACGTGATGAAGGCATGAATAAAAGTTTCAGTAGCCTAAAGGGTGAGGTATGGCGCAGTCGGGCAATGTTGCATAGGTGAGAGAAGGCAGAGCAGGTCACGGCATGGATGTGGGGGAGGAAAGACAATTGAGGATCCAACAAGTCACCTAGGTTCCTGACTGACTTGGTGTTGTGGAGGTTAATCCTGCCAGTGCCTGAGGTATGATAATATTGGCATGAGCCAATCTAGAAGGCCTCGGTCTTGTCAACATTCAACTGTAGAAAGTTAGCTCTCATCTAGGACTTGAAGTCTGACTGGCAGTCTGTCAGGATAGTAGTGATCCTGGAATCAAGGTTGGAGGCAGAAATATAGATTTGGGTATCAGCCCCATACATATGGATTTGTTTTTATTTGTGATTCAATGTTGGGAAAACATTCATGTAAGACTAAAACTAATAATAATAATCCTTGCATTTGATATAGCGGCTTATCATGTCATTCAGACATCTTAAAGCGCTTCACAGGTACATAATAATAATTATTATATACTGTGTATTTTGTGCAGTACACTTTAAGGGATTATACCATGCCATGTCCCGCTCTGCCTTCCTCAGCTTTCGCAATATCAACCGGCACTGCCACTGCCTCATCCCTCAGGCCACCAAAATGCTCATCCATGCAGTCATCACATCCAGGTTAAACTACGCCAATCCATTTCTTCCCTCTGCAAGCCGCAAATCATCCAGAACTCTGCAGCTCATGTCCACCATCACTCCCATCCTCACCCATCTTCACTGGCTCCCTATCCCCAAATACTCAGCAAAATAGTTCAAAATACTCTATTTGCCTTCAATCCCTCCATAACTTTGCCCCTTCCTACCTCTGTGATCTGCTAACTCCATATCAATCTGTCCTGTCTCTTTGCTCAATGGACGCCAGCTTGCTCCACGTCCCCCGTCCGGGTTTCCTCCCCCAATCCCCTCACACTCCCCACTTCTATAGTGCCCCACATGCATGGTAGCATCTCAAAATGCTTCAACCTCTGCCCCTAACCTTTAGATCTCTATCCTACATTCCCTTCACATCTTCACTCACTCTCTTACCTCCTTCAAGGAATGTCTCAAAATCCCTCCTCTTCGATTGTACCTTCGGTCACCCTTCTACCCTTTCTATCATCCTCTTTGCCTGCTCGGGTTCAAATTCCTGACTGATCAATACCTTGGGACATCCTCCCAATGTGAATAGTGCTGTACAAATGCAAATTTATATTGTAGTTTGTATTGTATATTATTATTAAAAAATATTCAGATTTTTTTTTAAAAATCCACAGACACTCTCTCCCCAGTGGTATTTGGAATTCCTCAATGTTTTCTCCTCACTACCAGTTAAACATATACCTTACTGGAGTGTTCCACAAACGTGTGTTCAATGGACATCAGTTTCCAATTCCACAACAGCATTAACTTTTTAACCCATCATCCCCGTTCCGTATCCCATTTTCTCCTTTGTCTTCCTTGCCCTGTCTCCCCCCCTCTCTGAAAGTCCTTAAAAGCCACTCGCTCCTAACATGCCCCCAATTCTGATGAAGGGTTGTGTACCCAAAACATCTCACTTTCCTTTCATTAAAAATAATAAGATGAATCGTTCAATGAAATCTTTCCATGCATGAGAGATACTTTATTACAACAGTCTCAGTTACACATACACAGAATCGTGCACACACATGTACTTTACAAGTGGGCACTCCTGACCACCATTGGGTGTATGAGATGTATTGAATGTTTGGCTCAGGTATGATTAAACAGGACGTTTCTTTGTTAATATGTTCCTCCTATTTGAATACATCAGCGGAATAATGTTACAATTTTGGACAAATATGAAAAGGAGATACAATTTCAAGATCAATCTGGTCAAACAAGTTTCATAAACTTGAGAGATGTACAACTGGATTAGAGAGTGCAATTTGTAGCTTCCATAACAGTTCATGTTCAGGCCAGTTGAGAAACCTGGGCAGGGCTGGGCTGTATAGAGAGGGGTTTATGTGTCAGTAAGCTGTGCAGAACAAGATAACTGCACCTGCCTTATTGTGCTTAATGCTATTTTTCATCTTGTGTGTTCAATGAAGTTTGACTGCCTGTATACATGTGCAGTGTTGTGGAACACTTCACTCCAGCCCTTGCATTCAGGATTTTCCAAATGCAAAACACTTCTGTTAGCAGAATTTTCCAATGTTCATAAAGTATCGTAAAGTATATTTATAAATATAACAAAAGATACAGTGCCAAACGCATTTTGTGTCAGTGCGAATTGCAAGACAGAAACCCAGTCTTTGCAATGCAACCTTTATAAAGGCTGCTTTTGGATTTCTTATTTGAAGTAAATCTTTGATATGTGCTAAATGAATCCTCTGTTAAATACTTTGAGCCATACTCTTTGGCTCTCGTCAACGTCTCCATTCGCATGGCTCTCACCTCCTCCACCTTCCCGGCCTGCCCCTAAAACTTACTGAACCTGTGCACAACCTAGGCGTCAGGTTCGCCCCCCAACTGTCCTTCCTCCCCCACATCAGGTCCCTCACCAGCACTGCTTTCTTCCACCTCCGTTGGATCGCCCATCTCCAGCAATATCTCGCCCCAAAAGCTACTGAAACCCTAGTCCATGCTTTTGGCACCTCTCGGCTGGTTATTCTAATGCCCTCCTCGCTGGTCTCCCCTCCACCATAATCCATAAAATAATAAAAACTCTGCCACCTGCATTCTCACCACCAAACTTAATTCCCCCATTACCGCAGTCCTTGCCAGATTTCACTGGCTCCCTATCCCAGAGAGAATCGACTTCAAGATGCTCAGCCTTGTCTTCAAATCCCTACACTCCTCTCCGACCAGCTCACTCCTTAAACCAGCTCCCGTTGCCTTTGCTCCACCGGATCTGGTCTCCTCCATGTCGCCTGAATCCTCTGCTCCACCCTCGGCAGCCGTGCATTCAGCCACTACGCCCCGAGGCTCTGAATTCCCTTCCTCACTCTCTTCACCTCGCCCCCTCTCTTCCCAGTTTCAGGTCCCAGCTCAAGACCTTTCTCTTCAACCGCGCCTTTGGTCACCTTTCTACCCCTGCCCCTGGCTCGGTCCCGGGATCCATTTTTGTGAAGCGCTTTGAGACACTCTCCGGCCTGGAGGGCCTTATATAAATCAAAGTTGTTGTTGTTGTTGGACACTGCATGAAGGGTACTATAAAACTAAGTTGTTGTTGTTGATATCTACTGTCTAATATGCGCGAAACAATAAAATAAAATATATGGGGATGGGAAAAGGCGCCACCTTACATGCAAGAGAGAAAATGAATAAACAGAAGACTGCCCATGACTAACTAAGTGTTAGGCAGATGTACACATGACTTTTAGTTGGCTAGACTGCTAGACTGTTAGTAGCAAATCAAAAAAATACTTACATGGACTACAACAACAACAACAAAATTACATTTATAGAGCGTCTTTCAAATCGGGAGAACGTCCCAAGGCACTGAACAGTCAGGGGTTGGGACCCGACCATGGTGGAGGGGCAGGATAGTGGGAGGGGAAGGAGAGAGGTGGGAGGGCAGCAGAAGGCATGATTGAAAAGGAAAGGAGGGTCTTGAGTCCAGCCTTGAAGGAGGTAAGGGAGGAAGCAAAGTGAAGGGACATTGGGATGGAGTTCCAAATAGTGGCAGAGAAACTGTAAGTCTGGCCACCGATACTAGGGCGGTTCGGGCAGGAGAGACCCTCAACAACAAGAACAACAACTTTGATTTATATAGCGCCCTCCATGCCGTTCGGTGCCTCAGAGCACTTTACAATAGTAGATCCCGGGACCAAGCCAGGGGGACGAGTAGAAAGGTGGCCAAAGGCGCAGTCGAAGAGAAAGGTCACCTGAGCCTCCTGAGCAGAGGGAATGGACAGGTCTGATCAGCAGATCAGAAAGGTAGGAGGGGGTCAGAATTGAGTGTGGAGGCAGAGATAGAGTTGGGTGTCATCCACACATGTGTGGAAATTTACGGCATGTCTGCAAATTATGCCACCAAGGAGGAACATGTAGAGATTGAAAAGGAAGGGACCGAGGACAGAGCCCTGAGGAACACCACAAGCACAGACGATGCAGTAGCTGGAAGAGAAACCGTTGGCAGAGACAAAGTGGAGATGGTGTGAGAGATAGGACCCGAACCAATCATGGACAGAACTTTGAAGGTTGAGGTGAGAGGAGAGGCAGGGGAGGAGGATTGAATGGTCCACGGTATCAAAGGCGAATGTCAAACTCCTTGTTGGCCCTGTGAGCCACTCCAGACCTCGGGCCACAGGCTGGATACTGCTGCGATAGACCAAATGTACAACAACAACAAAATTACTCTTGTATAGCACCTTTCATGTTAGGAGGATGTCCCAAGGCACTGTGGACAGTCACTGTGTCAGACTTGAGCTGGGGACGAGAGGGGGGAGAGAAGTGGGGGTATTAGGAGTTGCCAATTGAACCATTGAAGAGGAGAGTTTCGAAGGAGGCCAGGGATGTAGTGGTAATAGTAATTTTTTTTAAGGACTAGCATTAGGCATTTGCTTTAGATACTGGACGGGGTAGGTCGCTATATGCTCTCCACATCAGCCACCATATTGGGAAAGTATGGGAAAAATCATGATAAAAAATTGACACTGATTGTGTTAATTCGGGAAAATGGTAGAGATAGTTCAGGGAAACCAACCTGCATGTGAGACCGAATTGGAGCCAAATTTGCTCGATTTCTCCAATCCTCAATCAACTATCCCAATTGGTCTGAATTCTCCAGTGAAATCTTTTCGATTCCCCTTCTCGCACCCCCACTGATCCCCTCCCCCCACATCTTCCCCCTCACCTCCCCCGGCAGAAGCATATATTTGAAAGGACTCATCCCTCCTCAGGGGAATAGCATTGAATGGGCTTGTCCTTTTTTCTGCCTTTATAAATCACTGCGGGCCCTGGAATGCTCGGTGCTGACATCCTTCACTTTGATGGCAGAAAATAATCTAAATTGTAGAACAATGAAATCACTCATTTTGAGGCACCTCTACATCAGATTATTATTATGATAAGCTTTATGTTAAGAATGGTCTATTCCTTATACTCCAGAGGCCAAAATATGTATTGTCCTTAATACCATTGTCATAAATGGTATCCTTCAGATGAGATGTCTGGTCTGCCTGTTCAGGTGAATGGTTTAAAAATCCCACCAATGGTATCTTCATCAACAATCCTCCAGAAAAAAAAATGGATCATTCATTTCATGGCTATTTGTGAGACATTGTACAAATTCCACTGCTGCATTCGCCTGCAAAATATACAGTCACTACATTCTGGTAAATCATGTTAAGTGCTTTGAGACTTTTGATGATGTGGTAAAGAATTATAATAATTGTGAAACAAAGCGCAGAATACTGTAGATGCTGGAAATCTGAAAACCCCCCAGAAATCGCTGGGAACACTCAGCAGGTCAGGCAGCATCTATGGAGAAAGGAAAAGTGAGTCAACGTTTCGGGTCCATGACCCTTCCTCAGAACCATGGACCCAAAACATTGACTCACTTTTCCTTTATCTCTTTTTATAATAATTGTGGAGTCCTGCAGCTCAGTGGTTAAGAGCACCCGCCCTACAAACTAGAGATTTGGGTTCGATCCCAGTTGGGCGAAACCTTAGGCAAGTTTCCATATTTCACATGCCTGATAATAATCCATCAAGAGAATAAATAATAATAATTTGGTCACTCAATCCATGATTGTTTGTGCGACACTGCTGTGCGCAATTGACTGCTGTGTTTTGCCCACAAATATAAAGTCAATTCACTTTACAGTATATTCTGTGAAGCGCTTTGAGATATCTAGAAGATGTGAAAAGCGCTATATCAAATGAAAGGATTATTATTATTGTCCTGAATTTGCAGAATTTTGAAAAATCGCTTAAATTTTGTCAATTTGGAGGAACTGCAGAAAAATGGTTTTGCAGAATTGAATTTAAGACTTTGCAGGATTCTGCATTCTTATATTTTAAGATAAAATAATTTTCATGCTTAAAACATGACATATTCAGGGCCTCAAGACTTAATGGAAGACCTGTTTAGTTTGAGGGGCTGTTTGAAGTGTGTTTGACAAGACTTTCATTGTTTGGAAATGAAATGTTTATACATCTACCCACATAGTGACAGTGGTGGCAAGCTCAAAAAGCATCATGTGCAATTTGTAATTTCATAACACAATATTCATTAATATGCCAGTTATCTGCAACATTGCCAGTGACACTGTCTCACCCCTCAGGCTGCTGAAACCCTTGTCCACTCTTTCGTCACATCAAGGCTTGATTATGGAAACTCCTTCCTTGTTGGCCTTCCTGGTTCTTCCTTTCCACTATGTAGCAGCTCAAAGTGCTTAAATACGTTGTGTATCTGGGAGGTTACCCTGTGTGAAGGGCTCTATATAAATGTTGATGTTGTGTTTTGTTTTATCAAAATGTTATGGCATTAGAACTGGTACAGAAGAGGTTTCCAAGATGATTTGGGACGTCTTGAAGACATGAAACATACTAAATCAAATGCAAGGATTATTATTATTACTTCACCTTTAAGGTACAAATGTGATTGAACATCGTTCCATTTGGATTGTATGGCACATGGCATTGTTAGTACTGGGGCCTTTTATTATATGAATAGGGAGCCCCAGGATCACTGCCTATGTCCCCCATGTTAGTGAGGAGGTGTGTCAGACCCCACACATAGATGGGACAGCACTGTTTGTCTGATCTCCAACTGTAATCAGTTTGTAATGAATGAGGTGTTGAAGGGACAGTGATTGAAACATCGACCGCTGCATTGTTTTTATTTATTTAAATACGTTCTAACCTGTCTTCACCAACCTCTCAAAGGACTGAGCCAAAGTGACCTTTATTTAGACAAATTGGGCTGTCTGGGTTGTATCATGATGGTTGTTACCAGGGGTAGTTGCTGAGTGGAGGTGGTTGCTTGAACAGGTTTTACTGTACATCATTTTCACTTGCACACTGCAGGTACAAACTAAAGCAATGCAAGATCACCATTTGGGTTATGCCAACACTAACCTGCGTATGGTCCCTTGTGCCCAAGAACACTGAGAAACAAAACACAACACCAAATGCTAAAAGTGCAACTTAGGGAACATTCTACACTTTACATGGATGTTCTAGATGAGAGATCATCAAACAAGCCTGATTTGTTTATCGTCTGTTAAAGTAAACAAACGATTTTCAACTATAATTTTAGGAACTGTCATCAGCTAAAACAACAAATGTACAAACGGCTTCTAAGGGTTAAGGAGGAATCGGGATGAAGATTCACTCATGCGACACGTGGCCGCAAAATCCGCCGTTGTTCTCGAGAGAAGTTTTTTATTGAGAAAGTTCAAGACTCAAAAGAGTTGAAAGTCAAGGGAGTGAGCTAGATTCTAATAAAAGAAACAAAAAGTTAGTTAAAATCCTTTTTCGTGGAACCAGTAATGCTCAGAATATCAAGCTTTGTAAAGAAGGATTAGTTAAACAGAGAAGCTAATTGCATTCACTTGTTAAAACTCTGCTGAGGGTAGATGGGGCTGTGTTTTGTCATGTTAGTTCAATGGATGTTTCTAGGGATTAGGTTATATACATACTGAAGGATGTCTTTGCCTTCAGGGACAGTCCAGCATTCACTATAGATGAGCAAAAGATGTATCTGCCTGTGCCTCCAACAGCAGCACATAATATATACATCGTTGTTCTCAAAGAAGATCGACTGGCTGCGCATCAACATTTTGATATTTATTGAACTATTCTTAAAGGCTTATTTTTCATAAGAAGCATCACTTTATTTATTTATGAATGGAATCATGTAGCTCAGTGGTTAGAGCACTCGCCTCGCAAGCGAGGTACCTGGGTTTAATTCCCGGCAGAGCAAAACCTTGGACAGGTTTCCTTACTCCACACACCAAATAATAATCCCTTAAAAAAAAATTGGGACACTCTATCCATGACTGTTTGTGGGACACTGCTGTGTGCAATTGGCTGCCACATTTTGCCCACAAACATACAGTCAATTCACTTTGCAGAACATTCTGTAAAGTGATTTGAGAAGTCTAGAAGATGTGAAAAGCGCTATATCAAATGCAAGGATTATTATTATTATTGATGGGTGAGTGGCACAAAACTCATCTGATATCTGGAATCCATCAACAAAAAGAGAAACATAACAAGGTTATGTAATAAATTAGCATATCTGCGAGCATTAGCTATGCAGGGCAGCTGCAAACCATTGAGTTATAGTGAGTGCCCAAGAGCAAGTGCCAGTCGCTGTGTCTATTCCAAGGCTCCCCTGTCCACATTCACAAGTCCTCTGCTCCAGTGTCTTTCATACAAAGATTCTGATGATTTGCTTGTAGAGGAACTAGACTGTGATATCCACAAATGTATTTTTTGTAGCCAATCCCACAGCTACCTGTGTCTCAATCTAACCATTTGGACGACCCCCTCAGAGGCCCATCTTTGTTTCTGCTTCTGTGAAGCCAGATTGCCATTTAAAGTATGCTAGAAGTCTCAAGCTCTTCACAGAATATACTGTCAAGTTAATTGACGGTATATATTTGGGCGAAATGTGGCAGCCAATTGCGCACAGCGGTGTCCCACAAACAGTCGTGGATTAAAATTACTAATTTTTTTGGAGGGATTATTATTAGGCGTGTGGAGTAAGAAACTTGCCCGAGGTTTCGCCCTGACCAGACCTGCCTGAATTTGAACCCAGGTCTCTCATTTGTAAGACGAGTGCTCTTACCACTGAGCTACAGGACTCCACAATGGTACTTGGGAAAGCCATCTACTATTTTGGAAATGAGCCGTCCAAGAGATGAGCTGTCCAAGTACAGCAGGATCAGTTCCTTGCTCAGGTTTGCTTCCAAAATACACAGTTAGTACTCATTATTGTTATTATAAATCGTGGAGCTCCCGTGGCTCAGTTGTTAGAGCACTTGTCTTGCAAGCTGGGAGAGCAAGCTGGGGAAACCTGTGTTTGAATCCAGGCAGGTCAGGGCGAAATCTTGGGCAAGTTTCCTTACTCCACACGCCTAATAATAATCCCTCGATAAAAACCACAATAGTAAAATTGGTCATTTCAATCCACGACTGTTTGTGGGACACTGCTGTGCGCAATTGGCTGCCACAATTCGCCCACAAATATACACAATCAATTCACTTTCCAGTATATTCTGTGAAGCGCTTTGGGACGTTGCTAAAAAGTAAAAAGCGCTATATCAAATGCAAGGATTATTATTATTATTAATCATTTCATGTATTTCACAGCTCCCAGCAACAGATGGTAATGTGGTTCCAGGGATCCAGCCTACACTAATAAACAATAAAAAAGAAAGTTCCATGAATAAACTTGTCTTTTTCCCACTTAGCTGTTAATACATAAAGGATACCAGATAACAATTATGCTGCATGCATCATACGGTGTTGCCAATATAAATAGTGCTGCTACCCCTAGAGGTTCTGAGCTGTACCCAGTAGATGACTTTCCCAAGTACAGTACCATTATGGAGTCCTGTAGCGCTGTGGTTAGAGCACTCGTCTTACAAGTGAGAGACCTGCCTGGGTTCAATTCCAGGCAGGTCAGGTCAGGGTGAAACCTTGGGCAAGTTTCCTTATTCCAAATGCCTAATAATAATCCCTCAAAAAAATAATAAATTGGTCATTTCTATCCACGATTGTTTGTGCGGACACTGCTGTGCGAAATTGGCTGTCGCATTTCGCCCACATATATACAGTCAATTCACCTTACAGTATTTTCTGTGAAGTGCTTTGAGACGCCTGGAAGAGGTGAAAACGCACTATTTCAAATGAAATTATTATTATTAGGCCTAGTGACAATTTAACCATAGCTGCTGGAGGCAAGATTGGACATCTTTGCTGCCTGGAGGATTAGCAGCTCAACCTAATTCATAGTTGATCCATATTGGGTAATAATAGTGAGTTTTCAATCCCTGATTTGTGCATCGTCTGCCTCAATCGATAGGGTTCAAGATAGCAAGGACAATACAACAGTTGTGCATAACAATATTGATGTTTTAGGCTATGTGGAATACAGGTCACAATATAAATAGATATGCATTTTTTTAAATTCTGTAAAAACCAATACATCAGTGAGGTACAAGCTAGCAATCCAGTCTCAAATTCAGCAGATACTGTGACGCATAAGAGAATGTAACATGAGAAATTCTAGGATGATCATCTGAACCTTGGTTGGTGTCAGCCTGGCTCAGTTGATAACAACCTTAAGGAAAGGGTTCAAGCCCCACTTTGGGACTTTGAACTCACAGTCTAAACTGACACCGCAGTATAGCATTCCCACAGTATAGCTGGGGGAATGCTGCATTTTTTGAGGTACGGAGTTTTAAACCAGATGTGAACCAGATGTTAATCCAAGGTTCTGTTTGCCAGGTAAAATGACCATGGAGTAAACCCCATCATTGCATTGGAATGTCAGAGTAGATTATGAGCTCAAAGTCCTGGTTGTGGGGCTTGAAGAATCCACCGCCATCTTAAACAAATGGAAATAAGAACACTTCGTCCCATGTGGATCCTTGTGAAGGATCCACACGGATTTTGGTTTTAACTCGACTCTTCATCAAAGTAACAGTTTGGCTTAATTTGCATTCTACCAAAGGGGAACAAGTGTATTGTTAGTGTTGTCAGGTGCCATGTTGTTTACTGCTCTCCCGCAACAGTTGAGAACAGCTTCTTTTCGCTGCTCTGCTTTTATGGCCAAATTTGTACGCAAAAGGCTTCATTATTTAGGGATTTGAACTTTCATTTCTCTCATGACGGACACAGAAACTGGGGGCCTGAAATTCCAAGTCTCAGTCTGTAAGGTTATTTTTTCCGATGTGAGATCACGTAGAACTGTGGAAAGTTCTTACATTTAGACTTAATTTCAAAGTCTTTTTTGGGGGAGTTTCCAAATTTGGCTCTAAAAAATAGCAATTAAACAGAACAGAGTAGAAACTAAATTGAGTTTCTGAATTTAGATTCTGAATTAAGAATTAAGATTGTTCCACAATTCTGCGTAAACCTAAAATTGATGACAAAATTGTCGAACACGCTAGGTCTAGGTGGAATTCACTTTGGAGTCTCTCCATTCAATGAGAATACTTTAGTTTTTATTTACCTCAGTAAGTGCAATATTAGCCTACAATGTTAGGACAGTGCAACACCTTAAGTCAACAAGTAAGCACTAAATGGCACTGCAGAGATCAGTAGGCGAGATGGAGACAGGATTTTAACCAGGCAGATCTGAGAGCCGTAAAGCTGGCTGCCCAGAAACAATGTACACTCACAGAGTTAATCCAATGTTGGATCACCAGCGTTGCTTCTTTAGTGGTGTTGTCTTAACTCAGGACCTGAATGACTTGTCAGGAATTAATACATTCTTTCTCAGTAATATCCACTGTTGGGAATGGAAAGACAGTAAAGGGCCAGATAAAGAGGAGTCAGATGTTATCTTCATGTTTATGCTGAATAGAGAGATCACATAATACATTTGGGAAAACACAAAGCTGAAGATCAGACATGTGCAATTAACTTCAACTCCAGGATTGGAGCGTACATCTTTTTGGATACACAAAAAGCCAAACCACACTGCCGACTCGCTTCTAAATCCAGTTTTCTGCACCCTTGCATTTTGGCTGTTTTTGGAAATCATAATTAGCAATTTTTCCAACATAACTTAGATGCCAATACAGAAGTTACATTTCACCCCTCAAAAGCAGCAGAAATTTATATTTATAAAACACCTTTCATGCCGAAAAGAAATCTTTACACAGTTGACAGGGAGCCCGCGCTATGGGAAATTTATATCCCATTGTTGCATTGGGTGCTGTAATTCTGCGTAAAGGATTTATAGAGAAACCGATTTTTATTTAATATAATAATCCTTACATTTGATATTACCCTATCACATTGTTGAGCTGCTTCAAAGTGCTTTGCAAGATTTTACTGTGCAGTGTACTTACAGTCAGGGCCGGTGCTACTTTTAGACGAACTAGGCGGTCACCTAGGGCACCAAAATTTGGGGGGCGCTGGCCCTGGTTACAGAGCACGTACAGTTTGCCGCACGCAGTGAAAATTACTGCTGTCGTCTGCTCGCATATAATGGCGGAGGCGTGGGAGCTGGCAGTAAGTGGACCGGAGAATGCTTAATACTTAAATAAAACAGAAATATGTTTCATAAATAAATGTATAACTATTACCATTACTTTCATTGATAATTAATTATATTAATTTGTAGTATTAACATTAGCTTATCAAAAGTTCGTAGGGGGCACACTTCTGAAGGCTCGCCTAGGGCGCCAAATACCCTTGCGCCGTTCCTGTGCACAGTTCTTGTAGGTGGACATTGCAGTCAATTTGAGTACAGAGATATTCAACAAACAGCTATGAAATCAGTGACTAATTTTGTTTTATTGTACTCCAAGCTCAGTCAACAGCCTTTCTAAGGTATGAATGCATTAGTAGTGTTATATAACTCCTATTCACAACAACTCCCATTAATTTAACTCACAAATTACAGAGTTTATCCTGTCAAGCACTTTGAGACATCTCGACAACGTGAAATGCAAGGATTATTGTTATTATCAAATCATATTGATTGAAATAAGGTAAACACTACAGTTAGAAAGGGAATTTGTTTGGAGAGATCTCAGCTATGCCTAACCCTCCCGAAGTCTTAGTGACTAACCCAGCAGAGGATCATGTAAATTGCATTGATAATCTCTTTTTGAAAGGTAAGGCCCAAAATGAGTGCTAAATTATTGAATTTCTATTTGAATGTAAACAGCATTGTTAAAGTTCTGGGTACTGTCATTATTATTTAAAGAAAAGATTAGTAGGATTACCTGTTCTAGTCATGCATGACCTTTTTTTTCTGTTGATGGAAATATCATTACAGTTTGATTTTTATACTGACAGTTCAGCACTTGAAGAACTCGAAATTTGTCATTGAAATAAATGTGCTTAATCTACAACGTAAGCTTGTTTTAACAAACAACTCTGCTCTGTGGACCCTCTGTCTTACAATCCCCACAGTACACATTTGCTCACTCACCGCAGGCAGGCTTTAAATGAATGGAAATGATTTCAGTGAAATTCCATTAACCTGTAGCAAGGTAGTGGTACTTCAGTGTTATTGTTGATTTTACAAAGAGCTTCATTGACCTAATGGCATGAGTCTGATTCTGCTCATAGACTCTGGGCTCATTGTGATAGGCAGCATCATAAAAATCTACAAGACAGTATGAGACCCTTTGGCCCATTTTGTCCTTTTAGTGTTTGCTTCTCTGACAAGCCTCCTTTCTAATCCCAATTCTGTGATGTATTCCTACCCTCTCTAACATCCTTCCTCCTCATCTGCTTTTCACATTGTTTTTGTGTGCCTCCAATCATCTTTGCCATTAACAACCATTCCCGGCAGCTTATTCCATCCCTGACAACCCTCCAGGAGAAGATTTTCTGCTGCATCTCTCCTTTCACTCCCCGGTCGTAAACTTGAATTCATGCCTCCTTGTTCTGCAATCCACCAGTGGAAAAAGTTATTCATAATTAATTCTCCCAAACGTTTTCAATAACAACGTCAACTTGTATTTATAGAATGAGCTTCAATGAGGATCACATCTCAGAGTGCTTCATAATGGCCGGGTCTAATGCTGAAGAAGGGAAATGGAGACTTGACCATAAGCATTGTCGAAGAGATAGGTTTTTAGTGGGTATTTAAAAACAGGTTGAGAGTAGATAGATGAAAGGGGAGCATAGCACCTGAAAGGTCTGCCACCAATGTGGATATGGAGGGGACAGGGAACATACAGTTGGCTCAAAGTTAGGCAAGCATCAGGGGCTAGAAGAGGAATTTGGTTAGGAAAAAATTACAGACATTGGGTCCAAATCCCTGATTGTCCAGTGCCTTGGGACATCATCCTGATGTGAAAGGCGCCATACTAATGTAATTTGTTAGTTGAAGTGGGCAACATATGTTTGACCACTCTAGCCTCATGAAACACTAAGTGAAATGGGATGTGTGATTATGGTATCTAACCCCTGCGATAATTGACATGAAGCCAAAAAGTCCAAAGCAAACCTGTCTTTAACTATGAATGAGTGTGGGAGTGAACATGACACCTGCTCTGATCTGGGAGTTAAAATAATTAAAACAGTAGTTTCATTGAACTGAAATGTAGCAAATGCATGTTTAAAGGGAAGAGAAGGAAAACAATGGGCCCCTCATGTGGTATCTTGTAAAACTAAAGACAGATGAGAAAGTTGGCTGGCAAACTTCTCGCTCAATTTGGCAAGATAGGACAGATGTGCCACTACTTTGCCTAGTTCAATCACACCTGGGTGAAGCACTCAAAGACATTTGGGTGAATAGTGATCTGTCAAAGATCTGTCAAACATTAAGAATTAAGTCCAATTTTGATATAATTCCACCTACAGGCAAATGTTTCAACAGGCTGGCTGACGCAAAACAACCCACAAACATGGAAGAAAATTCACTGGAAAGTATTCAGTCAACGGTGAGTTATTCTTAAACGGGCTAATCAAGTCCTGGTTTGCATGTCAAAGGGGTTTAGGATTGTGTTTATGTGAACACACTAACTATTTTTAATTTACATGACTAATTGAGTTTGCATTTTAAACACTGCACAGTTCTGAACATGCTTCTATCTTCAAATGGACTCAAAAACAATACATTACATTTGTATAATGTCCTTCATGTTGGCACTGAGATTAATGATGGAATGTGTACTGCAAATCACAAAGCTGAATGTATTGTTTTTATTGTAGAACAGATAGAGAATTGGTCTTTAAAATGCTAATTTGGATATAAGCAGGTTGTGTCACTCAGGCAGGTGTCGCAAAAATAGGACAGGACCATATCAAAATGATATTATGTAGCTCAGTGGTTAGAGTTCTCGCTTTACAAGCGTGAGACCTGTGTTCAAATCTAGGCAGGTCAGGGCGAAACCTTGGGCAGGTTTCCTTATTCCACATGCCTAATAATAATCTGTTCTCCCCAAAAAACCATAATAATAAAATTGGTCACGTCAATCCACGACTGCTTGTGGGACACTGCTGTGCATGATTGGCTGCCACATTTCACTCTCAAAATATACATTCAATTCACTTTACAGTATATTCTGTGAAGCGCTTTGAAATATCGCAAAGACATGATAAGGCACTATATCAAATGCGTAGGATTATTATTATTTATTATCATTCACAATTATCAAGAAGGACTGCAGATCGAAAGATTGTTTTGTTTTCCCTCAAAGTGCTGGCTACGTGAAAGGCAATGAACACTATTAGATTCCATCATGTACCAATCACTAATAATAAAAACAGCAACAACAAAATTGTAACAAAACACCTTTTTATTACATGGTATATTACAATATAAGGATTGGTATTCTTAGTGATACCCCACAATGTTAGTTAACTCCTTTCTAGAGTAATACTTTCCCTAAGTAAGCTAAATTAATGCAAAACAAATAACTTTTCAAAAGCAGGATTGCAGATTTCTAGGATAAACACAGTTAGTCAAAGAATTGAAGTAATCCATATGGATATGAGGTCTAAAATGTGTCGTCTTAACCTTAAAATTTTAAATTGTGCAAAACTTGTTTGGTTTTCCACAGTTCTCAATAAAAACACAGTTTCCAAATGAAGCCTAAATAAACAAAAACAATAAACAATAAAAAATTCTGCACGATTATACTCTTTAATAGAATGTAAGACTGAATCCAAGATTGTACAGAAAGAGGCACACGGGAGTTTAGAGGAACAAAAGAGAACTGGAAAGAGTCATTGCTGGAAATGCAAAACATAATGTCAAACAATTCTTTCAACTTTCCAATCAGAGAATAGTCAGGGCAGATGTTAAAACCCTCAGAGTACTAGACAAGAATGAACAGGAAACAGCAAACATATTAAATGACTACCCCTTTAAGTTTTTTTTACCCAGGAAGGACAATAAAAACCTGCCCCGACTAAACAGTCAACAAACTTTGTTTGAGCTCTAGGAGTTTGGCACAAGTTGGCTGCAATTCTAAATAAGATTAAGGGGCTAAAAACCAACAAATCCTCTGGGGTGGATGAAGTATGCCCCCAAGTAGTTAGGGAGACAAGGGAGGAGATTTGTGCATTACTGACAGACATCAGGGAGTCAATCAGGAAAGGGGAGGTTCCAAGGATTTGGATGCAAGCAGATGTTATAATAATCTTGGCAGATTTCTCTATTAAAGATATCGACAAAACTAAACCTGGCAATGACAAACCCATTAACCTGATCTCATTTTAAAAAATTAAGAATTAATTCATCAGTAAAGAAGTGGAAGATTACTTATAGAAAAATGATCTAATAAATGATAACCAACATTGGTTCATAATCATTTCTAACCAAGTTTATTCGAAAGAGTCCTTTAACAACAACGACAACTTCAATTTATATAGCGCCCTCCATGCCGGACGGAGTCTCAGTGCGCTTCACAACAACGGATCCCGGGACCGAGCCAGGGGCAGGGGTAGAAAGGCGACCGAAGGCACGGTCGAAGAGAAAGGTCTTTAGCTGAGACCTGAAACTGGGAAGAGATGGGGCGAGGCGAAGGGAGCGAGGAAGGGAGTTCGAGAGCCTCGAATAGTGGCTGAAACTGTGGTCATTTGGTATCAAGGGTAATACATGAATATGGGTATCGAATTAGCTGAAGCTAGAGTCTTTGTTAGGGGATCTCAATAAAATCCAGGGAACTATTATACTGGTGCCTCAGTACTGTACTGGGACTCTCCTGTTCTTGTATATATTAATCACCTGAATTTGTAGATCCAGTGTAAGGTACTCAGATTGTAAATTTTCTTCAGTCAGAGGGTGATTAATAGACTGAAAAGGTTTCCAGCAAGGGCGGTTGAAGGTAAGATGGTAGGGTGGAACCATGAGATCAGACAGGCCAAAGGGCTTCATCCAAATTAATTTTGTAATTGTAACCTTTAGTTATAAAGCTAAACCCACGAGCAATTTCTGGAATACGGTTGGTTTTAAATCTGGGATAAGAGTGAATAAATTTTGTTTAATTGTAGTTTAGAGAAAAAATGTACAGATTATTCTACGGGCTTCACAGCCACCCTTGGATAATTGACCTGTTCAGGGAATGAGCTTTCATGTTTTGTAACTTTCTGCTTTATGGACTAAAATATGGATTAAAATATAATCTTTTTACTAGGAACTCCTTGACATTCAGAAGCTATGATAATGTAAGAACCCTTGACACAGGATTAAGGTATGGTTGTCACAAAGTTATCTCACAATCTTGCTTTTCTTCATTATTGACTGATTTTTTTTCCTTTGCTCCATTTTATTCACTGCACTACCTGAAAATTTGTTGTCTAAGCAAAAATCCTCACCAGCATTATAAGAATGACAGTAACCATCACAGCCATATTTGATCCTATCGTCATTCAATGGCCAAGACAGTTCAGCAGGGATCATTGGATAGCAATACAAACTCAAAATCCTGTTGGAATATTTTTCCTTCTAGGTCACAGTGTCCAAATGCAAGTGTCCTCTAAAGTGGCCCCAGCTGAGATCAACAACAACAAATTGCAATTATACAGCACCTGTCACATCCTTTCTTTTATTTCTTTCACAACCCTTTATTTCCCAAGCATCGTCTTTCAGGATTACCAAATGCAGTTTTGTGCCTTCTCACAAGATGTCCATGATGAAGCAAGTTCATATTTGCATTGTTTTAACCAATGAATTAATCTACTCACTTTAAACTGGTTTATGCGTTATTACTGTGATACCTTTTCATCCCCAAGTGAACTACTCCTCTCATCATTTAAAGCATTGAGTGATGTTCCTTCTGTGCTGTGGAGAAATCATACTAGGGTCCTGGCTTATGAGGCCAGAATTCGGCAAATCACTGAATTCAGTCTTAACTTTGAAATCTACTTTGTGGAGTTCCTAAGAGAAATAAGGCTACATTTACGAAAATATTGACTCTCTGAAATCTAAAGCCCTTGTGTTTTTGCAATGAAAAAAAACTCTGCAGGCCTTTGATCACGGTTTGGAGGCCAATGTATAACAATCCTTGCCACTCTTCTCCAAACAGTTTACAATCCGTCAATATTCTTTTAAAGGTAGCCTTAGGTACTATTTACCCCTACAAGGTAAATATCTCCTGCATTTTAAAGTGCAAGTTGCAGTAGTTCAGTTCAGTTCTAACCATAGTCAACTGTTTGCATTTGTTTAGCTAAACTGAAATAATTGCACATATCTGTCAGTTTAAAAGAGTTTTTGGATCCAATTCAGTTCTTAGTGCCCTGGGGTTTCACTGTGGCAGGATTAGTCATGTAGGGAAGATGTGTTAGAAAGCATTAGGAGATATAGAAATTACAATATGTCAAGCATTTTAAAACAGAGCTTTGGGATAGGGACCAATAATATTTTGAGTACAAACCCACTGTGCTATGAATGTAAAGCACATCATAGTTTTTGCATTAAATTGTTTTTATTAACAATGTTGTAAAAATTATTGCAAATACAGCAGGCATTTGAACAGTTGAAATCCCTGCTCCACATGTGTCTCTCTCTATCTATACTGATCCCATACTGACTAATCGCTCTGACATGTTGTGTCATGGTGCATGGATCCTAACAGCTCCCAGCCCCATTCACCTTTGCCTAAATCTCAATCATATTTCTTCCTTTTCAAAATTTCAATTAGTTGATGTGTTACAACAATCCCAAACAGAACCCCAAGTGTAGGATTAAACTTACAGTAAATAACCAGCAAAAACGTAGAGGTGAAATTGTCTTTTTTTAAAAAAAATCTCATTAAACACAAGTCACAATAATGTTCCTAACGTGTAGAAAAGGGTGCATTATTAAATTCTAAGAAAAATAATAATCCTTGCATTTGATATTGCGCCTTATTATGCAGTTGAGACGTCTCAAATCGCTTCGCAAAGTATATTGTAAAGTGGATTTACTGTGTATCTTGTGTGTGAAATGAAGCAAGCACACACAAACAGTCCTGAATTGAGTGACCAATTTTTGTTTCGGGCAACATAGAGACAAAGGGTAAGAGAATGGCATGGTAAAATAGGGTTCTTGGGGGTAAGAGAGGGTCAAGGGATATGAGCGAGCACCGAAATTAGCAAAATACCTGTTATTTGATTCAGGTTTTAAAAATAAATCTAAAGTCCTACTCATAACAATAAATCTTGCATTTCCTGCCTGTTATGTCAGGAAGACATCCTAAAACTCTTCACAGGATTTACTAGGAAGAGCTGTAACTGTAGTTGTAAGCACCCACGGCAGCCAAATTGCACACAGCAAAGTTCCACAAATGGCTATGAAGTAAGTGCTCCAAGGGTTAGGTTATGTTTCTACTGGCAAATCTAAAGAAAAGATGATACTCAAAGGACGACATTCAGAATATCTGGCCGAACAGGTTATATGTGTTTTCAATAAAGGGCAAGATATTTATTAAACTGTATTATTTTTTTCTGAACAGGACAATTGAATCTAAGTAAAACAATATCTGTCACTCCAAACCATAGCAATAAATGGCTTGGTCTTAAGGGAAAGGTGTGGAGTGGGGTTTCCACCCAGTTGACTGACAATCTGAAGAGTGATAAGGTATGTGCACGGACAGGCTCAGCTCCCTGCAGGCAGGTAAACCAAATCATTAACCTGTGCTGAGTACACTGATTCCCACCTCATTCACATTGCCAGCTCCAACCATATCTCACATCCAATGTAGCAAAAACCCACGCTCACGCTTTCATCACCTCCTTCCTCGCCTGTCTTCCCCAACTCTACTATCTACAAAATCCAACTAAAAAATCCCTAATTCAAAACTCCACTGCCCATATATTCACCTGCTCTAAACTTTTTACCTGAATCACACCAATCCTCATCAGGCTCAACTGGCTCTCTGTCACAGATTGACTGTCGACTTCAGGATCCCCACACTCATCTACAAATTCCTTCATGACCTGTCACTTCAGTATCTCTCTCTGACTTGCTACTCCCCACTCCACCACCGTCCTGGAATTAACAGATTTCTTATGGGTAAAGGGATTAAGGGATATGGGGATAAAGTGGACAGGTGGAGTTAGATTAGAAGATCAGTCACAATCTTATTGAACAGCGAGGCAGGCTTGAGGGGCTGAATGGCCTACTCCTGCTCCTTATTCTTATGTTCTTATGTTCACCTCCACTCCTGCTTTCAGCCACTACGCCCTTTTAATTTTGGAGCTCTCACCCTCAATTTCTCTGCCTTGCCCCTTCCTTCCCCATTTTCTGATCACACCTGAAGGCCTTCTTCTGCGACTGTGCTTACATCAATTCCCCATGGCTTGACATCTGGTTCTACCACTGCTGAGATCACTGAGACACTACCCTGCATAAATACAAGTTGGTGTTCTTGTTATTGCCACCAAGTGTTCCAAAGACCCCTCTTCCCAATGCATCTTGTTCCATTAAATTACCTCACCAATGCAAGGCCAAGAATTTGTGGGTTACAAGGGGAAATAGATGTCTTTGCAGTGCACTCATTCTGTTACATTAGGATCAGTGGAATCTGACAAATCTAAGGCTATTTTGTTCAGTTTTCCATCATCTGCAGTTGAAGCGCACTATTAAGTCCCCTTGTTTTGGGCTATTCTTACTTGAAATTTTGATCACATTCAGAAAAATGTCTGAAATATTCTAAATAGATGAGATTCTGTTGTTCTTTCTATCAAACACTGAACACTTAGGGTCCGTCGATAAGGAAATTTTCCGATATCGATATATCGATATAATCATATATATCGATATCGCGGGGTTTTTTTTGTCCCGCACATGCGCATTTCGGTGTGCGCGCGCATTCAGATATCGACAAGGTAAGTTTAAAAAGTCTGCATTTTACCAACATATACCGATATATCGTCGGAAACGATATATCGATATTTGCGATATATCAATTTTTTAAAATATATCTAATTTTTTTATCTATCGATATTTTTTAAATTCCAATATCAGCATACCGATATGAAAATTATATTGGATATAACCGATATATCGATATATCGCCGGACCCTACTCTGAGGAGACGTGGAAGAAAACATGGTAATAATTCTTTCATTTGATATACAACAACAACTTGCATTTATCATATAATGCCTTATCACCGGATTGGGACATCTAAAAACACTTTATGGGATTTAATGTAAAGTGTAGCGATTTGTAAGCCAAAATGCAACTCATTTGTTCCACAAACAGACATGATGTGAAAGAGTGATTTTATCTGGAAAATTGTTGGTCAGCAGAAGGGGAGAAACTACTTTCCCTTTTTGAAAAGTGCCATAAGATCTTTTAACACCCACCTGAACAAGCAGATGGGACCTCAATTTGATATCTCATTGCAAGGATGGTAACTCCAAGAATACAACAATAACAACTTGCATAGCACCCCTCATATAGGGCAGTGTCCCTGAACATTTTGCAGCGCACCCCACCAATGCCCTTGAGTGTAAGCATACACTATGTGTTCAAAGTCTCGATCTGTGATTGATTGAGTGTTAAAAAGTATACATCATAGGAAAAGTCTCCTTTTGCATTTTACATCATTCAGCGTTTCTGCTCCACTGATATGAATGAATACAGGGATTTACGGAAACCAGGAGTGGAGTACAAACAAAATGAAATTGGAATGTACTTACATATGATTAAATACACATGATTCCAAATATTTAATCCTTTAATTGATTTCATAGATGGTGTATTGCTTCAGAATATGTTCCCTATTTTTCTTATGGCTCTTGCAATCTTTAGGCTACAATCAAGTGAAGAGAATTGTGAAAACCTGATGACATTGTTTTTAACAATAATGATAATCCTTACATTTGATATAGTGTCTTTCATATCAGGAGGACTTCCCAAGCACTTCAAGGAATATATTGTTAGGTGTAGTGACTGGGTATTTTGTGGGCGAATGTGGCAGCCAATTTGTTCCCACAAACATCCAATTTTATTTGGGAGACACCTGGGAGAACCTCCCTTCTCTTTTCGATTAGTGCCATGGACTACTAAGTCCACTTGAACAGACGGACAAAGCCTCAGTTTAATGCCTCATCTAAAGGACAGCAGATCCAACAATGCAGCACACCTCCAGTATCACATTAAAGTATAAAATAATCCTTGCATTTGATATAGAGCTGTTCACATTTTATCAATGTCCCAAAGCGCTTCACAGAATATACTGTAAAGTGAATTAACTGTATATTTGTGGGCGAAATGCAGCAGCCAATTGCACACAGTAGTGTCCCACAAACAGTCATGGATTGAAAATGACTAATTTTATTACTGTGGTTTTGTTTGGACGGATTATTATTAAGCGTGTGGAGTAAGGAAACTTGCCCAAGGTTTCGCCCTGACCTGCCTGGATTCGAAAACAGGTCTCATGCCTGTAAGGCGGATGCTCTAACCACTAAGCTACAGGAGCTCAGTGTCAGTATTAGAGTGTCAGCTTAGACTAGATGAGTTCCACATCCAGGCATGGGGGCTTGAACCCACAATTTAACAATCATGCAATGAGAAACAAGAGTGCTACTGACTGAACAAGACTGAGCCACATTATATGAACAACGATGGGGTCCTGTAGCATATTGGTTGGAGTATCAACTCGCAAGCGAAAAGATCGTAGGAAGCAAGGCAAAATGTTAAACACGCTTTCTTATTCCACACACCACTGCTTACCCAGCAGTAAATAGGAAACCAGTTGTTAGTCTGGTGATAGATGTTTTTTCCGAGGGCAATAATCCCTTAAAAAATATTTAGTCAATCAATGCTTGAGTGTTTGTGGGATTGTGCTGTGTGCAATTGGTTGTCGCATTTCACCCACAAAATATATAGTTAATTCACTTTGTATATTCTATTAAGCGTTTTGAGACGTCTTGCAGATATGATAAGGCGCTATATCAAATGCAAGGATTATTATTGTTATTAACTGATGGCATTAGAGTAAAAAAAAGCATAAAATCTATCATACTCAGACTATGAAAGCAGCATACCTACACTCCTTATGAAACCCAGATAGGAACTGGTATTATACTAAGTTTGTTTGCAGAAGCATCTTACACAAAACAAGTCGGCATCCAATAACAAGTACTATACCCAATATTTTAATGCACAATTATACATTCTGGAGAAAGGAATGGGGATTTGGGGATTGTACATATGTACCTTGTATTGGCTGAATCAGATTATTGTGGCTCTTTTCGCTGCACAAATTGCCAAACTAGCAGAGAATGAAAATGTTCACCTCTTCGTAGGATATCATTAGCTACAATAAACCTGCGAAGCAAGGCATGTCATCACCTCTTCTACTCTTGTTTGACTTGGGGGTAAAAAGCATGAGTGAGAATAATTAGTGAGAATAAAATCTTGCCACTCAGAAACCACAGAACCCATGTGCAAAGGCAACACTGCAAAATCTATATGCAAAACACCTCAAAGTTCTTGAACAATTATACAGTGGCACACAATGATTTTTTTTAACATAAGGTGAAGCCAAGTAAACAAGGAGATGTGCAGAAACACGTCTTCTTTATTATAAAACTGAGTCATGGACTATTGTTCCCTGATTATTCTACACTACCTCATATAATACGAAATAACAATCTTGTATAATGAGAAAATCACATTATAAATATATAACTAAGAGATTACTATCTTTAATATTTGAGTATGTGAGTGTGTGATGGAATGTTTTACTATAATAATAATAGTAATAATCCTTGCATTTGCTAAACCACTGAAAAGTGATATGACTGGATTTTTGTGCAGCCAATTTGCACAAAGCAATATCCTATAAACACCATGGAGTTTGTGAGTGTAAGCATGGGTCAGTTGGTAGCACTCATCTTGGAGTCAGAAGGAGGTGGGAACAAGCTCAGTTTGGCAAAAGGGTTAATAATGATAATAATCATTGCATTTGGTATAGCACTTTACATGTCTTCTAGACGTCTCACAGAATATACTGTAAAGTGAATTGACAGTATATTTGTAGGCAAAATGTGGCAGCCAATTGTACACAGCCGTGTCCCACAAACATTCGTTGTTTGAAATGATCAATTTATTATTGTTTTATTGAGGGATTATTATCAGGCGTGTGGAGTAAGGAAACTTGCCGAAGGTTTCGCCCTGCAAGGAAACAAACCCATTTCTCTTGCTTGTAAGGCTCTAATCACTGAGCTCCAGGACTGCACAATCGGATGAGATTGAATGGGCAATCTTGTGATCTTATGATATAATGAGTTGCCATCCTACAAATAAAGGTTAAACCAAAGTCCTGTCAGTGCTGGTACAAGTGGATATTAAAGATCCTATGGCACTAATTGAATGAGAAGGGAGTTTTTCCTCGTGTCCTGGCCAATGTGCAAAATTGTCTGACACATTTACCCACAATAAACAGACACTTCACTTTACAGTATATCCTGTGAAGCACTTTGGAATGTCCGACTGACATACAGATGCTATACCAAATGTAAGCATTATAGGATTATTATATAAATGTAAAGTTGTTGTTTTTCTTTTGAGCATTTGATCAATTTTACATTTTTGCTTGTGATGTTACAGTGAGCAGAATCTATTGTACTTTCATTATTCAAGTATCTCTTATTTACATGATATATTCAGGAACAGGAACTGAGATTCATTTCCACTCAATGGCCTGAACTTCCTCAGCTGGTGCTCTAAAAATAATACATTTCAATAACTTGACAGAGTTTATTCTCAATTTCCCTTGCTGTGACTCATTCACACTGTATAAATATAGTTCTATAACAAGCAGTGAATATGTTAGCTCCCTGTGGTTAGCTCATGCTAGCGCTGAAAAAATATTGAATCCTACTGGGCTCCAAATGTCCAAGGGATCAATTTAAACTGGGCCCATGATAGGTTACTAAGGATAGGGTTATTTGGGCTATACTCTGCGCATGAAATTAACCCTGTGCGAATCGCCGATACAATACACTATAACATGTCGAGAGGACACCTAAGGCACTCACTGGGCTGTCAGTGATTTGGACCTGAGCAGAGGGGCTGGCATCAGGGTGAGTGGAGGGCAGGGAGGTTAGGAGAATGGCCGAAGGCCCGGTCAAAGAGGAGAGACTTGAGACAAAGCGAAGGGAATGTAGGGTGGAGTTCCAAATGTTGGGGGCAGTGAGGCTGAAGGCCTAATCCCCGATGGTAGGATGGGATGGGTGGAGGATGTGAAGCAGGCTAGAACCTGCTGAGCGGAGGGAGTGGACAAGTTGATATGGGGTTAGCAGGTCACAGAGGTAGGAAGGAGCAAGGCCAAGAAGAGCAGTGAAGGCAAGGAAGAGGATTTTGAACTATATCATCTGGGGTATGGAGAGAGTCAGTGGAGCTGAGCAAGGGTTGGGGTAATAGGGTTACAGAGCCTAGTATGGAAGAGGACACAAGCTGCAGAGCTCTGGACGATTTGCAGCTTGTGGAGGGAAGAGTTCAGCTCAAATTGTCCATGCCGGTGTTTTTACTCCACATTGTCCTTCTGCCCTCCTAATCTCCTCTCTCATAACTATACTGTTGATGTGTAAAGAAAAGAAATAGCTAGCATTTTTATAGTGCATTCTCATGTCAAAGCATTTCACAGCACTTTACGAATCTTATTATCAAGTGTAGAGATTTATTTGTCTTTTGTATTCATGTTTATAGCCCTGATTGGCTCCCACCGTCAATTTTCTGCTCTTGTTTTGCCTGAAGATTAATAGACCAGCTTCATTGATGTGACCACAAAAGATCCAGTTTAAAATAAATCTAGGAAGCACTTTGAGGTATCCAAGAAGAATAAATGTAAAAAAACTAAAATAATAATAATACTGTAATAATCCTTGCATTTTGATATAGAGCTTTTCACATCTTATCGACATCTCAAAGGACTTCACAGAATATACTGTAAAGTGAATTGACTGTATACTTGTGGGCGTAGCAGGTTAATAGAAATACTAAAAAAAACTGTTGAAACAGGCAAAACACAGAATATGCAGAAAAGTAAAATCTCAATAATTTTTTTCTTCTTCAAATTTATTTTCCTTCAAATTTCTTTCTTTCTCCTTGTGTATTTGATAATATATCCTTCTATTGGGCCACAATACCTCACAAAATGACTACAAACATATGTGTGCCACTTGTCAGTAAATGTTAATTTTGTGGTCATGGTCTGTGCTAATATTCCAGGACAGTGTGCCGAGATACCGAGATAGCGTGAAGGCGCTATATAAATGTAAGTTGATGTTGTTGAATTTGAAATAGAATAGCATATTAGAGAGATAAAGAGGTACAAAGGCACAGAGGCATTTGTTGGTGGTGAGGATCTTAAAATTGGTCTGCTATGAGGCAGGGGGCTATTGCACAGGTCTAGGGTGATGGATATACAGTTTGGTTGTACAATTTGAGGGACTTATTTGAGATGCCATCCTTTGGATGAGATGTTAAAGTTAGTTCTTGTCTCCCTATTCAGGTGGATGTTAAAGACCTCATAGGACCATACATCCATAGAAATTGACATCGCCGAAGACAACCATTCAGCCTAACTTGCCTCTGCTAGCTTTTTCTGCTCCTCTCATAGGACACTTTTCAAAAAGAGAATGGAGTTTTTCCCTGCATTCTGGGCAACAATCTTTCACTTAAACTGATCATTTACCTCCTGATTGTTTGTGGGACAATATTGTGCTCAAATTAGTTCCTACCTATATTCATCTATAAATACACAATTTGTGTAGTTAACAGTAATTACAGTGAAGAAATTTGAGATGGCTTGACTTGACAAAGCACTATAATAAATGCAAAGATCATATGATTATTTGGGCAAACTATTTGACTGGTGATACAGTGGTGGGGGGTTATCACAGATGACAAGCTCCATCCAGTCTACAATTCATGCATTACCAGCGTGGGTCAATGAATAGTGTTTAGAAGCCCGCAAGTTCCTCACAGCATTTTGCAGATGGATAGTTTACAAATTAAGACCCAATTTAATAATTTATCAAACTTCTGGAACCGCGATCTTAAAAGTTAAAATGCTGACCCTAACAATCTTCAGGTAAACACATCATTCATTTCATGGTTGTTTGTTGCTGTGTGCGATTTTGCTGCTGTTTTCTTCCTACAAATGCAGTCACTATGCTTGGTAACAATTGTCTGAGAAGCACCTTAAGATACAACATTATAAGCAAAATATCAAATGCCAGGATTATTATAATGATGCTAAAACCTTGAGGATTTATGAACCTCTAGAGTAGCTGAGATTTCTTTTCCATAAGCTTAAAATGCACAGACTACCTGTTGTACCCCAACTGATCACATTGTTGTATTTTAATGCGGTTTATATTCTGGATTCTTTTAAAAAATAAATATAGGATTTTACATTTCTAAAAAGTACTTTGAACTCACCAATGTTTGATATAACATTATTCGAGTGTATCTCCCAGGCAAAATCCACACCTCGTGAAAGTAAGGCTGTTGTCCGATGCCTTGGCATGTACAGACAAATCAGACAGTGTTCAAATCAACTTTAAGGGAAGGGAAAGAATAGTTGACTTCAGAGAGCTTTCATACAGTATGTTGGACTGCAACAGGTTATAAAACAAAAGATGGTTAATGGTCTGTAAAATCTTCTGGGCCTTAAGGTACACATCTGGTTCCTAAAATATTGCATGTATCTGATTGATATATTATATGTATATGTGATTTGGTCTTCTGTCCTGTCAAATGTTATGGTTCCATGGTGAAGGGAGGGATAGAAGGATATTCTTGAAGGATGAAGTCAAATGTACTATTGTACTCCTGTGGCTCAGTGGTTAGAGCACTTGCCTTACAAGCGTGAGACCTATGTTCGAATCCAGGCAGGTCAGGGCGAAACCTTGGGCAATTTTCCTTACTCCACATGCCTAATAATAATTCCTCCAAAAAAACAACAATGATAAAAAAGGGTAATTTTTAATCCACGACTATTTGTGGGACACTGCTGTATGCAATTGGCTGCCACGTTTCGCCCACGAATATACAGTCAATTCACTTCACAATATATTCTGGGAAGCATTTTGAGACGTTGATAAGATGTGAAAAGCGCTATATCAAATGCAAGAATCATTATATTACTGTATTATGAAGGGCTTTCCTCATTCAAACCAACCTTGTGATCTTATGTAATAACTATACAACTAAACATGCTCTGTAATTCAAGATAGTGCTAAATATGATCTAATAAAGTGAATCAAGTATTTTACACAGGTTAGTTTTTATCTGACAAACTAGCAGAAACTATCAAGGTTAGGTTCAGATATAAAGAATTACTGTACATAGAATTACACAGAATCTACAGTACTGAAAGAAGCCTTTCAGTTTGAGTAGTCAGTGCTGGTATTTGAACTACACATGAGCCTCCACCCATCCTAATCCCCTTCATTCCATTTTCTCTCATGTACACATTGCGTTTCTTCTCAAATACATTGATGCTTTCTGCTTCAGTCACAGCTTTTGCACATTCTCACCATTCTCTGTGTAAGAGATATCATTGGAAATATTCCAAATCCCCATTTCAGGCGGGTACCGATGTATCCATGCTCAGAAACACGACCTCCGTGAAGGGCGCTATGTAGATGCAAGTTGTTGCTATTGTCCTAGGAGGGGGAATCATCAGAGAAAATTAATACAAAAAGCTCCGCAGTTTTCACTATATTCTATGAAACGATTTGAGATGCCCTCCAAATTATTATTATTAACAATAATGTAAAAGGTGCTGTACCAAATGTAAGGATTATCAATAGTATCTGTTGTTTAATCGGGAGGGTACGAAGGTGACCAAAGACGTGTTCAAAGAGGAGAGTCTGATCTTCGCCATTAGCTTTAACATACTTAGCTTTGTAATGTCTGGTGTAGATATACTAAGTGCCGCTAGATGACGGTGGCTTCCCCGCAGGGTGCCGCCTGAGGCAATTGGCCTCCATCTTGAATCTAGTAAAAGCCAGTTCTAGTGGTAAATTCTAGACTCTGGGGTAATGCTATAGATTGACTTTACTCTTTTAAGATTGGTGTGATCTGAAAGGGAAGACCAAAATTATACCCCGGATATGTGCAGAATGAGCGCATAAAACACATAATACTGTACTAGTGTCTGGTTTTGAGAGAAACTAGAAAGTTGCCAACCCTGGTGGGGAGTGAGCTTGTCCTGAAGTTGGGAAGAAGGGAAGAGGTGGTGGTGAGTGGTGGGCTTCACAACCATTATAGTGAGATTAAGGGAGGGGGAAGCTTCACACCATCAGACTGTATTTGATTATCAACTGGTTCGACTGCAATTTTTGGTGATGTGGCAATGATCACTGGTGGAGAAGACAATTATTTTTGATCATCCATTGTATTGTTCACTCCAACCTTACAAAAGAATCCGAACAGCTCGCAAGAAATTCACATTCTTATTATCAGCTTCCCAGGAGTTCTGCTGTGACCACCAACAACAACAACAACAACAAATTACATTTATAGTGCGCCCTTCACGTCGGGAGGACCACTGGCTAATGAGGAAACTAGAACGTTTAGGAATTGACTTTCTTGTCTTTGCCTGGGCCGGGTTTGCTAATCTCACAGAAGATGAAATTGGAAGCCTTCAGATTTAAACTTGCGACACCTACATGCTACTTAAGAAGACTTAGGAAGGACTGCTGTCAGAACTGCCTTCTCGTGGCAGCAAGTGTTGCACCCTAGTTATCCTGCAGGCTAATAGCAGATACAAGATCTAAACAGTAGGAAACATTTTATTCCTTGGTTACCAAGCACCGGCTAATCTCAGTAAACAAGCACTCAAACTGGGAAAGGAATGTATCACTACAGTGCTACAGTATCATGTTCAGATGCAGGTACACAGATGAAATGAGTATTTGACAGGCAAACCAGGTTTGTATAAGGCCTGTCAAGGAGCTGTTCAAATTTAAAGTATGTGGGATTTTCGAGAGGTGGTGACAAGCATCTGCAAGCAAGGAAGAGCAACGATGCAAATCTCATAGCAGCTGCATTTGGGGGGGATAACTTTGAGCTTTATTTGTTTAAACCATGCTTTGAATGTTCTCTTCCAATGTTTTTGTATAATCTACAACTTTGCATAGGTGGCCATCAGCCACAACAAAATAAAGGGAAAAAAATTAATCTCAAAACTTCTTGTAATTATTAGCTGCGCCAGAATTATCAGTTGAGATCAGTCAATTGTTTTGTCAGTACAAAGGCTAACCAAATCATATTTCTAATTGCTTTAACATTTTTGTTCCAAAAATACTTGGCATGAAGCTTCCTGAGGATGTCCACCATTGTAATCCGGTGTTCATTTTAAGCCATTAAATAATAATTATTATTATAATCCTTGCATTTGATTCAGCACTTTATAACATTTACAAGATGTCCAAAAAATTTCACAGGATATTCTGTAAAGTAGTGTGACTGTGTGCATTTTGTGGGCAAATGCAGCAGCCAATTTGCAGACAACAAACAACAACAACAACTTGAATTTATATAGCGCCCTCCACGCTGGACAGCGTCTTAGAGAGCTTCCCGATAATGGATCCCAGGGTATGGATGAATGAATTGAATCAATGAAAATTTTACAATTTTATGGTGCATTTCATGAAGACACCTCACAGTGCTTCACAGAATTAGCTGGGAGCCTGAGTTGAGGGATAATAATAATAATACTACTAATAATAATTCTTGCATTTGACATAGAGCTTTTCATGTCTTCTAGATCTCTCAATGCACTTCACAGAATATAGTGCAAAGTGAACTGACTGTACATTTGTGGGCAAAATGCGGCAGCCAATTGCACACAGCAGCGTCCCACAAACAGTCATGGATTGAAATGACCAATTTATTGTGATTTTTTGAGGGATTATTATCAGGCGTGTGGAGTAAGGAAACCTGCCCAAGGTTTTGTCCTGCCTAGAATCGAACCCAAAGGGATGGGGAGTTAGGGAAAGTGCCCAATTCAGTGGGCATTGCTTACCAGCTCAAAATGCTTCATTCACCTTTATCATCTGCTTTCTACGTTTCTTTTCCTAAACATACTGGCCTATATTTGAAAATAAAATTGCGCAAAGTGTTTCGCTTCAGTAAGAAAAGCTTGTTTACCAACTGAACCAAGTGAGTTGAATACAATTTTTGTTTCCTCTTATGATTTTCAATGCCCACATGCTCTGACTGGAGATAATACATCTATGTGTTGAATGCATGGGGGTCAGGAGAATGAATCAGTAGATGAGAATGAGCCGGTATTTGGTTATACCTGCATGAAAATTTACACCATGATATATCATCTGTAATGCTGAGAACATCTCAATGCTTTGGTAAACTGTTCATAAATAAATACGACAATCAGTTTGCACAAAGCCATCCATATCCCACAAACAGCCGTGAAGTGAATAACAAATTTATACAGTCAATTCGCTTTACAGTATATATTCTGTGAAGCGCTTTGAGACATCGATAAGATGTGAAAAGCGTGATATCAAATGCAAGAATTATTATTATTTTATTATTTACCTGGAGGATTATTGGCCAGGACATCAGGAGAAACATCCTTCGCTTTTCAAATTGTTGAATGAGATCTCTAACTTGCACCTGAACAGACAGACATGACTTCAGTTTAACATTTTAATTCACCACATTATGTTTAGCGGGTGGCTTCTCTGATAAAGCAGCACAACTCTAGCATTGCATTGGTGAATCAGCCAAGTCTATGAATTCAAAGTCCTAATGTGGGGATTGCGACAGAGGCAGGAGCATTAAAAACTGAACCAAGGTATTGTTCTTGAAATAGTCAATGAAACATATTCGGGTGCAAATCTATTGAGACAAAAATCACTGAAATGGAAAGGCCAGATTTGTAAAGACGGGGAAGCTATTTTTGTTATTGTTTCTGTAATACACTTGTTGGAAACGTTTTCATTGATCTATATCTGAAAAGCAGAATAAGAGTCTGCTGCATTTGGATTGTTAACAACAACAATACAGTGACACTTGTATAGCGCCTTTCACGTCAGGAGGACTTCAAACCCATATGGCTCTTTTGTTCAGTGGCCTCTAGCCTTCTATATGTCCCTCATCCCCTCCACCCCGCCATTGGCATCTGTGCTTTCAGTCAGCATATACTGAAATATTGGAATTACTCAGCCTCAATTCCTATGCAATGCCCCCTCTTTGTCCGTCTTCAGATCTGAAGAACTCCCACTTTGACCATGCCTTTGGGACGTCCTCCCGACGTGAAACGAGCTCTATAAATGTAATTTTGTTGTTGTTGTTAGTCACCTCCACTTTCTATCCAGCTCAGTGTCAGGGTCCGTCTTGTTAAGCTCTCTGAGATGCTACCGCCCCATGAAGGGCGCTATATGTAAATGCAAGTTGTTGCTAATGCTACACCATGATCATCATTTCATAGTCTACAAACCTCTTAAGAGTCTACCAGACTGGTTTGTGTTTTATGTAGATTTCAGACTCCTCTGACCTATGAGAAATTCAACACCCAACTTGACAGGAGTTGATCCTACTTCTGCAAACTGTGACTCAGTAGTGACAAGTACAACAGACAAGGAAAAACCTTGATGGGCTGGGGTCCAGGTATAACCACATTAAAATCCAAGTTGAGACCAGTTTCCACACCTCTAATGTTGAATTGAGGCTGCCAACATTAATTTGGGTGATTAAAAGAGAGTACTTGTTTATTCATAAGTGTCAAAAAGTAAAGGATTCTGCACTAACACACTGCACTAATCCAGGCCCTCACAGGAAGCAAACTATTGCACAACATTTTTGGAGTCTTATATCGTACTACTTAGAGCAGTGGTTCCCAACCTCGGGTCCCGACCTAAATCAAGGTTCCGGGGGTCCTCAGTAGGGTCGTGAAGGGTCATCAGAAAAAATCTGTATCTTTTTAAATGCTGAAAATGCTTTTTAAATGCTGAAAAGTGCCCGAGACGACACTGCCGACCATTCTGTATGATAGACCGTACTTGCGAGTTGCGCTGAGTCCACAAAAGAGATGGAGATATCATCTTAGCTGAGCTTCACATCAGTCACACAGTCGCCCCCTAAGGGTTGGGAGATCCAGTTGGTGGCCAATTTAAGGTCGCAGCAAAAAAAGGTTGGGAAACACTGCTCTAACTTTCTGAGATCCCACTGAAAAACATTCAAAATCACAACCCGCAAAAACATTCAATGCAAACCAAACTTTCAGTACGACCTGGTCCCAACAAAATAAATCTTTACTCTCTTTGCCAGTTTGAAAGTATTAATGGCAGTTCTGTAGTAAAAGCCAACATTTTAATGGAATCAACCTGGCTCGTCAGCTTGGGGCTTGAGAGGGCGAGGGATTCTTTCTACTCAGCTCCCATTAAACCTGCAAGCTGAAGCCTTAATGTGTATGGTGGTCCCAGCTTTCATCAGAAAAAATATATTTTTAAACGCTGAAAATGCTTTTCAAATGCTGAAAAGTGCCCGAGACGCACCACCAATCAATCTGTATGATAGACTATACTAGCGAGTTGCGCTGAGTCCACAAAAGAGACAAGGGTTTCATCGTGGCTGAGCTTCAGTTGTGCAGTCACCCCCTATGGGTCGGGAGGTCCTGTTGGTGGCCAATTTAGGGTTGTAGCAAAAAAAAGGTTGGGAACCACTGGCTTAGAGCATGTGAGAGGACCCAGGTTTGTCTCCCAGTCAAGCAAAACCTTAGGCAGGTTTTGTTACACCATATAATTCAGTAGGAACCCAATTGCTAGTTGATTGACTAGTTAATCTCTCTCTGGGGCTAATAATCCATTCAAAAGAAATTGGGTCACTCAATCCATGATTGTTTGAGGGACACTGTTGTGTGCAAATGACTGCCACATTTTGCCCACAAATATACAGTCAATTCACTTAAAGTATATTCTGTGAAGTACTTTGAGATGAGACAACAATGTGACAATGGGTTATATCAAGTGCAGGGATTATTATTATATTATTATCTTATAGTCAGAGAAGGTAGATGAAAACTAAGCCTCTGTGGACAAGAAGCATCTAAAGCTCCAAACTTCACTAAATCGTATGCCTTACACCATGATGTTAGAAGTTAAGATGGGTGGAATTTAATAAAATCTTTCAATTGAGTTCTAGTTTGGAAGACTATTGTAATGGGAAAACCAGCTTCCATACAAACTGAATCAGAGAATTTTTCAGAATTCTGCACCATCCTAAGGCAACTGGATAGAACTTTGGGGCAAAGGAATTTCATGCCTCTGAATTTCAGATTCCTAATACTGTAGTTAAGAATACTAAGTTGAAAACTCTCTGACTCATGCCCTCCTTTCCCATGTCCAAAGCTTGCCTCAGGATTTACCTCTCTGATGATGCTTTCAGTCATCTTTTTCCTCCACACCCTCCTTCATCTTCCTATAAATGTAAATTGTTCTGTATTATTGTAAATTCAGACACAGTTTACATAGGAATTTGAATGAAATAGCATTTTAATTGTATTGCATCTCCTATTATATTTTGGTGAGATACAACACACTGGATTCTTTTTATGGTATATCTCTAAAAATATTTATTTTTGCCACCATTTGGGAAAGATTAAAGTTATGTGCTCATCAATTTAAAGGATCAGATTTAGGGGAAGAGATTTGTGGTAGAATAACTTTCTACTTTATGCACTCAGTGAAAAAATCAGGAACTCACATGTCAAATACTGTACTGTATAACACAGGTTAGATGCAGAATAAAAATCCTGCACAATAACTGGGGAGAAATTCCACTCGGGTCTAGATTGACTCAATTGGAGTGGAGTCCTGTAGCTCAGTGGTTAGAGCACTCGCCTTACATGCTCAAGACTTGTGTTCGAATCCAGGCAGGTCAGGGCGAAACCTTGAGCAAGTCTCCTTAATGCACATGCCTAATAACAATTAATTCCCTCAAAAAAAACAATAATAAATTGGTCATTTCAATCCACAACTGTTTGTGGTACACTGCTGTGCACAATTGGCTGCCGCATTTTGCCCACAAATATACAGTCAATTCATTTTACAGTATATTCTGTGAAGCGCTTTGAGTCATCTAGAAGACGTGAAAAGCACTATATCAAATGCAAGGATTATTATTATATTATCATATAATTTATCTAGCATTTCAGAGCATCCAGAATTGGATGAATTCTAAAATACAGCCTTAATTTTCAAACCAGTTTTCTTTTTAAATAACTACAGAAAACTAGTTTGAAAGGTTAAGATTGAATACAACAATTTGTAAATTCTGTATCCCCTAAAACACCACATACATAGAGTATATCTGGACCGTGGTGGAATTTCTCCCAACTATGTCCTTAATCCATTACCAGTCTTCTTAGGAACTCTCTCAATGAGATGGGAAACAGTGGAAATTTGTGCTAAATTATAGCCACTGTTAACCCATGTGTCTAAATGCACAAAAAATAGACTGTCTAAACCACTTTACACAGGTCCCGGAAGGTAAAATAATAGTTGCTTTTGCCACTGTACCAGCTGTCTCATTTGGTAAGACTGCTCTATTTGTAACTGCATATATTCTACTGTATTTAACACGACAACTTTCCAAATAACAAAAGCCAAAGAAGAATTCTGGTTAAAAGGACAGATCTCTTCACAGTTCCCATATGACAGGCTTTACAGGGTGGGGGTTTGAAACAGTCAAAAATGCTGCGAAATTGCATTCAGAATCAAGAAAATTCAACTTACACAAAACGGGGTAGGAAGTGTTTTGTAAAATAGCAACGGATGCAGATTTACAGTATTTTGTAAAATCATTTCAAGTCATCACTCTGTTTATGCTGTGAGTCAGTCTTTATTACTTTCTAAAGGACAAGACACGCTGGGTTTGGACATGTGCAGACTCACTTTACGAAAAATGAAGCATGTTGTAAAAGAAGAGTTGTGTGAATAAGTCATTGAAAAACCTCTGAATAGCATATTGTATTCCATGGAGTATTTATTCATGTTCGTCTGCACCTGTTTCTATATCCTTCAATGTTGTTCTTAAGCAGATACTAATCCATTTCTTTTTCGAAGGAGTTAATTGACACAGCATCAGCTGCTTTTGTTGAGAGGTCTTCTGCATATCTATGACTGTCCAGGTCTGTTTGAACTGATATAGAGAGTGAGAGCTGAACAAGAATGCATACCTTTAGAATGATAAAGTCTAAAACAAGACTACAGATTAAAAGTCTTCCCAACAAATCATATTTTTGCTCCCAAGGTGCTGAAATGTGCACAAGTCCATCACCATGCTTGAGACTATCCAAACCAAACTGAGAATTCCAACCATCCCACCCATATATGGAAATTCCGGAGATATTTATTGGAATGGAATGTGCACTCTTTCCGTGGAGGTACACAACTTGCTTACAGCATTCCAGAAAGTGTTAAACGCAAGTTGGGAACCCCAGAGTGTGAGTTGGGGTACTGCGTGAGTCATAATAACATAAGAATTAGGAGCAGGAGTAGGCCATTTGGCCCCCCGAGCCTGCACCACCATTCAATAAGATCATGACTGATCTTCTAATCCAACACACCTACCCGCCTTATCCCTTTATCCACAAGAAATCTATCAATCTCAGTCTTGAATATTTTCAAGGATGGAGCATCTTCAGCCCTTTGGGGTAGAGAATTCCATAAATTCACTATCCTCTGAGTGAAGAAGTTTTTCCTCAACTCAGTGCGAAAGGGCTGAACCCTAATTTTAAGACTGTCTCCCACTATCTACTCTGTCGTGCCCTTTGATAATCTTATAGGTTTCTATAAAATCACCTCTAATTCTAACCTCTAATCAAAGCACTATCTTTGGCTTGTATGGTTAATCTCAATGAGCAATAAATTACATTTGCATACTGCTTTTCATGTCGACATCCCAAAGCATTGCATAGTTAGGGATATGGACTCAAGCCGGGGTTGGGATGAGGAGGGGTGGATGACAGGGAGGGTAGGGATAGGATGCTGACTGACCAAAGGCGTGGACCAAAAGCAGGGTCTTGAGACGGGCCTTGAAGGAGGCAAGGGAAACAGTGAAACAAAGAGACTATGGGATGGAGTTCCAGAGGGAGCAAAAAGGCTGAAGACCCAACCACTGATGATGGGGTGGGCCGGGCAGGGCAGGGCATGAAGAGCAGGCCGAAGCCTGCTGGCCAGTTGTCAGAGGTTTCCTACGGGGCTATAAATATATGGAATAGATCCCCAAAAAAGCAGTTGATGAGAGAAGTAAAATAGCATATTTTCATCAAACATCAAACACCATATTTAGCATAGTCTTATATTTCATTTTTTTAAAATGTCTAAATAATAATTCTACAGAGACTGGGTAACTGTTGGATTAATAAGTATTCATTTATCTGAAACAATGACTGTGTGCCTTGTGATGTCCTCTTGAAAGACGCTATACAAATGTAATTCTGTTGTTGTTGTTGTAGCATCTATAAAGCTATAGCATAATAAACACAACAACACCTTGGATTTATATAGCACACTCTATGCCAGACGGCTTCACAATAACAATCCCAGGACCAAGCCAGTGGGAGGGGGAAAAAGGTGACCAAAAGCGCAGTCGAAAAGAAAGGTCTTTAGTCGTGGCCTGAAAATAAGAAAAGAGGGGGCAAGGCGAAGGGAGTGAGGAAGGGAGTTCCAGAGCCTCAGGCTGAAGTGGCTGAAGGCATGGCTGCCGACGGTGGAACGGAGGATTCGGAGGACAAGAAGGAGGCCAGACCCGGTGGAGCGAAGGCAAGAGTGCTGTTGTGAGGAGAGAGGAGGTCATGGAGGTAGGAGGGTGCTGAGGAGTGGAGGGATTTGAAAACAAGAGCGAGAATCGTGAAATCGATCCGCTCCGAGTCAGGGAGCTAGTGAAGTCTGGCGAGGATTGGGGTAATCGGGGAACGAAGTTTGGTATGGGTGAGAATGTGGGTGACAGAAATACTACCATTACAAGCACGTTAATCAAAATAAGCACTCTGAGACGCCGTCCGGCATGGAGGGCGCTATATAAATCGAAGTTGTTGTTGTAATCAAGATAATAATCCTTGCCTTTGGTATAGCACCTTATCACATCACAAGGACGTCTCATTGCACACAGCTGTGTCCCAAAAACCAACCATGAAATGAATGATCAATTTTATTTGGGGCATTTGTTGGCCAGGACACTGGGAGAAACTCCTTTCCCTTTTCAAATAGTGCCATAAACTCTTTAACATCCACCAGAACAGGCAGACAGAAACTTAGTGTAATCTCTCATCCAAAGCAATGAAACACACTCCCAGCGCTACATTGGAGTGTCAGTGTCAGACCACGTGAGTTGAAGTCCACACACAAGGCTTGAATCCACAAACCTTGTGATTCAGAGACGAGAGTCCTACCTTGGAGCCAGTCTGACACATAACTTTAAATATATTGAAAGGTTCAGTTTGCATGAACGTTCATCAATGAATCTGTCCAGCAGCTGTATTAAATTGAAATGCAAAGAAATGCGAGCTGAGCCATGTATGTGTATGATACAGCACCGGGATTTGATAGGTTTTGCATCAGTTGCAAATAGAAAGAGCTACTTTACATCCATGATTCCTGGCCAATTTTATTAATGTTTTACTGCTTTGTGGACATATTTAAGTTATAATATTGAAAAACCTACTTTTAACTACAGGTAGACCTCTCTTAACGTTGCTTCAGTCAATGTTATTACGTTGCTGATACATAGGGGAACATATATTCATTTAATATCACAACGTTCGCTATTATATCGTTCGCGCAGGTGGAAACAAACTACTTTGGGTAGCATAGATAGGCATACATAGACACTGACCGTCCAGTATTCTTGTGGGGGATCGCTGAACATCGCTTCGCTTAAAGTCACACTTTTCGTGAACACAATTGTGACTTTAAGCAAGGACTACGTTTATATGGGATGACGCTAACTACCTCAATGGCAGGTTTTCTGCAGCTTCAGTTCCTTCTGGAAATCACAACTCTCCATCATCATAAAGGCTATTTACACAAAAATAATTAACTCAGTCTCACCGTAGCTGATGGTGGGCCTGACTAGCAGAAGAAATCTGCCCACAATTAAGCCAACCCCAAGAAATGTGCTGCTGTGCCAAAATGTTAGCAATTATCACTAGCATGTAAACATTTACACAGAGATCTGATTTGCAATATTCACAAAAGGGATGGGAAGGGCTAACGGCGACTTCTGTTGTATGTGTGGTGTTTGCAGTAATGACTAATTGCGATTCTTAAAAGCCACCCATGTGTGAAGAATGCTGCAGAGAACAACACTATCTCCTAAGGAAAACACAGCCACTATGTATATTTATATACAGTGTCCATTTATTTAATACAGTTTGTGTATTATTATGGCATTTTCTTTACTTCCAAGGTACAGCAGCTGAATAACTATCTGAGTCACACAGTGCAAGCCAAAGTCCAAAGTATAATGTACCATGTTACAGAAATCTTAAGCAAGAAATTTGTAGTACAGTAGTAAACCCTATAACAACCACAACAATATTACATTACATTTGAAAAGCACTTTTTGACATCGGGAGGACATCCAAGGTGCTGGATAAACAGTATTTTGGATCCGAGTTGGGGGGATCAGGATTGGGGTGGGTGGTGGTCAGGAGGGGGAAGGAGGTTGATCGAAAGCATGGTTGAAGAAGAATGCCTTGAAGTTGGTCTGGAAGAAGGCAGGGAATGGGACTGCGGGATGAGGTTCCAGAGGGTGGGGGCAGAGTGGCTGAAAGCCCACCTGGCAATAATGGGGTGGGTGAGGCCAGGGATGTGAAGCAGGATAGAGCTTGCTGAGCAGAAGGAACGGGCTGGTTGATACAGGGTTAGGAGGTCACAGAGGTGGGGGGAGTGAGGCCGTGGAGGGCTTTGAAGATGGGGACCACAATCTTGAACTGTATCCTCTGTGTGATGGGAAGCCAGTGGAGTCAGCTGGGGATGGGGATGATATGGTCATGGAGCCTAGTGCAGGAGAGGACACAGACTGCAGAATTCTGAATGATCTGCAGCCTGTGGAGGGAGAAGTTGGGGAGGACAACAAGCAAGGAGTTTGCATAGTCAAACCTGGATGTTATGAATGGATATATGAGAGTTTTGGTGGCCACAGTGTTACACAGTATCTGGGTCAGGCAATGTTGTGGAAGTGAGAGAAGGCATAGCAGGTCATGGCACATATGTGGGGTAGAAAGGATAGTGAGGGTCAAACAAAATGTCAAGGTTCCAGACTGCCTCAGTGAGGTGGAGTGTGCATCCGTGGATGCTGAGGCTGTCAGCACCTGAGGTGTGGAGGCGCTGACACAAGCCAATCAGGAGGGCCTTGGTCTTGTTGACTTTCAACTGAAGAAAGATAGTTCTCATCCAGGACTTGCTGTCTGACAGACATTCTGTCAGGACAGCAGTGGTCCAGGAGTCAAGGGTGGAGGCAGAATGATACCGTTGGGTGTCATCTACATATATGTAGAAGTTGACCCCATGTCTGCGGATGATGTCACCAAGAAGGAGCATGTAGATGTTGAGGAAGTGGGGACCAAGGATGGATCCCTGAGGAACACCTCATAAGACAGTGAAGGGCTAAAGAAGAAAACTTTTGTGGAGATGAAGTGGAGGCAGTGTGAGAGGTACGAACAGAACCATTCAATAATAACAATAATAATGATATATTAAAAATAATCCTTACATTTGATATCACGCTGTTCATGTTTTCCAGGCATCTCAAGGAACTTCATAGAATATAACAATAACAATAAAAATAAGAATAATCCTTGTGTTTGATATTGTGCCTTTCACGTCTTCTAGACGTCTCAGAGCTCTTCACAGAATACACTGTAAAGTGAATTGACTGTATGGGCGAATCATGGCAGCTAATTGCACACAGCAGTGTCACACAAACAGCTGTGGATTGAAAATGAGCAATATTTATTATTGTGGTTTTTTTGGACGGGTTATTATTAGGCATGTAGAGTAAGGAAACTTGCCCAAGATTTCGCCCTGAAATGTTTAGATTTCAACACAGGTCTCACGCTTGTCAAGGCGAGTGCTCTAACCACTGAGTTACAGAAGCTCCACAGTTCATTTGACTTCATCCTTCAAGAATACCTTTCTGTCCCTCCCTTCACCATGGAAGCAGAACATTTGACAGGGCAGAAGACCAAATCAGATATACATATAATTGATTGAAATAACCAAATAATTTTTTTTAAGGGATTATTATTAGGCGTGTGGAGTAAAGAAACTAGCCCAAGGTTTCACCCTGCCTGGAATTGAACCCAGGTCTCTCGCGTGCAAGGCACTGAGCTACAGGACTCCAAGGAAAGAACCATGAGGGCTGAGGTGAGAGGAGAGACAGTGGATGAGGTTGAGGAGAATAGATTGGTCAATGGTGATAATGTCCAGCCAGATATGCCGATGGACTGTTCAATTCGATTTAAGCCGAGTGTTTTCAACGGCATCGCACCTGTGTTTTAAGGGAGCGGAGGTGGCTGGTATACCATGGTGACTTCCATGATTAGGAGATGGTACAGGAAGTGAGGGGAGTAAGGGGATTGAGAACAGTGGAGCAAAGCCCTTTGAGACACTTCAACATGATAAGGCAATATCTTTGATAAAAAAAAACATTGGATTCAGTAACTAAAGGAGATAAAATAGAAGATGACATATCATCAGTCAGAGAGGCACTGTCACTGATAGAGCAAAAAATGTGTAGGTGCAGATCCTGGCTGCCTGGTCAGATGGATGTTAAAGATCCCAAATCACAAATTGAAAAAATAAGCAAGTTTTTCCCAGTGCCATGGGCAAACCAATCAGCCAAATAAAATCAATCATTCACTTCAGGCTTGTGTGCAAAGGTATTGTTGTGTGAAAATTGCTTGTCATGTTTACCTACAAAATATACAATTGACAGTCTGTCATGGGAAACAGTTTAAATGGCCTCCCTTCTTATATCAAATATGAGGATTAGTACTATCATGACAAGTGAATATCCTATCCACTCTCTTGATGGTGTTGATAATGTTTTTCAGAGTAAGGTTCCCAAAATTGAATACAATACTCCAACTGTGACTCAACTAATGATGTAAATCGGCATTACACATTTGCAACCATACTATATTCTTTGCCCTTATAAATAAAAATTAGGATCCCATTAACTTTTACAACTTTTACAAGTATGTGATGCAGCCTTCCCACCTTTGAAGATTTAAAGCAAGTAGGAACCCAGTTAGGCGGATCGCTTTACTGGGGGTAATCATCCCTTCAGCATAAATAAATTTTTAAAATAATTTAGATACTTAATCTTTCATTGTTTGTGAGATACTGCTGTGTGCAATTGGCTGCCACATTTTGCCCACAAATATACAGTCAATTTATTTTACAGTATATTCTGTGAAGCGCATTGAGGTGTCTAGAAGATATGAAAAGTGCTGTATCAAATGCAATAATTATTATTATTAGTTCTCTTACTATAAATTGACCCTGTAGTTTTGGAGGTACTGACAAGCAAGTTTTTTTTTGTATTGTTTTCTTTTGTTTGTGTGCTCTCTCAAATTCCACAAACACTTATGAAGGCAACCACCGCTTCAAAAATATAATTGAATTTGTCACTGTAAAAGTCTTTAAATATATATGCAGATGTCATATGCCATATACCAGTGACTCCAAATTGCATTTGTACAGCTTCGTTCACCAGGGAAGATGTCGCAAGGCACTAAGGACATCCCAAGGTCTCAAAACAATGTCCAACAAACAACTATGAAGTGAATGACTAATTGTATTTGTCAGTCAGGGTTGGTGCTCAGGAATGAAAATGAAAAAGCCATCAAGTGATATCAATGCTTTCTTTAAATCTGATAAAGACACAAGTGTTTTTTTGAGTGTGGGGATGTGGGGAATTCATATTTATTTGTTTTTACCTTAAACAAACTCGCTGATAAACTGCTAATGTGCAACAAGGGCAACTCCAGAAATGGAACATAAATATGGCAACAGCACAGAGTCTAAAAATAGTGCGAGCTGTGGCCACATAGATTTCCGTGAACTGCTATGTTTTTATTCAAATGGCTTTATTCAAATGGCTCTTCAAATCAATAACTACAACCATGGGAGAGCTGTGTACATCTGCAAGAGCGTTAAGTCAATAAGTGCATGAATAACAAGAAACTTTTCAGCAAAAGCAAATGAACTATAAAAGTTTAGTTTCGCGTATATCAGGGAAAGTATTGTTTGCTGATACACTGGGCCATAGAAAATCATTTTCAATTGGCTTCTGCTTTGTACAATTAATAAATACAATAATATTCCAGTCCCCCTCTCCCCCCACCCCACACACACACACAAACACACACATCCATTTCAATGTTACATAGACAAAGATTGTTTTTAAGATCTGTGTTAGCAGCAAAGTCTCCCAAGTGAATTCTGGGCATTGCATTGTATCAAAGATCCCTCGGTGACACTTGCCTTAGGCTTGTATCGGAATGAACCCTGTCCATTGCGCTGCAGATTTTAGTTCAATCACCAGTCAGACTGACAGGCAGGCACACTGCACCTCTGTGTTAGGCTTCAAGAGAAACTCGCCGCCTGTTATGAGCCAAATTCCAGATCCAAACGCGAAGGATTTTTTGGGGCAGCATTTTAACTCATTTCTCGGCATACTTATTACGTGGAAATAGATGTTCCCTTGCGAAATGGACATACATCAATATCCATGTAATTAATAAGCGCCTTTCGATTAATGCTTTAAAAGTGACAGGTGTGTAACTGAACCTACTGCATTCAAGCTATACCTTTGTGCCTTTTTATTGTGAATATACAACAGTACTAATAATAATGATAATAATAATCACCATTGCATTTGATACGGCTCCTTGTTATGTCCTCGAAACGTCTCAAAATGCTTCATATTATATAGTGTGTAAAGTATACACACTTGATACACTATTCATATCCCTTATTTATAATAAGTTTTAAATTACCCCCATTATCCTCTGACCCCCCTTTCTCCCCTAACCCCATTTCCATGACTGTTTGTGGGACACTGCTGTATGCAATTTGGCTGCTGCGTTTCACCCACAAATATACAGTCAATTCTCCTACTCTCCTTCATCCTGCCCCTCCCTCCCCCCCCCCCCCCCCCCCCCCACCCTGCTCTTGTCCCTAGCTAACTGTACAGCGCCTTGGGACGTCCTCTCGATGCGAAAGGCGCTATATATAAATATAAGTTTTGATTTGATTATAATGTCGACTGTAAGGTGGAGTGTGCCTGTAAATTTTAAAAGGTACCAGTTTCATTTTTAAATGAAACCAAGCATCGATTTCACATGCACAGCGACAAACAGATCTTATTCTTGACCTCCAGGTGAGGAAGGAGTGAGGGGTGAAAGGTAATACTGTATACCTGAAAATAACACATGCTTGAAAAGACCAAATTACATATTTTAATCAATAAATCAATAGCTATTGAATCCACAGTGATTATCCCTCTCTTTCCACCTGTTTCCAGTGTGGAGGAGGGGAGACTGTTTATTTCATTTATTTCATAATGTTTGCAGGATATACAGCAAAGTGTGTTTTTTGTGAACTTTAAAAGATACCGATTTTTTTTCTCTAAAATTGAATGAAATATCATTTCACATGCACAGCGACTGCATCGTATTTTAACAGCTAGAAATAATTCTTATTGCAGATTTCCAGGTGAGGAACTCAATTCAATTTATATTTAATTATGTAGTTTTATTTTTTAGTTTAAAACTACACTTCAACTTCTATTTTTTAATTGTATTTTTTATTTTAAAACTTCAATTCAAATCAATTTTAGAGTTTTATTTTTTATGTTTAAACTTCAATTCAATTTTAATTTTGTAATTTAAATTAATTTATTGTTTTTAAATTCAATTCAAAATCAATTCAACTTCAAAGTGTTCTTGTTTAAAAGGAAAAAAAAGGAAAAGGTTCTTATTTCGGGGAAAGCACTTTTGTGTGCCTCAATGTCCCCTGACTTCACTGATTAACATGAACACTTGTTCTGGTTATTTTGCTGCTGGGATGAATGGACATGTTTTATCATTTACATTAGAAAACTTTCGTTTAAATTTTTTTTTAAAAAGTTAATTCAGTCGTTGTTTTAAACATAACATCTCTAACAGAAAAATTGTTCTGTGAAAATTACAGTAAAATACGATCTATTAAACTTATCATTCAGTAAATTACTGAACTATTTTACCACATAGAGTTATACAGAAGACTCCAGCAAGGAAACTGGTATCTCAACATTACCAGCGTTTATACTGCACATACTCCTCAACCCCGCCTAACCCCCTTTCCTTATCCTCTCTCAGATTTTATTTTCTCTCCTGTTTGTCGCAAATTTCCTCTTAAATGCGTTGACTTTTTTGTGTGTAATAACGAAGCTAAATTAATGTTGATTTTTATACTGATCAAATAGTATATTATTCCACTTTAGAGCAAATCTGATACCGTTTAGGACATTGTGGAGTGCAGCTTTCTGATCAATCGTGCGTGTGTATTGGCAACACAAATAATAATGATAACAAGACGCTTCACAGAATATCCTGTAAAGTGAATTGATTGCATCCTGTGGGCTAAAGACTGAGCGGGGTTGTAAAGGCATTTATAATGTATCATTCAAACGAAATAAATGATTGCAATACAGGTTGGTTTCAAATACCTATGAAATGTGGCTTTTTTGTTTTAAAAATCGCTGTATATATATATATATGTATATTTATGAGGGAAAACCGACCAATATCCATTCCATCGTTCGTTTTCTGGTGGGTGGAGGTGTGGGGTGATAAATTAAAGCTACAGTCTTCCTGGGCGCGGATACAGAGACAAGCTGCCAAACTGGTGAATCTGAAATGGAAAGGATAAGCGCTTCCACACACCCCAACAGGGCAAGAATAGTCAAACACACCGTCCGGCAGATGCTCCCCCCTTTGCTACTGCAGGAGAAGCTGTAATACACCAACACAGATTGGGAAACGTTAACACATCATTGCACATGCAGTCGATGCATGGATGTGTATGTACCATTTCCCCCTGTTGTTCAGTCTCCATCTGTTGTGTCTGTTCAATTGGATTCAATTATTTTTTTCCCTTTTTTTGTTCCCTAAAAAAACCACCACCCACTTCTCGTGTCACGTTGAGGCTGAAATGGCAGAAAGTTGCACACGTTTCTTTCATCGAAACTGAACGATTTCACGCGTGCAAAGGATGGGATTGAATTTCTTAAAGAATGCAAACGTGACGACGCAAAAGCCTGTGTTTAAAAACAAAACAAAATCGTAGATGGGGTTAAAATGTTATTTCCACGCTTCACTTTTCATAATACATCACAAAGGTTCATCGATAATAATTCAAAAATAAGTAAAATATTCGTTACAATAGGTACTATTCCGTAACTTTCAATACTTAGTCAGCGCCTTTAAAACAAACGTTAAAGATAATGATAATAATAAGATGATAATAATAATTTTTGCATTTGATATAGCGCCTTATCACTTTGTTGGGATGTCTCAAAGTGCTTCACATGATACATTATAGAGTGAAGTGCCTGTACCCACCATTCGCCCACAAATATACAGTCAATTCATTTCACAGTCGATTCTGTGAAACGCTTTGAGACGTCTAGAAGAGGTGAAAAGCGCTATATCAAATGCAAGGAGTATCTATTATTATTATTATTATATTTTATGGGCGAAACAGAAATAAAAACACAGCTTTGATATATAATAATAGTAGTGTCAATAATCATCAACCCAGATCAACCCCAAATACTAATGTGTCTGTTTTAATGGGGAACTTTGGGGTTTGTCCCAAAAGACTTCAGGAGAGGAATAGTGTTATTTTCTTTCCCATTTTCTTATGTTAAATTCCTGTGCTCGTATCAAATGCAGGGATTGTTATTCTATTGTTATTCTATTGTTGTGACATTATTATTATACTTTTATTTATGATAAATTCTACTGGAATTTCTTCAGGAATACAGTATATGTCCAGGGAACACTTTTGCACTGTTCTCGGCATTAAAATAAAAACTTCACGGTTTCACATGAACATGTGGGTGTGAGTGAGTGTGAGTGAGTGTGTGTGTTTGTAAGATTATTCCGACGAAAATAATTTTATATCTGTCAAATCTTGATCTCAGGTATAAACAGACAACAACAACCACAAAATTACATGACAGATAAATAGTTATTTGGCCAGTAAGAACTGTATAATAAGGTATGATATTGTCTTGCAGTCAGTGAGGTGAGTGAGTGAGTGAGTGAGTGAGTGAGTGAGTGAGTGAGTGAGTGAGTGAGTCAGTCAGTCAGTCAGTCAGTCAGTCAGTCAGTCAGTCAGTCAGTCAAAGTTTGCAGATCATTACACGTCAATGTAAACAGCCGATGTCCTTCTCTCAGGTGGGGTAGAGTAAGGTGTGAGTGACAGTCCGCCTTTGCCGGGTGTATCCGCATGTTGTGTGTTTATTATTGTTTGCAGGTGGAGGTGGCGATCTGGTGTGTCTCTCTCTCTATTTGATTACCCGCAGTGAAGGTGTATGTCGATCTGCAGCGTTTAATCTCTCTCTCTCTCTCCCTCCTCCCCCTCTCTCTGCCTCTCAGCGTTTGCTTTCATGTGGCTTGCTTTGGGGAGGTGAGAGGCGGAGGCATGACCGCGGAGAGCCAGCAAGCCCCCGGCGAGGCTCCCTCGGGCTGCAAGGCTGGGGTTCCGGTGCCGGTGCCGGTGCCGGTTGCGGTGCCGGTTGCTGGGCCCTGTTCCCAGGACACCAGCAGAGGCAGGAGACGCAAGCGACCCGTGCAGCGAGGCAAGCCGCCTTACAGTTACATCGCCCTGATCAGCATGGCCATCACCAGCTCCCCGGACAGGAGGCTGACACTGGGCGGCATCTACAGGTTCATCACCGACAGGTTCCCCTTCTACCGGGACAACTCCAAGAAGTGGCAGAACTCCATCCGGCACAACCTGACCCTGAACGACTGCTTCGTCAAGATGCCCCGGGAGCCGGGCCGCCCGGGGAAAGGCAACTACTGGACCCTGGACCCCGCCGCCGACCGCATGTTCGAGAGCGGCAGCTTCCTGAGGAGACGCAAGAGATTCAAGAGGTCCTCTGAGGCTGGCGGCCTGAACCCCGTCCAGGTCAGAGCCGCCGCCTACCCCGGCTCGGTCTACACCCGGATCAGGGTCAGTCCCGGCTACAGCCAGCAGCCCCTGCAGCCCCCCGCCCACCCCCACCCCGCCTCCGTCTACTACCCGCCAGCCTCGCCCCCCGGCTTCACCCCCAGCCACTGCCACCCCAGGGGCTTCAACTTCAACATCAACCACTGGCTGGGACACCAGGCGGCGGAGCTGACACAGCAGCCGCCACCGCCACCGCGTCCTCACCAACACCAACAGCAACAGCAACAGCAACGCCAACGCCAAGCCTCGTGCACTTTAGCGGCGGATCTGAGCTCCACTTGCACTAGCCCTGCAGTGATGGGGGGGACAGCTTTCCACCAGGCTCCCCAGCCCTGTGCGGGGGCCCGGGCATCTCACAGCCTGCCCTACGGCTACCCCGGCTCCAGCCCCAACCTGCCCGGCAGCCAACACACCTATTGCTTTAGCAGTGGGCAGTTGTACGGCGCCCCCGCCTGCCTGCCCCCCGCCGCCTCCTCCTCATCCTCCTGCTCCTCTTCCGCGGGTAATGAACCTCTGGATCCCTTTGGCAGGATGTCTCCCGTCCACTTGCAAGCCCCGGGGTATTACAGCAACAGCGGACACATCAACGCCAACTATATGAGGCGCCCGGCTTACTCTGGAGGCCTGGAGGGGTTTGCACATTCAATTTGACAGCCACCCACCCTCCCTCCCCGCCTCTCCTCTCCTCTCTCTCTCTCTCTCTGCTCTGGGTTCATTGACAACAACCAAAAAGGATACAAAACTGAATTTACAAACGGGTTCCACGCCTGAGTTCCGACTATGGGTCGTTCACCCGAAGCGTCGGCTCCTTTTCCTCTCTCCATGGATGCTGCCTGACCTGCTGAGTGAGATTCCCGGGCAAATCCTGTTTTCGTTCCAGATTCCCAGCATCTGGAGTACTTTGTGTTCTGATTGTTTGACAACCCTTTCCTGTGCCAAACGTTTCCATGTGTGTGTGTGTATATATATATATATTTTCAGTGCTGGTGAGCTAACCGAACAGCGCCTTAGGACGACCACCCGACGTGAACATGTCATGTGTTGCGGTGTGCACTTAAATGCGGAGTTTATACGTGGATTTAAATTGTGGATATTTTTGTTTAAAAAAAAACATTTTTCGCAGCATAAGAGGGGCCTCACTCGCTCTGATAATTCACCCATAGACCGTGTTATCAACTGTGCTCATGACGGGAGCGTAACTCTCTTAAAACCTTCTTAAAAAGTCACATATAATTAAGTCTACTGAAGTCTGCACTTTCCTGCACAGAGAAAAAAAAAGGATCGTCTCATCTCTTGACTGAGTGTGTTTAGATTCCATACCAGCCTCCACACATCCTGATCCCCCTCCCTCCCCATACTTCATTCTATTTATTCATTCCTCTCTCTCTCTCTCTCTCTCTGGTATGCATTAGGTTTCCTCTAAACTTTTCTTAAGACCTGTGGGATTGCAGAGTCAAAGACTGTAAATGAAACTCCCTCCCCAGTGCCCGGGTCTATCATCACCTGTCCTGTCCGCCAAGAGAATTTCAGATCCGATCAAAACATTGAATTCACTCACTGGTTTATCTTTTGCAAATCCTTTGTCGAGCAACTTTTTCCAGATAAAACCACACGAATTCAGAAGTCAGACACACAGGTTGCAATGAGTTCTCACTGGGAAGTCGCCGAGCGACATAACGAAGGCAGTTCATAATTTTTAAAAATATATATATATAACTGAGTGATATTGTTATTCTTCACAATCTCGCCTTTAATGAGTTGGTCAATTGTGGTTTTAATGAACGAACGCTCCGTTTACCCCAGTGACATTCAGCCTGTGTGTCTGGGGCTCAGAAGCTACTGTGACATTGTGTGTGTTGTTTGTGTCTCCCCCCCAAAGATTTGTTGCTCATTTTCGTACGACTCTCGGTCAGAAACACCTGAAGAATTATCTGATCCTCCGCTGGATGAGTCTGATCATGTGTCGCGCTGGGTTCGCGGTTACAGCAAAAAAATATAATAAAATAAAGGGATTATTAGCACATTGGTGACTGTGCCTTAAATTGATTCAATGAAAACAGCTACAATAAAATTAAAGAAGAAATGATTTAAAACAGTATCTCGATTAACCACTAAACTACTTCTGGTTCTCGAAACGCCGAGAAAACACAATTAATTTAGCTTCAAATCACTTTTTTTTGATAAATGATTGGATTTTTTTAAAAAAAAACACTGTTGGTTTGGATTCAAGTATTTCTGGATCATTACCTGTCCGGGTACAACACCGTCTGTCAATCCTAGACATCCACTCTTTACATATTAAACACTATCACATATATATATATTGTGGTCGGACATTCCTGTGTGAGAGATTTAACAATAATAATAATAATCCTTGCATTTGATATAGCGCCGTCTCATGTCTTTGAGACGTCTCAAAGCGCTTACATTGTAAAGCGAACTGATTGTATTTTGTGGGCGAAACCTGTCTAGGATCAATATGGTCCAGCTGCCTGTCAGCATCACGTACAATGATGAACACGAGATCCAGGTGTGGACAGGGAACCACACGCCTGCACTAAATCATCATGAACTAAACACACCGTCCGGAATATGTAACGCTGCAGTTACAAGCAAACGATTTGCGTTGATTCCTATGAAATCGCATGGAATCGATACCAGACACCCAGTTTAACTGCAACACGATTGATTTGGGAGTGGGAGGGGGGGGGGGGAGAGTGGGGGGTGTAGACGATGATTCATATGTTGTGATCTTGTGATGATGTGTTATATCAAATGCACGGATTACATTCTCTCCCAGCTGTCACAGTGTGAGCGTCACTAACATATCTCACCACATGTGAGATTTCACTCTGTTCGTGTGGATTTTATCCTTTTCCAAATTATCTTGAAGAACGTTGTTGGGGAATCGAATAGACCAAGGCTACAGCAAGAGCAATGATAATAACAATACTGATATTTGCTATAATAATAGTAATACTCCTTGTACAGTATTTGATACAGCGCTTTTCACATCTTATCAACGTCTCAAAGCGCTTCACAGAGTATACTGTAAAGTGAATTGACTGTATATGTGTGGGATACAACGCCCACATCGCGTCGTTGAGACGTTTCAAAGCGCGTCAAGTGATATGTTTGTGAAGTGTAGTGACTGTGCAGCAGAGGATCTGGATCTCAACAAGTAATGGAGTCTGCGACTTTGCAAAGTGTCCTTTCCTTCGGCTTTATTCGGAGTGGATACTGTAGTATCATTACAGTCGGCTTGTTTCCACTCTCTCTCTCTGCTCCAGGAATCAAACATCAAATTAGTGTTAGTACTTGTCAATGATTTTTCTTTATATAGATATACAGCATATATATATAGATATATATAGATGTACAGCATATATATATGTTATCTCAATACTTCTACACACTATGACTGGTTAGAAAGTATCTGTACAAATGTAATAAACCGCTAGCTTTACACCCAAGAGTTGATCAGACATAATACTGTAATAATAATAATAATAATAATCCTTGCATTTGATATAGCGCTTTTCATGTTTTCTAGATCGTCTCAAAGCGCTTCAGATAATTTACTGTAAAGTGAATTGACTGTATGTTTGTGGCTAAACGTGGCCGCCAACTGCGCACAGCGGTGTCCCACAAACAGAAATGACCAATTTATTATTGCTTTTTTGAGGGGTTTTTAGCAGGCGTGTGGAGCGAGGAAACTTGCCCAAGGTTTCGCCCTGACCCCTACCGGGAATTGAACCCAGGCCTCTCGCTTGTAAAAAAACAAACGAGGTGATCTAACACTGAGCTGCGGGACTCCATCAACTATGGAGGCAAAGGCCTGGGAATAGTTCTTGAAAAAAAATATCATTTTAATCTCCAGAAGAACGATTGATGTGCTCGACAATAAATCTACCAACTTGGATAACATTGTATTCTCTGTGTGTGTGTGTGTGTGTGTGTGATTCTCTCTCTGTGTCTCTATCTCTTTATGTCTCTCTCTCTGTGTCTTTTCCTTTCCCTCTGTCTCTTCCTCTGCTGATCAGCAGAGAATAATGTACATAATAATGCCGATGGTTCAGTATATTTACTGACAATTCGTCCACCGTGAAGATGGCTTGTTGCCTTGGCCACTCTCTAGCCCACAAGTTTTACCCGAGAGAAATATTAGAGATACGAGCTCAGTTTTCGTTGCTTCAGAGCTCGGTCTATAAAACAATATTTTGTGGAGAGTGTCGGCACGGTGCAGTGTGTGATAAACGTCACTGGGTCAATTAATAATAATAATAATTATTTTATTTTTAGATTTTTTTTAATAAAAGTGATTTGTCCAGAAATAGTTTCAGGATTTGATTTACTGGCTGCTGCTGGACAATATGTTCTTCCTTGCACCCCAGCGTTGTATTACATAGACGTGTGTTTAATTATTTGGTGTAAATTTAACAGTGTATTGCTAAATGCGCATTGGAAGTACATTGAGTTAGTCCCTGTTGGTGTTGAAGGCTATACTATTTTCAGCTGATTGTCATGTTTGATCTATTTGCACCTAAAATGGATTTGAACGGATTGACGCCCTGGACGCATTAAAAACAGTACGTGTGGTCATTAGAGCCGCACACTGGAGACACTATACTGTGCCAGTCATCTCACATTGGTAGGAATATCCTACAATAATCCTTGCATTTAACATCGCCCCCTTTTTTCGAGTTTGAGGCCATCTCACAACACTGCACTTGAATCACTGCAGGACTGTGACCCTTGGCATGAAACCCCGGCGCCAATTTGTGTACAGCAGTGCAGTCACAGTGAATTTGGGGGGATTTTTTTTTCTCGAAATACGATAAACAACCTATTTTTGTCAATTGAATCCGGTAAGTTTCGCCCGTAACTATACCGTCCACTCACTCACTCACTCTACAGTATATGGTGTGAAGCGCTTCGAGACGCGGATGAGGTGTGACAAGCGCTGTATCAACATGCAAGGGTTATTATTTTATTATTATTACTGTGAGGGTTTGCCAACATCACAACTGTTCACTTGACAGAAGCTCGCGGTGGAATCAGACATTCCCGTTGCACTTTTATTTGCGAGTTGTTAACGTTAACAAGTCTTTTCCTAAATCTAATGCCTCAGACTCAGTGACTTTATAACCTCAACAGACGTGGTCAGCGTGTAAAGACAATTGTTAATCCAAATACTGTTCCCTTAACCAGTTCACAACTAAATGCAGTCCACCGATAGATAGCACAGTGGCGGTGTTATTAACACTAATGCTAATAATGCTTGTATTTGATATAGTGCCTTATCACGTCGTTGAGACGTCTCAACGCGCCTCACAGCATTACTGTAATACACAGTATATTACATTAAGATACAATATAATGATATCACATTGTAATGATAAAACACAATAATATAATACAATATTATTATATTGTAATACAATCAAATGTAGAAATAATAAGACAATTATATAATAATCAAATATAATAAGACATAACTATATCATAATAAAGTAAGAGATAGAAGAGAAATTCGTTTCCATTTAATGTCTTACTATCAGGGAAAATGAATTGTCCACATTCTCCAGGCTGTGAGCTAAAAGACAAAATGTTTTCTGAGCTTTTATTGCTAGGCACCGAATTCCCTTTGGGAATTTAGTAAATACAGTCCAGTACTCGAGTTGTTATGTAAAAACAAACTCTTTGGTCAATGGGTCTGCTTCGTGAGGTTTTTGTTTTTAAAAAAATGAAGGTGTCTTATTGAAGTATGTATTTTCCCAATCCGCTTTGATTTGTTCTCCTCCTGTCACAATAAGATACTGTGGAATGGGATTATTTTTTTAAAAAAAATGAAAAAACCTTTCAAATTTCGTATCTTTACGGGGTGTGGACAGAAGCGGTTTGCAATGACAGAACCGGTTCGGCGGTTGGCAGTTTGACATTAAACAGGCATTTATTTAGCTGAACAAGTAAAACCTATTGGCACGGTTTAGCAAAGGGTAAACACACAGCCCTGTGACACACAGCTGCCTTCATGTTTCACACACCGTGCAACACACCGACCAGCGTCTCTCTCACAAGGAAACTTCAAACCAAGTGAATGTTCCTGATGTGTCAAACACACCGAGTGTATTCCGTTAATACTACTATTGAATAGTAATGATAAAGTGGCAATGTTTTTTAAAAAAACACACAGACACACACACACACACACACACACATTGATAGGACTGAGCCTGCAGAGTCCTGTTATGTTATGGTTACACAGTAAATATTACATTGCAGAGATGTGTAACAGAGGGATATCTCACCTGAAGTGCTGGCGGACAATCATTTCCCACTGTCACTTACTGATAAACTTGGGCTTTACAAACTCACTCACTCACTCACTCACTCACTCACTCACTCACTCACTCACTCACTCACTCACTCACTCACTCACTCACTCACTCACTCACTCACTCACTCACTCACTCACTCACTCACTCACTCACTCACTCACTCACTCACTCACTCACTCACTCACTCACTCACTCACTCACTCACTCACTCACTCACTCACTCACTCACTCACTCACTCACTCACTCACTCACTCACTCACTCACTCACTCACTCACTCACTCACTCACTCACTCACTCACTCACTCACTCACTCACTCACTCACTCACTCACTCACTCACTCACTCACTCACTCACTCACTCACTCACTCACTCACTCACTCACTCACTCACTCACTCACTCACTCACTCACTCACTCACTCACTCACTCACTCACTCACTCACTCACTCACTCACTCACTCACTCACTCACTCACTCACTCACTCACTCACTCACTCACTCACTCACTCACTCACTCACTCACTCACTCACTCACTCACTCACTCACTCACTCACTCACTCACTCACTCACTCACTCACTCACTCACTCACTCACTCACTCACTCACTCACTCACTCACTCACTCACTCACTCACTCACTCACTCACTCACTCACTCACTCACTCACTCACTCACTCACTCACTCACTCACTCACTCACTCACTCACTCACTCACTCACTCACTCACTCACTCACTCACTCACTCACTCACTCACTCACTAGCAGTGATTTTGAATACAGGATTGCAGCGTGTGTTTTAAGTGCTTCAATAGTCCCTCGCACCCGGCAAGTTTCTATCCCTGGTAAGATCACAATACAATACTGTGTAATCTCTCAATATACACTGAGTCTGCTAGACTTCAATATTATAGTGGTGTTTCAAATACACACTAGATAGATAGATAGATAGAGAGATAGAGAGATAGAGAGATAGAGAGATAGAGAGATAGAGAGATAGAGAGATAGAGAGATAGAGAGATAGAGAGATAGAGAGATAGAGAGATAGAGAGATAGAGAGATAGAGAGATAGAGAGATAGAGAGATAGAGAGATAGAGAGATAGAGAGATAGAGAGATAGAGAGATAGAGAGATAGAGAGATAGAGAGATAGAGAGATAGAGAGATAGAGAGATAGATAGATAGATAGATAGATAGATAGATAGATAGATAGATAGATAGATAGATAGATAGATAGATAGATAGATAGATAGATAGATAGATAGATAGATAGATAGATAGATAGATAGATAGATAGATAGATAGATAGATAGATAGATAGATAGATAGATAGATAGATAGATAGTTGAGGGAGAGAATGTTTAATTGTGACTGACAAGGACTGAGAGAAAGGAATTAATCAAGCAGCAGAGAAGAATGGGGAATGTTGCAGCGAATCTCCAACAAAGACTAACAGATAGAATCGCATTCACTAACTTCATTTATTTGGCGACGAATTCAATCATTAAATTGTAAATTGATATTCCCTCTTGAGCTTTCCATTTTATATAATAAGAATCCTCCTGCACAAACCTATTGCAAAGTGAATTGGATGTATATTTTGTGGGCGATATATATCTATATAGATATATAGATATATATCTATATAGATATATTCACGTGTTTTTACTGTGAAGTGTAGTGACTGTGCATTTGTAGGCATTAATTCACACGTTGGTATTAATTTTATGATCTGAATTTCAAGCACACGACAGGCAATCCGGAGTGAGGTTATCATTTAATGAAATAAATATTACGAATAGATTCCTTTTTTGGGGGTGGGGGGTGGGTGGGTTTTGGGAGAGAAAAAATTGTAGCTCAATAAAACTAACATTTGCCAGTTTATATGTCTGCGGTTTCCGTGAAATAAGTTTCCTTTAAATATATCTATTTATTTGTCATTTATAATTGTGTATCTTGACCCGTTCGAACCAGCAAATGTTTGAAATGACAGTACTTTCTGGCTCCTGTTAAATAATACATCAACATAGGTATCCAAAGATAGACATAACTCTGATCCAGTCCCACTTACTGTAGCCATTCCCTCCCCTTGTACACAGGGATTCTCATATAAACAGAGATTAGAAGTTCAGCTCAGTCATGATCGGCCTCCCAATATTAGCGCCTGCTTTTAAACATAATTTAAAAATAAATTAGCTGTACCTTTCAAAGTCTGTAAAAGGATTGTGATAATGTAGTAAATTTCGTTTCGCCCACAGGGATGCAGTCAATTCACTTTACAGTACATTCTGTGAAGCGCTTTGAGACGTTGATAAGATGTGAAAGGCGCTATATCAATTGCAAGGATTATTATGATATAAATTAGTGCCACCTGATCAGGCAAGGCAAGAGGAATTGCCTCCTAGCAGAGATCCCTGGCCACGCCACAGTAACACAACTCACGTTGGTCTGATATTAACAATGTTGAGGTGAGATCTGTGTGTCTGGTTCATTGATAAACCCTGGGAGATCTGGGCATGTCTTCAATCCTGTCAGTCACGGCATTAGTGAGAAGGGTAATCCTAGCTGGGCAGTCCTGGCACTAATCTTACAACTCCTACTGCCCACCTCCCCACAGCAGGCAGCATTAACACAGCATGAATAATAATAATCCTTCCAGTTGATATAGTGCCTTTCACGTCTTCTAGACGCCTCAAAGCGCTTCACAGAATACACTGTAAAGTGAATTGACTGCATACGTGTCGGCGAAACTAACAGGCTAACTCCTTCATGCTTTCACATCTTACACAACTCAGGGAATTCCCATGTGTAGGGATGAATGTGGGGATGAATGAAACTCTCAGTGTGGTGTGGCTAGTGTTTAACATGGGGGGGCGGGTGGGAGGGTGGGGGCGCATTGCAATGCGAGTGCTGACCAGCCGGCTGTGAGACCGCAGTCAGGAGCTCCTGTGAGGAGCAGTCCTCCGGCCCACACTCAGGCTCTAGCTGAATGTCAATGTGTCAAACTAAACCAGTGAGGATCGCTCCTCGCTTCAAATGCAATCCTAAATCACATGTGAACTTTAGGCAAAGCGGCATCGGTTAATAAATACATCTGATCATCAAATTGACTGAGTGGTGCTGCACACACTGCTTCCACTTCACCTCAAACTGGGAACCACTCAGTGAAAGCAGCAGCTGATACTGTACAGTGGTATCTGCTTTAATGATTAGCTGAATTACAAATAACAGATGTACATTTGTATAGTACTGAAGAGCGACTTTCACGTCGGGAGGACGTCCCAAAGCGCCGCGAATGCTCATGTAGAAAGTTGACGATGCTGAACTATTTTCGAGAGGTGGATTCAAGGCTGGTGAGGGCATCTAACTGTCATCTAACAGGCCTGAAGTGGCATTTAATCAAACCGCAGGCCGGAAAGGAACTCAACTGAGAAATATCTATGAAAAAAAGTGTCGAAGAAATCCATATTGGTCCATCATAAAAATCCTTGCATTTGCTTATTACATCTTCAAGATGTCTCAAAGCACTGCACAGAATATATTGTAAAGTGAATTGACAGTAGATTTTGGGGGTAAAACATGGGTTAAAATTTTGTGGGTGAAATTTTGGAGTCCTGTATCTCAGTGGTTAGAGCACTTGCCTTAAAAGCGTGAGACCTGTGTTCGAATCCAGGCAGGTCAGGACGAAACCTTGGGCAAGTTTCCTTACTCCACACGCCTAATAATAATCCCTCAAATAAAATTGGTCATTTCAATCCACGACTGTTTGTGGGATACTGCTGTGCGCAATTGGCTGCTGCGTTTTGCCCATAACTATACGGTCAATTCACTTTATGGTATATTCTGTGAAGCGCTTTGAGACGCTTCAAAAACAACAATAACTTATATAGCGGCTTCCATGCAAGGTGGTGTCTCAGAGCACTTAAATACACCAAACACATGTACTTTATGTGGTATATCTTGGTACCACAGAGGGATTTAGTTTGCCCAGCAGAATGGCTGACATGTGGTTCAACCCCTAAGAGGATCCAAACCCAGCTGAGAATTCCACAAATATACAGTACATGGAAATCTCCTTTTGCCTGGAATGGTATTGATTCTCTGCCTTGGAGGGAGGAGGGTGGTGGTGGGGGCATAGTCTGATTACTAAATTCTGGAGAGTATTAGATGCAGGATGGCAGGCGCCAATTGGGAGATTTGTTGGCCAGGACTCCGGGAGAAGGAACTCTTTCAATGAGTGTCGTAGGATCCTAAATATCCATCTGAACAGATAGTTGGGATCTCAGTTTAACGTCTCATCAGCTTAGACTGTGTGTTTCCAGGTCCCAACATGACATTTGAACCCACAACCTTCTGACTCAGAGGCGAGCGTGCTATCAGAGGGTAGCCTTTACCATGTAAAGTGAGGTCCGCGAGGAAAGTAGAACCAGCATGTTGATCGTTCAAGAAATGCTGGGGGAACCGTTGATTAGCAGTTCCAGCACACGCCAGCGTAGTGTGTGAGCTCTCCAGCCACTGTGCGGCCATTACCACTCAAATGACTAGAAGAAAATTTTTGACCTATTTAATGAGTGAAAAAAATGTTTTTAAACCTCCAACAAAAAAAGGACACAGTGGCCACATTTCTGATTCCATCGCTTTGTTGTTTAGGCATTTTGATCAAATGCCTTGTATTGAAAGAAAATGTTCACTCTCGTCTTTTTTCCTGGAAGGAGGTAGTGTGGAAGTTTCCTGAAAGCTTTGACTGATCTTCAAAATACCTACATTCAGAGGTCGGTTGCTTGTTTGGACAAAGACTCGGGATCCGTCATATCTATGAATATTTGACATTTTAAAAAAAAAACTCTTGCAAAGTAGTTGATCAACAGGAACTTTAAATTCAGTCACCCAAATCACTTCAGCTACCATAAATAGCTGCTTGTGTCTGAATCACTGCCTAATCACTGTCTAAATCAACTTTGGTGCACATTTCTAAAGTATTGTTATATGTTTCAATGACAACCAACATTATATAATAGGCACATTAATTCATGTACAGTATCAAACAATGTGTCATTTGACATGTACATTTTAAAACTTTGCCCATTTTTAGAAACAATACCTACTTGACGTTTCCAGCTCCAATAGCGTATCTAAATTTTTTCAAGGAAGAGGTTTCTTCATTCCACCTGTCACACACAAGGTCAGCAGCAAAATAGTTGGTAACAGGCATTTGAAATCATGTAAACATTACATCAGTGTCTGTCACCACCTATTTTGCTATTTACCTTGTTTGTACATGGTATTGTTACTAAAGATCCCACCTTATTGACTGTGTGGGACCTTTAATAACAATACTGTCACAGGCTTTGCCATTTTGCAGCTTCTATTTATGGCACCCACTCAACATTTTTATTGTAAAGAGATACAACATGATTTATTGCTGCAAGATACAACATAATTAATTTTTGCCTTATATAATTAAGAGTATACTTTGGAGCTGATTGGGGATTGTCTTCACTGACAGCACTACTTATTTTTTCCACCCACAAAATATAGTTAGTTCATTTGACAGTATATTCTGTATAATTTGAGACGTTTCATTGATGTGATTAGGCGCAATATCAAATGGAAAGATTATTAACAAAATGTAATAGGATGACAGTCAAAATGGAATAATCAACTGATCCTTTATGTGTGTAATGCTATTTTTGTGAAAATAATGCACAGCTCATTTTCCACCCCAGATATAAAAAGTTAACCAAATACATTATCATGGAGACTTCACTCCTTTAAGATTGACATAAAACAATTCAATACCTACTACAGTATTATGTTTACATGATTTCAAAAGCAATATCCAGTATTTTGTGTAGTTTACAAATGTATTAACGACAACAACAACAAAATTACACTTGTATAGCACCTTCCACGTCAGGCAGATGTCCCAAGGCGCTTAAATCAGCTATTGGAATAAATTTGAGCTAGTTCTGTGAAAAATTGGAAATTATCTGTCAGCATAAATGCTTCAATATATCTTATTAAGATGCCACTTCATTTTTTATTGAATAAAGTGATCTTGGCTTAGTTAGCAGCACGCTCACCCCTAAGTCAGAAAATTTGCTAATTCAAATTCCAGGTTAGGACAGTGATCATAGTTTAAATTGACATTCCATAGACAGTGTTGCAGATATGGAGGTGACATTCTTTGTATCAGATGGTAAACAGAGGTCCACTCAGCCTGTTCAAGAGAAATTAAGATTCCTCAGCTCTATTCAAACAGAGAAGGGGTATGTCTTCATATATTCCCAGTCAACAAGGTCCCAGATTTTTAAACAGTGATCATGTCAATGTCCCATCAATATGGCTGTTGATGGGACAGTGTTATGCAAAATTGGCTGTCATGTTTGCCTACTCAGTCACTACACTTTACGAAAAATGCTGTAAAGGTTATGAATCACTTTAACATAATAAGTTACTGTACCAAGTGCTAGGATTATTATTAGTTCCCATGTTTCTGTCACATACAAAGATATTTAAATATCAATATGTTAAACAGAGAGTAAAAATAAAGAATTCCTTCCTCAGAGTCTTTTATTATTTTACCTAAAAGCTTTGGTGAAGATATCCAGTGAAATGTTCACATGTACCAACATGCTCTGTTGCAGGGTGGTGGCTGATAAGTAAATGCTTGTGCTTCCTTCAACAAAGCATTCTGCTAATCCCAGTCATGGGAAAAAAAACATTAATGGGAATACTGGGCATTGCCCTACAGTGGAATTAACAATCATAAAAAATTATAATCCTTACATTTCATACAATAGCAAGTTGCAATTACATAGCACCCCTCGTGCAGGATAGTATCTAAGACATTTCAAAGCACTTCACAGGATATGCTGTAAAATGGATTGACTATGCATTTTGTGGGTGAAATGCAGCATCCACAGTTGTGGATTGAGTGACCAAATATATTTTTTTAAATGAAGGATTATCCCCAGAGAGCGATCTGCCAATTGACTAACAACTAGGGTCCTGCTTACTGCTAGGTAAAAATTGGGAAATATCAGTTGTTTTTTTTTGCCTTTCCTACCAGTGTCATCAGAGGAAAATCACATACCTCTCTACTCATTTGGGGAGTGGTAAACTGCGTGTGTGTGTATGTATATCTCTATATATATATATATGTGTGTATAAATTTGTGGGATGGCAAGGGATAGAGGGGATGGGTGCAATGCACTGTATTGGAGCATTTTAATGTGTTATTCCATACAGTATTGAGACATCAATATCATTATCTAATTTCCAAATATGAACCCCATCTTTACAGAGCAGCACCAATCAACAGCCAGGTATTTCCCCACAAGAAATACAGTCACTCTTCATTATAAATTGGCCAAATGATTTGGTCATTCAACCCACGACTGTTTGTGGGACACTGCTCTGTGCAGTTGGCTGCTGTGTTTTGCCCACAGAATACAGTCATTCACTTTACATCAACAACAAAATTACATTTTTAGAACTGCTTTCACGTCGGGAGGACGTCCCAAGGCGCTGATTACAGTACAGTATATTCTGTGCAGCTCTTTGAGATATCACAGACACGATAAGGCACTGTATGGAAATGCAAGGATTATTAATATTATTACATTGCTTCACATTGCAGTAAAATGCAATGGAATTTTCAGTTTGGTTTGGATATTCTTAAGCAAGGTGATGGATTTCCAGCTGAGCCCAAAATAAAGTTTAGATCACTCACAGTGAAAGTATGTATGGCTTGGTGGTGGAGCTGCAGATTGGGGTGGAACTGGGTGGCTCAAGAAAAGTAAAATGGAAATTGTACAGCGAGTTTATACCCACAAATAAAAATCCCATAATAAAGTGCCTTGAGTAAAAGTCTAATTAAATCTCAGCCCTTGAATGATATCTGAACCCATCAATCCATCACTTAAATTGAGGCTTCCATGATCACCACCGTACTTCCCTATATTTTCTGCCACACATCAGTTTCCTGGCTTGTCTGATGTACCTTATGTACAAACAGATCAGCAACTTGAGGGATGCGGTCTGTATACTCCCTCCCTTCAAGTCAAGAGCCTCCCTTTCGACCCTACCTCCAGCTGCCCTCCTACCTGTCTGCCCTCCCTCATCCCAAACATGTCCACCCCTCCCCATGCTTGGGTCCTGACCCAACTGTTCAGCACCTTGGGACATCCTCCCAACGTGATAGGCTCTCTACAAATGTCATTTTGTTGTTGTTGTATAAATAAGTCTGTACTGGTGGATATAGTGCAATATTTCCATTATCAGAGTTCATTGTATTATTCAATATATTCATGAACTTGATCAGTCTTGTACCCTATTAGGGCAATTCAGCTCTTTAAATAGTACTATCTATTGCTCTGTGTGATTGCACTGTACACTGAAACACATTACTAAATAAATTAAATTCTCTGTTGTATTCATACACAGATGTTATATAGATTGTTACATGGGCGACTGAGCCCATCAAGTTCAAATTTCACTCCAGCCCCACTTATACTCTCTCCTGTACAGCTGCTTATTTCTTCCTCATGTACGCATTAAGTTTCCTCTTATGGAAACCATATTCAATTTTCCCAAACAGAATAACATATGCTTTCTTACCCATTTAATTTTAGATCAGTGAAGGGATGAGGAGCATCTGAATTGTACAGTACTTTCTGCACCACCTACAGAATTTGCAAAGTACAGCTTTGTGCAATGGTGTTGAGACCATCACATTAACACAACTAACCAATGGGTAAACACCGTTGTAAAATTTACTGCATTTAAATAATACATATGACCACATGATTAAATAAAATTCGGGTTTTCGTTATCAAGATTCGTTGGATTAACAAAGGTATTTGCAAACTATAGCAGCTGAAAATAAAGTAATTGAGGACAATTTAATGCGAAAAATTGGCAGCTTTCAATACATTTCTGAATGTGCAGATGTCTAGATTACAATTGTACTCACCTTATACCAACCTCAAATTTCCATTTCAAACTTTAGTCCAGCAATGTATGGCAGTGTACAGTAATTTACATAGAGGAGTTCATGAAGTTAGCAACTTGAAATAGTACTTGAAGTTGGCTACTTGAAGTACACAGTCAATTCACGTCACAGTATATTCTGTCAAGCACTTTGAGACGTCTCAATGACCCGATAAGGCGTTATATCAAATGCAAGGATTATTGTTGCCGATGGCATTTTTGCATTAAAATAGGAAACATCTTGCACTTCAATGAATACAATATTATTACTTTTCCTGATTAATGTGCCTAAGATGATAAACAGTTTCTGGTGATGGTCTCTTCACCCATGGACAGACAGACAGAATCTTGGTTTAACATCTCATAAAATTCTAATGGATTTGACACAGACTAAGTGATGGGACTAGTCAGAAACAAGGCAATAAATATTTAGTGATTAGGAGCATTAATCTTCCAGCTATCCCTGCTGTATTTACAGACAGCTGTAGAAAAGCTATAAAGTGACACATCCATGAATCATGTAAGCTTAGAACTATTCTGTCAACATAGTTGGTACAAGCGGATTTGAAGCTAAAAAAAAACTTGTGAATTTATCACCTGGCTCTCGTGTCTGAGTCGGAACATCGCAAGTTCAACTCATACTTTATTGCTGATACTCCAGTGCAGTGCTGGGGGAAGGCTACATTCTCAGGGTTACCATCTTTCAGATAAATCATTCATTTGAGATAACACCTGCCTGTTCATTCGGACAATACATTAAGTGGTACTATTCCAAAGAGAGGGGAATTTCTCTCGGTGTCATGGCCAACAATCCTCCATAAAAAATTATTCACTTCATGGTTATTGGCAAAGACAGATTGTGTGCAGATTGGCTGCCGATTCGCGAACGACTACACAGTCAGTCACTATGCTTCACAAAAAGTAGTTTGAGACATTTTAACAAAGACATAATCAAAGCCTATATCAAATACAATGTTTATTAGTTCATTTATTATTATCATTGAATTGTTAATCTGTATCCAAAGTAGAAAAAGCATTCCATTCCCAGCACACTGTGTAGACATTATGTGACACTGCTGTTGTATATTTAGAAATAAGAGCAATAAGGATTAAAATTCATCCTATTTGGTTTATATACACAGATTTAAACTTAATTTTAAAGTGTAGGATTTGTAGGTGTGTCACTGCTGATTATGCTACTGCCAATGTGGCTCAACAGTCTAGAAAACAATATATAAACAAACTTAGCCAAGGAGCTTTGCAAAATTCACAAAGAAAAATTGGATTCAGAATTTCTATTATGGACCAGTTATTGACTAAGTTTTCTCTTTCACTGGTTTTATCCTCAAGATCTCAGCAAAGCCATCTCCAAACCAGCAAGTGATATGGGCAGAGTCCAAGGTGAAGTAAAAGAGTTGATCCTGGCACTGTTTTCTACGGTACACAGAGCGTGGATCAGCTGACAGCACGGCCACAATAGAGTATCTTGCTTCCTCTATAGATTGGAAATGTTTCAGTGATGTTTTGCCTTGATCTACAAACAACCACAGAGAAGATTAGATCTTAGCGTTTAAATCGAATAAACACGTTAATCAGATAAGAGATTACATAACATTAGAAAGCACCGCATAACATCATCTGAAGAGTGGGGTTTTCCAATAGAAAGAGAAACCTGGTTCTCAAAATTCCAACTAAGTTTAGCCTAACAGACCATTTTGGTTTAAAATTTAAGATTTCACAAAGCTGTGGAAAATTCTTAAACTCGGTTGGGATTTGAGATTCTTCACACTCGAGCCGAATGTGAAGTTAGTTAAGTGTTTAAGCCAAAGCCCTGATACTGGTACAAGCAGCAGTAAGCTTGCCAACGATCACAATGGCAGGCCACTTTTGGCTGGTTAAACACCAATAATATTTCAATGCACCTTCTTAAAAACAATCAAATCCAAATGAGACTGAATTGAAAAATTTCCATATTGCTGGGTGACCTTAGCTATTAAGATAAGGCAGACCTAGAGCTTAACTCTGAGTAGAATAACTGAAGCGAATAATGATTAGGCCATGAATGTGGTGGTAGCAATAATCTATAGCTCAGTGGTTAGAGCACTTGACTTACAAGGGAGAGACCTGGATTCGATTCCACGGAGGCAGAAACCTTGGGCAAGTTTCCTTACTCCACAGGCCTGATAATAATCCCTCAAGAAAAATAAATAATAAATTGGTCACTTCAATCCGTGATTGTTTGTGGGACACTGCTGTGCGCAATTGGTTGCTGTGTTTTGCCCGCATATATAGTCAATTCACTTTACAGTATATTCTGTGAAGCGCTTTGAGAGGTCTCGAAGATGTGAAAAGCGCTATATCTAATTCAAGGATTATTATTTCAACAGAATAAGAGCAGTGTAGCACCGTACCTGCTCTGCCAGGAGCCTGAAACTGCTCCAGATCCTTCTCAGCAGAAGGGGTGAATCGAACATCTAATGAAGACACAGGAGATTCCTTTAGCCAGGCAGCAACAGTGCTGATAGACGGCTCATTACACGAGTCCTCACCAGCAGAAATCCATCTCTTGGGCACAGTGGTACCTGTATCTTTCAACTTCAAACTGATAACTTTGTCTCTGTCAGTGATTTCGTTCGCAATATCACTGTGGATCAGCTGGTGCCTGATCTTCTCCAGAGTTAGGAGGAAGCTTTGCCCATCACCCGCCTCCTCTGCAGCAGCAAACCGGTCGTCTTGCTCAAGCTTTAGCTCACGGCTTAAAGGGATCTCTTCAACTTTGGTGAGGCGCTGATCTTCTCCATGAAGAACTTCACCACTTCTGTTTGTTAAGGAGTGTGTTCCATGTAAAAGAAGATTTGGGCCCAGCTCAGCAAAACAGTCACCTCCAACCTCTGAAGTCTCCTTGGTGTCCACCTGCCCCTCATCAATATATTTTCCAGTTACTGGACTTGCAATAGTTTGCAACAGCTCATCCAGCACAATATCTTTATTCAACTGACTGTCTTCCCCATCACTGGGGGCATAACATCCAGGTGTGTCGTAGTCGGGTATATACGGTTTAATATCCAGGACTGGTGTCCCTTCTATCATGTCGATTCCCGAAAGACAAACTGTGTCACCTTAAAGAGTAAAGGGGAAAATAGACACAAAAATATATATATATACTTACACAAATCAACAATTCACATTTTGGTAATGCCTTTTACTTAGGGAAACAATCTTTGGAAGCATCAGATCGTGACCAAAGACTTAATCTTTAAGCTCCTTGGCATACTGTCACCTCCCACCCCTCTCTGGCTCACGTGAAACTCTGCCATTGTGAAGTGCTCCAAGACATTACCTTGTGTGAAGGGCACTATATGAATGTGAGTTGTTGTTGGTGTTGAAGCGTTTACTAACATAGTGGCAGACTTTGAGCAGGGTGAGTGGGGGAGCAGAGAGGTGATCACCACTTTTGTCAAAGTGGTAAATTTTGAGGAGAGCTTTAAAGACACACAGAGAGGGAGCAATGTGAATGGATTTTGGGAGACAGTACCATGGTTGCTGAAGATTTAACTACTGATAAATATATACAGTAGAAGCCCGTTAATCCGGCACCCGTGGGATCTGCAATGCTGGTTAGAGCGCCCGCAGCCGAGAACCTACTGCAAAAAAATTAAAGTTCTTTTAACACACACACCATACACACCATACTAGGTAATAACAGAATTACCTAGTCTGGTAAAAACTACTCTCTTGCGCTTCTCACCTTTACTGATTGAGGTTTACAGTCCAACGATTCTTTTTTAAATGGAGCCAAATGGGTGAAAAAAACAGCAGTGCGATTTTAAAGTCGCACAACTTTACTAGATGTAAACTGAAGCCCTAGACTCTACTAGCGGCAAACCGAAATACTGCACCTGCACGACAATGTGAATTATCGGCTAGCGTTATCGGCTTGCCGCTAGTACGACTTTAAAGTCATACGCACTCTGTTTTTTTTACCTGCTCCATTTTAAAAATAATTTTATAAACCTCTACAGCAGCATCATGGCTTCAAGCGCAGCATCTACCAGCAAAGGTAAAAAGCACAAGAGTAGTTTTAACAATAAGTACCATTACAATATTCTGTTATTATGTTATTATTTATGCTCCATTGCTATTGTTCTCGGTAAGTTCCGGTTTACCGAATGGGGACTTTTTTTGGCGTGTCGGTTATACGGAAGTGCCGGTGCATCGGGTCAAGGATAAACAGGCTTCTACTGTACCACAATAGACTAATTTGCTGGGGGCAAAGATGTTGAAACCTCACCTACTAATAGTGAAGCAGAGAAGCAGGGAACGTGAAGCATGTTAAGAGTTCGCTCAGCAGTGGGAGTGGCTGGGGGAGTAGGGTTGCAGGGTAAATTGAGGTAAGGCCACAGAAGTATTTGAAGGCTGAGGATCTTGATGTTAATCCTTTGGGGATTTGGAGCAAGGCAAAGATGGGATGATAGTCTTGTGGAGCCTGGAATGGGAGTGAATGTGATCTAGTACTCATGGAGGGTAGAGTTGGGGAGGCCAGCAAGCACGGGATTGGAAAAGCTGAGTCCAAGAATAGAGCAACGACAAATTACCCAAGAATGGTTATACATACATTACCATCCACTGGCAGAAAAGTCATTAAGGAAGATAATTCTGAGACTAGATTATGAGTTCATATCCTGGTGTGGGATATAACAGAGATGAGAATGCTTCCAGTTTAATAAGACAGACACTTTGTTTTAAAGTTAATGAGTTTTACAAAAAGTGGGAGCACTTTTAAATGAGTGAAATCATGATCATCTCCACAATTGTACAAATCAAAGTTCCACTGCAAAATGGTGGAGGTAAAGCTAAGAGGAAAATAAACACATAAAAGTCAGACAATGTCCAGTTACCTTAAATTACATTTAAATTTTGTCAATAAAGGATGTTGCATGAAAATATTGCCACATTAAAGGACTAGAGGAGAATGAAGGTAATTAACAAATTATGGCATAACCAAAGATGTATTGAAAAATGTGACAAGATTTGAAACAGGTTATGGCCCCCCCACCATAGTAAATTGCAGAAATATAAAGCATAAATCAATAGTATCCCTTAGGGAACGGCGATATGGGATTTTTCCGGATATGGATATATCGGTTTGCTCATACCTGCTTAAACCGATCTATCGAGTTTTTGTACTGCGCATGCGCGTGCATTCGAAGTGCACGTGCATTGATGGCGCGCGCGCATTTATGGTGCGCGCTCAGTCACGGTGCGCGCGCATTGACGGTGCGCGCTCAGTCACGGTGCGCGCGCATTGACGGTGCGTCCGCACTGACGATGCGCGCGCAGTCGCGGTGCACGCACATTTCGAAATGCGTGCTCTAGGTCCAGAAAGTTTGTAATGTTGGTGTCAAGGTCTGTTGAATTATACGATGTTGTTTGCTCCCTACCTCCCCCTCTCCTTCTCTCCCTCCTCTCCTCTCTCCTTCTCTCCTTCCTTTCCCCCTCTCCTTCTCTCCCTCCCTCCCTCCCTCCCCCCTCTCCTTCTCTCCCTCCCCCTCCACTCTCCCTCTCTCCTCTCCCTCCTCCCTGTCTCCTCTCCCTCCTTTCACCCTCTCCTTCTCTCCCTCCCTCCCTCCCCTCTCTCCTTCTCTCCCTCCCTCCCTCCCTCCCCTCTCTCCTTCTCTCCCTCCCTCCCTCCCCTCTCTCCTTCCCTCCCTCCCCTCTCTCCTTCTCTCCTTCCCTCCTTCTCTCCCTCCCCTCTCTCCTTCTGCCCCTCCCTCCCCTCTCTCCTTCTCTCCCTCCTTTCCCCTCGCTCCTTCTCTCCCTCCTTTCCCCCTCTCCTTCTCTCCCTCCCTCCCTCCCCCCTCTCCTTCTCTCCCTCCCTCCCTCCCCCCTCTCCTTCTCTCCCTCCCACTCCACTCTCCCTCTCTCCTCTCCCTCCTCCCTGTCTCCTCTCCCTCCTTTCCCCCTCTCCTTCTCTCCCTCCCTCCCTCCCCTCTCTCCTTCTCTCCCTCCCTCCCTCCCCTCTCTCCTTCTCTCCCTCCCTCCCTCCCCTCTCTCCTTCTCTCCTTCCCTCCTTCTCTCCCTCCCCTCTCTCCTTCTGTCCCTCCCTCCCTCCCTCCCCTCTCTCCTTCTCTCCCTCCTTTCCCCTCGCTCCTTCTCTCCCTCCTTTCCCCCTCTCCTTCTCTCCCTCCCTCTCCTCTCTTCCTCTCTCCTTCTCTCCCAACTTCCCCCTCTCCCTCCCTCCCCTCTCTCCTTCTCTCCCTCCTTTCCCCTAGCTCCTTCTCTCCCTCCTTTCCCCCTCTCCTTCTCTCCCTCCCTCTCCTCTCTCCTTCTCTCCCAACTTTCCCCCTCTCCCTCCCTCCCCTCTCTCCTTCTCTCCCTCCTTTTCCCTCGCTCCTTCTCTCCCTCCTTTCCCCCTCTCCTTCTCTCCCTCCCTCCCTCTCCTCTCTCCTTCTCTCCCTCCTTTCCCTCTCTCCTTCTCTCCCTCCCTTCCTCTCGTCTCCTCTCTTCCTCTCTCCTTCTCTCCCTCCTTTCCCCTCGCTCCTTCTCTCCCTCCTTTCACCCTCTCCTTCTCTCCCTCCCTCTCCTCTCTTCCTCTCTCCTTCTCTCCCAACTTTCCCCCTCTCCCTCCCTCCCCTCTCTCCTTCTCTCCCTCCTTTCCCCTCGCTCCTTCTCTCCCTCCTTTCACCCTCTCCTTCTCTCCCTCCCTCTTCTCTCTTCCTCTCTCCTTCTCTCCCAACTTTCCCCCTCTCCTTCTCTCCCTCCCTCCCTCGCCTCTCTCCTTCTCTCCCTCCTTTCCCCTCGCTCCTTCTCTCCCTCCTTTCCCCCTCTCATTCTCTCCCTCCCTCTCCTCTCTTCCTCTCTCCTTCTCTCCCAACTTTCCCCCTCTCCTTCTCTCCCTCCATCTCTAAACACAAACTAGAACACACACACACCAAAAACAAAATCTAGAGATTTATTCTCCTCCATTTCTTGCTTGAAAGTAGCATGTAATGTCCACGTGTAAATGAGATCTATTACAATAGAAAAGAGAGAGACAGACAGTCTGACTGTTAGAGTTAGAGTTAGAGTTAGATTATCACTGCTTCTATGTGTGTGTCTGACTAGACACACACATAGAAGCAGTGATAATCTGGCTTCTAACTCTCTCACACACAAAAATAACACTTACAACCACAAAATGCCACTTATTTTTATGTAGTCTGAAGTCTGAATTAATGTCCTTCGCCATTGGCAAGCTCTCCTTTGCTATGCAAAAAGTGACAGCGTTCGTGATACTTTGCCACTTTTTGTCCCCTCTCTGGTACAATGTTCTCCTCTTAAATAAAGCAGGAATTGTTTGAGCTGCACTGGCCTCACTACCTGTCGCTTTCTCCGAAGCGCTGGTTCGACTTCCTGCTGTTGCCGACAATGATTTCGCTCTGAGGGCAGCGTGCTGGGCGGGGTGGTGCTGCTTAATGTGTTGTCGCAGGTTGCTCGTGCTCGAATCAGATGTCTTAACCAAGACCTTGCAAACTGTACATCTATACACACCATTACTGACTGCATTGTTTTCAAAGTAGTCCCATATGGGGCTTCTTTTCCCCATGATGAGAAAGGTAAATTTTCAAACTACAATTTTCAGCGATGCGACTTTGTTAAGACGCCACGACTCACGTCGAGTATACACGGTAAAGTGTGCGCGCGCATCGGATGTGCGCGCCCGTTAATTGTGCGCACGCACCGAATGTACGCGCATTCCATGCTCTAGATCTAGGAGGTTGCAATGCCGGCGACAAGGTAAGCTGGAAAAGATCGCATTACACTGATAATACCAACAATATTGATATATTGCCAGGAACGATCTTAACAATATATCGATGTATATTTTTTTAATCGAATCTCTCGATATAACAGTTTTTTTAGAATCACCATATCGGCATACCGATCTGAAAATCATATCGGGTTTAATCGAAAAACCGATTAATCGCCGTTCCCTAGTATCCCTAACAGCCCCAAACAGCTACTATACTTATTTAAAGACTATATTCTTGTCTCAGGTAACAATCATTCCTTCTCAGTCCCATGACATTACCAGGATTCTTGATCAGGTGAGTTTCAAAACTTGCTCTTAGCTGTTATCTTCTTCAACAGACCTCAAACGCCAATCAGGTAATACATTTTTCGAAGATGAGCATAAATATAGACAGTCAAAGTCCGCAGAAGGAATCTGAAATCCATATTCAAATTATGATCAGCATAACATCTCTGTGAAAGACAAGACCAAAGACTTTTTACCTTCAATCCTATCTAGTTTCGCGAGCGTTAAACCTATCGCATTGGGACGATGTGGACTTCTTGTAGAAAAGATTCCAGTCTTTAATCCATTGAGCCGAGGTGGTTTAACTTTAGCTTTACAGCTCTGATGTCCGTTCTTGTGAAAAATAAATACAACCCTGTGTGTAAAAACAAATTCTGTGTTATAAATTAGAGATAAAACCAATTTAGATATTTTTAAAGATTAGCTTTTATTCCCATGATAAAATTACAACCCTAATTGCAATTCACATACAATATATAATACTTGTATAAGTACAGTACAACTGTAGTATTTGGGATCCACAAAATCCTAACTCGTGCTATAGCAATGTGCAATTGTGGCTATGACTGCACATGTGTACAACCAGTCAGTGTAACTAATAAAAAAAGGAAAGCTTCCATGTCATTGAGTTACTACAGTAAAAGCCCATTCATCCTTGACTCGATCAACCGCAACGTCCGTATAACTGGTACATTAAAAAAAAGTCTCTATTCGATTAACCGGATGTTCTCTGGCACAATCGCGGTGGCGCATTTAACGAATCGATTGTCGCACGACAATACTGTACAGGTATTTTGGCTTGCCGCTATTAGAGCCTTAAAGTCACGCTGCTGTGTAGAATGTACACCTCAATCCCAGCATCATGGCTTCAAACCAGGCATCTACCAGCAAAGGTGATTGTTTACGTGAATTTTTAGATGAATAACAAAGGTCTGTTATTATGTTATTATTTAGTCTATTATTAATATGGTATGTGTTAAAATAAGTTAATTTATTTTGTGTTGGGATTTCGGCGTCGGATCCGACCGCACATCCGGCATGCCGTTTAACCGGCATTGGCCAGGTCCCGTGGGTGCCGGATAAACAGGCTTTTACTGTACAATGTTGCTTCCCCTTTCCTGCACATCCAAAAAGTGATGCTGGCAGCAAACTGATGACGCAGAATTTGGCTATCTTCTGGATCATTTGGTTGCAACTCATGTCACTTGTGTGTATGTGTGTATTGAAACAGGAAGTGGCATCAATGGTGACCGAATTAAACAGGCATTTCATCATGAAAAACCGACCGCATTCATAGATTCATAGAATCATAGAATTTTACGGCACAAAAGGAGGCCATTCGGCCCATCTAGTCTGTGCCGGCTCTTTGAAAAGAGCGATTCAATCCCACTGCCCTGCCCGCTCCCCATAGCCTAATAGACCTGTTCTCCCTAAATAAAGATCTAATTCCCTTTTAAAAGTTGTTATCGAATCAGCCTCCACCACCTTTTCAGGCAATGCATTCCAGATTCGAACAACTCGCTGAGTGAAAAAATTTCTCCTCAGCTCCCCTCTACTTCGCCTTGAAACTATTTTAAATCTGTGACCACGAGTCACAGATTCACCCACGAGTGGAAATAGTTTTTCTCTATTTGCCCTGTCGAAACCCCTCATGATTTTATAAACCTCTATTAGGTCTCCCCTCAATCTTCTCTGCTCCAGAGAGAATAACCCTAGCCTATCTAGCCTCTCCTCATAGCTGAAGTCCCTCAATCCTGGCACCATCCTTCACATATGAAATAAACAGAATCCACGTTGCAAAAGTGTTGACAGTAAATTTATGCGTTTTGCAGGACATAATTATATACACACAAGAGATAAATAGTGCCATATTAAATTTGTTATATTTGTTCGTAAAAACTAAGCCAAACGGTTCACATTTTAAAAAATACAGTTCAAAACAACTTACCAGACATGTGAAAATTGATCCAAACCAATGAGAGAGTGCTCTGGATTAGTAAAAACAGCCTTGCTAATCTTAAGTCGTGCACGTGATCGACTACAAATGGTCGGTTGTCGAGGTGTAGCATTTTTGACAGAGAAGCACGATTCCAAGAATCCAATAGGCACAGTTCCAATGTTTCCTTTTTCAAAAAAAAGTAAACATCACTTTGAAATTACAATTCATAAAACATAAGCCATTAAGAGAAAACTAAAAGGTATTCTGGAAAACCGCTAAATTAGATATGCATATAAAAGATTGAAGATGTGAAAAGCGTTATATCAAATGCAAGGATTATTATTTTTATTTATATATTGTAATTCATCTTTGCATGCGTATTTTGTGGAGGAGAAAAAAATCTCCAATATTCTTAGAGGGTAAGGAAAGTCTAGGGGGAGAAAATTGCGCTTAATAAAATATACATTTCCCTCATCCTGCGCAGCTTGACATTGAAAGCTTGCCTGGCAGTGTTTTGCGCACTGTTTTTGCTCAGTGCCACGGCAATGTCAAGCTGTGCTGTTTTTGATGGTTTAGATTCCAGCAGCACCCCACCGCACATTCTGGGGTTCTCACTCCTTGGCTTTTGGAAGTGTAAGTTTTGTTGCTGCTGCATGGAGGTAAGGTCCCAGATTCAATCTCCAATCTATTCTGTTAAACTGATCTCAACTGAGAAAGCATAAGGTACAAATGTCACACCTTTTTCCAAACAGAAAGGCATTTCGGCATCTTGATTTCCAGTGGTTGCAGAATCCTGGAACTGTTCTATTTTCATGTTGCTCAGAAGGGAACGTAAGTCATCAATAGATTTTTTGTGTACACGGACAGCTTTGTCAACTTGTTGTCTGAGGGAAACCAACAGCATTGGACAAATCAAATAGGCATAATGGGAGTAATAATAATAATTCTTCCATTTGATACAACATGTTATCACATCGTTGAGACCACTCAAAGCTCTTCACAGAATACAGTGTAAAGTGAATTGATTGTACATTTTGTGGGCGAAATAGTCAGTCAAAAACATTTTTATACAAAATAACGATTCACGGGGTTACAAGTTGTATTTTGATAGCACCTAAAATTTAAGAGTTTTAAAACACTTTATAGTAGATAGTGTCTCGTGTAGTGGCTTCATTTTGTGGGTGAATGCAGCAATACATTTTGCCAACGAGGTCCCAAAAACAGCCATAATGTGAATGAACAATTTTCCAGTATTTGGTGGGGATTGTTGGTCCTACAAAAATACCCCCAAAACACAGAGAGATTTTACTATCTTGACTGGCACTGGTTGCAGAATCCTGGACCGGTTTCTGTTTCACGTCACTCAGAAAAGAGCGCAGGTCAAGTGACAGATTTTTCTGCAGACGCTGGCGGCTAGTTTGACTGAATGAAATTCCTCCCCAGGGAGACAGGAACTCTTTTCCAACAGGATTTTTAAAGTCCGCCCGAGCATTGCCTTCTTTGAGGCGAGACATTAAACAGAGCCTTTCGGGGTGATGGGATTGTCACCCACACAACATAAAATATTATTGTGTGTGTCTGTGTGTGTGTGTGACTGTGTTTGCCGTGTGTACATGTTGACACAGGATACGCTGCGCGCGCAGCAGTGACTCCCGGGTACTGACACAGTACCCGGTGCAGTGAGTACCTGAGGTTCCTGAGCTCCCTCCTCACCACCCTGACCTCCTGCTGGTGACTGCAGGCCCCGCCCCGGGACAGCATCCTCACCACCGCCCGCCCGCCCGCTCACTGACTGACTGACTGAATGAGGACAAAGGACCCGCCCAACCGCCCGCTCACCCGCCCGCTGACTGACTGATAGAGGACAAAGGGCCCGCCCGCTCACCCGCCCGCTGACTGACTGATAGAGGACAAAGGCCCGCCCGCTCACCCGCCTGCTGACTGACTGATAGAGGACAAAGGGCCCGCCCGCTCACCCGCCTGCTGACTGACTGATAGAGAGGACAAAGGCCCGCCCACCCACTGACTGTCTGACTGACTGACTGACAGTAAGAGGTCAAAGGGCCCGCTCGCCCCCCCCGCCCACTGACTGACTGACTGACTGATTCACTGACAGTAAGAGGACAAAGGGCCCGCCCGTCCGCGCTCATTGACAGCCTGACTGACAGGAAGGAAAACAAAGGGCCCGCTCCCGCCCGCCGTCCGACACGTGACCCGGAAGTGACGACCGCTCACAGCCTGGACCGGTCATTGACCCCGTGACGTCACTGATTCTGTCTGTGTGTGTGCGGGGGGGGGGGCGGTGGAATAAATTTCGGGAGTAGGTGGGTCTCCATGGATACACACGCCACGTCACTGAGCCTTGCAGCCCGTGTCCTCCCCCCCCCCCCCCAAGGCGACCTCACTGGATTCCTGTCACAGGGAGGGCAGGGGTCAGCGTAGAATCATAGAATTTTACGGCACAAAAGGAGGCCATTCGGCCCATCTAGTCTGTGCCGGCTCTTTGAAAAGAGCGATTCAATCCCACTGCCCTGCCCGCTCCCCATAGCCTAATAGACCTGTTCTCCCTAAATAAAGATCTAATTCCCTTTTAAAAGTTGTTATCGAATCAGCCTCCACCACCTTTTCAGGCAATGCATTCCAGATTCGAACAACTCGCTGAGTGAAAAAATTTCTCCTCAGCTCCCCTCTACTGCGCCTTGAAACTATTTTAAATCTGTGACCACGAGTCACAGATTCACCCACGAGTGGAAATAGTTTTTCTCTATTTGCCCTGTCGAAACCCCTCATGATCTTATAAACCTCTATTAGGTCTCCCCTCAATCTTCTCTGCTCCAGAGAGAACAACCCTAGCTTATCTAGCCACTCCTCATAGCTGAAGTCCCTCAATCCTGGCACCATCCTAGTAAATCTTCTTTGTACCATTTCCAATGTCTTCACATCCTTTCTGTAGTGTGGTGACCAGAATTGAACATCCTGATCCTCACTTTCACAGCCCTTGCTTCCCCCCCCCCCCCCCCCCCCCCCACCTCCTATCTACCATCTGGGCTCTCGCATCACTCCCCCCGTTGGTTGGCAGATCCTCAGCCCGCTGGCTCCCACCCCGCAGACCCTCCATCTTGCCCCAGACTTTGCTTCCACGACCGTCCAAAGACCCTCTTCTTCAAACTTTGTGTCCATCAACTTGCTCCCCGCCCTCCACTCTCCCCGGTCCCGACCCCCAGCTCTGGTCCAGCATCCTGGGGGGGGGGGAATCCTCCCGATTTCAAAGGCAAATATACAAATGTCATTGCGTTGTTGAGTTGTGGGGAGACATTTACAACAGCAAATGACACTTGTGCAATTGCCCTTCAGTCAGAAAGGCGTCCCGAGCCGCTGGACAATCGAGTTTCGAACCTGAGCTGAGAATTAGGGTCAGAAGGGGAAGAGGGCAGGGCAGGTGGCGGTGCGAGAGTGGCCAATGGTACGATCGGAGAGAAAGGTCTTCAGATGAGACTTGAAGGCGGCAAGAGGCGGTGAGGCGGATAGAGTTCCAGGGTGTGGGGGCAGAGATGCCGAATGCCCGGCTGCAGATGGTGGGGCACGAAGTGTGGGGGACTTGAAGCAGGCCAGTGTCTGCTGAGTAGAGGAAGCTGACAGGCTGATATGAGATTTTGATGTCAGAGAGGTGGGGGAGCAAGACTGGAGTGCCTGGAAGTTAAGAACGAGGATCTTGTACTTGAGAAATGGAGAGCCAGTGAAGCCGGGCAAGAACGGGGATGATAGGTTCTTGGAGCTTAGTGCGGGAGAAGACACGAACTGCAGAGTTCTGAATAATCTACAACTTATGGAGGGAAAAGATAGGAAATCTGCAGGTGAAACTGCCTCCAATACTTAATCAACCCAAGTCTTGTAGTGTACATAGTCTTGTAGTGTACATGGACTTGAGCTTGAAGAGGCTCATCTATTTGTTAATTTTTCCTGGTCACCACAGACTTGTGCACTTCCCTTTGTGCATTTTTTTTTTCTTTTGGGCTTATCTCCTGTGGGGTTAGTAGTCTGCAGTCTTTCTATTGATTTGATCTGAAAATGGAGTAAATTGTCAAAATTCGCAGCTTTAGGCTAGCAGTTTCCGTGCAATTCAATTTAACAAACAGTGTGAGACTGCCTTGAGGAGATAATCTCACACAGCTTTGGATTCACACTGGGCACTGAAACTCGTCTGAAGCAAACCTTTTAAACTATAAATTCAAAGCTTTATAAGTTCCCAGGTGGTCCACATCTTTAATAACATAAAAAAATGTTGTGCGGCATTGGTAGGTGGGTGAGCAGAGCTCTGTGTAAGCTTTGAAGTACAGTATACTTGTGGAGAGCTTCACTTTGCTTGAGCAACAGTGACATAAGTGGAGATGAATAATGACAAATAATGTGATAATTATCACCAGTGATATATCATTAAATTTTCCATTCCTGGCAATGCCCCAGGCAAAGTCACCCCCAACACCCCACAATCCTTCCATTTTAAAAACAGTTGGGTCTGAAGCTGTTTCCATTATTAACCTGAAATTATACTAAGTGTCACCGAGGGAGACTATAAGTGGAATTTAGGTGACTCCCAGTGGGAATGAAAGAGAATTGGCAGTTTGAAGATCAGTTTTGTTTACCACTATAGCTCAGAGGAAACGCTACTTGTGAGCAAATTTAAAAGCAATTGGTGGGTATTAATTAAACAGAAAATGTGTAGTCGAAGGAAACTTGCCATTAACATTTCACAGACCCAGAAAAGTCATAATTTGAATATTGGAATATTTTACTTTTGTCTCAACAGTGAGCCATGAATATTTTTCTGTTCAGTAGGTTGAGTACAAATTAGTGTATGGTACCATGGCTTTGGTCATCTTTTGCTCCCTCTAGGCTCCCAACTCCATCTCTGGTACCAGCATTGTTTAAAACCTTGTGACATTCTCACAACATGAAAGGTCCTATACAAATGTAAATTTGCATTGAACGGTAGGTGTTAATATTCAAACAGTACTCAAAAATGGTCTAATAATTCCATGAATCTATTTTGTTCAGTAATTTGATGTTGATTAAAAAAAACATGGCTGGAAAACTTTGGTATACAAATGCTCCTATTTGTTTGCTATGACTTTTACACTCATTATAACTGGCAACTAATCTAAGTTAGTCAGACAGTTTTTCCATGCTTTATATCACCACCTACTAAAGACCAATTTCACTGAAATTAAGAATTAATTTTCCCTTGTAAATAATATTTCATTAATTTGTTCATGTAAATGAAAACGTACTTGCAACTGTTGTAAATTATAAATACTCGTACCCAGATTCAAAAACATAGAAATACCTAGATGTAGAATTTTTAAAACAAACTTTCATCCTATAAAAATTAGAAAATGCAATGAACAGTTTAAAAATAATTTTAGACCTCGCTTCATAAACTCGCCGACCCACAATTGTGGCCACCCCCTCGACCTCGTCATCACACATGGCCTTGACATTCCGACCTGTGCATCTTGGACAAGTCCATCTCGGACCACTTCCTAATTTCCTTTGCATCTCACAACCCTCTCCTCAAGCCCTCAACCATACTTTTCTGCCAATGGTAAAGGCTTCCCCCCGAGACCCTCACATTCTTAGACCTCCTATCCTTCTGGCCTTCCATCTGCAGCCTCCCTGAAGCAGCCGTCAAGTTGCTCCATGATTGCCTCTTCTCCACCTTCAACTCCCTCGTTCCTCTGAAATCCAGGACCGTCTCCAAACCCATCGGCTCCCCCTGGTACAGCAGCCATCTCCACTCCCTAAAATCCCAAACCCAGCTGCTCAAGCTCGGAGTTGCAGTAAACCAGCCTCACAGTTCACCACCAGCTGTGGCTCGAGCATCTTCACACCTACTGCCATTCCCTGGCACAAGCAGCGCACTATGCACATTATTCTGGAGGGGAAAATTAACTCCAAAATCCTATTCTCTGCTGCCCACTAACTCCATGCATCCCCTTAAGCACTCTCAATCACCATATCCAAAGCCAATTGCAAAGAGATCATGGATTACCTTACCTCCAAAATCGAGTACATCCACCTGGCAGCCTTATCCTTCTGCCCCATGTTGCCCATCACCAACCCATTCCATTTCTCTCACCCAACAAGCCTGCAGCCCCCATCCTACATTCATTTGCCCCCATCTTTCTCACTCTCATCCACCATTACCACAATGAAAACCAACACCTGCTGCCCAAACCCCTTCCCACCCAACTGCTGATCACCCAGCCCCCCCTCCTCTGTCCACTGCTGGCAGACCCTATTAACCAGTCATTATCCCCAGGATCAGTCCCAGCCCCCTCAAAAGCACTGTCATCACCCCCACTCCCCCTTAATAACCCTACCCTCAATCTCTCCAATCTCGGCCACTACCGCTCTTTCTCAAACCTGCAAAAGCTCTGGAATGTGTTGTTACCAACCAACTTTACACAATCCTCTCCATTCATACCCTACTCAAACTCCTCCAGTCTGGCTTCCACCCTCTCCACAATACAGAGACAGTGCTCATGACAGTCTTCAAACAATGTCTTCTCTATCTGTGATCAGGCCTCCTTCTACCTCCGCATCCTCCTGGACCTCTCCTCTCCACTGCATTTGACATAGTTGATCACACCATTCTCCTGCACCACCTGTCCATCATCCACCTCAGTGGGACCGTACTTGCTTGGTTCGTGTTCTACCTTACAAACCGCCAGCACTATATTTCTACAAAATAGAAATATAGTGCCAAAATAAAACAAAAAAAAGAGGCTTATGATAAGTGTCAGGCTCAAAATTCAGAAGGGAACCAAGCAGAATATAGGAAGTGTAGGATAGAACTAAAAAAGGAAGTTAGAGGGGCAAAGAGACTGCATGAAAAACAATTAGCGAGTAAGATTAAGGGGAACCCTAAGGGTTTCTACCAACATATTAAGAGTAAAAGGTTGGTCAAGGATAGGGTGGGGCCAATTAGGGACCTAGGAGGAAATCTCATTGTGGAGGCAGAGGGCATGGCTGATGTACTGAATGAGTACTTCGCCTCTGTCTTCACAAAAGAAAAGGATACAGCCAATGCCATGGTATTGGAGGAGAGGGTAGGAGAAATGGATAGAATAATTATAACCAGAGAGGAAGTTCTAAAAAGGTTGACGTCGCTCAAGGTGGATAAGTCACCTAGTCCGGATGGGATGCACCCTAGGTTACTAAGTGAGGCACGGGAGCAAATAGCAGGGACTCTGGCCACGATCTTTCAATCTTCCTTGGACACAGGGGTCGTGCCAGAGGACTGGAGGATAGCTAATGTTACTCCCTTGTATAAAAAGGGGCAGAAGGACAAGCCTGGTAACTACAGACCAGTCAGTCTAACGTCGGTAGTGGGCAAACTTCTAGAGTCCATAATCAGGGACAAGGTAGATCTTCACTTAGAAAGATATAGGCTAATAAAGGACAGTCAACATGGATTTGTTAAAGGCAAATCTTGCCTTACAAATCTGATAGAATTTTTTGATGAGGTAACGGAATGGGTGGATAATGGTAGCGCAGTTGATGTAGTTTACATGGACTTTCAAAAGGCATTTGACAAAGTGCCACATGAGAGACTTATTATGAAATTAAAGGCCCATGGCGTAAAAGGGACAGTGGCAGCGTGGATCCACAACTGGCTGCGAGACAGAAAGCAGAGAGTTGTAGTGAGCGGCTGTTTTTCAGACTGGAGGGAAGTGAGCAGTGGTGTGCCACAGGGATCAGTTTTGGGACCATTGCTGTTTGTAATCTACATCAATGATCTGGACTTGGGTGTACGGAGTACAGTTTCCAAGTTTGCAGATTACACTAAGTTAGGGAGAATAGTAAATAGTGAGGAGGATAGTAGCCATCTGCAAGAGGATATCGACAAATTGGTAAAGTGGGCAGACACATGGCAGATGAAGTTTAATGCAGAGAAGTGTGAGGTGATGCATTTTGGGAGAAGAAATGAAGGGAGGTAATATAGGCTAGATAGTAAAATTTTAAATGGTGTGAAGGAACAGAGAGACCTGGGGATTTGTGTTAGTGACTCGTTGAAGGTGGCAGGACAGGTAGACAAGGCTGTTAAGAAGGCATATGGGATACTAGGCTTTATAAATAGGGGTATAGAGTACAAAAGTCAGGAAGTGCTGACTAACCTCTATAAGACTTTGGTGAGGCCTCAGCTGGAATACTGTGTTCAATTCTGGTCACCACATTACAGAAAGGATGTGAAGACATTGGAAAGGGTACAAAGAAGATTTACTAGGATGGTGCCAGGATTGAGGGACTTCAGCTATGAGGAGAGGCTAGATAGGCTAGGGTTATTCTCTCTGGAGCAGAGAAGATTGAGGGGAGACCTAATAGAGGTTTATAAAATCATGAGGGGTTTCGACAGGGCAAATAGAGAAAAACTATTTCCACTCGTGGGCGAATCTGTGACTCGTGGTCACAGATTTAAAATAGTTTCAAGGCGAAGTAGAGGGGAGCTGAGGAGAAAGTTTTTTCACTCAGCGAGTTGTTCGAATCTGCAATGCATTGCCTGAAAAGGTGGTGGAGGCTGATTCGATAACAACTTTTAAAAGGGAATTAGATCTTTATTTAGGGAGAACAGATCTATTAGGCTATGGGGAGCGGGCAGGGCAGTGGGATTGAATCGCTCTTTTCAAAGAGCCGGCACAGACTAGATGGGCCGAATGGCCTCCTTTTGTGCCGTAAAATTCTATGAATCTATGAATCTAAATGGTTTTTCTTCTCAATTCCGCACGGTCAACTGTGGGGAACCCCAAAGATGCATCCTTGGCCCCCTTCTCTTCATCATCTATCCCCTGCCTCCACTCTACTGGGTCCAACCTCCTCATTGTCCCCCAAATCCTCTACTCCACTACCAGTGGGCATGATTTCAACCTCTATGCCCCGAAACTTTGGAACTCCCTCCCTCAACCCCTTTGACTAACCCTCTGGACAAGGCCATCTTAGATCACTTCCCATCTTTAGGTCATGCCTGAAGATCTTTCTCTTTGACCGCGTTTAGGGTCATTCTCCATTCCTCCTGGCTCAGCCTTGGGCTCCGCTATGGTTAAGCGCTCTGAGACGCCGCCTGGTGTGGAGGGCGTTATATAAAAGCATGTTGTTGTTGTTAGCCAGCAATCAAGCAGTGAATAAATCATTGCAAACAGACTTATTATAATTCTTCAGTGATACCGTCCATAGAATGAAATATTATATCCAATATCAGAGATATGATGTTCTATTGATCCCATTATTTTTGTTTAGAATAAAATGACATAACAAAACATAGAATAAAAAACATTATTGGGTGCATCCGGCTGATTTCTTCCATGAACAATGGAACCTTTCACACATAAACTGGTCCACACATACCTTTAAACCAGGGAAAGTTTCCATGCAGTAATTTCTTGCTACCCATACATAACCAGCACATAACCCCAGAATATTCACCCACATCTCTCCTATGTAACCTTTTTTTATTGTTAACAAACAACGTGGCGCGCTCATGTCTGGAATCGTGCAGCTCCATGGTTAGAGCACTCACCTTACAAGCGTGAGACCTGTGTTTCGAATCCGGGCAGGTCAGGGTCAGGTTTCTTTGCTCCACACGCCTAATGATAATCCATTAAAAAAAACATATAATAAATGGATCATTTCAAACTATGGCAGTTTGTGGGACACTGCTGTACACAATTGGCTGCTGGGTTTCCCCCACAAACATACAGTCTACACTTTACAGTATATTCTGTGAAGCACTTTGAGACGTCTAGAAGACGTGAAAAAGCCCTATATCAAACGCAAGGCTTATTATTGTTATTATATCAAGACCTAATAGTATAGTTTATTGTGTCTCAAAAACCAAAGAATCATAGAGATTTACATCACAGAAGACCTCACCACATGGCTGTTTGTGCGACAATGCTGTGCGCAACTGGTTGCCACAATTCTCTCACAAAATACACCTTGCAGTATATTCTGCAAAGTGCTTTGAGATATTTCGAACATATGATAGGGCACTATATCAAATGCAAGGATGATTATTAGATTATGTTATTATTTGCCCATTTTGTCAGTGCTGACTGCTTTAAAGATCAATCATTTTGTGCCTGTTTCTGCTTTCCTTTGTAACTTTGTAGTTTACTGCTTTTTAGATACCTATCTTGTTCCTTTTTGAAAACTAATATGAATTCTGCCTCAAGCATTACTCCTGGCATGGCATGCCATATCCTAACAATTCTGTGTGTGATAAGTTTTCTCCTAAACTCCTCGTTTGTTTGCTATCTCTCTCAAATTGATGGCCTCTAAAACTGAGTAACCAACCAGTGGAAATAATTTCTCCCTATTGACTATTGGAAAAAACTACAGGTACTTACCTTGTAGGATCTTCTTCATTCTTGAGTATCTGTATCCTCCACACACAAGGTCAAAATAAACCTAAACTGAAGTTTATCGATGTCAGTAGTCAATGGGGACAGGGATTCTTCCCACTTGGCCCCTGTTAACCCTACAAATCAAAATCCTAACAGGCAGGGAATTAATGACTGGAACAGGTTCGGCCCTGGGCATTGGACTCATTTAAAACATAGCTTGATGCTATAATGGGAGGATGATAGATCAGGTGTTCTGGGAAGGATGAGTTTGAGTGGACTGAAGGACCCACTTCATCGGAAACAATCCTGTGATCTTGTGAACAACATCAACGTGCATTTATAAGGTGCCTTTTAGGCAGATTAATGTCTTTCAGTGGTTTGTAGTGATGTGGTCAGACTGTGAACAGGGGAAGGAGAAGTAAGGGGGAGATGACAATAGGCATAACCAAAGAGATAAGGTACGCAGGGTTTGAAGTCAGATAGAAAGTTAATGGGGAGATGGAGTAGTGCAGGGCGGAAATTCCAGAAGTTTGAGACACATAACGTGAAGCTCAGATATCGATGGTGAAACAAGAAGGGTAGGAGATGCACAGTAAACCCAAGTTAGCTGAGCAATGGGGTTAGGAGAGGAGTGCAATCGGAGATCAGAGAGATCATACTAATAATAACAATGGTCCCTGCATTTGATATAATACCTTGTCTCTTCATTGAGATGTTTCAAAGCTCTTCACAGGATACACTGGAGTCCTGTAGCTCAGTGGTTACAGCATTCGCCTTACAAGTGAGAGACCTGAGTTCGATTCCAGGCAGGTCAAATCCTTGGGCAAGTTTCCTAACTCCACACATTTGATAATAATCCCACCCAAATTTTTTGGGGGTAATTTCAATCCACGACTGTTTCGGGGACACTGCTGTGCGCAATTGGCTGCCGTGTTTCACCCACATATATACAGTCAATTCACTTTACTGTTTATTCTGTGAAGTGCTTTGAAATGTCTAGTAGACGTGAAAAACGCTATAACAAATGCAAGGAGTATTATTATTATTGTAAAGTTAATTGACTGTATAGGTTATTTGCATAATGTAGCAACACACCTATTCACCATTTCATAAGATTATGATATGTTTTATTCCCATTTTCCAGCCTTTTCTACACTTCCTTTAGTACTCTATTAGTTCGATCAATAGTCAACAATAGTAGTTAATTGAATATTTATTATAAAATGTAAAATTCAGTTCATCTCTAGGTTCTTATTGTTGCAGACGTCCTCAAGAGGGAGCTATAATCCTGTTGTTTGGGTAGATTGGCCAGCAGCAAACGTTACAAACCTTGTGGGAAAAGTACTGTACTGTAAATGTTAATAAATTATTGGATTGAACTTCTGTGAAAATTGAATCCTAATGATTCATAAATGTGGACACTGCCACATTGTTAACTTATAATTTTTCAAAAGTAAAAGATGAGATAAGATTTTTCTCCTATCAAACTATTTCCCATCTGATCTGTTTGTGATAGACAAAAACAACAACAAATTTACATTTATAGAGCGCCTTTCACATTGGGAGGATGTCCCAAGATGCTGAACAGTCAAGTGCAGGGACCTGAGCATGGGGGACGGGCAAGATAGGGGGGAGGGGATGGAGAGAGGTGGGAAGGCGGCTGAAGGCACAATCAAAACAGAGGGTTTTGAGACCAGCCTTGAAGGAGGCAAGGGAGGAAGCGAGGTGAAGGGATTGTGGGATGGACTTCCAGAATGGGGCGCAGAGAGGCTGAAAGCTTGGGCACCGATGGTAGGGCAGGTTAGGCGGGAAACAATTAGCAGACCGGAGCCCACTGAATGGAGTCGGCGGGCATGTTGGTAGGCAATCACCAGGTCAGGGAGATAGGAGGGGGCAAGGCTGTGGATGGCCTTGAAAGTGAGGACAAGGATCTTGAATTCGATCCTCTGGGGATGGGGAGTGAATGGAGCCGCACGAGGGTGGGAGAGACGGGGTCACAGAGCCTGGTGTGGGAGACGACACTAGCTGCAGAGTTTGGGATGATCTGCAGCTTGTGAAGGGAAGGCTGTTGAGGCAGGAGTTTCCATAGTCCAGACTTGATGTGACGAATGAATGGGTGAGAGTTTTGGCAGCCTGAGGGGTGAGGCAGTGGCGGAGTCTGGCAATGTTACGGATGTGGTGGAACACAGTGCTGGTCATGGTGCGGATGTGGGGGAGAAAGGACAGTTCAGGGTCAAACAAAACACCCAGGTTCCTGACTGGCTTCAAGAACTGGTGTATGCAGCTGTGGATGCTGATGCTGCCAGCGCCCAAGGTACGGAGGCGCTCATGCGAGCCAATCAGGAGAGCCTCAGTTTTGCTGACGTTCAGCAAAAGAAAGTTGACCCTTGTCCAGGACTCAAGGTTGGACATATATGCAACCAAGCCTGCTCCCAGATAGCTCTCAAGTTAGTTGCCACCAACAATACCCTGGCAGTGACTGCCTCCTACAGTATTGCGTGAGATAGTGAGGTGAATGGTTACTGTTTCCCTGTGTATTGTGTGTCAGATCAAGAAATCTCCTGAACAAAGATTGAACCTAAAGAGAGCCCATGGACTTCCAAAAGGATTTTGATGAAGTACCACACAGGATACTTCTTTACAAGCTTTACCCCCACCCCATAGTTTAACAGTCTGCCTGCAGTCATGTTCTAAAATACTGTACCGTAGAAAGCCATTGCCATTAATGTAAGGGAATGCCTGAACAAGTGAGAACCTCCCTCCTGGGAGGGGGAAATAAGGCATTTTTGAAATATGACCAAATATTCATCTGGAATGTTGACAGCTCAATCTGTCAACTGGTGAGTGGAAAAGATAATAACAGTGGAATTGTTAAGTATCTTTCACATAAATGCCAACTTATTGGAATTCCATTATTTCTATTGTGCTCTGCAAAACCATTCAAAATGAGTTGCATAGTTTGTGTGCAATCGTATGCAGCAGGTACAGAGAACTGAACAGACCCCGAGCAATTAGAAATATTCCCTATCTGAAGACATACATAACTTTTATTATTTTACAGTTAAACACAACTGTGTTAGTCCATTAATATTTCCAATAATTTTAGGTACAATTGGATTGACGTTCAACTAAAAAGCAAGGTACGTGAAATACTGTGCTAGAGCTTCCTCCGGTGACTGTTCCATATGTGATCTCTATTTCCACAGAAAACTGACCATCTAAATGCAGTATTAATAATAATTTGTATTAATAATGATCAACCTTTTTATTTGATAGAACGGCTTGTTATAACAAAGCAACTCATTTGTTGGAGGATGATCTCTCTGACAACCAACAAATGAATTTGCCAACAAAATAAATGTACTCACTAATAAGCGTTTGGACAAGTTTCCTTACTCCACATGCCCCTGTTTAGCCAGGAGTAAGAAACCTAGTTGTTAATCAATTGGCAGATCACTTTCCAGGGGTAATAATCCCTTTTTTAAAAAAAAGTCACTAAATCCATGACTGTTTGTGGGAGACTGCTGTGCTCAATCGGCTGTCACATTTCGTCCACAAAATTTACAATCCATTTCACAATATACTCCATGAAGTGCTTTGAGACATCTCAATGATATGATAGAGTATTATATCAAATGAAACGATTATTATTACAATATTAGCAAAATGTTGGCTGCAAAATAGCCTTTTCCACAAATTTGTTAGCTGTTAATTTTACAAACAATTTATATTTGTAAATTATCATTATTGGATGCCTTTTTCTTTATACCTACCTAGAGTTCCAGGTTACGTTCAAAATATTTTCTTTATAAAATATTGCTAAAAAAAAATAACATGCCTGACTCTTTCTGCAAACCTTAAAGAACAGAGGTAACTTATTTATTTGCACAGGTTGTTTCATGTATCTTGTTGCACCTTCAATACTTTCAATACTGCTTGACCCACATTCATTTCACTTAATTAAAATCATCTGCATTAAAGCGGGGCTCAGTTAATTGGAAATTAAACCTGTATTAGAATTTATTAAACTCATTATTACATGTAATTGTGTTCTGTATTTCTAAATATTTCACAATTTTATTTCAATTTGATGTCTAGTTACTAAGGCATGAATTTTGTACATCTAAAGGTCTCTTACAATGACGGTGTACTTTTTCTGCTCTGTGAGTGCTGCAGCTAGATAACAATAACTGTAAACCAAGATTATCAATGCAGTTTGTCAAGTTGGGTGTGCCATTGAATACTCCCTTTGAAATACTGATAAAGGATTATCCCAAGGATTCAGAGTGTTATTGCTGCTGTGGTAACAAGAGATCATTTGAAATGTCATAGTGACTGAGAACCCTACAGCAGCTGTTAACGTTCATATAGGACACCTCTTAGCCATTTTGTAAATTTTAGTTTATAATATCGTCTAGAGCTGTATGTTTGGTAGGCTCCAAAATAACGTTTTGAAGAACAGCTTTTACAGTGACAATAGAAAAACAGCCACTAGTTATTTTCCCCATATTCATTCAATTATACTAAGCCAATTAGTTCAATTTAAAAAATACTACAATTCTACTTTTTTATCGCAAATTAATAGGGAATAATGTGACCTATCATGTGAATTGTCTAAATCACAGATGTTCTTAATTGCCAACTTGTAATTAAATAAGGGTAAGAATTACAGATAATCTTTTTTATTACTCGTTAGTTATATAGAAAAATGTACCTGCGTCTGAGTAGCACAAGTTAACTGAGGGCTGTGAAAATTAAACCTGCTCAAAATGAGCTTTGTGCTTCTTGGGGCCTTAAAGACTCTTGAGCTTTGAATTGGTTGTGCAATTCCCTCTGTACACATGTGTTTAAATGTGGTTTACACAGCTCAGATAATAGATGCAAGTATTACATTTGTTATAATTTGGTCCCACTATAGGAAACTTCATATCAGTAAAGATGCCAATGGGGTCTGAAATGTTATAAAGCCAAAGTCAGTTAGATAATTGTATCTTCTGGTTTCAGCTGAAATTGAATATTTTGCTCACAAATACTGAAGAAAATTGTGATCCCCAATACTGGGATGGGTCAAATTCTGATTGGCTTTCCAACCTTTTCTCAGACTTTTCAGGAATTTTCTGAGATAAGAAATAGTCTGAAAACAAACACAGGCTATGATTGTGGAGTCTCATAGTGTAATGGTTAGAGAACTTGTCTCACAAGTGAAGGGATACAGGTTTGATTCCTGGACAGGGCATAACCTTAGACAAGTTTCCTTATTTCACATGCTGTTTGTACCTCACAGTAACTCGAGTTTGCTACACAGGCCCCACTTTCTCTGTGCCGCCCTCGGCTTCCAAGGGTTCAGATAATGCGCCCCTAATAGCTGAATGTCCGTCCCTCTATCCCTCCATCTCCACCTCTCTTTCTGTCTTCCAGTTCCACTTCACATATTTCATCTTCAAATGAGCCTATGGTCACCCCTCTGACCTGCTCTGCACCCAGTCCCATCCTTTATAAAGCATTCTGACATTTTACCCTACATGACAGTTGCTATAAAGTGCAAATTGGTGATGTTCTTTGTTGCTGGTTCTCTCACTGGAGGTCTCTTCTATAATTATTTTCTCTGTTTTTCCCTGAAACCCTTAAATTTTATTTTTATTCAAATATTTAATCAATTCCTATTTAAAGGCTTTAACAGCACAGCTTCAACAATCATTTACGGAATAGCAATTCATATTTTAAGAACCATCTATGTAAACAAAAATCTTCTAACCTCCTTTTTTCGTCTGGTGATAATCCTCAGTTTATGATTTGGATAAATATAAAATGTAGGACTATTGAGAAGAGTGCACAGCACAGATTTATACAACCAACATGATTTTGAAAGAAAGGCTGTTGGACAAATAGATTTTCTCTTTATTGTGGTGGGTAAACCAATTGTAAAAGCTAAACTTACATAATTCAATATCAAATACATCAACACATCACATTCTAAAGTATAAACTAATAGTTAACAAAAAAACAAGAGATCTATCATGAAATATATAATTGATGATAATTTGTACCTCATATGAAGTAATATGAAATGCAAATACTGTCACACTGTACAAGAGAGCCTAACATTGTCATACTGGTAATATTCTGTTTTGGACTCGCAGGGAAGTCTTGGTAATGACGACCCACCAAGTGAGGGCTCAAACCCTGAGTTGTTGGGTATCAAATGAGCAACTAGTGACTGTCCTCCTTTGGTGGGGTGGTGGGGGGGAGGTAAGAATTTGCTCCAAGGTAATATTCCTGTAAATGGTATGTCGGAAGCCATGCTCTGTGCTAGTCTCGTTAGTCCGGTTCCTGAGCCAAATTGGTCTACAATACTGAAGGGAAATGCTGATAATAGCACATATGATGACGGCTCATCGCCAGGACTTGGAAAGGCAGACCAGTCACCAGGGACTGGAAGTCATCCCACTCAGCTCCTCTTAACCCTGCAAGCCAAAGCCCTAATGATTAGGTTGCTCCTAACTGAACAAGCAACAGGAAACTTAGACTCATTGCTTGATATTTGAGTGTCAGTGTATATAGTTGTCAGGTGTTGGGTCCCTAAGAAGCTCATGCTAGGAGGTCTGACAATCAATCAAACCGAAATATGTTTGCTGAAGAATACTCACATTTGCATTGTGATAATTGTTAAGCAATTTGTAATAATCCTTGCATTTTGCTATACTGTAGCACCTTTCACGTCTTCTAGCTGTCTCAAAGCACTTCACAGAATATACGGTATAATTGTGGGTGAAACACGGCAGCCAGTTGCGCACAGCAGTGTCCCACAAACTGTCGTAGATTGAAATGACCAATTTTATAATCGTTTTTTTTGACAGATTATTACTAGGCATGTGAAACTTACAAAGGTTTCGCCCTGACCTGCCTGGATTCGAAACACAGGTCCCATGCTTGTAAGGCACGTGCTCTCACCACTGAGCTACAGGACTCCAATTTGAGCAGTGAGAGAGAAGATAAACTGTATGTGTAGCTCTCTAAGGAAGTTGAACAGATCACTGGTATGATGTTTTTTTTACCATTATGACAATGTCGATACAAATTCAAAGGTAGTTTACCGAACATACAGAGGCGTAGCAAGGCAAGCTGATCATCAGCGGTTCACAGAATCTTATATGTCTACATTTTATTTTGCCAACATAAATGAATTAAAAAGTTTAAATGAATGATATTCACTTTCAAATTATAATAATAGGGTCTGTCCTAGATTAATTGCTGAATATAGTTATCTTTGAAAAAGTTCTTTGTAATCACTCTAATGCTTTCTTATGTTCTTGCGTTGATTTGCAGTGCATTGTTTGGTTATATTGTTTGGTTATATTGTTTGGGACGTCCTCCCGACGTGAAAGGCGCTCTATAAATGTAATTTGTTGTTGTTGTTGTTATATGGATAAATGCACTTTAACAATATTTATGTAGATTATTCAATTTATAGTGAATAAATTGAATTCATTTAATTCACAAAGTAGAATACTTAAATCATTAGTGATAATTTCTAGTTATATTTTCCAAGCTGATTAACGTAAATACTATACATTCCTGTACAAATCTAAATAAACTTTTGCTACAGCATAAACATTAGATTCGCCAGTGATAGAAGATTTTCCTTTTATTTTCCAAATTATTCATTATGTTTTTTAAGGTTGATTTTTACCCCACCCTATCTTTTCATATCTATTATAAAATACAAGTCATCATGTGGTCTCAAAGCCATTGGCAGGAATACATTCTTTAGTGGATACTACCCACCCAACAGTACCTTATTCCAATAGCAAATTATAAAGGCAATAAGGAACTGTGCCCAAAATAACTCAATGAGAAAACTCAAATTGTTACCATAAAATGACTACAGGTTGTGACTTTACATTAATGATAGGTTGTGTAGCCAGAAAGTTGAATTGGTAAAGAGGTGACTCTCGTTTCCCCTGCCTCCGTACTGCAACTTCATATTTGGTCATTTCAATCCATGACAGTTTGTGGGACACCGCTGTGCGCAACTGGCTGCCACATTTCGCCCATAAATATACAGCCAATTCACTTTACAGTATATTCTGTGAAGTGCTTTGAGATAGCTAGAAGACATGAAAGGTGCAACAGTATATCAAAATGCAAGGATAATAGAACCAATAGAATGGTCTAGACACACTTTTTCCACAGAATCCACAAAAAATGTGGTTTCTGGCCCACAGCCCTACCTGCTGTTTACTTGAGGTCACTGTAGGTTTAGCGGTTCTGGACACATGTGAGCGGTGTGGCATAAGCGGAAAATGGGCTTCACTCGGAGGCCCCAGTGTTGTGATTGTCTGGGTGTGTGAGTGTGTGAGGTGATCTGTGTGAGTGTGTGTGATTGTCTGTGTCACTGTGCGAGTGATTGTCTGTGTGTGAGAGAGTATATGATTGTCTGTGTGTGAGAGAGTGTGAGAGAGTCACCCCACCCTCAACTATCCTTTCTATCCCACATCTGTGCCATGACATGCTCTACCTTTCCCCACCTCCGCAACATTGCCCAACTCAGCTACTATCTCAGCTGCCAAACTCTCATACATGTATTCATAACATCTAGGCTCCTTGCTTGTTGGCCTTCCCAACTCCTCCCTCCACAGGCTGCAGATCATCCAGAACTCTGGTCTCTCCCTCAACTAGGATCCGTGTCCACCCCTATCCTTCCACTGGCTTCCCGTCACAAAGAGGATACAGGTCAAGATCCTGGTCCTCACCTTCAAAGCCCTCCATGGCCTACAACTTCTACAAATCTCACACAAAGTTTAGCAAATATTTCCGCACTTTCTAATTGGCCCAGATAATAACCAGGAAACTACTGTCCGAATGTTTCTAAAGTGCACTGTGCATCCAAGCTGATGTTGCTTTCTTGTTTCGAATAAATCCTGATCTCGAGATGAATTGAGGATTTGTGTACACCTGCCAAAAGATAGTCACTTTTGTTTCAAGAAGAAAATCTCAAAACTTGTGTACTCAATTTGCTTGAACCTTTACGTGGGAACCCCATTATTGCTCTTATCGGCAGAGTGCTGACTGGCTTAAGGTGCAGCTCTGCTGTGAACTGATGCTGAGTAGAGGCATTGTACACCTGGCCTCCAATGCTGACTATCCATTTCTTATGGGAAAAGAAAAGTCTGGCTTCTCACTTGCCTGGTTGCAATGGGCTGCCCTTGCGTGCCCTGTGCGTAGAATGCATCGTTGATGTCACTACCTATGTGCTCTGTATGTGCGCTATATATAGGAAGTGCCGTTATTTTGTAACTTCCTGTGCGCGGTCGCTACATGCAGGAAGTGCCGCTGTATTGTTACTTCCTATGTATGTTATATGCAGTAAATACCACTGATGTAACTTCTAAGTGGCATCAAACTTGCTTCATGCACTTAGTGCACATTCGTAGCATGCATTCGTAATGTCAACAGCTCTTCATGCCCATAGTGTGCATGCGCACAACACACAGGAACTAATGTAAGGGTGTCTTGGGAGTCTGCTTTCCATAGCAGTTCACCTAATGGACCTAAAGAACCATATTATAATGAAGTTCCCCTGCCTTTGCTGGCAGAAGATATGGTGAGGAAGGTCAGAAGTGAACACTCAACATAGATGGAAAAGATCAACCTTTATGTTTACTGAGAAATTAAGAGTCCTTTATAAACTAAGACATCAGCCTTCATTTAGGATCTTATTTGCTATGATATTTAATAGGTTATTATATTTGAAAAAATCCAAATAGGTACTTCTTCTGATAATGTAAAGCACATTATGCATTTCATGCTGATCCACTAGCTTTCCAAAGTTAGATGAAAAAGCATCAAGAGTCAATGTGATGTAGTTATCGCTTCCTTCTTAAGCAATTTCATTAGAAATCACCAAATATTATATCCCTTTATCTTTGTTTGAGATCCCTTCTTGTTTTAAAGTCTTCCTTTATCCCTTCCTTTTGCATTTAATGCGAATTGAGGGGAAAATTGTTGGTGGACATGAACATTTTGCTAGTTTGTGGTGCAGCACACAAGTGTTCTTAATGCAATGTACCAGCACCTTGGACCGTCCTCCCTACGTGAAAGGCGCTCTATAAATGTAATTTTGCTATTGTTGTACACTATCTTATTTTGTACGTCTGAATTTGAATGTCTTGAAAAAATACTATCATTATCTCTTCAATGTACTTAAATCCTATTAACAAAATCTATGGAACTGTGAGAAGTTAAGATGTCTGACATTTTACAAATAAGCTGGATGTTTCTCTTCCAGTGGCATGTTCCCCTCTGGTAAGTCTTCCATTTGCAATGTTAATTTCTCTGGAAATTCAGTAATGGGTGACTTTATTTCCTCAGTCGGATCTAAAAGAAAGGAAAAAATATGTTATAAATTGATAATGTAAATACTCTGAGTTAGTATTAAGTGCTGGGGGGGACTGCAACCCCCAGTCCCCTGATGTTCTATCAGACATCAGGGGCTGGATGACTGCAAATTTCTTGCAGCTGAATGTCGACAAGATGGAGGCCATACTCCTTGGCTCTCGTCAATGTCTCCATTCACACGGCTCTCACCTCCTCCACCTTCCCAGCCTTCCCCTAAAACTCTCCAAACCTGTGCGCAACCTAGGGTCAGGTTGTCCTTTCTCCCCCACATCTGGTCCATTACCAGCTCTGCCTTCTACCGCCTCCAACAGATCGCCCATCTCCGGCAATACCTCACCCCAAAAGCCGCTGAAAGCTTGGTCCATGCCTTTGTCACCTCTCGGATGGACTATTGCAATGACCTCCTCTCTGGTCTCCCCTCCACCACAATCCACAAAATCCAGCTAATCTAAAACTCTGCCGCCCACATACTCACTGCTCCAAGCTTCGCTCCCCCATTACTCCAGTCCTCGCCAGACTTCACTGGTTCCCTATCCCAGAGAGGATCGACTTCAAGATCCTCACCCTTGTTTTCAAATCCCTCAACTCCTCTGCACCCCCCTACCTCTCTGATCTCCTCTCCTCCCAAACCAGCACCTGCTGCCTTCGCTCCTCTGAGTCTGGCCTTCTCCATGTCCCCCGAATCCTCCGCTCCACCCTCGGTGGCAGTGCCTTCAACCACTATGCCCCAAGGCTCTGGAATTCTCTTCTTCACTCCCTTCGCCTCGCCCCCTCTCTTCCAGTTTCAAGTCACAGCTGAAGACCTTTCTCTTCGACCACGCTTTTGGTCACCTTCCTGCCCCTGCCCCTGCCCCTGGCTCGGTCCCGGGATCCACTATTGTGAAGCGCTCTGAGACGCTGTCCAGCATGGAGGGCGCAATATAAGTCGAAGTTGTTGTTGTTATTGTTGTTGCTGTGAGACACTACCCATGTGAGGGGCAACAGTAACAACAAAATTATGTTTGTACAGTGCCTTTCATGTCTGGAGGATGTACCAAGGCACTGGATAATCAGTGTTTCGGACCTGAGGAAAGGGAGGGGAAGGGGGAAAGACCGATGGCACGGTCAAAGCAGAGAGTCCTGAGGTGGGACTTGAAAGAGGTTAGAGAGGGGGCGAGATGCAGGAATTGTGGGATGGAATTCTAAAGGTTGGGGGCAGAGTGGCTGAATGCCCCGTCGAAGGAGGGGCAGTGGATCAAGGGAATTGGAGCAGGCTGGAACCCACTGAGTGGAAGGAATGGACAGGTTTGTAGGGGTTTAGGATGTTGCAGATGTAAGGTGGTGCAAGGCCATGGAAGGGATTGAAAGTGAGGACCAGGATCTTGAGTTGAAATCTCTGAGTTATGGAAAGCCAGTGGTGTTGGACACAATAGTATACAAATACAAGTTACTTGTTGATGTTTAGGTACAGTGTAATTAACCTTCTAACAAGATATGTTGGTAGATAAACCAATTTTTCACTATCCCATTTGATTCAAATGAGATAGTAAATATCTTAGAACTAAACTAAAACTGTTTAGTTTGCTGAGTAGATTCATATAAATTAAGTCCTATACACATTATTAAAATTGTCTAATTTCATTAATCCTTGCATAAGATGATAGCAAATAATTGAGTCAGTAGATATAACAAAATAAATGTTATATTTTAGAGGTAAATTAGTAACATTTTATAATATGTTTTATGTTAGAATTATTGCATCAAACACATTCTGTGCAGTTTTTCTTTATGCAGTGGGTACTCAATGACTGGAATAGATTGCCAGGAAACGTGGTAGACAATAACAACAATAACAACAAAGTTATATTGTTTAGTGCCTTTCATATTGGGAGGACATCCCGAGGTGCTGGACAGACAGTAGACCCGAGTTGGGGGTAGGTATTGAGGAGGGTCATGGGCAGGGGGAGCAGGAGGTTGATTGGGGAAGGAGTGACTGATTATATTTTCTCTCTCTCCTTCATCTCAAAATAGAGGCCAGGGCACTGAACTCATTTAAAAAGCAACTTGATGCAGTGATGACGGGCAGTAAGGTGAGTGTTATGGAAGGATGAGATCAGATGGGACGAAGGGCTTTCATCATTCAAATCATTCATATGAAGCACCATTAACTTATCCCTTTGCTGTGACTTTCATTGTATGATACATATGAAAATAAGTATTTTGAGAGGGAGGAGAGAGAAGAGAGTTTCTGGCCAAAAAGCCCCCCAAATTAAATCAATGACTCACTCCATGGCTATGGGTTAATGGCTCATAACACTTGTGATCTAAAAAGCCACTAAATATAGTGGCTTTGACTATATGCACTTATAACAGGAGCATTACTTATAAGTATGTCTCATAAAATGTTTCTACACAATGAATTTCAAACATAAAAGGTCACTGTGTTCAAGAAAGATGGAAAGGGGGAAGAGAAAGAGAATACAATTAGGAAAGCAAAATGTGAAACATTGCATGCTTGAGGAATTATGTTAAGTACCTGCTGAAGCGGTGGGAGCCTCCTGAATTACTGACAACTTTATACTTTCTTCCTCAAATTCAGGTGTCTCACTTTCAGAAACTACAATAAGTGGTTTGTCATCCACGTCATCCTCGAGCTCTGGCTCTGGCTCAGGCTCAGGCTCAGCCTTCTTAGAATGGCTTTTGCCATGTCTATATGACTTTCTTCCCCTTCCTCTTTTTCTCTTTGATTCATCCCTGTAAATTGGCAAAAGAAATGCAAAAAAATCTATTTTGCAAGCCTGGCAAACAACAACAATTTGTATTTATACAGCATCCTATAGGATAGCGTCTTGGAGTGCCACACAACGGCAGACGTGGACAACAAACATGAATCATGGTGATTGTCTTAAAGTGGGAGTTAAATATAGATCGCGAGACGGAGGGATTGAAGGAAACAGTGAGTTCCAGAGTTCAGGGCAGTAGTGGCTGAAAGCACAGCCTCCAGTGATGGTATGGAGGATTTGGGGATGTGCAACAAGTCTGTCAAAGTCTTGGTATATGAAGGAGCACATAGCAAACACAGTTTGTGGGACAGCAATGTCCATGAAGGGAATGAACAATTTTGATTTGGTGAATTGTAGGCCAGAACACTGGGAAGAACTTTAAAAACAACCTGGATGAATAATATGCCATTTTAAAAAATTGAAACTCTCTGTAGATTGACTTTATGAGCATGAAGTCCTCGGTGACCTTTTCCACCGCTGTCAGCCTGGCTCGGTGATAGAACTCTTGTCTCTGAGTAAGAAGGTTGTGGGTTTAAGCCCCACATTGGGACTTGGTATCACATAGTCTAAGCTGACACTCCAGTGTAGTGCTGGAGTTGTGTTGTGTTGTTGGAGTTGCCTTCCTTCAGATAAGACATTAAACTGAGGTCCCATCCACCTGTTCAGGTGTATGTTAAAGATCCTGTGGTATTATTCAAAAAGAAAAGGGAGTTCTCTGGTCTCCCGACCAGCAAACTCCCCAAATAAAAAATGATTATTTATTCCATGGCTGTGTGTGAGACATTGCTGTGTGCAAACAACCTGCGTTGTTTTTCCCACAAAATACATAATCCATCCACTTTGATGTGCTTTGAGACGTTTCAACATTGTGATAAGGCACTATATCAAATGCAAGGATTATTATTATCTCCGACTGAACATTGTCCACACATGGTTAATCTTGTTATTTTTCACTGGGAAAATTGGATTTGGAATGGGCAACTGCATTTTATCATACGTTTCAAATGCATTTCTAAGTATCTTATCCAAGTAACTAACTATTCATGTTTGAAGATTGAGAGGATGAATGGGAGACATTGTAGCTAAGATCAATCCTAACGTCCACAGATGCAAAATTTTAACTAGATATCACCAATTACTGATTGGGCAGTGGTGGCAAGGGGTGGTGGTGAGGAGCAGTAACCCTTCTAACAATTGCTTTAGAATGCAACAAGACAGTATTACAAGAGAACATACGTTTAGAGCTGTAAAGGGCAATTTCAAGACAGATACAAGGACATTTATCTTTACTCAGGGGGCAAATCAATGACTGGAAAAATAAATGGTGGTAGACACCAGGAGTCTGGACTGGTTTATAAAATAGCTTGATGCAGGGATTGGGTGGGTGGGTGGGTGGGTGTTCTGGAGGGATGAATTTAGATGGACCAAAGGGCTGTCTTCATCCAGATCAACCTTGTCATCTATTTAAGTCAATAGAGAAGAATTTCACCCACGAATCTACATTAATTTGTGCTTGCCTTTCACAATAATAATGGAGGAACTATCTATTGATCATAGATTCATAGATTCATAGAATTTTACGGCACAAAAGGAGGCCATTTGGCCCATCTAGTCTGTGCCGGCTCTTTGAAAAGAGCGATTCAATCCCACTGCCCTGCCCGCTCCCCATAGCCTAATAGACCTGTTCTCCCTAAATAAAGATCTAATTCCCTTTGAAAAGTTGTTATCGAATCAGCCTCCACCACCTTTTCAGGCAATGCATTCCAGATTCGAACAACTCGCTGAGTGAAAAAATTTCTCCTCAGCTCCCCTCTACTTCGCCTTGAAACTATTTTAAACCTGTGACCACGAGTCACAGATTCGCCCACGAGTGGAAATAGTTTTTCTCTATTTGCCCTGTCGAAACCCCTCATGATCTTATAAACCTCTATTAGGTCTCCCCTCAATCTTCTCTGCTCTAGAGAGAATAACCCTAGCCTATCTAGCCTCTCCTCATAGCTGAAGTCCCTCAATCCTGGCACCATCCTAGTAAATCTTCTTTGTACCATTTCCAATGTCTTCACATCCTTTCTGTAGTGTGGTGACCAGAATTGAACACAGTATTCCAGCTGAGGCCTCACCAAAGTCTTATAGAGGTTAGTCAGCACTTCCTGACTTTTGTACTCTATACCCCTATTTATAAAGCCTAGTATCCCTGATCAGCAAAGAGAATTTTAGGGATGTTGACCAAAGGCATGGTGAAAGAGAAATTTTCAAGAGGATTTTGAAGCACCGAGAAAAGGAGCAAGCTAAAATTATTTTTGGAGAGTTTCGGAGAGCAGGGTTATAGTAGCTGAAAGCTTGGCCATCAATGATGGAATAAGGGTATTATTATACAGACTTTTGTCAAGGACCAGGTAATACATTTGAAGTCGAGCATAAGGTGGAACAAAATGCTAAGGTTGCATATTCCCAAAAGATCCTTTAATATCTTCAGGTTCTGGAATCAAGGGTGGAGAGGAAACCCCGTGTGTCACCAGCGTGCATGAAGAAATTGACCTCCGTGCTTGTGTATGTCACCAAGGGGAAGCATGTGAAAAATAGGAAAGCACCAAGGTAATAATAATAATCCTTGTATTTGATATAGCACTTTTCACATCTTCTAGATGTCTCAAAGCGCTTCACAGAATACTGTAACATGAATTGACTGTATATTTTGTGGGCAAGTTGGGTACTATGTTTAGTACAGTGCATCTGAGCCATGCCTCCCTCACATCTCCCCATCGACCTGTTTGTGGGAATAGTTCAAAACATTCTACACATGCCCTTGCCTGCTGGCACAAAGTTTTAACTGGTTTATGCTGGGCAATCCCACTCATCAGAAACTGTACAGGTCAAGCTTCATGTAAGAATTTTACAGTCATCAGAGAGAGGAGATGTTCATCTCATCAGTCTGGACTGGCCACATATCTTCCTCCCCAATGTGGCTCAGTGTTACTCTTATCAAGTCTTACTCTGTCACCCACTGGGAGGGATCCTTCTCTTGCGCTTCCAATTTTCTTTTCTTTAGCTTTTCACGATCTCTCAAGCAACGTGGAGCAATGTCTACAGGCAAAATATAAAACAACTTGTCATGCAACATAGTTTTTATTAAATCATTGTGGGGTCATTCGGTTTTATTCATTAAGTGTAGCAAATCATTCAATGTGTGCTTGCAATGAGATATCCGACGCACAAACACCTTCCTGCAAAGGTCACTGGATAATTATCAGGAGTGGGAACCCTGACTGATTTTCTCTCCCTAGCCTGCAGCACTGAGGTCAATTGTAGCTCCCCTACTGTGGTTGCAGCTGAGATCAGCACACTTTAGCACACACAGGGCATCAAACTGGGGATCAATTTCACTCTAAGCTTTGGTTTTACTGACTGAGCCTTTACATTGTTATGCTAAATCTTTGTTAAAGTTATCTGTTTTGCTATCTCTGTTTCTCTTGTGTGTGAGCTGGGTGCATCTGTGAGCTCTGAATGATAATAATGTGTAATACAGTACTTCTAACCCTAACTCACTTCAAGGATAACCTTGCATTATGCTATTACAAAGCAAGACTAATTTTCTTTTCAAAGAGTCATATTTGCAACATGGCAATGCTAATTTGATGAATCTTTAGTGGGTACACTCTAAGTAATTAAAAAAGTTTATTGCAAGCAATAGATTAACTTACATTTATATAGAATCTTTCATAGAAACAAAATGTGAAGCATTTGACAATTGTTGTGTTGCATGCCAATCAATTGCTAGCAGTTGGAAGCAGTTTACTGATCTCTTTTGGGAGAAGGGGAGAAATTGTACAGAGCTGTTTTTTCTTGAAGGTTGTACCTATGATTGGGAATTGCTGGCGGGTATTTAAGAGTGTTGGAGAGAGTCCATGATTAGGAAAATTGTGTGGGGAACATAAGAAATGCTAGACAAAAAATGACCAAAGCCCATCGTCTAGTTTGCCTTACCCCTTCCTTGCAATCACATGCATATATGACCCAAACTATTTATGTACTATATCCCATAATGTTATTTCCTAAAAGAAAACAATCTCATCTGTGTTTGAAAGAATCAACACTTCCTGTTTCAACCACCTCCTTAGGGAGCCTGTTCCACAGGTTCACTATTCGCTGTTTGCATAGATTCATTCTGACTTTATACCCCTCTTCAATCGCAGGCCGTGTTCTCTGGTTTTACTATTCTGGACAAGTTGAAACAGCCTGTCATGATCTATATTGTCTACTTTCTAGCCTCTTTAGAATCTTAAAGACAGCAATCATATCGCCCCTCAATCTTCTCTTTCCAGCGTGTGCCCAATTTACTTAATATGCTCCTCATAGTCCAGTCCTTCCATTCCTTCAATCATTTTGGTTTTGCTCCTCTGTATCTTTTCTATTTCTCCAATATCCTTTTTGTACCATGGTGACCAGAACTCCACACAGTACTTACTCCAAGTATGGTCTCACCAATGATTTATATAGTAGCAGAATTAACCCACTATCTTGGCTTGTTATTGATCTTTTGATACATCCCAACATCTGGTTTGCTTTACTCACTGCTGCAGAACATTATTTGGAGTAAGTAAACCACTGGGGGCCAGCCCTATTGGTGTAACAGATAGAGCTGTAATATACAGACTGGGAGCTAGCTTGTTCAAATTCCAGTTCATGCTTAGTTTGTTGGTTTCAGAAGGTGAGCTTAAATTGGCCCTAGCCTTTCCATGGTTAAAGAGGGGAGAAACAGCCAGGCGTACTGGTCGTGGTCTTTCAACAGCATTCTAGTGGTTACTGTTCAACTTATTTGGGGGCAGTAAGAAAGAATTCTACCTTGCACCTAGCATGTCAGGTTTTGTGCATAATGATAACATAATGCATGCTTATCGGGAAAACATTTATCGTTTGTATCTCTAACCGGCAGTTTGTTAGAGATACAAAAGTGAATGTTTTCTTGACATTTCCCCACATTCAATGCGGAAAGATGCAACATTAAATTTAAAATCCCATGCTATAAAGCACTTTCAGAACATTGCATTACAAGGCAAATGCTTTACACAGCAAAATACAAAACGGAACATTAGGTATTGAAAGGAGGGCGGTTTCTTCTAGTTCACACATCTAAAATTGAATGATGTAGTCATTCTAAAGTAGAATCCTATTACATGCATAATATTGGGATGGACAAACGGGCTTGTTGTCAAATAGAAAAACTGACTTATTACATTATAGAGCAGCTACATTATTTCTAACAATGCAAAGAAGAAACAGTTGTAATATGGTAATTTTTTGTACATCTGGTGTATAGTAAATTATTCTGAATGTATATATATTTATAAGCTCTTAAGATCTACATTTCACCAACTCTTAAAATGCTTTGAGCCCTTGGCATTGTTGATTGCGAAGGGATCAATCGTTGCTTTATACAATGATAATGTTTAATTTCAGTAAGTTTCCTATACTTTCAAATTCACGATTAAGGTAATATTCAATATCACTAATGTTTTTGTCACACATAATTGCAGTGTATTATGGTAACACAGTCAGCTCACAATCCTCACGTAGCCTATACACCAGATGTACAAATATATTACCATATTGTTACTATTTTTTTCTTTACATTGGTATTAAATAACGCAGCTGCCCGACTATATAATAAGTCACTTTGTGCATTTGACGAAAAGCCTGTGTGTCCATCCCACATTATGCATGTAATAGGATTCTACTTTAATTTACATTGATTAGTAACGGTTAAGCTTTCAAATTGAGCAGCAATCTTCAGGATTTGGAATGTTGTCTGTTTAAAATAAGTAACTATTTAATACATATGTAGCTTACACTGGAGAACATTGCCATCCGAAATTTGTAATCCTAAATTTTTCATATTCTAAGACCCAAGACAATTTTCTTACATTTTTAAATTATATATAATTCTGGAAAAAATTCAAAATCAGATTTATTTCGGATGCTGTGCAATCTTACATTTAAGGCAAAGGTCTTAAGGTCAAGTACATGTATGGTGGTTGGGAGAAATGCGACCTAGGTCAAGATTTACTTTAATAACTTAACATTTCAGAACATCCAAAATGTTTACAAATTCTGAAATATTTAACCTAAATTTCGAAGCTGGTTTTCCATTAATTCTTTTGCGGTAAACTGCCTTCAAAATGAAGACTGAATTGAACAATTAATCAAATTCTGGGCATTCTAAAATGCTATGTTAATAAAGTAAATTAGACCAAGGTGGAATTTCTTTTAGATTCTTAAAGGTTCAATTCACTGAAATGAACTAGTGTAAGATACAATCATGGGTTTAAAAATATGTATACAGTTTTTGCAATTAGATTTTGTTATTGCTGCTATATTCCTTGCATTGATCTTTAAAAGTAGTTTACAAGTTATTGCATCATTCTGAAGAAATATACACCCTGATATTTCTTTAAACTTGTTTCAATTATCTTCTATCACAAACAGAAATATTACCTGGAGTCTTCTCCTTCCTGGAAGATTTCTGGGTCAATTGTTCCATGACATTGTCTATGTCTTCCATATTGCTGAGAATTTGCTTTCTTCTTGAAATAATAAAACAGCAAGAGATGAGTTTGAATCAGGTAATGATGTTTCCTTTTTCGAATAGGTTGAGATAGTTTCAGGAGAACACACCCACTGAAGCAGTGTTATCTAACATGTACAAGATGGAATTGTAGCAACGTCCAGATGCATTTTTTTCTCTCATTCATATGATGTATGGCTGATGTAGCAGGAAGAATCTTGTAAATGAAAATGAATGTTTCCTACTGCAAATTTACAACAAATCTATAAGACAAATTACCTACAACTCAATCGTGTGTCTAAACTACTGTATACTCTCAAAAAAACTGGTCACATACTCAAAGCATTTAGAGATTTTTTACATTTAAAGTGTTGTGATAATGCAAGTTATTCAATTTTTTAACTTCCATTTAAGAATCTGATTTTAACAGTATGGGATGGAAACTGTGACCTGTGATGTGTTACAAAACAAGGAAGCCACTCAATTGATGTCTTAATTTATTGATTGTTCAGCTGGTGTAAACCCCAACTCTCATCTATATTAAAATGCTTTGGCCCAGATTCAATTGTGTAACATGACATTGGAACGCTGGTTAACATGTTACTGGATTAACTAAAAAAAAGAATCATAGCTAAAATGGTATTCCACTACCTGGCAGTCCAATACCTCAATCAATGGTTAATAGTCCACCAAACAGATGCAAAGAACCAATTTCGGACCTAACCATTCTGCTGGAATGAGGCGAGTCACACCCAGCAGTAGTTCATAAAACAGGATATTGATTGATTTCATTTTTCAACTGTGTTAATTAACACTCATAAGATCCAATTTTCACCCTTTGCATTTTACAAACACAATTTTGAATCACACGCTTATAGAATTTAATTTTTTTAGAATGGAAAGTTGTTTCCTTCAAGTTTCTAAACTGCTCAAATTTAATTATTTTAAATATTATTTGGGTTCACATTTGAGCAGTTTTTTTTTCATGTTTAGTGGTATGGTAATGCATAGTGCAACATTCAAAACACAAATTAACTTATTTAAGAATACAGTATAAAGGACTTTGTTTATTTGTTTGCCATTCCACATTAAACACTGATCAGGCATGATAAAAGAGAATTGCCTTTCCCTGATTAAAGCATACGAGTGGCATGGGTGCTATGATAATAAAATAAGTAAACCTTACGTTTCACATTGGGAGCGTAGCTCAAATTATATAAAGTGGAATTATTGTGTATTTTGAAATTGAATGCAGCACTGAATCTGTGCACAGCAGTGTCCAACAATCAGCAAAGAAGTGAGTGACCAATATTATTTGGAGAGTTATTGGCCAGGACACCGGGAGAAACTCCCTTCTCTTTTCGAATAGTGCCATGCGATCTTCACATGCACAGTCAGACAAGATCTCAGTTTAATTTCACCTGAAGGCTGGCTGTTCCAACAATACAGCACTTCCCCAGAACAACATTGGTATCTCAGCTCAAACGATACGAGTTCCAAATCCTGACGTGGGGCTTGAACCCACAATCTTCTGATTCAGAGGCAAGAGTGCTACCAACTGAGCCAGGCTGACATTGACATATTGTAGAAATCTATAAAATCATTATTTTTATTTTTACACAGAACCATTAAATATGCATCAGGATAAATTCTGTCTGAGTCTAGAGTGTCTCTATTTATATATCACTTTTGATCATCCAGAATTTGGCTTTTTAAAAAAAAATTCTGTCTTAATTTGAAATTGGTTTCCCAAGTGCATAAATAACTCGCAGAAAATTAGCTTCAAAATTAAGACTATATTTAAGAATTTACTAAATACGAAGGCACTTTGGAATGTATATTTATCCCACACCCAGATATATTTTCTATCATGTTGGGGTGGAAAGCATTTTGCTTTATTCTTCCCTATCCTTTACTGAGTCACAGTGGCATGCAGTTTCACCAGTCATCTTCCACTACCTCAGCCATGTGGTCAGGCATTTAATGTCTGATATTACAATCAATGTGTGAACCAAGGCATGTTAGTTAACCATGAGACCTTAATTTCACCTGAAGGCTGGCTGTTCCAACAATACAGCACTTCCCCAGAACAACATATATTCAACTAATGTCCACATATACAGACTTCATAGCAGGCATCCATGGTTAGTGGATCTCTGTGCGAACCCAAGATGTCGTTTTACCTCTGTAACTTAATGCTTCTGAGGCCCAGTGTGGTTCATCAACTATTTTTTTGGCTGACATCAGTGGAGTTCTGTAGGGTATTGGTTAGAGAACTCCCTTGCAAAGCAGAAGACCCAGGTTCAATTCCAGGATGGGGCAAAATCTTAGTTTCCTTAATCCGGTGGTTTCCAAACTGTGGAGCACGCCCCCATTGGCTGGAGGGTGGGGGCGGCCATTATTTTTCCTATTACAGGTAAACCCCACTTAACGTTGTGATATTTGTTAATAAGTCGTTCGCCAGTGGGTGGCAAGGGGGTGCTAAGGCGCTAGGCCCTGGGAATGAGCAAGGCCAGCAGCGAGAGACGAAGCAGGCCAGCAGCGAGTGAGACCAGCAGCGAGTGAGTGAGCAGGGCAGGCAGTCAGGGAGCGAGTGAGTGAGCCAGTCAGGGAGTGAGTGAGTGAGCTGGGCAGGCAATCAGGGAGTGAGTGAGTGAGCCGGGCAGGAAGAAGCGTTGCACTGAAAAGCAAGCTCACACATCACACTAACAAATTCGAAGTGTTGTAAATTGTAAATATAAGTACAGTAATTGGTTTCACATTTTTAATAATTTTTTCATTTAATTAAAACAATTTCATGTTTTTTCTTAATACTTAAAAAAAAGATTAAAAACAGAAGAAGAAAATATTGAATTTGCTGTTTGGAAGTTTGGAAGCCACTGCCTTACTCCATATAAAATAACAAGAACTTGGTTACTCAATCAACATTTGTGGAATAACAATAATAATAATAATCCTTGCATTTGATATACAGCTTTTCACATCTTATCAACGTCCCAAAGCGCTTCACAGAATATACTGTAAAGTGAATAGACTGTATATTTGTGGGCGAATTGTGGCAACCAATTGCACACAGCAGTGTCCCAAAAACAGTCTTGGGTTGAAATGACCAATTTTATTATTGTGTTTTTTTGGACGGATTATTATTAGGCATGTGGAGTAAGGAAACTTGCCCAAGGTTTCGCCCTGACCTGCCTGGATTCAAACACAGGTTTCCCCAGCTTGGTCTCCCCATCTTGCAAGACAAGTGCTCTAACCATTAAGTCACAGGAGCTCCACGAATACTGTTGAGCACAATTGACTGTCCTAATTCGCCCACAAAATATAGTCAATTCAGTTTAGAGTATATTCTGTGAAGCGCTTTGAGATGTCTCAACATCGTGGTAAGGTGTTATATCAAATGCAAGTATTATTATTATCAGCTCACTCAGAACGGACCTGAGAACCTCTGAGCGGTGTAGTTTAGTTTCACAACTGGGAATTTCCTTTACAAATCCAGCTTTCAGGGCTTGGTAAAGCATTCAACATCTGAAAATACAATTGATAACACTATATCGAAAATTTAGAGAAAAAATACTATCTTAAATACATCAATGCTGCTCCACTGTTAGCTCAATGTGTTATAGTGAGGCAGTCAGATGAGGGGTATTGTTTGGTCTGTACCAAATTAGTCAATCTCAGTCACAGTTATGAAAGGGATGGATATGGGTGGATGGGGTGGGGTGGGGGTGGGATCAGTTATGATTCCTATTACTGAACAATACATGTATATCATAGAATCATAAAATTATACAGCACAGAAATTGGCCCTTTGGCTTATTGTGTCTGTGTGGGCTCTTTGAAAATAGTTATCCAAATTAATCCCATTCCCCTGCCCTCTCCACATGGCCCTGCAAGCTTGCACATCCCAAATAGAACCCCTGCAATCTGGCTTCCATGCAGCCCATAGCACGGAGACAGCCCTGCTCAACGTCGCTAACAATATTCTAAACATCTGTGATCAGGGCTCCCTCTGCCTACTTGTCCTTCGTTACCTCACTGCTGCCTTTGACACTGTCGACCACTCAATCCTCCTACACTGCCTCTCCTCCCAGCTCAATCTTCACTTACTTGCCCTCGCCTGGATCGAATCTTACCTCTCTCAACGTCTCCACTTTGTCGCCACCAACAGGTTCTCCTTCAGCCCCCACAATGTCACCTGTAGAGGACCCTAGGGCTTTGTCTTTGGCCCCCTACTTTTTGACAACTACATGCTCCTCCTTAATGACATTATCATTATCAGACATGAGGTCAACTTCCACGAATGACAACCAACCCTATCTCTCTGCCTCTATCCTCAACTCCAGGATCACTGCTGTTCCTGACAGACTGCCTGTCAGACATCAAGTACTGGATGAGAGCCAACTTTCTACAGATGAATGTCAACAAGACCGAGGTCCTCCTGATGGGCTCGCGCCAATGCCTTCACGCATCTGGCACTGGCAACATTGACCTCCATGGTTGCACATTCAACCTCACCAAGCCAGTCAGGAATGTACATGTCCTCAACTGTCTTTCCTCCCCCACATCTAAGGCATGACAACCCTCACCTTTGCAATATTGCCCGCCTCAGCCATTACTTCACTCCTTAGGCCGCTGAAACTCTCATTCAGACCTTCATCACATCCCGGTTCATTTCCCAACAGGATGAAACTTTGGGCAAGTTTCCTTACTCCACATGCCTAATAATAATCCCTCAACAAAAAATAATAATAAATTGTTAATTTCAATCCACAACTGTTTGTGGGCCATGCGCAATTGGCTGCTGCATTTTGCCCAGGTATATATAGTCAATTCATTTTCCCTTATATTCTATGAAGCGCTTTTCACGTCTAGAAGACGTGAAAAGCACTATATCAAATGCAAGGATTATTATTATTAACTGGGAACCCCTTTCCCTTCCGCAGTCAAAAACTCTACCAATACTCACTATCTAGCCTCACCCATGATGAACGATAAGTTGGCTGAGATACAGCAGGGAGGGAAAGTTCCCATGTGCTATACCCCAGTATGAGTCAGCGCCTTTTAGGAAAGAAGGTGAGAGCACAGTTTTATAAAATAACGTGGAATGGAAAAAATGTACAGCAATTAAGAAGAACTAGATTTTTTTTTAGTTTTAAGAGAGCAGCAGATAGTTATTTGGGGAGGACAAGATTTCAGGGCTATGGAGAGAAAAAGGGCCAGTGGGATTGAGTTAGATTGCTCTTTTTGGAGCCAGCACAGACACAATGGGCTGAATGGCTTCCTTCAGTGTTGTATGATTCTATGATAGAATGGAAACAGTCCTTTTGGCCTAATTACTCCATGCCAGTGTTTATATTCCAAGCAAGTCTCCACCCACTCCTTACTCCCTCCAATACCCTTCTATCATGTGTTTTTTTCAAACTAATTTACTGTAAATATTGGCATTTGTCAAAATATTTCCAGGTTTTACAGGGGTCACTACTTTATTTTAATATGGTGTCAATAAAGCACAGCAAAGGCCAAAGTAAATGTATCAGCATATCCTGGCAGAGAATCAGTACAATTTCACTGAAAAAGAGGACATGGATCCTTTGCTTATGTTAGATATAGTAAAGGAGCATAAAGAAGGAGCTTGTGTACACACCATAACTAAAATTTAGATACCCTATATTGCTCTGTGATAATTAAAAAAGAATGATGCCCTTTTGCTTTCACAATCATGAAGCAAATACAGTCATAAATTTTTCCTCCCTTCATTAAAATAGAAAAGACAAATGTGTAGCCTGTATCGTAAATCAGTCTGTGATAATTTTATTGGACACTGAATTCTACTTAGGGTATTAAAATCCTTTCTCTGCTCTTATGTTTATTTCCCATAATATGACTTGTGGGGAATAAACAGAATGCACAATTCAGCACTCAGAGTCTAATTTAAAAAATGGAGTGATAGAAACTTACTACCTTTTATCTTCTTGCTAAAATTTGTGCTTTGAATGTTGAAAATTATAGCCCTTAGGCCAGCACAACAAAAACATGTTTTTTGTTAGCTCCAGCAATGCTTGCTTTAACAAACTTATCTACGCAATAAACTATTTTCTCCCTTTTAATTCATACAGTTTTAATGATTTTCAGTGCATGTATATTTTGAACTGTGAAAGTAATGTAATAATTTCCTGCATTTGATATAGCACCTTATCACATATTCGAGAATGTCTCAAAGCACTTCACAGTATATACAGGGAAGTGAATTGAATATATATTTTGTGGTGAAACACGTTAACCAATTGCCCACAGCAGTATCCCACAAACAGTCGTGAATTAAGTGACCAAGTTATTATTTTTTTAAACGGATTATTACTCCTGGAAAAGCAATCCACCAATCAACTCACAACTTACTGTTAGGTAAACAGAGGCATGTGGAGTAAGAAATGTTCCTAACATTTTGCCCTGCCCAGGAATCCAGGTTCTCACAATTGTAAAGCGAGTGCTCTAACCACGAACAACAACTTGCACTTATATATTTTTTCTTGAAGGATTATTATCAGGTATGTCCAGTAAGGAAACTTGCCCAAGGTTTTGCCCTGCCAGAATTGAACCCAGGTCTCTCACTTGCTAGGCAATTGCTCTAACCAATGAGCTACAGGACTCTTGAAGTCAATCCATTTGATGATGGGGAGCCAATGGAGACCTCTTAATAGACCCAGAGACAGTTCTTGCCTCTGCCCGGTGTCTACACACATGCACTTTCCTGCAAAAGTCATTTGATAGTGATCATCAAAAGCCTTGGCTGTTTCTTCCCTTCATTCCCAGCTCAGTCACTGACACCAATTGTAGTGCCTCCTGTCACTACAGAAATCAAGTTTGCCATGGGATTAAACCTGGGACATTTTTTTAACCTGTGTAACTCAATCGTAGATTATGCGGTTCACTGGTTTAGTGGTTGCACTTTTGTTATTGAGACAGAGGTTAAGCTTTTCTACAGTTGTTTTAATAGCACCCATCCAGATGAGTGGTGAGTATTCAGTTACATTTCTGACTTGTGTTTGGAAGATAGTGGTCAGGCATTGAAGAGGTAAGAAATTAGTCATTCCTTGCAGAGTCTTTAGCTTCTAGCCACACTTGTAGCTACAGCTTTGATGTGGTTTGCTCAGTTATGCTTATCAATGGTGACCTCAAAGATATTGATGCTGGGGATCTGGCAATGATTAATTTATATCAGTGGTGACCTGTGGACTGGAAGTCACTGGCGATGCTGTCAAGTGGCAGAACCCACTCCCCGCCACCACCCCCCCACACGAACATAAGCACAGGGTTAGGGTAAGTCCGTGTTCATATGTTAATGTGTTTTCTGTTTTTTCTTGATTGAATATTTCATGATTTACACAATAAAAATAAAAATGTAGGAAATGTATTTTATTGAGCAACCATAAACCACCACTGATGTCAATGTTTAGTGCTCGTACTTACTAGGAACCTCAATGCTTCCTACTGTGATCACAAGACAGATTCCAGACTATCCACCCAATCATTCTTCCCATTGCTGGGGAATAACTAAGCTATTATTTTAATTGAGATCATAAAATTATAGGCCTTATAGGTCAGCTGGTTGCCTATGGTGGTGGTTTCTTGGCATGGGGTAAAATATCCTTAAACACATTCTTCAATAAGAAACCCTGCTGGAATGACCACTGACCTGCGGGATCTAGGCTTCAGAAGTAAATCACATTGGGATGTACAGTACTTCAAAATACTGAGAGCTCCTATTTCCACAACTCAAACCCTTAATAAAGAATCCCTTTAAGAAATACCGGAAATTAGACAAAGCTGTCCTCAGGTGATTTCATGGAACAACAACTTGCAGCCTTCACATAGGCCAATATAGCGGCCTTCACACAGGCCGGGGTCTCAGAGCACTTAATAGTGGCGGGGCTTGATGCCGAGCCAGAGGGAGGAGGTGACCAAACGCAGTGTTGAAGAGGAAGGTCTTCAGTCATGATCTAAAGGAGAGGAAGGAGGGGTACAAGGAGGAGGGATTTGGGAAGTGATTTGCAAAGCAATGACATCTTTATTTACAGTTTCTTTCAAAGATGAGGAAGAATTGAGGAGGTGATCTCACATTAAGCCCTATTTGTGGTTCTCTATCAGCACTCTGAGACACTGCCCTGTGTGGAGGATGCTATATATATTTCGCCCACAAATAGACAGTCAATTCACTTTACAGTTTATTCTGTGAAGCGCTTTGAGACGTCGATAAGATGTGAAAAGCGCTGTATCAAATGCAAGGATTATTATTATTATATAGGGGCAAGTTGTTGCTGAGTCAGCTAATTGCATGCAAAGCCAAGAGGCTGCACAGAAGAGTATAAGGTTACATTTGTGCTGTACAGGGAAGAAATTAAACTTAACAGTGAAATTGGCAGATAAGAAAATAGGCAGACGTGGGTACTTGCCACACCTTTATTTTATCTTCTGAACTGTTGTATGACTAATCAAAAATATACTTGACCAAGAGCAAAGTAGTGCAGACTGCCGTTCTCTGATAGTTCTTTTAAATAGTGCTGCCTCAGTGACCTTTTTTTGCACAAATATTCAGTGAATTTTTGTGCTGATCCAAACAAGGAATATTGGTTTGGGAGAATGAAATATTTTTCTACAATCTACATTGAGCAGCATTCAGCATTCAGCATTGTGCCTTTTCAGAATAGGTTTAGCACACTTCAGAGTCAGAGTAATGCTCTTTCTACACTCTCCTATTTATAGGGGTGAGAGTGTGACATTAAAAGTGTAAAATTAAATAATGTGTTTAAAATTGGATTAGAGTTATTTATAAGCAGACAGTGAACAATTAATGAAACTTAGAACGGCACTTAGTGCATATTTGCATTTCTTTATCTAAAGGGTAAATAATGATTGAACAGGTTACCAGAAATGGTGGTTGAGGATCAGGACACTGGGCTCATTAAACTTTATTGCTTTAATTAGAGGTTGGTGGAATGAGTTCTGTAGATGGATGAGAACAAATAGTCCAGAGGGCCTCTTTCATACAAACTTGTCTTGTGATCAAACAAAGCATTATGTGGCTCACACAGAGTGGAATACAGCAACAACAAATTACACATGTATAGTGCTCTTACCTCAGAAAGACGTCCCATAACATTTTTCAATAACGGGTTTTAGACCCGAACTGGGAATTGGGATCAGAAGGGGGGGAGGGGTGGGGGGGGGGGGAGTAGGAGGGTGGCCGAAGGTACAATCGAAGAGGAAGGTCTTCAGACGGGACTTGGAGGAAGCAAGAAGGGGTGAGGCGGGATCAAGTTCCAGAGAGTGGGCAGAGTATTGCTGAATGGGTGGGGGGAGCAAAACTGTCAAGGGCTTGAAGGTAAGAACAAGTGTTTTGTATTTGATTCTCTGAGGGATGAGGAGACAACAGTAAAGCAGGGCAAGCACGGGTGATAGGTTCCCTGAGCCTAATGGTGGAGAGGATACTAGATGGAGTGTTCTGAATAATCTGCAGTTTGTGGAGGGAAGAATTGGGAAGTCCAGTGAGTAGGCAGTTGGCGTAGTTAAGCCGGGACATAATGAAAGCATGGATCAGGGTCTCGGTGGCCTTCAGAGAAACCCTGGGGTGAAGACGGGCAATATTACTAAAGTGTGGAAAGGGGAAAAGGGTCAAGGCATTTATGTGGAGGATAGCCGAGGGTCGAAAAGGACACTGAGGTTTCAGATTGGCTTGGTGAGGTGAAGAGTGCAGCCATGAATGGTGACAGTATCAGTGGCTGAGGTGAGGAGGGGCTGCCGGGAGCCTAGCAGGAGGGCCTCTGTCTTGCTAACATTGACCTGGAGGAAACTGGGTCTCATCCAGGACTTGATATGCCATAGACGTCCACCTAACACGAAAGGTGCTATGCAAATCAAATTTTTTTTGTTGATGTCAGACAGACATCAACGTTCCTGGAGTCGAGGGTGGAGACAACGAGATAGAGTTCAGTGTCATCCACAGGTATGGGGTCAATTTTCACATGCCGAAAAGACATGGAGGGAGAATAATAATACTAATCTTTGCATTTTATATATCGCCACTTATCACACCTTCAAAACACCTCAAAGCATTTCACAGAATAAGAATAATCCTTACATTTGATATAGTGCTTTTCATGTCGTATAGACGTCTCAAAGCACTTCACAGAATATACTGTAAAGTGAATTGACTGTATATTTTGTGGGCGAAATGTGGCAGCCAATTGTGCAAAGCAATGTCCGACAAACAGTCATGGATTGAAATGACCAATTTTTTTTAGGGATTATTGAGTGGTGTGTGGAGTAAGGAAATTCACCCAAGATTTCGCCCTGCCTCGAATCAAACCCAGGTCTCTCGTTTGCAAGGAAAGTGCTCTAACCACAGAGCTACAGGACTCCATGAATATACTGTAAAATAAATTGACTGTCTACATTCTGGGGGCAAAACCCCAAATCCCACAAACTGTCGTGGATTGAAGTGATCAATTTATTAGTATCATTTTTTTTGAAAGAATTATTCCCCCCCCACCGTTACTCTGATACTCCAGTGTTACTTCCCAAGAATTTCATTCAACTGAGCCCTTCTAGCCTTAGCCATCCACTGCCTATGTTTAATCCACTATCTTCTGGCTCAGAGGTGAGAATGCTAAAAACTGAGCTAGGCTGACAAACATTTGCCTCATTTAAGGTGCAAACATTTTGGTTGTTTATTTTTCAGGTTTGTGCAATTTCTATTGTTATAAAATACAGTATGTACCTACTTTTTCTGCTATTCTTACAGAATCTTAATTACCTGCAATATCAAATGTGATCCCCCAGGGCTCTGTCCTTGGCCCTCTCCTTTTCAACATGTATATGCTCCCCCTTAGTGGCATCATCTGCAGACATGAGGTCAACTTCCACATGTAAGCAGATGACACCCAATTTCATCTTTCTGCCTCCACCCTCGATTCCAAGAACACTGCTGTCCTGATAGATTGCCCGTCGAACATCAAGTTCTGGACCAGAGCTAACTTTCTACAGTTATGCGTCAATAAGACCAAGAACCTCCTGATTGGCTCGTGCCAGCGCCTCCGCACCGCAGGCACTGGCAGTATCAACCTCCATGGCTGCACACTCCATCTCAGGCACTGGAAACTAGCTGTCTTGTTTGATCTTCAACTGTTTTTTGTCCCCCACAATCATGCCATGATCCCATCTGCCTTCCCTCACCTCTGCAATGTTGCCCGAGTCCAACCACTGAACTGAAAAGAGAACTGGAATGCTCATCTCCATACACAATGCACAGACTGCGGTGTTGCCGTCAAGCTGCCATATTACGTAGTCCTCGAATACAATATGCAGGTATACAAGGGGTGGGGTGAGAGGGAGGGGGGGGAGAGAGAGAGACAAGGGGAGAGGGGGGAGAGAGAGAGGGGGAATGTGATAATATACAGTATATCTGATAGATAGATAGATAGATAGATAGATAGATAGATAGATAGATAGATAGATAGATAGATAGATAGATAGATAGATAGATAGATAGATAGATAGATAGATAGATAGATAGATAGATAGGCAGGCAGGCAGGCAGGCAGGCAGGCAGGCAGGCAGGCAGGCAGGCAGGCAGGCAGGCAGGCAGGCAGGCAGGCAGGCAGGCAGGCAGGCAGGCAGGCAGGCAGGCAGGACTTGATATGCCATCTTGATCGGACGGACGGACATTTACCTCCTGAGGAGATAGGCCAACACCTGAGCCAGATCCACATCCTCCCCCGATCCCTCTCTCCCCTGTTACACTCTCTCCCCTGTCACACTCTCTCCCCTGTCCCTCTATCGTCCCTCTCTCCCCTGTCACACTCTCTCCCGTCACACTCTCTCTCTCCCCTCTCTCCCCTGTCCCTCTCTCTCTCCCCCCTCTCCCTTTCCCTCCCCTGTCACACTCTCTCCCCTGTCACACTCTCTCTCTCCCCTGTCACACTCTCTCTCTCTCCCCTGTCCCTCTCTCTCTCCCCTCTCTCCGTCACACTTTCTCCCCTCTCTCTGTCTCTCTCTCCCCTGTCCCTCTCTCCCCTGTCATACACACTCTCGTCACATCGAGGACCAACCAAAATGGCTACCTCGGACAATCGGTAGCGACACTTTATGGAGGAGATGCGCATTCCAGTTCTCTTTTCAGTTCAGTCAGTCCAACACTACCTCACCCCTTAGGCTGCTGAAACTCCCATTCATGTCTTCCAGGCTCAACTATGCCAGTGCCCTGCTTATTAGCCTTCTCAAATCATCCCTCTATAGGCTGCAGATCATCCAGAACTCTTGTCCTCTCTCACACCAAGCTCCACAACCCTATCTATCCCATTCTCACCCATCTCCAATAGGTTCAATTCAATTCAAAATCCTAGTACTCACCGTTAAAGCCCTCATGGCCTTGCCCCACCCTATCTCTGTGACCTCCTAAACCCCTACAAACCTGTCTGGTCCCTCCGCATAGCAGGCTCTGGCCTGCTCCATGTCCCCGAGCCACCCACCCCATCACCGGAGGGCGAGCCTTCAGCCATTCTGGCCCCAATTTTTGGAATTGCATCCCGAAATCCCTTCGCCTCACCCACTCCTAGTCTCCTTTAAGTCCCACATCAAGACCTTCTTCTTCGAGCATGCCATTGGTCACCCCCCTTCCCTGCCCTCCACCCTCCCCGATCCCAACCCCAGCTCGGATCAGAAACACTGACTGTCCAGCACCTTAAGGACATCCTGGCGATATGAAAGTCATTATGCAAATGTAATTTTGTTGTTGTTGTTGTACATTAGTTGCCTCGGGATAGGCTCTGATGCTTAGTTGTGAAGGCAAATGCACAGCAAGAATAGATAACCTCCATTAGAGGTCTCTATCTACTCAACAAGGTCAAGTCCACACAGATTGACAGCCATCAATTAGTAACTCACTGAAAATGCATAAGGAGATTGAATTGCACTGAAGAACCACATTGTTTAATCACCTGTTTCATAGTCCTGTGAATGCATTGCTATCTGCATGCAAAGAAATATGAAATACACTGTTATTAAAGATTCAGTGATAAGCTTCATTTTTTAAAAATCCTTTAAAGGCTTGAGCTAATGGATAGCATAAGAATGTTCAAGGGACCATTAGTTGGAGCGGCCATGGTACTTACTCACACTCATAGACTACAGTAGCAGGAATCAAACGGCACTGTTTTCTTGCTCAGTAGTTTACAGATGAACATGGGAAGTAAGGCAATTCCCCACCCACTCCGTTCAGAGGGCTCCGGCCTGCTCTATAGGAAGATTTATTTAGGAAGAGCAGGTCTGTTAGGTTATGGGGAGAAAGCTGGGTAGTGGGCTTGATTTGATCTGTTCAAAGAGCAGGCACAGACTAGATGGGCCGAATGGACTCCTTTTGTGCCGTATAATTCTATGATTCTATATCCCCTGCACGACCCGCCCTACCATCAATGGACGGGCTTTCAGCCTCTCTGCCCCCACACTCTGGAATACCATCCCACAGTCCCTTCGCCTCGCTCATTCCCTCGCTTCTTTCAAGGCCGGTCTCAAGATCCTCTCTTCGATCATGCCTTCTGCTGCCCTCCCAACTCTCTCCCTCCCTCCCTCCTAACTCTCTCCTGCCCCTCCTCCCTACCCTGGCCCTGTCCCTTGCTCGGGTCCCGTCCTGACTGTTCAGCGCCTCGGGACGTCCTCCTGACATGAAAGGCGCTCTATAAATGTAATTTTGTTGTTGTGGTCGTCTTGCTCTCCTTGGAAATGCTCATGCTGAGATCTTACCCAAAGGATCCTTCATTCTGGTGGTGACCCTCAGCTCAGGTCCGAAACACTGATTCTCCAGCTCCTTGGGACATCCTCCCAACGTGAAAGGCATTCTAAAAATGTAATGTTGTTGATCTTGTTGTTATTTATTTGATGGTTCTGTGCTTGCATTGGATTGCCCAATTCCGCAGCACTCTGTGGAGTCCTGTAGCGTAGTGGTTAGAGCGCTCGCCTTACAAGTTTTGAAGGCATTACAAGCGAGAGACCTGGGTTCAATTCCAGGCAGGGCGAAACCTTGGGCAAGTCTCCTTACTCCACACGCCCAGTAATGCCCCCCCAAAAATCGATAATTTTCAATCCACAACTGTTTGTGGGACACTGCTGTGTGCAATTGGCTGCTGCATTTCACCCACAATATTGGAGATATTTAGAACACGTGAAAAGTGCTGTATTAAATACAAGGATTATTATTATTAACTTAAGAATATGCATGTACTGTACTAAGTTCTTCCCCATTGTTTGGCTTTATACAGACCAGAGAGTTAGGATTTTCCATCACCTCAAAGCGAGTACGTTTGATTCCTACATTGATTGCTCTAAAGTCTTCTGATAGGACAGTTTTCCTCAAACAGCCAATTTGGCAGAGTCCATATCAGCTTCCAGTATGGTATCTATTTCATCAGTCTGATGGCATTTTTTCTTGGGATGTATTGCTACATTTGGTATTGGTTTCTGTTGTGCTAATAACTCACAAGTGACTTGTGTGCTCTTGATTACCTCTTCATTACTAGTCTTGCTTGCATATCTGTGGGGCTTGAAAATAATACTAATAACCCTTGCATTTGATATAGCCCCTTATCATGTTGTTGAGACTTCTCAAGGCACCACACAGAATATATTGTGAAGTGAATTGACTGTAGGGGCGAAATGCGCTGGCTAATTGCACACAAGAGTGTCCCACAAACTGTCATGGATTGAATGACCACATTTTTTTTTAAATTGCAGAAAGCGATCCACCAATCTACTAACAATCGGGTTCCTGCTTACTGCTGGGTAAACAGAGGATTGTGGAGTAAGGTAACTTGCTTAAGATTGCCCCACCAGGAATTGAACCCAGGTCCTCTTGCTTGCGAGGCGAGCGTGCTAACCACTACACTATAGAACTTACAAACAATGTAGGAGGGTGGTGGTGGGGGTGGGAGGGCGCGGGAGTTTCGTTCCTTCTCAGACAGGAAAAAGATAAAAGTGCCTCTTACTAATAAACACTATCTTTGGGATGCATAACAAACTATTATTACACAGTGCATTCTGTTTCCATTCATGCATTATTCATCCTTGCTGATACTTGTAACACTAGTGATGGTAATAGTCATTAAATTCAGCATTGTATTGTGGGACAACTGCATGCAGTGCCATTTGGACTGTTGCCTCCAGCGGATTCAAAGTGGTCTGCCTCACTTTGCTATCCCTGCTCACAATCGGACTCAAGCTTCTTTAGAAATGGTGAACTCTTTCTAGATGGCGCATTCGTCAGCTGTTGCTGTCCTTGCCGTACGATTGAATCCTAATGTGGACTGTGGAGGAATCAGATTACAGTGCCTTAGTGAACACTATTCCAAGCTGTGCACTGGCTGCTCATCACTTGACATCAGTACATGGCTGTCATGGTGAAATATTTTTAGACATCATTAACAATTCCAAATTTCTATTCTGATACCTTCGGAAGAAGTTTGGATGCGTTGTTTGTGCAGGAGTAATTCAGGCAAACAAGTGTACGTGTTCGCCCATGAAACATAGAGTCAATACACTTTACAGGTTATTCTGTGAAGCGCTTTAAGACATCCCGAAGACATGATAAGTTGCTATATCGAATGCAAGGATTATTACTATACTTACCATTGCATTTCTCCACAGATCAATTTGTTTTCTTCTGAACCTATCTGTGTATTTCCGGCATAGCCCTGGTGTTCCATGACTCAGTGGTTAGAGCACTCACCTTGCAAGCGAGAGACCTGGGTTCAATTCCCGACAGGGCGAAACCTTGGGCAAGTTTCCTTACTCCACATGTCTGATAATAATCCCTAAAAAACCCAATAATAAATTGGTCACACAATCCACGACAGTTTGTGGGTTACTGGTGTGCGCAATTGGCTGCTGCTTTTCACCCACAAATATACAGTCAATTCGTTTTACAGTATATTCTGTGAATTGCTTTGAGACATTTAGAAGAAGTGAAAAGCTGTACATCAAACGCAAGGATTATTATTATTATTATTATAGCAGCCACCAGGTCAGTCAAATCTTACAAAGCATCCTTCATTGCATTATTGTGGATCTTCCACAGTATTCCCCACCTTCCCCACCCACTCACCATGAAAATATGCATACTTTGGTGCAGAACAGACTTTCTGCATGGAGGAGGTAAATGCTAGTGAGTGTTACTGATTCACAAGGAAGAAAGTATCTTATGTAATTTTTGACAAGGAGACAATAGGAGCAGCCAGTCCTGCCTGGCATTATTTGGAGGAAGCGAGAGAGATCCAGGATCTCAAAGAGGGTGATTAATAGATACAACCGCTTGGATGCAAGTGTTGACCCAAGAGAGACTTCCTCCCCAAACTAGTTATCCCTCAATTAATTTCTTCACAAAATACTGTAACTATACAATGCCATCTTGAGTTTGCTTTTGTGTCAATTCAGCATTGATTTTCTTTAGAAAGATCATTCTGTCTGTTTGGTAAATCAATAACTAGAGAGTATAGGATCAGGAGCTTCACTGGAAGAATTAATAGGATGGTTAGAAGGAGCCTTTCCATGTATTAAAAATACAGAATGCTTTGCTGCACGTGTCTCTTAAGGTTGAGATCGTAACATTCAAAAGGGAAATGGACAAACATACGAAGAAGAAGCATATAAATAGTACGGAGAGCTGAAATTAGAATAGTTACTTCCATGGATGAAGTTACAAGATCACAAGAGAAGTTTCCGATAAAGAAGATATTTTGGCTCATTTGATCTCATTCTTCCTCCAGCTGAGGCGCAGTGGACTCCTCAAAGGCTGTAATTTCTATGCTTTTATAAGGTCAGTAGAATGTGTTGCATTATGTCCTTTTGTTTGTCCTTTGTGCGTTGTGAATTCCACTTAGGTGTCTTCTAAGTGTCCTAATACTTACTTTCCTAGTGGATGATTCCATTATTAATTGAGGGGTTGCAGGAGATACAGAAGAGCCGCTACTTGTATCTGCAGCTAACTTGATCCTCCATCAATATAAGAGGTCCCTGGTTCTATAATCGCCCTGGACACAGTGGCCTAACACAGGATTCTTTTATTTTTCAATCATCTCTGAACCATAAGCTGTGTGAAAGTGAGCTTTTAGAAGGTATGGGATGTGTAGTAATGTCCTGATCTATGTTGCCCCCATATTGCATCAGAAATATCACCAAGCTGGGCTGATCTCCCTGATCAACAACAACTTGCATTTATATAGTACCCCTCATGCAGGGTCCCAAAGCACTCAAAAAGGTTATTGCACCACTCTCTGCACTTGCTTTTTCACACATATCCTGAAAGCATATTCTTTGGCTGAAACCTATTCTTTTTTATTTAATCATGTTACAAACATTTTTTGGCAGGGAAGGGGAGAGAAATTATATTTATTTAATGCAGTTTCTACAAGTGAAAGTGAACCAAAGGAGATGTCATTTTCAGTGAATTGTCTAATACTTTGTGACAGGTATTTAAGGAATTGGTTGGTTTTTGGGGGGGTTGGGGCAGATTTCTCCATAAATCAGCTGACAATCCAATGCAATAGTTGGAGTATGCTGCATTCTTTGGATGAAACATTAAACCAAGGTCCTGTTTGCCTGTTCAGCTACACGTTACAGATCTCATGGTTATTCAAAAAAAGAAGGGAGTTCCTCCCAGCATCCTCACCAACAAATTCTCCAAATAAAATTGCGTATTTACTTAATAGCAGTTTGTGGGTCATTGCTATGTGCAAATTAACTGCTGCATTTCACTACAAAATACAGTGACTACACTTTACATATCATATTAAGCTCTCCTCTTGAAAGATGCTCTATGAAATAATGATTATCATTATTTTTTCTAGCTTGGCCATAGATTAGCGCCTTATCATGTCTATTAGACGTCTCAAAGCACTTCACAGAATATATAAGATGTGGAAAGCGCTATATCAAATACAAGGATTATTATTATTATACTGTAAAGTAAATTGACTGTATATATTTGTGGGCAAAACACAGCAACCAATTGCACACAGCAATGTTTCGCAAACAATTATGGATTGAGGTGTACAATTTATTGTTATTGTTTTTTTGAAGGAATTATTATCCCTGGATAAACAATCTGCCAATTGACTAACAACTGGGTTCCTACATACACTAGATAAATAGAGGTGTGTGGAGCAAGCAAACTTGCCTAATGTTTCACTCTTTCCGGGAATAAAATTCAGGTTCTATCACTTGCAAGGCCAGGGCTCTAACCAATATGCTATAGGCCTCCACAATACGCTACATAGTATAAATTTCTGATGAAGGTGTAAATGTAAATTGTAAATAGGTGCAGGATATTCTTTATAGGAGCATCTAATTTGCTGAAAATTGTTATGCAGTTTGATTTCAGTCAGAGACCAACAATCAGATTCAAACTGAATGGCGTCAAAGTAATAATGACATATTACATACAGATTCTGTTGTGTTTGAAACTCCCACCTTTATAAAAGGAAACTATAGAAACTGTCATTCAAATCAAAAAAAGACCAAACCCGATGCAACTAATCCTTGAAGAAAGTACGTCCGCTTTGCAGATATTTGATACATCTAGTTTGTTTTAGGTAAGAGCCAATGTGAAAAGAAGTTACCTGATCACAGTACAGTACTGTAAAGTGAGAAATACTCTACAGTGCACTGGGGTGTCACATTAACCTGATGTTATAAAAGGGATAATGAATGTACATTTCCAGTTAGCCTTGTTGCTTTCAGTTATATTGCCAGCACTTGCTATTCAATCTGTACTGTATTCCCAAAAGGTCACTAAAACCAAACAAAATTAAAATGCTAAAGTTATTTAGAATTCTTTGCCGCAATTTAATTTTTTGCACGGGTACTTTTGGTAGGATTCCCTTATTAAATGTATTGAACGCAGATACAGTAATCTGACTTACAACACAACAATAATCTACTGTATATTGTACATTATACAACTTGAAGACTGACTCCTCTTAAATGTTTGCCTGTTGTTAGTGCTGGGTTGTGGATTAGCATTCCAACTTTCTTTTATTTCTTTTTATTCATGCCTTCATCACTCCAAATGCTTGTCAGCCTTCCCAATTCCTCCTTCTATAGGCTCCTCCTGACGTGAAAGGTGCTCTATTAAGGGAATTTTGTTGTTGTTTTTGTTGTTGTTGCAGATCATCCAGGACTTTGTGGCCTCGCCCCACACTACCTTTGTGACCTCCTAACACCCTACCAACCTGCCAGCTCCTTCCACTCAGGGGGCTCAGGCCTCCTCCATGGACCCTGACCCATTCCCCACCATCGGCGGGCAAGCCTTCAGCCACTCTGTCCCTAATCTCTGGAATTCCATCCTGCAGTCCCTCCGACTCGACCCCTCCCTAGCCTCCTTCAAGCCCCACCTCAAGACCCTACTATTCAATGGTCCCATTGGTCACCTCAAATCCCCTCCTTTCCCTCCACCCTCCCCGATTCCGATCTCAGCTCGGGTCTGAAACACTGACCTTGGTATATCCTCCCAACCTTAAAGGTGTGCTATACAAATGTAATTTTGTTGTTGCTGTAAAACAAAAGGACGAGAATTAAATTGTGACAAATGAGCCAGTCTATCGATGACAAGCTAACATGGGTACTCTGACTGTGATATGAGTGCCCCCTACAGGTCAATTTGGGGTTCAGCTAGCTGTGGGATTGAAGAAGTGCCACATTTTGCCCATGGATGCTTGAATTATGTCACTGCACAAGTAACAAGACAAGAACAAAACACTACAGATGCTGGGAATCTGAAACAAAAACAAAGGTTGCTGGGGAAACTCAGCAGGTCAAGCAGCATTCATGGAGAAAGGAAAAAGAGTCAACGTTTCCGGTCTACAACCCTTCATCAGGACCCAGTCTGGTCTTCTGTATGCCCCACATGCCCTCCCCGAAACTCTGGAACGCTCTTCTACTATCCCTCCGCCTTGCACCTTCCTTCCCCATCTTAGATTGGCCTGAAGACCTTCCTGCGCGACCATCCCTACGATCACCTCCCACCGACTCCGTCACTGTCAAGCTTTCTGGGATGCTATCCCACATGAGAGGAACTATGTAAATGTAAGTTGTAGTTGTTGTTGTTGATTTAGCAATATAGGATGCTTTGTTTATTGGTGCCTTACACTGTTCGGATTTACTTAGCAACTAATGCCCTTAGATTTCTTTTAGTTTCCCCCTTGACAAGTTAAATTCCATCTACGGAATATATATATAGCGCCCTCTACACTGGGTGGCGTCTCAGATCACTTAACAATGGCAATGCCTGAGGCTGAGCAAGCGGAAGGAGAAGGTGACTGTAGGCAAGGTCGAAGAGAGAGGTCTTCAGGCACGACCTGAAGACGGGGAAGGAGGGCATGATTTGAAATGGTTGAGGGAGGGAGTTCCAAAGTTTCGGGATGTAATGGCTGAAAGCATGGCAGCTGATGGTGCAGCGGGCGACTCATGGGACAAGGAGAAGGCCAGACCCAGTAGAGTGGAGGTAGGAGATACTACTGTGAGGAGAGAAGAGGTTAGAGAGATAGGGAGGGTGTCAAGGAGTGGAACAATTTAAACACAAGAGTGAAGATCTTGAAGTCAATCCAGTCTGTGAGGGAGCCAGTGGACTTCATAATGATAACAATATAGTAATCCTTGCATTTGATATAGCGCTTTTCACATCTTTTTGACATCTCAAAGCGCTTCACAGAATTTACTGTAAAGTGAATTGATTGTCAATTGCTCACAGCAGTATCCCACAAACAGTCCTGGATTGAAATTACCAATTTTTATTATTGTGGGTTTTTTTTGGACAGATTATTATTAGGCATGTGGAGTAAGGAAACTTGCCCAAGGTTTTGCCGGATCTGCCTTGATTCGAACACATGTCTCACGCTTGTAAGGCGAGTGCTCTAAACACTGAGCTACAGGACCTCCTGTAGCAAGGACTGGGGTAATCGGGGTATGAAGAACAGAAACCAGGAAGGTTTTGTTTACTCAGAACATAATCAATAACTGTAAAATTTGCCGGGGAAGGTGAATGATGCCTGGATACAGCACTTATTTATAAAGCAGCTTAATGCAATGGTGGTGGAATCATTGAATGGGTATTCTGGAGAGAAAAGATTAGACCTTCTTCGTCCAGACCAATTTTGTGAAGAGCACTATATAAGTGCTAGTTCTTGTTCCCTTGCTAATTAATAGTACCTGAATCATAAACAAAAGCCTTTACTGTGCCCCAACAATTTACTTAAACCCAGTTTAAGAAGAGCATCACCTATGGCATCCTTGTGTTATCATCCCATCAATAAGAGAGTCCAATCCTCAACCAGTTTCGAATATATTTTCAACCAGTTGAAAATTTCATTCAGTTTTACCAAAATCCTCCCAGGAAAAGATCTGAATGGAGTTTCCAACTGATAACATAACATGCCGACAATAAAATACAATTGATAAAAGCAAGAGCACTGTGTTCACTAAGATTCCTTTTAAACAATGTTTTCAATAATTTGTTTGTTTATCACATTCCAGTAATGACTCCCACTAGTATCTGAGTGTGTAGATAACACTGACGATAATGTAGGACTTATGAGGGTGCCTCAGAACATAATTCATGATAATAGGATTACTTTAGGAAGCAGCATACTGCTGCGACTGTGAATACAGTCCTGTCACGATTAGCCATCTGTGGATTGCAATTTTCAGGGTTAAGATATATAGAGCATAATGTTCAAGTGTTAAACTCATATTTTTTTCACTGTAGGTTCAACCATTATACCAGGAGTGAGTGGTTTTAGGGTGCGGGTCATATGAAGAACTATTCTTCTCTTTAGCCAACCATATTCATCAGCCAAACAATAACATATCACAAGTCACAATTTTCACCCTGTTCCTTTACTGGACATTAGTACTGTATATTTTTACATTACTAGTTTTTCTCCAGTGGCAACTAGTTCTGACGAAGGGTCGTGGACCCGAAACGTTGACTCACTTTCCTTTCTCCATGAATGCTGCCTGACCTACTGAGTTTTCCCAGCAACTTCTGTTTTTTGTTTCAGTAACATATACTGGTTGGTTTTGCTGGTTCTAGACCAGCAGGATCCCGTTCAGAGTCGAATCTCCAATTGCCAAGTTAGAGCTTGTGATGTTCTGTACCTATATGAAAACCATCTGTCATCACAACTGGAAAAGGTTACCAGAAATTATCACCTAGGCCCTGGTGCTGATTTCATTTCAGAAACAGCTTGTTGCGGTGATGGGAGGTTGATAATAATAATCCCAAGAGCAGAGAATTTGACTTCCACTGACATTTTTAGGAGAAATTCACAGCTTTCAGTAAACATTTCCATGTAAGTATAGAGATGGGCTAATTATATGTGTGAATGCAAATGCTTTGTGTTCGCTTTTCTTTCATCAATTTGGTCATACACTCGTAAAAATTATAGCAGCACAGAAGAAGACTATTCGGATCATCAAACCTAGACTGATGCTTGCTCCTCCACCACAGCTATCACTGTAATAATCCAAATTCTCTCTCCCATTGCCCTTTTAGAATGTTTCATTTGAAATAAAATATTAATTTTATTTATTTTATATTGATACAAAATTCATAGTCAATCCACTTTACAGTATATTCTGTGAAGCGCTTTGATACGTCTCAACAACCTGATCAGGTGCTATATCAAATGCAAGGATTATTATTATAATATTTATACAATTCTTATTTATTTAAATGCTTGTATGGCTTTAACTTCAATAACCACTTGTGACAGTATTTCATGTTCTAATAACCCTCAGTAGGAAAAACAGTTTTCTTAATGCTGGAATGAGTATCATAAATCTATTTCAATATAGGAGATGAATTTGAAAAGCATAAGATAGGCACATTGCACCTCAGTTGTGAATATTTATATCTGTTTTTCTTAAACTTGGACAACAATACTGACATAAAACAGCATAAATTGAAAAATCCCTTGAAATGGTTAGGAATCAAATTGCAAAAGAAAATTTGATGATGTGGAATAGACAAGGAAATCGCTTGAGTCAAAAGCTATTCCTGCACATCTGGCCATTGGAAATGGTCTAAATTCAGGTATTATATAGATGTGCAGTTAGCAGAAGATTTTGATAAGAAATTAGAGGTGGAAGTAGGTGGAGGGATGATGTTTATGTAAAAGGGAAGCGCTAGCAATAATATCTAATTTACAAATTGTGTAAACTATGTGACCTGAATGAAGTACAAATGCTCTATGTTCCCTTAAATCACGTCAGCAGATAATCAAAAGGGTGAGAAATGCAGGATCTACAGTACAGCTGGAGGCACTGGAAAATCATATTCTGGTCTGCAGTACATGTATCCAAATATAGTGTGAACTTTCTGACCTAGAAGGAGGCCATTGAACCCATCAAGCCACTGGCTCACAGAAGATGGAGAATAATTCAATCTTATTGCCCAGCTTTATTCACATACACCCTCAAGCCCCTGTCTTTCAAGCCTGTCTACTTCCCTCTTGAAAGCTACAGTCGACTCCGCCTCCACCACCCTACTCAGCTGGAGATCCCAAAAAAACTCTCTGAGTGAAAAAAATCTTCCTATGTTTTCCTTTATTCTTGTGACTCCCTCTTAACTATGTCTCCCAGTCACAGACTTCCCTATCAATGGAAATAACTTGTCCTTTTTACCCTACATTACATTTGTCTAGAATTTAATAATACTAGCAGTAATAGTTATCCTTGCATTTGATATCGTGCCTTATCACATTTTCAGGCGCTTCACAAGATATACTATAAAGTGGATTTGACTGTAGTTGTGAGTGAAATATGGCAGCCAGTTTGGGCCCAGCAATGTTCCTCAAACAGCCATGAAGCACGACCAGTTTTAATTTGGAAATTTGTTGGCCAGGACACTGGAAGAAACTCTCTTCCCTTTTCTAATGGTCTCATGGGATCATCCACCTGATCAGGCAGATGAGACATTGGTTTAATGTCTCATCCAAAGGACAGCACCTCCTACAATGTAACCCACCCCTCATACTGTCATCTTTTACTGTATGTGATTCAAAGTCCTGACCTGGAGCTTGAACATACAAACTTCTGACTTAGAAGGTTATCTTATTATGGAGCTGGCATCATATGTAAGTTCAAGCTTCCATTGCAGAACGAGGAACAGGCCAAGTTCCTATAGCAGAAAGTCAAAGCTGCAGTTTCCAGCATAGGGAAGAGATTGAGCCACAATAGGTTTCCTATCTACTACAATGTGATCTTTTTCTCAATTTTGTTTTCATATTACAGTACAGTACAAAGAAAGTAGCTATATTTTATTACTCTACCTTGATATGTGCAGTGATGCAATGGTAGCATTGTGTAAGCTGTGTTTACCAACTGCAAGGTTTTGTGAGATATTTTTGCCAAATATCAAGCAGTGATGAGGATGCTTATTTGTGAGGTTGCTAAAATTGTAACTGGATGGAAAAAATAGAAAACCTTCACGGAATTGAAGTGTTCTATATAGAACAAGAGTGGAATAACATGCTTAATGGGACCCAAGGATTCCTAAATTCTTCCAGCAGTTCTTTAAGAAATGGATAATGTGCAAACTTCTTTCTGAATAAGCTATTACTGATAATATTTTGTTGATCATTTTTGTGATTTTCTACAACCATATTTTACTGCATGTACAGCACTCTCAAGAATCTCTGCGTAACAGTGCGAAACTATATAAACCCAAATGTGATATAATCAACAACAACAACAACAATTTACATTTATAGAGCGCCTTTCACGTCGGGAGGACATCCCAAATGGCAGATATGTCACCCTGGCTCCATTGGTTACCACACTTGCCTCTTGTAGACATAAGGTTGTGAGATCAAGCATCTAGACTTGAACTCAACATCACCCAATGCAGCTTTCCAGTATCTCACCCAATAATGAGCCTTGTAATATTGGTTGAGATTTTTGAGATGAAGTGCAGTTTATCTGTTCAGGTGGATGTTAAAGATTCCATAATATTATTCAAAAAGGAAAGGTAATTTATTTTGATGTTTTGGCTAACAACTCCTGCACATAAATTCCCCCATTTACTCATGGCTATGGTGGGATGTTGCTGGGGACAAAAGTGCTACTCTTTTTGCCTGCAGTGACTTCATTTAATAATAATCACCATAGGCCTCTTTGAGCCATTACGATGTGATCGAGCTATAACTATTTCTTCTTATTTCCAGGAACCATAATGCCAAAGTTGAGCTCATGTACAACAACAACAACGACAACAACAACAAAATTACAAATGGATTCTGTAGGCATAGTGAAGCCTTAATTTGGGAATTTAAAACTATTGCACCTAACAATGAGCCCAAATGATTAGACATGCACTTTTAGGCAGACAGATCCCATCAGAAGCCAACACATATATATGTCACATGCAATTTAGGCACAACAATATCAACAAAGGCAGAGAAGGATACCAGCAGCAGACCTGTTGTTTCAGGGCAACAACAATAACAACAAAATTACATTTATAGAGCGCCTTTCACGTCAGGAGGACGTCCCAGAGGGCAGAGTTGGGCTCAGGTGGTCCTTGCCACTGGTTCCAGGCTAACATTCAACATTTAGGCGCACACATGAGAAATGACCACCTGGACAATATACCAGAAGGCTGCCAATGCCCTGTGATACTGTACCCCAGAAACAACACATCTTCAGAAAGGGAGAAATGGAGGAGCCAAAAAAAAGGAAAGGAAATCAAAGTTTTCCCTCATTTTTCAAACTATGTCATAGAAATTGTTTTATTATTTTTGTGTCTTCCTTTGACATTTTTACTGGGCGTGGAATGATTAGGTTTTAGTCACGGAACATTTGTCTGAATAAGTGGCTCAATTTAGAAGAAGTTTGGTGCTTAGCAACTACATCATTTACATCATAGTATTTTTGACTATTTTTTCATTTTGTAGTAGGCCTCATGCACTTTTGAGGGATGTTTTATTCTTTGCTGCATTATTTACCTTTTGAATTTGATTTTCTTTTTATTCTACAACTTTTGAGTGCCAGTTCCCAGGCTTATTAAATCAATGAAAATTATCTATCTTCAGATCCTCAAAAGCTACATAAAACTGGCTTTTAACTAAAATCAAATGTAAGACTTCTACAAAATCTGTCTGATCTTAAATTTCAAGACAATGATTTTAACATTGGCGTCCGATTCGATAGCAGCTTTTAAGAGAGAACTAGATAGGTATCTGAGGAAGATGAGTTTGCAGGGTTATGGGGAGAAAGCTGGTGATTGGGGTTAATGAAAGTGACTTGCTCAGTCAAAGATCCGGCACTGACTCGATGGGCCGAATGGCCTCCTTCTGTGCCATAACATTCTATGATTCTATGAACACTGAGGTAATGAGAACCAAATATAATATAAAGGTTTAAACAGAGTTGAGAATGTTGTACTGAGGTTCCAACATACCATACAAATTCTAAAGTAAAATTAGGGCAACAGTTGTCCGTCCGCTAGATCAGACATCTCAACCATAGACCACACAAAGTTAGGAGAGCATCTGACAGATATCCTAAACTTTCCAGCAATATCTCCATCAATGTAATTCCTATATTTAGACAGCAAGGATCTTGGCTGGATTATTTAAGATGGGAGAATGAAGAGCTCCCTCACTTTCAGAGTGATGAAGGTCCAATGAACAAATAATATAGATGTGGGGAACCAGAATACAGTCATAAGGTAGAACTTAGAAGAGGCCTGAACTGATCCAGTAAATACATAGGCTGCACGAATAGTAAAAGTAGTGTACAATCCAGAAGGTAAGTGACACAGAAGATGGCCCCATATTTGGTCTGCTTCACTCACTCAACTTTCAATCAATTTTTGTCCGATCATATTCGGCCCACAGCGAATAACATATCGTCAGTCATTCAAGCTCCCTAGACAACCTGCTCACCAGATGGGCATATAAGAATCATCTTCCCCTCCTCCTGGTTGCTTTGGGATTTATTTTGCATATTAGATTGAGAAGGCTTTGTCTGTCTATTTTTTTGAGGTGAATCACTAACTCGAACTGCATCTTTCGAACTGCAGAGATAACTATTTAAACATTTATTGTTTTCTACAGATTAATAACAGCAGGAGCCAGAGCCTGACTAACAGCGGTGGAAATAGGGTTTAATTAATATACAGTCATCAGGAAGTAAAACCAGTCGACCAAAAGACTGAATTTGCAATTTAAAAGATTAAATTTGATGGCTGGAGCAAGAGACTGAGTTCCTGATACTCCAGGTGGCTGAACAGTGATCAGTAAAGATGTAATGATGAGTTATTGCTCAGGCTTTCTGATGAGGTAGCTGGACAAATGGAGTATCTATGGATTCTGGAACTCTTTCCCTGTCTGCTCCCTCCAACCACTAGACTCCAGCCTGATCCATGTTCTTGATAGTAAATACACACTTTGGGGATAACATCTTATATTTTCTTAATGTGTATCTTTGCTCTGATGTACCATACCCTGTCCTCACATGGCCTCCTGGGGGAATGTGTTGCATAGATGCACTCAGATCTCCAAAGGCAATCAAGTAAAAGCTTCAGAGTATTCACCCATTCCTAAATCTTCATCATTTAACTCTGGTCTGCTTTCCTACTTCTGCCAATCCTCCACCACCCCCACTACCCCCACCCACCCCAACTGTCCCCAGTTGTACAGAAAAAAATAATTAAGACCCATAATGATGGATGATGTCACGACATGCATCAATATAGCAGATGTAGCTGTTTTCATTATTGTAATTGTGCATGATAAAAATCAATTCTCATCATACAGACTACCATTAAATTAAGGTCTGGTCCAAATGTTAAAATAAGCCAGGTAAATCTGGCACATTATAATTCAGGGATTTATTTAATTAATTGGATCCACTCCCCAATGTTATTAGTAAACTATTGCTGTTTAGAAAATATTCGCTTGATAAACTCTGTTGTGAAATGTAAACCAGCATTACTACCTGTAGTACAACTGCACATTTATGGCTGGACAACATCATTCACATGGAATGTTAAAATTATGGGTGTTAAAATTACTGGCAGACAAATAATCACTCCCACCCTGTGGAACTGTACCTTAACTAATGGACTAGATCCGATGGTCCCTTTCTTCAATCCAAATATCTATACTCAATTTTCTAGTGCAATATATAGGGCATTTCTTTTTGTTTAATAATGATTTCAGAAATTGAAGCAATTTTATTCGTGATTTTCTCTGCGGGTTTAACCATAGCTTTAGGCTTTAAAGTGTTGCTTCACTGGCTTTTGCCATTTTCAATGTTTGCATTGCATAAAGCCTCTCTAACCTATACCGGTCTTTTAAACGGATATTAGTTTCTACAATATTATTCCCTACAATTCATCACTGTGGTTTGACTCTTGAGACCTGTGATATAAAATGATAGCAATGATGCTTCTTATTTCATATGGAGCTATTGAATGCATGTTCTGTATGTTCTCTAATAAATGTTATTCAAGTCTAAGATATTTGCTAACAGCTTCTTTTCATAATTCAAATGCTCACACTGTAGCAAACAATTAATTAATCATCTAAAATGGTTTACATCTACCCATCAAATTCAGGTGCACAGATATTTAACAGAAGAACATGTTTGCAAAATGTATTTCCCTCCAAGTGCATTTAAAATGTATTAAATATTCACTCCAAATAAACAGATTTAAACTAAACAGACTACAGTACAGTATTTTCAACAAAAAAAATTTGGTTAGAAGTGTGTCTGACACATGTGGACTGGAAACCCATCACCATGCTTAAGAATACCCAAACCTGACTGAGAGCATACTCTCTCCACCCAGGCACGGGACGTCCCCTGCTTACCTAATTTCCAAGAGTATTTGGCACAGAGCCTCTCGGAAAATTGGTAACAACCATAGCTTGGGCACCCCAGATAAAGCATCAAGTACTACTGGAATTCAACCCATGGTCAAATGCCATGTTTCAGTATTGATTATGGCGGAAATCCATAGATCTCCCAACCCGGGAGATATTTTCAGTAGGATTCAATGACAACATGGAGTGACATCGCAGAGTGCATTTCAAAGATGGGTCAAGTAGTGTGTGTATGTGTGTGTGGGGCGGGGGGTGGGTAACTCAAGGTGTGGTCAAGGAACTAAGTACTGTATTGAGGTGGGATTTAAAGACAGATAGAGCAAGATAGAGTCAGAGTAGTGGATGGTGGGGGGCGGGGGGGGGGGGTGGAAACGGGGCTTAATACCAACAGGGAATATTGGAGCTGACTGGCTGCACCCATACGCAATGAATATGATCCACAATTCAATTGTGTTACAAATGAACCAGTGCTATCATGATGCATGTCAAAAGAAGGCTAGCTTGCTTATTATATAATACTGTACTTTCAACTAAAAAAAATCACCTGATCTCCTTTAGCCTGAAACATTGTTCTATCTACATACATTGTAGTGTTACACAAATACCTCCTTGTGGACTCCTCGGGAGAGTGTATTTTAAATACTTGTTTTATGAATTCAGTTTAGACACTCTATTTATATTTGTTTCTGTCGTGAGATCCTCCATGAAATTACTGAAAATTAAGTGAAAATGTTTGTGAAGAAAAAGGATACAGTACTTTCTGAAACAAAAAAATATTTTTCACCTGACGCACCCAGTAATCCTACCTTTATTTGTTCACAAATGCTAATTGAAATTTGTTTTTGATGTACAAATAACAAGAGTAAAGGATATGAAAGCTTTGAAGCAGAATATTTGTATTTTTGAAACATCGGGTAAAACATTATTGTGATTTAATAAGTAAAATACCTTTACTATTGATTCATAATTTAATAGTAAATAATTCTTAATAATAATCTTTACATTTGATAAGTGCCTTTCGTATTGGGACTTCAATTCAAAGCACTTCACAGGATTTACTGTAAAATGTACTGACTGTATTTTGTAGGTGAACTTCTCAATGATATGGAAATTGCAATATAATGTTCCTCTACATTTTTTTCTTAGAAAACTTCAGAGAGCAACAATGATGAATGCCTAATCTTACATAATTGATTTAATTTATTTACTAAGGTTAGTTTTAGTTAATTAGTAATAATATGGTGGTATTATCACCGAGATAGTACAGACTTAATATGAATACTGGATTGGTTTTATTTTTAAATAATGATTCCTTAATGAAAGCTGAAGCCTACAGATGGCTAATGATGTTTAGTCCTCTCTCCGAGATTTCTGTCTCTATCACAATTGTGCTCAAACCAGTTCCCATAGTAATGCTTAACAAGCTGCAGATTTAACTGGACATTATTATATTAACTTGATGCATTTTTTGTTGGATTTCTATCATTTAATTGGAAGTGAATGTGGCTTTTCAAAACATCTCTATTTTTCCATAATGATACCCCCCACCCCCTTCCCACACCTCAAGCAAAGGTTTACAAAATCCAGGTACACCACTCTGCATTTTTACATTTTGAGGTTAATGGGTAATAAAGCATTGCTGTGTTTAGAGCGAGCAGTGACTGGGAACAGAGGGAGATCATATAGACACTGGTGAAGCTGGTGACATCATCCCCTTAAGCAAGTAGCAGTCTTATTATATCTCCCCCCACCCGACCCAAAACTCTGGCCTCTTCTGGTCCAAGAATACATAGATGCAGGTAGGGCATTTGAAAGTGTGAAGACCCTTAAGAAAGCTAATTTTTCTTTTGTCATTTGCATTTCTATCATTGTACAGCATTCAGTGATAGAGGTAAACAGGAGCTGGAACAAGATATAGAACGTTTGTAATAACCTGATTCACGTTATTATAAAAAGAATAACAGTAATATGTGTATATAACCAAGCCGTAACTTACATAGATCATTCATTGATTTATGTGGGGTTCTTGAAACGTTTGCGGTTTAAAAGTTTGTCTCAATAATAATTTAAGTTTTATAGCAACCTGTGTATTTTACAAAATCTGTGTGCCTCAAAAAAATCTATCAACAGCAGATTACCTTGAAATGTGAGGTGAAAAAAACTAAGAATAAGAATCCTAGCATTTGATATAGTGCTTTTCATGTCTTCTAGATATCTCAATGCACGTCACAGAATATACTGTAAAGTGAATTGACTGTATATTTTGTGGGCAAAATGTGGCAGCCAATTGCACACAGCAGTGTCCCACAAACAGCCGTGGATTGAGTGACAAAATTATTATTGTTTTTTTGGAGGGATTATTATCAGGCTTGAGAAGTAAGGAAACTTGCCCAAGGTTTTGCCCTGTCAAGAATTGGACCCAGGTCTCTCGCTTGCAAAGCAAGTGGTCTAACCACTGAGCTACAGGTCTCCACATGGATGTGAATAAAGAAAGACAGCATAGTATAGCAGCATTGTACATCACCTACAGCATGAACATTATAGTCTAAAAACATAAGATTAATCTAAAGCAGAAAATATATTTAATTCCTTCTGGCTGGTCTCCTTTGTGTATGATATCTGTTTGTGACAAAAATTCTAATAAATACAATTTCCATTCACAGAACGTCATTTGTATAAAATAATATTTCAAAGTGCTTAGTTGACATCAGTAGATGCGGTTGACATTGTTAAGATACAAACTGCGTAATTGCACTCATCTCAGAATACGCACAGTCTTGCATGACACTTTACCACCGTAGCAACATCCTTTAATACACAAATACTTATCATGTTGCCCAAGGGTCATTCAGGGCCCGTGTTCCTTGACTTGTGGCCCAAGGTGAGATCATACCGTTCCATGGGCCTCTGGGTCTCAATTAATAGCCTTCTTGGTGTTTAGATGAGCTGTTCCTGCTCCTTTTCTTGCTCTCCAACAAAGACTGTGAGCATGGCATTCGGATGCAGGGATATCTCATCCTACATAGATTTTTGTAGAGACAGCCCCGTTCAAGTGTAATTATTTCATAAAACTCTAAGTTGACATCAGAGTTTCCTCCTATCTTCCTTCTGGGGGAGAGAGAAAGTGTCAAACTTGGCAAATGTCCACAGTGCGAATGATTGGAATCAAGTCCTCACTCTGTGGTGAATCACCTAAGGCAGACTCCTGTTTTATAATTTCATGGTATTAGAGTGCTGCTGCATTACCAAGATTGCCCTCGAGCGAGACTGTTGATTGGGATTTCAGCCCTCAACAAAACATTATTGAGATGCTACGATTGCAAAACTTGTTGGTAATAATAATAATCCTTGCATTTGATATTAGCACTTTGTCACATCTTTTAGATACCTTAAAGGGCATCACAGAATGTGCTGTAAAGTGAATTGACTGTACATTTTGTGGATGATATACGACAGCACAGCAGTGTCCCACAAACAGTCATGGTTTGAAGTGACCAATTTATTATTTAATATGAAGGAATAGTAATATCTAATGCACAGATTGGGGGAACTGCATTAAAATCCCAGCTATTTTTGACATTTGCACTATGATTTTTCCCCACCAAAAGGCCAAATCTTGCCTCAGGTAAGCACTGACTGGAGGTGAAGTCAGTTGTGTGAAGTTCTTTGAGCCGTCCATCCAGTACGAATAGTGCTATTTGTGTGCCCACAAATTACATAGACAGTCCATGTATTCTGTGAAGTGCTTTGAGATGCCTCAATGACGTGATAGGTCCCTGTATCAAATGCAAGGATTATTATTATATAAACGTATATGTTGTTGTGGTTGCCTGGTAGACAGGAGCCGAGAGAGGAATCAGCAGGGATCTCATAGTCACATTTCCAGTATCACCCACAAATGACTGACAGGCAGATAAAAAGTGACATTGTCCAATGCCAGACTGATGTGAGTCATTTGGTTGAGCTGCAAAGGGGGAGAAAATAATACATTAAAAAAAATTCTACCGGCTACTTTTTACCTTCCTCTTTTAAACGTTGACTAATCTAAATTCAAGGTGCTCGGTTGGTATTGGTTCAAAACATGCACATGTTCTCAGACGGAGTAAACCACGCTCTTTCGCAAGGGTTGCTGCCCTAGAAATAATACGGTGTGGCGAGTGACAGAGGAAGGTTGATTATTCCAGAATTACAAAGTGCCCCCAAAATACACGGCCAATACGCTTTACGGCGAAATCCGTGAAGCGCTTTGAGACGTCTCAACGACGTGATAAGATGCTATATCAAATGCAAGGATTATTATTATTATCAATGTATTACTACAATGTATCAGCCCTATTTATTTATTATCAATCAACAACAAGGCTGACTGACTGACTGACTGTGTTGTGTGTCTCTTGAGTGGAGCAGTCAAGTCAGTGCACTCTGTGCGTCCTTGGTGTTTGTCATACCAGCACCACCGCCTAGAGGGAGTTCACTGTGTTGTTGCTGACGGTGCAAGTGGAGAGTGAAATAACCACCAGAGCAGCAGCAAAAAAATAACCCCATGGCAGTCACACCAAGCTGGTGAGAGGGGAGACAGAAACAGAGGGGAAAAAGAGCCCAGAGTTTGGACCACAAGAAACTCGAGTTTGTTTATTGTTTTTTTTAAAAAAAGAACAAATTGCTTCCCTATCTCTCTTTGTTTTTCTTTTTTCCCTCCTCCCTTCCTCCCTCTCTTCCTCCCTTCCTGGCTGTTTTTTTTTATTAGATAGCAAAATGGCTATAAAAACAATTAAGAGCGGAGCCGGTGGACCAAAAAGAAAGGCAAAGGGTTTTTGGAGGTGAACAGCTCCCACACCGAGAGGATTTGCACCGTCGAGAGAGGGAAAGGGAGAGAGAAAGAGAGAGGCTCGACATCTTTTTCGTTCCTTTCTCCCTCCTTCCCCTCCAACACCCCCCCCCCCCCACCCCCTCCTCCTTTTCCTTCGTCGCGGGGATTGAGTGGGGGAGGGAGGGAGATTATTACATGGAGAAAGAGAGAGAGAGAAAAATCGATTGTATTTGATTCCTGGTGCAAACTGGTATCAGTAAAAACCTTTTTTTAAAAAAATATTAAAAAAAACTTAATTTGCTGCTTTGTTCCCCCCCTCCCCATTTATCTATCTAATCTAATATATGATTTATTTATATATCTACATAAATATATAATATTATAAAGAGAGTAACTGTAATGCCCCCCCCATGCTGTTTGCTTTAGTAATAATCAGTTCATGGATGTGAGTTGTTTGTTGTGATTTATTTGCATGCAAGCCAATAAAGGGCTCTGTGTAAGATGGCGCGTGGCGGTCACGTCAGCATGTGATTGACAGGCATGAGCCCTGCTCTGTCTAATCTGTTTTCCTCCCTCTCTCTCCCTCCCTCCCTCCCTCTCTGTATCTAATGATAATAATAATAATAATAATCCTTGTATTTGAGACAGCGCCTTATCATGTCTTTGAGACGTCTCAAAGCGCTTCACAGTTTATACCGTCAATTGTACATTATATATCTATGTACAGTGTATAAATATATATTTTCTGGATGAGATCTCCCTGCTGTCTCACTCACTCACTCATCTCACTCACTGTTGTGTCTGTCTCACTCTGTCCTTCCTCCTTATTCTTCATTTGGCACCGCTCTGTTTTGGTATTTGTGACAACCAGCTCAAGATGGGATAAATATAACTGTTGTACCTCTCTCTCCACCCCCAACCCCTTGCCTTTTTTAAGGATGCACATTTGCCGAAAGTGAGGTTTTAAAAAAAATTACAATACAGATAATAATAATACTAGTCCTTGCATTTGGAATTTTACTGTGAATTAGAGTGACTTGTTTTCTTTTTCTCTCCCCACCCCCCCATCGCTTTTTTGAGGTTTCATATTTATAGAAAATGTATTTTTTTGTCGTTGTTCCCCCCCCCCTCCAACCCTGAATAAAGCTTCCAATAATTTGTTATCATATCAATAATAATCCTTGCATTTGGTACCACGTTGGAAAGACACCCCAAAGCGCTTCACAGGATTTTAATGTGAAGTAGAGCGACTGTAGTTGTGGGCTAACATGGCAGTCAAGTTGTGTATAGTAGTGTCCCACAAGCTGAAACAACTTAGATCAGCTGAAGCTTAAAGAAATAATTAAGCTTCATAGCATCTACCAGAACATGTATAATGCAGTGAAAAAGAGTAGAAGTTTAAATCTAATTTTTTTTAAAAATTGTTTTAAATTTTATATCAGGGAACATATTATTTATTCTCTTGAGAAGCTACTAATTGGATTATTCAGTTCTTGCTGAAGTGGATAATTCAGTTGTTTGCAAATATATTCCTTTTTTAAAAAAACAAAAAGGACATGAATATTATTTTCATGATTAAAAGAAGCATCCTATGACTGCAATGCCAGTTACCATTACCCAATGTCTACTTTAAAAAAATAAACCGAACTCCCGTGCGATAATTGCGAACAGCATTATTTTTGTGGTGCGAATGACCCTCCATAAATCGAGTCTTTCACGCTCACGAAAGAGTTACCATGTTGGAAATTCATCTTTCCCCAGAACTCTATTGCTTCCATTGAATGACCACAGGAGCTTGGAGAGGGGATGGAGGAGGAAACATAGTTAACACAACCTTTTATCACCAGTGACGGTTTGCATGTAGTGTAGTCTGTTCTTGTGGAAAACTCCCCCGTTTAGCATGCATAAAATTGTTTTACAATCTCTGAATACACTGTGGTCCTTTCTACTCAAGGATTTTTCCAAGATTAGATTTAATGTTCACAATTTCAGCTGTGTATTATATTAATAAGCCTTTCTCACTAAATCACTGCTTCTATTTTATGTATTTCTTTACATGTCACCAGTGTATGGTTAATGTAGGTCATAATTTCAAATAAAATAAAATGACCAATGTTGAGTTGCAAAATATTGCTTAGATATTTCAATTTCTGCAGCAAAGTTTTTTTTTAGATTTCTATAAACCTAAAATAATGTGCAAATTTTGAAATAATTGTTATTTTTCAATGGAACAACATGAAACTTGTCATTTCAGTTGAAAAGTTACAGTTGGGCAGGAAAGGGTTTAAGCGAAATGGTATACAGTACTGTATTCTCAAGGTTACCGATTACAGTGAACAGCTCCTGCATTTCTGCAGACATCAGTTGGTGCAGGCTGCTTGAGGTGTTTGGAAGTAGGTCATATTGGTTATGTTGTTAAATTCTAGACCTTAAAACAAATGCAGGTAGTTTCTGATAGTTTTACAAATTAAAAATGTGGGACTGCTTAACTTCACAGAAATGGCACTCAGCATTGTCTTATACTCTCCATTATACTGTATAAATACTATAGTTTATTAATGTTCATTAAGCCTACCCTTCAGCGACATTGCCTGCCATCAATCTGTTTGTCTCAACTAAGTTAATGAATGTTTCAGGCAAAGTAATGGATTAGGTTGATATCTGCAGTGTGCAAAAATGTTACAATTAAAGCATTGTAATTGTAAAAGTTAGAAATTGTTATAATATTCCCAATCATATATTACCAGGGTTTGTGGATTTGTTGTGACCCCCAACCAAGGTCTACTCCTGTATTGCAGTGAATGCTTCTTGCACCATAAGCAATCTAATGTGAGGTTGAAATATTATAATAATCCATTGAAATAAATGGAGTTTGTTTTTGGTATAGATGATTTGAAAGAATGCTCCAATGAAGTCACACAGTTATGTATTTTCATTCACTTACCAGGCTAAGCTGTTAAAACATGAGATAAACTATTTTAAGAGTTTAAATCAGTAAATCATTTTACCTTGTGTGAATTTATGTATTTTTTTTCCTCCTCACATACTAGCACCATGTGCTTCCATGAGAGAGTTGGTTTGATTATGATAGTTATGTTAACTTATTAATCCAACTAGTCAAAAGAGAATGTGTGAGATAAGTAGCCACAATGATTCTTCTAAAAAGGGGTGGGGGGGAATCTAACCAGAGGCTCATGTTGCAGATACCCAGGACTGCTGTTAGATAATCCTTGCATTTGATATGGCATTTTCAGTCTTCAAGATGTCTTAAAGCGCTTCACAGTAGATACAGTACTGTAAAGTGACCTTGGTTCAATTCCAGGCAGGGTAAATCCTTGGGCTCGGTGCCTTTCTCCACACGCCTGATAATCCCTCCAAAATTTTTTTAATTGGTTATTTCAATCCACGACTGTTTATGGGACACTGCTGTGCGCAATTGATTGCTGCGGTTTGCCCACATATACAGTCAATTCACTTTATAATCTGTGAAGTGCTTTGGGATGTCTAGTAGATGTGAAAAGCACACCATCAGCTGCAATGATTATTATTACTAATTGTATATTTGTGGACAACACACGGCAGCCAATTGTGCACAGCAGTGTCCCACAAACAGTCATGGATTGAGTGACCAAATTTTTTTGAGAGATTAATATCAGACATGTGGAGTAAGGGAACTTGCGCGTTTTGCCCTGCCAGGAATCAAACCCAAGTCTCTTGCTTGCGAGGTGAGTGGTCTAACCACTGAGTTGCAGGACTTCTTACAGCATAGAAGTAAGGCATCGCATTTTATGGAGAAATAAAATGTACACAATCCTTGCTTCAATGGTCCTTCCAGTCATTTGATTGTGGAGTGGCATTGACAACATTCACCAAGCCGTTGGCCAGACTGTCCCTTAGCTAGAAGAGGTAGCAGGTGGTGACTGAGCTGCGATGAGAAAAAAAAGGAGAATGAATGTGCCAAAGAGCCCCCAAATGTTTATTAAATGGAAAAAATTGTATTATTAAGCGCACATTACAACCTTCAAATAAGCTATCCTTAGCTTGGGACTGCAATAGAATTCAATATTCATTGACAATTAATTCAATTAACTTTAATAGAGTTCTTATTGGCAGACATGTGAAAGTGGTGATGTGACTCTGTTATTGTAGTATGTATATATTTATGTTAAAAATGTAGAAAGCTATTTGAATGTCTTTCTTTAAAATATGCATTGTTTTGAAGGAGTTTGTTTTCAATGTAGGGTCCTATTGATCACTTAAAACAAAAAATGTGCATGTCTTTAATAATTTTAATTGGATTTTCAGTATATTTTTGAAAACTGTATATGTAAGTGTAAAGAACATAAGGTAATCTTTTCACCATACTGTTTGTGTATGATTTGCTGCAGGCAAAATGTCTTGTGTTTGCATATGATTTAGATTCAATATGATATTTAAAAATTCCAGATGACTAAAAATTAAAACATGTTAATTTGTGTGCTGCTTACTTTTTTCTACAGACTTAAATAAAGATTGGATTTGTATTATAATTAGTTTTGTTTTAAAAATAATAACACAATAAAAAAGATGCTGGTATGCACGAGGGAGATTGTTTCTTGTATAGTAAGTAGCTTTAGGAGCAGAACACTGGGCTCATTCCAAATATAAATATTTTCCATTTTCTAGTTCTCAGTTTGCCATTATTGGCCATATGTCACTGGACCTATGTACAACAGCCAAGCTAGCAGGACCATCCATACCATTGGTTGATAGATAGCTTTAGCAGCATGAGTGATGATAGTCGTAGATACAGCATAATCCCAAATCAGCCTGTTCTACATGTTATGTTGGGAATGCAGTGGCAACAATAAGAATCTGAAATATATAAAAGGGGAGGGGGAATGAGTATGCAGATCTCATTTTGATTCTTTAGAAATGTAAGTGAAAATTGGACAAGGTAGATGGTTGGGTCTACTCCAGCCTGAAATTGTTCATCTATGTAAGCAGAAATGTATATATAAATCAAAGGCAGCTTTTTACTTTGCAGTTTTAAACATTTAAATTATTTTAGTTCTCTTAACAGACTTGCTCATATGAAATATTAAATTAACAAGCCTCTAGGAAAGCTTGCGCTTTCTTTTTTTTTCCTTCTGCATGCTGTAGTAGATATGTTAAATATACATTACTCCCAAACTAAAGAGGTTAATACAGTACTGTGTTCATTAACCATAAAAGAGTTGGATAAATGATTAAGAATAGGTTTGAAAGTTACAGATAAAGGTGAGAATATGTTGATTCAATGGAGCAATGTACTGCGGCTCTTGAGCTTTTGGGATCTTGGAAATGTCCTGCCAGTGAATGGAATTGGTCAGGTATGACCCAACAACAGACCCACTGTTTGGTACTGACATCAGGCAGGTCTAGGATTGTCAACAGTAATTATGTTAAAGATTTTTTTTGTGGGGGAGGAGAATCTGCCTTGACAAAGTGATAATGCAGGATTTTAGATAAGCAATATGGAATATCTTCAGAATAAATTAGTTGGGTAAAATTACCTGGTTACCTGGTTATGACAGGAGAAAGCTTGATGTGCAGATTGGTCTTCTAATTCCATGCTTACAATGTTCTCATTCGAGTCAGGAACTCTATTGCAGATACTTGCAATTTTGGGCACAGATCATTTAGGAGGGCTCTTGATTTTTAAAAATTCTGCTTGGGTTCCATGGCAGCAAATTTAAGGCATACATTAGCAGTGCTACTTTTACTGTGGCACCTGCTACATTTAAAAAAACAAATAAGTAAAATTGTGAAACTGCAACATTTTCAATATACTGTACCAGTACCTGCAGCTTTTAATATTTGCGGGTCTGTAACCACGGTCATCCTGTGAGATTTGGGTAAACAAGATACTGGCAGGGGTCAATTATGGTAATGTCTAGATCAGTCATTATTCACCAGGATCTCTGTTTATCAGGAGAAAGATGTCTCCCAATAGTGCAGTATTCTCTCAGCACTGAAATGTGTAGACATAAGCCCTAGTCCCCTAGGTCTGACCTAGAGCGGAGAGCACTAGCAGATGATGTAATCTGTGTAGTGTTCTCAATGCCAACACATAGCTGGCACAGTTCCCACTAAAGATTGTACAGTGGAACCTCGATTTCACCAACATAATGGAGGGGACATCCCCTCCCCCGGAGGATGGTTTAAATTGGTGGGATAATTGAGCTACCATTTGTACTTTTAAATTCCTGGTTTGATTTGCAGCCTTTGTTCAATTTCTTTGTCAAGATAGGGCTGCTGTATCGATGCCGGTACATTAGTGGTTTCATTTCTGGCGCAATCTCTTGACATCTAGTTTTTTGGGGGAGTTTCTTGAAGGTTCTGCATTTCCTCAACAATAAGTTCTGCAGCCTCTAGTGGGTTAAGCCTCTAGTAGGCTGAGCCTTAGTCCACCTTCTGCTGGCACTCTTAGGGATATCACCTCTTCTTCTGTCTTCACGGTGGTTCTGCTTGAGCTCTGTGTAGTAATGCCATCACAGCCAGCTATCTCACACCTAGCTCTGGCTTTGGCACTCAGCCTGCTGCTTGGGGCTAGGCAGAGCTACAGTTCTAAGAATCACCGTGCCCACTTGGAGAAGCGCTCTGAGACGCCGTCCGGCGTGGAGGGCGCTATATAAATCGAAGTTGTTGTTGTAAAGAAAGAATAGAGTAAGGTTCAAGAATGTTCCCATCAAATCTCTGGAGCTGCTTTTTCCCATCCACTTACGTCTGCACATTGTGACAGTAGTTTGAACTTCAGCACCAAAGATGTTCCACTTGATAATCCGGGTGCCGATAGTGTAATGATTTGCACTCGCACAGCAACAACAACAACTTGCATTTATATACCGCCCGTCATGCTAGAAGGCTCAGGTAGGATGAACATTCCAAATGTGCTTCACAACAATGATCTGTATCGCGCTATTTAAAAATGCAAGGATTATTATTATTATAAATTGCCTCGTAGGGAGGAATGGGGAATGATTTTGAGGTGTTTATTTTTGGTCAGACTGAGAGTTCCATGCATCCCACCTACACATGGCAATTCCAGAGATGTTTGTTGGAATGGAAATTGTACTCTCCCTGGAGGGATTCATCCTTTTTACCTAATTCCGGAGAGTATTAGGTGCAGGTTGGCAAAAGCCAAGGCTTGGGTCGCCCAGAGTGTGAGTCATCATCAGTGCCCTGGAATACCATGGACTCATCTGGCTCAAGAACTGGACTACTGAGACCATCACAGGGCTGGCTTCATTCCAACATTCTGCCACCAAAACATCACCTTTAAGCCAATTCAGCTCCAAGAAGACACCCTTCCCTACTTCCCTCCCTCCCTCCCTCCCAAGGAAGATTAGTTGGTCATTTGCATCTGACAAATGGGGATTACTAGGTGGATAGTAAATACCAGCAACTCCCTGCAGGCTTCCTGGTGGGCAACACAACTTAGCATGAAATGTGTCAGAGCATTGTCACCATCTTCCTCTCCGCAGCTCGAGAACGTGCCCATTGCAATGGTACCAGCAGTTAAAGGTACAGAGTGTAAGCAGTAGCTGCTCACCTCTGCAAACCAATCAAGGTGGATTCCAGGTATAGGATGTGTTCACTAACTCAGACTCCAGCTAAGCAGTTTGAGGGCGTTGACCAAAAGCACAATAAAGTAAGATATGTATAAGAGAAGCACGGAATGAGATTTTTGAAGAGGTCTAGAGAGTAATAATAATCACCGTTGCATTTGATATAGTGCTTTTCACATCTAGATATCTCAAAGCACTTCACAGAATATACTGTAAAGTATATTGACCTGCCATGACCTGCTCTGCCTTCCCCTCATCTCCTCCACATTATCAGCCAGCGGGCTCCAGCCTGCTTCATGTCCCCCGCATCGTCTGCCCCACCATTGGTGGGCAGGCTTTCCGACCCCACCCTCTTGAACTCTATCCCGCAGTCCTTCCGCCTCACCCCATCCTTTGCCTCCTTCAGGACCTACCTCAAGGCCTTTTTGACTATGCTTTTGATCAACCTCCTTCCACCCCTGCCCTCCACCCTCCCCAATCCCTACCCCAGCTCTGGTTCGGAATATTGTCTGTCCAGCGCCTTGGGACGTCCCAATATGAAAGGCGCTATACAAATGTAATATTGTTATTGTATATTTGTGGGCAAAACGAGGTGGCCAACTGCGCATAACAGTGTCCAACAAACAGTCTTGGTTTGAATTACTAAATTATTGGGTTTTTTAGGGCACAGTCATTGAAGTCTCAGACCTCCATTGTAATACAGAGGGAGTTAGTGACTTGCCAGTTGGAAGATTCCAGTGTAGTTTGATCCCTGTTACTTCTGGTCTGCTTTGATGAAGATGGAAATGAGTTGGATCTTCCAAATGTCAGGCTCTTCAGAACATTAAGATAAATTTTCTGACCTAGAGAACGGAACACCAACACTAATATGAATGAATGTGAGGGTTTAGCCTGGGATGTGGGCATGAAAATGGTGAAGCGGACTGCCCATCCTCGGTGGGCAAGATTTGAAAAGTACTGTATCTAATCGATAAATCGGGATTAGGATTAAGATGAGATCATGCATTTTTTTTGTGTGTTTTGTTTTGGTTGTTTCATTGACATGGGAGATCTACCTTTAGGATTTTTACACAACATTTGATGTCTAAAGGGAGTATTTATTGCAGATTCAATTCCCCCCCCCACTAAAAATAAGGTTGATGTCTTAGCAGAGCCTGGAAGGTAGGAAGGAAGAAGGGAGGAAGTACAGTATATATATATATATATATACGTGTGTGTGTGTGTGTTGTGGGAGTGTGTGTGTTATGCTTGATATCCACTCGTGGCGGTAGTGAGTGTGACTGAGTCCCCATTTCCACCCATGGTTCTCTCTCTCTCTGGCTCTGTGCTGCTGTTGCTGGAGCTCTTGGCGCGGCTAGAACTTGGCGTCTGGTCACATTTACCGACACAACTGAGAGTAAGATCGTCGGGACTGACTCCTGCCTTTGCCACCAATTCATCTCAAGTCACCTCCAAATAAACACTTGCAAAAAGAAATGGACATGAAAAAGAGAATCCATTTGGAGCTTCGGAACAGGACACCGACTGATGTAAGCCTCCCCCCCCCCACCCCCCCAAACCACCACTACTGTAATTTTTGCAACTACGATTTTTTTCGTGTGTTTTGTTAGTTTTGTTGTTGGTGTGACTTTTTTTTAAAGAAAAAGGGGGGGAAATTAAAAGTGAAGCCATGAGGCTTTGGTCACCGCGCGCTTTAGCTTTTCGTTATTATATTTTGCAGGGTGGGGGGGGGGGGGGGGCACGTTATTATGTGTTATAAATATGTATTTCAGAGAGGAGTTTGTAAGAGGGAGGGGGTTAATTTTAAAAAAAATCGTGTCTCTAGTTTTCAAAGCGGCTGGTTTAGTGAGGCAGAGGGCAGGCAGAGTTACTGTGGTGTTGCAATTTAACTATTTGAAAGCCTGGTGTTTGAGGAGGAGAATAAAGGGGAACTTTCTCGCTGTAGGGGGAGGCGTATCTTTCATCTCAGGACGTGGTGGATGATGAAGAGATGGTTTCTCTCCTGGAAATTTTTTTTTGCAAAAGACTCTCTGGAAGCCATATTTGTAACATAAGCGTCCTTTTTAAAGACAACGTGTGGGTTTGTAATCCCACCGGAGCCTTGCAGCTCCAATCGCTGTGTTTATTTTTAAAAAGTTCTTTAAAAAATGACCAATTCCCCCCTCCCCCCCCCCCCCGCCTCCAAAATAATATATATAGATATAGATATATATATATATAAAACACTCGCCGCTGTGGAGAGATTTCCTCGCGGATCCAGACTACGGTTCCACCCCGTTTATCTGAACAGAAATTGTGAACACGTTGGCTCCGTGTTTTGGGGGACATTTGTAATAAATAAGACATTAAAACGATTGTGTTATTTGGAGCTGCACATGGTGGGGGGGGGGGGGGGGGGGGGGGGAGGTTGCCAGGGATCTTTTATTTTACTCCCCCCCCCCCCCCCACCCTCTTCTTCACTTTTTATTGATAATCTCGCTTGAAGTGGCTTTTGCATTGAATCCAAGTGTTTTCACATTCACGCTGTCATAACCATGTGAAAAGTGGCTTGTTCGGTAAACTTTTTTTGGAAGGGGAGGGAGGGGGGGGGGTGGTGTAGAGGGGAGGTGGGGTGAGGAAAGAGATTCATTCTGTGCATTGTTTCCTCTCCACCGTTGAAGACGGCGGCGGATCATCGCTTCCCGCCACATATGCTTTTCAATTTCCTCCGTCTTATTTATTTGTTCAGCTTTTTCTTCACCAAATGCGACTCCCAGGCCGCTCGTGGGGGTGTGTGTGTGGGGGTGGGGGGGTGGAGGGGGGGGGGGGGGCGCTTTCTCCTTTAATGCACTCCCAGGCTTTTGTGGAAGGAGGTCATTTTGGTCTTATGTTGGGATTTATGTTTGGCGGAATAAAGCTAGAGAGATAGAGAGAGGGAGAGGAGCCTGGGTTTGGTGAGCAATGACCTGACTAGGATCTCTCCAGCCATGCTTCAGCGCACTCGCGCGGTTCGCCATGTTGGTGGCACGTTTTCCAAAGCAACGTTTTGTAGCCTTTTTTTGATATACTTGTTGCAATCCTCTCCTTCTCCCCCCCCCCACCCATTAATATACATTACATATTTATGTAATGTAATTTTATGTCAAATAATTTGACTTGTGTATAGATTTGACAAAAGCAACGAGCACATTAGTCTGGATGGCCGGGAGCGGTCAACTTTTAATCTCGTCTCGCTATGAGTCAAACCGTTGACAATGTAATTTATATATATATATATATATGTGTGTATACACACTGTACTGTGTGTGTGTAGCCTTGTGCTGGCTGGTGCTAGTGGTTGTCCTCCCGCTGCTGTTGCAGGCGCTGCTGCCATGCGCTCAGCGAGCCTTTTTCGAGCGGGTGGAACGCGCGGGGTTCGGGGGCTCCCGGAGCCGCGTTCCAACCGCTCATTGTTCGCCGAACGCGGCATTGTCCAGCCGCCGCCCCCGGGGTCCCCGCGTTCCGAAATGGAATCCGGCGTGAGCCGCCGCCCGGGCCTCGTTCTCAGGGTGTGTGTGTGTGTGTGTCCATGTCCACGCGCTGTCCTTGCTCAAGAGGAGGGAAGAGGAGAAGGAAGACGTCAGACAACAGTCATTTATCTCTCCTCCCCACACCCCCCCCTCCTCCCCACACCCCCTCTCTTCTCCCTTTTCCAATGAGGTGCTCGGACACCATGCAAAGTGTGCTGCCTCTTGCAATGCTGTCAACTGTTTATTTAGAAATAAAATGCCTGTATTTAAAAAAAATCTTAACAGTTTCAATATAGTCAATAACAACACAAAGTGGTGTGTGGTGGTGGGGATGGCGGGGGTGGGGGGGGGGGGGGGCGATGGAGTGAGAGAGGATGAGATTTGAGGAATCTCAAATCATCAGCTCTTTCCAGCCACCAGTGAGTGAGTGGACTCAATTGCACCATTTTGAAGATCCCTTGCAATTAAACTTGATGTTCATCACATATTTCAGTTTATTTTGCATCACATCTTGAAAGACATTGTTTTTTCAAAAGTACATCTTTTTTGAATTTGGGATTATTCCCATCTGATGGAGGAGGGAAAAAAAACAATCAGTTTAATTGGAAATGGTGTGTTATTTAAAGTGGTTAGAGCACTCGCCTTACAAGCTTGAGACCTGTGTTCGAATCCAGGCAGATCAGGGTGAAACCTTAGGCAAGTTTCCTTACTCCACATGCCTAATAATCCTAAAAAAACCACAATAATAAAAATTGATAATTTCAATCCACGACTGTTCGTGGGACACTGCTGTGCGCAATTGGTTGCCACGTTTCGCCCACAAATATACAGTCAATTCACTTTGCAGTATATTCTGTGAAGCGCTTTGAGACGTATCAAATGCAAGGATTATTATTTTGTTTTTAAAAAGCTTTTAATCATTACCTCTACTGTGCACTTTTAATTTTTTTGCAAGATTAAATCTCGCAGTCCGCCCAAAATATTTGTAGCGCAAAACATATAATCGTCAAACGTAGTCCGATGGTTATATGTGAGAAAAATCACTCCTTTTCATGGCCAATAAAGCCAGTAATGTTTTTCTCAATGTACATCATGATCCATTAGAACTCATTTGTCATGTGAAGAAGCTTGAAGCAAACATTCATGATTAAACTGGCACATGGTGGTCTACTTTGCTGAAAAATCAGTTGGTATGACATCTGCTGTTCAGTATAATCTGACCAAATTGGTGGTATGGTAAACCAGCCGCACTTGTGGACTTGATTGTACAGTGGGCCTGATTGGTGGTGGGGGGGGCGGAGGAGGAGAGGAGGTTACTGGTAGAACTTTGTAGAGAGATGAACACCACGTTGCCCTCCCTCTGCAAGATTATTTTCTATCCACACTTTATACTTTCCCTCCATCGTGTCGTGCAGCTGTTTCATTCTGCTTTCCATCATTGCTGCAATCAATTGTTTTTTTTTAAAAAAAATTGCCCGCGAGAGTATGCTATGTAATTGGGCAGGACTGCTAATTATCTTTGTATATTCCAATGCTCAGCCATCATTATACCTACCACTGACTCGGTCTGAATGGTGCACTGCTTCGACCATGTAACCAACTGGGTTTCCAAAATTAGTAGATTGATGACAGTATTATTAACTGTTGAAATCTTTTAAAGCTCAAGACCGATCTTAACCCATAAAATAAGTTTTTGCCATGTACTGCACTTAAAATTTATGACTTCATCCTTTTATTTTCTAGTGATAATTTGCATTTTGCCAGGATTGAGTATGTATTCCACAACGTTTGTCTACTGGGTAGTTCTGTATTCACACTATTTAATTCCACTTTCCTTATTATATTACATCATATTATATTACGTTATTATTATAAACCTGTGTGTTGATTCAGGACAAAGAAGACATTGACAAGTGATCTGTATTCAGGCCTCTTGACAGTGAGTCTTATCATTCATTCAATTAAAAATGAAGTTGTATATGTATAAATCTTACTTTTTCAGTGTATTTTGCCAATTTTGTACATTTAAGGTTAATGTTGTTATTACTGGGGATGATATGAATTCATATAGTGCCAGGCTATAATGGACTGTGGGTGTATGCAAGATCTTGCAAGATAGATTGATGGGTTATGCATTGGGTTGACCACTGGTGAATGCAGTTTGAATCTTGAAAAATGCAGAGTACTGTGTAGAGGAAGTAAAATAGGTGGCATTTGTACTCCATGGATGAATGGAACTTGCTCAGGGCGAGTTGAAGTAGACCTTGATATGAGATGGCAGTAAAATGGAGAAATCAAATGATTACCAAGATTCCCCGGAAGTCATACTGAAGCTATACATTGCTCTAGTGAGATTGTACCTGCAGTGCTTTGTACAGTTCTGATGGTTGAGACGTTAAGGGATTGTTCAGGCCTTCACGGGTTAGAAAGACACTAACAACATGTATGTACATAGTACCCCTTACTCAGGGTAGCTACTCAGAGCACTTGATAGAGGTGAGGCATGACACAAGCCGGGAGCAGGTGATCATAGGCACACTCAACGAGAATTGTCTTCAGGCACGTTCTGAAGGTAGGAAAGGAAGGCACAAGGTGGAGGGAAAAGTATTCTAGAATTTGGGGGCATAGTGGCTGAAAGCATGGCCACCGATGGTGGAACATAAGGGATATGCAGAAGGCCAGAACCAGTTGAGTGGAGGCAGCTGGTAGTGGGTTGGGGAGTAAACCAATACAGGTTGGAGAGGTGGAGATGGGGAGTTTTGGATCAGCTGGATTTTGTGGATTTGGGGCTGTGGAGACTGGCGAGTAATGCATTTGAATAGTCAAGGGAGGCGTTGATAAAAACCACTGTCGACAATAAAGAAGAACATTGAAGCTGATCCTCAGGGCTAGAGGATTGATTAGTCAGGAATGGCTAGTTAAACTGAAGCAAAAGCCTTAGAGATGCGTCCACCAGCTGGGGAGAGAATCTTGCAACAAGTGTACAAGGTGCCCAACTGAACAGGCAAAGTAAACAGGGATGGTATTTTCAGGTACAGTAGAAGTCTGTTTATCCAGCACCCGCGGGACCTGGCCAATGCCGGTTAAAGCGCCTGCCGGATATTCAGGTGGCCCGCGGGCAAAAACCACAACAAAAAAATTAAAGTTCTTTTAACACACCATACACACCAGACTAAGTAATAGCAGATAGTGGTGGAGTATTGTGTTGGTGCTTGTTGTTGGGGCTACTCTCTTGCGTTTCTCACCTTTACTGATTGAGGTTTGAAGTCCAGCGATTCTTTTTTGAATGGGGGGCGCCAGGCGGGTGAAAGAAGTGGCAACGCGATTTTAAAGTCGCGTGACTTTACTAGCTGCAAGCCGAGGCCCTAGACTCCACTAGCGGCAAACCAAAATACTGCACCTGCGCAACATTGTGGGTTATCGGCTAGCGTTATCGGCTTGCCGTTAGTATGACTTAGAAGTCATATGCGCTCCATTTTTTTCACCCGCTTGGCGTGCTCCATTTTGGGGAGAGTTGCTGGATTGTAAACCTCAACCGCAGCATCATGGCTTCAAGTACAGCATCTACCAGTGGGGGTGGGGGGCGCAGGAGAGTGGTTTTGACAGTGAGTGCCAATTCAGTATTATGTTATTATTTAAGCATTTACAAATGCTCCGCTGCTATTGTTCCGGATAAGTTTCGGTTTATCGAATGGGGACTTTTGTTTTGGCATGCCGGTTATAGGGAAGTGCCGGTGCATCAAGTCACGGATAAACGGGCTTCTGCTGTACATTGAGGCCAATGAGATATAGGTTAAGCATTCTGAAGTGTAGTTTGTGGGCTGAAATCTGTGATTGTTGGATGTCAAATGACCGACTAATGGCTATCCTCAGGGGGGTGGTCGGTGGAGCTGTTGGGCGATTGGGTGATGTGCTTGGCAATTAAATATTTGAATCAAGTCACTGTGTGATAGCCCTCCACCACCTCGAGCCAGGCAAGTCTGCAGCACTCCAGGGCCGGGCCCACCATGGGTGGCAGACTAGCCAACCTGGTCTGTCGGCAGAAGGGAGCTTTGCAAATAGTGCTTTCAATGTCATACTACATGGACATACCTGGTTAAAGTCCAGCAGTACCACCCCACCCTACCCAATGCACCCTCTGGGGTCTCCAAGCTTTGCCTCTTGCCAATCTGCATTTAACTCTGGAATTAGGAAGGCAGTATATATTATATCAGGTGGAGAGTGCATATTTCATTCCAGGCACATGGAAATTACCATGTATAGGTGTCACACATGGAACTCTCGAGCCTGGTTTGGATATTCTTAAGCAAGGTTTCCGCGTGTCTTAGACACCTGCCTGACCAAAAACAATCATCTAAACCTCGTTTAATTGAATACTGTATTAGCAGGTCAGGTATAGCACCAAATAGCAACTGCTCTGTCCCTCAGCCACTGAACAGCACCCTCTGCTGCACCAAAGTAATATTTTCATGTCTCACACTAGTCAACTTCTGGTGCACTGAGTTGAGATTGTTAATTTTGTGCCAATTTAGGAGAGTTTTATGCTTTGGGCCCATGTCCACTAGGATGTGGGTTGAGAAGGCTGAATTTCAGATGGAACATTTACAGCCATCAGAGAGAAAGCTTTCATCCTAATCTGGCTGCCTTTGAATTCAGAGGTAAATGGATTGAATACTAACCCATCGTACCACAAACAAGCGTGAAAGATAAAATGCTGCAAAGGGTCATGCATTGCTTGTCAGAGAATGTGTTTTGTTGAATTTAACTTGGCCTTTTACTAAACTGCCTTGACTGAGGTGGCAACATTAACAAATCTATAGCAGTATATTTATGGTTTCCTTGTAAATCTACCTAAAGTGGATGTACCTTGGACTACAAATCTCCCATCCTTGTACCCCCACACCCCCATAAATGAAAACTAATGATATGTAATTGGAAATAGGTTGCGAATAGCAAATAATTCTTCAAAGGATGGTAATGAGCCTAAATTTCATTTCAGATACAAGGATAGGTTGTATCCCCACAAGTAATCTACTGTTTACAATTGAAATGTCACTGTTTACCAATAATTTGAAAATATTAATTATTTAATGTGCTGGTTGAAGTACAAGTATCTCTCCCCAATCGCCGGGGATACGTTCGTGTAAACCTCCGTGGTTGGTAAAACCGCGGTTGGGAAATACAGAGCCCTATGGCAAATATGGGGATAGGGGGAGTAAGTTTGCGTTTCATAGAACTAAATACAAAAAAAACACATACAGTTATAACATACATGGGGATAGGGTGAGTAAGTTTGGGCACATGTGCAGCAATCCCCGAGGTTGTCTGACTGACTGATGTACACACAGACAGAATAGAGAGAGAAGAGGGGTGGGGTGAAGAGAAGGTGAAATAGAGAGAAGGTGAGAGAGAGACCTTTCTAAAGTTTGAGATGCACTCACAGAGAGAGATAGAGAGATCCCTCTTCAGCCTGAGTTAGAGAGAGAGACTTCTACAGCCTGTGATACACTTACACAGAGAGAGAAATCTGCAGATTCTGGCAGCCAATGCTCCCAAACTTACTAGCTAGGCTGCGGAGAAGCGACAATAAATTCATGTTACTGTATTTACCTTAATCCTAAGAGAGAAACGTTGTCGCTGGTTGATTGCGACATTGCAACTGGGTCCTAGTGCTATACGATAGTGTTAAGTGTTAAAACCTGTGGATAAGCAAGAGTTATAAGTCGTGGTTGGCAAGGGTTGTCGCATTTAGCAAACCGTAGATGCATGAGTTTCATGGTTGACGTGGCCACGATTGGGGCGGGATACCTGTACTGCATTCCGTTACACATTCCCCCCCCCCCCAAGTCCCCACTATATACACAATCAGCTGTTTGCACCAGTATTGAGCCCATTTTAGTGACATCATCCACAGACTTGGGGTCAACTTCCACATCATAGAATCATAGAATTTTACGGCACAAAAGGAGGCCATTTGGCCCATCTAGTCGATGCCAGCTCTTTGAAAAGAGCAACTCAATCCCACTGCCCCCCCCCCCACTCTCTCCCCATAACCGAACAGACCTGTTCTCCCTAAATAAAGATCTAATTCTCTTTTAAAAGCTGTTATCGAATCAGCCTCCACAACCTTTTCAGGCAATGCATTCCAGATGAATGCGGATGACACCCAATTTTATCTCTCTGCCTCTAACCTTGACCTCAGGACCACTGATGACCTGACAGAATATTTGTCAGACATTAAGTGCTAGATGAGAACTAATTTCCTGCAGCTGAACAATCAAGGCCCACCTCAGGCATTGGCAGCATCCACCTCCATGGATGCACACTCCATCTACCTCACCAAGCCAGTCAGGAACATGGGCATCTTGGTTTGACCCTCAACTGTCCTTTCTTCCCTATATCCTTGCCATGGTCCACTCTGCCTTCCCCACCTCTGCAATATTGCCTGACTCTGTCGCTGCCTCACCCCTCAGACAGCTGACACACTCAAACATAATGTAAGGCTCTAGGCTCGATTAAGCCAACACCTTGTTTGTTGACCAACCCAACTCTTCCCTCCAGAAACTGCTGACCATCCAGAACGCTGCAGCTCGTGTCCTCTCCCACATTCGGCTCTGTGACCCTATCACCTCCATCATCACCCAACTCCACTGGCTTCCTTCCCATCACACTGCCTGCCCCATATACTCCCACGGTCTCTGCCCTCCACCCTCTCTGATCCCAACCACCCCCATCCCCACCCCTCCCCTCTGCTTGGGTCCTAATCCCTGACTGTTCAGCGCCTTGGGACATTTTACTTGAAAAGCGCTTTACAAATGTAATTTTGTATTTGTTGAGTTCAATGTAACTAATGTCATATCTTGTATTTTATTCATAAGATTCAGTTAAAATCAGTTGTTCCATCACATTCCTTGTTTGTCACAATGGCTTAGCCATCATAGGTGAACAAATGCTCACAGCTTGCTTGACGAAGGTAGGTTCTAAAATCCAATTTTGCCGGCATAGATTTGGATAAAGTTTCAATGTTACAAATATAATAATTCGGCAATTTAATCTTATTAAATTGCAATTTTTATCCAACACCTGAAGGGATGCCTTATGTGTATATTGTTCCTTTTGTGCCCAGTTAATGATTGCTCACCAGTGGAATGGAGAGAGAGAACTAAATTAAAATCAGGATTAGGAAACAGAACAAATGCAAATAATTAAAGTAAACTCCTTATAGATTCTCATTTCAAGGAAAAGGCTGAATCTTTCTATATCGGGGTGAGTACAATACCATCTTGCGGGGTCATACTGAAAGTATGACCGCCAATGGTGGAGTGGAGGCGACATGGAACGAGCAGGCCATAGCCAGCCGAGTGGAGGATGTGGATGGTGGAGTGGGAAATGATCAGATTGGAGAGATTGGGAAGTGACAAGACCTGAAGAAATTTGTGGACAAGTGTGAGAATTTTGAAGTTAATCTGTTCTGTGATAGGGAGCCAGTGGAGTCTGGTGAGGTGTGATAATAATAATAATAAACCTTGCATTTGATATAGTGCCTTATCAGATCTTTGAGATGTCTCAAAGCGCTTCATAGAGTAGTCTGCAAAGTGAATTGACTATATGGACGAAATAGGGATATGGAGTTTTGTCTGAGTGAGTATACGGGTGAAGAAGTTTTAAATTAATTGGATTTTGTGGACAGTGGTGCTGGGGGATCGACAAAAGAGGTGGAATGGTCGAGGCAGGAGGTATTAAGTGTACCAGGGTTTTGGTTGTGTTGAGTGTGACTATAATATATAGACTTGAGTCCTTAGTGGCCACCAGTAGTTCCAACCTTTATTTGCTGCGAGCCAAACTAGCCACCAACAGGTCCTCCCGACCCTTAGGGGTGGGGCCGACATTGCAACTAAAGCGTAGCTCAGCCAAGACGATACCTCTGTCTGTTTTGTGGACTCAGCGCAACTCGTATTTCATACAAATTGGTTGGTGGTGTCGCCTTGGGCACTTTTCAGTATTAAAAAAGCATTTTCAGCATTAAAAAGAGCAACAATTTTTTTTTCCTGATGACCCTTCGCGACCCAACTCAGGATCTGGACCCGAGGTTGGGAACCACTGATTTACACAGCAAACCTCCGCAGAGCAAGCCCTGGCCCCCATAACTGTCAAGCTTAATTGTTAAACCTAGTTTGAGTTAGGTACAATATAAGTTTATGTACTGTATAGGCATATATATCTATCAATGTGCTTATTTTCTGTTTTCTATCGCTTATTTCTATTACTTTATTTGGAAACTGCATTTCTTGAGAGATGTACCATAGTGTATTGAAGACCAAAAATACTGTACTTCCAGTTTATATGTGAACACTGATCATCTTTATCTAAAACAATTTGCGTACAGCAAAATACACTGTTCTGTGTTTTCAACATGACAAAACATGGCAGACTATCATATCATTCATTTGCTCTAAAAATCGGTATGGAGTCCTGGACCTCAGTGGTTAGAACACTCGGCTTGCAAGTGAGAGAGCTGGGTTCGATTCTCAGCAGGGCAAAATATTGGACAAGTTTCCTTACTCTGCACGCCCCTGTTTACCTTGCAGTGATGATAGTCGATTGGTGGATCGCTTTTCCAGGGGTAATAATTCCTTCAAAAAAAAATTTGGTCTCTTCAGTCCATGGTTGTTTGTGGGATACTGCTGTGCACATTTGGCTACCATGTTTCACTCCCAAAATGTACAGTCAAATTCACTTTACAGTATATTCTGTGAACTGCTTTGTGATGTCTCGGAAGACGTGTTAAGGCGCGATATCAAATGCAAGAATTATTACTATAAATCCACAACTTTCACGGGGTGAGTTTAAAAAAAGTAGCTTGCTAAGTGCTGTGATAATTTCAGCCTACTTGGGAAAAATAGGGATGATGTATCCAATATTTTACTTAGTGGAGTGTAAATGTAAAGAAGTAGCTGGGATAATGACAGCATGCTGATATAAACCACGTGATGAAATAAATGGGGTATTATTATCAGTAGTTCACTATATTTCTCCCTTCTCTTGAAACAGTTGTTTGATAGCTTTATGATTTGAAACCTCAGAACGTAATAATTATTTATCGTACACTAAGGTTCCTAATCCATATTATCTGTAGGAAATATATACAGCACCAATCTTTTGCTTAGACTTTGAGGTTCACTGATCAGAATTATATGGTCAGTTTTGGTACAGAAAAGACTTGCATTCGGATTTGTAGCAAGAAGCAAGAAGACTTGAACCAAATTGCAAAGTGAATGAGCAAGACTAGAGGAATGGCAACTTGACAGTCTTGGAGGAAACTGGCTGAGGGGCATGGAGTCTCTTCAAAATGTATAAAATATAAAGTGCTACAGATAAGATAAATCCAGACTAATACTTTTAAGTAGGACTAGATGGCATAAGTTAGTGAAAAATAAATTGTAAAATAATTATCAAAAGTGTTTTTACAGCAGAATGGATAGATGTTTACATTGATTCATTAATCATTTCTATTGAGCCGAAAGCATTGGGGTTCTCCTGGATACGATTAGAATCTGTGATGGGAGGGTTAAGTTCGATGGACTGAATGACTCCTCATCACTTTTATTACATATTCAATTGAAGTATCGGTGGATGTTTGCTTATTTATTGTTACTACATTTGTGTTATAATAACAATCCCTGTAGTTGATATATCACCTTATCAAGACGCCTCAAAGAACTTCACAGAAAATATTGTAAACTGAATTGACTGTATATATTGTGGGGTGAAGCACGGCAGCCAATTAGGTGGCCACAGCAGTGTCCCATAAACAGTCATGGATTGAGTGACAAAATTCTTGATTTTTGTACAGCACAGAAGGAGGCCATTTGACCCTGTTGTGCCCACATCGACTCTTTGAAAGAGCTATCCAAATTTATCCCACTAACACGTGCTCTCCCTTCCTGAATCAGTCCTCCCCACTACAGCATCCTAGATGCTATAGAATCCTTTTGAGACGTTTGTTTCTGATGAGCAAAAACATCACCAAATGAAAGTCAGACACACACACACACGAGGGTGACCCACACATTGTCAAGATTTATCTCCTGCCTTTTCCTTCCTTCCTCTTACGCTCACCCTCTCCCCCCCACTCCTCTCTCTCTTCAGTTCCTTCAGTAGTTTGTTTTGATATAAAAGCTGGAGATCCATTGGTATGTTTACAATTTGAAAAGCTTGAGAAATGCATGGGAGAATTAGAAGCTGTAATATGGCGTTGGGGTCGGGGAGGGCATATATATTGTTCGAAAATGACTTTGCACACAGAAGAAATGAGTGTGCAATGAATGAGTCCTGGCATTCAGAATGTATTCACTTACCTATTGGATATATGCTCACCACTGCAAATTTGTTGGGCTGACTGATGAGTATTGATTCCAACGTACTTTAATCCATGGCTCTGGATATTTCAGAAATTGTAACCATCATGGTGATACTAACAAGTTGCAGAATGTCAGGTTATATGCAGCCATTATTACATCAATGTCCTGACCGCCATTCCCCAGCTGAAACTAAGAAATCTATGGTATGATAACATCTATCCAGATGATCTAATATTCAAAGCAGGTCTAGGTTTGTTACTGAGCAGTTTACCATGGCTAAGGCTATTCTGGCGATACTCGCATCAAATGCCGTACAGGAAAAGACAAAGACATTTTCCTAAAAATAAATATGTGGCCTTGATTATTTTTTTCATAGACATAGTTTTCCTAGATTTCAAAAGGTTTCTGCTGATTGTTTGTAGAATGTCGAGGTGAGCGTTATGCTTTGGAGGACTTGTTTCATTCTATACCAGGGAGGAAAAAATTTGTCTGCACTATATCTCAGCCTATGTTTAACTGTCTCTTTGGGTTTGTTCATGTAATTGTCATCAGTTGCCCATATTCTGTCGGGAAACACACCTTTGGCTGTTGTTTCATGCCCCTGCTGAGAGATGAGAGAAAATGATCAGGAAGGCCATGGACTGCTGTGGTGCTTTGAGCGAATGGCTAAACTGAGCTGTCCAAAGTTGAAAGTCACCAAAATAGATTTAAATACATAATCATGGTAAGAGGCATCCCCTTTATTGACTGTATGTTGTATATTTGTGTGGTTGTGCTTATCTTCGAGTCAGCACAACAACAACAATAAAATTACACTTGCATAGTGATTTTCACGTCAGGCGGACGCCCCAAGTCACTGGATAGTCATTGTTTCAGACCCAAGCTTGGGTCGGTGATGTGAAGGGAAAGGGGATTTGGGATAACCAATGGGACAGTTGAAGAGGAGGGTCTTGAGGCGGGACTTGAAGGAGGCCAGGGAGGGGGCAAGATGGAGGGACTGCAGGATGCAGTTCCAGAGGTTGGGGGCAGAGTGGCTAAAAATTTGCCCGCCTTTGGTGGCGCAGGTAGATATTGGGGGATGTGGAGAGAGCAGGCTGCTGAGCAGAGTGGGTGGGCAGGTTAGTAGGGGATTAGGAGGTTGCAGATGTAGGGTGGGGCAAGGCCATGGAGGGATTTGAATGTGAGGACCAGGATCTTGAATTGAATCCTCTGGATGATGGGGGGCCAATGGGGTTGTGCAAGGATGAGGGAGATGGAGTTACAAAGCTCGGAGCGGTAGAGGACATGGGCCACAGAGTTAAGAACATAAGTTCTGGATTATCTGCAACCTGTGGAGGGAGGAATTGGGAAGGCCGACAAGCAGGGGGTTGGTGTATTGAAGCTGGGATGTAATGAAGGCGTGAATGAGGGTTTCAGCATGGTGTACGGTGGATAAAAGATTTATGAATCTCACTGTTTTAAACTTTGCCCAATGTTAATATTTTTGACCTTTTGATTGCTTTATAATTTGTCGTGTATTTTTGGTTTGCACAAGATTTGTGAGAACTATATACAGTAGAAACCCATTTATCCGTGACTCGATGAACCGGCACTTCCGTATAACCAGCACCCCAAAAAAAAGTCCCATTCGATAAACCGGAACTTGTCCAGAACAATAGCGGTGGAGCATTTGTAAATGCATAAATCATAACATAATAACAGAATATTGTATTGGTCTTATTGTTAAAACTACTCTCTTGCGCTTCTCACCTTTGCTGGTAGATGCTGCACTTGAAGCCATTATGCTGCGGTTGAGGTTTATAGTCCAGCGATTCTTTTTAAAATGGAGCACGCCAAGTGGGTGAAAAAAACGGAGCACGACTTTAAAGTCATACAAGCAGCAAGCCGATAACGCTAGCCGATAACCCAAATTGTCGTGCGGATGCAGTATTTCGGTTTGCCGCTAGTAGAGTCTAGGGCATCGGTTTGCCGCTAGTAAAGTCGCGTGACTTTAAAATCGTGCTGCTGTTTTTTTCACCCGCTTGGCATCCTCCATTCAAAAATGAATTGCTGGACTGTAAATCTCAATCAGTAAAGGTGAGAAGCGTAAGAGAGTAGTTTTAACAACAAGTACCAATACAATATTCTGTTATTATCTGTTATTATTTAGTCTGGTGTGTATGGTGTGCGTTAAAAGAACTTTAATTTTTTTGTGGTGGGTTTTCGGCCGCTAACTGCCCGAATATCCGGCAGGCGCTTTAACCGGCGTTGGCCAGGTCCGGCGGGTGCCGGATAAACAGGCTTTTACTGTACCTTGCTAGCCTCACTTGCTGTATAGAGGCAAATACTGCTAATTCTTCTCATATTTTCTCCCATGATGTGAATTAATTTTAATGATTACCTTGTTTGACAGGTCTCATGTTTAAAATTAAATCTCTTTTTGGTAATGTCAGTCAAAAATGCAACAGTCAATGGTCGATTGTAAGTTTGACTCATAAAGATTATTATAATTGATACTGTATGTGTGGGCCTCAGAAAAGGGAGAGTGAGCATTTGATAAAAAGTTGTGTTTCCATTTCTCTCAGTTCCTTACCTTAATGCTGTATCTCACAAGTGCATGTGCTTTCTTCAGGAGATGCTAGGGTCCGGCGATATATCGATATATCGCTAAAACCCGATATAATTTTCATATCGATACGCTGATATAGGCATTTTTAAAATATCGATATATCGAGGTAAAAAATCGGAATGCGCGCACACTGAACTACAAGACCCAGAATGCTCATCTCTATACGCAATGCACAGACCGAGGTGCAAAGCCGCCATATTGTATTCATAGTCCTCGATTACAATATACAAGTATGCAAGGGGTGGGGGGGGAGAGAGACGGCTGGGGGTGGGCGGGGGAGGGGGAGAGAGACAGCTGGTGGGGGAGGGGGAGAGAGACGGCTGTGGGGGGAGGGGGAGAGAGACGGCTGTGGGGGGAGGGGGAGAGACGGCTGGGGTGGTGGTGAGGGGGAGAGAGACGGCTGGGGGGGGGAGGGGGAGAGAGACGGCTGGGGGGGAGGGGGAGAGAGACGGCTGGGGGTTGGAGGGGGAGAGACGGCTGGGGGGTGGGAGGGGGAGAGAGACGCTGGGGTGGGTAAGGGGGGAGGGAGACGGCTGGGGGAGGTGGGGGGGGGGAGAGAGACGGCTGGGGGGGGGGGGGGAGAGACGGCGAGTGGGGTGGGGGAAGAGACGGGTGGATGTGATAATATACAGATAGATAGAGATGGGGGGGATGTGAGAGAGAGACACAGACAGAAAAACACAGAGATGGAGAGAGTGGGAGACACAGAGAGAGAAAGATATTTATTTCCTGAGGAGATAGGTCCCGAATGCGCGCGCACCTGGAACACACACGCACTCCGAATGCGCGCGCACTCGGTATGCGCGCGCCGCAAGCACATGCGCAGTACCTAAAACCTGAAAATATCGATATTTCGGTATATCTCGATATGAGCCCATCGATATATCTAAATCGGAAAATTTCCATATCGACGGACCCTAGGAGATGCTGGTGGACACTAGTGAACGGTGATTAATCGGTTTTTCGATTAAACCCGATATGATTTTCAGATCGGTATGCCGATATGGTGATTCTAAAAAAACTGTTATATCGAGAGATTCGATTTTAAAAATATACATCGATATATTTTTAATATCGTTCCTGGCAATATATCAATATTGTTGGTATTATCAGTGTAATGCGATCTATTCCAGCTTACCTTGTCGCCGGCATTGCAACCTCCTAGATCTAGAGCATGGAATGCGCGTACATTCGGTGCGCCCGCACAATTAACGGGCGTGCACATCCGATGCGCGCGCACACTTTACTGTGTATACTCGACGTGAGTCGTGGCATCTTAACAAAGTCGCATCGCTGAAAATTGTAGTTTGAAAATTTACCTTTCTCATCATGGGGAAAAGAAGCCCCGTATGGGACTACTTTGAAAACAATGCAGTCAGTAATGGTGTGTATAGATGTACAGTTTGCAAGGTCTTTGTTAAGACATCTGATTCGAGCACGAGCAACCTGCGACATCACATTAAGCAGCACCACCCCGCCCAGCACGCTGCCCTCAGAGCTAAATCATTTACGACAACAGAACGAAGTCGAACCAGCGCTTCGGAGAAAGCAACAGGTAGTGGGGCCAGTGCAGCTCAAATAATTCCTGCTTTATTTAAGAGGAGAACATTGTACCAGAGAGGGGACAAAAAGTGGCAAAGTATCACGAACGCTGTCACTTTTTGCATAGCAAAGGAGAGCTTGCCAATGGCGAAGGACATTAATTCAGACTTCAGACTACATAAAAATAAGTGGCATTTTGTGGCTGTAAGTATTATTTTTGTGTGTGAGAGTTAGAAGCCAGATTATCACTGCTGTGTGTGTCTAGTCAGACACATACATAGAAGCAGTGATAATCTGGCTTCTATGTGTGTGTCTAGTCAGACACACACAGCAGTGATAATCTGGCTTCTAACTCTAACAGTCAGACTGTCTGTCTCTCTTTTCTATTGTAATAGATCTCATTTACACGTGGACATTACATGCTACTTTCAAGCAAGAAATGGAGGAGAATAAATCTCTAGATTTTGTTTTTGGTGTGTGTGTGTTCTATTTTGTGTTTAGAGATGGAGGGAGAGAAGGAGAGGGGGAAAGTTGGGAGAGAGGAAGAGAGGAGAGGGAGGGAGAGAATGAGAGGGGGAAAGGAGGGAGAGAAGGAGCGAGGGGAAAGGAGGGAGAGAAGGAGAGAGGCGAGGGAGGGAGAGAAGGAGAGGGGGAAAGGAGGGAGAGAAGGAGCGAGGGGAAAGGAGGGAGAGGAGGAAGAGAGGAGAGGGAGGGAGGGAGAGAAGGAGAGGGGGAAAGGAGGGAGAGAAGGAGCGAGGGGAAAGGAGGGAGAGAAGGAGAGAGGGGAGGGAGGGAGAGGGGGAAAGTTGGGAGGGAAGGAGAGAGGAAGAGAGGAGAGGGAGGGAGAGAAGGAGAGGGAGGGAGAGAAGCAGAGGGGGAAAGGAGGGAGAGAAGGAGCGAGGGGAAAGGAGGGAGAGAAGGAGAGAGGGGAGGGAGGGAGAGGGGGAAAGTTGGGAGAGAAGGAGAGAGGGGGGGGAGGGAGGGAGAGAGGGGAGGGAGGGGAGGGAGAGAAGGAGAGAGGGGAGGGAGGGAAGGAGAGAGGGGAGGGAGGGAGGGAGGGAGAGGGGGAAAGGAGGGAGAGGAGACAGGGAGGAGGGAGAGGAGAGAGGGAGAGTGGAGGGGGAGGGAGAGAAGGAGAGGGGGGAGGGAGGGAGGGAGAGAAGGAGAGGGGGAAAGGAGGGAGAGAAGAGGAGAGGAGGGAGAGAAGGAGAGGGGGAGGTAGGGAGCAAACAACATCGTATAATTCAACAGACCTTGACACCAACATTACAAACTTTCTGGACCTAGAGCACGCATTTCAAAATGTGCGTACACCGCGACTGCGCGCGCATCGTCTGTGCGGACGCACCGTCAATGCGTGCGCACCGCGACTGAGCGCGCACCATACATGCGCGCGCGCCATCAATGCACGTGCACTTCGAATGCACGCGCATGCGCAGTATAAAAACTCGATAGATCGGTTTAAGCAGGTATGAGCAAACCGATATATCCATATCCGGAAAAATCCCATATCGCCGTTCCCTAGTGGACACATATTTTATATGCATTGGGTGATGGTTGTTGGGGTGGGGTTGGTTAGTCAGATGCAGATGTCTGACACATGCAATCACCTGTGCCTTAAAACCACCCAAACCAGACTGAGAGTTCCACCTAAGCATCCTGCCTTCACATGATGATTTCCATGTGTCTAGAATGACATGTGCAATCTACCCAGAAGGATGGCTGCCTGGTCCCAGTGTAATGGGTGTAGGTTTGCAACATGTGGGGGGAGGCTGGAATGTAAGCAGCTAAACCACACAGTATGCCATTGTGAGCCCTGGCTGGCAACTTCCCACCGCACATTACCCATTAGGGCTTTGACTTTGCAACAACAAAAAATAGCATTTATATAGTGCCTTTCACATTGGAGCAGGAGAAGTGGAGCAAGCAGGTGTCTGTAGAGTGGAGGGGACATGTTGGTGAGGTTTTAATGGAGCGCAGAGGATGGGGGTGATCGGCTCACAAAGCTTGAGGAGAGGACATGAGCTGCTCACAAAGAGTGGGAGAGGACATGAGCTGCGGAGTTGAATAATCTGCATTTTGTAGACCAATGAACAAGGAGTTGGCATAATGAAGCCTGGGCATAATGAATGCATCCAGCTAGGAGTCATGGAGGATGAATGTCTACCCCAGTGATTGTTCTGTTCCTCCCAATTCCTGGAAGTACGAGGAACTCCTTAAGAGCCGTTGGTATTCTTCATTGTCGCATTTGTGAAGCAGCAAATTGATACTGAGCCTTTGGAGGGCAGTATCTCTTACATTCAATTTTGATCGAAACAAAATTAAATTGTAGATTACAAAAAACAATTTAACCGAAGGGGTCTTAAATTGTTCAAAAACAGAAGTTGCTGGGGAAACTCAGCTGGTCAGGCAGCATCCATGGAGAAAGGAAAAGGAGTCAACGTTTCGGGTCTACAACCCTTCTGACGAAGACCTGAAACGTTGACTCCTTTTCCTTTCTCCATGGATGCTGCCTGACCTGCTGAGTTTCCCCAGCAACTTCTGTTTTTGTTTCAGATTCCCAGCATCTATAGTATTTTGTGTTTTGTTAAACTGTTCAGATGGTTTTCCACCCTGATGTGTGTACTTTCAGTTGGCATTTAGGATTCGCAATGTTTTAAAATGGCGCGATATTATCTTGAAGAAAAGTCCTGGACTCATACAAATGTGATGTTTCTGAATCTTATCGGCTTCAGGTTTCATTTTAACCATTAACAAGTAAATCTTTCACTGTGTGTGTCAGTGTGTTTTGGTGAACAGTGAGTGTGTGTGTGTGCAAATTCAGCAGGGGATCTTGTCCACTAAATGCAAAGTGTGGTGAAAAATCCTTTTTACATTTAAATGCCATCTGGTTCTGTAATGATCAAATAATTAGCATATGTAAATGAAGACTGTTTGTTGTGTTTTAAAACTTCTGTTGAGCCTGGCTGGTTTGTTTAACGGAACAAATTTGAGCATTTACAGATACACACATGTTTGTCATTGTAACAAGCAGAGTCTATAGGAGGGCACCTTTTCTGTGGGTGACCATGTGCATTAAACAAGCCCGACCACATTATTCCTTTACAATTCGCCTCTTATCAATGGGGCTGGCATTCATTCAGATAACATGGTTTCCTTTTCAAAAAGAGGGATTAACACAACAAATCTGTGTTGGTGCAATGGCTGGACAGCTTTTAGCACTCTGAATGTTTGGTTGCATCGCAAGACAGATGGGATTAACAGCTCTGTATAATTTGAGGAATTATATATTTTTAAAAATGCTTGCGTTACAAGAGTAAATGTGTATTCACAATAGCTCTCTGAATTGGCACCAGCCTTGAGAACCAAATAAGGGAGTTCAAGAGCGCCTTCAGGTGTACTTTGTAAATCAATACAATTGGTCTAATCGGTAAAATGCAGCAGCACCGCACCGCACATTCCTTGGTGTCAGGGAATAGAAGCAGGGAAATAACTCATCTAAACATTGGAGGGTAGTGAGGAGCATGTGCATGACATAATTGTACAGGAGAGTGATTGTGTTGTAAGTGTGTCAGCCTGGCTCAGTTGGTAGCACTCATCTCAAGAGTCAGAACGTTGTGAGTTCAAGCCCCACATTGAGTTTTTGAACTCTCATATTGGGTGTGGGTGTTTGCTGCATTGCTGGAGATGTACTACTTTAGATGAGACGTTAAACCATGTTCCCCATCTACAATGCAGATGGATGTTAATGTTTCCATGGTCCTATTTGAAAAGATACGAGAGTTTTCTGGCCAACAGTCCTCAAGGTGAAATTGGTCGCCCACTTCATGGCTGTTTGTGGGGCATTACCATTTTGGCTGTCACATTCGCCCATGAAATATATAGTTGTTATGCTTTACAGTAATTTCCTGTGTAAATTCAAGTATGATTCTTAGGCTTGCTGTCACATTAGGTTGAGGAGGTACCACAGGTTAGAGGTTGTTGGTTGGAAAGGAGCACATTGTAGAGTGATTAAAAATCAGAAGCAGTGTAGGTAAAAATTGAAGGGAAACACTTCGGGTAAAATAGACCAACAATGGGAAAAGTATAAGATGGGTAGGGTTCAGAGTAAACACTTCTCTATCCAACTAGGAGTAAAGATATTGCATCAAAGATTGGAGTTTGCATTTTGTGGATGGGCCTGGAGATGACTTGGAAAATAAGCAGTACATCAGAGGCACATAATATAGGGCTAGTAAACCAGGATAAATGATTGAGCATAAAGAGATTCTAACGTTTAAACTCTGAGGTATTACATCAATTATGGTGAAACAACATGTGTATGAAGATATTGAATGAAGGAATTGCGCGATTAAAGAGGCAAGGAAGGGAAATCTTAAACTGTATTGAAATAATTTGTCACTGAATGGTCTACATCCCCCAAACAGATTAGTATGAAATGGTAGATGATTCCTGCGCACAAATTTGCTTGCTGGCATTCGTTTACAGAATGCAGTCAGACACTGCGCTGCAGTGATTCCCTTGAAGCAATTTGAAACGTCTCATCGACTCAATAAATCACTTATCAAATGCAAGTGTTGTTATTCTGAAATGAATTGGAAACACATTGGAGATTAGGGAATGTTCCATCATTTTCAAGAAATGGGAAAGTGCTCGGTCAGGTAACCATGGGCCATATTGTCTTGCATCATTGGAGTGTAAACAACAACAACAACAAAATTACACTTGTATAGCGACTTTCATGTCAGGAGGACATCCCAAGGAGCTGGACACTCATTGTTTGAAACCTGAGCTGGGGACGGGGAATCTGGAGGGAAAGGGGGGGATTTTGGGTGACCGATGGAAGAGGATAGTCGAAGATGATGGTCTTAAGGTGGAACCAAGGGGTGAGGTGGAGGGACTGCGGGATAGAGTTGCAGAGGTTGGGGGCAGAGTGTGACTGAAGACTCTCCCACCAATGGTGGGGCGGGTGGGGCGGGGGATATGGAGCAGGCCGGAGCTTGCTGAGCGGAGGGACGAGGGCAGGTTGGAGAATCTGAACGGTTAGAAACAAACACCGGTGAAAAGCAAGCTTGTTTGGGACCATTTTAGTCAAATATTTGATGAAATTCCTCAAACACCCAATATACCTACACAAGTGCATATTTTGCATATTGACTTTCATAAAACAGAATAGAGATTTGCATAGAGTTACACAGAGTGATATGGCGTAGAAACAGATCATTTGGTCCAGTTAGTCCATGTTACACTCCACACAAACTGCCACTCTAAGAGACTTGTGAAGATTGAAAGCCTATGGCGGAGTTGACTGGAAGACATAATGGAAGAGTAAGATTAAATAGATATTTCTTGATGGGACAAGACAAGGTTGGAAGCTAGGATCTCCTGTATAACTTGTATGTAAATGAGTTGGATGTGGAGGAAAATTAGAATTTACAGATAGGAAAGTAAGAGAGTACCAATATCAATTAATTGAGTGAGATTGAATACATTGGGAGAGTGGGTGAAAGGAAATTTAAAGCAGATAAATATGTATTTACCTACAAATAATCTCACAACACTAACAGAAATCTCTGAAGTGCTTTGAGATGTTTCAATGTGTAATGGTGCTACGTCAAATGTAAGGATTATAATGGGTGAAGTAGATATTGTTAAGATGTGAAATGGAGGAGGAAAAAAAAGCTACAAGAGGAGGAAATGTAGGATATTAGGTTTTATTGGTAGGGCATTGAATAAAGAAGAGAGTGCTGATTTTGTGCAAAAGAAGACATTGGTTAGGCAGCAGCTGGTGCACTGTGCAGCTTCAGTCAACCTCATTATGAAAGGGATATCAGAGCCTTGGCGAGGATGCAGCAGAGATTCACTAGGATGATAACCAGGGATGAAAGGATATAGTTATGATGAAAGGCTTTAAACTGGGGCTGCATTCACTAGAGCACACAAGGTTAAGAGGGGATCTAATAGATCTGAAAAGGGTTTGAGAGGGTTAATAATGAAAGATTATTCCCACTTGTTGGTGAATCGACAAGAAAGCACAGACTTGAGATTATTACTAGAGGTTTTAGTGTTTTTATACCCAGGGTTATAAGGATGTGGAATGCTTCAAGTAGTTATTGAAGCCCAGTCAGTTACAAGATTTAAAAGGGATTTTCCAACATTTAAAGGGGGAATTGGATAATCTCTTTTAAAAAATCTTTGAAAGGGTGTGGGGAAAGGAGAAAGGAAATGAATTTGAAGTAGTTGGGTTCAGTGGGGAGCGAGCACAGCACAGACACAATGGACTGAACAACCGTCTCCTGTGCATTCATTTCAACAACAACTACTATTTGTATTTGTATAGCTCCCTTCACAGAGCACTTAGCAATAGTGTAGTTTGATGCCAAACTGGGGAGAAAGGGCAACTGTGGGCATGTTCGAAGAGTAAGGTCTTCACTGGTTATGGCTTTGCAGTCCCAATGTGTTACATTCGTCCTGTACATACTTCTCAAGAATTAAGAATATTTTTAGGAGCTTTTATCAAGTACTTATTGTTTTAAAAATTAAGTGTTGCATATGTGTATGTAAAAGAGTGCCTTGGGATGTCCTCCCGATGTGAAAGGCGCTCTATAAATGTAATTTTGTTGTTGTTTTGTTGTTGTTGTAATGCCTTTTGATCAAATTAATTCTCAGTCTCCTATCTGTTGAGTGGAATACTAAAACCACATTTTTTGAGGTGGGGGCGGGGTGTCCCTTTTTGTGAATTTTCTTTTGTTTGTTTAATGTTTGGTTTGGTTTCTTTACTGTTTGGTTTTGTTTAGCGAGTTGTCGGTTTTTTTGCTTTTCTGTGTTCCCTGTTGTACTCTCTTTCCCTCTCCTGTCAGTATTCATTTGAAAGGTAATAAGCTCCAAAACGGCCAGGAGGAGTTGTGTTTTTTTTTGGGTGGGGGAGGAGGGAATGGGTGGAGGAAAAGGTCAGGAATTTCAGAAGTTCATGGGAATAAGATGCTCATTTTTTTCCTGCGAGTCAATGGAGCATGACTTGTTCACTGAGGACCTCGTGTGGCAGATGGCCAATACTGCAACTGCACACAAACCCTTACAATAAAGGACCGAAAGATCTGAACATTTCCATTTTTCACCTCCTTTTATTTATCACTTATGTTTCTCACTATTCTTTACTGGGTGAAAGTCCTAGAGGGCAATTGCAGCTTTCATGCTGCACTTAGTAACAGTGCTCGGCTAGGCTCTCACTTACACTTGCTTTGTTTAATTGTAGGAAAGTAAACCCAAGTATTGACAGGTTCTATGTGAACAATTTGCGTGTGGTGCAAACGAGACCTAGATATACCTGGTCATATCATTCTATGTTTTGTTTTGGTCAGCTGGATGTCTAACATCCGAGGAAACCCATCACCACGCTTAGCAGTATCCAAACCAGATTGAGAATTTAAATTTCTTGGAATGAAATGTGCACTCACTCCCTGGAGGGACACATCCTGTTTATCCAATCCCAGAGAATATTAGGCTTGGGTTGATGAGAGCCAAAGTTTGGGGACCACAGAGTATGCACTGGAGTTTATTCACTAAAACTGAATAACTTGTCATTGAGCATACTGTCTGGCAGGTTTCCTGCTGCTTGGCAGCTAGGATAACCCTAACCGTTAGAGTTTTGCAGGGTTGATGGAGTGGGAAGAACCTTTATTCCAAACCACCACTCAGCCCTCTGTGCTGATGAGCCAGGCTGGCAGGCATTGGAGTAATTCTGATCTGCCTGGCTCACTAACTGCGAGACTGCCACGGGATTGACTCGATTCCAATATTCCATCCGCAGGCAAGTATGTCATCTTGGAGTCAGTTCAACTCCAAGGAGACCCTGCTGTTCTCCCCATTAACCGGGTTCTCAGGAGGGTAGTATCCTAGATTAATGGGTATGCCCTCCCTGTCCACTTATTCAAAATGGCAGAATTAGCCTCTCCTGTGTAACATACATTGAATTTAGTGTATGTGGCTGTTTATTAAAGCCATACTGTCTCTGTCATTGACTTGCGGTGCTGGCTGGATGACATTAAATTCTCTACAGCCATTCTTGTAACTCGCCCTCAAGTGAGAGTAAAAATGCACAATTTCAAACCATCATGAATGTCCCAATGGCGTGACAAATCCCAGGAATCACAGGGACAACATATGGGTGCAATTGTTCAAGAATGTGGCTGCATTTGGAATGTCTCATCTTTCATTATGTCTGGGTTTCCTTTCATATTTGTGCTTTCCTTTCACATTTGTCTCTGGATATGAAAAGAGGCTGTTTCTGATGGGGGGGTGGGGGAGGAGGGGTGCGGGAGTACGTACATTTTGGTATTCATACCAGACTTTATGAGCGTTGACACACCATTGATGTTTACCCCTTATTCACAAGTCTGTCCAAACATGTGCTTTTCTCTCTGAAGAGGTGACTGTTTGAGAGGGCTACTGATAGAGGTGTTGAAAATTATGAAAGGTTTCGATTCAGCTGGGTGATAATAGGGTGTTTTCATTTCTGATGAGTCCAAACCAGGATATACATTAATGTAAGATAGCTAGCAGCGATTTAGAGGGAACTTTGCACAGATGATGTTCAAAATGCGAAAATCACTGCCGCTTGCTTGTAGCTGTGGTTGGAGCAAAAATTATCAATGTATTTAGAAAGAAATTTGGTGCATACATGAGGAAGACAACAACAACAAAATTACATTTGTAGAGTGCCTTTCACATCAGGAGAGTGGATTAGAAGGGGAGGAGGCTCAAGTGGAGTATAAACACAGGAACAAATGAATGGCCAATTTCCCTGTTGTAATGTTCTATACAAGGATAATTTTTACTTGTTTGAGACCTAAATTTTACATCAAACCTGTTTTGTGTCTTGAGGATTTTCTAAGATTAGCGATTAATTTATTTATTTCAGACCTCATTTTGCTGTTGCAATATAAGATCCCAGTCTGTTGGGGAAGCTACTGCAGTATTTTTCACTATAAGCAACCTCTAAGGGTGTTGGCAAGGCTTCAATAAATGTTTATTTCAGCATTCAGTTGATTGGTGGATAAGTGGGGAGAATACTGTGCTGTGTGTTGCATGACTGGATAGTGGAGTCCTGTAGCATATTGGTTAGAGGACTTGTCTCACAAGCAAGAGACCTGGGTGTGATTCCTGACAAGGAATATTAGGCAAGTTTCCTTTCTCCACACATCAAGCAGTAAATAGGAACCTGGTTGTTAGTCGAATGGCAGATTGCTTTGTGGATGTAATAATCCCTTCAAAATGAATAAATCATAAATTGGTCACTCAATCCACGACGGTTTGTGGTACTTAGTAATTAGCTGCCAAATTTTGTCCACAAAATATACAATCAATTCACCTATTCTGTGACGTCGCAGCAACATAAGGTCCTATATCAAATGCAAGGGTTATTACAATAACATATCAGATATTTATACAGTCAACCTAAAACGAACTAGATAACCAACAGTTTGACATTGGGAAGGGAGTCTTGGGAGGATCATGAAGTTTAAAAAATGTTAAATCAACATTCTCAGAGATTCCCCTTCCTTACCCCCCCCCCACACACACACACATCTTACATGATTGTGTTGACTAAACAAACTGGAACATTATGACATTATAAACCAATTCCATGGCTGAACCTATAAGCCAGAAAGCGAAATTTGCTGTTTGCTGTGGATGTGCTTTGAAGCTCCTTTCTTTCCTCTAGACTGCTGGAGTTTTAATAACTAAACATTGCTATACAGTCTGAGTGAATTGGCCTATGAATTGCTTTTAATAAAAGTCTGAACAAGACAAATCTGGTTTCCCAGGATAACTGAAGGTGGTGTTTTTTATTTGGTATCTTGGCAAATTGTGTAAATTGTTGCACAAAATCGACAAAAGTGTCAGGGGCACCTCGCTCCCAGGCGGTTTCCTTCACATGTCTTGAGAAAGGTAATGTTGGTCATATGCCCACACAACCAAATACCTTTCTCCCTTTGATGTCTCTGAACCAGCCGGTGTTGGACACAGGTCAGACACATGAAGCCAGAGCATTGGATCGTGGCTTCATTGCATTCAAATTAAGCTCAGTTGGATGCTAGATTTACACAGAATAAGCCCTGCCCCATTAGATAATAGATCATAATAATCATATTAACCCTTGCATTTGATATAGTGTCTTTATCATGTCATTGAGACTTTTCAAAGTGCTTTACAGAATATATTATAAAGTGAATTGGCTGCATATTTTGTGGGCAAAACACGGCAGCCAATTGCGCACAGCAGTAATGGCAGTACAAGCTCAAGGTCCAATGCCTGAAACCTGGCCTCGTGGACCTCACTCCCAGTTGAGAAGTGTTGAATTCGGTGGCACATTTGATGTGAGAAATGCTGAATGTAAACTGAATTAACCCACTGTGATCCTAACATCTCTCGCCCACAGGGGCAGCACAAAGGAGAGTGGCACAAATGTGAAGAACAAAACTACAGCAATCACAAAGGTGTTTCCTGATAATGGCACCCACATATTAACACTTAGGATGTGGGTTTCAATCTTGGCCCCCTGAGCCTTTTACCCATTAAGAGAACAGATAAATAAAAATTGTTATGTCTGCACTTGTGCACAGTTTTCCCACTTAATTTGACACTGTTTAACTGAAAAATATTAAAAACTGAAAATGTTTAATTATAGCAAGAGGCGAAGCCAAGGTACAATAAAAACCGATATAGCTAATTTCACTGTACTTGAAACAGCTAAATGTGTTTTGTAGGTTTCATTTTTGGTTGCAGTCATAAATGTTATACAATTATTTGTTGGGCTCCTCTTGTTTGGTTAGCAGATTTATTCAATGAAATAGCTGAAGTCTAAAGACTCAAGGTTGCAGGTTTGAATCCAGTCCGCACTGGCCAAGTCAGCAGTTCAGATTTTACAATTGAGTTCAGCATCTCTGGATTAGTGAGGGGAAATCAGCCAGGAAATCTCACTCCATAGATTTCTGAAGCTTTCATGTGAGACTAGATCAGAGTTTGATGACATTTTCCCTTCCTCATCGCGCTGCCCAGAATAAAGAAACCAGGAATGAACCTGGCTGGCGGAACATCGTTTAATTGGGAAAATCTGACTTTAAGTGGTCTCTTTGATGGTCTGGACACCCCGCATCACGTAGGCAGGCTGCAAGCATAGTGAGGACCCGAGAACTGGTCAGATTGCTCTTTATAGTCAGGTGTGAAACATAGTGAGGTTTACTAGAATGGTACCAGGATTGAGGGACTTCAGTTATGGGGAAAGTTTGGATAGGCTAGACTCGTGGTCACAGATTTAAAATAGTTTCAAAATGAAGCAGAAGGAAGCTGAGGAGAATTTTTTTCACTCAGCGGGTTGTTCGAATCTGGAATGCATTGCCTCAAAAGGTGGTGGAGGCCGATTCAATAACAGCTTTTAAAAGAGAATTAGATCTTTATTTAGGAAGAACAGGTCTGTTGGGTTATGGGGAGAGAGCTGGGCAGTGGGATTGAGTTGCTCTTTTCAAAGAGCCGGCACAGACTAGATGGGCTGATTGGCCTCCTTTTGTGCCGTAAAATTTATGATTCTATGATGTACAGTATATAAACGCTTCTTCCTGGTTTACAATTGTCACTGCTCAAGAAGTCACGTGACTCACACTGAGGAAAAATCTGTCCACTGTATCTAGAGTCTCAACTTGTGTGAATGACACACACAATTTTACAATGCTCTCCTCACTCTGTCTTGTTTATGAACCATGTCTTTTGCAGTCCGCATCTTGATTTTTCACAAGGGATGTCTGAGGCCGAAGGAAGGACCCTTTTAAATCTTTCCTACAGAATATTGATCTGAGTCTTAAGTTGGACTGATGCACTATGAAGGTGTTAATGTGGCTCTTTAGTGGACAGACACAACTTTGGTCTAGGGTCAGTGGTGATCACTGATCACTGTTCGACTGTTGGGTTTCATGTTCTAACATCTTCGGTTTGTATTTTTATCCTTGGGTCCGAGAGTTCTAATTATTATTAATAATTTAACAACAACAACAAAATTACATTTGTAGATTGCCTTTCACATCGGGAGGACGTTCCAAGGGGCTGAACAGTCAAGGGGTCAGGACCCGAGCGTGGGGGGGGTGGGTGGGTGTGAGGGAGGGCACAGAGATCGGACGGCGACTGAGGCACGGTTGAAGAGGAGGGTCTTGAGACCGGTCTTGAAGGAGGCAAGGGAGGGAGCAAAGTGGAGGGATTGTGTGGATGGCGTTCCAAACCAAGGGGGCAGAGAGACTGAAAGCCCAGCCGCCAATGGTAGGGCGGGTTGGGCAGGAGACATGGAGCAGGATGGTGCCTGCCGAACGGAGGGAGTGGACAAGTTGATAGGGGATCAGCAACTCAGAGAGGTAGGAAGGGGCAAGACCATGGAGGGCTTTGATAGTAAGGACAAGTGAGGATAATAATAAGCCTTGCATTTGATAGAGTACCATTCACTTTTTGAAAGACATCTCAAAGTGTTTAATAAGATTGCCTGTAAAGTAAAGTTACTGTATATTTTGTTTGTGAACCCAGCAGCCAATTTGCATACAGCAATGACCTGCAAACCTCCATGAAGTGAGTGACCAATTGTATCTGGGGGATTGTGGGCCAGGATACTGGGAAAAACTCGCTTCTCTTTTCAAACTGTGTCATGAAATCTTTAGAGTTCAAAGTCCAGATATGGGGCTTGAACCCTCAAACTTTATGACTTCATGGCAAGTCTTTCCCTCTTTGTTGCTTCTCTCTGAACCACAATTTGGTACATTTTAGCCACTACCACTGGAGAAGCAAAGCCAGAGTTACTTTCCATAAAATAGTAGCCTGAGAAGTGGTTCAAAATACCATCAACCAACAGTACATATACAAAGAGATGCTCAAACTGCCTGTCCTGGGCTGTGGAAATAGGAATGGATGCAATTCAGGCTTTTCCATCGCTTTAGTTTTGAAGTGCCATCAATATTCTGCCACTGAGCTATAAAGCTGACATCCTCTTGTAATGACTGCTGTTCCCAAAGGAGCAGCAAAGCAGCTTAGTTTCAAGAGCGTGAGATGCTCCGATGCAGATCATTCAGCCCGACCTCTTGCTTTAAATTCCGATTCAGCCTCAAATATAAGCTCCAGAGCTTCATTCCCTCGAGCGGCGTCTCCCAGTCTTGCCCCTTTGCCCAACCCCCTCCCACTCCATCTGTCTGGGAGTGAATCAACAGCACATTTCATTTGCATGGACGGAAATGACTAGTATTGCCCAGCAGTTTGTGATATAGAAACAGACCCTCAGCAGCTCCCCCCCCCCCCCCCCCCACCGCACTTCCCCAGTCCCCCCACCACACAAAAAAATATTATCCATCTGTGACACCAAACATCTGTGGTTCAAAATCTGCTGGGGAAATAAAAGTTTCTGTTCTGGGGCCTCAAATGCCTTCATGTTGAACTGCTCACTCAGCAATAAATTGCTGTGCATTTATCAAGATCTTCTCAAGATAATGCTTCAAGAAAGAGATTGTGTGGAGGGAAGTTTTGTAGCAAAACTGCAAGCGGGGTTTGTATAAAACATTTCTGCATTTGCCTTTTTAATCTATTCATCATTTAAGAATATTTGTGTTTTAAAGTTCGGATGGGTGAATGGGCTGAGTGGGATTTTGAACTCTTGCAGTTACCAAATGCTTGTCTGCAAAGTATATCTACCCAGTTATTGGTGAAACAGTGACTTTAAAACAAACTGGTGCCAATCAATATTAGTTTCCCTCACTTCTATTCATTCTTTCCCGACCCCCAACAGATTTAATCAAGTCCATGGGAGGGTTTGCAGTTCTCTAAAATAGAATATCGTTCCTCGTTACTGTAACAACAAATTATATTGGACATCAGGACAACTCAAGGCACTGGACAGTCAGGAATTTGAACCCGAGTGGGGGTTTGGGATCAGTAGGGGTAGGATGGTGACCGTTGGAGCGGTGAAAGAGAAGTGAGTTTTGAGACAGGCCTTGAAGGAGACAAGGGAAGGGGAGAGGCGAGGGGATTGTGGGATGGAGTTCTAAAGAGTGGGCGTGGAGATGCAGAAGGCCTGAATTGCGATGGTGGGGTGGGCCATGCGGGGGAACGTGGAACAGGCCTGAGCCCACTGAGAGGAGCAAACATACCGAAGGGACCCTGAATCTCAGGTGATGTTTCTGGAAACCAAAGAGTTCTTGGCATAAAGAAATGTAAAAAGAAATGATGCATCTTTACTGTCAATATTCACTTTCCACCAAACTATGGCACTTTTTTTTACAGAGCACTAATGCAGAACCAATGCACCTGCTAGGAGAGAGGTTTATATTTGCACATTGCAAAACTTGTTTGCCGAATTCACCAGAGCTTGCAGTGGAAGATTTTCTGCTATTGTTTTCTTGTGGAAATTGTGCAATCAAAGCAACATACAGTATTTGGAAAAGGATGGGGAAACCATTTTAAATTGCGCATCCATTTTCTACAATAATATGTAACGTAGGAAGTGGGTCACTTAACACATGCAAGGCATATTATCTCTCCCTCCCACCCCTAAAAAAAAAGAGAAACCTAACATTCAGTGAATTAACTGACAGAACTTAACAGTTCACATCGGGGTGGGGGAGGGTGGGTGAAGAGGATGAGTATACAGAAGTTTGAGATGAGAGAACGATTGATTTTTGTATTTAGAGTATCGGATTGGCAAGTTATGTTTTAGTCAAGATATTTTGAACAGTGAACATTTGCAAATCTAATCTAATTGCAGGTGTACATCACATTCCCGCCGTGGCTTTCAAACTTTCGCGCCCCCTAACTCAGCAACATATTTGTTGCTCGCCCCACCTCCTTCACACTCGGCTCCACACACTCGGGTCAATCAGCTCCGTACACCCGGGTCCTTGGCTCCGCACGCACTCGGGGGTTCGAGACCGAAGCTCCGCGCGCCCCCCCAGCCAACAGTACGCACCCCACAGTTTGGAAACCACTGCATTACTGTATGACCTGTGACTATTTAAAATTTGGTTACAAGGTGGGAGAATCTTGCCCTATTCCATTTCAGTGTGGGAACCGCTTTGAGAAGCGAGGCAGCTCTTGTGACGACCTTCGAGGATAATAGATGTTTTTATTACTTTTGAAATGGTGTCGCCTCCAAGTGACTCAAATTTGTTAGTGGCTTAAGAAATGGATTCCATCTTGCAGGAAGCGAGCTACTTTGTACACATGTTGAGCAGAAATTTATTTTTGGAGGGGCTGTCAAAGTAATAAAATTGAAGGTATGAGCGCTGTATCAAACGTATAACTGAGGTCACTCATCGCCAAAAGAAAATTGAAAAAAATCCTGAGCTTTATGAGCCACAGTATTTTCTTACTGGCTCATTGTTGCAAATCGAGCATAAACAGTCTTGAGTGTTGAAGTGATCCCGGGGGCCTGGTTGCAGCATTGATGCTCTATTGAGGAAGCTGCTCAAATGTAAGGGATTTTTATTGTTTATTTTTGTTGTGGGATCTCACTGGTGATCATCGCCTCTTTGTTTCAGGTCCGAGAGCTGGTCCTCGACAATTGCAGGTCGAATGAGGGTAAAATAGAAGGTCTGACAGCAGAGTTTGAGAATCTCGAGTTCCTCAGCTTGATAAATGTAGGACTGACCTCCGTTACGAATCTCCCCCGCCTTCCCAAACTCAAGAAGGTGAGTGCTTGTCGGGTGGTTTGTCATTAATGATTTTTTTCCCCTCAAGAGTTAAGCAATGTAATAAGTGAGGTGCTCATTTCATAATAATAATTATATGTAAGAAGAATCCTTGCATTCGATATAGTGCCTTATCACAACAACAACAAAATTACATTCATAGAGCGCCTTTCACGTCGGGAGGACGTCTCAAAGCATTTCACAGAATAAACTTTAATGGTAATTGACTGTACATTTTGTGGGCAAAGCACAGGTCAAATAGCGCTCAGCAGTGTCCCACATCGATTGACCAAATTTTAAAAAGGGGTTATTATCAGATATAAAAGAGTTCACATTTGTTTTTGATCTTTTAAAGAAAGTCCTGAAGAGCTATAATTAAAGCGTTTGGTTGGGGGTGCAAGAGAAAGGATTTAATTCCAAAACAAAATGAATACAAAATTCTGTGTAGTAAATTTACTAGACCAGAAATACATTCAACCCTTCTATTTCCACATTATCAAAACTGCCTTCGGAGAGAAATCAATTTTGTGTCTTTTTTTCAAAACAAATCTTGGATATGATCTGAAAATGTAGCATTTGTTCTCAGTTTAGTGAGGAATAAAGAATGTGTCAAAGCCACGTGACTTTATTACCTCAGCAAACTTACAAACAGAGACAGCAAAGCTGCTTGCAACAGTGAAAATCCATCTTCTCAGCTCTGCTGCTAGAGTTTCTCTCACTGCTTCTTTCAGCACCTGTCAGAAAGTTGACCTTTTCTGATTTTAAAATATACTGCAATGTGAGCTGTGATGTGATTCTTATCTTATTCTTTTTTAGCGATAGTTATCCTATGTCTAATGTTGTATACTTTCTTTTAACTGTACCCACTTGATATTTATCATTACCCTCTCCTCATTTGCTTCTTTGGTCACGCTTTTGTCCACTACGCCCCAAAACTCTGGAACACTCTCCCTCAATCCCTCTGCCTTGCCCCCTCTCTCCCTCCTGAAAACCTTCCTCTTTGATTGTGTAACTCGGAGTCAGGCTCCGCCACTGTTAAGTGCTCTGAGACGCTGTGTGGAGGATGCTATATTAAGTGCAAGTTATTGTTCTTTTCCTCACTTCAACTCTATCCTCTCTTACAACTTCTTTCTTTCTCTCTTCCCTCTGTTTTCTTCTTCATCCTTTTCCCCACTTTTTCTGTTTACGCTCATTCCTTTGTTTCATTCTCTTTTTCCGTCCTCCTGTCTCTCTCCTTTCTTCTGTTTCTGCTTTGATCTTTTTCTTTGGCCATCAATGTTTGCTGCTTAATCTCAGCAATACCTCCCGATAGCAGATGATCGATTTTAAAAGGGTAAATATTCCAACACCTGACAGCTGTCTGATTTTAAAAATAAGCAAAATAAAGTCCCCAGTGGATCAAGACTTTGGTCTTCCTATTAGAGTCTTTGAGCTTCAATCGTTGCACAAGTTGAAAAGACAATCTTTTTTGTCAGTTGGTTGCTTACAATATATTCTGTGAAGCGCTTTGAGACGTCTAGAAAACGTGAAAAGCGCTATATCAAATGCAAAGGTTATTATTATTTTTATTACCTGTTAATGGTGTGGAGGAATTGTGACCCGGACTATTGGGATCCAAAAAGACTGGTGCATAGTTTCTGTGAGGTGATGTTCAGGAAATATGGGTGTACAGGATGTCAACACAAAGTCCTGTAACAAAGCAGCGCTATGAGACGACAGAAGAGCAGAAACAAGCTGTCACACATGCATTTTACAGACATGGCAATTAATCATTATCTGTCATGAAAATGATGTCGCTCACACCCATCCTCTGGACTCGTGTCCGGCGATATATCTGTTATATCGGTATAATTTTTCATATCGATATGCTGATATTGGAAATTCAAATATATCGGTATATCGAAAAATTCAATATATAAAAAAACCGGTATATCGCAAATATCGGTATATTATGTCCGGCGATATATCAATACATCGGTTATATCGGTATAAAGCGAACTTTTTCAATTTACCTTGTCGCCGGCATTGCAAACCTCCTGGGCCTAGAGCAAGGAATGCACGCACATATCGGAACGAGCGCACACCACCGAATGTGCGCGCATGCGCAGTATAAAAAACCCAGCGATATTGGTATATATCGATATGAGCCCACCGATATATTACTATCGGAAAATTTCCATATCGACGGACCCTACTCTGGACTAAATCCAGTTAATAATAATAATAATAATAATCCTTGCATTTGATATAGCGCTTTTCACATCTTACCCACGTATCAAAGAGCTTCACAGAATATACTGTGAAGTGAATTAACTGTATATTTGTGGGCGAAACGCGGCAGCCAATTGCGCACAGCAGTGTCCCACAAACAGTCGGGGATTGAAATGACCAACTTTTATTCTCGTTTTTTTGGAGGGATTATTATATTAGGCGTGTGGAGTAAGGAAACTTGCCCAAGGTTTCGCCCTGACCTGCCTGGATTCAAACACAGGTCTCACGCTGGTAGAGCAAGTGCTCCATCCACTGAGCTACAGGAGTTCTTAACACTTGTAATGAATATATATATTCATATATACAGCACCCGCGGGACCTGGCCATTGCCAGTTAAAGCGCCTGCAGGATATTCGGGTGGCCCGCGTCCGAAAACCCGCCACAAAAAAATTAAAAGTTATTTTAACGCACACCATACACACCAGACTAAATAATAACAGAATATTGTATTGTACTTATTGTTAAAACTACTCTCTTGCGCTTCTCATCTTTACTCATTGAGGTTTACAGTGCAGTGATTCTTTTTTAAATGGAGGATGCCGTGCGGGTGAAACGCACAACTTTACTAGCAGCAAGCCGATAGCCCTAACTCTACTAGCGGCGAACCGAAATACTGTACCTGCGCGACAGTGTGGGTTATCGGCTAGGGTTATCGGCTTGCCGCTAGTAAGGCTTTAAAGTCGCACTCCGTTTTTTTCACCCGCTTGGCGTCCTCCATTTTAAAAAGATTTGCTGGACTATAAACCTCAACCACAGCATTATGGCTTCAAGCGCAGTATCTACCAGTAAAGGTGAGAAACCCAAGAGAGTAGTTTTAACAATAAGTACCAATACAATATTCTGTTATTATCTGTTATTATTTATGCATTTGCAAATGCTCCACCGCTATTGTTCCGGATACGTTCCGGTTTATTGAATGGGGACTTTTTTTTTGGCATGCTGGTTATACGGAAGTGCCGGTTCATCGAGTCACAGATAAACGGGCTTCTACTGTAGTTAAGTACTGTACTAAATACAATTATCATAATTCTTCCACTGTTTCAGTTGTTGGACCAGTGCACAGGACAAAAACCAAACACAGGGGTATGGTAACATGGCTTTGTGGACACCAGGTAGATGTTGTGGGAAGCTTTTCTAATTTGAGTCAGAGTATATTCTGAACTGTGGAGCCAGTTCATTCATTTGGTTCATCACTGTTTTTCATAGGTAGGCTCAGTTAGTGTTAGCCTAGGACGGATCAACATAGTTAACTAACACAGCCTTTGTGTCAAAGCATAATCTTTGAGCCTTTCAAAATCTTTCAATCCTTTGGGCTGTGAGTCCACCTTGGCACCGTTTCTTTTTTAGTCAGCCTGCTGGGACATGCAAAAACCCATCATCAACAACAACAACAAAATTGCATTTATAGAGCACCTTTCATGTTGGGTGGACGTCCCAAGGCGCTGAAAAAGTCAGGTCCAGACACGAGCAAGGGAGAGTGGCAGGGTAGGGGGGAGGAGTGGGAGTGAATTAGGAGGGGACGAAACGAGTTGGGAGGGCAGTTGAAGGCACGGTCGAAGAGGAGGGTCTTGAGACTGGCTTTGAAGGAGTCGAGGGAGGGGGCGAGTTGAAGGGACTGTGGGATGCAGTTTCAGAGTGGGGGGCAGAAAAGCTGAAAGCCCATCCACTGATGGTAGGTCGGGTCGGGTGGGGTACATGGAGCAGGCCAGAGCCCGCTGAACGGAGGGGCCGGGGAGGTTCATAGGGGGACAGCAGGTCGGAGAGGTAGTGGGGGGCAAGGCCGTGAAAGGTGAGGACAAGGATGTTGCATTCAATTCTCTGGGGGATAGGGAACCGATGGAACCGGGCGAGGGTGGGAATGATATGGTCGCGGAGCTTGGTGCAGGTGAGGACACGAGCTGCAGAGTTCTAGATGATCTGCAGCTTGTGAAGTGAAGAACCAGGAAGGCCGATGAGGAGGGAGTTTCCATAGTTGAGTCTCAATGTGACGCATCACCATGCTTAAGAGTATCCTATCCAGACTGCGAATTCCATGCATCCCACGTATACATGGAAATTCCAGAGATAGATTGTTGGAATTTAATTGTGCACTTTCATCCTGGAGAGACACATCCTGCTTAATTAACTGCAGAAAATATTAGTCACAGGTTGGCAAAGCCAAGGCATGGGGACCCCCGAGTGTGTGTTGGCAGTACTGCTGGAGTCTAACCAGCTAAAGTTGCACAGTTTGCCATTTACATTACTGTCTGGCAAACTGTCTTCCTGCTGCTTGTCCAGCTAGGACCACCCTACCTGTTAGGGCTTGCATGGTTAACAGGAGCTGAGGGTGATAATATCCCGTACCCAGTGACTAGACTTTCCAGGTCCTGCCAATGAGCCAGGCTCGCTGGCACTGACCAACTTCCTTGGTCTGTTTTGATGCGTCTGTGAAACCCTTGTGCCCTAGAGTGGCTAAACCAGCGTCCCCAGCATTACAGATCCTACTGTTCTATGGCAAGCCTGCTGGTTCATTCCCAAGTTGAATTTGTTGAGCTTTTCATGTCATCCATTGTTTTGAGGTTTTAACAGTCAAGCCTGGGCTGTTCTCTGACTGAGAGGAAAAGACTTGCTCCTGGAAACTGGCCACAATGGGCTGCTCCAATCCTGTCCATTCCTATGTTTGGTGTGCAAATTCTTGTCACTCGACCAACCAAATGAACATTGTTAAATATTATTGGAATTGATATGCAACTCCCTTGCAACGACTTTTGTGTAAATACGTCCTGGATAACATTTTTTTTATCCTGTATTAAATTGCGTTAGCAGACGTTTTACAGAAAATGTTTGTTCTGTTTGATTCAAATGAGCTGTTAAACTGATGCCTCGCTTGTTCAGGCAGACATTGAAGATCCCTTGGCACTGCTTGAAAAGAGAAGGGAGTTTCTCCTGGTGTCCTGGCCAACAAACCCCCAAATAAAATTGATCATTCATTTCATAGCTGTTTGAAGGACATTGCTGAGTATAGTTTGGTTCGCCTACAAATGTACATATCACCACCACACTTCACAATAAATCCTGTGAAATGCTTTGAAGTGTCCATCAACGTAAAATATTCTATACCATACGAGAGGATCATTAAAATTTGTTTGGGGATTTCTTTTTTCTTTCTCCCCCCCCCCAGTCAACAATTTTTTTTACTACCACTGTAAAGGCCCCCAAATAAAGGCAAGAGGCTTTTATGCGATAGAGAGGGAGACACATACAGGGAGAGAGACTGATACACACATACATACACAGAATGAGAGACACCAAGAGAGAGTCCTATAGTTCAGTGGTTAGAGCGCTCACCTCGTAAGCGAGGGTACCTGGGTTCAATCCCCGGGCAGGACAAGGCGAAACACACGCACATACACACACACCTTTGTTCACCAGCAGTAAGTAGGAACCTGCTTGTTAGTCGATTAGTTAATTACTTTCCAGGGGTAATAATCCCTCCAAAATAATAATAATGTGCTCACTCAATCCACAACTGTGGGACGTTACTGTGTGCAATTGGTTGCACATATTGCCCACAGTACACACAGTCATTACACTTTACAGTGTATCTTGTGAAGCGCTTTGGCATGTCTCGGAAGACGTGATTAGGCACTATATCAAATGCAAGGATTAAGAACATAAGAATTAGGAGCAGGAATAGGCCATTCGAGCCTGCCCCGCCATTCGATAAGATCATGGCTGATCTTCTGACCTAACTCTAATTACCTGCCCTATCCCTATATCCCTCTATTTTTTAAAAATCCGTCAGTCTCAGCCTTGAAAATGTTCAAGGACTGAGCATCTACAGCCTTCTGGGGTAGTGAATTCCATAAATTCCCTACCCTCTGAGTGAAGAAATGTTTCCTCAACTCTGTTCTAAAAGGCTAACCCTTAATTTTAAGACTGTGACCCCTGGTTATAGATTCTCCTACCATAAGAACATAAGAAATAGGAGCAGGAGTAGGCCATTTGGCCCATCGAGCTTGCCCCGCCATTCAATCATGGCTGATATTCTACTCTTAACTCCAGTTACCTGCCTTATACCCATACCCCTTAATCCCTTTATAAATGAGAAATCTATCTATCTCTGTCTTGAATATGTTCAAGGACTGAGCATCAACAGCCCTTTTGGGTAAAGAATTCCATACATTCACCACCCTCTTGAGTGACGAAGCTTTTTCTCAATTCAGTGTGAAAGGGCTGACCCCTAACTTTAAGACCGTTTCCCAACCAGGGGAAACAGTCTCCCACTATCTACTGTGTTGTGCCCCTTAATAATCTTATAGGTTTCTATAAGATGCCCTCTAATTCTCCTATATTCCAGAGAATATAGGCCCAAATTAATCAACCTATCGTCAAAGCCAGGTTACCCATTCAGCTGCTGTTTAGTTCGGATTGTATCTTCCCTCTTGAGCTTTGTGTTTAGTAAAAGGCCTCAATCCGCAAGTCGGAAGTTGAATATGTGACCCGTTCCACGGTCCATCTGTCAAGTGTGAGGGAGAAACTCGGTTTCATATCCAAGTACACAGCGAATTTCTAAATTGCAATAGACCCCAATATTATTGAAGAGTGGGTGGCTTGGTGTACCTAGTGAAGTGTAACCGTCTGAGCAATTAAATCTTGTAATATGTGTTGCAATACTCACATGGGAAGGGAGTGGATATGCCCTGTTTATAGGTTGGCTAGTGACCTGGCGCTTCACAGAGCCATAGGACCTGGAGCCAAAGTTTCTGTTTCAATATCGTATCCGCTCACAGGGGCCCAGTTAGCTGTGGCTGTACAAGTTTGGAAGGAGGGATTTTGAGTTCCATTTTCACTCAGTGCATCGTCTTTAGTAACCAAGGCATTGGTGAAGTTTTGTAGCTGTTTTATTTAGCGCCTAGAATGTGTTTATGGCTTCCTACTGGGAATGTTTATTGTTGGGTTCCAAGTCTTTGTGAGGTGTGCTATGCAGGGGAGACTTGTGGCCTCTGGCATCCGTCACATTGGTCAACTGTAAAGCAATTGTTTAAATGACGTTTTATTCTACAATATGCTTTTTTTTGTTTCAGCTTGAATTCAGCGATAACCGAATTTCTGGAGGGCTTGACGTCTTGGCGGAAAAGCTTCCAAATCTCACACATCTAAACCTCAGTGGAAACAAACTCAAAGACATCAGCACACTGGAGCCTCTGGTACTTAGTTCTTCCCCTCTGTGGTCCAAACCTATTTAATGTGACATTAAATAGGATGACACTATTTAATTGTCTTTGCACCTAATGCTGGTTGTGGGTGTTGTGATAGGTGACAATTTACTGTGTCTTTTTTTTGTGCAACAGTCAATGGATTTGCAACTGTGCTGCTTCTACTTTGAACGCTCTTACATTCATCAAATATCTTAACGCCACCATAAATCTAAATTTGGATGTGGTGCATACTAATTATAAATATGCTAGTGGCTGGATCTTGTGCCTTGCATGCTTTTTTTTATGCACTTAAGCTTTTTTGACAGTATTTATAAAGATAATCCTTACATCTGATGTAGTATTTTTCATGTTGGGAGGACGTCTCAAAGCACTTCACAGTAGTCACTCTAATGTGTAGAGTATATATATTTTGTAGGCGAAAATGGCAACCACCTAGTAATGTTCCAAAAAACAGCAATGAAGTGAATGACCAATTTTATTTGGAGGATTGTTGACCAGGACACAGGGGAAAAACTCCCATTTTCAGTTGAGAGAAAGATGCAGAAAATACAACAAAAACTGCCAATTCATATTACAAGTTCACAACGTAGATGGAATCCAAAGCAATTTTTCTTAACAGCTTCTTTCTAGGAACCTGCAGCTTTACTGCTCTTCTGCAAATTATTGAGCTGGGGGTGAAGTCATTGCTCAGGCTAAAAGGAACCCTCAAAGCGGATTTCTGCTTCTGTTCTCATGCCTTTCCCCTTCATGTTCCACACAAAGGGTAACCTAATTGAGGTGTTTAAATTGATAAAGTGATTTGATGGGGTAGATACAGGGATTCTATTTCCCCTGGTGGAGGAATCTGGAGCAAGGGGATATAATCATAAAATTAGCTGGGCCACTTAGGAATGAAATTATGAAGCATTTTATCACACAAAAGGCAATCTGGAACTCTCTGCCCCCAAATGACTGGATGATGAATCCAGTTGGTAGAATTGTAGGTCAGGGTATTAAGGGACAAGGGGCAAAGGCAATTGGGGTATTTGGGAGTTGAGATACAGAACAGCTACAATCTAATGGAATGTTTCAGGACAGGCTCGAGGGGCTGAATGTCCTACTCTTGTTCCTGTCTTCCTAGCACGCTCACCTCTAATGTTTTGTTTCCAGAAGAAACTAGAAAACTTGAAGAGCCTGGATCTTTTTAACTGTGAGGTGACAAACTTAAACGACTACAGGGAAAGTGTCTTCAAGCTCCTCCCACAGCTGACGTACCTGGACGGTTATGACCAGGAAGACCGGGAAGCTCCCGACTCGGATGCAGAAGGCGATGGTGACGGGGTAGATGACGAGGATGAGGATGAAGGTAAAGCTGTCGATTTAAAAAAAATTACAACCAATTCAAATTGTAATTTTAAGCGTCTAAATCAGATCCAGGAAGTGGATCTTCAATTATATTCTTCATTATTCTGGTCATTCTAAATTGTGTAGAATTCTTCATCTCCGCTCAGTGATTACACACACAAACCTGAGGCATGACAATTAATCACGTTTTTGGTGCTTATGTCTTTGGATAGAGTCAAAACCTAATCAGATCATATGAATTGATTTAAAGTACCATATTGCTACTATCACAAAAAAGCATTGAAATGCTATTCAGTTTTCTGTCCAACGTGAGACCTGCAATTTCTCAAGGTGTCAGCTTTGAAATAATTATTAAAATTAATGATATGCCACAGGACTTGCACAGGAAAATGCTTAATTTTAGTCTTTATTTGGAAAACCGGATTCCACATTGAAATTGAAGGATTTTCCAAAATTCTCTGCGAACCTATGTTTTTTAAGACAATGATTTTTTTGCCCACAAAATATAAGGTCAATTCACTGTACGGTATATTCTGTGAAGCGCTTTGAGATGTCTCAGAGATATGACAAGAAGCTATATCAAATGCAAGAATTATTATTATATTATTATTAATGGCTGAGTGTTGGGGAATTAAGGGCCCCCGGTGCAGTACGTTGGTTGAACAAACAACAATAACATTGCTTGAGTTCATAATTCCACTCTGATCCAGGAGGGTTTCATCAGGGTTTTACAACTCCATCATCTGACTTCATTAATCCCCAATAGACTTAGCCACGTACCTTCTTCAAGTAAAATGACCTTGTCTGATTATAAACCTAAGCACTATCTTTACTACCATTACCCCAAAGTCTGATAGGTTAAAGTAAGTTTTGAATGGTATCTTCACTGTAATAGCACTAAAGCTATAATCCTGAACTTCAGCACTGGGTGTATGGATTTATATTTTAAACTAATTCTGTTTTCAGAAGTTTTCCAACCGTGACTCAAGTTGTACCCAATTTATGCTGCTGAATAGCCCTCGGCCTCTGCATTCAGGAATGGGATGTACACACCTGGTTTCCTGCTACAAATAATAATAATATATAATCCTTGCATTTAATATAGCGCCTTGTCATGTTGTAGATATGTTTCAAAGCTCTTCACAGAATATACTGTAACGTGGCCTGACTGTGTATTTTGAGGGCAAAATGGGGCAGCCAGTTGTGCACAGCAGTGTCCCATGAACAGTCTTACATACAGGAAACCCTTCACTACTGTGTCCCAACAGCTCTACTTTATGATACTCAGTCCAGAGATAGATTTTCCTGGCCTCTTTGACAACAAGCTGCATTTATATATTTATTTATTTATGAACTGTCATTCATGCTGCATTCTAGGGAACAGCGATATATCGGTATATCGCTAAAACCCGATATGATTTTCATATCGATATGCCGATATAGACATTTTAAAAATATCGATATATCGAAAAACGGTATATCGAGGTAAAAAATCGGGATGCGAGCACAATCAACTACAAGACCCAGAATGCTCATCTCTATACACAATGCACAGACCGAGGTGCAAAGCCGCCATCTTGTATTCATAGTCCTCGAATACAATATACAGGTATGCAAGGGGTGGGGGGAGAGAGACGGCTGTGGCTGGGGGGTGGTGAGGGGGAGAGAGACGGCTGGGGGGAGGGGGAGATAGACGGCTGGGGGGGGAGAGGGGGAGAGAGACGGCTGGGTGGGGGAGGAGAGGGGGAGAGACGGCTGGGGGGGAGGAGAGGGGGAGATAGACGGCTGGGGGGAGGAGGAGAGGGGGAGAGAGACGGCTGTGGGGAGGGGGAGATAGACGGCTGGGGGGGGGGAGGAGAGGGGGAGAGACGGCTGGGGGGGGGAAGAGGGGGAGAGAGATGGCTGGGGGGGGGGGGAGAGGGGGAGAGACGGCTGGGGGGTAGAGGGGGAGAGAGACGGCTGGGGGTGGAGGAGAGAGACGGCTGGGGGGAGGGGGAGAGAGACGGCTGGGGGTGGGAGGGAGAGAGAGACGGTGGGTGGGGGGGGAGGGAGAAAGAGACGGCTGGGGGGTAGAGGGGGAGAGAGACGGCTAGGGGGTAGAGGGGGAGAGAGACGGCTGGGGGGAGGGGGAGAGAGACGGCTGGGGGGAGGGGGAGAGAGACGGCTGGGGGTGGGAGGGAGAGAGAGACGGTGGGTGGGGGGGGAGGGAGAAAGAGACGGCTGGGGGTGTGTGGGGGAGAGAGACGACGGGGGTGGGGGGTGCGAGAGAGGGACGGCGGGGGGGGGGGGGGGGGGGGGGGGTGATAATATACAGATAGATAGAGATGGGGGGGGATGTGAGAGAGGAGAGAGGGAGAGAGACACAGACAGAAAAACACAGAGATGGAGAGAGTGAGAGACACAGAGAGAGAAAGATATTTACCTCCTGAGAAGATAGGCCCCAAATGCGCACGAACCCGGAACGCGCGCGCATCCGAAATGCGTGCACACTCCGATGCGCGCGCATGCGTACTACGAAAAAACTGAAAATGTCGATATTTCGGTATATCTCGATATGAGCCAACCGATAAAGATATATCGGGAAATTCCCATATCACCGTTCCCTACTGCATTCATAGCATCTTCTAGCGCTGACTGAGCAGAGTACACTTTGAACCGATGTGAAACCAGGTTTATGTTGCTCTGTAGAAGGGGAGGAGGAGGAAGAGGATGAGGAGGAAGAAGATGGTGAAGAAGAATTTGACGATGAGGAAGATGAAGATGAAGAGGAAGGAGAGGAAGATGAAGACGATGTGAGTGGAGAGGAAGAGGTGAGACCTGAATTGATTTTTAAAAAAATTAGTTTGTGGAGTTTTGTGGTTTTAAGAATTTGCAGTTTCCAATTGAGAAAGTTGCCTTTGATCCTTCTACTTGCTAATTAAATTCCCCCCTCAATCCAGTGTAAAGCAATCAGAAATGAGAATTCTGAATGTCACTGTCCTATGCCTGGTAATGTACAGTGATGGAGGTGTTTATTTGTAACTCTTGGTGGTAAGTGTGTCAGGTCCTCTGAACATCAGCAAATTTACCAACATTATGCAATCACCTGATTGGGAATCGCCACCATTCAGTTGCTGGGGGAGAGAAGATTTTGTTAATTAATTGATAACTAACATTCTGTAATAATGGTGTACAGCAATAGAAACGGTTGACTGGGGAATAAGCAGAGTAAGATCAAAAAGAGGCTATAGACATCTATTTGAAGTAAGCAAACCTAGGAGAGCATTTTATGTGAAAAATATTTTCTTCGTACTCCGTTCTCTGTATGCCCCGGTGCTCTTTAATCAATCCAAACCTGGGCACATCTGCACCAGAAGAAGATTGCCTCATTATAACACTTAATATTGCCTCTGTCAAAATATCCTCCTGGCCAACCTCAGTTTCTTCTTCATCGAGAGATATTACAGGAAGGAGACAGGCTTTGCCTGAAGTGACTCAATTTAATTTAACAGGGTTGATGGCACCCACACCAGTTCAAAGTGCCGGTCACTTGTAACGCAAAGAGAGATGTGTTTTAGTTATTGGGATTTTCCTTGGAACTTGTCTTACTGGAGGATTTGACGGTTGGAAAGTAAGAGTTATTTTCTGGAGGTAACGTTTAATTATATAAGGAGGTGCTTCTTCTGTAGCTTGGGGAAGTGCTGTGAACATCGAATTGCTTTCCACTCCGCAGAATTGTTCACTTAAATAATGTCCAGTCAATACCTTGGAACATGTGGGTTGTGTGAAAAACTATGCTGACAGGCCAGCAGAATGTAATGCAGCAAAAAGCTGTGGTTTGCTGGGTCCTGCTAAGTTTACTTTGCTGTGATCTGACAAACTACTTTGTCCCAGTATCTTAACAGTCCATTTCTCCCAACTGCAGGAGGTTTACATAAAGGATGGTGAGGTTGACGATGATGATGACGATGATGATGATGAGGAGGAAGGTACTTCACCGTTTCTGTTCATTTTGTTAAGTCATGTTAGTGCGTTTTTAAAAAAAAAACATGAGCCAGAAAGAAATGGGTTGAGTGTTTAACTCTTCGGAGCATGTCTTCATGCGGAAAACACTTCTCTAAACACTTCACAAGGGAATCCTCTCAAATGTGTAACCAAGTGTTACAGCAGCAAGGTTCCCCCGCCCTCCCCAAACGACAAGGAGGTGATCACCTCCAATTAATCCGGATGATCATTAGCCAGATGCAGGGATGCACGGAATTCCCGGCAGTGTGCTGAGTTAGGCTAGTATTCTGTGCATTGCTTCCTTTGCAGTGACATGAGCACTGGGAGTGACATGAGCACTGGGAGTGACAGACAGCAGCACTATTTCCTGACTCCAAACATGGCCTGTTCATCATTTACTTATCACCTGTTTCGAATCTTTAGATTCGATTGCCGGCTTTCAGTGCCGTTTTAACAGATATCTACTGAACTTAAACCAAAGCTTTATGACGCACAAGCCTGTAACTTGGCACTTTAAACCACTACTTCATATACAACCCCCCCTCGCTAACCAGAAATCCAAGACAAACGCTCGAAAATGTTTCAGTTAACTTGGGCATCGCCACCACTCAGTTGTTGGACTGGAGGGGGATCTCAAAATTAATTATAACCAATTTCAATTAAATAACGGATTGTATTTAGTAATACTGTATTTCTGAACCCTACATTTTTCATCGTGAGGGTTTTAAATGACAGTAGCCATTTTAATTTGAGTTTAATGTATAAATTGTCAGGTTGGTATAGCAAGAAATGACATGTTCCGTTCAAAACTATCCAATTTTTTTTTAGTTTACTGGAAAACAGCATCAATTGCAGATACTGATCTGATCCAGAGAGCCTATAGGGTACACAGTCACTACACTTTACATTAAATCATGTGAAGCACTTTGAGGTGTTCTCTTGACTCAATATTGTCATTGTTAATGGGATCTCGCTGTGTCAAAATTGTCTATAAATACACTAAAGCCACTTCACTACATTTGAAGCGCTTTGAGATGTTTGGATAGGATGGGCATTATGTTAAATGAAAGGAAGTACTGTAAAAATTTCTCCAGGGTAGCAGATAGGAAGGCATTGGCAACAATTTGCAATCACATTTTAGGGGGCAAAGGCTGCTCTTGTGAACTGAGCAAAACCAAACAAGATTGTCTGTCTCCTTCATACACACAACGGGGTTTGTTGCGTAGATGCGGAACTAAATAATTGCTGTCATTACAGACGAGGAGGAGGAAAATCCTAAAGGTGAGAAGAGAAAACGAGACACAGATGACGAAGGGGACGAAGAAGATGATTAAAATAAGAATCCAAGTGACCTAAAAGACTATTTAGTATTGGATGGGCTGTATGACCCCACCCCCACCCTCTCCTGGATTTGCGACTGTTGAGGATCTGCACAACACTGTGGGAAAGAGCACTGGATATCACAGAGCCAGCGGTCGCCGTCCTCTGACATTCCATATATTTATAAATACAGTTAATCCCAATTGCAAAACCCACACGGAGTAGTGAAACTGGGTAGAATTTTGGCCAAGGCTTTTATTATGTTGGGGTTCTTAGGTTAACTGCTAAGACAATTTCCATAGCCAACAAGAGCAGATGAGAAGTTTGGATAGTCATGTTTGTAAATGGCTGCCTGTTACAGAGAGGTTATAGCATCAATTTTTACTTTATGTAAGTCAAACGCTTTGTAAATAAAATCTTAAAATTTTGGGTTTGTTCCTCTATATTGCATACCATTTTGGGTGTTATTTACAAATGCAAGATGTTTCTAAACAGTTTCAGAAAGTTAATAAATGGTTTCTTTTAAAAAGGCAGTATTCATTTTTAATATCAATACCTAGGTTTCAATCCCAACCCATTTTAAGGGGTGGTGGGGAGGGGCCGGGGGGGGAAGTGATTTGCACACGACAACAACAAAAAATAACGCCTGAATTTCATCTGTGGATGTCTGAAGCTAACTGCTTTGTTGAGAAAGTTACCTCTGAACACCCACAGAGAGGAAGTCCCGAGTATACTACCAAATGGAATTCCAAGGCAGGGCACTGTCACTTTAGCTTTGACTATATAAACCTTCTCTTAATTTGATGGAAAAGACTTGCACATGGTAAGAGAAGTACTCTTCATTATTATCTGCATATATAAGGTGAGCCATACAACTGGAAAATCAGACTAATTCAACAGGACTGTCAAATCTGAGGCTACTGGCCAGCCCAGATCCCCACCCTAATGGGTTGGGTTGCTTTTCTCTGAAGTACAGTACTGCCCATAGCTCAAGAACTGCAGAATTGGTTATATAGAATACAGTGTTCCACTTCAGAATTATTTTGCTGTGCACATTTCTGATTTGGGCTAAATTGCCACTCCAAAGTTTGCATACGTTTCAGCAAGACTGTTCCACACCTGGTTTTGCACAGAAAAAATATGTTGGCTTCTATTCAACCACAGCACTGACTCGTCTAATTCTGCCACGAATTTTAAGGGAGGATTATGGACTGACATTTTCCTTCACCCTCACTTCTCCCTCTCTTACCTCCTGTGTAGAAAAGTTGATTTTTTTTAAAAAGCAGAAAAGATAAAGTGTTTGGTTCCATGCATATGATCCTTTCCCCCAGAATGAGCCCCAAATATTGACCATTATTAGGCTCCTAACACCTGTGCCAGTCAAGTGTTAGCCCTACTTCAGGTCCCTCTGGCTGTCCACCATTGCAAAGTTTACATTGTCTTAACTAGTAGTCTGGTTTTGTATGAAAGAAGGAACTGGGCATGGCTGTAATGTGGAATAAATGCATTCATGAATGCAATCAATGAATATGGGGACAACAGTACATAAAGTTGTTAAATTTGCTGAGGCTTTATATTGTGGTGTAGACCATTAGTTTATTACCGGGTCAGCTTCATGTAAGGGTTATGATGTGTTTTCTTTGAACTGTGGGACTGGAGCAGGATCTGAACACTGGTTGGATTGTCAGTGATATGGATTCAGGGAACACTGAGGCTCTCAAATCCTACCTGCTTTCCTGACCACACAGGCTTCAACACTTTGTTGCAGTCCAATGAGTTTCCAAGGTTATTTTCACCCTGAGACCTGATCTTAGTCTAACCCCACCGTTTCCAAGCACCTTTCCAAAGTGACTAGTTGGTGGGAAAAAAATTGGTCTTTGTTTCAAACCCTTAAAGAGTAGGGTTCCTTTATTCATTATGTTGGGAGTTGAAGCAGGTGTTTGAAGATTTCCTGGTAGGGTGGAGTGTGGCTCAGCATGTTGGTACAAATAGCTGAGCCACAGAGACTGAAGAATGTGGGGGCTCAGTACTGGTTGGTGCTGGTCTTGGCCAGAGCAGTGGTTAAGGTGTTGGAAGTGATATCAGTGCTCCAGGTTACAGAAGGGAAAACAAAGCCCAGGTTCCCACTCCTAGCCACACTCAAGCGCTCTGATACGCCCTCCAGCGTGGAGGGCGCTATCTAAATCAAAGTTGTTATTGTCCATTGTCCACCAACTGCCCATGTGCAGGTGTCTGTGGTCAAGTAGACTGGACATGTGAGTATTGACCAACCAGATGAGGTACTAGTGAGTGACAGTGACAATGGTTTCTTCCTTCACTCCCTCGTTCCCTCCCTCCCAAGACATGAAAATGTAGGGAAATGTGTCTTGGCAGGGGTGTCCTGTCTAAAGGAGTCAAATACTTCTGTTTATTTCTCAGGTTCTTGGAAAGAGAGGCTCACTTTGAGGACAATTTATTTTCTCAAAACAGTTGGTACAAGATGCTTTATGATTTTAGCGTTTGTTTTTGTTTGACATTGTTCTCTAGGCTATGCCAACAAACTTGGTTTGTGCCTTCTCTGTACAAACTCTGTTTGTGCCTTCAATGCAGTTTAATAACCAACGTCTCCAAACCCTGCTTTGTCAATGTATCCAGTTTGATGGCTTTGCACTCTTTCTAAAGTGGTGTGCCAGAGGGATCTAAAGTGCTCAACCCTTCTCATATATGCTGATGGAGGTCATTGTTTGATTAAAACAATGGCCACACTATTGCTCAGAACTCTCAAGCTGACAGACTTCTGGTAAGACTGTCTGACAATATTGCCTTTGGGATGAACATACGAACAGTACTTAGGCAATGTTTCACCAAGAGGGTGAGTTTCAGTGTAATCGGTTGTTCACTTTTAAATTGACCTCTTTACATTCAGTTACGAACCCTCTTCCCATCCTGACTGAAGTCAGTTCTGGGCCCATCAATTTGGTGGCGTCTGTACACATCCTGTTGAATGGGAAACAGTAGCTTCAGAATAATGCCCCTGGAATTCCTTGAATCAACAAATCTCAACAGAGATGAGTTCAAAAATGATGTAGTAGCCTGCTGGTGGGCTATATGAACTGTTAGTGAGTGCATTGCAGCTAGAACTTGCCTAAAAATTGAGAGTTTGATTATAGAGCCCAGGATTCTCCTTATATAGAGAAATCCTTGTATTTAGAGCAGTGCTAAAACAGTCTTGTCTGTTAATTCTCATGGGGAATATTCCAAGGTATATTCAAGGAATATTGAAGGCAATATTTGCGTCTGATATGATTGATCCGTCACTAAGGTTTTCTATTGGGGCTTAATCTCCGTGTTCGTGTTTTGTATTCTGCTATTGAGCAGGGAGGAAATTGAACAGTTGGATCTCGGTGCTGAATCCTTCACCAATTGCTCTATTCTTTAAAGAAAATGGTGATCTGCGGATAGCAATTGGGGCCTGAAAATGGGAAAACAAAACTGCTGTCGAGTTCAAAACAATAATGGGATATATGCCCATGTAGTTTCCCAGTTGCATGGCTTACTTTAAACTTGCTATGTGGAGAGGAACCTGTTTTAGTGAAATGAGAACTAGATTGCACATTGACATCAACGCCCGTTTAAACCCTAGCAAGATTAGAGTTATATTAATTGGACCAAACCCAAGAAAGTAAATGACACATAACAGTTGGACTGGAGGGTTTGTAAAGGAAGTCAGTGCTTTTAGCATACATAAGCACCCGTAGCAGTAGAGTACTGGTCTCAAATTTTATATGGCCCAGATTAACATAAACTGCCCCGCCTTTTTGTCTGTAGGACACAGTGTGGTAGCAGTTGTGAGCCGGAGTTAGATTTTTAAAAATTAATATTCCAGTTTGATGCCATGTTAACAATACCATTCGTGGGGGTGGAGTGGGGTTGCTGATCCACCAAAGATTGGTTGCCATGTAATCAAGTGAGAAGGAAATAAGTTTTTTAAAAACGTTAATTTCTTTTTGAATTAAGTTGATTTTGTGAATGAAATCCTGAATGCACCCATTTTATTACCAGTTAAAATAACAGACCACATTTTGTACCCAACACAACAGTGGTGTCTGGTGATCACTGGCTATAGATTCAGACATTGCTGGAAGCCACAAAGGATAATTTTTAACAAAATGTACAGTAAATTTATATATCCTGGTTAAGTGCTATATCTAATATTGAGGTAGGAAAGTAGTTCTAAGAGCACAGACGTTTCATTTGTTGATAACCATGAACTGTACAGTGCAAAGACTTTGTTTTAATTCTTTTATGCAGTGATGTCCCGGGAGATTTATTTATTTATTTATTTATTTGTGTTTAGCATTTATTTTGATTGTCATAGAATACTGAAGTGATATTTTTTAAAACAATAAACCTTTACGGGTATGTATGTACGTAACCGTTTCCTCTTTGCATCACCGACTATCTGTGGTCAGTCAAATAAAACTGCACTTCAGTGACCAATGAATCCACTTATGTGGTTAGAACAGCACAGCACGCCACCACTGCCTCAATGACAAAACATTGTCAAGCAGGAAAAGATGGGGGAGGTGGGGTGGGTGGGGGAGGGGTTGGGGGCGATGGAGAAACATGAACGTTCAATTCTGCACAAGGAACCATTAGGGTCACAAAGGAAAGGAATTGCAAGATAACATTACATGATCAAACTAGTATACACAAAGCAAGGCAAGTTGAGTAAAAAGTATTTTATGTCTTGTAAGACAAGCCGGAAGCTAAGTGAAAGTATTTTTGTGTGTGCTTACTGTTTATTTAAAGTGAAAAGCATTGATGATTCTGATCCAAACATTGGTGGCGGGCTGAGGGAGATGGGGTGGTGGTAGTGGTGGTATGGGTGGGTGAGGAGCAAAATGGTTGGTCCTTAAAGTTGGGGAGGTTATGGTTGATGCAAGTGAAGTGTTTCCGATAATAAAGGATTGCGTAAGGATCCAGAACAACGTTATTAGGGGTAACATCAGAGCTGCAGCAGTTAAAATTGAACCCAGACAATATGACTTCACACAAAGAGTTTTTAAAAAAAATTCTGAGCAGGAGTTTTTCAATGACTTCTGTCCCCCTAACATTAACAGTAATCTGTTGCTCATTGAGGCCAATACACTTGGGAGCCTTAGGAAGGCAGAGTGGAACAACCAAAACTTGTCTGAAGAACAATTAAATGGTTCAACTAATGAGGGCACATATCACCTGCTTGATTAAACCCACTGAGGTTAGTGCTGGTTGCATATAAAGAGATTTCCCACCACGCCCCCTCCCCCCACCCATAACAAACTGACAAAGCAGTCATTTTACAGACCAGTGAATTTCAGTCCCCTCCCCAGTGCTGTCAATGACAAACTATGTAGGTTTAGCTGGTTAAACACCACTCTGCTATATGGTGATGGGCTTCCCACATGCAACAGTCACAATAACGATGCCGTGTTTTTACTGGCCTCCACTGGAAAATTGAACGTTCTTATACAAAAATAAAATATCTTAAACTTTGATGGGATGGTGCCGTTCGATACCTTGAAAACACTACCGTAACATAATAATAATATAATAACATTGGAGGAGGTGGGGGAAAAAACTATTTGTGTTTTCAGATTAAATGCAAGAGGAAGGGTGAAATTCAAAAGAAATTGAAACTGGGAAAGACAAATTGTGGGTTGACATTGTAGCAACTTTTACACATTCAAGAATATGATCACGTCACCTTCACACCAAAGCAAACAAATCGTTTACTTTGTAATATACAGTAATTGCGACATAAACTGACTTAAAACGCAATTTTCAAAAAATGACTCGGGAACGCCATAATGCAATGTACGTTTTGAGACGCAGATAGAAGGAATAATAACTATGCAGACTCACAGAGGGAGCCTATTTCACCAAACAACTTGTTAAAAGAGTCTTAGAATGAACAACGATGCCTCGCCACTGCCAATTATTGCTTAGCCTGCTCTTACAATCAACAGATTTATTGCGAGGTACAAAAAACTGTGCAGGGAACAACAACTGTAATTTCTGACACTTGAGTAAAACAAGATGCTTTACCTCAACTGCGTTCTGCAGTCAGTAAGATGATTTTATATTGTCCTTCCCGTCCGCAAAATTTGTTCATTTCAGAAAGACTCCCTCTGTTACAGGATGGGGTAGCAACCACCAGCATGTCTATCAATGTCACTGCACAATCTGAATTGCTCCTGTGTTGCCTTTTTTCTCCCAGAGTAAAACTTTTGACTATAAATTTAAAGCTTGCTCTTAATCAGTGTCACTCACAATCCATGACCTCGCCATCGAGGAAAACATTGACATCCTTGCCCTCACCAAAATCCAGGTCACCCCAGGCGACACCTTGCCTCTGATCGAGGCCACGCCACCTGGCTACACCTTTCACCAACCCCACGGCCTAACCGCCATGGTGGCCATGTGGCTCTCATCTCCCGGTGCACCCTCAGCCTATCTTACTCCTCCAGAACCTTCCCCTCCTTTGAGCCCCTTAACCTCTATCACCCCTCCAGTCATTCCTTCAAAATCCTCCTTGTTCTCTGTCCCCTCAAGCCCTCCCCTACCTTCCTCTAGGATATCTCCCTGCTCCTCTCCCTTTGCTCTGAATGCCTCCTCATCTTAGGAGACTTCAACCTCCACTTCACTCCCCTCCTGATCTACCTCTGATGACTTTTCCTCCCTCCTTTCCTCCTCTCCCTCCACATCCACCTTGCCACCCATGTCCACAACCACCCCCTTGACCTGGTGATCACTCGGGGCTGCACTGTCTTGGACATCACAATCACCGATAAAGCTATTTTGTACCACCACTTCATCTCCCTTAACATCTCCGTACCCCTTCCCCCTATTCAACCCTTTACCATCACCTACCACTTGTGGAATACAATCTCCTTCTACTTCGCCGCTGCCCTGAATTCTTCTGGATAGGAGTCTTGGCCCTCACTCTGGTCCTCACAGACCAATCTATCCTCTTTGCTCTCTTTTCTCCACAACTAGCCCTCCATCCTTGATTCCCTTGCCCTCCACGCCACCTTACCCCCCCCTCCCCGCCCACCTCACCTCCTGAACTGCTTCATATTTCCCTAAATTTCCCTGGTATCCACGTCAACTATGAACCCTCATGGCACAAGTGTGAGCCATCGATTGCACCTGGACCAAATCCAAACTAAGGGTCCATTGGCAGATTTGGCTTGATCACACCATGATCGACTGCTTCGCCCTCGCTTCTGCCAAATCTTCCTTCTATTCCAAGATAATCTTGGAGGCCAAGGATAACCACAGCCTCCTCTTCTCCACCACTAACTAACTCCTCCGTCCACTTTGTCACACCTCGTCCATCCCCTCCTCCAATTCCAACTGTGATGAGATGCTGGACTTCGTTGTATCCAAAATTAAGGAGATCCTTTCAGCTACCTCTTCTCTGTCCATTGCTATTCCCTCATTACCTCACCCTCATGACCCAACCCGCCCAACCATCCCACACTATACATCTTCAACCCTATCTCTCCCTCCTCCCTCACCTCCATCATCTCCAAAATGAAACCCACCACCTGCTCACTTGAACTCATCCCCACATTTTTCTTCACCTGCCAGCTCCACTTCCTCGGTCCTCTCCCAACCAACATCATCAACCTATCCTTAACCACCGGTATTGTTCCCACACACCTAAAAATAGCTATCATCACCCCCACCATGAAAAAACCTTCCCTGGACACATCCCTGTTCTCCAGCTACCGTACTATCTCCAACCTCCCATTCCTCTCCAAGACCCTGGAATGAGTTGTTGTGTGCTAGGTTCACTTCCTTCTTTTTCGCTATTCCCTCTTTGAACCTATCCAATCAGGCTTTTGTGCTACCTACAACATGTAAACAGCCCTGGTCAAAGTCTTTTATGACATTCTACACATCTGCAATCAGGGCTCCCTATACCTCCTTGTCCTCCTTGACCTCTCTGCCGGCTTCAAGACTGTCGACCACTCTATTCTCCTACGCTGCTTCTCTCCTCAGTTCAATCATTGCAGACCTACCCTTGCCTGGTTCAAAACTTACCTCTCCCACCACCCCCACTTTATTGCCACTAACGTCTTCTCCTCCAACTCCCACACTGTCACCTGTAGCATTCCCCATGGCTCTCTCATTGGCCTGCTATTTTTCAACAACTATATGCTCCCCCTTGGAGACATAATCCGCAGACATCCACATGTATGTGGATGACACCCAACGCCATCATTCTGCCTCCACCCTCGATTCCAGGACCACTACTTGGCTGACAGACTGCCTATCAGACATCGAGTCCTGGATGAGAACTAACTTTCTGCAGTTAAATGTTAACAAGACTGAGGTCCTCCTGATTCGCTTGCGCCAGCACCTCTGCATCTCATGACGCAAGTCCAGGCCTGACTATGCCAGCACACTGCTTGTCGGCCTCCCCAACTACTCCCCCCGTAGGCTGCAGATTATCCAGAGCTCTGCAGCCTGTGTCCACAACACTATCATAAATAATAAATAATCCTTACATTTGATTTAGCGCTTTTCATGTCAGTGCTTTTCATGTCTTCTAGATGTCTTAAAGCACTTAGCAGAATATGTTGTAAAGTGAATTGACTGTATTTGTGGGTGAAATGCCCTTCAAATGACCAATTTATTATTGTTGTTTTCAAGGGTTTATTACCAGGCATGCGGAATAAGGAAACCTACTTACTCCCAGGTTTTGCCCTACCTGGAATTGAACCCAGGTCTCTCGCTTCCAAGGCGAGGACGCCACACATCCTCATTCTCGCCCGACTCCACTGGCTTCCCATCCTCCTAACCCCCTACCAACCTGTCCGCTCCCTCCGCTCAGCGGGCTCCGGTCTGCTCCATGTCCACCAACGTACCTGCCCCACCAATGGTGGCCATCAGCCACTCTGCCCCCAACTATTACAATTCCATCCCACAATCCCTCTGCCTCACCCCCCCCTAGCGTCCTTCAAGTCCTGCCTCAAAACCCTCCTCTTTGACAATGCCATCAGTCACCCCACCTTCCCCTCGCTTCCCTTCACCCTCCCCAAACCCAGTTCGGGTCCGAAACGCTGACTGTCCAGCGTCTTGGGACATCCTCCCGATGTGAAAGGTGCCATACAAATGTAATTTTGTTGTTCTTCTTACAGGGAGGGGCAGCTATAATTAGTACATCTATCAGTGTCACTCTGCACAATTTGAACTGCTCGTGTGTTGACTTTTTTCGTTCTAGAAAAATTCTTGACCATAAATTTAAAGTTTACTCTTAATTTGTTTTTATTAGTTATCAGTTTGTGAATTGGGCAGCACTAAAAAACAATCACCAAATGTTATTCATCTGCGTGATAGATTGGGAACTGTGACCATTGTCGTTTACAGGCAAATACATCAAGAGATCGACAGTGTTTTTGAAGTCTCTTTATAGTTCAGCCCACAGCATGAAATAGTATAGATTAGAACATGCAACAAAGAAGAAGGGGATGGAGCATGGGAATAGCTATGGTAGATAGCTCTGGTAGGGAAGCTAGCACCAGCACAGACATGCACACTGGCCTTCTGTAATGTAAGCATATTATCAATAATAAAGTGAAAGTCGTGTGACAAAGTGGCCTGTTTCAGAACAAAACATTAACTAACCTCAGAACATTGTTAAAATAATAATAATTTAATTTGATATAGCAACTGATATCCTGTCGTCGATATGTCTCTAAGCGCATCACAAAATATAGTGTAAAGTGAATTGACTGTTTCTTTTAAAAAATTGGTTATTACCCACGGGAAACAGTATCAGCTAACAACCGAGTTCCTGCTTACTGCTGGGTGAAACAAGCTTGTGAAATAAGGAAACCTAATTAGGTAACCGTTTCTTCATCGGGTAGCTTTCTCTGGTAAGAGGAAAGGGTTTGGTTGTGAGTGATAAGCACCAGTTGAGAAGACCAGGTTTCATATCTTCCACCATGAAGGAGGAAGAATGATGAGAAGGAGGTTGGCTTGGCAAGATTCCAAGGCTAAGACACTAAAATGAAAAGATACTATCGGTTGCTTTGCCATTAGAACCATCTGTTGTCTGGTAGAGCCCAGTGCTCTGAGCCCTAATACGTGGATATGTGCCTGACATCTTCCGCACACTGAGTTCCCAATATCAGCTGTGCAGTTTGGGGAGTGACAGAGTATAGGGTTTCCCATGATGCGGGAGAATTAGGAAAGTTATCCCGAACCACTCTCACGTATTTTCTGACAGTTGATTGCAAAGTGGAACTGAAAAGAAGCATGGGCTCAGGGGCTGAAAATGAAACATGGGGAGAGTAAATGAAAATATATTTTCTGACAGCATTCACCTTAACAAGAAATTCAGATTGGTATTTTGGTGTCATACAAAATCTAACCTGTTGCATCGTCGTGTTATTTTATTAAAAGGAATGTCTGAGTGAAGAGAAACAGTAGAGATTGTGACCCTGCTTAGAATAACTATCTCGTAGGCCATTTCCCAGATGGCATTGAAAGCAGACTTTTTTTAAACCACAGTAACATTCTGTACACTCAATGTAGAGGAGGTTGTATTGAAAAAGCTACGAGAGCATAAAGCTTTTTTTTAAACAATAGGTGTGATAAGCGATGAAGTAATGTAACAGAAGTCTGGAACAATCAGCCATTCAGACCAACATAGCAAATGTCAATTAATACTTTTTGCCACTTCACTCATGCGTAGTGGGATTCTCGAAGGTGACAGCTTCCATGCTATTAAAACTCATTTGTCACCTTCCATTAGACCTCAGTGGTGCATACTCACTCTATTCAATGAGGTGCACATACTTGATGTCAAATTAGTAATGATTTCCTAAGCTTACAGTCAATAAAGAGTGTCTTTAAAATAAATTGTGGCTTTTAAGTTGAATGCTCTACATTATAGTAACGTTTAGGTGCTAAGAGTTGGGTTGTCAGTAAAGAGCAATGTCTCTCTGATTGATTAGGGCGGGAACGCAACATAGAGAGAGAGCATTAAGAAGTGTGTAAATATAGATTCACATCAAAAATAAACCTCAAATGGGGGTCAAATTGTGATTTATTTTCTGGAAGTAGGTCACGATTGTGTTGTTTTGTCCGCACATTACTTTGAACACACATGAAAATAAATGGTTTGCATCATGTCACCCCTAGACAGATACCTCACAACTAACAATAGTGGGAATGTTTAAAAAACGCAAGATTTTTGCTCCAAGCCTAAACAATTATTCTCATTGAAACCGGGCACTGTGTGTACGGAGTGTGGAGAAACCGCAATAGTGACTCAGCCAGCATTGATTGACGTGTAGCATCTTGGCTACTGTAAAATATTCCCTCAGTGAAAACCAGTTAATTGGCTAATTATCCAAGGAAATGTCTACAACTAACAGTTATATGTTTCACAGAAACTGCACTATCCTGTTCAGACTGAAGCTCTTCCTACCCAGTAAACATCTCAGGTTTTGCAATAATATCGAGGTGAACTTTGAATCAGCACATTGCAACAGGCAGAGAGTTCACTGAACAACAGTGTCAAATGACTATGGATACTGTCTGTATTGGACTCTTCATACACTGTTAAAGAAAATTTACTGTATGTACTCAATGGAATTGTGCACCTTGGATCCCCCAAGGCCTGAATTTAATCACTGTCTTGGGCTTAAGAATAAATATACCAAATCTTAGAAATGGGGCTATCATACTTGCTTTTATTCCAGCTGTCAATTTGCAATGTCCACAAACAACCATGACATTAATGAACAATTTTACCTGGGGGATTGTTGGTCAGGAAAAAAAGTAGTGCAATGGGATATTTAATGCCAACCTAAACAGGCAGACTAGGCCTCAGTCTAATATGAGGAATGGATTACTGCCCACACCCAAAACACAGAGTGCTCTCCCAGCAATGTAATAATAATAATACTTGCATTTGATATAGTGCTTTTCACGTCTTCTAGATGTCTCAAAGCATTCCATAGAATATACTGTAAAGTGAATTGACTGTATATTTGTGGGCAGAACGCAGCAGCTAACAACACACTGCAGTGTCGCACAAAACAGTTGTGGATTGATTTTTTTGAGGGATTATTATTGGAGTTCCAGCCTAGATTATGTTCAATACAGTACCTTACAATAGCAACCGTGCAATAGAAATCAGCTGAATGTGGAGCTCAGTGGTTAGAGCACTTGCCTTACAAGTGAGAGACCTGTGTTCGAATCCAGTCAGTTCAGGGCGAACCCTTGGGCAAGTTTCCTTACTCCACACGCATAATAATAATCCCTCCAAACAAGACACAATAATAAAAATTGGTCAATTTCAATCCAGGACTGTTTGTGGGACACTGCTGCGCACAATTGCCTGCCGCATTTCGCCCACAAATATACAGTCAATTCACTTTGCAGTGTATTCTGTGAAGCGCTTTGAGATGTCGATAAGATGTGAAAAGCGCTATATCAAATGCAAGGATTATTATTATTATTATTCCAGGTTACATTGGATACATGGCAAGACTATTGTTAGAATTAGCAATGACCGATGGTCATGTCGCTGTTTTGGGTGGTTGAGAATCTTATATACGGCAAAGGAGGCTGTTGGAGTTACTCTCTCAACAGTTCCAGTGTTACAATCATAATAATCCTTGCATGTCATATCGTACCTTATAAAGCTAAAATGTCTCTAATCACTTCACAGAATTTTCTTGTAGTGTCATGACTGTGCATTTGTGGACAAACGTGGCAGCCCATTTATGCTTGACAATGCTCCACAAAGAGCCATGATGTAAATGACCAATTTTTTAGAAATGAAACAGATTGTCTACATTTATGGATACATTTGTTCACAAATACACAGTCATGACACTTGCGCATGCATTTGTCACCTCCCGTTTGGATTACTGCAACGCACTCCCCTTCCCGCTGGTCAACCCAGCTTCACCATTCAAAGGATCCAGCTTATTCAAAACTCTGCCCAGACCAACCTCCGTACCCAAATCTCTCCATTATGGCCAGGCTCCACCGGCCATCACCAAACAGATCAAGATCATCACACTCGTGTTGAGATCCATGCATCTCCCTACCTCTCCAATTTCCTCATGGCCCAAATCACCAACTGGCACCTTTGCTCGACTGGCACCAGCCTTCTGTTCGTCTCTCACACCCTCCGCCTCAATATCGGAGGTCACACTTTCAGCCACTATGCCCCAAACCTCTGAAATACTGTACTCTCCCTGAATCCCTTCACATTGTCCCCTCTCTTTCCTGTTTCAAGTCTCGCCTTAAAACTTTACTCTTCGACCATGCTTACGGCCACCTCCCACCATCCCCGGCTCGGAGTTAGGCTCCCCCACTATTAAGGGCTCTGAGATGCTACCCGGCGTGGAGGGCGCCATGTAAGTGCAAGTTGTTGTTGCTGTCTACAATCAAGCACAGTATCATAATCAGCCTTTCCTGGCAAGAAATAGGAGCCCTTTCGGACCAAGTGTATTTTGACTGGGAAGTGATCTTATTTGCCAACCACATTATTTATGTTTAAACATGTTTAAATAGTTGCAGGCTATCACCTTACTCTGAGCTGATAATGGTGTAAGCAAAGTCTTGTAGCTCAGTGGTTAGGGCACTCGCCTTACAAACGTGAGACCTGCGTTTGAATACGGGCAGGTCAGGGCGACACCTTGAACAGGTTTCCTTACTCCGTACGCCTAATAATAATCCCTCCAAAAAAACACAATAATAAAATTGGTCGTTTCAATCCACGACTGTTCGTGGGACACTGCTGTGCGCAACTGGTTGTCACGTTTCACCCAAAGATATGCAGTCAATTCACTTTACAGTATATTCTGTGAAGTGCTTTGAGACATCTAGAAGACGTAAAAAGTGCTATATCAAAAATGCAAGTATTATTAACTTATTAACGATACGGGGCACGTATCACCAGGATGGTTTAACAAACACTACATCTTACAATGCAAAGAAAGTGCAATACTGAGCGCTCTGGGACGCGGCCCGACGTGGAGAGTTGTTGTTTTTGTTGAAAGATAAAATGAAAACAATACAATGTTATGAATAAAATGGAAAAGGATAATTTTAATACATTTTTTAAAGAAAACAAGTAATTCACTGTTTAGTCTGTAACATTTTAATATCAAGAATGTGCCGTTCCATTGGGGGAGAAACAAGTGCAGTAACACTGAGAGCGTCTAAGCTGCTTTTATATTAAACAATACAGACAGAAGACAATTTCATATAAAACATAATGAAAGCTATTGAAATCATGCTATTATGAGCTGTCAGATGAGTGTGTATTTTATCCCAGTCAATGCCACCCGATGCTCCACACAATCCAAAGTGTTTGTTAAATAGCATTTAATTAAATGGCAATATGTTCTTGTCTTGTGCTCCCTCCTGACTAGCAAGATAACAGGTGAAATATGAGAGGAACGCCTTTGTCACTGCAGACTGAAATAGCCATTAAGGCACACTGGATGTCCAAGAATGTAATGAACTGGTTTGTTTATTATAAGTGGAGTCAGGCTCTTTATTACATCTGAGCCTTGTTTATTACAAGGGGTTAGGGGGAAAATCAACCCCATCCAATCTAAACTGTGTTATAAATATTAACTGCACGCTCAAGTCAGATATATTGCAACATAGCAGCATCTGCACGTGAGCAGTCTTTCAGCGGTAAATGTGGAATCTGTATCAGTGAACTGCAAACTATTTCATTTTTGTGGTAATTTGCCGACGATAAATGGAGGCATTCCAATGATCAATGAGATGATCCAAATAACTAGAAAGCCTCCAATGTTGCCTTTGTTCTTTTTCCCCTTCTGTCCCGCAGGGTCACGAGAGAGGTTTGGAGGAAGAATGCCCTTTGGTCCAGTTGACCTAATTTTTCTAGAAAACCCACTCGACCATCTTTGAATAACTGCATTAAGCTGTTTTAAACATCAGTCCAGCATCCGAACAATAACCACCCTTCATAACACTGACTCCGTGCCCTCTTTTTCTGTTGCCTCAAAACATCTGTTTAATTTCTCAATCACGTTTAAAAAAATGACATACCTCAATAAGATTCCTTCTGAGACATCTCTTATGCTGACTGAAGAACTCTAATTGTCTAATTGTTTCTCATAGCATATTCCTCTAATGCTTGCGATCATCTCCATTGCCCTCTCCGCAATGTCTCTGTGGTCTGGACAAGGCAAGGCACCTTATGTTGCAATGATCAGAACCGTATGACCTGAGCACTGTGCAAATTGACTATGATGCCTGAGGGATCTAAACTCCACTGATTCTGTTTTGCCTTGTTTATTTATTGCTGTCTCACACTATTTTGACATGATGAGTGCCGAGCCAACTAATATACCAAGATCTCTTTCAAATTGGCAAATAACCTTAAGACCACCACCATCAAATGTAAATGGTGCAATATGTTTAAACATTCTTAATTTGTTTCACTATTTGGAAGGCAAGAGGATGTGTTGGATATGGAGCCTGAACTCTATCTGAAAGAAAAAAGGACATTTTACCTTTAGCTAAGAATACACTGACCTCCTATAAACCTCCAAAGACAATTAAGAAGCATAAGGCAGCAGTACTACCTGTAAGGGGTGAATTTGAATTTGGCATAATTGTTTGGTACTTGCAGGCAAAAACACACCAACCTGTACACCTGAACCCTTTCCGTTCCCCCAAATAAAGGTATTTTTGTACTTCATTTTGAGGTGAAAAAAAGGAACAAAGGTAAAGTGGTTTCCGTATTCTTAAAATTCAGATTTGGGGCTTTCCATGTTACAAAAGTGTGTCAGCCTGGCTCAGTTGCTAGCACTCTCTGGGCAGAAGGTTGTAGGTTCATGTCCCACTTTGGAACTTGGGATCACATAGTGTAAGCTGACACTCCAGTGCAGCGCTAGGGTGGGGTGGTGCCTATTACATTTGTCTTCAAAACCCGCCGCGGTCTTGGTTCCCCATTAACCTTTCGATCTCATAACCCCAGATCAGCCTGTCCGCACCCTCTGCTTCAGGTCCCTCGCACTTCCTGTCCCACATTGGCGACCAACCATTCAGCAGCTCTGGCCCCACACTCCGGAACTCTAACCAGCAACCCCTCCGCCTCACCTCCTTTTCCCTCCTTCAATTCTTATCTGAAGATCTTCCTCTTCAACTGTTCCGCTGGCCACCCTCCCACCCCACCACCCTGCACTTCTTTTCTTCTGATCCCAACTTCCAGCTTGGGTCGAAAACCCGATTATCCACCGACTTTCCGACGTGAAGGGTGCTGTTCACGTATAATTTGTTGCTGTTGTATTGTCGGAGGTGCTGTCCTAATAGACGTTAAACCGAGATCCCGTCTGCCTGTTCAGGTGGACATTAAAGATCCCACTATTCAAAAAGAAAATGAAGTTTCTCTCACTGTCCTGGCCAACAATCTCCCAAATAAAATTGGTCACTCACTCCATGGCTGTTTGTGGGACATTGCTGTGTGCAATTGGGTACCGTGATTCACCCACAAAATACATTGAATGCACTTTGCAGTATATCCTGTGAAGAGCTTTGAGACATCTTAATGACATGTAAGGCGACATATTAAATGCAAGCTTCATCATTATTATTAATAATGTAAATTGGATTAATCTATTATGTAAATACACCAATATGAGCATCAGTTCAATCCGAACTATCCTGTACAAATTAATGGTAAAATCCCAAAGTATTGAAAATTATATATCTGCAACTTTGTGACTTTGAATTACATACTGTACTGCTCAATAAATAATTGGTCATTCACCCCATGACTGCCTGTGGAGCTTTGCCTTGCACAGATGAGCTGTCATTTTCTCCTAGGAATACTGTCATTCTATTTCACAGTGAATCCTGTGAAGCTACCAAAATGAAAGGCACTGCACCAAACGCAAGGATTATTATTATTATTACTGATAATAGCAATAATAACAGCCACCACAGTTGTTTTGAAAGATTGCAAATAACACTGAGTACGTTCGAATATACAGCCCATTGTGAACAGATATTTCCAAATGAATACTTTGGAAAGTGGTTACGAAAGTTAGAGCAACCACGCACAAACAAAATGAATAACAACTCAAAGAGGTTATCATCTTAACTGCAGTAAGTCATTTTGTAAATGGTATGTTGATTCCGACAGCACAAACTCACCGCCGTGCCTCTTTCATGCAACATTATTCTTTTTATATTTACATTTAATGTTTTCGTGAATTATTTTCTTGAAGTCAAATGTAAAATACATTGATTTGTATTCCAACGTGAATGCAGCATTTCACATAAAATAGAATTGTTTGTAAACACTAGAAAGTGCAACTGAAAATGAAGTGATTTGTTTTTCTTGACAGGGGCAAATGAATGGTTCAGCTGAGCTGTTACTCTTTATGTTCTTTGTTGATCCAGTTGTTCCAGTTTAGCCAGTCTTTGTTCAAGGATTTTAAAGTTGACCCTGTGCATCATCAGAAATTGTCCATTCAAGTGAAACACAGGTATGTCATACTTGTACCTCTCAAACCATACAGAATTCTCAGGCAGACTGATGTCCACTTCTTGTAGGACAAGCTGCAAATCAGATATTAAAAAAATTAATACAGGGCTTTATCGAGTCATTGAATACAGGCTCTCAAACAGTTCACAGGCTTTTTTTTTGTAAAGCATAGCGACTTGGAAATTGTAGGCAAACCAAATAATCCAAGTTAATACATGAAATGAAATAAAGTCTAATTTATGGTATTTCTTAGAGGGATGTCTTAATAAAAAAAATTCCTGTATGCATTCCTGATAAGAATTCTTGTCAACCTTTGGGAACTCCACTCTGGAAGTAGATTATGTTGAAGCGGAAATGCACTGATTATGTTTCACATAAACCCAATTACTGCAACTCAGACTTCTTATCAACGAACGATTTCAGAACTACTATAAAGTAGACTGCAAATGGTCGAAAATTACTTATGTCGAATGTTACCAGTGATGAATCTAACAGACAAAACTAACAAGTGCCACAGCCGTGAGTCTTGTGAATGTCTTTCTTATAAGTAAAAATCAGAACTCATTATCGCCAAAGAAGTATTCTCTTTATTCCTGTAGTTCAGTGGTTAAAGCACTTGCTTTACAAGCGAGAGACCTAGGTTCGATTCCAGGCAGGGCGAAACCATGAAGTATCCTTACTCCACCCACTTGATAATAATCCTTCAAGAAACAAAGCCCCAGTAGTAAATTGGTCATTTCAACCAACGACTGCAATCAAAGCATTGGCAATATATGGGCAAATATGGAATAGCAGTGGCACAGTTCCATCAATTCCATGCCCCTGATAGTGATCTCCATTACGATGATGTAGGCTTCTGAAGCTCGGGCCACATACACTCCAACCACAACCGTTCTCCACCATTGATCAGACATGCCTCCACTCACACAAGACCATCAGATCAATTGCCAGAGACCTCCATGGGGTGTGAGACAAGGGGAGAGGGAAAGAGGAGAGGGCACTGATGATATTCCCACTGCACAGCAGATGGTAGTGATTTGGGTTGATGCATTTATTCACACTCAGGTGAATTCTTTTTATACAAATGGTCACAAATTATTATTTGATAAATCAAATTATTTGATAAACCAAACTGTTTGATTACCTGATATTCAGTTAACTGAATTTCAGTTTTAGGTCTATTTTGGACCTCAGATCTGGTATTTGGAGCATATGTAATGTTAATAATCTTTGCATTTGATATCGGGTCTTATTACATTCTTCAAGACATCTGAAAGCAGATCACAGAATATACTGTAAAGTGAATTGACTGGATATATTTTGTGGGTGAATCCTGGCAGCCATTGCACACAGGAATGTCCCACAAACAGTCTTGGATTGAGTGACCAAATTACTAATTTTTTAAAAAGAGATTATTTACCCCAGAAAAGTGATCCATCAATTGACTAACAACTGGGTTCCTATTTACTGCTAGGTCACAGAGGTGTGTGGAGTAAAGAGCCCACTTCCACTCGCTTGCGAGGCCTCTAACCACTAAGCTGCAGGGCTTTGTATCGCTACTGTATATAAACACCATTCAATATACAGGAATTAATGGATGATTTTCAAGTTACCATATCTAATTATGAGCCTGAACAATTATATATTATATGAATTAAATTGCTTCACAAAAAGTTTACAATTGAAAAAAAAATGTCCTAGTTTCATAAATTAGTTCAGCATTTATGTTAATTCCTTCTTACGCTTTTGGTTAATGGCAAGATATGGTCTGTCTGTTTTATTGATTAAAAATAATCCTGAGATTTAAGAAGACATGAAGTCTAGAAGACGTGAAAAGCCCTATATCAAATTCAAGGATTATTATTATTATTATCTTCAAAAATGCCAATTTACAGAGGATTAGATATTTAATGCATGGACATGTAGTTAATAGTTAACCTGATCCACAAACTTCTGCACACATATATATAAATATATATATCTATTAGAGCTGTCTTTATCAGCTTTCTTGAACTCAATAGAGAAGTTCACCAGATGCAAAATACCACAATAGCCAATTGTTTGAAAACAAAAAATATTCCTTGAACTGATGGACTGGCAAAGGAGACAAGCTAAAAAATACTCACTCAATTCATGACTGTATGTGGGACATCACTATGCACAATTGGCTGCCATGGTTTACCCACAAAATTCACAGACATCCGCTTTACAATATGTTCTGTGAAGCGTTTTGAGGCACCTCAATGACGTGATAAGCCACCATATCAAATGCAAGGATTATTATTATTATAAGTCTTAGCCTTCTGCCTACATGAATGTTTTCCCAACATTGAATCACAATATGAAAACAAACTATAGTACTGTATTACAATTAAAAACAAAACAGGAGTGGTGATAAATTCCTCCAGGCTCTATATTTACTCTGTTGATGTAACATATTAAAGCGTCCAGAATTTGGCAAATTTGTGAATTGAGCTGTAATTCTGTAAAAGGTTTTCCATAAGTTCTTTTAGGACGGTTTCCTGTAACTGAATCCAAAATTAGCAATCTGCTAAATTCTGGATCCTTTAAAATTCTACCTGAATCGGATAAGTCTACACCCAAGTGAAATTTATCCCCGCAGCAGTTTACAGCATCATAATCTTTTTATTTCTTACTCAATCTTTGTTCACTGAATTTCATACCCTGCATTTATATGGTTCCAAAGTCTCTTTTGCTTCTTCACAAAGTGGACAAGGATTCTAGAACAAAAAACAAATGATTGAGTGGTTTTTTTTCTCACAACTATTCAATCTTTTGCACTATTCTGCAAAATGTTGCAACTAAAATTGTATTTTTCAAAATAATGCATTTATTTACGTTTCTATAAAATCCTGTTAATGTGGATTATGCCACCATTAGTTGTGTTGTCTACAGTGTTACAACAAGTTAAAAGAGGGTTGTTACACTATAAAGGTTGTGAAATCTAATGTACCTGATCTGGAAATTGAGTGAATTATCTGCAAAAACAAGGTTAAATTTGACTCTTATGTCTCTCCTAAACCTCCCTCCCCCAAGGTGAAAGAGTCTATTCACATTTCTGTCTGGGCTCATACATGATAGCTTGCTGCCCACAGAACTGTTCTGTAGCACAAATCATCCCGTTAATAGAGGAAATAGTATATTAGAGAAAAGAAAGTTACCGTGCACCTTGGTAAACAATGTTAAAACTGGTAGATTCCTCCTCAGTGAAGACATTCTTCTGAGAAAATCTTCTGCCATAGATTTGGTTGATAGCCCGAGTTTTGAATAAAAGAGCCAATGCATTGTTGTGCTGCCTCTGAAACTGATTCACATTTAAATGGATTATATGTCAATGGGAAGATATACAACAACAACTTGCATTTATGAAGTGTTCTTTACTTGGGGGTAGCATCGCAGAGAGCTTAACAGTAACTAATGACTATAACGGCAAACTTCTGTTGAGTGTTATTACCATGTTCTTGCTCTAGGCTATCTCTGCAATCACCTCACTCACATAACTATGGCCTGTTGCTTGGCCCTCGCCTCTTCTATGCCATCATCAATCCCATCACCGGCTAGAATGCTCTCCCCAAATCCTTTCTCGATGCATCCTCTCTTCCTGCTTTCAAATGTCCTAAAAACTCCTTTCTCTTTGACTGTGTCGTTGCTTAACAACCCCAACCCCTCCCCACCCACTTTCCGCCTGCCTTGATTTTTAGTTTCTATAAATCATAGAATGTTACAGCACAGAGGAGGTCATTCAGCATATCGTGCCTGTGTCGGCTCTTTCAAAGAGATACCAACTAGTCCCACTTTCCTGCTCTTTCTCCATACTTTTGCCAACTTTTTCCTTTTCAATTATATGATAGAAGGAATATAGAGTGAAGAAAAAATGAGCAAAGTCACTTCAATTCTTCTCATGCAGCTCAATGGTTAGAGCACAGGCCTTACAAGTGTGAGACCTGTGTTCGAATCCAGGCAGGGCAGGGTGAAACCTTGGGCAAGTTTCCTTACTCCACACGCCTAATAATAATCCCTCCAAATTAAAAAAAAAAATTGAAATGAAATTGGTAATTTCAATCTTTGACTGTTTGTGGGACAATGCTGTGTTTCCCTCATACATATACAGTCAATTCACTCTACAGTATATTCTGTGAAGCGCTTTGAGATGTCTAGAAGACGTGAAAAGCGCTATATCAAATGCAAGGATTTTTTTTTCTTCTCTCACACAGCAATCTACATCCACATATATTTGAAATACTTTGCCAACGTCACAGGAAGAGTCCCCTTTGAGACATTTGCTCTGTGGCTTAAGATAAGCAGAAGCTCACTTTTGTTTTATTTTAAAACAGTGATATTACCAGAGTAAAACTCTCAGTTCTCAATAAAACAGAAATGATATTCTAAAATGACGTGGCAGAATCAAGTTAACCCCTTAAGGCGGTCTCGGTAATCTGGTTCCAGAGCCAGGTGGGTCCGCAGTACTCTTGTGATATCTTGACCAGAACTGCACACAGCACTCCAAATGTCGTCGAACCAAGGTTTTAAACTTAAAGGAATCCAAATCATGGTGATGGGTTTTCGCATGTGTCAGACATGCACTTTCCAACTTGCTTATTCCTATCTCCTCAGCTCACCGATCTCCCCAGTTCTACTTTTCATAAAATCCTGGCAATTCAAAATTCTGCTACTGCATCAAACTCCTTTCCCCCAACACTCCTGTAATGCTGCAGCCTGCTTATCCAGGCCTGATGGAGCCATGCTCCACTAGATTTGTATTGCATAAAGGATTGATTTCAAGATACTCATGTGCAACTCCCTTCATGTCCTAACATCTTTACCTTTCTGACCATTCCACTACCCACTGCCTTCACTGAGCTGGCCTCCCGCACATCCCTTATCCCCTACACTCCACCATCACTGGCCATGCTTTCAGCCACTCCCCCCAAAAACTATCAAACTCTCTACCTCAATTCCTCCATCTTGTCCCATCCTTAACCATCTTCAAATCACACCTGAAGACTTTCGTCTTCAACCGTGCTTTTGGTCTCCCTTCCTCCCTCTTCCATATTTGGTATCAAGGTTTGGCACTCTGGGACATTACCCCATATGAAAAGTACTTTATAAATGCAAGTTGTTGTTCTGTCACCTACCCTCCCAATACTTCACACCTATTTATGTCTTTCTGCATCTTTTTACAGTCCTGGTACCAGCTTGTCTGGCTAGGGCAATGCCATTATGGTTTCGGCTTGCAGGGTTAACAGGAGATGGATGGGATGACTCCCTGCCCCAGAAACTGGGTCCCAGGTCCTGCCAATGATCTAGGCTGGCTTTGTTGTCATCAGCAGTGGCTGGAATACTGCAAATCCACTTGACTCAGGAGCAGACTAGAGACCACCACAGAGGACGTACCCGATTCCCACATTGCATTGCCAGCCATGTGGAGTCCTGTAGCTCAGTGGTTAGAGCACTCACCTCTCAAGCGAGAGACCTGGGTTCGATTCCTGGCACGGGAAAACATTGGGCATGTTTCCTTACTCCACACGCCTGATAATAATCCCTCAAGAAACCCCTCCCCCAATAATAAACCGGTCATTTCAATCCACGACTGTTTGCGGAACACTTGTGCGCAATTGGCTGCCATGTTTCTCACACAAACACACAATCAATTCACTTTTCAGAATATTCTGTGAAGCGCTTTGAGACGTCCAGAACAGCGTTCTCAACCAGGGGTACGTTGACTGTGTATTTGTGGGCGAATCGCGGCAGCCAATTGCGCACAGCAGTGTCCCACAAAACAGTCGTGGATTGAAAAACATTACTGGCTTTATTGGCCATGAAAAGCTGTGATTTTTCTCACATATAACCGTCAGACTACGTTTGACGATTATATGTTTTGCGCTACAAATATGTTGGGTGGACTGCGAGATTTAACCTTGCAAAAAAAATTTAAAAGTGCACACAGTAGAGGTAATGATTAAACGCTTTTTAAAAAACAAACTAAATAATCCTTGCGGTTGATACGTCTCAAAGCGCTTCACAGACAGTCGTGGATTGAAATGATCAATTTTTGTTATTGTGCTTTGGTTTCAGGGTTTATTATTATCAGGCGTGTGGGAAACCTGCCCGAGGTTTCACCCTGAGCTGCCTGGATTTGATCCCAGGTCTCACGCTTGTGAGGCGAGTGCTCTAACCACTGAGCCACAGGAGCTCCACAATCAGGGTCACTTCAGAGCCAGTTCCCCCCCCCCCCCCGGTGGGTTTGACCATCAGGGCCAACATGAACAGCAGGGGAGGAGACAGACAGACCTGTAACTCCCAGTGAAACTCCCAGCGTCTGATCCTCACCCACCAACAGAGTGACACAGGGCCCCAGCCACCAGGCCTCACACAGCCCGGGAGACCCGCTGTGAATCACCGCCGGCCTGGCTCCTCATAGGTCAGCGCTGCTGTCAATCACCGCCGGCCTGGCTCCGCATTGGTCAGCGCTGCTGTCAATCTCCCACCCACCAGTGGGTTTGTCAAGGACAAGGCCCATCACTGATAGCCGCAGCGCCCCCACCTGGTTTTCTGTGGAATCGCGCTTTTTGTATTACAATCCAGCCCTGTGACAGAAGACTTGTACACACAGTAATAATATTAATGTGTGTGTGTGTGTGCGCTCCCTTCCTCATTCCCTTCGCCTCGCTCCCTCTCCTAGTTTCAGGTCTTGGCCTTTCTGTTCGACCGCGTACTTCGGTCACCTTTCCCCCCCCACCCACCCACCGGCTTGGGCCCGGGATCCGTTGTTTAAGCGCTCAGAGACGCCGTCCGACGTGGAGGACGTTATATAAATCTAAGTTGTTGTTTATTTTAAAAAATGAGACCACACGTATCTCACAACCTGAGTAGAACTGATCAGTGGTTAGAGCACTCGCCTTACAAGCGTGAGACCTGTGTTCGAATCCAGGCAGATCACGGCGAAACTTTGGGTAAGTTTCCCTGCTCCATATGCCTATAATAATCCCTCCCCCAAAAAAACAGTCATTTTTAGAAATTGGTCATTTTCAATCCACAACTGTGGGACACTGTGCTGTGCACAATTGGCTGCCGTGTTTCGCCTACAAATATACAGTCAATTCACTTTGCAGTATATTCTGTGAAGCGCTTTGAGACGTTGATAAGATGTGAAAAGCGCTAAATTAAATGCAAGGATTATTATTATTATTATTATTATCAGAACAGTTACAAGTGTCCAGCATTGTTCAGCGCTTTGAGACGCACTCCTGACATGAAAGACGTTGTATGAATGTAAATCTTATTCTAAGTACAGTAATATTATGCTTCAAAAACAAGAAGCAAAACAAAGCATTTCATAAGAATGCGTTTCATATTTAAATTGCTTGTACTGTACCGTTAATTTAGGAATTATTTGGTCATTCAAACCACGACTGTGGGACGCCGCTACGTGCATTTGGCTGCTGTGTTTCGCCCACAAAACATACAGTCAATCCAATTTATAGTATATTCTGTTCGATGCTTTGAGACATCTCAATGTCATAATAAGGTGCTAAATCTAATGCAAGGATTATTATTGTTATAATTTATTCAGAGTCAAATCTAACACATTGCAGAAAGGTGATTAGCATCAATTTACAAATTCAAATTTATATTGATACAGTAAAAATAAATAATAGTCTTTGCATTTGATAGAGTGCTTTTCAGGTCAACTAGACATATGAAAGCACTCACAGAATATACTGTAAAGTGAATCGACTGTCTATTTGTGGGTGAAACATGGTAGCCAATTGCGCACAGCAGTATCCCACAAACAGTCCTGGAATTGAAGCGATCAATTACTTTTTTCTTGAGGAATTATCGTGTGTGGAGTAAGGAATCAAACCCAGGTCTCTCTTGTGAGGCGAGTGCTCTAACCAATGTGCCTTTCGAGCCGGGGCAACGTCTCAAGGTGTGAAGTCAAGCTGAGGGTTGGGAGTTCGGGGGTGACAGTTGGCCAATAGTACGGTCAAAGAAGGAGGTCCTGAGATCCTTGAAGGAGATGACGGAAGTGTGGGGGAGACAAAGAGACTTGGGATGGCATACTGTAGCATCTACTGTTTTAAGTTTTTTTCTGAGCATATGGAAGCAGTTTAATATAGCTGCTCCATTAACAACAATAACTGCACTTACATTGTACCTTTCAAATTGTTAAAAGCCTCAAAGTGTCTTTTCAAAGCTGGAGTGGGAGCCCGAGTAGGGTGGGAGATTATGGTTCATTAAAATGGTGATTGTAGTATGTTAAAATAGTATTTTGAATCAAATGTTTTCATTCATTAATTTGAAAAAGATTGTGTCAGCCTGGTTTAGTTGGTACTGAGTCAGGGTACTGTGGGTACAAGCCATATATCTGGGCTTTGATCTAATATGGTTTTGGCTCACACTCCAATCCAGGGCCAATGGTTATCAGTTTTCCTCCCTCCATAGGCTGCATAATCCAGAACTCTGTGGCCAGTGTCCTCTACCGCTCCAAGCTCTGTGACCCCAACTCTCCCATTCTCGCTCAACTCCATTGGCTCCCTATCACCCAGAGGATTCAATTCAAGATCTTGGTCCTCACCTTCAAAGGCCTCCATGGCCTCGCCCCAGCCAATCTCTGTGACCTCCTAACCCCCTACCAAGCTGCCCACGTCCTCCGCTCAGCAGGCTCTGGCACGCTCCATGTCCCCTGAACCCCCCCCCCCCCCCCCACCATTGGTGGGCGAGCCTTCAGCCACTCTGGTCCTACCCTCTGGAATTCCATCCCGCAATCCCTCCACCTTGTCCCCACCCTAACCTTCTTCAAGTCCCGCCTCAAGACCCTCCTCTTTGACGGTCCTATTGGTAGCGAACCCCAAATTCCCTCCTTTACCTCCATCCTCCCCGATCCCGACCCCAGCTTGATTCTGAAACTCGGACTGTCCAGCGCCTTGGGATGTCCTCCTGAAGTGAAAGGCACTATGCAAATGTAATTTTGTTGTTGTTGTTTTTTTCATGTAGAGTATCTACCTATTTCTCGTGATAGTATCAATCTATCTCTTAAATGACTCCAGCGTTCTGGCCTCTACCAACCTCCCTGGTATCCTATATTTTGCCCACAAAATATACAGTCAATTCACCTTACAGTACATTTTGTGAAGCACTTTGAGACATCTCAATAAAAATATGGCACTACAGTATATCAAATGCAAGGAATATTATAATTTGATTAATTATTTTAAAGAAGTGTTGATTCTTTCAAACAAAGATTAGATAGTCTTCTCTTAGGAAATAACGTTCTGGGATATACCTAGTACCTAGGTAGTTTGGGACATATATTTTGTCTAGCATTCCTTGTATTCTCATGTTATGTTCTTACTTTATTATTATAACCAGGTTTCAATCCCAGGATTTAACTACTCAGTCAATTAAGCTACTAATAATAAATTTAATCCTTGCATTTGTTATAGCGCTTTTCACATCTTATCGACGTCTCAAAGCACTTCACAGAATATACTGTAAATTAAGGACACCAATGAAAACAGAAAGGCACATAACCGTGACATAGGTAACCAAATTATTTATCTTTGAAAAAATCACTACTACCTACGCACTCACCCATAGATGTTCACAGCGGCTTCTTCAAACGTACAAAGAATGGATTTTCAGTACAGTTAAGGGAGAGTAATAAGAAAACTCACTGAAAAGATTGATCCTGAAGAGCTCACACTATTAGACAAAGGTCCAATCTCCCTCACTTGTTCCCACCAGATAAATGCAGGAGTCCATTCCACTGCAATGAGGACTTGTATTTAAAAGTGGAGGATGAAAAGAAAAGTGCAATAACTACTGTTAATTTGTATAAATATTTGCATCAAAGCTGAATTGCAGGAGTCTTAAAATTCTAATTCTATTTCTACTTTCACTTCATTAATATTTAACAGATTCTAAACTTTCATTTCTTTTAGATTGCTGTTTGAGAGAGCAATTCCTACCTTGTAGCATGTGTTGGAAGATATTCATTTCAGATGGTAGATTTTATTAACGCTCCATTAAGTTCTTGGGGTAAAGTAACTAGCATCCTATTTACAAACTGCTTTGCCAAACTTTACAAATGCGTCACTTTTCTTTATACCCTATTTGATTTATCTCAGCCCCATCTATCTGATTTCTTATATTTCCTCTTAGTTCCTTCACTACTTCTCTCCTGGATGAGAGCTAACTTTCTCCAGTTGAATGTCAACATGACTGAAGTCCTCCTGATTGGGTCCCGTCAGCGTCTCCACACCTCAGACGATGACGCAACATCACCATCCAAGGACGCACACTCCACCTCACTAAGCCAGTCTTGTTGGTATTTTGTTTGATCGTCAACTATCCTTTCTATCCCACATTCGTGCCATGACCTGTTCTGCTTTCCCTCAGCTCCGCAACATTGACTGGCTCTGCCACAGTCTCACACCACAGGCCGCAAAACCCTCATTCATGAATTTATTGCATATTGGCTTGACTACATCAACTCCCTGTTTGTTGGCCTCCCCAATTCCTCCCTCCACAAGCTGTTAACCCCATATAAACTTGTCCGCTCCCTCCGGTCAGCAGGTTCCGGCCTGCCCCAATCTCCTGACCATCATCATCAGCAGTCGGACTTTCAGCTCATCTGTCCCCACATTTTGGAACTCCTTCCCACAGTCCCTTCGTCTTGATCCCTCCCTTGTCTCATAGATTCACTAGGTCAGTTCCTGGGATGAGGGGACTGACCTATGAGGATAGGTTGAATAAACTAGGGCTGTATTCTCTAGAGTACAGAAGAATTAGGGGGCATCTTATTGAAACATATAAGATTCTTAAAGGGCTAGATAAAGTAGACACTGACGGAGTGTTTCCCCTGGTAGGAGAATCTATAACCAGGGGTCACAGTCTTAAAATTAAGGGTCAACCTTTTAAAACGGAGTTGAGGAAACATTTTGTCACTCAGATTCCATAAATTCACTACCCCAGAAGGCTGTGGATGCTCAGTCCTTGAACATTTTCAAGGCTGAGACTGATAATTTTTTTTTAAAAAGAGAGGCATTAGGGGATATGGGCATAGGGCGGGTAATTAGAGTTAGGCCAGAAGATCAGCCATGATCTTATCGAATAGTGGGGCAGGCTCGAGGGGCTAAATGGCCTACTCCTGCTCCTAATTCTTATATCTCCTTCATAAGACGTCTCAAGATCCTCCTCTTCGACTGCACATTTGGCCATCCTCCTATCCCTGCCCTCCTTGCACTCTACCAACTTCCCTCTGCCCTCTACCACTCGCTCGGGTCCAAATTGCTATTTGTTCAATGCCGTGGGATGTCCCTCTGATGTGAAAGGCACTTTACCTGTAATTTGTTGTTGTTGTAGCTGGGAGTTTACTCTGTTGTCTCCTAAACCCATTTGTAGTGAATCATCTACAGAAAACACAGTCACTACACAATGCAATAAATCTCCTTAAGATCTTTGTGACATACCTCCCGACACAAAAGATGTGAAATCAAATGCAAGAAATTATGGTTATTATTAGTTTGTTGTGCTCGTTGGTTACCTACCCTGAAGCTACATGATACAAGTCCTGCTTAATTTAATGCAGAATCTCAGCATTCAGTTTGAACCCCACCCCAGTCCTTTCACCCTTTTTCCATCTCAAAAATGCTATCTGCTTCCTTCATCCTCTTGTAAAGTGCTTTGAGACTACAGGCTTTTAAAATGGTGTTTCGGATGGGAAGGAACAGCTTGATTCTGTTCTCGTGAAGAGTGGGTGGGACAGGTTTGTGTTTTTAAAGAGATAGCAGATGATTGTAAGGCTCAGGGGAAATTCACATATGTTGTATTCATTGAATTCCATAAAACGTTTGACCCAGGGCCTTGTGAGGCTCCCATGGAGAGGCTGGAAACTCTCAGAGTACACGGTCAAATTATGTATTTTTGTCTGGGATGTGAACTCCAGCAAAAAGATTCATAGGAAACTTGATGGAAGACTCACTGAGCCTATTCCTCGCAAAAGGGGGTAAGGCAAAGTTCTCCAACGTCACCACATTATTCAGCATATTCACTGACAGAAACGTTATCTTGTTGAGATTTGCCTGTGGTACGTAGAACACAACAGAATCTCACCCATAAGTTAAGGGCTGTGAAGGGAAGGAACACAATTTGATCTAATTTGGTTAATGAGGGTTCATGTACTGGATGGTATTGTTGTAGTATTTATAGTATGTATTTATAGATATATGTTTACAGTATATGGTGTATATACTCCATGCATTTCTGATAGAGTTGTGGCATTTCTGTTTGCAGATCATGTGGAGCTGCCACACAGTGTTTTGATATGCTGAGCAATTAATCAATTAACACCCTAGACTTCTTCCAGTTCCCCCCATAGCAAGTTCTATACCATGAAGTACTGTCCACGTGTTTCCTATTTGTTCTTCCTATGTAAGTAGTCCCTTGTTAGTAGTCTATGTAAGTAGTCTGTATTAAACTTCATTTGGTTGTTATCATTATTATAACAGGATTATTATTATTATATTTTTATCACCCCATGTGCATACCTACCATGCTCTGTTTGTAAGACTTCCTCGTATTCAACAGATCTCGCCTATTTAAGAACAAGAACAAAATTACATTTGTGTTATTGTCATTTAATTCCCTTGCACTGTGTTTGGAAACCGTGCCATTAGTGTATAGAAGGAATAGGAGGGATCCCGGTACAGATCACTGAGAAACCCGCTTATTAGCTTCCCCAGTTTGACCTAGGTTCGCTAACAAAGACCCTCTCCTTAATCCATCTGATTACTGTAATCATCTTTGCTAATAGATGCTAATGCATTCGGAGTCTTGTAGATTAATCTAGGTAGACAAATGTACTACCAATGTTTCTTGCTTGTCTAGACAAACCAGAAAGATTGGGGGAATCTTTGCCCACCACTGTCTGGTTACAACACTTTCATTCATTATCCAAAATGATTAGACAATTAAGCTAATGTCTGATGTCTAGATGTTGAACTAATTACAGCACAAGAATATTGTCTCTAATCCATTATTTATTTATTTAGCTAATTTTGAACTTGTTGACTTTCATTTTAAAACTGTGAAGTTTTAATGAAATAGAGTCCAAATAATATAGTGAATATGTAGATTAGTCATTCTCATCAAGTACTTTAAACCAAATCAACATTCAGTTCAAAGCCCAGTTATCTGCTTTAACTTTTTACATAAATTTAACACTTCAACAAGATTAAATAAATCGACTGGATAGACAGTTCAAATAATACACTCTGTGTACGCATTACTGTTGCATCTATGGGTGTGTTTACATTTGTGTTTGTGTGCATGTGTGTGTATTTATGTGTGTGTTCCATGAATTGATTTGAAGAGAAATATCTTTTATAATCAATTCAACGGAGTTGAAATGTTGCGGCAACTGCAGAGTAATCTTTGTATTCTTGTTACTAACAGCTGGTTACCAGCGCAATGGTATGTCCTCCAAATGTGAAATGTGCTATACAAATGCAATTTTGTTGTTGTTATGGTGTGGACTAGCTGGCATAGTTACTTGTAGTTTCCTCAATGCTCCAGCTGGGGGAGTGCCAGTCGCATGGTTCAAATGGTAGCGATTCGAGTATCATGATAGCCCAATTTGTAACAGTGTAAATCACTGCCTGCAGTTTTTATCCATTTGATGGATTCTACTTAATAAAATAAGAACTAATGCGATTATCAGCTCCAGTATCAATCCTGGAAACCGCATTGTCTATGTCCTAAATAGCTAAAAGAAAATATTTCAGTGAAATTCCTCCGACTCTGTGTGTTGTGGTTGATGATATGTATTTAAATTGGAAAAATCATACTTCTGTATAAGTGAATATTGACTACACTTGACTGGACTCAGTGTTTGAGCAATGACTGGACAAGTTAAGACTCTTCAATCTTGAAAGGAGCTATCTCGGAGGGTACCTTATAGAGGTATATACAAAAATTTAAATATAATTTGAAGTATACACTACTTCATCAAAACGTCCCAGAACAATGTTTGCTGGATAATGCAAATCATAAACAACTCTCGCATTTGATATAGCACTTTTCACATTGGGAAAATCACAGCAATGTTCCACAAACAGCCATTAGATAAATGACCGATTTTATCTGGAGGATATTGGTCAGGACATTGGGAGAAACTCTTTTCTGTTTTCGAGTAGTGCCATGGGATCACAGGCAGATAGGATGTGGAGAGAATGTTTTGGATCTGTTTTTAGTGGTGAAGGAAACTCCTGGAAATCGGGAGTAATTAGCGATATTTAATACGTCTCTTGTTCTCTCTTGTTCATTCACTTTCTCTTGTTCATTCACTTTGCCTGATCAATTTCCCCCCCCCCCCTCCATCTCAGGTTCAATCCTGCTAGGTGTAACTGACAGTTTCTGGAACATTCTGTCACACTGCATTAGTTTGTTGGGACGTCCTCCCAATGTGAAAGGCGCTCTGTAAATGTCATTTGGTTTGTTGCAGTGTTGTGGGTCCTCTGCCTTTCCAAACTCGGTGACCCCATCTCCCTCATCCTCACCCGACTCCATTGGCTCCCCATCATCCAGAGGATCCAATTCAAGATCTTGGTCCTCACATTTAAAGCCCTCCACAACCTCACCCCACCCTACATCTATGATCTCCTATCCCCTTATCAACCTGCCCACCCCCTCCGCTCAGCAGGCTCTGGCCTGCTCCAATTCCCTTGACAGACCCGTCACACCATTGGGGGGATGAGCCTTCAGCCAATCTGCTCCTAACCTCTGGAACTCCATCCCGCAGTACCTCTGCCTCGTCCCCTCCCTGGCCTCCTTCAAGTCCTGCCTCAAGAGTCTCCTCTTCGATGAACCTCGGCACCTCCTAATCCTCCCTTCCCTCCCCACCCCTTGTTCTTACCTCGGGTCTGAAGCAGTAACTGTCCAGCGCCTTGGGACATCCTCCTGACATGAAAGGCGCTATACAAGTGTAATATTGTTATTGTTGTTTTGGGTAGGTAGGAGATCATGTTGAGGTTACTATATTTGTGTAATGCTATTGTTTTGGCTTGTGTTTGTGCAAAACCAGCTTCCAAATGATGCTTGAATTTCAGAATTTTCCCAAATAGAAAGGTGTATATTTGACGTGAGAGAATGGCTAGATTTCAGAGCGGTAGCGGAGCCAGATATTACTCCTGAGGGTGAGGAATAGACCATTACTGGTGCCATCTTTACATCCCTCATATTCCCCCTCTCTATCCGATGCTCACTGAGCTGCCTCTCATGAGGTTGTATGAGCCACGAGGCAATGCGGAGAGTGACAGAAAGAGAGTCTGGAGTGGTAGGTAAAGGCATCATACATAAACTGCTTGAGGATGTGGAGACTGATACCCCCAAATCATTTGCTTCAAGTCCAAAACGCTATACCATTGCGCCCTTCCTTTGACGTGGGTGCTGGTGTGCCTTTTATCATTTTTTAAATCATTCTCCATAACTGGGCAACTCATATGTTTTCACTTCTGGGATAGCAAAATACTGTACTACGATGAATTATGAATGCAAGAGAAATGCACACTCTTCGTTATTCCAATATTTTTAATCTCCAAGAATGCAGCTTTCTTCAACCCTATTCCTTATAAGTAGCTTTTACTATGGCTTTGACGTTGCCCTGAATTTCATCTGTTGAAACCATAGCACTTGTAATTCTAAGTCAAATTTTACATCTGTGTAAAATATGAACTTTACTATAATTTGAGGTTTGTTGAGTCAGCGACATTTCTCTCAGTTATCATTATGCTGATGTATTTAAAATAGAAATGAATTATTAGGTGGTGTACAATGGCAACTGTACAATTAACTGGTTGCATGTTCAATGTCAGTGTTTCTGCAAGAGTTGAATAATATTTCAGTAATAAATACTAGATAATGTTCTCCACTGTCTCTGTGTGTGGTGTTTCCTGTCCTCTTGTGATTGTAGAGTATTCAAAAATATATTTTACGCATGATTCACCTCAGAATTTTCTTATGTTTGTCTCTCAACAAAGGACTGAGATGGTCCTAGCCTTAGGACCATTGGATTAAAATGTGACAGTGGACAGAATTTTGGAAAATTCCTTAATTCAGGCTTAATTCGGAAACTGGCTTTGAACACCCCTTAAAAGCAACTGTGGAAAATCAGGGTATTGAAAGGTATGGGGAAAGCAGAGCAGGCAATTGGAATTAGGATTAATGGCGTTTTGGAGAAAGAAATTGTAATGTAAAAAAGCAGGCCGAATGGCTTTCTATTGTTTCACACATTTTTGGGGTTCTCTGACTTCTCATCCCAGTACAGAACTAAAAATAATAGATGGGATATAGCTTTGTAGAAAGGTACTGAACATATGGTGGGGAGATGTTGACTGGCAATAAACTTCAATTTGCTTAAAACTCTAGACACCTTCGTACAATCATTTCTGTGTCACTCTATATTACTTTAAGAAATAGCTTGATGGTATAATGGGAACATGGCAAGATTGGTATTTTGTAATGATGTAATTTAACTGTGCCGAAGGCCCTACTCTATCTGAACTGCTCTTGTGATCTTGTGATTTACAGTTGTGGAAAAAAAAGTCTGGTCACAAACCATTGACCTATTTCTGCTGGATAGCAATTCATCTTAAAAGTCAACTTTTTTTTAATACAGTTATTTGAATCGATGCTTTCTGTTACTGTGACTTAATTCACTTTAATATTTCAGATGTTTGTTTCAAATCGAGATCTCCAGTCTTTCTCTATCAATTTCTGGTATCTGTTTCCGTGGACAGTATTGTTTTTGTAAGCTGCTTTATACATAGTAGGGTCCGGCGATATATCAATATATCTCTAAAACTCAATATAATTTTCATATCGATACGCCGATATAGACATTTCAAAAATATCGATATATCGAAAAGTCGATATACGAGGTAAAAAATTGGAATGCGCGCACACTGAACTACAAGACCCAGAATGCTCATCTCTATACACAATGCACAGACCGAGGTGCAAAGCCGCCATATTGTATTCATAGTCCTCGAATACAATATACAGGTATGCAAGGGGCATGGGGTTCACCTGGGGCTTAAGTGGGTCAGCAGTATATGGGCAGAATATGGGCCATCCCATATAGGCATTATATGGGGTTTATCTATGAAATTGAAAAACAAATCACCATATATTGCTAATGTGATGCTGACTAACATCCTACTCACATGGGAACACATGAGAAATCTCAATAAAATGCTATGGTTTACAGTGATTTAAGAATCTTAAGATCCGTTATTCTTGCATTTTGTGGCATATATAGCAACTGTGATTGGATGATAAATGTAACCAACGTTTTGACCATATACCATTTATACCTTTTCTAGTAACACAAAAAGAGAATTTAACGAACAATTTGATTGGATAAAAGTCGCAAGAATGAAAGATAGAAACGAATAGAATATGGTTTTAATAGCAGGGGGTAATGTTTTGGATGTGTTGTGCTGTTTGTGTTCAAATGGGCTGAGTGAGGAAGAGATGGTACAAAGGAAGTTGTCGAGTTTAGCAGCCAACAGAAATAACGGGCAATTGGCAAGAAAGAGGAATAGATAGAGAGCAGGAATGTGGTCGAGACCATCTGGCAATTCATGAATGAGTGGGACGAAAGCAACCAGACCTTGAAATGACTTTTCACCAGAAGCTTAATTGGTAGTGTATTGCACACTCACGCATCCATACACTGCAGGGTGGGAGCGGTACGCATATGCGGAGTAGATAAATTTCTAATCCTTAGAGTATAAGCCTTATTTATCTTGATGCATTTTGTTTGTGTATTCCATATGGTGTGATATGTTGATTATTATTATTATTACTATTAGCAATTAGTTGTTTGCATCTATCTTTTATATTAGTGGCAATAAAGATAGTTTCAAATCTGGCTACCGACTGATTCTGTACCCACAAAAATTTACAATTCTGGTAAATCTCTTTTGTACCATCTCCAATGCCTTGATATCTTTCCTAAAATGTGGTGCCCAGAACTGAACACAGAATACCAGCTGAGGCCTAAACATTGTTTTATGAAGGTTCATCATAACAACTCAGACCTTTGATGAGAGAAAGTCATAAGCAAAGTCTGATGTGAATGATGTGTAAAATATATATTTAAAACACTTACAAGAGAACAGGAAACACTACATGCAGAGAAACTGGAAAACATTGACTTATGTTTATTGCTAAAATGTTATTCAACTCTTGTAGAAACACTGACATTGAACATGTAACCAGTTAATTATACAGTTGCTATTGTACACCATCTAATCATTCATTTCTATTTTAAATACAGGAATACTGTAATGCTGAACATTCAGCTATTGGGGTTGGGGAGAGAGTGAGGAATGCGAAGCAGGTTTGAGTTTGAGCAGAGCAGAGAGGACAAGAAAGAGACTGGGGCTGGAGGAAGTCTGAGGTAGGGAGGGGTAAGGCAATGAATGGATTTTTATATGAGTGAGGATATTGAAGTGGATCCATTGAGAGATAGAGAAACAGTGGAATCTGGTGAGAATGGTAGCAGTAGACATGGGAAGCTTTGGGCAGGGAGGATGCAAGTGGGTGAAATTTGGGTAAGATGGCATTTGTGGGTGGATGAGCTGAGGAGGCTGGCAACAAGTGCATTGGAGATGTCAAATCTGAAATAATGAAGATGTGGATAAGGGTTTCAGCCACATTGGATGTGAGATAACATAACGTGATGTTGGTCTAGGAAGAAGAAAGAAAATCTGCATGCTAAGGTCTGCCTGTTTAGGTGGAAGTTCAAAATCCCAGGGCACTATTTGACCAGTGAAGTTCCCCCAGTGTTCTGGACAATAAGCTTTGCAAACAACAGACCTGGGTTTGATTCCCAACTGGGAGAAACGTAGGACACGTTTCCTTACTCTACACGCCTATATTTACCTAGCAGTAAGTAGGAACCTGGTTGTTAGTCGATTGGCAGATTGCTTTTCCAGTGCTAATAATTCCTTCAAAACAAATAATAATAATAAATTGGTCACTTCAATCCATCACTGTTTGTGGGACACTGCTGTGTGCAATCATCTGCTGAAAATATACAGTCAAAATATACAAAATATATAGTCAATTCATTTTAAAGTATATTCTGCAAAGTGTTTTGAGATGTCTTGTAGTTGTGATAAGGCACTATATTAATTGCAAGTATTGTTATACAGTATATTATTATTGTGTCACATGACAGATCGCTTTTCCGGGAAAATAATTCCTTCAAAAAAAATGTAATACCTTAACATGGTACTTAATCCACGACTGTTTGTGGGACACTGCTGTGCACAATTGGCTGCCACATTTTGCCCACTAAAAATAGAGCCAATTCACTTATCGTATATTCTGTAAATACGTGATAACAACAACAACAAAATTACATATATAGAGCGCCTTTCACGTCGGGAAGACGTCCCAAGGCGCTGAACAGTTATGTCAGGAGCCGAGCAGGAGAGGGTGGGGTGGGGGCTCGGGGTAGGGGAAAGGAGAGTAGGAGAGGGGGGAGAGTTAGGAGGGGAGCAGAAGACACGGTCAAAGAGGAAGGTCTTGAGAGCGGCCTTAAAGGAGGAAAGGGAGGAAGCGAGACGAAGGGATTGTGGAATGGAGTTCCAGAGTGTGGGGGCAGAGAGGCTGAAAGCCTGGCCACCAATGCTAGGGCGGTTCAGGTGGGGGACATGGAGCAGGCCACAGCCAGCTGAACGGAGGGGACGGGAAGGCTGATAGGGAAACAGTAGGTTGGAGAGATAGGCGGGGGCAAGGGGGTGAATGGCCTTGAAAACGAGGACGAGGATCTTGAATTTTACCCTATGGGATAAGACGCTATATGAAATGCAAGGATTATTATTGTTATTGCATTTCATATAGTGCTTATCACTTCATTGAGATGTCTCAAAGCGCTTGATTGGGCACAATGTGCTGCCGTGTTTGCCTACAAATACAAAAACTTTGTGTAGTCCTTTTTGTACATAATAATGCTCCATATCAAATGCAAGGACAATGTTTCATATATATATATATATATACAGTAAAAACCCGTTTATCCGGCACCCGCGGGACCTGGCCAATGCCGGTTAAAGCGCCTGCCAGATATTCGGGTGACCCGCGGCCGAAAACCCACCACAAAAAAATTAAAATTCTTTTAACACACAACATACACACCAGACTAAATACAGTAATAACAGATAATAACAGAATATTGTATTGGTACTTATTGTTAAAACTACTCTCTTGCACTTCTCACCTCTACTGATTGACGCTTACAGGCCAGCAATTCTTTTTTAAATGGAGGACACCAAGTGGGTGAAAAAAACGGCAGCGCGATTTTAAAGTCTCACTACTTTACTAGCGGCAAACCGATAGCCCTAGACTCTACTAGCGGCAAACTGAAATACTGCACCTGTGCGACAATGTGGATTATGCCGCTAGTATGGCTTTAAAATCACGCTCCGTTTTTTTCACCTGCTTGGCGTGCTCCATTTTAAAAAGAATCGCTGGACTATAAACCTCAACCGCAGCATCATGGCTTCAAGCGCAGCATCTACTAGTAAAGGTAAGAAGTGCAAGAGAGTGGTTTTAACAATAAGTACCACTACAATATTCTGTTATTATGTTATTATTTATGCATTTACAAATGCTATTGTTCCGGATAAGTTCCGGTTTATTGAATAGGGACTTTTTTTTTGGCGTGCCAGTTATACGGAAGTGCTGGTTCATCGAGTCATGGATAAATGGGCTTCTACTGTATATATAGTTGCCTTAAGTGAGACCACAAATTCTGGAAATTCCATTTAAATTCTCCCTAGTTCTAAAAGGATGGGAATAGAGTGCAGTAATGCGTGCAGAAATCTCCCCTTTTATCATCTCCCTCTGTCTAGTGTTAATGAAAATCAGTTCGCTCAAAATAAGTTTGTGCCTCAGGCTGAAACAAAAGGGCAAGGCAACATCGCAAAAAATGTTTCCCTCCGTAGCGCAGAGTTTGTTTTTAATGTGTTTCAGGGTGATTATCTGATCGGTGGTTTCATGTGACAGAACCAAATGAGGCAAATTTGTACCTACAATGATCTCCTTGTCATGTAATGGATTGCAAGGGATTGTAACAAAAAGCATCAGTGTTCAAAAGTGATTTGAAATCATTTGACTTCAACACGCTTTTCAGTCTTTCAATTTGAGTTAGCACAAAAGAACACCCAGTGTCTCATTCTCCTTAAGAAGTTAAATGTAATCAAATAGCTTAAAATCATTGGTGGAAATTTCCTTCTGATGACTGGAAAGTTGACAAAGAAAACTGAAGCCATGTTTATCTCCAGCATTGCCTCCTCTCTCTCTATCTTCAAAACCAATCTAGAGACCTATCTCTTTGACTGTGCTTCCATTCATGTCTCCCTTATAAGCCCCAAACTCCCGGTTCAAAACTCAGTTCAGTTTTCAACTCAGCGTTTTCAGACACTTTCTGCACGTGAACGATTATGTGATTATAAATTGTTGTTGAAACATAATCATTTTAAAGACATATGAAATGTAAAAATAGTCATATAATAATAATCCTTGCTTTTGACATAGTGCTTTTCACGTCTTCTAGACATCTCAAAGCGCTTCACAGAATATACTGTAAAGTGAATTGACTCTATATTTGTGGGCGAAATGCGGCAGCCAATTGCGCACAGCAGTGTCCCACAAACAGTCGTGGATTGTCATGGACACCTCCAAATATCTCTGGCGAAGTTGTAGCTTCACTTCATGAAATTACCCTCACATCTATTCTGGTATCATGTTTGCTAATATGGTGGTAATTGTGTTCATCCTGTGAAAGTTCCAATTTAAATTCTGGACTAAATTTGGTGCACACGACTATTGAAAATATTTCAATGGTGCACAAGGGGGTACTGTTTTGAGCATGGACACAGAGGTAGCAGAGGGAGCTTTGCTTTGTTTTAAACTGTCCTACACCTGACCTGGGTATGCTTCCTGCTGCTCCACTGTCTGAAATGCTAACATTCCTCACTGATCAGCTCACAATTCAGTAAAAATAAAAACAAGTAGAAATTGATAACAAAGATATAAAAAGTAAGTAAACATATTTATATATACGTACCTGTGTGTGTATATAGATAGATAGATAGATAGATAGATAGATAGATAGATAGATAGATAGATAGATAGATAGATAGATAGATAGATAGATAGATAGATAGATAGATAGATAGATAGATAGATATCTCTTCCTCTGTCCCTTCGCCTTGTCCCCTCCTTCCCCTCTTTTAGATCACGATCGAAGACCATACTCTTTGTCCGTTCTTACAGTCACCTCCTCCCTACCCTCAGCTTGGTATATAAAACTCTCCTCTTCCATGTTCCCATCGACAACTCCTAATCCCCCCCTTCCCCACCCCCGTCCCCAGCTCAGGTCTGAAACAGTGACTGTCCAGCACCTTGGGACGTGCTCCTGATGTAAAAGGCGCTATACACAAGTGTCATTTTGTTATTGTTGTTGTAAATGGAAGTTGTAGTTGATATTAATAGATATAAACATTGATTCACTATGGCCTGTATTGGAAGACATAAATTGAAAACAACTGCCTTTTGATATAACACCTGGTGCTCTTGCCTCTAAGCTCAAAGGTTGTCAGTTCAAGCCTCGCATTGGGACTTCTGACTGATATTGTTTTAGGCTAACACTCTATTGCAAAACTGGGTGTGTGCTGCATTGTTGGAGGTCCTGTCCTTCAGCTGAGACAAATTAGCTGCCGCATTCACGTACAAATAAGCAGTCACTCCACTTTACAGTATATCTTGTGAAACACTTGTGAGACAACTTCCTGATGTGAAAGCTGCAATATCAAATGTGAGGATTATTATTATTATTTCACGTCAGGCAGACTTGTCGAAGTACCTCATAAGATTTCCTGTAAAGGTAGTTGGCTTTAAAGTGATTGTATTTTGTAGGCAAATGAGACTGTTGCACATGGCAATACAAAATATGGAAAGTTACAGTACAGAAAGTGTCAATTCAGCTCTTTCTACAGAAGGTAACAGATCTGAGGGTTAAGATGTTGTTGAACTGCTGGTGTTATCTCCACCACAAGGGCTCAAATATCAATACTATATATCAAAAGAACAGTATCTGATCATCACACACATGCAGAACAAAGAAAGGGATAAAAATCGTGATGGTTCTTCACTTGCAATTTTCACCTCACACATGTTTACAGTGATAGGGAGTGACATTCGGAGAGCAGTTCAGCTCACACACCTGAACCAAGTCTAACAAAGACTGTCATTCTTGGCTTTGTCTATTGCATAGACTGCTATGGTTGTTCTCTGAGAGTTCCTCTCTTGGTCCTTCCAAATATGTTGCCTTGCATGCTTTTACCCTCCCGAGGCTGACAACAGTACCTCAAGGGGAAAAATAATAATAATTATAATAATAATCCTTGCATTTGATATAGCGTATTTCACATCTTCTAGAAGTCTCAAAGAACTCCACAGAACATTACTATAAAGTGAATTGACTGTTATATGTGGGCGAAACGTGGAAGCCGATTTCACCATAGCAGTGTCCCATAAACAGTCGTGGATTGAAAATGACCAATTTTTTTGAGGGATTATTATTAGGCATGTGGAGTGAGGAAACCAAGGTTTCACTTCCTGCCTGGATTCGAATTCAGGTTTCTCGCTTGTAAGGCCACTGAGCTACAGGACTCCACCATGACTGAACTTGCCACCTTATCATGCCAAAAAAGGGCATTTTAAAATTGTCATTGCCTGCCATGACATGGAGCATGGATCCAAGCACACAACTAACTAAACACAGTATTCGTGTTACACTATTCAGAATCTGTTTCTTGTGTCTACGTACTGTATATGTTGTCTGTGGTGTAATATTTTCAGCAGATGTTGCTAACATCTGCAACATCTACTTTGGAACAGCGAGTGTGTTTCTGAACCACAGCCTCTCTTCTCCCTCTCTTTTTCTCCCACACACAGGTTGTTAGAAATGAAAAAGGTTGTGTTTGGATTCACACAGCCCTACTTTGGATCACTGAGTGAGTTTTTGAGTCCCAGCTTCCCTCTCCCTCCCACATACACACCCACACACACAGGTAGTGTTGGGATTCACGTTAGTGGTGGAGCAACCTCCAGAACATCTGGCTGAATAATAATAATAATAATCCTTGCATTTGATATAGCGCTTTTTCACATCTACTAGACCTCTCAAAGCATTTCACAGAATGTACTGCAAAGTGAATTGACTGTATGTTTGTGGGCGAAACGCGGCAGCCGATTGCGCACAGCAGTGTCCCACAAACAGTCGTGGATTGAAATGACCAATTTTATTATTGTGTTTTTTTTGAGGGATTATTATTAGGCGTGTGGAGTAAGGAAACTTGCTCAAGGTTTCGCCCTGACCTGCCTGGATTCAAACCCAGGTCACACGCTTGTAAGGCGAGTGCTCTAAACCACTGAGATACAGGACTCCACAAAGGCATTAGCATTGGTGCAAAAATAACCATCTTTAGCATTGTATCTCCAGCCAAAGCAACATGAACCACATGCTCTGCTCTGACATGGAGGTCACTGATTTAGTTTGTTTATTCCCCACTGTTAGGGGTGTGGATGCACAGCCAGTACTACCAGGTGCCTGCGCTTTCTCACCCACTGAGACCTGGTGCCCACAGAAATAATCCAGCAACTGATTCGCTGGTCGATTCCTTGACTACAACATCCTTGAGACCATTTGCAAGTTGGCTGTGCTTTGCAGAGTGGGTGTTGCAGATTCCTCACTGTGGTTTTCTGCACTGATCTGATAGCCAAAGCTTCCCTAGAGAAAGCCACCTCCTCTGCAGGTAGCTGTCTCTCTCTCTCTCTCTCACTCTGTTTCTTTATCTCACTCCCTCACTCAGTCTCTCCTCCACTTGTCACATTGCCTGGTCCAGGACTGGGGCTTGAGGGAGGAGGAGATGCCTGCAAAGCTTTTGCCATTGGCTGTGAGCCTGGGTGACAGGCACTGGTTTCCAGTGAGAGAGAGAAGATCATTCCCACATTCAAAGTTTCATATACAGAAAAAAACCTCCTCTCTCACACACACACACATATATATATATGCGCGCACACACACACACACTGCTCAACTGCAAACACACGCTTGTCCAGGGTGGGTGGTTAAAGCTCTGAATGGCTGTGTATAAACCATCTCTTTTTTTTTGCAAAGAATAGAAACGAAAAGAAACAACCTTGTGACCGATTAATCTTTTTGTTCTGAGTCACTGGGATTGATTGTGTGGAAAGAGGAAGAGAAAGAGAGAGGGAGAGAGAGAGAGGGCGTACGAGGTGCAAACAAGAACTGGATGAATTAAATCACAGAGACAGAGATCGATAGAGAGGGAGAGAGAGAGAGAGAGAGAAGCACAGAGACTGGATTCATTTCATCAACAATCACAGGGAAACTTCTGATGCCTGGTAAGATTTTTGCCTTTCCTTAACCTCTCTCTTTTCTATATATATATATAGAATATACTTTATTGTGGTGAAACTCATAAGAATAAGAATTTGTCTGTTGACAACAAGCCAAGAGATGTGTTAGCTGCCTTAGATTGTGGTTCCCCAGATTTCCCACATTGGGAGTTTTATAGGCAAACGCTAAGTTTTCTCCAGAGAGGAATGTAACACTGTGCAGTTCTTAACCTTTGATGTTTCTTGAAAAAATGTCGCCTTTTGGTGAAGGAATTGTGGCTGCCAGAAAAAACCCAATATACTATATATATGTGTGTGTGTATATATATATATATATATATATATATATAACAAAGCAAAGCCTTAAACAACTGGACAACGAGGAGACAATAAAGATCTGGGTAACGATCATTGCTGGGATATTGACAGATGATCAGTTTGAAGGAAAGCCCTGGAGTGTCTCATGTTGTTTGTCTTTGAGGAACTTCTGCTGCTGCCAACTTGGGAGAGAGCTGGAGACAGACAGATACAGGAGTTATTATTATTATGGGGGAGTGGGGGGTGGGGGGTAGATTCCTATAGTTTCCAAACGAGGGCAACATGGGGGTGTGTGGGGATCTCAGTGAAGAGGCATTGAGTGTATGTACAATGGGCTTCGTTAAAACTGTACAGATCAGCATATGTGACTCCCCTCTCCCACTTTGCTAAAGGGACAAGCCATTTAAAGAGCAAAAAGGAACAAAAGGGGTCCCAAGTGACTGTATTTACAATAACAATTGTGGAGCAGGCATAGGAAGAGAAGCAATACATCCCCCCACCCAAACAAAAACAAATCTGGATGTACAGTATTTGCAGTGAATTTTAGGTTAACAATCCTTGCATTTGATATAGCGCTTTTCATGTCTTCTAGACGTCTCAAAGCGCTTCACAGAATATACTGTAAAGTGAATTGACTGTATATTTGTGGGCGAAATGCGGCGACCAATTGCGCACAGCAGTGTCCCACAAACTGTCGTGGATTGAAATTAGAATTTTTTTTTTTTTAGAGATTATTATTAGGCATGTGGAGTAAGGAAACTTACCCAAGGTTTACAAGAAGAAGAAGAAGAAAATAATTGCCCTTGCTGGATACTGGAAGCACAGAGGGTTCCCTGGATTCATGACTGGGAACTGGACACAGTATTGATATTAAGTTCTCTGCTGTGATCATATTCACCTAATCTTAGCCCGAATAGACTATTTTTTCCTTAAAATTTAAGATTGTGCATGTTTGTGGAAAATTCCCATTATTAGCCTTAATTTGGATGCCGTTATCCCGCGTCGCTCCCCCTCGCAGATCTTAACAAACAGCCCACTTCCAATTGAAGACAGAGTTCACATGTTTAAGGCAAAATAGACATAACAACAACAACATTGCATTTATATAGTGTGTTTCTCAGAGTATTTAGGTTGAGACTTGAGGCGAAGACCAAGCAGAATTTCTGGCCTCAGAGAGAACAAGCAGAGATGGTGGGAGGTGGGTGAGAGGAGGGGTGGTGGGGGGTGGGGGGGGGGGGTGAATAAATCATGCAGATAAAATCTGCCAATTCACTTGCTTATGGAATGATACAAATGTTTGCCTTTTTGGGTGGGAGGAGGGATATTAAATCTTGTGTAAGCTATTAGTTTCACTGCTGTACCAGTAACCCGATTATTACACTTTAGCAGCAGAGTTTCAATGCTTCTTTCCTCACTTCAGTTCTGGATGGTGACAGCCTAGAGTATAATTATTTCAGGTTGTTTAAAACTGTGGGCAGTGTTAGGATCAGGGTTGAAAAATAGACTATTTTTTGGCTTGAAATAGTTTACATTGAAGACCAGTAACCCAGGCATAGGCAAAATATGAGTTACTGTACATGGCTGCTCCTACTGAGCATATGACCTTGTTGTATTTGTTTTAAAATAATGTGCAGTTAGGAACTTGATCATAATTGTAGGGTGCACACCATGTCAGACAGCACTGCTGGGTGGTGCACCAGGTATCGGTCATTCTATTACAATAACTTGACCAATTAATTAGACTTTTTTTTTGAATTTCCTTAGACGAGCGATCCTCAGTTTGTGAATTCAGTTGACAGTAAAATGGCAGTGTTACATTTGAACCTATCTGATGATGATAATAATTATCATAACAATAGCTGTGTCATGTGCTTCAGTGGTTAGAGCACTCGCCTCGCAAGCAAGTGACCTAGGTTCAATTCCAGCTAGGGTGAAACCTTGGGCAAGTTTCCTTACACCACACGCCTAATAATAATCCCTCGAAAAAAACTATAATAAATTGGTTATTTCAATCCATGACTGTTTGTGGGACACTCCTGTGTACAATTGGCTGCCACATTTTGCCCACAAATATAAAGTCAATTCACTTTACAGCATATACTGTGAAGCGCTTTGAAATGTGTAGAAGACATGAACAGCACTATATCAAATGCAAGGATTATTATTATTATAATAATCCTTGCATTTGAGGATTTCTGATTTTCTCAGTGATCTTTTTATGTGTTGTGTGTGTGTGTTATAGTGGCGATATCGAAATCCTTGGACTAGAATACCTTGCATGCAAAGTCAGCTCAAACAATTATTTACACAGTCGGTCAAGTATGCTAATGCAGAAGCACTTTTTACATTGCCCCCAAAATAACCACAATCTTACAAGGGTGAACCCTGATGCACCGATGTAACATTTCCAATGCCAACAGCAGCCAAACTTGTGGTCTTTCTGAGTGAGATGGCCAATTTAGCGGCAAATTATTACGAATATTAGACTGTAAAACCAAACCCACTGGTTACTTGCTTGAGATTGCTGAGACCACAATTTCAAGATGAATACTCAAGCTCTTAGAAAGACTCTTCAGTCTGGGATGGACTGGAATCAGTGTCTCAAAGTTGAAAAGACTAGTGTTCCAGTTTACCACATCAACCTGTTCACCAAGTCATAAGAGGTACAGTGGAGAAGGCCACTTCAGGCAACCTATTTGTTTTGATCCATCCAGAATACTTAACTTACTTAACATGTTCCCTTTTACAGACAGCATCAACCTGTTTCTTAAATGAGCCAGCATGCTGGCTTCTACCGCCCTTTTCTACATCGCGACACAGCTATTGGGAAGAGGGGATGCCATTAATTGGTGTACAGAGGAGTCATAAAACAAACATCTACAACAACAACAAATTCCATTTCTGTAGCCCCCTTCACGTCAAGTAAGTTTCAGAGCGCTTAACAATGACTAGGTCAGACATTGAGTGAGGAGAGGGGGGATGTGGAGGTGACCATAAAGGTAGGTTTTAAATTGGGACTTAAGATGAATACAGAGTGGATGAGACATGGCGAAGGTTCAGAGGTCACAGTTAAGCGCTTTGAGACGTCTAGAAGACATGAAAAGCTCTATATCAAATGAAAGGATTATTATTATATTGACAGGGAGAGGATTGGGTCATGCCGCAATCGTGAATGTGTGGTAAGGTGGGACACAAACACAGGAGTGGGGTAGGAGAAGATTGGAGAGATAAGTAGTTCCTAGGAAGTGTGTGGATATATTAGTGACAATTGTGATAAAAACAACAAAATTTAATTTGTATAGCGCATTTTGCATCCCAAGGCGCTTAGAAGACTTGAGGATACCAAAAAGTAGCATATAAGTTTAGGACAGCATACTTAAACGTTAAAACTCTTTGTAGAATTTCCATGTGTAGATGGGGTGCATTGAATTTTCAAATCTCAAAGTTTGGTTTAAAAGCACTTAAGCATGGGGACGGGTGCCTGCACTTGCCAAATTATATTTGAATATAGTATGAACTTGAAATTACTTTTCAGGTATCTCTCAGGCCCCAATACCCCAGTTCAAAAAATCCCAAGTCAAACAAACTACAGTAAAAGCCTGTTTATCCGGCACCCTCGGGACTTGGCCAATGCCGATTAAAGCGCCGACTGGATATTCGGCCGAAAACACAAAAAAAAGGTCTTTTTTTCAATGTATTTTTTCCGGATAGATTCCGGTTAATCGAATGCAGACTTTTTTTTTGCGATGCTGGTTATACGGAAGTTATGGTTGATCGGGTGCCGGATAAACAGGCTTTTACTGTATTTTGTTGCTGAAAGCAAAGTCCGTCTGAAGAATTGTTTTAAGTATAAATTCAAGCACTGCCCTTTTAAGTAATTTTTTTGTTACAACTGTAGTGGATGTTTGTTGCATTACTCCTCTTTTATTAAATAAAACCCTCTTAGCAGAGCATTTTGTTTTTCAGTTTGTATAAATAAGTGAAATGATTTGTGAGATATTTTTACATACAGCATGTGCTTCAGTTTGTTGCCTTATTGGAATTGCCGTTTCTATTGCCACATGTGTCCAGGATGGGTTAGGCACACAACAAAGTGACCAGTTGAGCTACAGTAAACAACAAGAACATAAATGCTAAGTGTTACCAATACTTTATTGCTGGAAAAAGGAAAAAGCTTCAAACAACGATTGTATCTGGCTATTGATTGAAATGGCTGTGTAATTGTATGATTTCGATAGACTCTTGTGACAATCAGCCAGCTGCTCTGTTCTGCACCCTTCATTCGCAGGTAATTGCTCATTTCGGCTACCATTTAACTTTGCCTATTCACAGAATTGCATGAATTTCTGTAACACTTGTAGCTCAGTGGTTAGAGCACTCGCCTTCCAAGCGTGAGACCTGTGTTCGAATCCAGGCAGGTCAGGGCGAAACCTTGGGCAAGTTTCCTTACTGCACACGCCTAATAATAATCCCTCCAAAAAAACCACAATAATAAAAATTGTTCATTTTCAATCCACGACTGTTTGTGGGACACGGCTATACGCAATTGGCTGCCGCGTTTTTCCCACAAATGCACAATCAATTCACTTTACAGTATATTGTGTGAAGCGCTTTGAGACATCGATAAGATGTGAAAAGCACATCAAATGCAAGGATTATTATTATTATTAATTCGCAGAAGTGACACTTGGAATTTGCCCGAATGTTTCTCGTGTTATCTGACACCACAGTGGTTTTTGGCACTTGATTATAGTGCCTCTGACATCGGGAGGATGTCACAAAACGCTTCACAGGATTTACTCTTAAAGTATAGTGACTGAGCATTTTGTAGGTGGCCATTAATTTGCCTTGGGGTATGTGACCTTGTAAACAATCTAGAACTTGAGCATTTTAATCTTGTTGATGGAAAAAACCTTTTTGAAAAAAGTACTGACCAGTACAACTTAAGAGAAATAGTAGCCGCAAAATAATTCTCAGAAAGTCTGCGAAGCTTATGAATGCCATAGGGCTAAAATGATTTTAGTCACAGTGATCCTGTTCAAGCGAGCCCAATGGAGCTGGTTTATGTGAGAGGTTGCATTTCACAATAAGCCTGAAGTGACAATAATCATAGCACTGCTCTACCCATGTGAGTGTCATACAAAGGAGGTATTATTAATGGCTGACTGGCATCAGAGCCAAGGCATGGCAGTTGCAGTCACACTCAGCTTGATAGCCTAGAGGAGTCTGGAACTATAGAAAAAAGGGACCACTCAGCTTTGGAAATAATTATTTAAAGACCCTTTAGAAGCTTGCACAGAAAACGTTGCTGTACTGTAAACATAGTGCACTGTGAGAAACATTGACCTTTCACACTATCTCTAATGCCATTAATGTTTCAACAATAGTCAGCCACCAGAACAATTGAACATATCAGAAAATCAGTCCCAATGTGTCATGTGATTATGCAAAATACTCAGAAACATTTTTTTATCTTGTGTGCATCAGTCGTGTATTAGCCAGAAATGCTATGTATAGCTAAGGAATGTTGCAAAAATAAACTATGACTAACCTTTTCCATAAACAGGAATTTTGGAACGTGATAAAATGTATGTAGCAAAATAAATATTGATGTAGTATATTTTAATTTGCTTAAAAAATGTGAACTTTTGTTTGTGTAAATGTGTCGTTTAATCTCTGAAATAGAAATGTATATAAGTACAGTACTTGTGTTTTTTTTTAAAGTTGTCACTTTCTAGAATTTCTTATATTAAAGATGTAGTGTAATAAGTTTGTGATGGCTTAAAGAATATGAAGATTCACAGTGGGTTTTGCATTCTGTTTGTAAACTTTAATTTCATGATTTGGTGACAGCAGTCATAACGCTTCTATCATTTATCAATGCTTGATACATTCACTCCCATTTCAGACAAACCTTTTTCCTTATACAGTTTAAGTTAAATTTGTATGTGAAATCGAATTGTTCTATAAAGTCAGGAGATCTGCTACGTTTAAATGTCAGATGATACATTGATCATTGAAAAGAAAGGGCTTCTTTTACTTTTAGAAATTTGGTGCACATAAACATAATTTTAACAACAGTAAATTCTTTGATTTTGGGGGGGAAATATGACTTGTCAATGGTTTAACTTTGGCCCAGTGATAATACAGAATGCACACTGAGTGCATTTATTCATATAGAATCCCGCACTCGTGATGGTATATTAATCTAGCATCAGCGTGAATTTTCAAGCAACATCTTGTAGTACTACGTAGCTCATTTAAAAAAAATCTGGAGTAGATTTAAATCTTTTTTAAAAATCTACCCTTTTGAACTTTGCTTTGTAAAGCATTTAATTTTGTAACTTCTTGTTAAAATTGTAAACTTATGCAGTATTAGAATATCCATGGGATTGAGGGAAGTAAGATTTACCCTGAAACTCTTATTATTCACAGGGTAATAATAATCAGAACCTCCTGACTTGAAAGGCGCTATACAAGTGTTATTTTGTTGTTGTTGTTGCCTTATCAGGTCATTAACATTTTTTTTAAGACTATGTATTTTGTAGTTGAATCCCATCAACAGATGGGTAAGGAATTGAGGAAAAATGTCAACTGATCAGCAGCAGTTCTTTTATGGCTTATTCATCAAAGGGGAAAAAAGTAGCCTGAAATATTGGTCACTATAGCAGAGCATAGCTGGGTAAGTCAGGTGAATGAAGGCTCTTTCTCCAGCTGAGAGCCAGATCAGATGGATCTTTTTCTGCTCCATACAACTTTGATAAAATGGTCTTTTTCTCAAACTTTTCTTGTGCCTTTGAAAGCTCATTGTTTCAAAACTACTCCAGAAATGCAAGGGGGACTTTTAATAATAACAATATGTAAATGAACTGTGGAGGCACCGAAAGCATTACAGATGAGTGCTTTAGAATAGGACGTTAGCTGTGAGCCATGGTTATTAGTGAGGCCGAAATGGCCATTCAATTATCCATCCTTTATAATGGAATTTGTCGTAGTTTTATTTTTAATTAAAGTTATTGAAAATCATTAATTTAATTTCCGGATATGTAACTTACCTAGGAAGACAGTCACTACAGTTGACCATAATTACTTTGAAGTGCCGACATTGTGATGTGATAGGGCGCTATAAAAATGCAAGTCCTTTCTTTCAGACGATGGAAAACAATGCGCTTCAAAACAATTTCTGCCATTGTTTCTGCTGCAAATTGTAGCAAAATTATTTTCAAAACCTTTGTGACTTGAAGCCAATTTTAAGAGAAAACTATTTTACAGCTGACTTCTTGTCAACATCAGTAGTGTTTCGCTGTTTAATCTGTGTTGGTAGAGGAAAGTGAAAGCATTGTCTTCTGTCTTGTATTTTGTTTGTGTTGTTAGAATGTTTTTTATTATGATTAGAAACACAGGGTACTGTACAAATACTGAGGCTTTGACATAATACTGTACTGTAGTAGAGACAATGTTTAATGGGTTGGAGTGATTGTTGCTCAAATTTCCCGTCTTGTTTCAACTACCCCTCATAAAGGATGCCGTATAAATGGAAGTTGTTGTTGTAATACATGACCTTCCTTTAACTTCTCAGTGGATGTTATAGCACAGAGTGGAAAACATGAGCCAAAGCCCATGTCTTACATATTCTGTGCTGCAGTCACAGTGCAAACTAATTCCTGAAAATGACTGCATAAGTTTTAGGTAAATTATTTGATTTCTATTTTTCCTATATCACTTTATAAAAAGTTATTGTAGATAAATAGACTATGGTTTTACTGGTAGAAAATAGTGACATGAGTTACATAATAATAATAACATTTGCTATAGCGCCTTATCTTATTTTGTGAAGAACATTTGTGAAGCAAATGTTCTTCACAAAATATACTGTGAAGTGAATTGACTATGTTTTTGTGGGTGAAACGCACACAGCAATGTCCCACAAACAGTCATGGATTGAAATGACTAATTTTAAAGGAATGTATACAAATCCTGTAGCTCAGTGGTTAGAGCAATCGCCTCTCAAGTGAGATACCTGAGTTTGATTCCAAGCAGGTCGAAACTTTGGACAATCTTCCTTACTCTTCATGCCTGATAATAATTCCTCATCAAACAAAAATTTGGTCACTTCAATCCATGACTGTTTGTGGGAGACTGCTGTGCGCAATTGGCGGCCGCATTTTGCCCACAAATATACAGGCAATTCACTTTATAATGTATGCGGCAATTGACCAACAACCAGGTTCCTACTTACTGCTAGGTAAACAGAGGAGTGTGGAGTAAGGAAACTTGGCCAACATTTCGCCTTGCCGTGAATCAAACCTGGGTCTCTTGCTTGCAAGGTGAGTGCTCTAACCTCTGAGCTACAAGACTCCAGAAATAGTAGAAATTGTAGTAGAAATTGCCTTTATAGTGTTACCATCAGAATCCTTTCATAGAAAATCTGATACACACTTTCTCTCAAATATGCATGCACAGTATGCAGTACACTTGACTAGCCAGAGAACAAAGAAATAGAAAGAGAATACAAAGGGCAGAAAATGTGAGGGTAAAAGCGGGCGAAGGAACAACAATGTCTAGCATTTATATTGCACCCTTGGTGTAGAATAATTTGTCAGAGCGGTTTACAGCAATGGGGAAAAGGTGAAGAATGAAAATAAGACTCCAGGAAAATAGAGACAAACAAAAGAAGGAAACCAAAAGCTGGCATGAATAAGCCATTACAGTTTCACATGTTAATGTTTTCTGTAACTTGGGAGTTACTAGCGCCTTGGGATGTCCTCCCGAGGTGAAAGGCGCTATACAAATATAATTTTACTGTTGTTGTTGTAACTTAATTGAGTTATTTTGGTGGTGGTCGAGACTTACTTAAAATATTACACTCACACCCTTATTTTAAATATGACACTCTTGAAAACTATGAGAAGGATGTGCAATCCTTCTGCAGGACGGAAGAACTTACTTAGAGTCAAATCTTGTTCACGGTCAGAGCATAATTTCATTGCACTAGGGGTTGCCTGAATGAATGCAGCTCACTAATGGGTTGACTGAAAATAACTATTTCAAGTGGACGGTGTAGGATTGCTTTTTTTTGGGTCACCCGGATGTCTGATACATGAGAATACCCATCACCATTCTTAAGAGTATTCAAACCAGACAGAGTTCCACGCATCCCACCTACATATAATAATAATCGCTCAAAAAACCCCCACAATAATAAAATTGGTCATTTTCAACCCACTGTTTGTGGGACACTGCTGTGCGCAATTGGCTGCCGTATTTTGCCCGTAAATATACAGTCAATTCACTTTACAGTCAATTCTGTGAAGCGCTTTGAGATGTCGATAAGATATAAAAAGCGCTATATCAAATGTAAGGATTATTATTACTATGACACATGAAACTTCCCACGCATTGTAATGGGACTTGTAAGGAAAGCTTGTTCTGGAGGGACGCTTCCTACTTACCTAATTCCAAAATGTGTGAGGCACAGATTGGCAAGTACCAAGACTTGGGGACCCCAGAGTGTGCTGGAGTCTAATCAGCTAATACCACATAGCTGACTATTGAAAGCGCTTTCTGCCAAGCCTTCCTGCTGCTTGTTCAACTAAGACAATGTGGAGTCCTGTAGCTTAGTGGTTAGAGCACTCGCCTCGCAAGTGAGAGGAGCTGGGTTCAATTCCTGGGAGGACAAAACGTTGGGCAAGTTTCCATAATCCACGCGTCTCTATTCACCTACCTACCGGTAACTAGGAATGCGGTTGTTAGTCGATTGGTGTATTGCTTATCGGGGGGTAATAATCCCTTCCAAAAAATATATCATAATAATAAATTGGTCACTTCAATCCATAATTGTTTCAGGGACACTGCTATGTGCAGTTGGTTGCTGTATTTCACCCACAAAATACAGCAGTAACTAGGAACCTGGTTGTTAGTCGATTGGTGTATTGTTTATCCGTAGGTATTAATACCTTCAACAAACTAATTATAATAATAAATTGGTCACTTCCATCCATGACCGTTTGTTGAAATGTCTTCCCGACGTGAAAGGCGCTATTCAAATATAATTTTGTTGTTGTTTGTGGAACATTCCTGTGCGCTATTGGCTGCCGTGTTTCACCCACAAAAATATACAGTCAATTCACTTTAAAGTATATTCTGTAAAGCGCTTTGAGATGTCGTGAAGATGTGATTAAGGCGCTATATCAAATGCAAGGATTATTATTTTTCACTTAAACATTTGTGTAATCCTCATTTTCCAAAGATCAAGGTTTTTTGTCTTTCTTTCCTGTATTGGGGGAAGGGGGAAGTGGGTTCAGGGTGCAATAATGACTCAATGTAATACATGTCAATGTTCAGATAGGGAGGAGAGGGAAACAGAGACATACCAGAACAGAAGATAATGTTGTGACTATCCAGAACGGGAGAGAATGCAGAGGCAGGAGAGAGTGAAATTCACTCCGGAATACTGTATCTGCCTGTTTCTATTTAAAGAGTTTGTGGGAAAGTTGGAATGTAAATTTCTATGAATAACAGTACAAGATGCAGTGCTCAGTTTAACTCCATACCATACTTTTTCTGTATTGGATGCTGCTTAGTTTACAAGCTGGAAATCTTAGGCTGGTTGGGGGAGCAGTATTACCACACGTAAAAGGACCTCATTGGCGTACCAGTCCTATACATTTGGGGGGAACTGGAGTGAGAACCTTTTGACACTGCATCATGCAGACAACGGACATGATTCATATTTTCATATTTAATGCAAAGTATTTGTTTCATTTGTTAAAAACATTGATCTCAGGATGCACAGAAAACATTATTGGGTGAACTTTCCAGAGTGGACTAACAGGCCTGGCATGCACAAGATTTAATGTAAAAGTTAACAACAGTCTTTCAGTGACACCATTGTAAACATTTGCACTCGTGTGTTTGTGTGTGTGTGTGTGTGTGTTTGTGTGCACGCTGTCTGATATCGGATATGGAGTAGACATCAAGGGGGTAACCGAAAGTGTGCCCGGGGGTTAGGAATGGGGGAGTGTGGAGGAATCAGACAGAGGCTACACATATATACACAAAGTGCTTGGCGTATGAAAGAGTTTTAGTACTGTTTTAATCCAAGTCATAGGCATATTTCATTTCCCACTTTTGAGACAGAAGTCCTCTTGTTCCCTCTCACAGCAGTTGTTCAGAATTTGCTTTGCAGCTGTGGTACCGCTTGTGAGCTGCAGGACATCAATCCAGTGTAATTTAACCTTTAACCCTCTATCACAGAATTTGTACCGTGGCAAATGTTCCCAAAGGACTACCTGTCAATTTACGTATTTCCAGATCATTGAAAAAAAATACTTTTAATAAGATTATTTTGGAAGAAAGCTGTCTCTACAGCTTTACTAACTTCAGGGCAAACACTTATGCAAAAGAATGATGGTTAGTGAATTGTATTCAGTGTGAATTAAAAGTATCTTTTTAAAGAGATTTCAGATTGTTCTAACTTTATATCTATAAATGCACGAGATGTACAGTCAGCAAACACAAGTTCAGTCAGTACTTCCTCCTTCTCTACCCCATCTCTCCTTTCCTCCCCATCAAAGTTGTGTGGACAAGAGATTTGATGACTTTGAATAAATGCTGACAAATGAAACTCTTGCTGACTGTCTTGTAATTAATTGAGTGGGAAAATGAAACCCAAATGTAGTATTAGAGAAAATGTAACAGCATGGAAACTGCTCTGGTCATGGTCACAAACGACATCTGTTCATCTGTGACCAGGGCTTCCTCAACCTCCTCATCCTCCATGATCTCGCTTTGACATCGTGGATACGCCTCTCCTCTCACCTCTACCTTCAAGGTTCTGCCATTGACTGCTTCAGGTCTTATCTCTTACACCATCTCCAATTTCTCTCCGCTAATAGTTTCTCTTCCAGCCCCCACACCGTCAAGTGCGGTGTTCCTCAGTGCTCTGTCCTCGGTCCCCTCCTCTTCAACCTCTACTTGCTCCCCCTTGGTGACACCATCTGCAAACATGTGGTCAATTTCCTTACATACATGGATGTCACCCAACTCTATCTCTCTGCTTCCACCCTCGATTCCAGGACAACTGGTGTCCTGACAAACTGCCTGTCAGACATCGTGTCCTGGATGAACGCCAGTGCTAAGGTCCTGACCCCTGACTGTTCAGTGCCTTGGGATGTCCACCCAAAGTGAAAGACACTCAACAAATGTAATTTTGGTGTGGTTTCAAGTTTACCTGTCAGGAATGACATAGTTTGGTTTTCAGTCTGCACATAAACCTACAAATATATGTACAGTATTATGTAGCGGAGATCACTACTATCAGTGATGATTGACACAATTCCATCATCTCAGATTTCCCCTTCACCCTCCACCCCCCAGAAAGAAAGAGAGATTTAGACAAAGCTGTAGGTAGACACCACATGTGTGCTCAATACAAAGTGACCATTGTTTGCAAACCTGCTGAATTTTACACACTGTCCAATCAATCATCTTCAAGTGACTTCTTGGCATTATAATTGACTCGTGGAGTTCAGCTGTCTCATGAATGTGTCATATGCCTCACACAGTTTTCTCTTACAGCATGTGCATAAGCTATTGAAGCCTTGTTCAAAGAAGTAGAATTAATTGCAGGCCTGCGTGCAAAATTGCTTTCAAAACGTAATAGGAAGTGAATAGAAAACAGTAATTAAACACCAAATACACTTGAACAAATGTGCCCTATGTAATGATTTAGATGTTATCTTACAAGTAAATACTAAAGTAACTTCAGAGTACAGTAATATAGATTTAATGTACCCATATAACCTGGTAAACCAGAAACCTGGTAAACACAAATTACTCTACATTGCTAAGAAATGCATGCTCATAGTTTTAGAGTGCAAACAATGCCACAAATGCTCAGAAAAATTTTGCTTGTAAAAATTATTTGCAATTGCAATTCATTCAAGAATGAAACAAGCATTTTATAGTGTTATCATCAGACTGATAAATACCCCGGTATTTATGTGCAATTGAAACTTGGCACCTGTCTTTAGTGGGCCTAGAACTGAGATTCATAATACAGTAATTGGACATCATCTATTTTACTAATTATATTTTTTTACAAATTGATATGCAGCAGACGACCATACCGAGACCACAGATTTCCTTGTAACTCACTGACAATTTGTAAAACAACAACAAAATTGCACTTATATAGCGCCTTTCATGTCGAGAGGACGTCCCAAAGCGCTGAACAGTCAGGTCAGGACCCGAGCGGGGTGGGGAGGGTCGGGGCAGGGGGAAGGGGAAGGAGAGTGGGAGAGGGGGAAGAGTTAGTGGGGCAGCCGAAGACGCGGTTAAAAGATGAGAACCATAAAATTGCTGCTGTTGAAAGCAGCCAACAGATAGTCAATAATGAGGTAACTTTGAAAATCATTATTAGAATACTTTAGATTAGTTACATATGGGACTGTCATTATTTTGCAAATTACAAGCAATGACATAATTCATTTTGGTGAGAAACAGACAATAAGGTCAATAACATTGTGATAAGATAATTGTTAAATGAAAAGAAGGTTCTTTGTCGGTTCATTATGTTCCCATTAATGGGAATGCCAAAACATTTAGTCACCAATTAACCTTTAAGAAACTAACAGCTGTAATCCACAACTATAATCACGGCAACCAGCTATTCATGTGAATGACTTCCCCTTCTTCTGCAACTATCTGATCTGCCTGTTCTTTGGCAATTTCACCCCATTTTAGTTTAACATTATTAACATCTCTTCTCTCCAGTTTTGTTGCAACTTCCTCTTTTGTTTGACAACATTACAACAACAACAACAAAATTACACCATCTCTGCCCTCTAACCCATTTTATATGAAAAGTTATCACATCCAAGGTGATGCTGGCCCAACCATAGATCTCAGACGGTCGTAAGATTACATAGGAATTAGGAGCAGGAGTAGGCCATTCAGCCCCTCGAGCCTGCCCCGCCATTCAATAAAATCATGGCTGATCTTTTAATCTAACCACCTGCCCGCCTTATTCCCCATATCCCTTAATCCCAGTATCCATTAGAAATTTGTCAGTCTCAGTCTTCAATATGTTCAAGCATCTACAGCCTTTTGGGGGTAGAGAATTCCATAAATTCACTACCCTCTGAAGAAGTCTTTCCTCAACTCTGTTCGAAAAGGCTGACCCTTAATCTTAAAACTGTGACCCCTGGTTATAGATTCTCATACCAGGGGAACCAGTCTCCCACTGTCTACTCTGTCATGCCACTTAAGAATCTTATAGGTTTCTATAAGATCATTAGTTTGGATAAAGTAGAGTATTTGGTCCATTTTGTTTTTCCTGGAGACACACTCTCCAATGGTCATAGACACAATCAAAAAGTTTTGGTGTAGTTAGCCGAGTGGAGGAAACTAGCTGAGGAGTGAGGTCGGAGAAGAACAGAGAGTTAGGGAGGTGCTAGGAAGTAAAATAACAACAACAAAATTGCACTTATATAGCACCTTTCACGTCGGGAGAACGTCCCAAAGCGCTGAAAGGATGAGGATGTTGCGGTTGGACAGCTTGACATCAATCTGCTGGGAGTCAGGGCAACAATAGAGCTTGGAAGGGATGGAGTGATAAGAGTGTGAAGTTTGGGGATAAGGGGGTGAGGATGTGGGTGGATTGAATATGTTGAAGCTATGGTGATGTTGGAGCTTACTAGATAGGCCTAGGGAAACCTGCAAGGAATGCATTAGAAAAGACTCAGTAAAGAGATAACAAAGATGTGAATCATGGATTCAGCAGCATTTAGTGTGAGAAAGGGGCAGAGGCAAGGGATGTGGTGGGATGAAGAAAAGCAGTCTTGGTTAAGGACTAAATGCGAAGGAGAAAGTAGAGCTGAGGATCGAACCGGACACCAAGATTGTGCACTGATTTAGTGAGTTTGAGAGAGAGTCAGGGAGGTTGAGGAGGTCAGAGTTGTGTCAGCCATATTGCATTGTAAGATATTCTGGATCATCCAGATCTTGGATCTGACAGTCTGGTGGATAGAACACAAATACTTCCTGCTGTCCGTTCTACCATTCTCTGTTGAACTCTAAATGTGTGTCTTTTTGTACTGCTATCTTGATTGATCTGAAAGTGTTGTTTTGGGTTTACTTTACCTTGGTGAGGAAATACTGTTTAAAATATGTAAATCTGAACTTCCTTCCCAGACGTTCCTATTAGAGACTGAAAAGCCCCAAGTTGTCAAATCATTTTTCATGGCTCATCCCTCCAACACTGGGGATCATCCACATTGCTCTCCTATGCACTAATTTTACAGCTTGAGAACCAACCCCTTTATGTCATGGCAACAAGAACTGTTCATTGTACTCTAGTTGGGGTCTGAGCAAAGCACTTGAGTGTGACTGAGTATCCAAATTTGATTGATAATATTGCCCAACCTACCGATTGCCTTGCTTATTGCTGCTTCACTGTTTTAACATAGTGAGCAATTAGTCAACTAACGCCTCGTGATCACTTTCAGCTTACCCCATGGTGTGTTGTGTTCCCTACATGAAGTACAGTACATGTGTTTCCTATTCTGACTGAAGTTCAATATTGAAAAATGTGAAGTGAATGAGTTTGGTAGGAGGAATAAAGACGCTGTTTATGCCTTAGGCTGAGATGGTAAGTACCTAAGAGAAGTAGAGGACCAAAGAGATCTGGAGATTTGGATTAATAAGTCTTTAAATGTAGAACCACAGATGGAGAAGGCCACGGAGAATGTAAACAGAGCCAGTGGGCAACACGTTTAAGCGAGATTAGGAATAACTTCTTTACACAGGGGAGAGTGTGAAATAGAAGCTGTGGTTAAATCAGAATGCAGTCTGTTTAACAGTCTCGATATGTACAAAAGGGAAATGGAAATAGAAGGTTTTAGGCAGAGGCGAGAGTGGGGTTTAGTTTGGGTGGAGTTTCAAGTGGAGTATATAAACTGCCATGGATTAGTTTGAAGCTGACTTTCTGTGAGTTGGCTGTATATTTTGGAATATATGTTTGAAAATGAATTGATTATATATTTTGGAGTCCTGCAGCTCAGTGGTTAGAGCACTCGCTTTACAAGCAAGAAACCTGGGTTCGATTGCCAGCAAGGTGAAACATTGGGCAAGTTTTCTAACTCCACACCCTTAAGAATTTGGTCATTTCAATCCACAACTGTTTGTGGGACACTGCTGTGTGCGATTGGCTGTCGCATTTCGTCCACAAATATACAGTCGATTCATTTTACAGTATATTCTGAGACGTCTAGAAGATGTGAAAAGCACTATATCAAATACAATAATTATTATTAGTATTATTATTATTTTGTGGGTGAAGCACAGCAGCCAATTGTGCACAGCAATATCCCAGAAACAGATTTGGATTGAGTGAGCAAATTTAGCTTTTGTTTGTTTGGCGGGATTTCTAACCCTGTCAAGCATTCTGACTAACAACAATAAAATTACATTTGTATAGCGCCTTTCACATCAGGCGGGTATCCTGCTTCAGTTACTGCTTCAGACCCGAGCTGGGTGGGGGGAGTGGGGGGGAGGGGGGGGTGCGGAAGTGGGGGATAAGGAGTTGCCGATGGGTCCGTCGGAGAGGAAAGGATCAGGTTCCTATTTACCATTAGATAACCAGGGGTGTGTCGATTAGGGAAACGTGTTTAAAATTCCCCTTCCCCTGCCCGGAATCGAACCCAGTTTCCCTTGCTTGCAAGGCAAATGCTCTAACCATAACACTAGAGGATTCCACGAGTCCAATCAATTGTATCGATCGGACAATATGATCTTTCGTTGTAACTCATTTTATTCTAAAAATAAAAATAATTACAGTATATAAAGGAATTTAGTAAGATATCTCAAGTCTCTGGCTCCTACATTTTGAATGAATATCTAAACACGTAGGTTTAGATATTCTAAACATTGACTGTTCAAAATCAAAGCAGAAATGTCAAAGGAACTTATTAAATAAAATGTAACATTGTTTTTAAATGACAGTTAATTAAGTAAATCGATTATAACAACAGATTTGATATTATTCACAAAGAAACACTGTTGTCTGAAATTTATTTGGCAGTGAGAAGGGAAATCACAAAAGCCGATGTCAGTAACCTGCCCATTTAATTCTGCGCAGAATTAAATTCTTAACAGAATCAAACAGAATTTATTTCATTATGTTTTGTCTATAGCAACAGCTCCCTCACATGACAGTGATGACATGCTTTTTGAAGTTAGTGCTGCTTGATCAACAGGAGGTTCCTTATTGTCCGTGCCTTCGGTCATCCTCCCACCCCCACCTTGCCCTCCATGCATCTTGATTCCAGCCCCTAGTTTCAGTTCAAACACTTGACTGCCATGGGATCTCCTCCTGACCCTACATAAATGCAATTTGTTGTTGCAAGGAGTGTCATTAATATTATTCAGTTCTGCGACCCTTAAGGAAAAGAAAAGCTCTCAATCCATCTCCACAATGGTAAGGACCAAGGGTGTGTATTCTGGCCACTAAATTATTGCCATTGTTTATTATATCCCAATCCTCCAGAGTCAATGATCTTTTATTTCTTTGTTTCTTTCAATGTTTTTGCAAATGTTTAGCTAATAAGAACTATATGTCCAGGCCAGAGGTTTAAACTCAAAATATTTTGCAAAAGACAGGAAAGTAATTCTTTCACAGTAATAAAAATCAGAAATTCAGAATACATATATTATGAGGTATTCTTGGAGGAGGGGGCGGAAGGTAAGAACAGGGACTGCTGAGATTGAACTGGTTCTTATCTACTATGCTGCCTCCATACTGACCTGGATCAAACTCTGTACCCACACCTCACCAGTTCTGACCAGGCTCCACTGGCTTATGCTCACCAAACAGATTGACTTCAACAACCTCACAGTGGTGTTCAAACCTTGTCGATCACTGGCATTTCCCTACCTCTCCGACCTTCTCACCCCCCAATCCACCACCCTATGCCTCCACTTGACTTGGCCTCCTGGTTGTCCCTCGTGCCCTCCGCTCACCCATTGGAGGTCATGCAATAGCCATTTGTGAATGTGGTTATTTACATGCCATACTGTAATTTTTCATTTTAATTGTTAAAACTATTATTAATTTTTAAGACACCATGCTCCTTGGAGTTGGGAGATAAGTGGACTCTCCTTGGAGCTGAACTAGCTCCAGGGTGATATATAATATTAAAATAATAAGAATCCTTGCATTTGATATAGCGCTTTTCACGTCTTATCGATGTCACAAAGCGCTTCACAGAATATACTGCAAAGTGAATTGACTGTATATTTGTGGGCGAAACGTGGCAGCCAATTGCGCACAGCAGTGTCCCACAAACAGTCGTAGATTGAAATGACCAACTTTTATTATTGTGTTTTTTTTTGGAGGGCTTACTATTAGGCATGTGGAGTAAGGAAACTTCCCCAAGGTTTTGCCCTGATCTGCCTGGCTTCGAACACAGGTCTCATGCTTGTAAGGCGACTGAACTACGGGATATGTTTGGTAACAGAATACCAGAATAGAGCCAACCCTCTATAGTGGTCTCATCATCCGGTTATTAGCCATGTGGATCCGTAGTATTCCAAGGCACTGCTAATGACAGCCCAGCCAGCCTGGATCATTGGCAGGAAGGGCAGACCAGTTACTGTGGCAGGTAGTCATCCCACTCAGCTCCCGTCAATCATGTTGGTGTCCCTCAGGGCTCTGTCCTCGGTCCTCTTTTCTTCAATCTATACATGTTCCTGCCCAGCAATGTCATCTTCAGGCATGGGATAAATTTCCACATGAATGCAGATAACACCGAACTCTTATCTTCCGCCAACACGCTCGACCCCAGGACCATTGGTGTCCTGGCTAATTGTGTCTGACATCAAATCCTGGATGAGATCCAATTTCCTTCAGCTCAATATATTGACAAGCCAGAGGACCTCCTGCATGTCTCCATGCAGCGTCTCCTCAAACACTCTTAAACATGGTGATGATTTTCCCGATGTGTTAGACACCCGGCTGATCAAAACAAAATAAAGACTTAGGTGAATGGTTACTGCTCAGTTTCTGATCAATATCTGGCTTGCTTTATCGGTTAGGGCTTTAGATTGCAGGGTGAATGGGAGCTGAGTAGGAAAAGGTCATGCTCCCGGGACCTGCTGTTGTTGTCTCAACTGTCTAGTTTTTGAGCCAGATGGGTTACTCAAAGAAGGGATGATGACCTCTCTTAAATCCTGCCAATGTGCCAGGCTGCCTGGTCTGTCATCAGCAGATGAGTTTCCAATTTTATCTGGAGTACTGCGGGGTTACTGATTCAGGAACAATATAATCATGAAGTAGCAGGAATAGGCCATTTGGCCCCTCAAGCCTGCCCCACCATTTAATAAGATCATGGCTGATCTACTATCGTAATTCTATTTACCTGCCCCATCCCACATTTTCATGAAGATAAAAAATTTGAAAATGAGTGTAATTTAAGTGATGTGCAATCTTTTCCTGTCCCATATGACATTTGCACTCATGGTGAGGATTTGTAGGACATTGGCTGACCTTATCAATGGTCAGCTAAAATTGAGCAAACAAGGGACATGAGTGGGGAGTTTCACATGAAAAACAATTGCGACAAACAAAATGTACCACATTAAAAGAATCTTTCATACTGAAAAATGAATGACTCCATAGTTCTTTATTTAATTATGTACGGTTTCCAAAAATAACGCTAATTTGAATCAAAAATAAGCTCCCGGTCTCGTTTTATAAGTGCGATAAAGCTGAGAGTTGCCAAGGGCAAGAACTTTATTTCAATGAGATTGTACCCATTGAACCAAAACCTTTGAGTTTTAAGTTTCCTTTCTCCACCCACCCAGAAATAAGTGTGACATATAATTTCATTTTTAATATTACAATGCTTTTGCACAATGTTTGGTACGATTGAGTTTTGCAATAACGTTGTTATAATAAAAAATATAATTCTTGCATTTGATATAGCTCCTTATCATATCAGAATGTCACAAAGTGTGGTAACTGGGGAATTTCTTAAGTAAATATGGCAGCCAATGAGTGCAATGGCATACAAATAGCCAAGGAGTGAATGACCAATTTTATCTTGGGGGAAACTCCCATCACTTCTCAAATAGTAAAATATTGAAATTGTTTCAATTTGAATGCTGATGAGTTTAATTTCCAATGAAAAATGCTTTTCATTGTACCTTCACGTTGAAAATTATTGTCTACTGAACAAAGGCGATTAAAGGACTTGGGGATAGGGTGGTTAAATGGAATGAGGTTAGAAGATCAGCCACAATCTTATTAAATGGAGGAGCAGGATCGAGGAGGCAAATGGCCTACTCCTGCTCCTATTTCTTATGTTCTTAGGCACTTCACAGGTATATCCTTGAAGATGTCTCTTCAAGCTTGATAAGGTTCTGTGTCAAATGTAAGGATTATTATAATTTTAAAGCATTAAAACAAGACCCAAACTGTGTGTTCGGCTAAATTTTGAGACTAGAATCATTTAAAGTTAACAGGTAAAAAGCACTATTTATATATAAAATGAATATAAAAATATAGAGTAGCAAAATACAGAATCTCAGACATTAATGTATATAATATACTCATCAATGTTTTCAAAAAGCTAAAATCTTGAAATTGAATCAATAAGTTTTATATTTAGCTTATAATTTGTGTAGGTTCTTTGTACAGTAATTGAGTGCACAAGATATCAGCTCCTTTGGTCAATTTACCGGCTGAACCTTCAATCGAATTATTTGGGCCAGAAATAGTAAAGTCATGTCGGTTTTCCACATAATGCTAAATAATACATATAAATGTTCTTGCTTGAGATTTTTTTCAATGTTAAGTGAATTAAATATTGTGTCTCAATCCTGTGCTTTGGTTGTTTTGTATAGATTGCCTTTGTGGTGTTGCCATGATCTGAATTGCTTGTGTTTGCATTACATTCCTTTCGCATCTCAGTTGTTGCTTCCTCAATAAAAATGAAGATGGTTGCATCATATACTATTGTATATTAGAACCATTTATAATTTGTTTCACCTCCAATGCATTATCCACAATTTTGTTGGAACAGTAAAGATTTAAATAATTTTTAAAAAAATATGGTAAATGCCAAGCAAATCTATACACACAGATAGCCACATGAGAACAATGACCATACCTTTAGGAGAGATTGATTGTTTCTGGTACATTGAGTTGAAGGAGCTGGTGCTTTAATTTCTCTTGAAAAGCATTTAAAAATGAACAGCATAAAAATATGTGGCTCTAACCTGGATTAGTCATGTTTGATGCTTTCACTATCAATGGAAAGTTTAAAAATTACATTGGTACGTCATTGAGAGAGCAGGGAGATCCCATGTCAGAAATGTATAAATTTATAGCAAAGATGAAAGCCATTCTGCCCATCATTTCTTTGCTGGCTCTTTAAAGGAGCAATCCATTCAATACCATTAACCTGGCTTTTCCCTGTACCCTAAAAACGACTCATTTTTTAGGTATCTGCCAAGTTCCTTTTTGAAAGTGAATAGAGATTCTTCCACTGCACCTGGCAGAATCATTCCACTTCTCAACAACTCTGTGTAAAGAAATTCTGTCTAATCTTCTCTTTCGTCTCTTTGATATTTTGTCTAAATTTACTAAGCCACTAACTCATCAACCAATGAAAATTTATATCCATCCTTTGCTTAACCTTTTGCTGTAGTTTATGGCCACAAAATAACTGCTAACCAACTGCATGTTCAATTTGGTATGGAAACAGTTTGCTTTTGTTAACGGTTGTTTTTCGCTTTTGTCCGATGTTTATAAAAGCAATAAAAGGTGTACATGTGGAGTCATGTAACTTAGTGGCTAGAGCACTTGCCTCGCAAGTAAGAGATCCTGGTTTGATTCCTGGGCAGGGCAAAACCTTAGGCAGGTTTCCCTACTCTACACACCTGTGTTTCCCTCCCATTTAGTAGGTGTACATATATTTATATACAGTAAAAGCCTGTTTATCCAGCACCCTATCAACCGTAACATCTGCATAACTGGCATCTCAAAAAAAAGGTCCGCATTCGATTAACCGGAATTTATCTGGAAAAATGCATTGAAAAAAAATGCAATTTTGGGGGGTTTGTTTTGTGTTTTTGGCCGAATATCCGGTAGGCACTTTAACCGGCATTGGCTAGGTCCCGGGGCTGCTGTATAATGATAATCTTGCAGTTGATATAATGCTTTTCATGTCTTCTAGATGTCTCAAAGTGCTTCATAGAATATATTATAAAGTGAATTGATTGTATATTTGTGGGCAAAATACAGCAACTAATTACGCACAGCAGTATCCCACAAACAGTCGTGGATTGAAGTGACCAATTTATTATTGTTTTTTTCTTGAGGGATTATTATCAGGCATGTGGAATAGGGAAACTTGCCCAAATTTTGCCCTGCTGGGAATCAAAACTAGGTCTCTCACTTGCGAGTGCTCCATCCACTGAGCTACAGGACTCCAGTAGGAATCAGGTTGTAGTTGATTGGTGGATCGTATCCCAAGAGATAATAATCCCTTCAAAATAAATAAATAATAATAAATGAGTCACTCAATCCCGACTGTTAGTGGGATACTGCTATGCGCAATTGCCTGCTGTGTAACACACACAAAATCTATAGTCAATTCACCTTACCATATAATAATCCTTCATTGCACATAACACCTTCTTATGTCTTTGAGATGTCTCAAAGCCGTTCACAGAATATACTGCAAAGTGAATTGACTGTATAGTTTGTTGGCCAAAAATACGTCTAACTCTTCTAGTCTCTGCTCATAGGTCAAACTTCCCATCCCTGGTATTATCCTAGTAAATCTGCTCCACACCTCATTGCATGTTCAGTTCTGGTCCGTCCTGAGTTACCCACTCTCAGGTCCTGCAATGGTTGAGATGCTACAATTGAATGGGTTTGTCCGAATTAGGGAAAGGGGAGAAAAATCATCTAGCTTTTTCATAGTGGGAGAAGTTAAATTATGATCTAAAGTACTGAATTTCCTATCTTGGTTAGAAATTTATTTCAAATATATTAATGAGAAAATAAATCTTGCCACCCAACAATTGGTAATTGTGTGTGTAGCTTTGTGGTATGCTTCTGTAATATAATATACATTAAATATTTTGTCATGTACAGGTCTTGGCTACTGACAAGATGATTCTCTGTTCATATCACTGTGGAATTTTCACCATCACTTTTTTGTATTGCCTTTTGGGAAAATCATTGACACTGAACCTCGAGGATCCAAATGTGTGCAGCCACTGGGAGAGGTAAGCTCTGATTTAGATATCTGTTAAATACTTTTGGTACATCAACAAATTTAATAATTGTTCTGTTGGATATGGCACCTTTCACATCACGAGGACATCTCAAAGTGCTTCACATGATATACCAAAATGTATATGTAATCCCTCCTTCTAGTATTTCTTTGTGTCTTTAACTCTCACCTCAAAGTCTACCTTTTTGAACACGCCTATCGCCACCTCCCCTTTCCCCTCTACTCTCTTCCTTGCTTGGTGCACAACGTCCCTGCAAATCGCTCTAAAAACCCCACTACATAGAGCAAGTTTTTATTGTAAAATGTAGCGTCTATGTATTTTGTACTCAAAACACCGTGATTAATTTGCACGACCCAAACCAAGGTTATATACAACTTGATGTATATTGGGCTCTTCAATATTAAAGTTGTTCATTTGGTAAATCAAACAGTGTAGAGTGGTCGGTTGTTTTTCCTGTACTGTTATCTGCTGGAACTTAAACAGCTGTTAATTTGTGAGAATGTGATTCTTCTTATTTAATCAATACAGCTGCACATCTGGGATTCACCCAAACTTACGAAAATTAGTCTGCCCTTTAAGATAACCTCCCTAGATGGTCTGTTTCAAATGACATTTTACATAAGTGACGTCATATTGACCTCATGGCGTGTATCGCATTCCAGGACTATCCCACATCTAGACGTTTCTTGTTTCTGCATGTGTGAATTGCCATTACGTTTGGTTTTGAGGGATGAAGAATTGTCTCCCAAGAGATAGAGTAGGTGGTGGTAGTGGGGGTGGGGGGTGGGGTGGATATGGAGAATGTGGGCTTGTTGAATCCTCATGGCCGTTTCTTATTTTGTGATTTTTTTATGTAGCTAAAGAATGTATGTAGCTAATGAAGTATTAACAATTCATTATATCTAGGCTCAATTATGTTGGGAAAGCTTGTTGGCCTTCCTAACTCTTCCATTGGCTCCCCACCCCCGAGAGGATACAGCTCAAAATCCGCATCCTCACCTTCAAAGCCCTCCATGGCCTTGCTCCTTCCTATCTTTTTGACCTGCTAATTCCATATCAACCTGTCCATTTCCTCTACTCAGCATGATCCAGCCTGCTCCACATCCTGGCCCACTCCACCAACAGTGGTTAGGCCGTCATGCTCTCTGTCTCCACTCTTTAGAACTTGATCCATACCCACCCCAACCCTCTGTACCCTTCCGCCTTCTGATCCCAATCCTCTGCTTGGTTTCAATTCCCTGAGAGTCCAGTGCCTTGGGATGTTCCTCCTGACATGAAAGGCGCTATATAAATCTAATTTGTTGCAGTTGTTGTAAAGTAAGTTTGATAGTATTCATGTTGCTGAACCCACAACAAAGAAGAGGCTCCTTTGTGCAGCAGGTACACAATTGTGAGCTGGATGGTAGGGTCACATGGGTTAGTGCCAAGTTCCTGGAATGTCCCCAAATTGAACTAAGGTTCAATGAACTTTGGAAGCAAAGGAAATAAAAGAAATAGAGCACCTGCCAGTCCAGCTCCTCATAACAACAATCTTTACGGCTGAAGACTTAGTCTCCCGCCAATGTGCCTTGTGCATTTGTCTCTCTCAAAACTAGAGAAGTCTCTATTACTCCAGCTGTTGCTGTCCACAGACAGGGCAAGTGCTCTGGTAATTATAGCCCAGTCTACTACCAGCTGCATTAAATACAGTGGAGAAACTGATGAATGGATTCTTTCTGACCCTGTTCCAACAACGTGGGTTTATTTCTCCAAACTGTTTCCATTACCACCATTGCCCTTCGCCAAAGTGAAGTGTTACCTCGTATTGATCTGAAGTGTGCTGATCCAGGAAATGGAGCTCCTGTGGCTCAGTGGTTGGAGCACTTGTCTTGCAAGCTGGGGAAACTAAGCTGGGGAGACCTGTATTCGAATCCAGGCAGGTCAGGGCGAAACCTTGGGCAAGTTTGCTTACTCCACACGCCTAATATTAATCCCTCCCCAAAAAACCACAATAATAAAATTGGTCATTTCAATCCATGGCTGTTTGTGGGACACTGCTGTGTGCAATTGGCTGCCGCGATTCGCCCACAAATATATACAGTCAATTCACTTTACAGTATATTCTGTGAAGCGCTTTGGGACATTGATAAGATGTGGAAAGCGCTATATCAAATGCAAGGATTATTATTATTATATTATTATAAATGCAAGTGGGAGGGAGGAGGGGTAGGGGAATAGTATTTGTCCTGAACTTTCCTACGTCATCCTTTTCACCACATGTGAAACTGTGGCTTTTCAGACGGTCTCAGAGGCACCAATGTCTGGACTCACAAAGTGATTTGGTGAGTTGCTAAGCTGTACAGAGGTCTTGAGTTCTATCCTCATACTGTGCTGAATTAGCTGATCTCAGCTGGGGTGGTAACATGGCTGTTACAATTGGCCTCGGTGGCTGGGCATTGCGAAGGGGAAAAATATGAGACAAGTTTCCAAATGTTTATTGGTGTAAGTAACTTCTGGAGGCACGTGTCAATTGGGACAGGATTGGGTTTAGCTGCCATCTGTGGAAAAACAAACCTCACTGTCAAAGCTAACAAATTCATAATTGTCACTTTGGAAGCGTCTGGCCCCAGTAGACACTGGTGAAAGGAAAACTCAGCTAATAAAACTAAATTGTAATTTAATTATATAATCCAACTTCTGTATATACCATTATCCCGCTATGATATAAAGCAGCCATTTCCTCAGTATATTCCATGAATTGTACCTGCAAGGTTAACCAATTCATGATCGAATGCAATTTGGGAGGGCGCTCAATTGAACAAGGATAAGTTGGAAATTGAAGGTTGCAGCTCTGGGAATTATACGCATCAAAAACCTTCTCACTTGGAGGCGAGAGTGTCACTAACCATGCAAGGTTTGGAATTCCTAAATTAAATTAGGAATTCCTAACACAGTAATTAAGAAAGAAATGAAATTGGTAAAAAGTGGGAAAACTGGATTGAAAGATCATCTGATGTTCATATGAGGCATTAAATCGAGGCCCCGTCTACCTATTCAGGTGGGTGCTAAGAATCGCATGGAACTATTTGCAAAGGGAAGGGAGATTCTTTCTGTGTCCTAGCTAACAATCTCCTAAAATAAAAATTGGTCACTCACTCTACAATAGTTTGTGGGACATTGCAGTGTGCAACTGACTGCCATGTTTCACCCACAAAATACAGTCAATCTACCTTACAGCCAATCTATCTGTAAACAAACAAACAAACAAATAAAATTAACTTGTATAGCGCCTTTCACGTCAGAAGAACAGCCCAGGCTCTATAAAGCACTTTGAGACATCCGAATAACATGATAAGATGCTATATCATATGCAAGGAATATCATAATTATTATTAACAGTAGTTTTATAAACTGGCGGAACAAGCTTGATTGACTGAACCATTTCCCCTGTTGCTGATTATCATTACAGTGTATTTGGTTCAAATTTTGGCCATTTGGCATAATGTTGTGAATCCAAAACACAGTTTAGATTCACTAGCTCCTTTATTTAAACTTCCGTTATCTTCCATGATTTTCCCAGTCACTTTCCCAGAGTCGCGTTTTAGGGTGTAAAACCATTTTGACTTAATGAAGCACTTCAGATGTTTCGATAAGGCAAATACAGTTTTAGGATAAGATATCTCAAAGTGTTTTGCAGAATATACTATAAAGTGAGTTGACTGTATGTGCTGAGGGCAAAATACGGGGGTGAATTACGCACAGCAGTATCACACAAACAATCGTGGATTGAGTGACCAAATTATAATTTTATTAGATAATTATTATTTGTGCACCTTGAAATCGCAAATGACACCCCACTATTGTCACCCACAAAATACACAGTGACTGCACTTTACAATATATCCTGAAAAGCACCTTGGAACATGTGACTGATGTGAGATGCTATCGCAAATGCAAGGATTATTATGAGAATATTATTACTATGCGTTGTTGAAGAATAATATGATGGATATGTTTTCTGAAAAAACCATAAAATTCCACTTCCATACAAATTATAGAAAAGTAGAAAATGATAATATCGTCTCAATATTATAGTGATGATGTGATTTATCATAAATAATTTTCTTTTCTAGCTATTCGGTGACTGTGCAAGAATCCTACGCTCATCCTTATGATCAGGTGTATTATACCAGTTGCACTGACATATTAAACTGGTTCAAATGCACAAGACACAGGTAAGATACAATCCTTGATGTGAAATAACACATTTTGATGATCAGGAAAGGAAATGTTTGTGACTGTGGAGATATTTGTGTCCACAGGCTTCCATTGTATCCCACATATTTTTGGATATGATTTCCTAATTCGTGAGGGAATGTTTTCAGAAAGATTTTTCAAGGCTGCATTTTCTTAGGATAATCTAAATGATTGAAACGTAAAAAGGTTGTGCCCAATTTCCCTTCCCAATGAGGGAGTTACATACCAAGAGTCCACTCCGCCTTGTAGACTGATTGGTGCAGTCAAACTACACAGGGAGCCAGATTCATATTCTGCAAAATCATTTAATTTGGTGCCTGTGATGCTTTTTTCAAGAATTGGACTTGACTCTTGCTTTGCAGCTTTCTGTTTGCACAAACATCAAGGATAGTGTTTATTTGTCTCATGAACTGAGGATATGTTTTAATTTAGTTTACTATTCATGGGACATAAATTGTTAAAAACTTCCAAGTGCTAAACTTTTGTAGCTCTCATTTTACCTTTAGCACTGTTTCACAATATCAGTTACATCTTTTCCTTTTAGAATAAGTTACCGAACAGCTTACAGACGTGGTGAGAAAACAATGTACCGACGTCGTTCCCAGTGCTGCCCAGGATTTTATGAAAGCCGAGAGCTATGCGTCCGTAAGTGCTATGTTTATTTGGAAGATAGTTTGCTTTCAGTAGAAAGAAGCACTAATTCAATGTCAGGCATTTAATTCCATCTAAAGATTTAAATATTGACTGTCCAACGCCTTGGGATGTCCTCCCAATGTGAAAAGTCCTATACAAATGTAATGGAGCAGAAAAGAGCCCGCTGAACGGAGTGGGTGGCAAGTTCATAGGGAGTCAGAAGGTTGGAGAGACAGGAGAGGGCATTGAAAGTGAATGGCCTTGAAAGTGAGGATGAGGATGCTGAATTTGATCCTCTGGGGGATGGGGGAGCCAATGGAACTGGACGAGGGTGGGAGTGATGTGGTCACAGAGCTTGGTGCGGGAGAGGACACAAGCTGCAGAGTTCTGCATGATCTGCAGTTTGTGAAGGGAAGAGCCAGGAAGGCCGATGAGGAGAGACAGCATCATGCAAATATGGTTCTGTCCCTAAATCCAGATTAAGTTTGAAATCCAAAACCTGCACCAAACTCCATATGCCTAGTCCCCCTCAGGCTTCATCGGCTCTCTGTTTTCCAGTGGATCATCTTCAGGATCCTCACTTTCCCTACGAATCCCTTCATGTCCTAACAACTCATTATCTCTCAATGTTTCTCCTATCCCATTCCTCCACTTATCTCCTCTGCCCAGCAAGATCTGGCTTGCTCCATGTCCCATGCCCTCTGTGCATCACCATCTATGGCCATGCCTTCAGATTCTATGCTGCTAGCTTTCGGCACTCCCTCCTCTCCCTCCACACGTCGGGAGGATGCCTTGGGATGTCCTCCTGACGTGAAAGGTGCTATACAAATGTAATTTTGTTGTTGTTGCTGTTACTCTCACCGACTCCTGTTTTCAAATCCTATCTTAAAACGTAGAGCTTTGAATGCATCTTTTCCTTCACCTACCCCTCGCTCATCACCCTTGCTCAGTATCCATCTCTATAAAGCGCTCCAAGACGTACATAGTGCTGTATAAATGCAAGTTATCATTGTTGAAAATATTTTGCAAAACCCCTCTGTGGTTATGCTCCTTGGTATATCTTTCTCTACCAGTTTGCATTGAGTTATTTTTAACGTTGAGTTTTCTTGCTTCTCAACACGTTTTTATGTGTTCTAGTTATAGCCTGTGTCAATCCAAATAGTTTTGAGTAACAATCCATCATATCCTTGCAGAGTGCTATAGTCTATAGAACAACAACCCTTCAAGTCCCAACATGTGTACGTCTAGCTTAGTTGGTGGTGTCTGAGTCAGAAATTTGTGAGTTGAGGCATTGGAACTTTAAACATAGTCAGGCTGATGGTCTAGTGCATCACTGTGGGGGTGATGCTTTTTTATAAATGCTGTCCTTGGATGAGATGTTAAACTGAAGTCTAGTTTGCCTGTTCAAGTGAATATTAAACATCATGTGGTTCGAAAAGTGACAGAGTTTCGCCTAGTGTTCTGGCCAACAATCCCCCAGATAAAATTGGTCATTCATTTCATTACTTCTGGGAGATTACTGTGTACATATTGTTCAAAACGTTTTGGTGGTTTAAGCTCTTTGGTCTAATGGCTTTCTCTGTCAGAGTGATTCTTAACATTGAGTTCTCTTACTGCACGTAATATACCATTACTGCACATTATAGTAAATCCTGTAAAGCATTTTCAGACTCCTTCCAACATGAAAATTGTTATATTGAGTGCATGGATTTATTATTTTAATGAGTTTACCCTATTTGGAGAGCACAGAACACACAATATTAAAAAGTGCAATTGTGCTTTCCATGGTTACTCACTCGAAAACAGGAACAAATGGTTTAGATGTAGTTTTATTATTTTAATGTTAAGATCTCAACATTTTTGGCTAATATTTAATCTTAAAAACCCTCTACTACACTTTGTATCTTTGCTCATTGTTTAGCTTGGTAATGAAATACAGCAAAAATTACATTAAAGTCAATTACATGTTACATGGCACATTTGTTCTGACAAAGCTTCAGTTATGTAAATCTTCAAAATGTGAAAAGATCTTCAGCCAAACTAATCAATATGGAAAAAGGTTTATTTTTGGCTGCAAGGAATTAATTTGCATGGAAGAAAGGGAAGCGGTAATGATCTTTGAATAATAGGAACAAAGTAATCACTGACTTTAACTAGCAAATCCACCATGAAATAACATGAGTAAATCGGATTGTTTTGATCTGGGACCCTGTCCTGAATGAGGAATGCTATTTAAATGCAAGCTGTTGTTGTTGATTGTGTGTAATTCACATGAAAAGGAATATAAGCATGAAGCAGCTGTTAACATTTGTCAAATTCAGTCAAAGTAATGACAAACCAAGAAGGAAATTGAAAATACACATGTGCTTGTCTGTGTTGGAATACCCTTTATTTGACACGTGAGGTAGACTGACCAGTGGAACAAAGAAACTGAATGGGTTGAAAACATTTATGTGTGTTTGCATTCAGATAAAACTGATACATTTTGAACCCCCAAATCAAACACTGTGATAATAGTATCTAATCCTAATGTGTGTTATTTGCAAAATGGCTAATTGCATTCTCTGAAAGCTGAAAGCAGATAGTAACATTGGATTGATGTAAAACTGAAATGCTTTCAACCCACAGATCAAATATTGGGATTCCAAATGCATTGTTTCCAAAATAGCATGTTACAATTTCTGAAAATCACCTCATTAATAATAATAAAAATCCTTGCATTTCATATAGCACATAATCACATCTTTGAGACATCTCAAAGCGCTTCATAGCTTCACTGTGAAGTGAATTGATTGTATATTTTGTGGCGAAACGCAGCAGCCAATTGTGCACAGCATTTTCCCACAAACGGTCGTGGATTGAGATGACCAAATTATTATTTTTAAAAAATCCTTTATTACTCGAAAAAAGCGATCCAACAATCGACTAACAACAAGGGTTCCTACTTACTGCTAGGTAAACAGATACGTGTGGAATAAAGAAACTTGCCCAATATTTTGCATTGCTGGGACCCGAAACCTAGGTTTCTTGCTTGCGAGAGCTGTAACCACTAATCTACAGGACTCCACTCCAATGCCAGAGGCTACAGAGCAAATACCATTTTACTCCCGATTTTTTCTCCACTTCGGCAGTGATTGAAGCTTTCAGGAAATGCAATTTGCCATTTTGCAAATAACGCAAATTAGTCAGGAGAATGGAAGTCTCAATTTGCACTTCCCATCCCCTTCTACAAATATTGCAAATTAGACCTCATTGTGTTATTAAATGACAAATCACATTTTGTATTAAACTTGTTTTTGAATTTTTATGTTTTTAATGGAAAAACAACCTCTTTCCTCCAGTACTTTATTTGTTCAAGTTAATGAAGGTCCTCTTGGGAACATTATGGTTGTCGCTTAGTTTGCAAATGGATAAGATCTTATATACTAAAGGTCACCGTACCGTGGATAAAGTCGTCTGTTTAATCAAAGCTAAATCAATACAGATGCTGATTATTTTCTGTCAGACTCAACAATGAATTAATTGGAAATTGAAGTGCTTCTGACTGGATGAGCGGGCACTCAGTTCCCTCAGTCAATTCATTTATTCAGCTCTACGGCTCGCTCCTCTGTGATACTTTTGAATGCTTGTTCATTTTTGAATGGGAACAATTTCAAATTGCTGCTTGCTGCTTTTTCCATAGTACTGTAGTAGGAATGTGCTGCAACGTGATGTTATGCAAGCATTTTGTTTCAAGCTTCATCTTGAAGGGCTTTTGCCTCTTGTAGGCTGCATTTCACATTCAGTCACAGTGTGAAATTTGCAGAACAGTATGTGTATTGTTTTTTCTCTGGTCTAATACGTATTAGCCAAAATACAGTAGATATACAAAGTGATTATGACATGTGACACTGACCATATCATTTGATTTTTCTGGTTCTGATTATAGCTGACATTTTAATGATTTATTTTGGAAATATAATTACAAAACTGGCTGCAATAAAATAAAATTTGAAAGATTGAATGTTACTGCTTTCCAATTATTCTCAGTATTGTCAGACATTTACCCCTATCCCCCCTTCTCAGAACAACAACTTGCATTTATATAGTGCCCTTCTCAAGGGGCAGTGTCCCTGAGGACTTCAAAACATTGCACACTTCCAAACTGCCCTTCCTTCCAACGTGCTGAATCAAGTTACTGCCTCCCATAGATTCCTTCCTCTCCCACCAGTGTGAGTCGCTCCAATCTGGCTCGCTCCCTACTCAGTACAGAGGTGCAGCCTTGGTCCAAATTGTAAGTGTCATTCTCTCTGTCTTAAAAGAACTTGTGGAAACTCCGATTCAAAATGAAGATTGCATTTAATTTTGGATGCTTTGAAATAATAATAAATACAGTACTAATAATCCTTGCATTTGATGCGTATCTGTAGGGGATCATATCACCCAGAGACACAGGTCACAAAGTGAATAAGATGAAATTTTCCATGAAGGATTCAAATTGCTTCACAGAGGAGTGAATCTAGAATCATGTGGAATTTTTCCCAGTAGCTGTTGTCAGGCAATTCCACCACAAGGAGCTTACAGCTGAACTTGATCTGATTTCTGTGCTTTATTGTTTTCCTTCCTCAATCTGTTGTAATGACAAAGATCTGTTAACATATCACAGACCTGGATTGGACTCTGTGGTTTGTGTGATTCAGTGTGTCACTGGGTAATTTGTTGCCTGTTTATAACATAGCAACAACAAATTTACATTTATATAGTGTCTTTCACATTAGGAGGACATCCCAAGGTGCTTAACAATACTGGCTTGGTGCCAGTAATGGGAAAATACATAATGAAACAAATGATAGTTTAGCGAACTGCATGTGATGGACTCTACAGTACATTGTGCATTGTTTTGTTTTCCATTAACAATTCGTAAGCAATCAATGAGAAATGATCCAACTACCAATCTTCTCTCCTTGCTGTAATGAAAGGGTAATTTCACGCTCAGTGCAATACATCCAGTATATCATTGAGGAACAAAACACAAAATACTACAGATGCTGGAAATCTGAAGCAAAAACAGAAGTTGCTGGGAAAACGCAGCAGGTCAAGTAGCGTCCATGGAGAAAGGAAAGTGAGTCAACATTTCGGGTCCGCGACCCTTCATCAGAACTGATTAAGGAACCCCATCTCCTGGCTATTATTATTTGGTCAGCCTGGTGTCTGACACATGCAGAAACACATTACCATGTTTAAGAGTATCCAAATTCATCCCACCAATAAATAGAAATTCCAGAGCTATTTATTAAAATTCTCTATTTTTACTTTTCTTTCACTTGGTTAACTTATATTTTGGAAACAATTCGTTATCTTGAAGAACTTCTCAGCTATTTTCAGATATTTGAAATATGCATTATTTCAGGAAATTACGTAGGATCTGACCTTGATGCAATTGGTGGGCCTTTCCTTCTCAATTTGTAATAGCTGTTGGAAAATGTAATCCACAATTGTAGTAGAGTCTCTACTATAGGTAAGAAGGGCTTGAGAAAATACTGCATCTAGTCACTGAACTTAAAGAGTTTATATGTTTGCCAATGACATACACAGTCACTCCACTTTCTAATATATCGTGTGAAGAACTTTGAGGTGTCGTCCAGTCCTGAAAGGCATTATGTCAAATGTAAAGCTTACTATTATACATTTTATTTATCAAATCTGTCAAGTTTATAACATTTGGAATAAATCAAAAGCAAACCATTTAATAATATTTTTAGATAATCATTCTTGCATTCGATAAAACGCCTTTCTGATTGGGGGGACATCTCAAATCATTTCACAGATTATACTGTGAAGTGTATTTGTGTTTTGTGAGCAAACAATATGATGGATTATTTTGGAATAAAAGAAAATTATTCTTGACCTTCACTACTATGTGGGGAGAATCAACTAAATTCTAAAATGTTCCCCTAAATAATCAGCATCTTCTTAAGGTTTCTTGCTTAAAGTTTAATGTTGTGTCTTTCATGCTAACACATAACCAATTCAATCACTTACTATCCTTCTGAAACTGAAGATGTACAACTTTCACTTCGAAGCATGCTTTGTACGGTATAATGGAATAATTTGAAAGATGCTAAGATTCGAGGCACAATGCCACATAAATTCTGTGAACTGAAAACAAGCTTAAGTTATGACAACCCAAATGCTTTTTTTTTGCATGTGTAAAAGGAAACTGGTTTGAAAAACTGCATAGTAGATTTATGAGTACAAATGCAAGGCAAAGTATGCCTTATTAATATTGTGTGCCACATGCAGTCTGCACTAAAGTCCCTCTGTGTGCTCAGAATGTGTAATGATTGCAATGTAGCCCTGCAGTAGACTTCCACACACAGAGAACAAAAGGAGATTGCATGTCCCAATAATGGAGTTGGCGAGGGTGGGGGGTGGGAGAACATAACAGAGTGGATCAGAAATTAAATCCAGGATTACGTCAATGTCCCAAGTAGCAGTTTTACTAAAGTTTCAAAACCTGTTATTGTCTAATACAGTATAAAGGAACTTTTGTGTTCTGTTTTGGTCATTGTGATCAACCTTATTTTTTTTTAACAGCAGGCTTTTAATGAAACATACATAAACAAATTGGGTTAAAATTCTGCCTGGCTCCAGATTTACTCAGTTAAAGCAGCATTTTAGGTTGTCCAGAATTTGACAAATTAGCAAATTCATTCTTCAGTTTGAAACCTGTTTCCTGCAGTTCTTAAAGAAGTTAATAGACAAAAAATTCTTTGAAATTTTAAAGAATTTTAAAGAATTTGACAAATTCTGGACACTCTATAATGCTACTTCATTACAGTGAATCTAGGTTCCAGTAGAATTTCACCACACTTATACTATCTATCTGTTTCAGCATTGATTTTCTTTCTCTTCGGTATTCTCTCCTCCCTCCTATTTCTCCCAGTATCAAATACAGATTTCAATAAACTTCGATAATCTTTTAGTTACCTGTTTTTAATAGAAAAATGCGTAATGAAACAAATACTAATTCCACTGTGTATCATTTCTTTTCCCAATCCTCATCGCACTGCCAGTTATTTCTGTTTGATCAGCAAGGCATCTGACACACACAGAAACCCATGCTCAAGATGCCACACTGACCAAACTGAGAATTTTACTTATGCCTGGAAATTTCAGTTTGTCTGGAACAGATTGTACACTCTCTCTTCGGAGGCACATACCCTGTTAATCTAAACTCAGGAAAGTATTAGGTGCAGGAGTTTGGCCAACGCAATGGGATTCCAGAATGTGCAATGAAGAACTGCTGGAGTCTTAACTAGCCAGAATGCCTCAACTTCCCATTATGAATACTGATTGCTTGACCAGCTAGGACCAACCTACCCATTAGGCGTTGGCTTGTAGGGTTAACAGGAGCTGAATGGGATGATTCCCTGCTGCTCAGTTACTGATCTGCTCTTCCAAGTCCTGCCAATGAATCAGATTGCTTGTATTTAATAAATCAGCTGATCATGTCATCAATGTCCCAGTGTTTCATACGATATCTAGTCTCGACTATGGGTACTCTCTCCTCATCAGCCTTCCCAGCTCCTCCCTTCACTGGCTACAGAACATTCAGAATTCTGCAGCTCGTATACTCTCCCGCACTAGGCTCTGCGACCACATCATTCCCACCCTCACCCGTCTCCACTGGCTCCCCATCCCCCAGTGGATCGAATTCAAGATCCTTGTCCTCACCTTCAAGGGCATTCACTGCCTTGCCCCCGCCTATCTCTCTGACCTGCTGTCTCCCTATCAGCCCGCCTGCCCCCTCCATTCAGCGGGCTCTGGCCTGCTCCATGTCCACCGCCCTAACCGCCCAACCATCGGCGGCCGGGCTTTCAGCCTCTTTGCTCCCACACTGTGGAACTCCATCCCACAACCCCTCTGCCTTGCTTCTTCCCTTGCCTCCTTCAAGGCTGGCCTCAAGACCTTCCTCTTCAACCGTACCTTCAACTCCCCCACTAACTCTTCCCCCTTTCCTTCCCCCTCTCCTGACCATCCCCCCCTGCTCGGGTCCCGACCTGACTGTTCAGCGCTTTGGGATGTCCTCCCGACGTGAAAGGCGCTTTATAAGTGCAATTTTGTTGTTGTTGATATGCTGTAAAATGTAGTGACTGTATTTTGAAGGCTAATTTGTGTGTAGCAATGTCCTACAAATGACTATGAAGTGAATGACCAATTTTATTTTTTGTATTGTTGGCCAGAACATCGGGAGAAATTCCCTTCTATTTTCGAATAGTGTCAATGTATCTTTAACGTCCACCTGAACAGGCAGACTGCACCTCGGTTTAGCATTTCATCAAAAGGGGCACCTTTAACAATGCAGTGTCCCCCAGCAATGGGGGACACTGCATTGTCAGCCACTGGAGTGGACACTGGAATGTCAGCCTAGGTTGAATTCAAAGTTCCTGCATTGATCACACAAAAGCCACCTTATAAACTGGAATGGAAAAAAGTTCTAATAAGACAGGTTAATTAACTTCAAAATTTAATTGGATTTGTGCTTTAAGAGAGCCCCAATTACATCTTAATTACTTTGCATTTTCAGAATGAAGATCAAAATCAAAAATCCTCAGACACATAAATTTGTGGCCATTGCTGTGAAATATAAATATACTGCCAATTGTGGGTAATAAAATATAAATATTTCAAAATGCCACCTCTAACTACACTATAAACAATAGAATATAGCTTTCATAGTTAATGGGCCTTTCAAACAATCTTTGTAATGAGCATTGCAAGTTTGATTTTGCAAGGATGCACATTAAACTCAGCAAGTAAATTGGTAGAATTACTATTCCAGCAGAAACTGGCAAAAGTTATCTTATTCTGCATCTTCTCCTGCAAGTTAATGCAGGGTTAGCACATTAGGGACCGCTGCTGAATTTTTTCTGTGTTTAAATGTGATTAAACTGTGTTGTCCTCCTGACGTGCATAGCATTATACAAATGTAATTTTGTTATTGTTGTTGTTGTTTTTGTCCATTGCCCGACTTCCTCACCCCTTTAGGCAGTTGAAACTCTCATTCATGCCTTCATCACATCCAGGCTCGACTATGCCAACATTCTGCTTGTTGGCCTTCTCAACTCCTCCCTCCATAGGCTGTGGATTATCCAGAACTCTGTGGCCCATGTTCTCTACCACTCTAAGCCCTGTGACCCCAACCACCCATTCTTGCCTGACTCCATTGACTCCCCATCACCCCGAGGATTCAATTCATGATCCTGGCCCTCACCTTCAAAGCCCTCCATTGCCTTGCCGCACCCTACCTCTGAGCCCCCCCACCAACCCAACCGCTTCCTCCGCTCAGTGGGCTCCAGCCTTCTCCATGTCCCCTGGCCCACCCACCCTACCATCGGTGGGTGAGCCTTCAGCCAATCTGCCCCTAACCTCTGGAATTCCATCCCTCAGTCCCTCTGCCTCATCCCCTCTCTAGCCCCCCTTCAAGTCCCACCTCAAGACCCTCTTCTTCGACTGTCCCATCGGTCACCCCAAATCCCCACCTTTCCCTCCACCCTCACTGATCCCAACCCCAGTTCGGATCTGAAACACTGACTGTCCAGCGCCTTGGGACATCCTCCTGATGTGAATGGTGCTATATAAATGTACTTTTGTTATTGTTGTTGCCCCTAACAAGTTCTGGAGTGATTCTCCCTACCTTCCACTGGAGAGGTACGCTGCTACACTGGAGTTTCAAAACAAGGGATATATTTTCCCCTAAACAAAACACAAAATACTACAGATGCTGGGAATCTGAAACAAAAACAAAAGTTGCTGGGGAAACTCAGCAGGTCGAGCAGCATCCATGGAGAAAGGAAAAAGAGTCAACATTTTGGGTCTACAACCCTTCGTCCGAAGGGTTGTAGACCCAAAATGTTGACTCTTTTTCCTTTCTCCATGAATGCTGCTTGACCTGTAGAGTTTCCCCAGCAACTTTCGTTTGTGTATATATTTTCCCCTGACCATTATTACTGGTTGTGGGAGCAGAATTGAGGATTCAGTTATCCTAGATATGATGCCCGAGTTGAATTTGCCCTTGGACTGGTGTGAAACAGTGTTATGAAGTCACTTTCAAAATGATAATTGCTACTACTGTACCAGTAATCCTCATAGCACCTTCATGCAGGGTGACGTCTCGGAGTGCTTTAGCACATGTGATAACAATCTCAGAAGGGAAACCTGTTCAGTTGGAATCTTCATGCCGAGACAGGAATAGATAGGTTCCAGGGGAATGTAGAAAGTGTGCTCTGGTGAACAGTAGTTGTTTTGTGCTGTTTTTTTAGCTGACATCACAACAGCTGTTGTGGCAAGTTATTAACTTGAACTTTCTCTGTTTTTTCTTTCATCATTGTGCCTACCACAGCTCACTGTGCTGATAAGTGCGTTCATGGACGTTGCGTTGCTCCCAACACCTGTCAGTGCGAGCCTGGATGGGGAGGGCTTAACTGCTCCAGTGGTAAGCATTCACAGCTGCTTGTATCTATCTTTCACTTTTTGTTAGATATTTCCATTAATTGTCTGCGTATATACCGTTTTTCAGGGGAAACAATATTTATTTTTGGCGACTTTTCACTTTGCTCAGTAAATGTTATGTCATTCGCCAGCCTTATGTCCCCTGCCCCAGAGGCGTTTTTAAGACTTCAACTACTCGGTGCAATTTTCTTAGGGGGCCCGTCACTGACGGTAAGTTTAATAAGTGCGCAATTTTATTTTATGCAAAAATTGACTTTCGGCGGGTGCGATGCCCCTTTAGGTGGACCGCCTACTCCGCTGGGCTGGGGAGAGCTATGGTTTTCGGTATACAGGTACCCCTCCCCAACCGCGTCCTCGACAACCGCGAAGCTCACGCATCCATGGTTTGCTAAATGCGACAACCCTTGCAAACTACGGCTTATAACCCTTGCTTATCCGTGGGTTTTAACACTAATACTAGCGTTTAGTGCTAGGACCCAGTTGTGATGTTGCAATCAACCAGCGACAACGCTTCTCTTTTAGGATTAAGGTAAATACAGTAGCATGAATTTATTATCGCTTCTCTGCATCCTCTCTCTCTCTCTCTGTAAGTGTAACATAGGCTGTAGAGATCTCTCTCTCTGACTCACCTTCTCTCTATTTCACCTTCTCTTCCCCCACCGCTCCCCCCCTTCTTTCTCTCACCTTCCGTCTCTCTGTGTCTGTGTGTGGATCAGTCAGTCAGTCAGACAGTGCCCCTCAGCCCTCTGTGTCACCCACCACACCTTCTCTGCTGATTTTTCTCTCTCTCTCTCTCTCTCTCTCTCTCTGTCTGTCTGTCTGTGTGTAGATCAGTCAGTCAGTCAGTCAGTCAGTCAGTCAGTCTCTCGGATTGCTGCAGATCTTGGCAGCCAAAGCGCCCAAACTTACTCCCCCTATCCCCATATATGTTATAACTATATGTATCTTTTTGTGTTTAGTTCTACGAAAAGTGAACTTACTACTCCTATCCCCATATTTCCCATATGGCCCTGTATTTTCCAACTGTGGTTTTACCAACCACGGAGGTTTACAGGAACGTATCCCCCGCGGTTGGGGAGGGATACCAGTATTTAACAAAAAACAAGAGAACAGCACACTCAAATCCTCCCATTTCGATGATTTTTTGCATAACCTTGGGGGCCCACGATAAGACGGGCCCATCGATAAGTTGCACCGAGGTTAAAAACGCCTCTGCCCCACTATCTTTAGGAGACTCTGACATGATCACCTGATGTGAAAGCGCGCTGGGATGCTAACCTGCATGAGGGGCACTATATAAATGCAGGTTATTGTTCAGGAGAGCTTTCAGTGTTTCTATCACCAGAACTACATATAAATGTCAATTTTATTATACTGTATAGAAAAGGGGTGAAGCTATTTATGTAGTCCTGTAGCTTAGTGTTAAGAGCACTCGCCTTGCAAGCAAGAGATCTGGGTTTGATTTCCAGCAGAGTGAAACCTTGAGCAAGTGTCATACTCCACAAGTCTAATAATAATCATAATGATAATAATAATCCTTGCATTTGATATAGCGCTTTTCACGTCTTCTAGATGTCTCAAAGCACTTCACAGAATATACTGTAAAATGAATTGTTTGTATATTTTGTGGGCAAAACATGGCAGTCAATTGCGCACAGCAGTGTTCAACAAACAGTCGTGGATTGAGTGCGCATATGTTTTTTTTGAAGGATTATTATCAGGCTTATGGAGTAAGGAAACTTGCCCAAAGTTTCATTCTTCCTGAAATTCAACCTAGGTCTCTCACTTGTAATAATAATCCCTTAAAAAAAAGCTCACTGAATCCATGACTGTTTGTGGGCCACTGCGCAATTGGCTCTTGCATTTTGCCCACAAATATACAGTCAATTCACTTCACAGTATATTTCTGTGAAAGCACTTAGAGACGTCTAGAAGATGTGGAAAGCGCTATATCAAATGCAAGGATTATCAATATTATTGCAAGCCTTTTTTTTGCAAGTACTATATATAAAAGTTATAAGATAATGCAGATCATAAACCGTAATGGGAATGGCGATCAATGATTGCGCTTTGTTATTACCAGTCTGTACAGTTTGCATTAAGAAAGGGGTGACTGTAAGAGCTTTGTTCTGGTAGGTTTTATGCATGACATCGTTGTAGCCTGTCTCAGTCAAAGGGCTATTGTTTCTCTCTTAAACTGCAAGTTCCTTGGGGATTTGCGACGAATAGGGAAAAATTCCATGCCTAGGGTTTAAATAACATAACATAATGAAGCATGATGTGAGGAAAGACCACTTGGTGCAGTAAGCCTGCAACTTGAGCACAAAGCAATAGAGTTCCACCCAATGACTCTTTGGGGAGAAATTCCATTCTTTTATCTCGATTGGTAATCAAATTCAAGTTCATCTGTTCTCCAACCCAGTTCCTTTGTCCCTCACATGACATTCTTGCACTCTTCCTATGCTCAGTCTCCCTCCACCCTCCCACCCCTCCCCCATTTTTAATAATAATAAATAATAATCCTTGCATTTGATATTGCGCTTTTCACGCCTTCTAGACGTCTCTAGACGCTTCACAGAATATACTGTAAATGAAATGCTTCAATAAAAATATTGTCATAAAAAATAATCTGGTTCTTTGCTAATATACCAAAAAATGTGATTGCTTCCAGTTAGTTATTTAGAATTGTGTCACAATTGCTGTAATGATAAGCAATTCATTTTGAAAATGATTACGATTCTTCAGGAATAAAAGTTAGAGAAGAGGGTAGCTACATATGCAGTACTGTACAAACAGTTTGATGATTGAATTATTTTCTGCTTCTATAAAACTGCTCCACATTATTTTAATTTGCCTGGCAATATACACAGGGGAATGAGACTGGACTGTAAGCAAAGTAATTGAATACGTGTACCCACTAAAGAAAGCGAGTGAGTAACAGCAAGTAAATGGGTGCGCAAGAGTGAGTGAGAGAGAGATGAATATCATTCTCTACAACAAACGTGCTATATATTGCTTGCGGCTAGTTCATAGCGGTGCCCATCACACTCTGTCAGATTCACTTTGACAAGCCACTCAGGCAGCAGAAGTGAGTAATGTGCACTGGTGAAGAAACAGTTTGGGTTTTATGATAGCACTGTGCAGGAAAGTGAAGAAGTAAAATCCAGTGGAAATAAACTTGTTTCAAGAATAAATATTTGGAATATAATTTTAATGTTGTTTGTGGGGTTCTAATAAGGAATCATGTAGAAATGTACATACTGTAGTCATATACAGTATATACTGTAAAAGGAATGTTTAAAACATATATATACTGTTTACTGTTTATATACAGTATATACATACATATAAATGCCCCATTTTAAGTTGTGTCTATATATATATATATTGTGTATATATGTGTGTGTATATATGTATTTATATATAATATATATATTTTGCAACTCAAAAGGAGGTCATTTGGAGCATGAAACCCATTTGATTGCTATCAACTGCAATGTGCTGGTGTTTACTCCTGCACTGGAGCTATACCTAGGGCAATCCTGTTATTAAGTAGATCTCTAGAGTGCAAGTTAAAATGCTATTAACATTGGTGCTCTGTGAAACCTATGGATGCCGCTCATGTGATATGCTTCCAGGGTGCGCTGGGTAGCTCGTCTGTCTGCCTGTTTAGGTGGACATTGAAGATTCCGTGACGTTTGAAACTTGAAAGGAGTTTCTCCTGTTGTCCTGGCCAACAATCCCCCCAAATAAAATTGGTCATCACATCATTGTTTATCAACCGTCTCCCCAAATCATTAGAAAAAAACCTTATATTTGATATTGTGCTTTTCACATCTTCCAGACGTCTCAAAGCATTTGACAAAATATACTGTAAAGTGAATTGACTGTATATTTGTGGGCAAAACGTGGTGACCAATTGTGGGCAGCAGTGTCCCATAAATTTGAAATGACCATTTTATTAGTTTTTTTAAGGGATTATTATCAAGCCTGTGGAGTAAGGAAACTTGCCCAAGGTTTTGCCCTACCTGGAATCGAACTCAGGTCTCTTGCTTGCAAGGCGAGTGCTCTAACCACTGAGCTACAGGACTCCTACATGGCTGTTTATGGAACATTGACTGCCATGTTTGCCTACAAATACGCAGACATTAGACTTTACAGTAAATCTTGTGAAGTACGGTGAGACATCCTGCTAACATGAAAGGCACCTTATCAAATGCAAAGATTATTGATTATTATTGATGAATTCCAGGAACTTAAGAAAAGTTCTGCATGTTAAATATTCAAGTTTTATAGTTTGTTCATTTCTGGGGTTTGGTAGAGAGGAAGGATATAATTTAGTAATAACAATACATGTGGCACAGCCCCCTTTCACTTTGGGAGGACTTCCCAAAGTGCTTCACAGGATTTACTGTAAAACTGCAGTGACTTTGTATTTGGTGCGAAAACCAGGCAGTTCATTTGTGTACAGCAACGTCCCACAAACGGCTGTTATGTAAAAGACCACATTCTTTTTTTTTCGGTGGGTGGGGAGCATTGTTTGCCAGGAAAGTGGGGTGAATAATAGGATATAGGAACAGGATAATGTCATTCAGCCTGTCAATTCTGTTAATACTAATAATAATCCTTGCATTTGATATAGTGCTTTTCACATCTTATCGGCATCTCAAAGCACTTCACAGAAAATACTATAGAGTGAATTGATTGTATAGTTGTGCTTAAGATAAATGGCTTCAAGTAGACCAGAGTCAATTGGCTGTGCATTGTCTGTGTATATGATCTAATTATATTAATATTGTGCTTCATGTTTGTATTATAACTTGTCAATTTATGTTTAACAATCTTATATGGAATTAAAAATAGGGATACAGTAGGCACAAAGCTTAATTTGGAACTTGAAATTACTGTGTATTGTCTTGAAACAAAAACAGAAATTGCCGGGAACATTCAGCAGGTCAGACAGCATCTACAACAACAAAATTACATTTGTATAGTGCCTTTCGCATCAGGAGGACATCCTAAGGCGCTGAATATGGAGAAAGGAAAGTGAATCAATGTTTCTGACCTGCTGAGAGTTCCAGGCGACTTCTGATTTTATTTCAGACTTCCAGCATCTGCAGTATTTTGCATTTGGTGTGTTCTCTTGACTCTGTCTTTTGACATTACCACGGCTCCTGAATTCATCAATCACATTCATAGAGATGGAAGGAGGTCTTTAAGATGACTGACTTAACAGGACATCTTTGCTTATTTATGCTTTTATACAGTTATATTTCAGCGCGGATTCAGAGAAAACCCATGATACCAATCAGTTATATAATACTGCTACAGTGCTGCCAAAAGGAGAGGACTTGTATTTGAATAGTGCTTTATCACATTAAATGTCTTAAAACTCTCCATTCACAAGTACCTTTAAGTGTAGTGGCTGCTTTTGGTACTATTTTCTGCAGGCAGCTGCCAGCTGTCGTGAAATGAATGATCAAATATTGTTTACCAGGATACCAGAAGAAACTCTTTTCTCTTTTCAAATTATGTCTTGCAAATTGGGTCTTCAACATCCTGTTGAACAAACATTGCTTGAACATATTATCCAAAATGTGGTTTTGCCATCAATCACTCAACACTGCATTGGAGATCAGCCTGGAGTGAGCTCAAAACCCCAACATGGAGCTCAAACTCATATCCTTCTTACCCAGAAGCAAAGTTTACGTCACAAACATTTGCTTGCCCTTTGCATAATTATTTTCTCCTAATATGGCCACCATTCTGAAGTAACGTGCATAAGAAAATTCTTGCATTAATCATTCAAATTGTGTAATAGAATTTTTAATATTCACTTGAAAAGGCAGATCAAAACTCGGTTTAGCATCTCTTTTGAAGATGTCACCTCTATCCACATAGTTCTCCCCTTCTACTGTATTCGAATGTTAGCCTGGACTGTTCTAACTTAGGACTTGAACCCACAACCTTCTGAGAGGCAAGGGTGTCTCCAACTGAGTCACACTGATAGAAATTGCTTAGTTCCTGAATATTGTTCTCTTTTTATCATCTTATCGATAGGTTGTGAAAAGGAGATTCTGAGGAAAGTTATATTTTTGTTTAACAAATGAGTTTTGAAAAGAGTAAATGACTTACTTGACTATTAAACATCTGTGGACCTTATTTCCATTGAGTGTCTCTACCTCTCAACTTTGTGGAAGCCATGGAAAATTAGCAATGGGGGCCCGGTAATGTGAAGAAATTCAGTTTGCCACAAACAATCAATGTCCATAGAACACAAGTTAACTAAACCCCTTTACTTTACAATAAAAAACAATTTATAGCGTGGAAGAAATTACCTTCCGTTAATTCCAATGCTCTCTAAAGTGGCCAATGGTTACGGCCTCTAGTGGCTTCTTTGGGAGTCTTACTTCTTGCTTTGGGCAAAAATGAACCTGCATTCTTCCAAATATTGCACCACAAATATAGAACAGTGCGTAATAGCAATAAACAAAGTGGATAGAATGCTGGGTTACAAATCTGCCAAGTTCAAATCAGCAGAAGTGGTGTTCAAGCTGTGCAGAAACCTGGTCGATCTGCACCAGAAATAGAGCATTGCATTTGAATTGCCATGATAGAAGGATCTGCCTCGACCCTTAGGCAGCACACAGAAGAGTAACAAGGCCCTCCTCAGTGTTAGAGACTAAACTATGAAACTACCAAAGTAAGGCTCTTCAACCTCGAAAAGAGATGAATCCAAAAGCATTGGATCAAATGTGCTGAAGGATCTTCTTCATCTGAATCTCTCTTATAATCCTCTGGTCTTGATCTTGAATAATATAGGGTCACTTGCATTTTCTATTTCTAAAGCAAATATATTTTAATTCCTTGAATCACTACAAACATTAATGAGGAGTGCTCGAAGCGTAGTAGTTAGAGCACTCACTTTGCAAGCGAGAGGACCTGGGTTCAATTCCCAAGCAGGACAAAATCTTAGGCAAGTTTCCTTACTCTACATGCCTCTGTTTACCTAGCACTAAGTAGGAACCCATTTGTTAGTAAATTGGTGGATGCTTTCCGGGGATAACAATCCCCCTCCACAAAAAAAATGGTTTCTCAACCCATAAGTGTTTGTGGGACATTGCTGTGTGTAATTAGCTGCTGTATTTTGCTCACAAAATGCAGTCAATCCACTAGATGATATTATGTGAAGCACTTTGGGATGTTTCGATGACATGATAAAGGACTATATCAAATGCAAGGATTATTATAATGAATGTGCTACAGAGAACTAAGAGATATACTGTTGATTTAGAAAATAAAGTGGCAACGAATTCCATTCAGAATTAAATGCAGCCAAATAATAGATATGACAAACCATAAGAGTGCAGTTAAGGCTATGCAGATGCTAGAAGCAGTGCATAGGACAGCAATGAGCCTGATTCCCAACTTCAAACCCCTCTGGTTAACTTTCAACCCATCCACTTGTCCCATAATCACACAGAATGTAGGTGGGGAGAATGTGGAACTCACAGCTGCAACCTTTGGTTGAATTGAGTGCATTTGAATGGCTATGGGAATCATAGATGAGAGAGAATGAATGAGAAGCATATGGGAGGAGGTAGGAAAAGGGGATTAGAAGGCATGGAGTATAAATAGCAGTATGCAATAGTTAGGCCGTCCATGGCCTTGCTCCCTACCTTGTGGATTCCTATAGCTCAGTGATTAGCGCACTCTCCTTGCAAATGAAAGACCTGGATTCAACTCCAGGCAAGGCGAAACCTTGGGCAAGTTTCCTTACTCCCCTCGCCTCATAATAATCCCTTGAAAAAAACAGTAACAAATTAGTTATTTCAATCCACAACTGTTTGTGGGACACTGCCTTTCATAGCTGGCTGCTGCGTTTTGCCGATACATATTTACAATTAACTCACTTTACAGCATATTCTGTGAAATGCTTTCAGACATCTAGAAGACGTGTAAAGCACTATGTTAAATGAACGGATTATTATTATCTCACTGTGACCTCCCAATCTGTCTGCTCAGTGGGCTCCAGCCTGCTTCACGCAACAACAACAAAATTGCATTTAGAAAGCGCCTTTCACGTGGGGAGGACGTCTCAAAGCCCTGAACAGTCAGGTCAGGACCCGAGCAGGGGGAGTGGGGAGGGTTGAGGATAGGGGAAAGGGAACAAGAGTGGGAGAGGGGGAAGAGTTAGTGGGGAAGCCGAAGGCGCGGTCGAAGAGGAAGGTCTTGAGGCCAGCCTTGAAGGAGGAAAGGCGGAGGGGCTGCGGGATGGAGTTCCACAGTGTGGGAGCAGAGAGGCTGAAAGCCTGGCCGCCGATGGTTGGGCTGTTAGGGCGGTGGACACGGAGCAGGCCTGAGTCTGCTGAATGGAGGGTGCGGGCAGGCTGGTGGGGAGACAATAGGTCAGAGAGATAGACGGGGGCAAGGCCGTGAATGGACCCACGCATCCTTCCTTGCCCACCCCACCATTGCCGGGTATGCCTTGTGCCCCTCTGCCCCCATCCTCTGGAACCTTATCCCACAGTCCCTCCACGTAGCACTCGTCCTTTTTCTTCTTCAAGCCCTGTCTCAAGACTCTCGTGCCTTCCATCACTCTTCTATCCCTACCCTTTCTACCTTCCACTCCTCCTGAACCCAACCATCAGGTTGGGTGGGGATCCCTGACTGTCCAGCACCTTGGGACGTCCTCCTGATATGAAAGACGCTTTACAAATGTAATTTATTGTTGTTGTTGAATGGCCTGTTTTGGTGCTGTAAAGTCTATGTGACTCTGTGAAGTGTTGTGCAGTGGGGGTAAGCTACATCATGTAGTTAATTTTTAAAAATATTTCAAGAGTTTCTGAATTTAAACCCGTGACAGATCTAACTGACACTGAAACAAAGAGGGCTGTGTAACCTTGGAGTTATACTGTAGGTCATGTAATAGAACTGTGCAGCCTTTCACACTGTTACTGTAATTTGACCCTCCGCAAACTATCGCTTACAGGTCAGTTTGGGGTTACTTTCCACTGCCTGATAAATATAATGAGCAGGGGAATTGCTTGTCAATTAGGTGAGGGAATAACACCTGTCTCCCAGTGTAGGTTCTTGTCTCATTTGGGTCCAGGATCCTTCATCTTACCAATGTTTCCCCTTGTATGTAATCCTAATAGCTCTTCTCTGCAGCCCTTAAACAGGTTTAAAACATTTCTATTTTACTGTTTGTTTTCCAATTCTACTTCCCACAAGATTTACTCCCTGGAACTCCTTTGATAGCTTTCTAAGGGAAAAGCCCCCCCACAAATTATAGGAAGATAAATAATTATTTATTTTCCTTGGGTTCAAATCAACTATCCCAGCATAAAGCAGGGATCAACCATGTCTATGCAGCTCAATGCACCACATGGTTCGTAGGCTCACAGAGTCAGTGCAGGAAGCATGCAAATCAGTTACATCAACATGAAGTCCTGGAACTTATTAGTTAGAGCACTCGCCTCACAGGGGAGAGGATCTGTGTTTGATTTCCAGGCCGGGTGAAACCTTAGGCAAGTTTCTTTACTCCACACGCCTCTTGTTTACCTATCAGTAAATAAGAATCGAGTTGTTAGTCGATTGGAAGATTATTTTCTGGGTGCAGTAATCCCTCCAAAATTTCATTTAGAATAATAGCTTGGTCACTCAATCCATGACTGTTTATCGGACCCTGCTATGCACAACTGGTTGCCGTATTTTGCCCACAAAATATACAGTCAATTCACTTTACAGTATATTCTGTGAAGCACTTTGAGACAGCTTAACAACATGAAAAAGCACCATATGAAATAATAATAATCCTTGTACAGTATTTGGTATAATACCTTCCCACGTCTGTACATTTTTGGGGTATATCACATACAAAATACACAGTCAATTCACTTTATAGTTTATTCTGTGAAGTGCTTTGAGATGTCTTGAAGTTGTGATAATGTGCTGTATCAAATGTAAAGATTATTATTAATTTGGGTGTCCCATGCTGTTTTAGAGCATGTTTAGTTGTGTCCCAGAGTATTTTCGGGGGTGTTTCGGTGTGTTCCAGGGTATTTGGTCATGTGTTAGGTAGAGTCCGTCGATATGGAAATTTTCCGATTTAGATATATCGATGGGCTCATATCAAGATATACCAAAATATCGATATTTTCGGGGGTTTCGTACTGCGCATGCATTCGGGGTGTGCACGCATTCGGGGTGTGCATGCATTCAGAGGTGCGCGCACATTCGGGGCCTATCTCCTCAGGAGGTAAATATCTCTCTCTCTCTGTGTGTCTCTCACACTCACTCTCTCCATCTCTGTGTTTTTCTGTCTGTGTCTCTCTCCTCTCTCACATCCCACCCCCATCTGTCTGTCTGTCTGTCTGTCTGTCTGTCTGTCTGTCTGTCTGTCTGTCTGTCTGTCTGTCTGTCTGTCTGTCTGTCTGTCTGTCTGTCTGTCTGTCTGTCTGTCTGTCTGTCTGTCTGTATATTATCACATCCCCGTCTCTCCCCCCCCCGTCTCTCCCCCCCCGTCTCTCCCCCCCCGTCTCTCCCCCCCCGTCGCCCCGCTGTCTCTCCCCCCCCCACTGCCGTCTCTCCCCCACCCCCTGTCTCTCCCGCCCCCGTCTCTCCCCCCCTCCCTGTCTCCCCCCCCGTCTCTCCCCCCTCTCCGTCTCTCTCCCCCCTCCTCCCCGTCTCTCCCCCCCCATCTCTCCCCCCCCATCTCTCCCCCCTCCTCCCCGTCTCTCCCCCCCCTCCGTCTCTCTCCCCCCTCCTCCCCGTCTCTCCCCCCTGTCCGTCTCTCCCTCCACCGTCTCTCTCCACGCCCCCCCGTCTCCCTCCCCACCCCCGTCTCTCTCCCCCCACCTGCCGTCTCTCCCCCCACCCCGCTGTCTCTACCCCCAGCCGTCTCTCCCCCCCCCCGCTGTCTCTACCCCCCCGCCGTCTCTCCCCCCACGTCTCCCTCCCCCCCCCCACCCTCTTCCCCCCCCCCCCCCGCCATCTCTCCCACCCCCTCCCGCCGTATCTCCCCCCACCCCGGCCGTCTCTCCCCCCCTGCCGCCGTCTCCCCCCCACCTGCCGTTTTCCCCCCCACACACACCGTCGTTCCCCACACCCCCGCCGTCTCTACCCCCTGCCGTCTCTCCCCCCCTCCCCGCCGTCTCTCCCCTCCCTCCCCCCATCTCTCCCCCCCACCCACCCCGTCTCTCCCCTGCCCCCCCACCTCCCGGTCTCTCCCCCCCCACCCCTTGTATACCTGTATATTGTATTCGAGGACTATGAATACAATATGGCGGCTTGCACCTCGGTCTGGGCATTGTGTATAGAGATGAGCATTCTGGGTCATGTATTTCAGTGTGCGCGCATTTCAATTTTTTTTTCGATATATCGATTTTTAAAATGCCTATATCGGCGTATCGATATGAAAATTATATCGGATATAATCGATATATCGCCGGACCCTGCCAAATATTGGGCAAGTTTCCTTACTCCACATACCTCTGTTTACCTAGCATTAGGAGCTGGTAGCAGGAACCCAGTTGTCAGTCGATTATCAGATGATTTTCCGCGATAATAATTCCATCAAAATAAATAATAATCTTAATAAATTGGTCCATTCATTCCACGACTATTTGATGGCCATAAGCTGCTGCGTTTCATCCACAAAACATGCTTTCAATTCATTTTACAGTGTATTCTGTGTAATGCTTTGAAAAATCTCAAAGGAGTGATAAGGTGCTATATAAATGCAATGATTATTATCATTATCCATAAAGCTTCAGAAATGGGAGGTGGAATTAAGGGTCCAAATGTGCATAACATGATCCCTAAATTACCAACTACAGCAAAGTTGTGACATAGTTGAGCTGGGTCCAATTCCAAGCTTCATCCAGATTTTCACTGGTTTGGATTGGCTGAATTCCTAGGTTTCAACCTAATGCCAAGCTCTGGGTCAAAAGATTCAATCCTCACTTGGAGACTTGAGGTCACAATAAAGGCTAACACTGCAATGCAGCATTGAAGGAACTTGTTGGAGTTGTTTTTTTTTACCTGAAAGGTAATGCCCTAGCTCCTGTTCAGGTAAATGTTAAAGATCCCACGTTGCTATTTCAAAGGAGAAGGGAATTTCTCCCAGTTTCCTAGACAACGAACATGTATATCAATTGCTTATTGACCTCACAGTTTTTGTTGGTGAAATGACTGTGGAGTTGGCAGTCATTACACTTGGGAGTAATTACCTGTAAAGAGCTTTGAAATGTTTATATGTAAACTTATTTTGTACTTCTTTGCCAAGATCGTGTGTCAGCCTGACTCAGTTGCATCCCTCTTGCCTCTGAGTCAGAAGGTTCAAGCCCCACATCGGGACTTGGAACCACATAATCTAAGGCGATACTCCTGAGGGATGGGGGAACACTGCATTTTCGAAGTGCTGTCTTTTGGACATGATGTTAAACCAACATCATTGCCAAGATCCAAATAGCATTATTTCGAAAGAGAGCAGAGTTTTTCCCAGTGTCCTGGCGAACAATCCCCCAGATAGAATTGATCATTCACTTCCTGGCTGTTTGTGAGTCATTGGTGAGCATAATTGATTGTTGCGATTCACCCATAAAATACACAATCAATCCACTTTACATTATACCATGTGAAGAGCTTTGAGACATCTTCAAAACGTAATAAGGCACTATTTCAAATGAAAGTATTATTGTTATATTATTTATTACTATTATTATGTTCTATACAGGCCATAGTCTTTTTAAAACATTTAACCTTGCACATAAGAGAATTCTTGAGATTTTCAGAATGGCTATGATTATAATTTAATTGGGCTTTCACTGGTTTACAGCTGGTTTAATTGCTCAGACATGCTATTCCATGTGAAGGGCACTATATAAATGCAAGCTGGTGTATTAAGGAGGCAATGGAGCCATTGTTTTACATAATCTTCTATTACAGTGACCTGGGAAGTTCTTCTGACGTGAAAGGCACTCTATAAATGTAATTTTGTTTGTTACCTGCACAAGGAGCAGTAACTTTCCGTTAAATATAAATCGAAGACCTTAAAGATCGAGTTATTATTTATTATTACTATTTGAAAAGGTCCTGGCAATCACCCACCCTCCACCCCCACCAATAAAAAAATGGTCATATACCACATTGCTGTTTGTAGACATTGCTGTGGGCAAATTAACTGCTGCACTCGCCTACAAAATAACAGTCGAGACACACTTCAGTAAATCCAGTGAAGTGCTTTGAAATGTTTCAACAAAGGTGCTATATCAAATACAGTACAGTGAATGCTATTACAGTATTATACTCCTGCTGTGTCTCCTCCAAACTGCTTCAACTTTTCCCTTAAGTCTTCCTAATCCTGGTCCACTCATTCTATGTAGAATTCAATGATCCTCTATTTCCAGACTCCCTTGTTACTTCTTCTCTATCTCCAAACTGTGTGTCCCCAGCAAATATTAGATTGCTACACCAGGCTGCCTGGTCCATGTCATCACAGAGCGATGCCTCGGGTTGTGACATGAAAGGCGTTACATAACTGTCAAATTGTATTGTTATGTTGATCAAAGCAGAGGGCTCAGCAATGACTACTTTAACATCACTATCATTTGAATAGTTTACTTCAATCGTTCATGATCAGCATATTTGGAGATACTGTTAAAAAAATTGCTGTATAACAAGATGTGTGAAGCATACAAGTTGGGCTGTGGGTGTATTTTACCAAGTATTCTTCTTTGAGGCATTGGATATTTTAACAATAATCCTTGCATTTGATGTATTCACTCTGTTTTGGCAGATATTCGCTTTAAAATTTTTTCAAGAAACATACAAGATAAAACTGTTGACAAGATTACAAAAGGAATGGAATTGTTTCCAATAACTTTTGGAGGCTTGAAGGGGTATTGAGATAAAGCGAAGCAGTGGGATTGAAAGAACATCTTGCTCTGAGAGCCACTGCAGCCTCGATGGGCCGAATGGCCTCCATCTGTACTGTAAATTTATATGATTCTCTCTAGTGATATTGTATAAACATGCTGAATCTAATATCCATCTCCACATTGAGAAGGTGAATTGAACTGCTTCCTCTCTTTCAGTAAGGTCATTCACAGTATTCTTTACGCATGCTTCAGACTCTCTGTAACATGCAGTTGCTGTAAGGCTGGTTGTGTTGGAATATTCAATTTTTATCACAGCTGACAGTTTGTAACCTGATGATGGTGATTAACTCAAAGGGATTCCTCTTAACAGATACACAGCTGTTGTTTTTAACTTGCTCATGACCCACGTATCCATGAGTACGAAGACAACAGTTACAGTTTCTCCATGTGGGTCAATATGTACTTAAAGTGTAAGGAAAGGCGAGCAGGGGGTAATTTCTATTGCTTCATCCCAAATCTATCAGAAAACATTATACTTATACCTAGATAGTAGGGAACGGCGATATGGGATTTTTCCGGATATGGATATATCGGTTTGCTCATACCTACTTAAACCGATCTATCGAGTTTTTATACTGCGCATGCGCGTGCATTCGAAGTGCGCGTGCATTGATGGCGCGCGCGCATTTATGGTGCGCGCTCAGTCGCGGTGCGCGCGCATTGACGGTGCGTCCGCACAGACGATGCGCGCGCAGTCGCGGTGCACGCACATTTTGAAATACGTGCTCTAGGTCCAGAAAGTTTGTGATGTTGGTATCAAGGTCTGTTGAATTATACGATGTTGTTTGCTTCCTACCTCCCCCTCTCCTTCTCTCCCTCCTCTCCTCTCTCCTTCTCTCCCTCCTTTCCCCTCTCCTTCTTTCCCTCCCCCTCCACTCTCCCTCTCTCCTCTCCCTCCTCCCTATCTCCTCTCCCTCCTTTCCCCCTCTCCTTCTCTCCCTCCCTCCCTCCCCTTCTCTCCCTCCCTCCTTTCCCCTCGCTCCTTCTCTCCCTCCTTTCCCCCTCTCCTTCTCTCCCTCCCTCTCCTCTCTTCCTCTCTCCTTCTCTCCCAACTTTCCCCCTCTCCTTCTCTCCCTCCCTCCCTCCCTCCCCTCTCTCCCTCCCTCCCTCCCTCCCTCCCCTCTCTCCCTCCCTCCCCTCTCTCCTTCTCTCCCTCCTTTCCCCTCGCTCCTTCTCTCCCTCCTTTCCCCCTCTCATTCTCTCCCTCCCTCTCCTCTCTTCCTCTCTCCTTCTCTCCCAACTTTCCCCCTCTCCTTCTCTCCCTCCATCTCTAAACACAAAATAGAACACACACACACCAAAAACAAAATCTAGAGATTTATTCTCCTCCATTTCTTGCTTGAAAGTAGCATGTAATGTCCACGTGTAAATGAGATCTATTACAATAGAAAAGAGAGAGACAGACAGTCTGACTGTTAAGAGTTAGAAGCCAGATTATCACTGCTTCTATGTGTGTGTCTAGTCAGACACACACATAGAAGCAGTGATAATCTGGCTTCTAACTCTCTCACACACAAAAATAACACTTACAGCCACAAAATGCCACTTATTTTTATGTAGTCTGAAGTCTGAATTAATATCCTTCGCCATTGGCAAGCTCTCCTTTGCTATGCAAAAAGTGACAGCGTTCGTGATACTTTGCCACTTTTTGTCCCCTCTCTGGTACAATGTTCTCCTCTTAAATAAAGCAGGAATTGTTTGAGCTGCACTGGCCCCACTACCTGTCGCTTTCTCCGAAGCGCTGGTTCGACTTTGTTCTGTTGTCGACAATGATTTCGCTCTGAGGGCAGCGTGCTGGGCGGGGTGGTGCTGCTTAATGTGATGTCGCAGGTTGCTCGTGCTCGAATCAGATGTCTTAACAAAGACCTTGCAAACTGTACATCTATACACACCATTACTGACTGCATTGTTTTCAAAGTAGTCCCATACGGGGCTTCTTTTCCCCATGATGAGAAAGGTAAATTTTCAAACTACAATTTTCAGCGATGCGACTTTGTTAAGACGTCACGACTCACGTTGCGTATACGCAGTAAAGTGTGCGCGCGCATCGGATGCACAATTAACGCGCGCGCGCACCGAATGTACGCGCATTCCATGCTCTAGGTCTAGGAGGTTGCAATGCCGGCGACAAGGTAAGCTGGAAAAGATCGCATTACACTGATAATACCAACAATATTGATATATTGCCAGAAACGATATTAAAAATATAACGATGTATATTTTTAAAATCGAATCTCTCGATATAACGGTTTTTTTAGAATCACCAAATCGGCATACCGATCTGAAAATCATATCGGGTTTAATCGAAAAACCGATACATCGCCGTTCCCTACTAGATAGTTATAAGTATATACTGTATATCAGAAAACATTATACTGTACTTATAACTATACAGGGTTGTATGATTAAAAACTGTTGGGATAATAATAATACTAATCCTTGCATTTGATATAGCACTTTTCACATTTTATCGACACCTCAAAGTGCTTCACAGAATATACTGTAAATATACTTAGCAAAGAATATACTGTAAAGTGAAATGACTGTATATTTGTGGGATGACTCTGGACTTATCACCGGGAGAGCTGTACACCCGACTTTCCCCGCTGACTAGCCAGCTTGCCTCGGCTGTAAAATCTCTGTCTTCCCAATCAACAGTGAGCCACTGATGTTATTACCAGTGCGTGGTATGGTTGTGCGCTATAGGCAGGCAGCATCATTGACATCACTTTCTGAGTGCTGCTGAAGTGATGTGTTGTGCCCATCATGCACATGCAGGAAATGATTTGACAAAGACCTGGAGACTGACCGCGTTTCCCCTGCTGTGTGATCATGTGGCTGCTGAGATATTGGACCCGGGCGGCTCTTATATTGTCTTGTATCTACCACTTTTGCCTTATTTAATTTTTTGAAACATCCTAGAAACCTCATAAATCCTGTGTTACCTGCTGTTTGGGAGGCAAGGCCTATCTACATGCTCCTTCACATTTATAAATCTACTCAATCCATCAACATCCAAGAGCTTCAGCAGAACTAGTTTTTAGAAGGCTGAGCATTTGTCATTGAGGATTTGTTCAGTTATTGCTGTCAACCTCTAAGTCTTCCTTATGGCACCTACTCTATATTTTCCAAATTGTTTTTTTCTGTTGAAGGTACTGTTTAATTGATGACTGGATCATTGGTTGCCAAATTCCACCACGTACAATGATGAAAAGACATGTCGAGATTGATTTACCTTCGACCAGGAAAATCTGAAATCTTTATATTTATCACTAATCCACTCAGGGTTCCTAGCAATTGCATGAATTGCACTTTGCTTTCGCTGTCCCTGCTCAGGCTGTTCTGATTTCTTTAGCTGACCCTGTAGAGGGAATATGCAAAGGGTACTTGACTCTTAAGTCAAAATAAGTTCATCTGTTTAACTTCATACAGGTTATTAAGGCAGCCACAATTGAATTGTTATATTTTTATTTCACTGGACGGAAAGAGAGAGATAGAGAGTAGGAACACATTCCATTTATATTTAAAGTAATGGGATTATAACCGCAGCATTGCTTGTTACATGGTTCATATCTGCATCCAGTCTTTAGGAATAGATGAAAAAATTTGATAGTTCTTAACAAGTTATTTAGCACATTTTTTACTACTCAATGGAAATGTCACGTAATTGCCATTCTACCCCGTTCAATTGAATTCATGCAGATTTTCTCTAGTTTCTGGTGGTTTTGACCCTTGCTGGCACCTTGAAAATTAGTGAAATATCTAATCAAATCACCAAAGATTGATGGAAACCTGTTGCTGCATCTCAGTTGTATGGAGACATGTGGAGTTTGCAACTCTGGCACCGCTTTTATAGACCTGTTATCAATACAAGAAATCCTCAATGTAAATTTACTAGGCTTTGAATGAAAGAACAAACCAGAAGATAAATGTCATCCAAACTAGGCTTATGGAAAACTGGCAAACAAGGATGCTTAAAAGGGAGATATGTACTTGGGAAGTAAAGATATTTAGAGCTATGAAGAAAAGGAAGGGGAAATTAGATTTTAAGATAAAATGGTGCAATTAACTTCACAGGCTGAAATGTCTATTCACATTCCTAGTTTGCAATAAAAGTCTTTCAAGTTTGTCACAATAGAGGAGCTGTCCCTTTGCCTCATTACACTTGCTATCTGTTAACATACTACCCTAGATGACAATTAAGTGTACTCTTAAAGGGAAGATCATAGCTTTTGCTCCTTCTATTACACGTAATTGCATCACTTAAAAGAACATGCAGACACCCTCCCTCCCTGTGACTTGTATAAGTTGCCCAATTCAAGATTTTTCTAAACCCATGTGGGATACAGAATATCTTGATTTGGGTGTGAAATTTGTGCATAAAATTATTTTCTGCAGCTTGAAGGCATTTGAACCAAATACCATCCCCAGGAAAACTTAAGGAGTTCCATTATTGCAGTCTATATGATTACCTCCTGCTGAAAAACAATTTGCATCCTGAAAGTCCATCCTATTACCAAGTGTACCATGGAAAATAGGCCTCTTCTCTGTCTTCAACTGCTTTACCCTGAGGAGCAGTTCAGTTGAGACATTGAGATATAGTCTCGGATATCAAAATGTCCACAAGCAGATTTCAGTCATATAAAAACTAAAAGCATGCATTATTTTGGTTGAATGATTTTCAGCTCATGATTATCAGGTCAGCTTGGGTCAACAAGAGAATATGTTCCAGTTTCAGCTGTCAGTACAATTCTCAAACACATAATTTGTACTGTTCATAAACTCCTGGATATCACTTCCAGTACTAAAGCAAATAGGCGGAGGGGGAGAGGTGGGTGGTACCCTGATTTATACTTCTAGAGACTGAGAAATGCAAGGATTATGATTATATTGGAGCTGAAAAGCATTAACTACACATGTGCAGTACTAATCACTGTTTTTCTGTGTGTGTTTTATTAAACAACCAACTCTTTCAGAATTACAACTTGCATTTATATCGCACCCTTCATTGCAGGACACTGTTAGCGGAGGCTAAATGCAAGTTGCTTTATAACAGTATAAAATATTTCCTTAAAAATTGTTGGGTCAGCTGTGGCTGATCACCTAAGAAGCTTGACAACCCAAGAACATTTAATGACAAGTAAATGGAACCTGAGTTGATCAGCACCAGCTGAATTGAAATCACAGATCTCAATGCCTCAGCAGCCCCGCTCTTGTACGATTCGTTTTCAGATTACACCGCACAGAAGTGATTTGTACTATAATTTTGGGACAGTGTATTTTTGAATCTGAACAATATGAATTAAATCTAATTATGCATGTGATGATGGAGGCACAGGTAAGAGCAGAAGTAAAATTCAAACTCCTGTTGTGTTTGCATGTGCTTTTTGTACATTTATGGGTGAATTTGTAATTCCTGCTAAAGCTAGTGGTGATTTGTGTTTAGATTCAGGGAGTTCCATACGAAAATAATAATAATCCTTACATTTGATAGAGCACCTTATCACTTCACTGAGACTTCTCAAAGCACATCACAGGTTTTGCTGTATATTCTCAGTAGCCTTGAGCTCTACTCATCCCCTTCATCTTCACTTTTCTACTTTGTTCCAATGGAGGGAGCAAAGACTCCCCTTGAGGCTTCAATTGAATGTTTTAATGAATGATTGTCTATTGGAGAGGAAGTCACCTTCCAGCATTGTTATCCTTGCTTGGTCGCTCAATGAAGAAAATCAGGACAAAAGCTTTACTGTGAACTATCACGACCATCTGCTCACCTCTAGTGGCGGGATCATCCTGCATGTCTTTGAGTTGATAGCTTTCAATTGCATCCTCGATAACCCTGTCTGTTTTGAAGTTTGTATATAAAATATAGATGGCTGTACATTAAGTCTGCAATTATCACCCAAGTCAGTGGGAAGTCAATAACAAATGGTTGCGGCACGGAAGGCGAGGAATTGGTTGGGTTTCACATTTAAGGTACTTCCTCCTCAGGCTGCCTCCTGGATTTCTATTGTTGTGTTGAACTGACCAAGAGAAATGGCATTTTTCATGCATGCCATTAAACTTTGCCTCATCACATCCTGAGGCCGAAGCTCTTATGAGAACATTGTATTTGTTTGCAAATAAATTACCCAGAGTGGTTTTTGTCTTTGCATTTGCAGAGCTTCAGCAGCAAGTCAGCAAAAACTTGAGAAAAATAACAAAGCTGAACTTTCTATTTTATTCTGCAATTGTGAAATTTTAGAATAAGTCTAAAACTTAGCTGTAAGTGCACAATTGCTAGGCTTTACAGAAACTTCGTGAAGAGCTTTGATATGTTTTGAAATTATAAGGTACTATATCAAATACAAGGATTATAACATTTATTAGTAGATATCTAAAGTAAACTCATTTGGGTGTTTTTGAGTGACTGTATTTATGGGCAAATAAATTGTCATGAATTAGAATTTAAGAAATTTAGAAAATTGATAGGAAAAGGAGAAACATAATACTGTATTCAAATTATGTTCAAATTTGTTTTTAAAGAACATTTGCATTTTTAGGAGAAGTGCTGACTTTTTTGTGTGATCAAATGGAAATAACGCAGCTTGTTCATTAGGACATGTTGAGCACCAGCATAAACCCTAACTTCCAGGATCATCTATGATCCACCCACCCATCAACTGGCAAGCTTTCAATCATTGCTCCCTCCCCTCCCCTCCCTCCCTCCCCACTGTCACCTCCCTCCCTCTCTTACCTCCCTCCCCCACTCCCCTCAGCTCCCCTCACCTCCCCTCCCTCATTCAAGCACTTCTCAAGATATACCTCCTTGACAGCATTTTCAGTCATCTTTCCTCTCCCCACCCACCCTTCTCGGATCCCACCCTCAGCCAGCAGTGTCTTTGACACATCCTTCTGACAGGTTAGGCACTGTATAAATGTAGACTACCGTGTATTGTATGAGATATTGATTCAAGACATTTGGCAACATAACTCATATTTGCCACATTGGAAACAAAAAAAGGTGCACTGTATGTGTAATAAAACCCAAGCTGTTCATTTTCATTGAAACCAAACAAGATGTTAGTGTCAGCTTGCAATTGGGAAAAATCACAAACGTTTCCAAATCAATAAACGGTGTCATTTTCATTTGAACTGTACTCTTGAAAATAAGATGGAATATTAGATGCAATGCTTTGCTTTTTTTATGGCACTTATCAAAGTACAATGAAGAATTGTCCACCAAGTTTTTTTTCTTGAACTAAAGATTTATATCAGCCTCCTAATTCTTGCAAAACATAGTTTTTTTTAATGTTTCAGCATGTGATAGCAAACATTGGGGCCCTCACTGCAACAACCGCTGTCAGTGCAAGAATGGAGCTTTGTGCAATCCCATCACTGGAGCATGCATTTGCACTCCTGGCTACAAAGGCTGGCGATGTGAGGAGATCTGTGACCCAGGCACATATGGAAATGGATGCCATTTAAAGTGTCAGTGTCAAAATGGGGCAACCTGTGACCACATGACCGGCGAATGCAAATGCCCTCCAGGATACACTGGCGCATTGTAAGTATAAGAGTTCAACCGCGTGTTACTGTAGAGTTGCCTTTTAATGGGACTCAGAGGGCCATTTATAACAATTTATGGAAAGATAATGTGTACATTAAATCCCTAATCTATCTTCATGAGTGAAAAAAAGTCGATGGTGATTCCAGGTTGTGATTGTTTTTATTTGTGCCCTTGCTTACTCGGGTGAAGAGAATTATATAAATCAACTCATAACATCCAGAAGGAACATCAGTTTAATGATTCATAATGAAACATGATCTGAACTCCTATCTTCCCTGCCCTCCAACTGTCCTCATTCCTTTACTGTTCAGGAGCTTGGGATGTCCTCCCGATGTGAAAAGCGCCATACAAATGTGATTTGTTGTTGTTTATAACTGGTGGTTCAGCCGCGAGCTGTATCCTATTCAGCTCAGTTGATTGAATTCTGACCTTAGCACAAGATGATTCTTGATCCTTTGGTGTCCACGTAACCCTTTACACTTTCAAAGGTGACAGAATGTCACACAACATCTTATACTAATCTTCTTGGGGTTATGGGGAGGACTGCCTCAGGGTGAACAAGTTGAAGTAGGGTCAAGCCTATCAAAGACACAGACTGATATTCACTAATCAAACTGATGGTTAAGTAGCCTGTCTGGCTCATCAGTGGGATTTGGAGGTGTAGACATATCATCAACCCTGTGAACCAAAGCCCAAATAGGAGGGTGATGGACAAGTACCATACTGTATGGTTACCATTTCTTTACAGTCAGCACATCTAACCAGCATCATCATTAGTCCGTGGGGCGTAGACACAGTAGAGTTGAAATAGATGGGAGTTCATTTTATACCTGACCGTAACATAATCAACACTCTGAACAATTTGGTCACTTTAGATCGAGGTCTTGAAATACAGTGGTATAAACATTATATTCCACTGTGATCTATTGCACATTCTTTCCATTTTTTAAATAGTATTGCTGTTTATTTTATATATATATTTATAGCTTAGTGACTTTTGACTAAAAATAGCTGGATTCCAGGTTGTATGTAAGACCACGAGAAGTAACCTTACAATCTGAATGCCAGTTTTAGTTTAACATTGTATAGAAACAAAAAATGATGTTTCCCTCAATTTGGAAAAAAAAAAGGGAAAATTCAACAGGTAATGATTTTATTTTGAAACTCTCTATTTATAAATTACTAAGGAATGACCATGATTTTAAAGGTTGAAGTCAATTTCTGGACAGAAATTTTACAAATCAAAAGCAGATTTCCTTGGGCAGATTATTATCCCGTGTGGCTTCAAGCAGCAAATTTGTTGTTCTATTCATTAAGTTCATTAAGTTTCTCAAATTTCTTCCCGTGTAATTTGAAATGCAATTGTAACTTTTACGTACATTTCATTATGAATGTAATCTAATTTCCAAATCTAAAATTGCATAAAATGTATTCCAAACGTGAAGAGAGACAAATCTGGATAAGTACTGTAACATGAATGGTGCAGAACAAATTCACCACCTAGAGTGCACAGGGAAGAACAACCTGGAGTGAGAAAAGCATTGACTCGTCTTACATGAGTGAAACCTGTGTTCGAATCCAGGCAGGTCAGGGCGAAACCTTGGGCAAATTTCCTTACTCCACACACCTGATAATAATCCCTCCCCCCAGAAAAAATTGGTAATTTGAATCCATGACTGTTTGTGGGACACTGCTGTGTGTAATTGGCTGCCACGTTTCACCCACAAATATACAGTCGATTCACTTTACAGTACATTCTGTGAAGCACCTTGAGAAGTCTAGAAGATGTGAAAAGCTCTATATCAAATGCAAGGATTATTATTTATTATTCTGAATCCATGCTGAATAAGTAGAACCATGGTAGTTAAGTGTCTCATTTGCTTGTAAATATCCTCTATGTCTTCTTGTTCCAGCTGTGAGGATCTGTGCCCCCCTGGCAAACATGGCACACAGTGTGAAGAGCGATGTCCCTGCCAGAATGGAGGAATATGTCACCACGTCACAGGAGAATGCTCTTGCCCAGCTGGGTGGATGGTAATATGCAGCAAAGAGACAAAGCTTTACAATACAGTGTACACCCCTCAAGGGGAAATAATTCTCCATACCTTTATGCTCGTAGAACTATATTCATTAATCTTGTTTTGCACGAATATGACCTAAGTAACATTACACCCGTTCTCCCCCAACAAGTTAGAATGACTGAGGTGATCGTTTGGTCATTGTCTTTATAAAAGAGGTCCGGTAATTACTGACTTCTAGACTAATGTTGCTTCCAGTTTGCTCTGCTCACGTGCTATGTACATGCACGACAAGCACCACTGATGTCAATTCCTTTGTGAAGCAACATCAGTGGTGACCTGATGACCAGTAATTCAGCCATTTTGTCGATGGCCTCATTTTGATTTTCAGTTAAGAAAATTGGGGTCAATTTAATCCAATTGTGGTAATAAGTTAATCAAAGTTCTAGCAGGTTATCTTGTATTTAACATATCCCATCCACTTATCTCCAAGTATCCTGGAATTGGATGCTCCCCAACATCCCCTTTTTACCTTTCTGGGTTTGCCCAGAAACTGGTTGTCTTATACATTGGATTTACAGATCACGGTCTGGATTGCTGGTTAGCGCATGTCCATTGAAATCAGAATGGGAGGTGAGTAGGAGGAAAAATAATTACCAACTAGTCATTATTTTCAAAGTGTATGTTGTTTGCTGCCAAATGTACTACAACGATTTGTCTGCAAATAACACATAAGCATATCACATGAAGCACTTTTGAAACATCTTCCTGTCATGAAAGTCACACTACCAAATCCAAGTATTATTTATTGTGCAGGTGTTAATTATCATATGACACTATTTCTACCCCACAATAAATTAAACGTGTTTTTGCGTGTTATTTAACTAGATCCACAACAGTAATATAGAGAGTCGCACATTAAGAAGAGGATATTTTGCCAGTCATGATCATTTCAGTTTAAGCCAAACTTAACGTGCCTCATTAAATTTGGGCACAAGCATTTGGACACTGTTTATCTGAAAGTTGAAAATGAATAATTCAGATTAATGGACACTTATTCATACCACTGCTGTGCTGTCTAGTCATTACTGAAACTGTTGCAAAATATAATTAAATAATTCTACCAGAGTGCATGCTGAGAAGTGTTTTGAACTAATGACTTCCTCTGGATTGAAATTCAATCACATTGGGAACAAAATAAATTCAAAGGTTTGATTTATTTCCATGTTACACTGTATTGAAAGGAAAAGCCCAAGTCTTAAAAGCTGAATGAAAAATGCTGAACATAGACTCAAAATTGGTGAGGAAATCAATTTGAAAGAGTGCAGCTATACAACAAGCTTGACTTAACTGGTCCTATACCAATAAATTCAGAAAGTTTTGATCTCTACCAAATCAACATACGCACAGTTTCAACCAATGCATTGACTGTACTTCGCTGCATGCGTTTCAGATATTGTTTGCTTTTACTGTGTGCAAGGTTTGTGTTTCTCCTAGTGTCTCAATTTTTGACGAAGGTATTATTTTGGCAAGCAGGCTCCCATTGTAGAGCTGTGGTGAATATTTCTTGTGCAAATCAGAGAGGATAAGTGTCAAACCAGCAACAGTAACTTTCACTGAAAAAGCACGTTTCGCACAGAATTCTATCCCGAGACTCTTCACAGTGACAGATTGTAAGCACGCTCACAGAGATACGTTTTTAGGCAGGATTTCAAGACTGATAGGATGTGATGGGGGTCATTTGGAAGTGGAGAGGCAGGCAACTTCAGAGGTTGAGGGGAATAATTTTAATAGATGCAAAAAATTCAAATTGGTCTTAATTTGGACACTGTTTGCCCTCAGCCAACACAGGTTGGGGGAATCAGGATTCTTTTATTATTTCAATTGATTAAAAAAATAAAAGAAATAGATGTACTGTATTATATATTTACAGGGCAGACAAAGAGGACTTATTAAATAATAATTCTTGCATTTGATATGGCATCTTATCACATCATTTCAATGTCGTAAAGCCCTTCATAGAATATATTGTAATGTTGATTAACTGTATTTTGTGGGCAGAACACGGCAGCCAATTGGGCACAACCGTGTCCCACAAACAGTTGTGGATTGATTGATCCAAATTTTTGGGAAGGATTAGTAACCCCTGGAAAATGATCGGCAATTGGCTAACAACTGAGTTCCTACTTAATGCTAGGGAAACAGTGATGTGGTCTGCTTGTTGACCTTCCCAACTCCTCCCTCCATAGGCTGCAGATCATCCAGAACTCTGCACCACCAAGCTAAGCGACTCCATCTCCCCCATTCTCGCTTGACTCCATTGGCTCCTCATCATTCAGACGATTCCATTCAAGATTCTGGTCCTTACCTTTAAACCCCTGCATGGCCTTGTCCCACCCTACCTCTGTGACCTCCTAACCCCCTAACAACCTGTCCGCTCCCTCCACTTAGCGGATGTCTGCTCCATGTCCCCCGACCCACTAGTCCCATCGTTGGCAGGCAAGCCTTCAGCCACTCTGCCCCAACCTCTGGAATTCCATCCTACAATCCCTCAGCCTTGTCCACTCCGTAGTCTCCTTCACATCCCAACTCAAGATCCTCCTCTTCGATGGTGCCATCGGTCAACCCCCTTCCCCTCGCTTCCCTCCATCCTCCCCGATCCCAACCCCAGCTCGGGTCTGACACACTGACTGTTCCAGTGCCTTGGGATGTCCTCCCGATGTGAAAGGCACTATACAAATGTAATTTTGTTATTGTTATGTTTGGTGTACAGAAAGTTGCCTAAGGTTTTGCCCTGCCTGGGAATCAAACCTGGGTCCTCTCGCCTGCATTAACCACCTTGCTAGGGGAGGGATTCCATGACCTTTGTGCATTCTGTAATAGCCTGTGTGCATTCTGTTATAGGGAACAGTTTGTGGTCAGCCTTGTCCTGAAGGAAAATACGGAGTCAACTGCACCAAAGAATGCCAGTGTCACAATGGAGGACAATGTAATTCAGCCACTGGCTATTGCCAATGTACAGCTGGCTACACAGGGGAGAGGTAAGAAAGCTATCAATATTGTACATAGAAGTGGCAGTTGATTTAATTACATTTTTCATATAGTTACTGAGAAGTGACCTTAAAGGGGTCTAATTTCCAATGTCCACAAACTGGGCTTTTCACATTAATTGAGACTTCCATTTGGGGGAATATTGGATTGTCAAAATCATGCCCGCTAGTAAAGTATCAGGTGGGAAAAATCGAAAGAGAAAGGACAGCAAGCAAAACCTGTGGAATAGTAAATGGTATTCAGCATCAAAATAGCTTCAGCTGTTAAGCGCTTTGAGACCTTGATAAGATGTGAAAGGTGTTATATTAAATGTAAGGATTATTATTATTAAACTAAACTGGTTTAATACCCCATAAGTAGATGTTCCTCTGTAAGTAAAGATTCTTAACATCATCATGAAAGCTGAGGTTGATTTACCTTCATAGAATTTTAGTATGGTACATTCTGAAGGTGTAGTTCCATGTCATAGAAGTAGTATTTGGGACGGCTTGGGACGTCCTCCTGATGTGAAAGGCGCTCTAGATATATAATTTGGTTGTTGTTGTTGTAGTATTTGGTGGCATGGAACTCATTTACATATAAATACTTATACAGAAGAATAAGGCGCCTCATGATAACCTAGGTCACTAACTGCACAGTTGGGGTTTAGACCTTTATACTTATTTACCCCAAAATATCCACCCGGGCTGTCTTGGCACTTCACCGGTTTGGAGAAACCAAAAGATCAACTTCTGAGCTGTTGTCACAGTGTGCAGGAAATGTTTAAGAGGAGCCTTGATGAATACATGGAATAGTAGGGTATAAGAGAGTGGAATAAGAGGGTGGAGGCTCGTGTGGAGTAGAAATCAAATGCCGCCTTTTGTCTGCCTAGGTCAATTAGTATCATTCTTGCTTCTGAATCAAAAGGTTTATAGATTCAAGTTCCATATTGGGATTTTGAAACTCATATCAAACTGACACATCAAACTGCAGGGCAGTTGGGGTGTGCTGTATTGTTGGAGGTGCTGTTGTTTGGATGAGATGTTAAGCTGAGGTCCGATATGCCTGTTCAGTGATGTTGTTAAACATCCAATGGCACTATTTGAAATGAGAAGGGAGTTTCTCCCAGTGTCCTGGCAAACAGTCCCACCAAATAAAAATGGTCATTCACCTTTGTGGTTGTTTGGGGATTTTGTTGTGTGCTGCCAAGTTCACCCACAAAAACAATAATCACTACATTTTACAGTAAATCCTATAACGTGCTTTGTGACGTCCCCCTGACATGAAAGGTACTCTATCAAATGCAAGGATTATTCTTATTGTTATTGGCTTTTGTCATGTGATCAGAATGCTGCACTGTTCATTGTCATCACAAATGTTGTGAAATCTGAGGCTGAATTTTACCCATCTAAACTACATCTGGCACAGGACATTAATTCCCGTTTCCTTTGATATGTCCAGTGTCGCCAAGTGTCTCACCTCAGAAAGATATTAAATTGCTCATTGCTATTCATTTACCTCCCTTACTTCTATCCTGCAGTTCATGTTAATTAATGTTTAAGCTTCAGATGAATTCAAAAAAAATCTCGCTTCTAAAACACACACAATCCATAGAATCATGTGATAGACATGAGTGCTCCGGTTATTTATGGCTACTGCAATAAAGCTTTCATACTCCAAATCCAAAAATGCTTTTCCTTTTTCAGATCTTTGATGCAGGAACTGCATTCCACAAACACTCTGAGGATAACGTGATACTTTTTTTTAAAAATCATCTGACTGTAAGGAATGGGTTTTAATTAGCTTAACTTGTATGAAATCCCTCAACCACGGGGGATACGTTCCTCTAAACTTCCGTCGTTGGTAAAATCGTGGTTGGAAAATCCAGGGCCCTATGCGAAACGTTGGGATAGGGGGAGTAAGTTCGCATTTAGTAAAACTAAACACAAAAAAACACATACAGTTATAACATACATGGGGATCTGAGACATGGGGACATGGAGGGTGGGGGGGACGTGGGTGACCCAGAGGGTGGGTGGGGGAAGGTGTGCAGTAGGTGGTGTGGGTGACACGGAGGGTGGGGGGGTGGGTGACATGAAGTTGGGGATGGTTGACACGGAGGGTGATGGGGGTAGGGTGTGCAGAAGGTGGTATGGTGGGTGACATGCTGATAGGTGGGAGTAAGTTTGGGAGCATTGGCTGCCAGGATCTGCAGGCACAGAGAGACACAGACACAGAGAGAGAGAGAGAGAGAGAAAGAGAGAGAAATCAACGGAGATTTAACTTAGTCCTAAGAGAGAAGCAACATCTGGCTGGTTGATTGGAAAATGGCAACTGGGTCCTAGCGCCAGACGCTAGCGCGAAGCTGGTTGATGCAACTGGGTCCTAGCGCTAAAAACTAGTTTAGCAAGAGTTACAAGCCATGGCTAGCAAGGGTTGTTGCATTTAGCAAGCCATGGATGTGTGAGTTTCGCGGTTGGTGAGGCCACTGTTGGGGCGGGGTACCTGTATACTGTACTTTAAAGTGAATTAACTGTATATTTGTGGGCGAAACGCAGCAGCCAATTATAATATAATAATTATAATCCTTGCATTTGATATAGCGCTTTTCACATCTTCTAGACATCACAAAGCACTGTAAAGTGAATTGACTGTATATTTGTGGGCAAAACACGGCAGCCAATTGCACACAGCAGTATCTCACAAACAGGCGTGGATTGAAATGACCAATTTTTAAAAACAATTTGGAGGGATTATTATTAGGCATGTGGAGTAAGAAAACTTGCCCAAGGTTTCGCCCTGACCTGTAGATGAGGGATGAGATGAGATACTCCAGGATGAGATCAAGTGAGCCAAAGGGCCATCTTCATCCAAACCAATCTTGTGATTTTGTGAAGTGTGGTTTGAGGCAGAGATTTCCACATTCCAGCCATCCTCCGTGTAAAGTCTAAGTTTGCCTCTATTCCCTTTAATTCTTCTTAGAGACATGCTGCCTCCCTATTACCCTGCATGTTCCCTCCGTTCAGCGGGCTCTGGCATGCTCCATGTCCCTTGCCTGAACCGCCCCACCATCGGTGGCCGGGCTTTCAGCCTCTCTGCCCCCACACTCTGGAACTCCATCCTGCAATCCCTTCACCTCGTTTCCTCCCTTTCCTCCTTTAAGGCCGGTCTCAAGACCTTCCTCTTCGACTGTGCCTTCTATTGCCCTCCCAACTCTCCCCCCTTTCCTACTTACCCTGACCCTTCCCACCCGCCCTGGTCCCGACCTAACTGTTCAGCGCTTTGGGACGTCCTCCCAACGTGAAAGGCGCTCTCTAAATGTAATTTTGTTGTTGTTTTTCTGCTTCAAAAGCCTTCCAAAAAGCAGAGTTAAACCTGATTCTTAGTGAAAGCAAAACAAATACATTTGTCGGGTGACTTTTGTACAATTACGTGCACTAACAGTGTGTGTGTATCTTTTTTTGTTGCAAGACGTTCCTGATCAATGAATTATCATCATATACCATGCTCTCATTAAGTAGCATCAAATCTTCCATTGAAAATGCTTAATGCATATGCTTTCATTCCATCAGTGGATGGGCTTTCAGCCTCTCAGCCCCCATATTTTGGAACTCCAACCCACAGTCCCTTCATCTCATTCCCTGCCTTGCCTCCTTCAAGGGCAGTCTCAAGACCCTCCTCTTTGATCGTGCCTTCTGCTGCCCTCCCAACTCTCTTCCTCCCCTCCTAACTTTCTCCCGCAGCTCCTCCCTATCCTGCCCCTCTTCCTTGCTTGGGTCCCAACCTGACTGTTTAGCGCCTTGGGATGTCCTCCTGATGTGAAAGGTGCTCTATAAATGTAATTTTGTTGTTGTTTCATCTTTTGATTTTCCACATGAATGGAAACTCAATTGAACCTTCAGTCATGAAGCCATTCTCCTTATTAATCACCTTGACTAGTAGGTCACTTACAATTTGTATGTTCAAGGATAGTAATGAGAGGAGAATTACTTACCAAGATAATGTATGCAATGAACAGGATAATAACATTCTATACGTTTCAAGTTAATGTTTAATACTTGAATCTATCTTCTCACCCATCATTCCGTTTCCTCCCGTATTCTTGAAGACATCGATAGGTACGGTTTAATGGTGTCTGGTACCTTGTCGAAGTGGGGTCTTTTCATGTGTGAGAAACAACATCTCCAAGCTGTACAGCTGCAGAGACTATCAGAGGCGTGACTGGGCATCCTGTCTTTATTCAATATCTCTCAGCAACAACAACCAAAACAACACAATTACACTTGTATAGCGCCTTTCATGTCAAGAGGACGTCACAAGGCTCTCACTCATACGTACACACACACGCACATGCACACTTTTCAACAAGGAATACTAGATTACAACTTGGAATTAGAAAGCTGACTGATTTTCTCTTCCTCCCCACCTCCCCCCACTCCCCGCCATCCCACTCCATCCAAATAACTCCTTAAGCCAAGGGTTTGTTTGACCAATTATTTTATTACATGAATATAGCTACTTAAAAGGAGTCTGGATGGTGCGGCCATGTTTATATTTGTGTCAGACAGTTAATATAAGGAAACTGTGGTCTGTCCATGTTGGATTCCGGAAGCTTCCAGAACTAGCAACAGCACCGTAGCCAATTGAAAGCTGTTTTGCGAACGATGAGCTGAAGTCCCAACTCACAAGCATTAAGAATGTCTGACAATCAGCAGCTGTTTGAGTCTGCCATCTAATATTTTATAGTAATAATAATAATGTTTGAAACAAAAACAGAGATTGCTCAAAACACTCAACACGTCAGGCAGCGTCTATGGAAAGTAGGTCAATGTTTCGGGTCCATGATCCTTCTTCGGAACTGGTTTGATAAATTTTTGGTTTGATATAGTACCTTAGCTGAACATTATTAGCACATTATTACCATTTCAATGGTAAATAGCTTCAGTTCTCTCACCCCACCCAAGTTAGAGAGTAGAGAGTTAACTCTCTAACTTGGGTTGAGCGAGTCCCTTCATTTACTTGCCAAAAAAAAATGCGAGCAAAGTTCCTTTTTGTCTGCTAAAAATAGCCAGTTTCTGAGTTATCTGCTAACCACCACCAATATTATTTTTGTGCAGAGGTTAAAATTGGGCATTCACTTGTGGCTTTGTTGTGTGCAAAATTATCTGCCTCGGTCATCAAAAAGTACACATACTTGCCTTTACATACTTATCTGAGACATCCTCCTGACATGAAAGGCGCTATATCAAATGTAAGGATTATTATCTTTTTAATGTTGAGGGCAATCTGACGACAAGTACAGTACTTGGTTATTTGGATTTTCTCATATCACTCGGTATTTTGAAGTGAGATGGTTTATGTGTGTAAATACAGTCAAAGCAGAAGCACTAACCAGCTATTTCACTTGGTTACAGCACTGTTTTGGATTTGATGGTTGCGCAATTATTATGTTGTGATGGTGCTTTAGTGTAGAAAGAAAAAAGCAATAATAACTTGAATTTAATACGGCACTTGTAATGTTGAAACATCATAATGTGCTTCACAGATAAATGCTATCAAGTGCGGAGGCTGTGATTTAAGGGCAAACACACTAAGTGATTTGTAGACAATACTTCCTTTAAACAGCCAATGATTAATTTATTTGGATTTTTGGCCAGGGCACTGGAAGAATCTCCCATGAGTTTTTAAACTATTTTCTGTGATTTTTAATTCTTTAATATTGTAGGACCTTGGTTCAACATTCTATATACTGAATTTAAAAAGTTCCCTCCCACAGGACTGAAGTGTTAGCTAGGTTACAAAGTCAATCTCCTGATGTTAGGCTTGCAACACAACCTTCTGACTGTGAGTGTTACCAATTAAACAAAGCTGCCTTTGGGAAATGGGGATGGTTGAGAAAAAATTCAAAGATAAAATTTGGTGTCAATGTAATGTGTCCCCAATGAAAAATGTCACTAATTGTCACAAAATATTTACTGGGCTCACAATCTCAGTAACAACAACTTCAGGACTAGATGAGGAGCGATAGAAATCTGTACCTGATCCACATGGTTCCAATGAAGATAAATGGCAAAAATATCCAAGCAACCGCCTAAGGAAATATAATTTGAGGAATTATAAATTTTAAATGACGTTCTTTATCTATAAAAGGAAAAACTTGCAGATAACTTGATAAAACTAACTTTTGGGGATCAACGTATCAGAACTCCACACGTATCTGATAAAATTGAATAATTTCTAAGAATTTATGTCACATTCAGATTTTAAGAAAACAATTCGTAGGATTGGATTCTGGTATTTGGTATGTTGTTGATTTTGGATATTTAATTGAAGGCCATTCTTGGCCTTGCCCCCGCGTATCTCTCCGACCTGCTGTCTCCCTATCAGCCCGCCCGTCCCCTCCACTCAACAGGCTCTGGCCTGCTCCACGTCCACTGCCCTAATTGCCCTACCATCGGTGGCCTCTCTGCTCCCACACTGGGGAACTCCATCCCTAAATCCCTTCGCCTCACTTCCTCTCTTTCCTCCTTCAAGGCTGGTCTTCCTCTTCGTGCCTTCTGCTCCCCTCCTAACACTTCCCTCTCTCCTACTCTCCTTCCCCTTCCCCCTACCCCAACCCTTCCACCCCTTGCTCGGGTCCTGACCTGACTGCTCGGGTCCTGACCTGACTGTTCAGCGCTGGACAGACCTGAGCTGGGGTTGGGATCGGGGAGGGTGGAGGGAAGGGAGTGGAAGGGATTGACTGATGGCACTGTCAAAGCGGAGGGTCTTGAGGCAAGAACATGAAGGAGACTTATGGAGGGGATGAGGATGAGGGATTGTCCTGGTTCTAGCTTTCCCCCACTGAACAAATACCCACCATTGTCAAACATTTGGCTCTAATACTTTTCAAGCTGTTGCTCTGCCAACCATTAATATGAACCTCTGATTTATCACGTCAGTCGTTATTTGCATTGAGATGGTTATGTGATATCTGTCCAAAGAATCTCAACTAGTATAATTATTAAACTACTTTCTCTCTCTCTCTCCCTTTCTTCTCTCTCCCTAGATGTCAAGATCAATGTTCCTTTGGTAACTATGGAGTGAATTGCACTCAGAAATGCAAATGCTCCAATGGAGGGAAGTGTTACCACATTAGCGGTACCTGTCTATGTGATCCAGGCTTCACTGGAGACTACTGTGAGATCAGGATGTGTCCAAAAGAAATATATGGAATAAAGTGTGACAAACAATGCCCCTGCCACTCACAGCATACGTTGAGGTACGTATCATTCGGGGAATAGAGTAAAATCACTGAAACAGTTGGAGTAAGCAAATCACAAGTAAGCAAATTACAAATCATAATATCGATTCTTACATTTGGGTAACAGCTTTGACTTCAGGAGAATGTCTTGAAGCACTTGGCAGGATATAATGTAAAGTGGATTTGATTACCTCACTTGCCAACAAAAGTAGGTATCACACTTGATAGTGTTAATGTGAAGTTTTTTTTTGTGTGGGTGAAACCAGCAGCCAATTTTGCCCAAAGCAGTGGCTCATAATCACAAATGTAGTCAATGACCAATTTTTCTTGGAGGATAGTTGGCCAGGACACCAGCTGCTTTTTCTTTTTTATATAAAAAAAAAGAATCTGCTTTTTCTTTTCAAAAAATGCCATGGAATCTTTAAAGTCTGTATGATCAGTCAGGTGGAACCTCGGTTCAATCTCTCATCCGAAGGTTGACGTCTCCAGCCATGTAGTCTAACTCCAGCACATGGCGAATATGAAAATTACAGTCAGACTTTGTAGGGGTAAAATCAGAACATGCTATAAATGGGCACAGGTTGATTTGTATGCTAAAGAGAATGAAGGGTCGGTCATGTTTCAGCCTCAATTCTTCATCAGAACTAGTGAAGCTCTTTTATAGCATACACAGAGCATGCAGAACAACAACAGAATTACATTTATAGAGCGCCTTTCACGTCGGGAGGACGCCCCAAGGCGCTGAACAGAAGTGTGGTAATGAAAGCAGGTGGTGCTTTTACACCTCAAGGTTGTTTCAAGAGGTAATTCATCTTTACTAGCTTATACATCATAAATACCACAAAGTGAATTTGAGGTTGCAGCTGGATCTCATGCCATTCATTATGTTACTACATGAAGTGGATGCCAGCATTTTTATTTTGTGTTTCTCCTTGCTGTTCTTCCTAAATATCCAAAGTCCTGCTTCATGTCCCCTTCCCCATCAATGATGGTTTTGATATCAGCCTATTTGCCTCAACTCTCTAGAACTCCATCCTCGAGTCGCTCCCAATGCGCACTCACTCACTCCCCTCATTCAAAGTCTGCCCCAAGACTTACTTCTTTGACCATGATTTTGGTCATAGATTATTCACCTTCAACATCAATAGCAGGAACAACATCGAGAACTTCAAAGAGCAGCAAATTCAGAAATTTGTTTTCTTCTTTTATGACAATAATATTAATCCTTGCATTTGATATAGCTTCACCTCCACCTGTGGAGACCTGTAGCTCAGCGGTTAGCGCATTTGGCTGCCACGCTTCGCCCATAAATGTGCCTAAGGTTTCACCCTGCTTGGAATTGAACTCAGGTCTCTTGCTTGTAAGGCGAGTGCTCTAAGAGCTGCATGACTCCACATTAAATGTGAGCCATCGCACGTTGCTCTACATCAGAGCACACCGTGCTTTTGCTCCCTACTTGCACTTCAAGAGGTTTGGTCAGGATGCGCCAAAGCCTCCCTAACTCGAGGGAATGTTGCAGAGAACATAACTGTTTGTCGATCTGGCCAGATGTTTTCAACTACTCACATTACCTGAAAGTGAAAAGCAGATGTCTCACAAACTATCTTGGAAAAATTGAGGCTTATTATTAAGTGGATGCCAGCATTTTTCCACTATATAGCACCATTCACAAAACAACAAAATTATATTTGTAGAACGCCTTTCACATTGGGAGGATGTCCTATGGTGCTGAACAGTCAGGGGTCAGTTCCCGAGCGGGTGGGTGAGTGAGGAATAGTATCTAGTATCATGAAGGATAATATTTCAGAGGTCCCACCTACTTGCCTCTTACCCCTAGCTCATTTGCCATGCCAGGATTGTTAAGTGCCTTGGGACATCCTCCTGACTTGAGAGGCGCTATGTAAATGTAAATTTATATGGCACTGTATCCTCCAAAACCTCCTGCTAATTCAGCCTGTACAAGGCTTCATGTATCCATCACCCCATTCACCTCACACATCGCTTGCTTTTTTTCCCCTCCCCAGCCTAGTGGATAGGTTTTTATGATTCCTGATCATGTTTCTCGTTCTTACTCTATCCCTACCTCTCCTCCATTCTTGACATGGTCAATACTTTCCTCCAATTCAGACCAAACTTTCCGAACCACCAATGCTGGCTGTACTTTCACTCACTAATTGCTGCATAAAGGATTAATGCCACTAATTCTGTGAACATTTTGTGTAGGGTTGATTCAACATCTGATGCAGTAAGAAATGTTTGAGGACCAGTTTAATGTAAATTAAACAGGGTTGGGGGAGAGGGGATACATTTCAGAATCATCCTGCACAAACAAGCCTTAAATTTTTCCAAGATGTTTTGTGAGATATCTGCTTTTGACATTGCCAGGTCTCAATGCACTCACTCATCAATGCTCATAATGCTCCCCCATCTCCTGAGGTATTTTGTGTGCAACCATCTTAACACCTAACGACAAAAAAGCGAGGAATAAAAAATTGTGTCCTAGCTAGAAATCCTCGACTTCAAGATCCTCACACTCGTGTTCAAATCCACACACTCCCTGGGGCCTCCCTAACTCTCTGACCTCCTCACTTCCCAATCCACCCCTGGCACCTCTGCTCGTCTGGCACCGGCTCCTGCTCATCCCTCGCAACCTGAGTGCAGGTTATTGTTGATAATGAGATGAGATCTTTAATGTCCACCTGAACAAGCAGATGTACAATTGCACAAATCTAATTTTGCTGTTGTTGTAATCCCTAAATGGCTAAACATTAAGCTGTCAGTTTGGCTCAGTCACTAGCACTTGCCTCTGGAGTCAGGGCATATGGGCACTAGGTCAGATATGAACCCAGATGTTCTAGTTATACATGTATGAGTTTAAAGGAAATTCGACTGAATATTCGTGCTTGTGCACATGAATGTGTACGTTCAAAACAAATTGTAATGGGGACATAGCAATACCACTCTAGTCTTGACTTTCTGCACAAAGTATTTTGTGATCAGTAATTACCAGCTGGTTTTATTGAGGCTGCAGTTGTGCATGTGTCGTGTCCTGTGACCTATCGACTGGAGGAAATTTAATTTAAGCTTCCCCAGTGGGTCAATTGGTATTGAAAAGTTCAAAGCTCTGTTTCTGCCAGTGAGTAACCAGTTAGTACGAGCTAATTTGTGTATAAACTACTCGTTGTGGAAGCCAACTCTTGAATTAGTTCCTGAATGTGGCTTGACCCCCATTATGGGCAATTTAACAACACAAGATATTTTATGGAAGTCTGTGTTAGCAATGTAGATCTGAGCATGGTAAATTAATTCATTTAATCTGTGAGCCTGATCCTTACATACTGCAAACATTACAGACATCAATCTGTCACAAGCACCTAATTTGCCATTTGATATGCCTGGGTACAGTTGATAAACTCCTTTTGCTAGGATTAAACAGCTGTCTTGTTGGCCTGAAATTAGTTTTAGGTGGAGCAGCTACCAACAAACAGGTAACAGCGGCTGTGAACCCAGTCCACTCACTGAGACGTTTTTCTTCCCCCCTCTTCCCTTTATGTATTTGATGAAGATTTGATTTCTGGTCAAGTATCTACTTCAAGTTTTTGGTTATTGTGTAAAGGGTTAAAAATTGTTATGTTTCATAAACAGGTTATGGAGGAAAATTTACCACAGGGTGAACGGTCCCAAAGTGCAATATTCTCAAATCCTTTTTGCCCAGTACAGTATTTGCAAATGGTTGAGACTGAACACCTCTCTTGATGTCTGGAGATTTTTCTTTCCTTTTTCAATCACATTTTCAACCCCAGTAAAAGCATTTAGATTTTGTTTTCACTGCAGTTGTTAGACTGTGTATTTTGTTAGCGAAATCCAATGAGAATATTCAAAAAGAGAAGGGAGTTTCTCCTGGTGTCCTGGCCAACATTTCTCCAGATAAATTTGCTCCTTCACTTTACTCGTGTGCTTAATGGCCGCTGGGTTCACCTACAAAATGCGCAGTCTAGTGTCCGGCGATATATCGATATATTGGTTATATCCGTATAAATTTTCATATCGATATGCCGATATTGGAAATTTAAATATATCGGTATATCGAAAAATTCGGTATAATTTTTTTTTGATATATCTCAAATATCGGTATATCGTGTCAGGCGATATATCCATATATGGGCAGGGCCGTACGCAGGATTTTTTTTGGGGGGGTGCGAATTGCTAGTGATGGGACCAACAATGGCCGGGGGCTTGGGGGCTGCCCCCGAGGCCCCCTCGAGGCTCCAACGTTTTACACAGTTTGAGGTCTTATTTAATCGGTTCAGAAGATCCAATATGAATGGTAAATGTTTCATGCCCTTGGTGTTTAAGAGCATCATTATTTATTCAGTGTTTTTATTTTCCCCGGTAGTCCGTGTCTAATTGGGAAGGTCGAATGTGTTCGCCGATAAAAGCAAACACGATTGTTGACTCGATGATGTAAGGAATGCGAACAATAAAGTAAATTACAATCCAATTAACACAGTACAATGACGAATGCTTGATAAATGTATGCGTATAGAGAAAATGATCATAAACTACAGATTGACGGTAATTAATAAGTTGTTCTGCATTGTTATCCTAAGACTAAATTTCTTTTGGACTGTAATGAACAATAATGTAAGAGTAAAGTATGAATTATGTGCTCAGATATTCCAGCAAAGCAAATTTTATAAAAGACAAGAAAATATACAGAAACTGAAAATCAGTGTCAAACAGTTAATTCACACGTGTTACAAGCCTGTTATCAGCATTATCCTGAAAATATCGTTGAACTGTGAGCAATAGTGTAGTTAGTTTTTATTTATTTATTTAGAATCAAAATTAAAGGAAGTGACCCATCAAGCAATACTGATCTGACGAAAAAATACTTGAAAAAATAAGGGAGGGGAAATTAATTCTTTAATAGCGTTCCGTATTCGAGACGCCTCGGTCGCTTTGAAGCGAATACGTCAACCGCTCTACCAATATCGATTTCCATATTATAATGAATGTGCATTAACGCGAGGGCTGAAAGTCGCTCCTATACGGAGCAGAATGCTGGACACTTAGGCAAACCTCGACCAGGAGATTAGGTGACTCGTGAGGTATATACCAGGCTTCTAAGAGACGCCCTGAACGTTTACTGGCGACAGCATCTGACAAATAGCTATATGGTACACTACCACACTGGTATCACAGACATTACTGCAGAGGCGTCTTAGGTTTAGCGGACATAGCTGGAGAAGCCGGGAGGAAACTGTCCATAGTCCTACTATCCTATGGCAACCATTGCACGGTCACAGAACACGAGGTAGACCGACCCTAACCTACATCGATACTCTGGAGCGCGATTGGGGTATTGGCGGGCGGGAGTGTTCAGGCTGCATGGAGAGAAGGGATCAGTGCAGAAGTGTGGTTGTCAATGCCCGAGTTCGCTCGATCAGATGACGGTGAAACTATTTTTATGCCAAATTCGTGCGACATTGATGTTTTTTCACTCTGGGTACAAAACTGAATATGAAATAAAGTCGCACTGTTTATCTTTGCGGTCATATGTTTTTTGCATGCCAGTGGACGTCTCTAAAAGCAATTTTTAATGACAGGAATACATCTTTAATAATATAAATCAAACGTGTTAATCAAGACAAAACAAGATACATGATATTTCAGAAACACGCCTATCAAAACTTAAGTCATTTTTACTTACATTTATCAGATTAAAATACGATTTCAGCTTCCACAAAGTGGTGCTACCTTTTTATGTAATGACTGTATACGGGATGATTTCCGATTGACACACCACGTGGAATAGGCGCTAAAGCATAGGCCTACGTCCATGAGTATTTTTTTAAAAGATACGCATTCCCGTCCAGACACATATAACTTTTTTGTTGGGTTCTCAAAAGCTTTAATTTCTCAGAAGCTTGTACATATGTTGTCATTGTTTGCTAGCATTACAGTCACACCTCTCAAAACTTGAGTAATTTTTACTTACGGTGATCAGATGAAAAGATGATTTTAACTCTAGAATTGGTGCTGTCCCTTGTGGCTGTTTACGGGATGATTTCCAAACGAGGATGGATTTGAGTCTTGGCGCGCGCCTATGTTTATCCAATCACGAGTCACAGACTCGCCGCGTCATGGACTGGTCTATCGACGCGGTATGTTTTGGGTAGACGCCGATTCTGGTGTGCGACTCGATAATTTTATATTAATACTAAATCATTCAAAGATGTGTATTTATAATTTATACATAGTTTTGAAGAACTGATTGTTGCACAAATGTTCAATAAATTTACTTGGTATTTAAATTTGATAAAAAAATGCAATTCTCTACCCCGGAAAATGTGGACCTTTTATAATTTGGGGGGGTGCGTACGCACCCGTCGCACCCCCCCTGCGTACGGCCTTGTATGGGTTATATTGGTATAATGCAAACTTTTTCAACTTACCTTGTCGCCGGCATTGCAAACCTCCTGGGCCTAGAGCAAGGAATGCGCGCGCATATCGGAATGCATGCGCGCATTCAGATGTGCGCGTGCATTCCGTTATGCGCGCGCACCCCAGAATGCGCGTGCCTCCCCCACCCCCCCAATGCGCGCACACCTCCAAATGCGCGCACACCTCCAAATGCGCGCACACCTCCGAATGCGTGTGTGCCTCCGAATGCGCACACACCTCCGAATGCACATGCACCTCCGAATGCGCGCGCACCTCCGAATGCGCGTGCATGCGCAGTATAAAAAAAAGGTGATATCGGTATATATATATATATATATATATGAACACACCGATATATCGATATTGGAAAATTTCCATATCGACGGACCCTAGCGCAGTCAATATTTTTTTGCAGTAAATCTTATGAAACTTTTTGAGAAATTGCAATGATGCTGTAACAAGACACTACTGTATATCAAAAATATGGATTATTATTATAATTTCTCCTGTGTTCAGTTTAAAACAAAAACTATATGTTATGTCTGGAACTGATCATTTAAACACTTGCAGTCTATGCTGATCAATGGTAATAATCTGGGTGTTTAGAAAATGTTCATTCTATACTCCAGCAGTTTGGGACGTCTTCTTTCCGTGAAAGGTGCTATACAAATGTAATTTTTTGTTGTTTTTCATTATAAATTCGCTCATTCGATTCCTGTTCATTTTCCAATTGGCATCCCTGAATGCAATGGTGCAGAAAAACATTTTTACTGAATGCATCTGAATAAAAAGGAAAGATATCATTCAGCATTTGATTTGTTCCAAACATGAGTAAAAACTGAAGAGCGTAGTTTCTACCGATGCAGTGATTTACTCGTGAGCAGAGGATTACTTGCAGCAACAACAACAACAACAACAACTTCAATTTATATAGCACCCTCCACGCCGGACAGCATCTCAGAGCGCTTCACAATAGCGGATCCCGGGACCGAGCCAGGGAAGGTGACCAAAAGCTCGGTCGAAGAGAAAACTAACTGGATTCAGTGTCTGGAATATAACATTTGTGCAAATAAGTCTGGCCTTTGCTGTAACAAACTGAACCCTTTTATCCTCTCCGCCAGCTGTCATCCTATGTCTGGCGAGTGTTCGTGCAAACCTGGATGGTCTGGACTGTACTGCAATGAAACATGTGCTCCTGGATTTTATGGTGAATCTTGCCAACAAATCTGCAGCTGCCAGAATGGTGCTGACTGTGACAGTGTAACTGGCAAATGCATCTGTGCACCAGGATATAAGGTAACAGGCCTGGTATTTCCTTGCTTGGGCCGTGGGGGTGGGGGAAGGAAGCGATTGAGTAGCAGTCTATTTGCTTAAATAAACATTCGAGGTTTCTTCAACTTCATTTTGATCTCCAGTTTTCTCCTTGTAATTCTGTATGAAGTTTTTCTCTTGACTGCCTCCTGTCTGGGATAGGAGATATAAAACTTCCACTCACGTCCAAATCATTATTATTAGTAGTCAATTATTCAAAAGCATATATTATTAATAATGCTTGCAATTGATGTGGAGTCCTGTAGCTCAGTGGTTGGAGCACTCGCCTTACAAGCGAGAGATCTGATTTCAATTCCTGGCAGGGTGAAACCTTGGACGAGTTTCCTTATTCCACATGCATAATAATAATTCCTAAAAAAAAATTGGTAATTTCATTCCAACACTGTTTGTGGGACACTACTGTGCGTAATTGGCTGCTGCCTTTAGTCCACAAATATACAGTCAATTCACGTTAATAGAATATTCTGTGAAGTGCTTTGAGACGTCTAGAAACCGTAAAAAGCGCTATATCAAATGCAAGGATTATTATTATTATATAATACTTATCACTATAAAACACTTTAAAGTGTTTCATACAAAATTCATTTATTTGAAGAGTAAATAGTGTTATGTAATGTTTGTCACTTTCAAGGCCATTCACGGCCTTGCTCCCACCTATCTCTCCGACCTGCTGTCTCCCTATGAGCCTGCCCATCCCATCCACTCAGCAGGCTCTGGCCTGCTCCACGTCCACCGCCCAACAGCCCCACCATCAGTGGCTGGGCTTTCAGCCTCTCTTCTCCCACACTTTGGAACTCTATCTCGCAATCCCTTCGCCTTACTTCCTCTCTTTCCTCCTTCAAAGCCGGTCTCAAGACCTTCCTCTTCGACCGTGCCTTCTGCTCCCCTTCTAACTCTTCCCCATCTCCTACTCTCCTTCCCCTTCCCCCCAACCCGACCCTTTCCCTCTTGCTCGGGTCCCTACCTGATTGTTCATCACCTTGGGACGTCCTCCCGACGTGAAAGGCGCTCTATAAATGTAATTGTGTTGTTGTTGTTGTAATAGATTTGTAATAGATTTCACACTCTCTGGAACTCCATCCTGCAGTCCCTTTGCCTTACCCTTCACCCTTCCTCAAAATCTGTTCCAAGACCCTTCTCTTCAGTCACTATCCTTCTCCCACTGTCCTCCACCCTCTCCGATTGCAACCCCCAGCTCAAGTCTGAAACACTGATTGTCCAGCGCCTTGTGACATCCTCTTGACTTGAAAGGCGCTATACAAATACAAAGATTATTATTATGACTATTGACTATGAATGACTATTTGTTTTTCTCTTTGAGGAATTGTGTCCAGAACACTAGGATAAACTTCCTCCTATTTTCGAATGCTGTATGTAATTGTCTGCTGTGTTTCGCCCACAGAATATACAGTCAATTCAATGTATAGTATGTTCTGTGAAGCACTTCGAGACATCTTAGTTCATCATGTGGAAACCAGATCCGACTATTTAAATTCCATTTATTAAGATTTGAATCCTGACAGTAATGGATCCATGGGCAGAATTGGGAAGCAGCAATGAGTACAAAAATTCAGGTTACATTATAAGCTCCGAGACCAAAGCTTAGAGAACAATAGTGGGGCTGGGAATTTCAATACTTTCAAAGTGAAAAGTCAGTCTGCTGAAGCCCCACTGTGTCAGGAATCATGGCTGGAAAAGAAAGACACGTTCAAATAACAACGGGCAAAGATTGGCGCAGTTTTCTAACTACCACAAGGAACATGTTACAAACACCACAAAATTATTCCTTAATTATCACCAGTGTTAACTGAGCTGCCAGTTAGTGCTGCCTTAAGTTGCAGCCACCACCAATGCCACATTGACTGTTGAAGCTATCTATAATCTACTGTTTATTGAGGCAAATATCATAACTTTAAAAAAAATAAACCAATTTAGTTTATTTCTCTCCCCCCGCTGCCCTGCTCCATGCAGCTTCAGCATAAAGAAAAACATAATAAATATTATCCTTGCATTTGCTGTACTTTTCTGCAAGTGTGTGTTGGTCCCCTGTCCTGTCAGTGAATATTCCTTCAGCTGGGCTCTCAAACTGTTTGCTGTAACCTCCCTCGCTCACTGCTGCCCATTGAACCGCTACGGTCTATTTTCAAAACCTCATGAAGATTTTTCAATAATTTGATGCTTTTTTTCCACACAGTGACAGCCTTGCTCTGATGAGCTTATATGTGTAGTTTGTTGCAGAAATTCACTGCTGCAGAATCACCAGCTGTTCGTGGATTTTTTTAGTTTAAAAAAATTATAGTGGTAACATCTTGCAATATATATTTTTTAAATGCAAGGTCTTTGGACTTAGAAGTTATTTCCTCCCATTGCATATTGTTCTTCTATAAGAGGTCATTTTAAAAAATCAATCTATTGGATAGTCATCATAGTCTGTCAATTGGTTAGAGTCAGGGATAACAACAACAATAACAACTTTGATTTATATAGCATCCTCCATGCCGGACGGCGTCTCAGAGGATAAGTGCTCTGAGTCGCTACCCCGAGTGAAGGGCGCTATATAAATGCAAGTTGTTGTTGTCGATGTAATTGAGTAGCTTTCAAATCCCTGTTTGTGGAGTGAGAAAGTCACAGCGAGTGTGTTGCTATTCCAGGAGTGCTCAGTTCTTTATCCAGACATTCTACTCCTCCATCCTGCTTTACATGATCGAACTTCCTTTGCCAGTTATCAGCCTCTGTCGAGCTCTGTTTATAAGACGTTTGCTGTTTCCACCAGCTCCGCATTCTCTCTGATCTCTGGTGTCACTTAACTCTGGACTGCAACTTTGAATCCAGATCATGATTGTATACAAGGAACAGAAAGGATCTTAGCACAGACGCTTGAGGCACACAACAACAACAACAACAACAACAATTTACATTTATATAGCGCCTTTCACGTCGGGAGGACATCCCAAGGCACACAGCTTGATACTTAATATTATTTTGCCCACAAAATATAGAGTAAATTCACTTTAAAATGTATTCTATGAAGCTTTATGGGATGTTTCAATGACGCGAAAAGACAGTATATCAAATTCAAGGAATATTATTATTAATAGATAACCCAGTAAAATGAGGAAGCCTTTAAAATAGTATTGCAAATTATTGGATGAAAATTGGAGTTTAAATGCTGTAATATGGATCTGTGCCATGTCAATGAGTTTGGTTTCTGTGGTGCTTTGACATTTTCCCAGATAATTTGAACTTTAAAATATGACTGTTGTATAAAAGAGAACATTATATACTGCACGTCCTAATTACTTTTATTACCTGCTGTGCTGTGGCCAAATTACAGTACATTATTAAATGATTGTTCCCATAATTATTGATATTCCCACAAACTTTACAAGATTTACTTGTGTGTGAGTGAATGTTTCTGAAACATGTAAGAGTTATTTATACAAAAAATGGTTAAATGGTACAACTGTTTTCTCTTCATTTCAATAACAACGACTACTTGCATTTTGTACAGTGTCTTTTAGATACAGTGGCATCACAATGTGCTTTTATAGAGACAGAACTGGATTGGGAGGAGTAGGAGAGAAGGTGACCTCTCCCCCCCGCAGTCAACCCTCAAACAGGCAGGCTTTTAAAGACAGACAGTGCAAGATGAGTTGGAAGGATTTGGGGAAGGTGATCTAGAACAATGGCTCTCAACCTTTTTCACTAATATACCCCTTGTTAATTTTCAACATTATCACCCCACCCAATCACATACACACACACCACCAACCTCATTCCACTTGCATTTTACGACCAAGCTTTTCTTATATAATAAAATAACTGGCACATACAAAAACAAGGGGAGTAACAATTAAATTTACAACTTGGAAGGCTATAAAACGCTAAATAAGAGAGCCAAATAAATCAATGTACCGCCTGGATGTAATTTTGTACCCCCTGGTGTACATGTACCCCTGGTTGAGAACTGCTGATCTAGAGGGTAGGAGCACAGTGACTGATGGCTCAGTCGTCGATGGATAGCAGAAGACGATCAATGTAAAATTAAATGTAGAAGTAAAATTCAAAGTTATTTCCACATGTGTTTGCCCACAATACACACAGTCACTACACTTTACAGTATAACCTGTGAAGAGCTTTGAGTTGTCCTCCCGACATGAACAGTTCAATACCAAATGTAAGGATTATCAATCTCTATTAAGATTTTTACATGGCAACTGCTTGAAGTAGTTTGCAGCATTTTTCAGGAATCGGACCATGAGTGTCTATGTTGTGTGACAATAACTGAGTGAGTTGCATTCCATTTTTTTCTCACCGTATGAAAGCCTCAAATCTAAATTTCTGCATAAGTCAGACACCTAGACGACCAAGAAAAAGGAGAATAGCGCGGCATCTCAACTGTTTTGAAACAAAAATTTATTTGTGATTTAAATTTTCTCACTAGGGTCGCAACTGCTCAGTTCCTTGTCCTCCTGGGACAAACGGAGTCAACTGCTCCTCTACCTGCAACTGCAAAAATAAAGCTACCTGCTCACCCATAGATGGTTCATGCACTTGCAAGGAAGGTAAGATATGGCCAGAGCCCACAGGATGGAAAACTGAAAATACTGTACATTTTGTTCATTGAGTAAAGCATTTCAAAAGTATGTTTCCTTTCTGCTCATTGTATAAAAGCTATTTCCAGTGGAATAATAGTTTTCTACAGGGAGGTTATAGTTATCTATACAGTATATAGTTATCAGTAGCCACAGCAGATCCACACTGGGCTGAACAAAATAACTCCTGATATATGTGAAGTCATGAAATCAAATGACAACAAAATGATTTATATTGCTAGATTCTTTGTGGCTGTGTTGAGAAAAAAAAGTGTCCAAAAGCAGATTTTTATTTGTTGAATACAACAATTGACACACTTGTGGCCTGTAGGTCAAATAATTTAATATGTGACTATTATAGTGACGTTTTCATCGCAGATCATTCCCGATTTTATCTCTGTTAGGTTGGCATGGAGTCGATTGCTCAATTCCTTGTCCCAGTGGTAGGTGGGGTCTTGGCTGTAACTCTACCTGTCGGTGTGCCAATAGAGGATCCTGCAATGCCTTGGATGGGTCCTGCACTTGTTTACCAGGATGGCAAGGGGAGAAGTGCACTCTTCCATGTCAGGTAGGCAATATACTTGTATCACAGTGTCCCATAGCATATGGTTAGAGCACTCGCCTCGTAAGTGAGAAGACCCGGGTTCGATTCCTGGTCAGGGCAAAACCTTGAGCAAGTTTCCTTGCTCCACACGCCTCTGTTTACCGAGGAGTTAGTCGATCAGCGGTTTGCTTTCCGGTCGTAATAATTCCTTACTCGCTCCCTCACTCACTCAATCCATAACCGTTTGTGGGGCACCACTGTGCGCTATTGGCTGCTGTGTTTCTCCCACAAAATATACAGTAAAGTCATTTTACAGTATATTCTGTGAAGAGCTTTGAGATGTCTCAACAACATGATAAGGAGTCATGCCAAATGCAAGGATTATTATTATTGTTATTATAATTATTTATTTACCTTGCTATGCCTTGCTCAGTGATGCACAAGCTCAATTGCGGCAATCTGTCTTCCATTCGATACTACATTGATTGTCCAAGGCTTGGCGACCCCGACTGGTTGGGGAACTGCTGGAGTCCAACCAGTTAAAACGGCATAGCTTGCCATTGAGTACACTGTCTGGCAAGCTTTCCCACTGCTTGTCCAGCTAGGAGCACCTCACCTGTTAGGACTTTGGTTTGCAGGGTTAACAGGAACAGAGTGGAAAGAATCCCTGCCCCCAGTGTCACTCCCAAGTCCTGCCGATGTCTGATAAGGTGCTCGGGGTCTCCCCATGTTTGACCTTAGCGATGGGTGTACATGATTTACGCACTTATCTGAAATTTACAGATGAAAATCCATATCCATAGCATACACTACAAATTAATTTTCTGAAAAAGCCCAGGTCATAATAAAGGAAATGATGCAATATCGCTTCCAGAAGTTAAGTGATTCAGAGCAGATGATTTGGTTTGGATGTTCCGTTTTTCAGGGTACTGGTCAGGAATGAGGAGAGATCAGCACATAGGCAAGCACACATTGCAGCTCAGGAAATACAAGATTTTACAAACCTTATTTTTCAAATATGAATCATCTTTTTTACAACTGTTAAATTTAATTTGTCCGTCCTTGGAGTCAGGAGTTGTTGGCAGTAACTTTCCCTAATGTTATTTTGTTATTAACTGAAATACAACATTGATGTTTTATCTGACTCAGTCCTTCCATAGACTCCCTATTACCTCTAACTGATTTCATAAATTTACTCAATTCTCCTATTCCAACAGATTTAATTAACTTTGCTTAAGTAACAAAATGTGTGCAATGCACTCAGTTTTTTTTACTACCTTACAGAGCCTTTATAATCTGAAATCTTGTACTTAAATTAAATTCAGAGAAAAATGCAGTAGTCATGCCAAAAATAAGCATAGCTTTGCAACTGTAACCCACAGACTTATAATATTCACCATTTTGGGCATGATTACCTTGGCAATGTGCATAGTAATCACATCTTATGACATGAAATGACTCATAGATTCACAATTGATCAGCTGTTTTGGGAAAGTTGTGATGGCAACCACAGGACATTGAAAGTATGAATGCATTTGACACTTTACATATGTGGAGTCCTGTAAAACTACAAAGAGGTTTTACTATTTCAGCTATTTCTGGAGTCCTATAGCTCAGTGGATACAGCACTCGCCTCACAAGCAATAGTCCTGGGTTTGATTTCCGTCTGGGTGAAAAAGTTGGACAAGTTTCCTTACTCCACATGCCTTTGTTTATCTAGCAATAAGTAGGAACCTGGTTGTTAGTCGATTGCAGGATCGCTTTTCCGTGATAATCATTTCTTCAGAAAAACAATAATTAAAAAATTGGTCATCTCAATCCATGACAGTTTATGGGACACTGCAGTATGCAATTGGCTACCACGTTTTGCTCACAAAAAATACAGTCAATTCGCTTTATAGTACATTCTGTGAAGCAGTTTGAGATGTCTCGAAGACGTGTTCAAGCACTGTATTAAATACAAGGATTATTATTGTTTAACCAACCCACTGCAAAATCTGATCTTTATTTACCCTTAAATCCCAACTCTTTGACCACACATATGGTCACCTCCCCCTCCCTGTTCTCCTTCCCAAGTGTATTCGCATATAAAAATGCAAGTTGTTGTTGTACATAATTAATTTTGTCTTCTGCTTCCTGAGTTATTTTAATCTTATAGGGGCTTCATCAAATGCCAGAATTATAGTGTTGTAATGTTAACACAAGTGCCCATTATTTGGATAAGATTAATTTAAATTAGAAACTTCCAAGCTAACTTTGTCCTTCTCTCCTGGCAGGATGGGTTCTATGGAATGAACTGTGTCGAACGCTGTGACTGCAGTCATGCCAATGGATGCCACCCAGTCACTGGATACTGCCGGTGCCTTACTGGATGGACAGGTATTATTGCATAAACAGAAACAGAAATCACTGGGAACACTCAGCAGGTCAGGCAGCATCTATGGGAAAAGGAGAGTGAGTCAATATTTCAGCTCCACAACCCTTTGCATTATTGCTTTCCTGCTCTGAATGTTCAGGTAGATTACAAAGAGAAATGGAATAAACAGATCTATTGGCCACTTTGTGTTAAGAAATATGGCGAATGGAAAGTGTTGTGAAACAGATGACCTGGAATCCATTAATTGGAAGAATTGTCTAATCTATATCATGTCGTCAGAATAGATATTACAACAGCTCATTAATGACAACATCACTGATTCCCAGGATGTTCCCAGTATTCCAGGTTTTGTATCTTAGTCATAAGAGCCTTATGGCAATGCAAGCTATATTCAAGACTTGGCCAGAGTTACAATTAAAGTTCAACTGATAATAGTATTTCCTTTCTGCACTGTACTTCCAAATTGTTAGACTTTTCCTGAAGATTTTCTCAAAGCAAATTATCTGACAAGTTTGTCTAACAGGGGATAGTTCATAAATATGGAGAGACAAAGATTTAATAGTTATTAATATAAGAAAAGTTATTAAGTTATTGTATAAGAAAATATAGAGTGTCTTCCAATTCTCATGATAACTGAGGAGTCTGGTGTGAACACTGGGTTCCAGCACCTCTAATCAGCAAGAGCAATCTTACTGACTTTGTCGAACTATCAGCATCCGGTTCAGTGTCAGTAAATTCTATGAAGATGCAATCCCGCAGCGATCAAAATGTATAAATAAACAAATGAGGAGAACATCTGTGATGCTCTCAGGAGCGAGTGTTGATGAAACCCACAACAACCAGCAACTCAAAAGACATCTTCTCAAATGTAGCTTGCCCAGTGTGTTGGTGAAGAATTGAATGAGAGGTCATCAAATTGTATTTACAATTTTACCACACTGTAAAAACATACCGTGCAGCTTCAGAGCCAGCACCCCTAAATCGGAGGTGGTCACCAAAATGGAACACACAGCCAGCAAATAAAATTACATTTTGCCTCCATTCTGGCTTTTGTAAAGGCGACTGGGTGATTTTCATCATGCCCCACCAACAACAAAAAGGAACAGTTCTCAGAGCTTCCCTTTGTCCTGGAGACCTTTTCTGGGATGCAACAAACTACAACTATTCCTAATTTGAACTTAGATAACATTGTTCACATAGAACATCTTGAAGTGCTTTACAGAGCCTGAGTCTTTAAGCTTTTCTGAGATACTATTTAATTGAGAGTTGTTGTTCAATGAGACCAGAGTTGGGAAATAGATAGGAGAAATGGCAACAGATGGTAGGAAAGTAAGTCATAGGATGGACAGTTGGAACAATATTGAAAAGGAACATTTTGTCCCAATGATTTTCTTGGTAGGATGTTGACCTCATTCACAATATATATAGTATGTTCACAAGATTATAAGAGAGGTTTAGATGAAGGAGGCACTTCCAGCCATTTAATCTCAACTTTCCAGAATGCCCACCGAACTGTTCTCCCTCCCAGCATCAAGCTGTTTCTTAAATAAATCCAGCACGAATCCGTTTCTGAATATAAATGTGTTTCCTTTTTCAATCCCATTTGAAATTGATATAAGTCTATAAGGTCCTATCTTTGATGTTCTTTTCATGACTGACGAGACCCGGTTTGTCTAATCGCAGCTCGTTCCTCTAACTTGCGATTGTTGCTCTCCTCTGCACTGTCTCTAGGGCTCAGGCCGTTCCCTTACATTGCGATGAGCTGAACTGTTCATTAATATTGATAGTACAGTAAAATCTCAATAATCTGACATTCCGAAATCTGGCACCAACATAAAACTTGCAAGAATTCAAAATACATACAGTATTTCTTTTTTTCCGATGTCCGACAAATCTCCCAAAATTTGAAACAGCTGGTGCCGGCTGTCTGTCATCTGGCACTGTGGGTGGAGCTCGGCCATTGTTTGGCTTCAAGGCTGTGTTTACAGTGTGTGGGGTGGGGCTTCCTCGGCCATTTCTAGGGTAGGTTCTCAATATCAGCAAACTCCGAAATCCGAGAGGTGAGCGGGTCCAACCGTGCCGGATAATTGAGATTTCACTGTATCAGGAGGAGGCGATTTAAAAAAAAGAAATATATCTAAACCAGGTACAGCTTCAATGAGATTGACCGAGGACTTCTGCAGTGCAACTGAAGGCAACAGGGGTGAACACTTTCAAGATGTGAGGGAGTTGGCATTTTGTTCAGAGGCCTTTTGTCAGACTATTGCCAGATTTCACTATTTGCGATGAACCAGTTTGCAAATTTTGAGAATTAAATTGGATATTCACCAGTTGGAAGTTGCAATTAAAACCTATTTAATTTGTGAATATAATATGAATCGTAAACATATAAGGTTAGGGAATGCCTCTAGATAACTAATCTGCCACCTTCTGGTTCAGGGTTTCAGCAAAATATGTTGACTAGATACCTAGAAGCTATGTGTTTACGGTAACATTTAGTTTCCAGCACCAGAATTGCATTCAATTTAGCTTCATTATTTAGCACAGCTTCTATCATGTGGAGAATTAGTTGGCAGGGGATGCTTCATTAATATAAATGGTCTTTTGTCTTAAGCATGGGCGACATTCCAGATCCGTTTCTTGTAGAAAATAATTTTCCGTCAACACATGAAAAAAAATTCCAAATGTTCAATGGAGATGGTGGAGCATTAATGGATAAAATGTTACTATAAACATGACTAAACAGTTCATGGATTAGTTCATACTAAAATGTGTTTGACTAGCAAAACAAAGTAAAGCAATTTCTGGATTGTGGATATTTATTTTAGGTGTATAATAATCTGAAGTGCAGTGATTTGAAAGTGCCTCTTGTCTTGGATATGTCGGAGGTTACTGGCTTTATCTTGAATACAGAAAATGGAGATTGTCTATGCTATCACAAAAGGACTTGTTACCCAACCCATCTTACTGCAGATGCAGGATGAATGCTGAATGAAACTTGGAGGCCCATGCTGAAGCATTGGGCATTAAATGCCTGGGCATTTCTTTAGAGCTGCTGAGCTGAAGTTTGTCACAACCATTGAGCAATTGCCTAGCAACTTGAAAGACTATGAAAGAGCTCTTTGTCCTTTGCTTGGCATTTCATTCCATCACAATACTACTTATCAAATTCAAAAAAGACACAAACATGCTACAAAATGATCATTTATCTTCTGCAGAATAGAAAAATGAACAGATTAAATCAGGCTTGCTGGGACTGCAATACTCATTCTAATCCAACTAATTGAAGTGTTGTATGTTTAAAACATTTTGCAGTTAAAAAATACCGCTTTGCTAATTTACTGTATTTAAGCTCTTACATAAGAGGCTGTAGTTTCTGTGGGATCCAGTCAGCTTTCTCATCAGCTGTGGCCAAGTGATTCATTCAGTAAAATGACAGCCTCAATTGTAAAGCAAGAAGACACAATAAGGTCCAAGTACTACAATGGATGTTTACCGGCACTTCATTTGAAAAAGAGAGACATTCACTGGTTCGACCAGAGAAATATAAGACAGATTGTTTTTGTCCTGTAGCATTTTCGGTTTTGCTACTCTGCTGTGACGTTCTGTGGCATGCCTTGATGTGTGGTCCGGAATAATATGGCAGGCTGGTTTTACGGCATTTATTTTTCTATTCTTAACAGTACCTATAGACAAAAGAACATTTCAAATGCTCTAGCTAAATGCTCAGTTCTTTGGTATGCCTTAACTGCAATGAGCTGATTTGGGTGCCATTCCACCCCCCCACCCCCCTCGCCCCCTCACTAATAATAGCAAAAATGTTTTGTTCAGTGTTGTGAAGGATCATAAGATGACCTTGAATGATTCATTGAAATCTTTCAGTTACTATTAAAATGGAAGCCCAGAAGGTCTCGACTGGCACAACATGCTGCCTTTGTTGCAATGAGAGACTTTCTGAACCATTTGCAAGTCTATAATTGTATTTTTGTCTCACATTTCCCAACGAAGTTTTGGAGAAAAAAACCAAGCGAAACATGCAAAGATGCAGAATAAAGCTCCATCATCCTTGCCTTAACAATGACTCTTAATCCCCAACTCAAAAGGCATCTCCTACTTCACAGTGTGATATCTCTATCTCCCTCACCAGCAAATCTAGTTCCCTCTTTGAGAGTATTGCCAATTTAGTGCTTATGTTTATGAATAATTTTATCTGGAAGAGCCTGGAGCTGAATTGACATTGCTATTAGAGAGGAGTCTTTCATCCTGTCACAATGAACAAATTCAAAAGCCAGGCCCTACGGTTAACAGGACTGTTTATAACCCATTCTTAATATTTTTCTTAGAACATTTTGTAAAAAATTCCCAATAATTAAATCATGATTTTGAAATGGTCTGAGTTAAAATGGACCTTTATCTCAGTATAGAGATTAAAATTGCGTTCGAAATAACGTCTTTCAGGTCAGAAGGAAGGACGTCTTGAAGCTCTATCTCCACTGGATAGACTGTGAAGTGTAGCGACTGCGAATTTCTAGGTGAACGTGATTTGGTTAACTCTGCCGTTTGTAAAGCTCTGTTTTCCCACCTTTACAGGTATGCATTGCGACAGCATCTGCACTGAAGGACACTGGGGCCCAAATTGTACTTTGCCTTGTAACTGCAAAAACGAGGCTTCCTGTTCACCTGATGATGGGAACTGTGAGTGTGCTCCTGGCTACAGGGGAACCACTTGCCAGAGAAGTAAGTAAGGAAATAATGACACCAAGACCAGAGCTCACCTCTGCGTTTCAGCAATAGCCTCCTCTATTTATGTACGACTGCAGTTGGAGGCTAGAGTTAGAGCGATGCTTCAGTGGTGGGTTTGATAGTACTTGCAGGGCCCACTCTGTTGTGGTCCATTCCACAGCTTTGTGGACTAGCAGTAAACCCCCACCACCCACACCTCGTTGCTGAAATTCCGTTGATATGAGGCCAGAAATGTTAATGTCGATCAGTAAGAGAGGCACACGTTTCCCTATATTTGCCATAGAATTCTGCGTTAAATTGAATTTGCCAGTTCTATTGCCACACAAGTGTCACACTCGCTCGGATCTTGTTCTGGCAACCTCAAAACTATTTATGTGAAGAGATCTTTGCTGTTCTCTCTCCAAAGATCTCTCCAGATAAATAGCCTTGAGCTGTGCCTACACTTGGTGAAAGGTATTTGAATTTAAAGAATCATTGGTTTTAAGTTTTGGAGATGTTTCAAACGCTTAATTCAGTTTGAGATGGGAACAAACCTACTTATTGTCTTGGAATCCATCTGCAGATTTCATCTACTCATCATCTGAATGTAAATTGTTAGCAAAACAATGTTCTTCAAACTTTTCCCAGACATAATACTGTTGTTAGAGGCTCGTATTTTGTACTCACAGATAGGCACAAGCACACACGCACACACTTATGATTTTCTAGTTACACATACCATAACATACAACGACTTGACTTGACTTGAACTGCTTTTTAATTTTAAAAACCTGTCTCAATGAGGAAATAGGCCGCAGGGTGAAAGATCATGAATGAAATATGAAGGCATGCTTAGAAAATCTTATCTTTGATGCTGTTCTGGTTATGGGGTTAATTTAGACACCCATTTGATATTTAACTGACTGAATAGATCCAGATGTGGATATATCAGTGCCCTTCCTCCCCACCCCATCACCTAACACCATCTTTAATATTAAAGTCCATTTTAAAGCAATGCTCTAACAAGGCTGAAAATACACACTTTTCATTGCATCTTTACACTAGATACCAGATAACTACTAGATATATTGCAATCCTGTTATAACATGCTTTACTATAACGTAAATTTCATTAGTGTAGTTGCACTGCAGTCCCCACTCACTGTATATCTGCAAAACAGAAAGTGAAATATTAGCTCATGAACCTTCAATGTCTGGTTAACAGGATACTGGACTTAAAAAGTCATTAAATTGACTGCATTGTCTGCTTTTAAAATATAGTATAATAATAATCCTTGCTTTTTAATATAGCACCTTAGCACGTCATTGAGACATCTCAAACTACTTCACGGGATATACCGGAGGTTTTTTTTTACAGCCGATTATTTATGGTTGCCACATCAGCAAACCAAACGTACGTGACCATTAACTTTGTTTTTGTAGTTTGCTCACCTGGATTTTATGGACATCGTTGTAGCCAGGCCTGCCCTCACTGCGTTCACAGTAATGGGCCCTGTCATCACATAACTGGCCAGTGTGACTGCTTACCTGGCTTTATAAATGCTCTTTGCAATGAAGGTACTTAGTGTTTTGTCTTTGTATATGTAATGAAAGTTTTAGGCCTGCCTGCTTGCGATGTATTATTGTCAGCAACTTATTCCTGCCTCGGTTTGATGTCTGGTGTTGGCACCAGTGCTGATCCATTGCCCACACACAATGTTAAAGAGTCTCATCTGATGGGAAGGAGTACGAGTGAGGAAGTACAGTGCTCCCACACATCAAGCTCATTCAATACAGAAGTCAGTCAGCAGACAGGAGGCTGCAAGCCAATTCTAATAAGATCATAGAAATTTGCTAACACAAACCATAGCACATCAACACAACGCTGAATTTGTTTTAGTTTATTTTAAGAATAAACTCAATAAATTAACAGCTATTAGAGGGAGTCATTCATTCCAATAGCAGTGGATAGATGTAACCTGGACCACAAAGGTGCAGCAAAACGGGCATGTTGAACCATATATGAATATAATGTCCTGGCCTTTACCAAACATTCTGCTTACCAGTTTCAGCTGTTATTTACCCCACTGTGCATAGAATTTTTTTCTGGAGTTTGCAGTAAAAGTCCACTGTTTACATGCCAAATTTAAGCCTCTGTCAATCTAAATATGGCATGAAAATTTGAATGTGTAGGGTGTCCACAAAGTCCTATTACCCCCTTTTGTTTTACACACAGTGCAGTGACCACAACTGAAACAAGTGGTAGAATGACAATAATTGTATTTAGGAATAATTAATTGTAATCAGTACAAGCGTTAATTGTATTTAGACATCCAGATTAGTGGATTAATGTGAGCGACATCATTTTCATTGCAAATAATGATACATCACCATGTTCAGTGTAACAATTTCTGTAATATGGATTGAGTGACGAGGTGAAATGCATCTCCCACAGCTTGTTTCAGCTTCTCCATCATATCTTATCGCTATGGAGAAGTTTTGTAACAGGGGGTAATATGTTTTGTGGACAGATGCCCTGTAGAAGACTTAAGTGCCACTTGGGTGCAAAAACCCCTGACTGTCCAGCGCCCTGGGAAGTTTTTCCAACATGAAGCGTTGCTACACGAGTGTAATTTGTTGTGGTTGTTTGCTTTGGTTGCATTGCCTTTCACTGAGAAGAGCCAGTAGTGGTCTGCCATCAAAACAGAGTGGTATACTTTTACTCTCCAGTTTGTTGGATTTGTGTTCTGTGCTCAGAGTATGATTCTTGGAACAAATTGTTCATGTGTCCCAGTTATCAAAAGCCAACTGTGCCAAGAAAAAACAACAATGCCTCCACAGATAGATTCTTTGCTGAATCATATCCATATGTGTGTGTGTATACATATATGTGTGTATATATGTATGTGTATATATATATGTGTGTGTGTATACATATATATATATCTATATACATATATATTGGTTCATTTTATGTAATTAATTTAGTGGAAATATTTTTTTTAATAAAGAGCCTGAGAGAATGGCGGCAACCACTTAATTACACTGGACTGTTCAAAAATAGGGTCTGGCAATGATCAGAATTTTTTTCTTCACATTTTTATGTTTGAAACAATATATATTTTTTTACATATTCCTGTTGGCAATGACAGCATACATTTGGATTGTATCTGCTTACTTCATGCCTATTAAATAAGCAAATAATGCTCCTTAATCAAAACCATGCCCCTAACCTGTGAACTCTTTTGTCCGTGTTTCTTTTTTATAACAAGACTAACAATCCTGTTTCTACCTCCAGTGTGTCCCAGTGGTCGATTTGCAAAGAACTGTGCTAGTTCCTGCACTTGCACAAACAATGGAACATGTAATCCCATTGATGGATCATGCCAATGCTATCCAGGGTGGATTGGCAGCGACTGCTCTCAATGTGAGTACTGACATATCATTTGAATGTAATGATTATTTTAAAGCGGAAAACAACATACCGATGCATAAAAAGCCGTGAAACATTTTTTGGCAGCACCTCTTTGCACGTGGCTTCATGGAGGGATCGTGAATCTTAAGACAAATATTGTCAGCTTACTATACAATTTATATAGCGTTGTTCATTTCTGGGGACGTATCAGAGCGCTTAACTTTGCTGGCTGCACACCTGAGCCAAAAGGGGATGCAGAGGTGAACGATGACCAAAAGCAAACTCAAAGATTAGGTCTTGGAGGCAGGAGGCAAATTTTGAATTGGGCAGCTTGGCCAAATTGGCCCCAATCTTACCTCTGATTCAGCAAGTTGTGGGTTCAAGCCCTATATTGGGACTTTGAGCTCATAGCAGACTTGGTTGACACACCAGTCGGGTGCAGGATCAGCACTAGTGACCGAAGTTTACAATTCTACATATCTAATCTCTGGAACTTCCTCCCTCGGCCCCTCCAGCTCACCCCTTCTCTGTCCGTCAACAAGTCCCGCCATAAAATTTACCACTTCAATCCTGTCTGTGGTTACCTCTTTCCCTTCTCTCCCTCAAAAAGCTGCATTTTGCCTCCAAAATCAATCCACTTTACAGTATAGCGCTTACTGTGAAAGCGCTTTGAGTCTTCTTGATGACATGATAAGGTGCAAGTATCAGGTGCAAGGGTTATTATTGTACTATTATAACTTTGAAACCGGCCTAAACACAACTCTTCACCTATACTCTCAAGTTCCCTTCCTCCCCTACCCCCATCCCATAGTCAGTTATTTGAAGCCCTCTGAGATATCCTCCAAATGTGAAAGGCGCTATATAAATATAGATTGTTCTTGTTGGTTTCATCAAATGCAAGCATTATTATTATTATTATTAAGATTATGGAATGGCCTGATAAAGGTTCACAAGATTATAAAAGTTAAATAGTTAATAGATCAGTAATGAGAGAGCACACATTTCATGGTAAAGTAAAAGGTTACTTAAGGTGAGGTTACAAAACAATACAGAGTCTGTGAATCATTCTGAAAAGGATTATTTTCAATAAAAATAATGTTCATGCTTGAAAAAGGAGAAGATTAAAAATTGTTCAATAGAGAGTTGGTAGAAACTTGGAAAGTGGGTTTAACCTAAATCACTCATATAGACAAAAAACCAAGGTAAAACTTGTTCAGCCAAGTAATCTATTTCTGTATCGTAACATTTCACATTTCTACATGGCTCCCTCCTCAACATGTAAGGTGCAGTCAGATACAGTTCACATGTATTGGATTGCTGGCTCTGATTCCATCTCCCTGTTTCTTTGTTTTATCAGCTTGTCCTCCTGGGCACTGGGGACCGAACTGTATCCACACCTGTAACTGTCACAATGGAGCTCACTGCAGCGCGTATGATGGGGAATGCAAGTGCACACCTGGGTGGACTGGGCTGTACTGCACTCAAAGTAAGGACTGATACCAACACCATTGGATTACATAGGGAGGTTTCTGGGAATGCAAACAAAGTATATTATTGTCCGCGGCATCTTTTTAATCGCTCGTTGTCCTCAGTGCTTTCTGAAATTTCAAATAGTCTTACCTACAAGAATATTTTGTCTTACATATAAGTGCAAAACAGTAGCTGATACAGGTGGCCATCCCAAAAAATTCCTGTACAAGTACGCATTACACTGTAATGAACTCTCTGTGAGGCACCTTGAGATGTTTAGAAGTGATGAGGTGCTATTGCAAATGCAAAGATAATTATTGTTACCATGTCATTGTTAGCTGATGCCCTTCACTCTCCTTGCATTGCTGCAAGAAAATTTCTGCTGCCATCGAGGTTGGGTGGCCGTGCAGGAACTGTGTGGTGCCTGATGAGTTTTGTGGGGTCTGGATGCATCCAACAAATTATAAGCATGATGTGAAATGTTTGTCACTCGAAGCAAGCCATAAAGTTCTCAGCACGGTATATTGTGCATCGCATGGGAAACCTAATGGTACACATTGCCACACTTTCTGACATGTGCTGCTTTGGCTGTATTGGCCTATACACTGACTGCCTCTCTATGATATGGTGCCAGACTCTCGGGAATGTTACTGAAATCCATCATTCCCTGAAGGCTAAATATACAGATGTTTCTGTTATGATTTTGATCATGGGATTTCCCATTCCAAAGGAGGAATATGACGGGAAATAATGCTATGGTGCATCTTTAAGGTTGGATGTGACAGAAGTGCGGTGGAGAACTGTTGTATGCTGAAGAGATCACAAAAAAAGTGATACTTGGAATCAAGACACAATAGGAAATACATGGTATTTAGGTGTTCAACGTGTTTGTAAAGACTGGTCAAGGTGGAATTAAAGCTCTCAGGACCCAATTTTGACCAGACAAGAAATGGTACTTGGAAATTACTATAGGGCAGTAGCTTCTATAGTACAATAAGTACAATAATGGAGAGATGATATTAGAATGTATTGCATTAAAATTTTTGTTCTGAGTTTGAAAATACTTCTCCCGCCCCCCATCAATTATTTTCCATGTCTCTGTTTTACTGCAGGATGTCCGTTAGGTTATTATGGAAAAGACTGTGCTGAGCTTTGTTACTGCCAAAACGGAGCGGATTGTGACCACATATTAGGCCAGTGCACCTGCCGCATTGGATTTATGGGCAAACACTGTGAACAAAGTAAGTGAAGAATAAACACCATCAGTGTAAAGAAATGACCATGCCTTTCCATTACTATGTCAACACAGTTCATTGCAATTTACAGTTTACGCCTCTGAGGATTTATACCCCTCTCAAAAATGTTTTCATTTTATTTAGATAATCATCATTGTTATTATAATTCACACATTTGATATAGCTTTATTGTTGAGTGTAGTGAATGCAGCAGTCAATTTGCACACAGTAATTCCAAGAGTGTTACAAATTCATTTAGTACCAGTTATTTCTTTGAGCTCATTTTGGGATCTTTGTTTTAAATGGATTTCATCGATAAAAGAATTTGCTTTGCTAACTGTAAAAATGTTACAAGTCACTCTGCCTCCCTGGGACTCATCTCCAAAAATAGATTGTGTGGGAGCAATGTTCCCATGAATGGATGAGATATTTTTTTGAGGAATTGGTTTCCAGAACAGTGTCGAGTTCACATGTGAGTAGTATGAACATAGCAACTACAAATCGAACTGGGCTCACTCCTTACGATCTCTCTTAGCCAGCCCACTGAGCTGCCTAGCAAAGTTCCACAAACTGTGTTTTAATTAAGAAATCTGTCAAGAAATCCTGCAAAATCGACCACTTTGTAACAATCCGATTTGGAAATCTGCACAACCTAAGTCGGAGCAAGTGTTTTCTTCTGTGTGTTAAATAGAAGTGTATAGTTTGACATTAAAATGTGTCACCAACTCAAGTAATATGGAAATAAAAGAGACTCTTTGTACGCAAGAGATACAGAGGGCTCTCAATTCTCTCCTATTCTGGATATGTTCAAATCTTGTTTGTAACAGAGGTCTAAATATAGAGAAGCCTGAACACTAATTGCTCATCTCACCAGCAATGTCAGCTGCCACCTGACTTGATGGGAAACAAATTTAGCTTACACTCATCTTAAAACTTTAAATTACTGTAATTAATTATAGTATAGATGAAACGTTGCCACAACTTTGAGCACTCGCCCTTTTCCCAGTTCCTGCTCAATAGCTCCCAGCTGCGGAAACTTAGAAAAGACAAGTTCAGCCTCTGTTCAAAACATTTTAAATAGGAAACCCGATTCTAAGTATAATGTACTAAATATCCTGTATTTAAGTCATGTTGTGGACTTTTCTTTCCTCGTGCCCTTTGATGTTACTGGTAGTCCATTATATGAAAGGAAAGAGAGTGCTGGAACTTGCTACACTGTGCATTACAAGGAAATGAAATGAATGAGATTTAAAACAAAGAGAGCATATTTTATCCAGTGTTTCTGTCTCTTGTCGGTACAATACAGGAGTCTGACTTGCAGTACTTCTTAATTTGATTGTTTAACAAACAAACTTGTTAGAATTCCCATTGAACAGCCAGAATCATGATCCAGAGGTCAGTTGTGGAGGAGCTCTCCCAGGACGACTGGATTCCAGTTACCAGGAGTCTCGGTTTGTGGGAATCCATATTAAGGAATCTGAGTCAAAGTAAGATTCTGTAGCACTAATAGAAAAGAGAAGGGGGGTTCTCCTAGTGTCCTGCACGACAATCACTTTGCAGCTATTTGTGAGAAATTACTGTGTGAAAATTAAATGCTGCATTCGCCTACAAAATATGGTCACTACACTTTACAGTAAATCCTGTGAAGCGCTGTGAGACATCTGGTTGAAATGAAAGATGGTATATCAAATGCAAGTATTTTATATTGTATTATAGTTATTGTATTGCTGAGGAGAGCAATAGCCGAGTGAGCGAGCGAGTGAGAACCTCGACACGACACCAAGTCTCACAGTACTGGCTCCGTGAGTTGGAGATGGAGTGATAGGTCAATGTACACTCGTGAAGCGAGCAGGTGCTGACTGGAGTCAATCAAGAGAACCTCAGTTTTGTCAACATTGAGGTGTAGAAAGTTAGAACTCCTCCAGAACTTGATGTATGGCAGACAACAAAGCCTACGAATGGCGTCACCAAGAAGGAGCAGTTAGATAATGAAGGGAATACAGGTTAGAGCCTTGAAGAACAATGACAACAGCATTTTTATAGCTCCCTCCAGGCAGTCTCAGAGCACTTAACAGTGGCAGAGCATGACTGCGAGCCTGGGTAGGGGGTGGTGGGGGAGGAATCCGTAAGCATGGTTGAAGAGGAAAGTTTTCAGGCTGATCTTGAAAATGGGGAGGAGTAAAAGGGGAGGCACAAGGGAGGGATTGAGGTGGAGTGTTCCAGAGTTTCGCGGCATAGTGGCTGAAAGTGCTGCCTCTAATGGTGGGGCAGACAGTACGAGGGATGAGCAGGAGGCTGGTGTCAGTCGAGCGGAGGTGAAATGGGGACTGAGGAGGTCAGAGAGATTGTTGTCCTCATGGAGATGCCACAGAGTAAAGTGATTTGCACACAAGTGTGAGGATCTTGAAGTCGATCCATTCGATGATGGGGAACAAGTGGAGCCTGGCCAGAACTGGTGAGATTTGGGTACAGAGTTTTGTCCAGGTGAGTATGTGGACGGTAGGGTCCGTCGATATGGAAATTTTCCGATTTAGATATATCGATGGGCTCATGCGCAGTACGAAAAACCCGAAAATATCGATATTTCGGTATATCTCGATATGAGCCCATCGATATATCTAAATCGGAAAATTTCCATATCGACGGATCCTATGTCCCACCTGCCTGGCAGATGAATAGTAAAGATCGCATGTCACTTTTTTAAAAGAGAAAGAGATTTTCTCCAGTTATCTGGCAAACGTTACCCAGATAAAAAGATTTGTCTCTTCGTGGCTGATTTTTGGGATGTTGTGTGCAAATTGTCTGCCTTGTTCACCGATAAACACCATTACTACATTTTACAGTAAATCATGAGAAGCTCTGAGATGTTTCAACGAGAAAATAAAATACTATATCAAATGGACTGATTATTATAATTGGGCAGTTGTTGTCAATATCCCTGGGCTAGAGAAAGGAAAATGCTGCCAGCGTTTCTTCTCTTAAACACATCATGTTGATCTCTTAAAAAGTATGCACCAATACAGCTGTATCTTTTTTGGTCCTTTAACTAACTGATGCTTTTGTACTAGATTTGTACATGAAAAATAGCAACTTTGATGAGTTATCAAAGGTCAGCGGATGCCTGTGGAACTGTACTTTTGCATGAGTCAGTGCCTTCTGGGAGGGTAGGATGAAGAGTTTAAAAGGCTTTTAAAATCCCTTCTTTAGTACTCTTTGATCTTCAATGCATTCGGAGTGCGCAAGCGCTTTCCGGGTGCGCGCGCATTCGGGGCCTATCTCCTCAGGAAGTAAATATCTTTCTCTCTCTGTGTCTCTCACTCTCTCCATCTCTGAGTTTTTCTGTCTGTGTCTCTGTGTCTCTCTCACATGCCTCCCATCTCCATCTATCTGTATATTATCACAACCACCCCATCTCTCCCCCCACCCCCACCCCACCGACTCTCTCTCCCTCCCCCCCCCCCCCCAGCCGTCTCTCTCCCCCCCCCAGCCGTCTCTCTCCCCCCCCCAGCCGTCTCTCTCCCCCCCCACCACCCACTCCAGCCGTCTCTTTCCCCCCCCACCCTCCGCCGTTTCTCTCTCCTTCCCCCCAGCCGTCTCTCTCCCCCTTCCCCTCCCCAGCCGTCTCTCTCTCCCTCCCCCCCAGCCGTCTCTCTCCCCCTCTCCCCCCAGCTGTCTCTCTCCCCCTCCACCGACCGCCCCCAGCCATCTCTCTCCCCCTCACCACCCCACCCCCCCAGGCGTCTCTCTCCCCCCCCACCCCTTGTATACCTGTATATTGTATTCGAGGACTATGAATACAATATGGCGGCTTTGCACCTCGGTCTGTGCATTGTGTATAGAGATGAGCATTCTGGTTCTTGTAGTTCAGTGTGCGGCATTCCAATTTTTTACCTCGTTCGATATATCGATATTTTTAAAATGCGTATATCGGCGTATCGATATGAAAATTATATCGGGTTTTAGCGATATATCGATATATCGCCGGACCCTAGTGGACGGCAGAGTTCTGAATGAGCTGGATCTGAAAAGCCATTGGATGAGGCAAAGTGAAGATGCTTGGACAGGAAATCAGGAATGGACAGAGCCTGAGATGGAGTAGGAAGGGGACATAATAGATAAGGGGACTGGTCAACAGCATCGATGGCAGAAAGATGGAGGAGGAAACAGATGCAAAGGGAGACCTGGTCACAGATGAAAGGAATATTGTTGGCGACATTAACTATGGCAGCCTTGGTGCTGTGGCCCTGAAGGAAAGCACATGGGACTATGAAGAACAATTACCTGAAAGAAAATACTATTTAATGAGTTTTTTTCTGTTAAAAAAATATTGTATGTAGCTAGTGCTCAAAACTTGCCTTTACTACACTTTCAGTTGTAGTGTTGCTCTCTCTTGTGGTATTATGGTGAACTGCACCTATGACTAGTTTTGAGTTTGAAGGACAGAATTATTTTCAGGAACAATATTGTACTTAATTACAATATTGTTCCTAAAATGACATTAGTCAAGCATATTTATGTAAATACAACAACGTCACGTTTTTCACAGTACAGCATAAAGTGGATCTTCATATGTTACCAAACACCTTCACATGGTACCAAGTAAAATAATAATCCTAGTACTGTACCTGTATTTGAAATAATGTCTTTCATGTCAGGAGACAGTTTCAATGTGCTTCATAGGATATTCCGTAAAGTGGAGTGACTATATTTTGTTGGCAAAAGTGGCAGCAAATTTGCGAACAGTAATGTAATTTATTTGTTCACTTTTCGAATAGTGCCATGAGATCTTTAATATCCACTTAAAGAGGGAGACAGGACTTTGGTTTAATGCCTCATCAAAAGGATCACATTTCCAACAATGTAGCACGCCCCCAGCTCTGCACTGGAATGTCAGCCTAGACTGGATGAGATTCAAGTACTGATGGGGGCCTTAAACTCACAACCGTTGTTGATGCAACAAAAAACACAAGCTCACTAAAACATTTGTAAATCTGGGTGTGATAGTAAGGAAGGTTAACAGATTGGATACACAGTATTTTTATTTGATCAATTTAATACAGATCACATTAATGACAGTCAACTACAAATAGTGGAGACCTCCTGCAATGATTCATATCATGATTTGTCAGCCAAAACAGTCAAGGTTGTGGGTTGAAGCCCCACATCGGGACTCACAGAGTCATATAATTGAAGATGACACTGCAATGCAGTGCTGCGTGTGTTGCATTGTTGGTGGGGATGTCCCGGATAAAAAGTTGAATCATGATTATCACTATTTAGGTGGACATGAAAGATCCCATGACACTATTCGAAATGAGGAGGTGAGTTTCTCCCGATATCCTGGCCAACAATTCCCTGGCCAACAATTGGTCATTTTCTCATGCCTGTTTGTGAGACATTGCTGAGTGCAATTGGGCTACTGCATTCGCCTATAAACACAGTCACTTCACTTCACAGTAAATCCTGTGAAGCACGTTGGGACGTCTTCCTGATGTGAAAGGAGCTATACCACATACAAACAATATTATTAGCGTTGATTATGTCACTTAAGAAAGTTTAATGTTGTGACTGGAGGATGGTAGGATGGGCATTCTGTAAAGATGAGATCAAATGCACTGAAGACCCTTCTATGATTCTGTCATTCGTATTATATATCATAAGCTGACCACATGCCTTAATGTCTTACAGAATGTCTCTCAAGTACCTATGGCTATGGCTGTCGTCAGGTGTGTGACTGTCTAAACAACTCAACGTGTGACCATATTAAAGGGACTTGTTACTGCAGTCCAGGGTGGAAGGGTGCACGGTGTGACCAAGGTAATTTTAAGCAAACTTGTTCATTTTGGTCTCTGGAACCACTTTCCTGCTCTTCCCCTGTGCCTAATGAATGCCCAGTGTGCAGGAGGACTGGGACTATTGTTGAAAGACACCAATGCAAGTGCACATTTTGGTGCTTGTGTTTGTGTAGAACTTGTTTTTGATTTGTCATAGGTGCCGAAATGTTTACAACCACAAAATTAAATGTAATTACAAAAGGTTAATGCCATATTGTACATTGTAGAAAATTAGGCCATTATTATAATGATCAGTGTATCATCAGTGAGAGATCTCCACTCCAGCACATTGGGAATGGTATGTGTGTTTGTGTGTGGTGGGGGTGTGGCGGGAGAGGCACATTGTCACGCTTATCTTTCTAAGCTAATGTGTTCAGTTTAGAATTGGAATTGAGTTTAGCTTGGAGAAGGAACTACTTAACCAACATGTTAGAAAAAAAAAGCTCTATTTTTTATCCATGTCCAATATTATTTCTTCCATGTGCAGCTGGTGTTATAATTGTGGGAAACCTCAATAGCTTCAGTCGGACCAGCACTGCTGTTCCTGCTGATTCTCACCAGATTGGAGCCACGGTGGGAATTGTCGTTCTTGTCCTGATTGTTCTCTTCCTGCTGGGAATGTTCATCATATACAGATGGAGACAGAAGGGCAAGGAGACCAACATGGCCGCTGTTACATACACACCTGCACTCAGGGTTATGAACACAGATTACACAGTCTCAGGTGAGAACCTCATTGAGTTACAGAATCATAATAATTGAGTTTGCACCAGCTCTTAAGAGCAAACTGTTCTTTCACTGTCTTGCCCTATCCCCATATACTTTCAAGCATCTTAATCTTCCAGTACTAGTCTAAAGGTCTGAAGAGTCAAAGCTCACTCGGTGGCTATCACGAACTATGAACTGTAAAGCAATTTCTTATATTCTGCATTTTGCCCACAAAATATGCAGTCAATCCACTTTACAGTGTATCCTGTGAAGCGCTTCGAAACATCTCGATGACATGATAAGACTCTATATCAAATGCAGGGACTATTATTGTTATTTCTCAACAGTTGTTCAACTTATTCTTTTTGCAGAGAATATGCCACAGGGTAATGTTGGAAACGGAAACAGTCACTATTTCTCCAATCCCAGCTATCACACATTGGCACAGTGTGGGGGACCGCATCATAGCAACAACTGTGAACGTGGTATATCAGGAAAGGTAAAAAGAAACAAATGAAATTATGGGTATTTATACTGCACGTTTGGTGATGAATTGTTGTGGGTCTGTCATACTTGAAACATGAAATGGCAGGTGGAGGGGGGCGGCTGGGGGCTGAGGAGGTCAAGGCATCACAATTGCCCTGGAGGCCTGCTGCTATTAGAACCTGGAGTCTGGAGGAGAGGAGATAGGCACAGGAACATTTTAATTCACACCTACACAGTATAAAGGCCATACATATCAATGGGGACTCACCCCCACACTGTGCCTTGCTAACCACATTGTAACTAATTAGTTTCTGAAAAGAAATCTAACTGAATAACTACAAAACTCGCAGAATAGTTAAAAAAAAATGTTGAGGGGTAGAATGTCATCCTCCATACTGGAAGATGGATATAGCATTGATGAAAAGAGTACTGTGTAGGTTTATAAGGATGATGCCAAGGCTGGCAGGTTACTGCTGTCAGGATAGACTGTGTAGGTTGAGTTTTCCTTCACTGGAGAACGTTTAAAGGGTGACCTTATAGAAGTGTTTAAGATTATAAAAATATCCGATAAAGTTAACATAAATAGGTTGTTTCCACTGGGGTAGCCAGGGGATCCAAACAATAAGGTAGTAATTATGGGACCAAAAAGAGAATTTAGGAGAAACTACTTCAGGCAGAAAGGAGTGAGTTTGTCGAACAAGTTGCCTCAAGCTTTGATTGAATCAGAAAGTTTCAAGATGCATTCACGAGTAAGGTAGTCCTTTGTGTGAGGGAAATGGGTATAGAAGGGTATGAGAGGGATCTTTGTAAATCTTTGTAAAGTTGGCAATGGTTAATCTGAAGTTTTCTGATTGCATAGGAAGATTGTTATGTCGTGTATAGGGGTACACATAGGAGTAGGGAAGCAGTAAGAAGAGCCATTATCAGGCTGGAAGAAGGATGTAAATTAATATTGTACACATTTAATTTTAATCACTAGACAAAAAACAATCAATTGTTTGTAAACATCAAAAACCTGAAGAGCCAAGGGAAACCAAGCCCGTGTATGGATTACACAGCAACTCTGCCAGCGGACTGGAAGCAAGGAGGCTATCCCAATGATTTAGGTATTGTTTTTCATTTTTGTGAAAATATTACGAATGAATGAAAATGTAATCCAAATTTAGAAGATAATTTCTGTTAGATTCATTTTATACACACAAATAAGGGGCCTTAGTTGTAGGATTTCTTAACTGGATTTTTTTAAATTGAGGATGCTAAATTGTACGAATGGGAATGTGTTCTGGTAATGGAAGTACATTGCCCCGACCCAAGGGGATCTCCAATTTTGGAGAATGCATGGATGAGAATTTTTATTTTGGAATTCAAATTAAATAGTGCCACAAATTAGACTGGAAAACTGGTGGTGAGGGGGGAACGGGTCACCTCATTTGACAACAACAGTGCTGCTAGTTTGAAGTTACATAGCACCTTACATGATCTACTTGTTTCGCTGCTGAAAGAGAGAATGGAGTGAGAATGGGAGGGTCAGTAGGAGAGATGGTTAGTGATGTAGAAGAGCCTGTTAGGCTGATCTTGGAATAGATGGAAGATTTTCTGAGGAGAGGGAGAGGCGAGAAATGTTGGTGTGATCCAGCCAGACCCAGTGGTGGATCATGAGGCTAGATTTGAGCCAGATGTAAGATGTTTAAGATCCCATCATTGGATCTGGTTGGAACACACCAAACAAGGGATGTAGATTTTAGTGAGTGGAGGCGACTGTTTTACCAAGGAACATGTGGAGATGAGATGCAGTTTGGGATTGATATGGGAGAGATCGTTGAGGGTGGCAGTGAGTGCAGAATTGAGTGCATTGTGGTCAGACTAGACTACCATATACTTATTGTTAATAACCAGTAATCATTTCTGCATAATGGGATTTCCTATTATAAAGAGATAACAACAAGACTGCTGTTTTCAGGTAAATAGCATCTGCTAGATCCTTGTCTCTGTTTGCACCTTCTGGGCAATCAGACATAGGAGGGAAGATATCTGAAAAATTATCAGCAACATCTTAAATTTAGGTGGAATGATTGGATTTTCAAAGCTTGCTAATTGTTCTTTTTTTATAAAAATAAAGTTGCTCACTTAAAATGTTGAATTTTTTAAAAACATTTTTTATCTTTTCATTTCAAAAAAATGGAATCATCCAAAATGGCCTAAAACTGAATACAGCAAAGCCTTTATTATCGGGCACCCTCGGCCTGACTGGTGCCGGTTAATCAAATATGCCGGATAGTCGAGTGGCAGGTTGCCGAAAATCGAACAAAAAAAAAATTCTTATTTTAAAGCATACCATATTAATAATAGACTAAATAATAACAGAATATTGTATGGATACTTTCCAATAAAGCATTCCAGCACACTCGGTAAAATGATCGGTTAAAAAAAGCATTCCAGCGATCGGTAAGTTTAATAAAGTGCGCATGCATGCACAAATTGAGCATACCGCGAGTGTCCCAGATGGCTAAGGTATGAGATCGGGTTGCTGGAATGCTAAATTGTATTGGGAGATACTAATTGGTTGCGTTTGCCGATTGGTTGGATACCGGATAAACAAGGTTTTACTGTAATGAGATGATTTCATTCAGCCTTTCATCTGCCTGTAGATAAACGCCTTGCTATCCCATCAGATTTCCATTGTCAATGTCTCACCTATTACATGCCATGTATCAGTTAACAAAATGACAAGTAGTCGATTTAAAAAGTTATTAACTTTCTTTTTAAAACAAATCTATGTATATTACAGGTGCTTTTGGCATTGACCGAGGATATGTTGGAAAATCTCTTAAAGGTAACGGTGTTACATGATTTGTGTGTAGTCCAATCTTATAATCCTTCTGTCATCAATATCCACAGATTATTTTAGTTGGGAACGCAATGCTGGATGGTAAATTAGGTTCCTACAGTAGGCAATGGGGCCTCTTCTGTGCCAGGTGTAAATAAATATATGGGCAAACAGCGAATAACTAGTGCAGTTCAGTAGTGCAATTAATTACCATTGGAAAGGAATAGGATTGTTTAAAAGGATAATAATCAGACACAGGTAATGGAGGTATAAAGAGATATGTTGAAAAGAGAATTGGAATTAAAAGATGTCTAATAAACTGTCTAATAAACTGGGGGTTTAAGAGTTGAATGGTCTCCTCCTGTTTCCATAGGTTCCTATGACTGGTTATCAAGTACTGTACTTTGTTAATGTTTTGCATCGGTTGCTAATGACATAATTGAGGGCCTGCAAACTCGAAACATGTCATGCTGTCTCATGGGAGACTCCATTCCAATGGCATTTACTTACACAGCAGAGTATGTAGTATATACAGTAGACAGTGTATATATATATACGGGAATCATGTTAAGATGTTAAGTAACAGTAATAATGTCAATCAGTGGTCAGGAATAACTTTATCACTATAATATTAGGGTTTCTTACAGTATCAACGTCTGGAACCTCAAATGCCCTCCCAAAACTGGACAGCCTGGGAAACACAGAATAGATAGAACAGTATCAGTATGCATTCCTTGTGTAGCTGGCTTTGGACACATAATCTGCTTAAAAATTAAATATGATTTCTTTTAAAAAAAACATCTCTGCTTTAATGTTGATTTGCACGTTGCCCTATATTGAAGAGTGTTGTAGGAATGTAATTTGTTGTTGATGTTGCTTACCTTTATACTGTTTTTAATTTCATAGATCTAGTGAAGAGTTCGGGATGCAGTTCCAGCAACTGTTCACTGAACAGCACTGAGAACCCTTACGCTACCATCAAAGACCCTCCAGTCTTCACATCTAAAAACTCTGAATGTGGCTACGTTGAGATGAAGTCTCCAGCTCGCAGAGATTCACCTTATGCTGAAATTGGGAACTCTGCCTCGGCCACTAAAAACGTCTATGAAGTTGGTATGTGTGACTTTATCGCTGTGAATTATAGGTACCAGCTCGATACAACTGGTCATATTACTGTCGTTGGGCGACAAGGTTGTTGGTTCAGGGTTCACCTGGTCTATACTGACCTTCCAGTGTAGCAATGTGGAGCTTTGAATTGTTGGCGATGCCATCTAATTTTTTCAAATGAGAAGTTAAACTGAGGTCCCAATAGGTAGAAATTTAAGATCCCATTCCACTGTTTGAAAAGAGAACGGAGTTTGTTCCAGATTTGTCTAGCAATGCTGCAATCTTCTTAATAAAAGTAGGGTAAATTCCTGATAACTCATCACTCCAAGGGGAAAGGGCTCAGTGATGAATTATCCAGAGTGGCAACTTAGGTTTATGTACCAATACATAAATAAATGCGGCCAGGATATTGACAGCATGATAATTTAAGTAGCAGTTACAAATTAAGCCAGGGTCGAGTTATCAGGAATTTAATGTAATAATAATCCTTGCATTTGACGTAGTGCCTTCTCAAAATGCTTCAGAGGATTTTTACTGTAAAGTGTAGTGACTTTGTATTTTGCAGATGAAAATGTACATTCAGCACTTATCTCATGGCTGTTTGTGGGGCCTTCCGCAAGTAGCTGAGGCATTAACAGTCACTACACGTGACTCTATTAACAAACGCTTTTTGAAGTGCTTCTTCATATTGGTTCAGACATCCTTATATGGCCTAAGTTTGGAATGCTAGAGACATTGAGATCTGAGTGTTGGTCTTCAGTGTCATTCAAACCATCTTCTGCTCAATATCAATGTGATGGTTTTTCTGGCATTTTCCAGACCGAGTGTCACAGCTTTGGAAATTATCAGGATCTAGGAATGTTCCTTCAGATCTACTTATCTATTTTGTGTTATGGAATTCTTTTTTATTGTTTCATTGGTCTCAATTCTGTTGGAAATGTTTGGTTCTTCAAATTTCTGAATGTTTCTCCCGACACCACAGGATAACAAACATTTGCATGCATTTATTCTGTTTCCAGAGCCGACTGTAAGTGTTGTGCAAGGAACGTTCAACAGCAACAATGTGACCTTTGCCCAGAGCCCATACGACCTTCCCAAGAACAGTCACATTCCATGCCATTACGACTTGCTTCCTGCTCGAAACAGCCCTCCGTCATCACAGAAAACAAACAGCATTGAATGAGTTAACAGGCTGCAAGTTGCTTCTGGTGGACTGTTCAGTTTTGACTGCTATCTGGGGATGTCTGAAGGATCTGACCAACACCTTGGCAACTCTTTTTTTCTTGCTGACTGTGTTTCGAGCAAGATTAAACAGCAGAGTTATGCTGATGTACAAGTGAATATGCAGGCAATTTTGAAGACATCACATCACACAGAGCCTGAAGAGATCCCATTCAAAAGTTTTTTTTTGTCACTTCTTTTTTTAAAAACAAACACAAATTAACTGTTCACAGGGACTAATATTGAACCCAGTGAGTGAATATACAGGTACATGGAATTACAGTACTGTACTTGGGCATTCAAGATAAATATTGTGTCGTATTTTTTAAGTTGCAAAAAAAATTGTCATGGAAGAATGGAATGAGCCATTGCTTTTCATTCAACTAACAACCTTACAGTTCATCAAAATCCCACAAGTACCTTATAATCATTCCATGTGTAAGGCATTAACGCACGGTGCCAAGTATTGTTAATCATTTCTTAAAAGTAGGTAGCTAAATATATTTTAGTTGTGAATAATTTGTATAGAAACGTTTTGGCTTGCTGAGTCGAAAAGACAGGAGTAAAGTGGGCAATAAGAAAATGGGAAAAGGTGGCTGTAGCTGATTCTAAATGATTCTATGGGTGCTTCAATTTAAGTGCAAAGCAGTTTCCAAAATGAAGACTGTTATTACATTTACAGACCACAACCACATGCCTTCTGTAGTCTTTTTCCACTGCAAGCTTTTTGTAAAATAAAGATACTATGCTTAAGCTGGTCTTGTGCATCACAAAATAAATTTGTAAAGATAGCAGTATTTTTGAATAACCATCCGCGTTTTCAACTGCGTTTCTCTGCAGTCTTATTACTTTTGCTCTTGCTTTTTATATTCAATTCTGTATTCGAATTAATGCTCGTGTACATTTTTTTTATTATTCCTTTTTTTCTTAGGAAATAGCCTCAGCGTACTGAGTCATTACTAGTCCCTTGCATAATACATTGTACATACGGTAGATGAAAAACAGCTTAAACAGACTGACAAGTGGTGCTTGGTAATGAACTGTTTTAAAAAAAAAACTGTACAGAAAGAAAGATCTTGCCCTGTCAGTAATAATAATTTGTGAGTGCTGTTGTACTATAGCTGTACTGCATTGTGATATTAAACATACCGTCCCAAGTTTTGTCTAGTTAACCAATGGCCTTTTTTTCTACATTAGTTATGGATTTTTTTTCTCAATCCATTTTGAAAATAACAGAAATACCTGAAGTGTATTGTACTTGTTCATTTAGACCTCTATCCCAAATGAAAATTGCTGTTCATCAAAAAACCATTGCTAAAGTTATCATCTTCCCTTTTTCCTTAAGAATTATTTCTGCTACTTTTCACGCTTAGAATGTTTGCAACGTGCTTTCTAATAAAAATTCTCTTAAAAAGAATATGCTTTCCATTTTGTTTTTCTATGTACTACTTTGCTTTTACATGTTGGTTTTACAATTCACAAATTTCAACATTAGTATCCTTTAAAACATATGGAATATAGTGTGCGTTTTTTGTGTAAAAATGCAATGATTTAAAATCAAAATAAAACTATAATTGATTAAATTAAAGATTTATACCAATAGTATGTTATGGAATCTTATCAGTCTCAAAACACTTTCCATTTAACACTCAGCTATAATTACTGTCCCTCATTTAATTACTTAATGTCTCAAAGCACTTTACGGAGTTTTCTATATACAGTACTGTATTGTTGTGAGTGTATTTCTAGGCAGACAAATTTGCACACAACAATGACTCAAAAACAGCCATGAAGTGAATGACCGTTGTTTGGTTCCTGCTGGCTTGTTGAGCTGGACACCGAGAGAAACTCCCATCATTCTCTTTTTGAGAAGATGTCAAGGATTTTAATGTGCACCTGAACAAGTAAATGAAAGTTTAACATTTAATTCAAAGGAAAGCACTTCCAACAGTGCAACGTCCCTCCAGTCTGCTCTATATCGGAGTGTCAACCGAAATTGTGATCTTAAAGGCTCGACCTGGATCTTGAACTCCCAACTCTTTGAGGTGTTGAGGCAAGCATTATATCAGCTGGGTGATGTGACATTTATTGGTTCCTATACTGGTATAATTTTGTTGTTGTGGTTTAAATTGAGTTGTCAGTGGGGTCAATGTAATGTGAGTATGCAATCAGTGAGTAAATATGTTGCTTCTTTGAGTTGATGAATGAATGCCGGGTCAATCAGTGGACAGGTTCTTGCTTCAGTGATTTTCAGTACTGTTTGTAGAGGTAACTGATTGCTTCTTTCAATTCATTTGGGAGCGATGGGAGTCAGTGAGTAGATCTTCATTTGGGAAGAGTTAAGGTTGTGGACATAATTATGGGAGGGGGCGTTCGTCTTTTAAATGAAGTAAGGGAGGAATTAGTGCTGGGACTTTGTCTTGTTAATAGATGTGAGGGTTGTGGCTTCATGGTGTTGTCCTTCAAAGAGGTGAGAGAGGCAGAGGAACAAAGCTGGGATGCTTTTCCTGTTTAGTAGTTGTCAAGGCTGCTGTGTTTCGCCCAAAATATAGTCGATTCATTTTATAGTATATTCTGTAAAGCACTTTGAGATGTCTTGAAGATGTGATAAGGTGCTATATCAAATGCAAGGATTCTTATTATTATAAGGCTGACTTTTCAGCGCAGTGGTGGGCATTTTATTATGGAGGAGCCATCCTTCAGATGAGATGGTAACCAAAGCTACATCTGCCTGTTTAAGTGGGCATTAAAGATTCCATTGGCACAATTTGAAAAGAGATATAAGTTTCTCTTACCAACAAATGTTTCTGCTGTGCTCAAAACTGGGCATGGCAAATAGACAATCACTACACTTTGTCATTTGAAATATAAGATTTATTATTAATAACTGTACATACAGTATATCAAAATATATAATAATCCTTGCATTTGATACAGCAGTTTTCACATCTTCTAGACGTCTCAAAGCGCTTCACAGAAAATATATTGTAAAGTGAATTGACCATATTTTGAGGGTGAAACACATCAAACCAATTGCACACAGCAGTGTCCCACAAACAGTTAAGGGTTCAAATAACCAATGAATTATTAGGGTTTTTTTTAGGGATTATTATCAGGCATGTGGAGTAAGGAAACTTGCCCACGGTTTTGCTCCGACCTGACTGGAATTGAATCCAGCTCTCTCGCTTGTAAGGCGAATGCTCTATCCACTGAGCTACAGGACATCCAATAAATATTTTAATATACATATTTACATATTTAAGCATAAACTTAAAATAATATCTAAACCTAAAATATGGATAAGCTGTTGTGTGAATCAGAATGTAAGGATGATGATGTGGGTGCTGGGTGGTGGGGGCGGTGGGGACCACACCACGCGTTGCCCTTTTAAGAAAGCGCTGGGCCTGAAGCGACGTGGCAGCTGGTGACGTATGTGCGGCCTCGAGCCCGAGAGACCAAAACCGACACAGAGAGGGTGAGAGACACATATACACACACAGAGGGTGAGAGACACATACACACACACAGAGGGTGAGAGACACATATACACACACACAGAGGGTGAGAGACACATATACACACACACAGAGGGTGAGAGACACACACAGAGAGAGACACACACCCCAGACTCACACAGACAGAGAGAGACACAGACAGACAGAGAAGGTGAGAGACACAGACACACACACATACACAGACACAGAGAGATACACACACAAATAGACAGAGAGGGTGAGACACACCGACGCACAGAGACAGACACACAGATAGACAGACACACACACAGACAGACACACACACACAGACACACACACACACACACACACACAGACAGACACACAGAGAGGGTGAGAGACACTGACACACAGACAGACACACACAGAGGGACAGACACAGACACACAGACAGACACACACAGAGGGACAGACACACAGACAGGCACACAGAGAGGGTGAGAGACACTGACACACAGACAGACACACAGACAGGCACACAGAGAGGGTGAGAGACACTGACACACAGACAGACACACAGACAGGCACACAGAGAGGGTGAGAGACACTGACACACAGACAGACACACACAGAGGGACAGACACAGACACACAGACAGACACACACAGAGGGACAGACACACAGACAGGCACACAGAGAGGGTGAGAGACACTGACACACAGACAGACACACAGACAGGCACACAGAGAGGGTGAGAGACACTGACACACAGACAGACACACAGACAGACACACAGAGAGGGTGAGAGACACTGACACACAGACAGACACACAGACAGACACACAGAGAGGGTGAGAGACACCGACGCACAAAGAGGGACAGACACACACACACACAGATAGACAGACAGACACACAGATACACACACACAGACACAGACACAGATAGACAGACAGGGTGAGAGACACCGACACACACAGAGAGACACACACACACAGATAGCGATACACACACAGACAGACACACACACAGACCGACACACAGAGAGGGTGAGAGACACACACACATACAGACCGACACACAGAGAGGGTGAGAGACACACACACAGATCAACACGCAGAGAGGATGAGAGACACACATACAGACCGACACACAGAGAGGGTGAGAGACACACACACAGATCAACACGCAGAGAGGATGAGAGACACACACACAGGCCGACACGCAGAGAGGATGAGAGACACACACACAGAGTATCAGACACACACAGAGAGACCGACAGAGAGAGGGTGAGATACACCGACACAGAGAGTGAGACACAGAGGGTGAGAGACACCGACACACACACACAGAGAGGGTGAAAGACAGATAGAGAGGGTGAGACAGACAGAGAGACACACACAGAGAGACAGACATAGAGACAGACATAGAGACCGACACAGAGAGGGTGAGAGACACACACAGACACAGAGAGACAGACACAGAGAGGGAGAGAGACACAAACAGACACAGAGAGACAGACATAGAGACAGACATAGAGACCGACACAGAGAGGGTGAGAGACACACACAGACACAGAGAGACAGACACAGAGAGGGAGAGAGACACAAACAGACACAGAGAGACAGACACAGAGAGGGTGAGAGAGAGAGACATACACACACACAGCCACAGAGAGACCGATATAGAGAGGGTGAGAGACAGATACACACACACAGACTTAGAATGAGAAAGGGTGGGTGGGTTGGAGAGAGAGGGTGGGAGTGTGTGGGAGAGAATGGGAAAGAGTGCGTGTGGGAGCTTATGAGAAAGAGGGTGACAGTGTGAGACAGAGGGAGGGAGAGAGTGGGTGGGGGGGGGGAAATGAGTGAGGATGTGAGTGGGGGGAGGTTAACATGAGAGGAGGGGGGGTAGTTAGCGTGAGAGGAGGGGGGAGTGAGCGTGAGGAGGGGTGAGAGTGAGAGGAGTGGGGTGAGCATAAGAAGAGTGTGGGGGTGAGTGTGAGGAAGGTGGGGGTGTGCATGAGAGGAGGGGGGATGTGAGCGCGAGAGTGGGGGTGAGCGTTAGAGGAGGGAGATGTGGGTGGACACGAGAATGTGGCGGGAGGGGTGGAGTTGTGTACATGTGGTTGGGAGAGAGAGAGTGAGTACCGTATGTTTGAGTGAGTGAGAGACAGAGAGGGGTTAGTGTGTGATGGTGATTGTGTGTGAGAGCGGTCGGTATGTAAGAATTAGGAGCAGGAGTAGGCCATTCAGCCCCTCGAGCCTGGCCCTAGCCTGCCCCGTACATGCTGACTGATCCCTGGGCTCTGGTGGTGTGAGGGATGCTGCATAAGTAAATGCCAGTTGGTATTGATGGTGATGTCCATGATGACAGTTGTGGTGTCCATTGGATTATGTTGAGGTTAGATGTCCCGGAGCCCAGTGTGATGTGTGTGTGGAGGAGGGAGGGCAAGTGGACGTGGCAGCGTTGCCAGTCCAAGGCCTTGATGCAGACACAAACTGAGCTCTGCCATGCAGCTGCAGTTCGCATTTCCCTCATGCCCAACTTTGTAACTTGTGCTGTACAGGGAGTTGTCTGATCACGGTTTTTAACTTGACACTACAAGTTGGGTCCCTCTGTTCCCAACCTTCAAAACCCACCTCTCTTTTTGGAATCTTATCCCCCCACCACCCTCCCAGCTTGGCTCCCATTTTCGGGCATCTTCCCGACACAAAAAAGCGCACTATAGAAATAGAAACTATTACTCCTGTTGTTCGTAATATATAAGTTGTTGTTGAGTAATTTGGGTCCTTTTCGTACAATTAGAATAATCAGTTGAGTGCTCCTGCTTGGGAACTATCGATGTGGCACATTAAATGGCCTGCCAGCTCACCAGGGAAGGTGTGGCTTATATTTTGTAGTTTGTGTTTTGAATAAGAATCTTTGGATGTGCTCCATATTACACATGTTAATGTCTTCACATGTTAAACATTTGGTTTAATGCAGTTCGACTCCACGTAAAGACAGCAGCTTCCTCCAATTGGATATTTCGATGATTGATTTATGGGTAATTTCTGCTGAAACTTGACAAAGCATTTACCTAAGGTTATTGTTTTGCTTGAGATTGATGGAGTCATGTGCTCTGCAAGTTTTGGGTTTGGTTTTTCAAGTTGTTTTTGAAACTGAAGAGGTTGAAGAAATAAGCAGATATTTATTTTCTGTTAACTACCTGCAAGTTCATTTATTTTACTCTTAGCACTGCTTAGATTTATCAAAGATGTAAATTATTTTCTTCTATAGTTTTTATAACTTTCATTTGTTCTGTTAGATTTGTGGGTGTACATATTATGCATTATATGTACATACTCTTGATCATAATCCTTGCATTTGATATAGCCCCTTATCAGATCATTGAATGCTACAAAGCACTTCACCAAATATACCATAAAGTGATTTGACTATTTTGTGGGTGAAAAAAAATAGTGCTGTGAATGCAATTTGTTTTTGTGCAAAATTAGATTATTTGTTCCTATTACTAATGGAATTGCTTTGCATCAAATTTGTGAAGGATTGTAAAAGCTTAACATTCTTAAGGATTATAATCAATTTGATGTATAGATTTACTCCCATGATACTAGCAAAGCATGTTCTTAAATATGAATAGAGTATGAATTGTGTATCAAAGCTGAGCTATTGGTAGCTGTGGGAATCTTACCATGCAGTATTCTACCAGACAGTCAGGTTGAAACGTTTAGGAACTGTCAATATTATTGTCTCAGAGTATTTCCTTGTGCATGTTGGGCTGCAAATCCTACATGATTTTTGCAAGGAAATTGGAATCAAAACTCTTACCACAAGGCTTAGCAACTGCAGAAGATGGGATATGGAGCACTCCGTCTCTGGTCTAGGAATGGACTAAAACTGTGGCTTTCAAACTTTTTCGCACTACACCCCCTCCCCCATTCTTGGCTTCATATACCATGAATATGAAGTTATCCCGTGCCACCATCTTGTCTCATCAAGAGCTTGTCTTCACCAAAGTCTCTTCTCCACAGGCTGGTTAGTGACTGATATTTCAATTGGAGGGAACAGGACAAACAAAATTTTAAGATGCCAGTAATTTGATACTAATTGTAACCCAGTAATCTGTTACTTGGACGAGAAGATTGAACTTGTAAAACAATATTTTAACATACTGTATTGACCCAGGAGTTGGGAGCAGCTGTTAAGTTGCACACAGTATGTGCAAACAAAGTAACTGGATTATTTGAAACAAAAACAAATTCGCTGGGAACACTCAGCAGGTCAGGCTGCATCTATGGAGAAAGGAAAAGTGAGTCAACATTTCGGGTCCACAACCCTTCGTTAGAACTACCAGTGTTCCCAGCGACTTCTGTTTTTGTTTCGGATTTCCAGCATATGCAGTATTTTGCCTTTTTAACTAGATTATTTTCTGTTTCAAGGCGGTAGTTGAATTCCATAGCAGTTCTTGCCCTCATACATTCAAAGTTGCACAATGGAAGATTGTTGTTAAAATAAGAGCATTCCTCAAATTTCAATAATCACACAGTCTGAAACAGGGCTGGAAACTCCTCATTTATTATGCTATTTTGAACTTGGTGGGATCACTATGCCTCAGTTTATTTGGGAGAGCCTTGTGAAACTAATATCATTGAGGGATTTAAATTGAGAAATTTTCAGAATAAATACTGCATTTCTTATTTGCAGTGGGTGTCTCTCAGTGTTTGAGTCAATTTTGACTTTACTTTGGGGCTTCTGAGTCTGTAATGGGGTTGGTGTCCAAGCAAGAATTCAGATTCCAATCCTTTTGCAAATCTCATGAATTGTATCCTAAAGACTTAAGTTTTCTGAAGACTATGTTTTCCATGCGTTACCATCCATCTCACTCTTAATGGTAAGAAACTAGTAGTAATAATAAAATAGTAGATCAATAAATAGATCAGGATCATTGTCGATACTGATCTGTTATCTCCAAACAGTGATTTATGGTCAGTTGGTGTAGCAGCATTTATTTTATTATGAGTAGATAACTGGAGTGAGTTGAGGAAATGGCTCTCCTACCAGCTCCTGGTATTCAGATAATGAATAGATTGACCTTAATTTGAATCAAGACAAAAATGCTATTTTTAGTTACACAGAAACATCTAAAATATTATAGCCTTGTTAGATCACTTCATCCCATTTGGATGTATGTTTGTATTGTGCTGTAAACATTTCATAATTTTCCTTAATGACAATTCTGCAGCTAGGTGTCAGTACTGTACCAAGTTTTGAATTGATGCCTGCCAAATATGTTATCAAGCTGAGCAATGAAAGATTTGCATGTAAAAAAAATCCTTCTTCACTCCAGCAGAAATGCTTCACGTATAATTATTAAGGAAAGTGAGTGTTTTGTAACAACATTTTTAATCAGTGTTGGAGATATGGGGTAGAATATTTATTTCTGTGCCTAATATTCTCTGGAATTATTAAACCAAGATCCATCCCTCCAGGGAGAGAGTGCATTGGTTTCTAGATGTAGGAAATTTCCTTGCATAAGGTGGTATGTTCAGCGCTTTGGGATGTCCTCCCGATGTGAAAGGTGCTATATAAGTGCAATTTTGCTTGTTGTTGTATACATATTGGGAACTCTGTCAAGTTTGGATACTCTAAGCATAGCATGCTGATGGGTTCTTGTGCATATTAATCACCCACTGACCAATTTTAAAAAAATCTCTGACGACAACGGTGAAAAATATGTGGGGCTTGACATGTTTGAACTTAAATTAATACATGCCCACAAAACGTCACTTAACTTGACACTATATTCTGTGAAGCACTTTGAGACATGAAAGGCGCTATTCCAAGTCATTTGAGACTGCCAAGAAAAAAACAACGTATTTGGAGAAAGGCTTTTCTATTCTCTTGCTACACGTGCAGCTTTTAAAAATTCTATTGCGTGATTCCACGTATTGTATTATTCTCCAGGGTTAATGAAGTATGATTTAAACTATGGAGTCTCCAAATTGCTCGACACGACCGCTCCCAAAACACCCATCTATATTCTTTTATTGTAGCACAAAAAAATGCTGTATTTTCTCCTCAAAATCTGAACTGATTGATGGCTTTAGTACCCAGGTTGACATGTTGTCATGCATTTTCGTTTGCAACAGGATATGAAACTGAATTCCCTGTTTGTCCAGTGCTCTGAGACACTACCACCATGAAGGGCATTATATCAATGTAATTTGTTGTTCACGAATGCTAATTGGTCACGTCAATATTTTTCTATTATCCATATGATCTAACATTATGCGGCTTGTTTGCATTTGTTCATCCTAATTAGCTCATCCGCAGAGGAAGGCAAGGGAGGGAGTGAGGTGAAGGGATTGTGGGATGGATTTCCAAAAGGACGGGAGCTGATAAACCAGCAATACCCAACTGTTTGCCTCCTTAGCAACTTTCACTTCTATTTAATCTTATTTTCTAAGGTGCTTCAAGACTATTCTTTTGCTTGAAAAATGCTATAGAAATGTAAAGTGTTGGTGGGCCTTAACACAGTGTTATCGACTCTATGTAATGAAGGCGTGGATGAGGGTTTCGGCGGCTTTAGGGGTGAGGTAATGGCAGAGTCCAGAAATGTTGCGGAGGTGGGGAAATGTAATTCAATCCTATTTACCTCCCCTTTCCCTATACCCCTGTAGCTTACTCCTTTCTGAGTCCTAGTAAACTCCTGATGACTCGATCCTGGTTTAACTTGTCACAAAATCACAAAATCATCATGCTGTCAATATCCCAGTTGCATTTATTTATAGATATGCTTACCAGTAGTGTCCGGCGATATATTGGTCATATAGGTATAATTTTTCTTATCGATATGCCGATATTGGAAATTTGAATATATCGGTATATCGAAAAATTCGGTATGTTAAAAAAATTGGCATATCGCAAAACATCGGTATATCGTGTCCAGCGATATATCGATATATCGGTTATAGTGGTATAATACAAAACTTTTTCAACTTACCTTGTCGCCAGCATTGCAAGCCTCTTGTGCCTAGAGCACGCATATCGGAATGTGCACGCACACTGGAATGCGCGAGCACAGGATAAAAAAAACTGGTGATATCGATATGAGCCCACCGATATATCAATATCGGAAAATTTCCATATCGACGGACCCTACTTACCAGGATAGCTCATTACTGAACTGTTTTCTTTGGATATAAGTATCAGTATTAGTATGTTCTGTAGTTAAAAGTCACAAAGGTTGGATATCTCCATGACTTTTTGCTTTGGGGCAACGCCAAATTAGAAATAATTTAGAAAACAAAATTATATTATTTTTCAAATTCCTGAAGCTTGTATCATCTCTCACCATTATACAATGCCATGCAAGCATTGGCACCTTGTTTTGCTGATATAATCTTGTGAGATATAGAGTTACATTAACTTCTTTCATCTCGGTTAATGTCTGTGACCAGAAAATTTATATTGTATTGTTTATTCACTTATAGTAACTTGTGACTGAGGAAAAAAATGATGGAGGAAAGCGGGATAGAGACGACGCCCCCCAGTACTCCTCCACCTAGTGTGGCTTTGGCAGCAAGTCATCCTCCAGTCTGCATAGGTACGAATAGTTACACTTAATCCTTCGTCATATTGTCTATAATGATCCTCATCTTCAAAGCCTTCCATGGCCTTGTTCCCCACCTACTTCTGTGACCTTGTAATCCCCTATCAATCTGCCTGCTCCCTCCGCTCAGGTTTACATCACCCACCTCACCTGCCCCATCATGGCAGGTGGGCCTTCAGCCATTTTGCCCCCACCCTCTGGAATTCCATCCCGTAATCCTTCTGCCTTACCCCCTCCCTTGCCTCCTTCAAGATCCATCTCAAGACCTTCCTCTGCAACTGGGTTTTCGATTACTCCCCCACCCCGCCTTCTACCCTCCTTGATCCCTACCCCCAGTTCTAGTCCAAAACACTGGACGAGCGCCTTGGGACTTCCAATATGAAACGCGCTATACGATGTAATTCTGTTGTTCTTGTACATCATAAGTTACTTCTTGTTCTGTATAGTTGGTATTGAAATTGAGCTCATGCAGTTTTATCTGACCAATCTGGTTTCAATTTGAAAAAAATATTTTAAGCCTAGCATTTAGCAGACACTTGAGATCATTTTATTTGCAGTGCTTTCTAAATGACTGATGGAGGATTAAATAAATGGAGATGAAATACATTCGGACAACCCACTTATGATGGGTTGGCTGAATCCATTTAATTCTAAATGTAAATTTAAGCAGCTTCTTGTCTAAGATCATTGGGATATCTGCACTTCACATTTACCCGTGGAGGAGCCCTGAAACTCTAGATTGTATTTATCTTATAAAGTTAATGTGGAGGGCGCTATATAAATCGAAGTTGTTGCTGTTGTGAAACAATGAAAATCTGAAAAATGCTAGAGACCTGCAACAATGAGCTTTGGTTTCATGGATGGAAAATTCCATTGTAGTGAATAACAATACTTTTGCCCTTCAGTTGACTGAAGGCAATCTTAAGAGAGCTCTACCGATATTATTACTTTAACCTTTGAAAATTGACTAATTGTTCAAATTCAGCCACTGTACAATTCTGCATGCATTGCTTTGTATTGCCATTGTTTTAGAAACTAGGAATGAGAAGATTTGTGTGCCTTATATATGGTATATTTTAAACTTTTTATTTTTTTCTTTCATCTTGTCTGCAGCTTTACCTAGCCCTCTATCTAACCCCATCACCACTTCTTTACCCCCCTCAGTGTATTCCACACCTCCTGCTTCTTTTAGAACTCACTTGCCTCCTGCAGGCACCTCTACCCCACTACCCTTTGGAATTTCTGTTAATTCTCCCATTCATCCAGCCGCAGTTCCTTCCAGCACTACAGCCTTTAGCACTCCACCTCCTGCAAACGTTTCTCTTCCAGCTCCTCCTATGGCCTCTCCTCCTGGGTCTGTCCTTTCCGCACCTCCAATAGGTCCACCCATCACTGGCTTCTCCACAAGTGCCACCTATGACATCACTCGAGGCCATGCTGGGCGAACCCCACAAACTCCACTGATGCCAACATTTTCCTCGCTCTCGGTCTCAGGTACAAGTCTATATAAAAGAAAAGTTTTAATGTTTGTTTTGCAGCCTGTTTGCGTTTTGAAATGTCAACTTAGTTAAATCTTAACTTGTCTCAACTAAAAATTGTACAATACCATGTTTTTAATATTATCTTTACCACAGTATTCCATGTATCGCTTTTTTAAATGTGTACCAAAAGCAAATTTGGATTTGTTTTTCTATGTTTTTACCCTGCCCACAGTGTTACAAAGAAAACCATCAACACTTCATCACTGTCTGATGGGAATTTTAAATAATCAAAGTCTTGATAGTGATGTACTAAGGGGTCTTTTTTTTCCTGGCGTTTCTCTTAAAGCGCTTAGCACTATAACTCATCAAGCATCGGTGCTTCCAGAATAAAAGTGATATTCAAGCTTTTTTATTTAAGAATTTGAAACAAAATGTATTTTGGCTTTTGTAGTGCAAATTGCTCTTTACCATTGTAACACTCTGTTCGTTCTGTAATTTACTCTTGTTAATGTGTAATTCCTAACACTATGACCCAAATAATAAAATAATGATTCATTTTGAAAGCTTCACCTTGAGCCAATAGAAGATTCTGCCTGTTTGCGCTGTTAGCTACCTCCGGCAAGGTAACCATAGAGCTCCACAGTTATGTTCCTAATGGTTTTGGTATCGGGAGATAGAAAATCTTCCATGGTACCTGCTCCTGTTCCTTTTGCAATATTTCCTGCTGTAAAAAGCCCACGCAAAGACAGAATTAACCTTGATTGTGATGTTGTTGCTTGGTTGAGTAGCAAACCTGTGAATGATATACCATCTCCAGCTGGGAGGACAGATGAGCTGCTGATGGGCCACTGTTGCCCTGAAACCAATCACTAAATGTTTCAGGTCAAAGGGAAATTGTTGAGAGAAATGTAAATGCTGCTCTGGCACAGCTTATTGGTGCATGCTATTCTTAATATAGTACCACTTTTTTGTTAGGACGCCTTTATAACTAACATTTAATCTTGATTTGGTTTGGGGTTATAATTGGTTGAATAAACATGTGGCTGATTCTTTATTCTGTTTTGTTTCCAACAAGGCATTGTACCAAACACCATGACTCAGGTTCCTGCTCCAGTGGGAGGTGGGTCTTCCATCACTTTCCCAGAAGAGTCTGAGGATCCCAGATTGTCTCTGCAACAGGAGCAAAGTGCTCCAGGGGGAGGATTGTGGGGGTTCTTTAAGGTAAATCTTTCTCAATATTGCTGCTTAAAAAAAATGTCTTTTTTTGTTTGTGTGCTGAATTTTTTCGTGCCTTTTATTAGAAAAAAGGAAAATATTAGAATGAAAGTGTCATGTTTGAGACCTATACTAAATGCCTATTTGTGCAGTAGCAATGGTACAGGACAGTATTATAATATGTTCCCTTGTCGCTTGAGTCCACACTATACCTGCACTTGTAGTGTGGTTGTCTGACTCTGTCAGCAGCATTCTCGTCACTGAGTCAGAAGGTTGTGGGTTCAAGCTCCACTTCGGCACTTAGAACTCATATTGTCTAAGATGACACTCCAATGCAGTGCTGGGGTGTGGTGCATTATTGGTGGTGACGTTTTTCAGATGAGTTGTTTAACTGAGACCCTAGCTGCCTTTTTACGTGGATGTAAAAGATCCCATTGCTCTATTCGAAAAGAGAAGGGAGTTTCTGCTGGTGTCCTGGCCAACACTCCCCCATGTAATTGGTCATTCATTTCATAGCTGTTTATGGAACATTGCTGCGTGCAAATTGGTAGCAAAATACAGTCACTGCACGTTGCATTGTATCCTGTGAAGCGCTTTGGGACATCCTCCAGATGTGAAAAGTGGTATTATTATATCATATACAGCAAAAGCTTGTTTATCCGTGACCCGATCAATCGTAACTTCCGTATAACCGGCACCTCAAAAAAAAGTAGGCATTAGATTAACTGGAATTTATCCAGCACAATGCATTATTTTTTTAAAAATCGTGTGTTTTCGGCTGAATATCCGGCACGCACTTTAACCGGCATTGACCAGGTCCCAAGGGTAATAATAATAATAATGATTATTATTTAACCAGCTAAGATATGCAGATTTCTTGTCAGATAAGAAATGTTATGGTTCTCAAATCTATACACAAGGAATTCCTTTAATTTCCCTTTATCTGCCAATATGGATATGAAGGCCCAAGTGACTACCCATGTACATATGCAGTAGATATATTTTCTTACCTCCTCTTAGAAATAATAATGTTGGTGGACTTAATGAGTCTGGCAAACATATAGACTTAATTCCTGAGGGCAGACAAACGTAGGTAGAATCCAAGGATTATTATCTCCTGAATTTTCAGGCATTGTTAGCGGGGAACCTAATGCCAGATGATTGCCACATGGAGTGAGGGTTTTTGCAAATCAGTAATTTTAACATGAAAATCCAAGCGTCATTACCTGCACAGCCTGTCCTTCACAGATCCCTCGGCTCACAACTGCTCAGAAAGTAGTAACCTCGGTAACCTTGTTGCAGACAAACAGTTGAGTGGATCATACCTCCCCATCTTGACGAAAAGGGAAACTGACAGAAATTGTTACCAAGAACATATTCTAAATTTGACATGACCAGGATAAAAAAAAATTTGAACTCGCAGTCTAGGTTGACATACCAATGCTAGTGTTGGGGAAGCGCTGTATCATATAAGTGCTGATCTTCAGGTTAAGCAAAGGTTCAAGTTTAAAGATTCCATGACATTCAGATAAAGAAGGGAGTTTTTCCCAGTGTTTTGGATAGCAAATTCATAGATAAAATTAGTCATTCGGTTTTTGAATGTTTGCAGCACATTGCTGTGTGAAATTGGCTGCTGGATTCACCTCCAAATACACATTCACTCCACGTTACAGTAAATCCTGTAAAGAGCTTTGAGACATTTTATCAATCTTGTGATTATTATCACCATGATGGGACAGCTTATCCACTCATTATAACAAAATATTCCTTGCATTTGGTATAGTACCTTACTAGGTCATTGAGAGGTCTCAAAGTGCTTGACACAATATGCTGTAAAATTGACATTGTGTATTTTGTGAGTGAAACACAAATGTTCCATTATGTTGAATTGTGACCTTTCGAGTGGTCTGAATTTTTTTCCTGTTTAGTTTTGCATCAGACATTAAGATTGACTTAATGTTAGGACTTTTTCATTGTCTGGCTAATATAATAATAATAGTCCTTGCATTTGATATAGCACGTTTCACGTCTTCTAGATGTCTCAAAGCACATCACAGAATATACTGTAAACTGAATTGATTTATATTTGTAGGCGAATCGCAGCAGCCAATTGTGCACAGCAGTGTGTCCCACAAACAGTTGTGGATTGAAATGAACAATTAATTTTGGGGTTTTATGAAACGAGTGAAGTAAGAAAACTTATGCATCTTTCAGCTGTACTTGACTTTGCTTCTTCCAAGTTTATGCAGTGGTATACACTAGTGACATAGGCGAAAATGATTAAGATCAGATTAACCTGGGCCAACAGTAAAACACATAGAAATCACTCTTAAGTCTCCACAAATTAAGGATATATACAAAATTACAGTTGTAAAATGTCTTGAGGAATGCCTCGAAGGTAGTGAGGGAGCAGGCAAAGGGAATGTGGGATGGAGCTCCAGTGGGTGGCTGAAGGACCCACCTGCTAATGGGGAACATGGAGCAGGCCGGAGCCTACTGAGTGGAGGGAGCAGATTGAAGACGAGAGGACTGAAGACAGAGACTTGAGTCGCACAAGACGGTGTGGGGACTGGAGTAGAAGCCGTTTGTGGAGACAAAGCAATATCAACAATCACACCAGCTCTTTATAATTAAAGAATAAGTCTTTAATTTAAATATTTTTTTCAAGCTTTAATTGATAGCAGTTGATAGCACTAGTTCTTATGATGAACCTTAATAGGACACTGGTTAGGCCTCAGCTGGCGTACTGTGTTCAGGTCTGGGAACCACACTTTAGGAAAGATGTAAACCATTGGAGAGGGTGCAAAGGAGATTTACCAGGATGCTACCAGGAATGAGAGACTTCAGTTATCAGAAGAGGCTGAAGAAGCTAGGATTATGCTCCTTGGCGCAGAGAAGGTTAAGAGGAGACTTAATAGAGACCTCCAAAATTATGAGGCGATTCGACAGGGTGAACGTGGAGAAACTATTTCCACTGGCTAATGGATCAGTAACCCAAGGTCTTTGATTTAAAATAGTTGTTAAAAGAAACAGGGGAGGTGAGGAGAAATTTTTCCATGCAGCAATTTGTTCGGATCAAGAATGCATTGCCTGAAAAGGTGGTGGAAGTCGATAACTTTTAAGAGAGAAGTAGATAGTTATTTGGGGAGGACAGGTTTGCAGGGAGAGACGTGAGTGGAATTGGCTTGGACAGCTCTTTTCAAGAGCCAGGACAGACATGATAGCCTAAATGGCCTTCTATGTTGTAAAATACTATGATTTAATTTTATACTGATCAAATTTTATATATTGTCTATGTAAATACTTTAAAAGTAATAGATAAAATAATTAAACAATAGAAAAATGGAAGGTATTGCTGACAATCTGTTTTGCTTAACAAAATGTTACTATTTTTACAATGCAGAAAACAATCCCACAAGTCTCTCTTTCTCTCTCTCTGGCTCTTGCCTCCCATCCCTCTCATACCTGCTGTTCTCCTGCTGAAAGCCTTCATAGGTAATTGCTGTCAAGTGCAATCATTGTCTATATGTAGGTAAAAGCAGAAGCCAATTTGCATACAGCAATGTCACACAATTGTGTGGATTGTTGGCCAGGAAGTTTCCTTCACATTTCAAACAGTACTATGGGATCCTTGACATCCACCTGAGCCTTGATTTAACATTACATCTGAAGGGCAGCATTACTGACTCAACAGATTTGTAGTGGAGCATCAAACAGCACAGGTTCATCAGAATGTTTTCAGCCCTAAAAGGGTTAAATTACAAGGAAAGGCTGTGTAAACTTGGATTGTATTCCCTTGAGTTGAGAAGTTTGAGGGGTGATTTGATTTGAGGTATTTAAGATGATAAAGGGATTTGATAGGGTATATAGTGGAAAGCTTTGGTGGGGGAATCCAAAGCAAGGGGATACAATCTTAAAATTAGAACCAGACCATTTAAGAGTGAAATCAGGAAACATTTTTTCACTCAAAGGGTGGTAGAAATCTGGAATTCCCTCCTCCAAAAGGTTGTGGATGATGGATCCACCCACACCTTCAAGAGCAAGGTTGATACATTTTTGGCAGGTATTAAGGGATATTGATATTAAGGGATACGGGGAGAAAGCAGAAAATTGGAATTGTAAGGATTAGTTGAGCTACAGATCAGCCATAATCTAATTAAATGGTGGAACAGGCTCGAAGGGCTGAATGGCCTACATTCATAGGATTGAGTCTGTTTTCTGGAAATCTGACAATGTAATGCTCAACCGTGATATTTGGAAGGACTTTCTATTCAAAGACTTGCTTCGACTGGTCTTAGATTTATTAACTGATGTTTATTCAAATTACATACCACAGATTTTAAACTGCTCAATCTTATTTATACAATTCTCAATGGCAGTGATGCTGGAATGTTTTCCTTTCAGTGTGAGGTTAATGTGATGGTGATTTATATGTGGATTGATCAATGGGTCTTCATTGTGGATTTTTGATACAGAGCCAAATTGCATCCATCATTCACTTACATGCATTGTCACTGGCAAAAATAGTTCCAAGTAGGTGACATTTCACTTACCACTAGATTCATACTATGGAATGTTTCAAGGACAGTAACATTCACTTAAATTGAGGTTTTAGGCAGACACAGTTGAAAGTAAATAAATTAAATGATACTTGAAAAGGAATCAAATTGATAGTTAAACACCTAAAGCTGTTTATTTGTGACTAATTGACTTGTTCTGATATGCTGCTGTATTATTTAATTCACTAAAATACATTTTTTTTAACTAAAGGGAGTGGCTGGAAATCCGGTGGTGAAATCTGTTTTGGATAAAACCAAACATTCCGTGGAGTCGATGATCACTACCCTGGACCCAGGCATGGCTCCTTACATCAGTAAGTTGCAGTGCATTGCAGCCTAATTTATTTAGCTGAAGTGTTGTATCATTTATTTTTTTGCCCAATTAACTAATCTATCCAAGTCCCCTGAATTTGCTTATAATCTTTTTCACTGTTATCTACACTCTGTATTTTCATATCATCCTCAAACTTAGAAATGGTATTCCATCTAACCTACCTGACCTGTCCTTAAAAGGCTCTAAACCTCTGCGCATCTTTTCACCCCAATCCCCATTTATCCTTCCTGTCCCACATCTGGTCCTTGACCAGCACTGCTTTCTTCCATCTCTTTCACATTGCCTGTCTCCGTTAATACTTCACCCCAAAAGTTGCCGAAACCCTGCTTCATGCCTTTGTCACCTATCAGCTGGACTACACCAACACCTTCCCTGCCAGTCTCCACATCTACACAATGCATGAATGTTCAGCTCATTCCAAAATTCCGCTGCCCACATTCTCACCCGCACCATACTTTGTACCCTAATTACCCCAGTTCTTGCCAAGCTGCACTGGCTCCCTGTGTTTAAATTCCTCCGCACCTCCCCAACCTCTCTAACGTCCTCTTCCTTCACAACAGTACCCACTGCCTCTGCTCTACTGGGACCGGCCTCTTCCTTGTCCCCTGAATCCTCTACTTAACCTAAAGCATTAATTCCCTCTTCGAACCCCTCCAGTCTGGTTTCCGCCCTGCCTACAGTACAGAGACTGCGCTTGTGAAAGTCACAAACGACGTCCTCTCTATCTGTGACCAGAGCTCCCTCTGTCTCCTTATCCTCCTGGACCTGTCCGCTGCGTTCGACACAGTCGACCACACCATCCTTCTCCACCGCCTGTCCTCTGTCATCCACCTCAGTGGGACTGCACTCGCCTGGTTCGAGTCCTACCTTGTCAGCAGTACATCTCCACAAACGACATTTCCTCCCGCTCTTACCCAGTTACCTGTGGGGTACCCCAGGGATCCATCCTTGGCCCCTTCTTCCTTATCTGTATGCTCCCTCTTGGGGATGTCATCTGCAGACATGGGGCACACTTCCACATGTACGCGGATGACACGTAACTCTATTTCTCCACTTCACTTTGCGACCCCCAGTCCCCTGATGTTCTGTCAGCCTGCCTGTCAGACATCAGGAGCTGGATGAGCGCAAATTTCTTGCAGCTGAATGTTGACAAGACGGAGGCCATACTCCTTGGCTCTCACCTCCTCCACCTTCCCGGTCTCCCCCTGAAACTCTCCGAACCTGTGCGCAACCTTGGCGTTGTCCTTCCAACTGTCCTTCCTCCCCCACATCCGGTCCCTCACCAGCACCGCCTTCTTCCACCTCCGACGGATTGCCCGTCTCCGGCAACACCTCACCCCAAAAGCCACTGAAACCCTGGTCTATGCCTTTGTCACCTCACGGTTGGACTATTCAAATGCCCTCCTCGCTGGTCTCCCCTACACCACAATCCATAAAATCCAACTCATCCAAAACTCTGCCACCCACATACTCACCCACACTAATCTTCGCTCCCCCATTACCCCAGTCCTTGCCAGACTTCACTGGCTCCCTATCCCCGAGAGGATCGACTTCAAGATCCTCACCCTTGTTTTCAAATCCCTCCACTCCTCTGCATCCCCCTAACTCTCTGACCTCTCTCCTCAAACCAGCTCCAGTTGCCTTCGCTCCACCAGGTCTGGCCTCCTCCATCTCCCCTGAATCCTCTGCTCCATCCTCGGCAGCCGGGCCTTCAGCCATTATGCCCCGAGGCTCTGGAATTCCCTCATTTGCCCCCTCTTTTCTCAGTTTCAGGTTATCCTTTGGACCAGAATCCAGATCAGCTACATAAATGTAGAAAAGCAGTGGTCCTAAAATTGACCCCTCGGATATACCACTATAGACATTTGACTGACTGGCCTATAATTATTTGGCTGATCCCATCCTCCCTATTGAAACAGAGGTGTTACATTAACCACTCTACAGGTCTCCTGGCACAACTCTCAAATTCAAGTTTATTTGGAAAGGTGTACTATTTCCTCCATGACTTCTTCAGCATTCTCAGATACATGCCCTTGTGATTTGGTCTCTGAGTTCCATCAATTTCTTTAGCATGACTTCCTTTTCTATAGTTATTCCTTCTAATTGCTGCGCATCCTCCACTTGTACGCTTATTGTCTCACTTCCTTCAAGCACTTTTGCTTCACATAGTAACAGGAGTAGGCCATTCAGCCCTTCGAGCCTGTTCCGCCATTTAATTAGATCATAGCTGATCCGTACCTCAAGTAATCTTTCCAATTTCCGGCTTTCTCCCCATACCTCATAATACCGGACGTACCAAAAATCTATCAAGCTCACACTTGAAGGTGAGGTTCAGAGTTAGAAGGCTATGGGTTCAAGCCCCACATCAGAACTGTGAACTCACATTCTAGGCTGACATTTCAATGTAGTATTGGATGTGCTACAATGTTGCAGGTGCTAATTTGCAGATGAGATGTTAAACTGGGGAACTGTCTGCCTGTTCAGGTGGATGTTAAAGATCCCATGGTACTACTTTTGGTATCCTGGCTAACAATCCCTAAATAAAATTGGTCACTCACTTCACTATCTGTTTCGGGGCATTGCTGTTCGCAAATTGGCTGGTGACTACAAATGCAGTCACTACATTTTACAGTAAAATCCTGTGAGGTTCATACCCTCAAAACAAATTGTTTTTTCTCTTGTTCTCTAGAATCAGGTGGTGATTTGGATGTTTTGGTAACTTCGAATAAAGAAGTTAAAGTAGCCGCTGTGCGAGATGCCTTTCAAGAAATATTTGGATTGGCCACGATTACAGGTGAGGCTGGCCAGTCCAATATAGCCTCACAGCCTGTCGGATATGCAGCAGGACTAAAGGTAAGTCAGTTTTCAAAGCTTTGTTGGTTTTTAGTGTTTTTATGCATTGGTACAATTTTAACAATTTAAGATGAATTATGTTCCTTCATTTCCACTAAGCCATAAACATTAAGTTTGACTTCTGATTCAACGTGGACCTTAAGGTGGAATGAAATGAAATGCTGAATGATAGTAGAAAGTATTTACATACTGTATAGTATTGAAACATTCAGCCCAATTAGACCACACCATGTGTTTATACTCCACATGAGTATAAACACTTCTTCTCTCCCATATTCTTTTCTTACTTTATCTCTTATATATAATTTGAGATTCCCCTTAAATGTACCTGTACTGTTTACTTCAACCGCCATTTCAGACAGCTATGTCGACATTCTTATTTCCCCCTGCATGAAGAAGTTCCTTTTAAATTCTCTTTTAGATCTTGTTCTTGTGTCCCCGGTTATCAACAAATCTGTATTTGGCACTCTGGAGCAAGCAGGGTGCAAATGGCTGCAAAATCTGGCTGTACAAACTTCCTCTTAGTGTGTGACCTGGTATCTATCATCAGTTTTACACAGCTGGAATGAAGATTGCACTGCTGAGTAAATTAAGATGTCTTCACCCTGCCCCCACATCACACCGTTTTTTTCCAAAATAATAGATTTTGGAATAGAGTGGAGTAATGTCTTGCAAACATTAAGTGCTTACTGAGTATTTATGGTGCATGTAATAGTGATTTGTGCTCTTTATGGCCATCTTATTCTGTCCTGGTTTATATGTTAACAGCAATACGGCAAAAATCAGATAATTAGCTCGACAGTGATTAATCTAGCCTTTGTCACCTTTCGGGAAAGTTTTACTAGCTTTACTTTGTATATATTTATTGCTAATGACCAGTTAAGAGTTTAAACAGTTTGAAAAAATTAACCGCTGTTTTAAGTTGAGCTAATTGTGAATTTAATTCCATTTTTCACTTTGTTTTACAATCGTGTGAGGAATAAAATATGTTATGGAACAATATCCCTGAACCTTTCTATTCACATTCAGTCGGTTAATTCACTCCAGTATAGCTTGGTATAGTTGCTCATTGTCTTCCTATGCAAGAACAAAACCTCCCAGGTTATCTTTTTTTAAAAAAAAACTACAATAAGTCTAAACGTTACAGCCATACAAATTAATTGAAATGATAAGATTAATAATTCTTTGAAATAGCAAAAGGCCCTTTGGAGGGAGAGAAAGCAGGAGAGAACACTGTCTCTAACAGTAGACTTGGGTTTACACATAAGTGCTCACAGGCAAAAGTATATGGTACTCAATTTCAGAGTAAATTATTCATATAAAGGAAATATAGATACCTTCAATAACAACTAACCAACAGCAGTTTGTTTCTGAAATATTGTGTACTTGCTTTTGATATACAATCATTTTATTTGTGGAATCTTTATAATTTATACTCCCAAAACCATTTGTGGAGATGAATGATAAACTATTAATTAGAGTTTTGTAGCTCAGTGCTTAGAGCACTAGCCTTGCAGCAGGAGGCCTGGGTTTGATTCCCAGCAGGATGAAACCGTGGGCAAATTTCCTTACTCCACACGCCTGATAATAAGCCCTCAAGAAAAGAAAATTAATATTGGTCACTTCAGTCCATGACTGTTGGTGGGACACTGCTGTGTGTAATTTTTCCCATAAATATACAGTTAATTCACTTTATAGTATAATCTGTGAATTGCTTTGAGACGTGTAGAAGATGTGAAAAATACTATATCAAATGCAAGGATTATTATTATTATTTTCTGGATCTGTTATTTGTTCTTATTTTAGTGGTTCACCACTAGAGGGTGTAAATCACAATAATACATCAGGCAGTTACATCTGTTCCACAACAACTTGTAAAGCTAAAGTCAGGAAATTCAACATATTTTATATCTTGTGAAGAGCTTTCAATGACAGAGTATATCAAATACAAGTATTATTATAGTAGTGGGAGGAGCTAAAAACTCGGGAAGACACAGAAATGATCCGGAACTTGTCGATATTACTACATACGGTTGTGGACTCAATAACATTAATGCAGGGTTATATTGGAGTGGGTACAATAAAGGATTACTAAAGTAATTGTTGGAGTTCAGCAATTCAGTCTTCATTATAATGTCACAAACTCAAGAAAGTTTAACAAGACAGTTTAGATTTAATTACTTTACACAGTGAGTGGTGAATAAATGGAATGCCCTTTGAAGAGATGAGACATAGGCAAAATCAGGAGGGAATTAGTTGGCTATTTGATGAAAGTATTGATTGAATCATTTGATCTGGAAAAGTGTGTTTTTGCTATTGGAGCAGCTAAATGGCCTTTTTGCAGCTCTGCACATTCGCATGTTCCAATGATGTAATCACTGCTGAAGGGAGCTTCCAGTCAAATGTACAGCTGAGTCCTCTGTTTCTGTCTTCTGAATTGAACTTTCCACACACCCTTCGGATAATACAGTGGGCCCAATTCTGAAATCCTGGGACTTACTTCATAATGATGTAAATGCTACTCTATTCTGGATTACACTTCGTATCATAGATATTGTAAAATCCCAGACAGAATTACAATTGATAAAGTCTTGGTACATTTGGGATTTGAACAATGAAAAACCAAAAGATGAACTATGGAGAAAGATGATGCTATTTGCATGACCAAACCATTTTATCTAATGGGCCGTGAACTCAATTGACCTAATTTTATGAAGGTGAATAGCCAAAATAAAAGTGCCAAGAACCTGAATCTGAAATCTCTCTGATCGTTGCACATGATTCCTCTTAAGTGGCAATATACATGATTCAGTGCTGAGTGGCATAGTCTTAGTGTAGATTTTCAATAGTGTTAGATTATCTTTACACCTGTAGCTTTCAACCATAATTGTATTTATCAAGGTCCTTTCAAAGGAAAGAATTAACCATTTCTGCTGATAACCTGTTCCCTTACCTGAAATCTTTAGACAAAACAATGGAATAGTCTTGCATGAGATTCAATGAATAACATCCTTTCTTTGTCAGCCATCCCAACTCTCAAATTCATGAGCTTGTTTCCTTTTCGGGGTGGGTCACTTATCACCTAAAGAGCTTACTCATTATGGAAATGAGCCACACACACATTCTTCAGTTTTGCTAAATTAACTAATTTCAGATAAGTTGGCAACATTGGGATTGTGTTAGCCTTGGTCAGTATCCCATCTATACAACAGTACAAGTTTACATTAATATACATTTTCATGTTGGAGCACATCCTAATGTGCTAGACAGTCCAGGGTTTGTACTGAACTAAGGCTGAGAGGGGAAAGATAGACAACAACAACAAAATTACATTTGTATAGCGTCTTTCACATGGGGAGGACGTCTCAAGGCGTTGGACAGCAAGAGGGGAAAGATAGCTGAAAGTGCTGTCAAAGAGGAAGTTCTTGAGGCGGACCTTGAAGGAGGTGAAGGAAATGCATAATCGAAGGGATCTGAATGGAGTTACAGAGCGTGGGGACAGATAGGCAGAAAGGCTAATCACCAATGGTTTGAGTAACAAGATTTTCAGAAGATTCTCTCCTATCACATACTCTCTGAACCCCCCCCAATCGGGTTTCCGAACTGCCCACAACACCGAAACAGCCCTGGTTAAAGTCACTAAAAACATTCAGAACATCTGTGACCAGGGCTCCTTCTGTCTCCTTGTCCTCCTTGACCTCTCTGCTGCCTTCAACAATGTTGAGCACTCCATCCCCTCACAACACCTCTCCTCTCAGCTTAATCTCCACGGACTTGGCTTTGTCTAGTTTGAATCTTACCTCTCCCACCATCTCCACTTTGTCACCTCTACGGGCTTCTTCAATCCCCGCACCATCACATGTGGGGTCCCCCTGAGCTGTGTCCTTAGTCCTCTCAGTTTCAGTATCTAGATGCTCCCCCTTGATGACATCATCCTCAGACATGGGGTCCATATTTATGCAGATGACACCCAACTCTATCTCACTGCTCTACTCTCAATTCCAGGACCACTGCTATTCTGACAGACTGCCTGTCGGACATCAAGTCCTGGGTGAGAGCTAACCTGCAGTTGAGACCGAGGCCCTCCAGCTTTGCTCCCTTCAGCACCTCCATACCTCGGGTGCTGACAGCGTCTGCTCCATGGATGCACTCTACATTTCATGGAGCCAATACAGAACCTTGACATCCTTTTCTACCCTCAACTATCGTTTATACCCCACATCCATGTCATGACCTGCTCCACCTTTCCCCACTTCCGCTACATCGGTCAGGGCCACAGCTGTCTCACCCCTCGTAACTGCTGAAACCTTTGTTCTCGCATTAGTAACATCCAGGCTCGTCAATACAAACTCCCTGCTTGTCGGCCTCTCCAACTCCTCCCTGCATAGACTGCAGATCATCTAGAACTCTCCAACCAGTGTCCTTTGCCTCACCAGGCTCTGTGACTCTATCACCCCCATCCTCGACTGACTCACCTGGCTTTCCAACACATTGAGGATACTGTTCCCGTTCCTGGTCCTCACTTTCAAAACCCTCCCTGGCTTTGCTCCCTACCGTGTCTGTGACCTCCTAACTCTGTACCGGTCTGCCCACTCCCTCCTTTCAGCAGGCTCCAGCCTGCTTCAAGTCCTCAGCTCGCCCATTCCACCATTAGCGCCATTCAGCCACTGCCCTCACCCTCTGGACCTCGATCCTGCAGGCCCTCCACCTCCCCCCCTCCCTTGCGCTCCTTCAAGACCCTTCTGAAGACCAGCTTCTTCGATTGTGCCTTTGGTCACCCTCTTTCCACCCTCTCTGATCCTGGTTGGGTTCAAAACACTTATTGCTCAGCACCTTGGGACATCCCCCCATTGCAAAAGGCACCATACAGATGTAATTTTGTTGTTGTTGTTGTTCATTTCCCCACATTGCGACGTGCAACTCATTATCTTTTCTAACGCTCCATTGCAATTCTGGGGAAAATTATGCATTGTCTGAGGTACTTACATTTGGAAGGGACCTTGGTTCAGGTCTCTGAGAGACGGGTGGGTGGGGAGAGAGAGACGGCGGGGGGCGGGGGAGAGAGAGAGATGGCTGGTGGGGTGGGGAGGGGGAGAGAGACGACGGGGGGGGGAAAGAGATGGCTGGGGGGGTGGGGGGGGAGAGAGAGAGAGATGGCTAGGGGGGGTGGGAGAGGAGAGGGACGGCGGTGGGGGGGTGGAGAGAGACGGCTGGGGTGGGGGAGGGAGGGAGAGAGAGAGAGAGACGGCTGGGGGGGTGGCGGGGGAGAGAGACGGGGGGGGGGGGGGGGTCGGTGGGGGGAGAGACGGGGTGGATGTGATAATATACAGATAGATAGAGATTGGGGGGATGTGAGAGAGACACAGAGACACAGACAGAAAAACACAGAGATGGAGAGAGTGAGAGACACAGAGAGAGAAATATATTTACCTCCTGAGGAGATAGGCCCCGAATGCGCGCGCACCCGGAATGCGCGCGCACTCCGAATAAGCGCGCATGCGCAGTACAAAAAACCCGAAAATATCGATATTTCGGTATATCTCTATATGAGCCCATCGATATATCTAAATCGGAAAATTTCCATGTCGACGGATCCTATATCCCACTTGCCTGGCAGATGAATAGTAAAGATCGCATGTCACTTTTTTAAAAGAGATAGAGATTTTCTCCAGTTATCTGGCAAACATTACCCAGATAAAAAGATTTGTCTCTTCATGGCTGATTTTTGGGATGTTGTGTGCAAATTGTCTGCCTTGTTCACCGATAAACACCATTACTACATTTTACAGTAAATCATGAGACGTTCTGAGATGTTTCAATGAGAAAATAAAGTGCTATATCAAATGGACTGATTATTATAATTGGGCAGTTGTTGTCAATATCCCTGGGCTAGAGAAAGGAAAATGCTGCCAGCGTTTCTTCTCATAAACACATCATGTTGATCTCTTAAAAAATATGCACCAATACGGCTGTATCTTTTTTGATCCTTTAACTAACTGATGCTTTTGTACTAGATTTGTACATGAAAAATAGCAACTTTGATGAGTTATCAAAGGTCAGCGGATGCCTGTGGAATTGTACTTTTGCATGAGTCAGTGCCTTCTGGGAGGGTAGGATGAAGAGTTTAAAAGGCTTTTAAAATCCCTTCTTTAGTACTCTTTGATCTTCAATGCATTAATGCCTTTTAAAGGACAAGGCGCTCAATATTTCAGGCATGACCTCAACTTAATGAATTGTACAAGTTTAAAACCTACTCAGTGAAATGGGTTCTCAGTCTGACCTTCAGTAACAATAAAACTACTCACTTTGGACAGTAGTTTTCTTTGGACTCCTTTAGCTCCTCCGTTCTAAACACAAAGTAGCTCTTAATAATTATTATTGTTAGCATATTTCATTGAAATGTCAAAGAGCTTTACAGTATTTGTAGGCACGCATACAGCCAAACAGCAATGTCCTGCAAAAGCCAGGATGTGAATGACCAATTTATCCAAAGGATTGTTATCCAGGACACCAATTAAATGGTCATTCGTAACCATCAAAATATACTAAATAGTTTGTGTTTCAGGAACTGTGGGGACAGTCAGTATTCATCTTTCCAGTACTTATACAGTTAACATTGAACTAATCTTGAGTACACTGTCCTTTTTTGTGTTTAAGTTTTCATAAATGACACAGCTTTGCATCTCCTCCTGATGTGAAAGGTGTTATATAAATGTAAATTTGTATTACCTCTGTGGCTTGTGGATTTTTGAGGAACAAGAGAAACGTACACTTTGCGCATATAATTCCACCCCAGTTGCTCTCTGCAAACACTAGAGAAAAGTTCCCAAATCATTTGGAACTGTAACTGCTCAACTGGGAGCCAACCTGCTCACTTATGTTGCATAACAGTAGTAAAAGCTTTTATTGATCGTGTGTCATTTAATGAAAAATTTAATTTTCATTATAACCTTGACTTTTTTTTAAAAAAAGTCAATTGTTTGTTTTTGTGTACAGATTACAATTTATGGAACAATTTTTATTTAAAATTGTTTTCCTATTTTCATTATCTAAACTTGCTGCTGTTTACATGAAAGGAACTTAAAATTGAAATGGATTGAAGCGTTTCATGACCTTGTCTCATTCATTTTCGCACCTGGCTGAGGTGATCTCCTTGCTTCAGTTGTTTTTGATAGGTGCACCATGCTGACTGTAAAGGGCATGTCTTCAGATTAAACTGATGAATGGGAACCATTCTATTACAGATGAGAACATTCACTTAACCACTTCAAGATTTGTGCGCTGAATTCTGGAGTGCATTTTGGAAGGGACCTGAATTAGTAGATTCATGGATGTCCCTATAAAAAATAATAATCATCCTTGCATTTGATACAGCACTTTTCAGGTCTCAAAGCACTTCACAGAATATACTGTAAAGTGAATTGACTGTAGATAGGTGGGTGAAATGTGGCAGCCAATTGCGCACAGCAGTGTCCCACAAACAATTGTGGATTGAAATGACGAATTTGTTTTTTAAAGATTATTATTATTGGGATGTCCTCCGGATGTGAAAGGCACTATACAAATATAATTTTGTTGTTGTTGTAGGTGTGTGGAAAAGGAAACTTGCCCAAGGTTTTGCCGTCTTTCCTCCCACCTCAACCTTCAAGGCACAGTCCTTGACTGGTTCCATTCCTACCTGACCCACCGTTTACACTTTGTTTCTTCCAACGGTTTTTCCTCAAACCCCTGCACAGTTTCTCACGGCGTCCCTCAGGGCTCTGTCCTCGGCCTCCTCCTTTTCACCCTTTACACGCTCCCTCTGGGCGATGTCATCCGCAAACATGGGGTAAATTTCCACATGTATGCGGACAACAACAACAACAATTTACATTTATAGAGCGCCTTTCACGTCGGGAGGACGTCCCAAGGCGCTGAACAAGAGGCGTGTGACCCGAGCTGGGAGGGGAGTGTTTGGGAAGGGGTGAAACACGAAGGGGAGGTAAAAGAGTTTGGGGTGGAACAAAAGGCACGATCGAAGAGGAAAGTCTTCAAACCGGCCTTGAAAGAGGAAAGGGAAGAGGCGAAACGGAGGGATTGAGGGATGGCATTCCATAAGGTGGAAGCGGAGAAACTGAAGGCCCGGCCTCCGATGGTGGGGCGGTTCGGGCGGGGGGCTTGGAGCAGGCCAAGTCCTGTTGAACGGAGGGTCCGGGTGGGCGTGTAGGGGGAGAGTAGATCGGTTAGGTAGGATGGGGCAAGGCCGTGTAAGGCCTTGTAGGTGAGGACGAGGATCTTAAACTCGATCCTCTGGAGGATGGGGAGCCAGTGGAGACGGGCGAGGGTGGGGGTTATGTGGTCACGGAGGCGGGTGCGGGATAGTACACGAGCTGCAGAGTTTTGGATGGTCTGCAGCCTATGAATGGAGGAACTGGGGAGGCCGATTAGGAGAGAATTTCCGTAATCCAGCCGTGAGGTGATGTAAGCATGCACGAGTGTTTCGGCAGCGCGGGGGGTGAGATAGTTGCGGAGCCTGGACGACACCCAGCTGTACCTTTCTGCCTCATCCCTCAACCCCCAGACCATCGATGTTCTGACAGCATGTCTGTCCGACATTGAGTCCTGGACGAGGGACAACTTCCTGCAATTGAACGTGAGTAAGACCGAGGCCCTCCTGATCGGCTCAAGCCAGCACCTTCGCACATCGGGCGCTGCCAGCCTCAACATCCAAGGCTGCACTCTCCACCTCACAAAGCCAATCAGGAACCTCGGCATCATGTTCGATCAAAAACTCTCCTTCCTCCCCCACAGGAGGCACCGCTTGACTGGCACCGCTTATTTCCACCTGCGCAACATTGCCAGGCTCCGCAACTATCTTACCCCCCGCGCTGCTGAAACACTCGTGCACGCGTACATCACCTCGAGGCTGGACTATGGAAACTCTCTCCTCGTCGGCTTCCCCAGTTCCTCCATTCACAGGCTGCAGGTCATCCAAAACTCTGCAGCCCGTGTATTATCCCGCACCCGCCTCCGCGACCATATAGCCCCCACCCGCGCCCGTCTCCACTGGCTCCCCATCCTCCAGAAGATCGAATTCAAGATCCTCGTCCTCACCTTCAAGGCCTTACATGGCCTTGCCCCGCCCTATTTAACCAATCTACTTTCCCCCTACAAGCCCACCCGGACCCTCCGTTCAACAGGACTTGGCCTGCTCCAAGCCCCCCGCCCGAACTGCCCCACCATCGGAGGCCGGACCTTCAGTTTCTCCGCTCCCACCCTATGGAATACCATCCCCCAATCCCTCCGTCTCGTTTCTTCCCTTTCCTCTTTCAATGCCGGTTTGAAGACTTTCCTCTTCGACCGTGCCTTTTGTTCCACCCCGAATTTTTCGACCTCCCCTTCGTGTTTCACCCCTTCCCAAACACTCCCCTCCCAGCTCGGGTCACACTCCTCCTGTGCAGCACCTTGGGACGTCCTCCCGACGTGAAAGGCGCTCTATAAATGTAATGTGTTGTTGTTGTTGAATCCAGGTCTCTCGCTTATAAGGCTCTAACCAGTGAGCTACAGGACTCCACACAGAAAGGAATAGAGATGAAATAGGCTTTGCCTCAGATTTGATGAACCTGCATTTGTAGTTTTACAAAAGCTATGTGATGATAAAACAACAACAAAAACAAAATTATATTTGTATGGAGCCTTTCATGTCGGGAGGATGTCCCAAGGCAGTGGACAGTTAGTGTTTTGGACCCGAGTTGGTCCTGCTGTGCCGCAAATTTCTATGGTTCGAAAATTTCTATGGGAACTACTTTGAGTTTCAATTTAATCCTGTATTTCTATAACATAGTTTATTACTGTGTGTATGCTTGGAAAAGGCCATCATTTTGTAGGTTACATTTTCTATTCATTGCAATTAGGCAGACAACAATTGAGGCTGGAAATCCTGTAAATCGAATTAGATTTTAAACATTCAAACTAGTTAAAATTGTGTCACTAACCTTGCAGGTTACTACAGAAACCTAACTAAAGTTGATTTGCCTTTTTTATTACACACCTTAATCCTGTCAAAGGAATATCATTTTTGTATTCATTCTGCAGCGGTAAATCCCTTCCTTTGTAGCACAGCTTGTGAATGTGCAATGTTAATCCAACAATAGCTCTGAATTTCCTCTTAGAGACACCAATTCATGTATAAATTGGAGTGAGCGGTTGCTGGGGGCTGAGAATGGAGTGAGAGAAGTACTTTTAATGAGGTAGAAATACTTTTAATCTAATGTTACATCCTTGAGAGGAGATGTAGCATCAGGGAGATCGACTGCTGTTTAGCTAATAGATTTTTTTAAAGTACCTGACCTGACTTTAGCCAATCTTTCTCTAAGCTAAAAATTGCTAAACTGGAGCTTTATCTGTTCTGTAAAAAGTTTCTGTCTGGGTCAAAATGTATTTATTAAGTGTCTTCAGTTGGTTTGGAAATAAACAGAACAGTTTGATAATGGATAGCAAACTTTATGTAGTGTGGTTTACTTTTGCTGAAGGAAATAGTGATATTCTATACTTCCATATATTCTGATTCATTCTGTGTATGCTATTAAAATGGAATGAACTTGGAGCTAGGCATTGAATTTAAACTATTTTATAATGCTCTTGTTTATATAAAAACAAAGTCAAAAAATGTTTTCAGTATGAGGAAGGAAGCGATAACCTGAAAGTACTATTAGCCAAACTATCCAGTGCTCCCCACCCCACTTCCCTTGTATTAGCAGTGAAGCAGGTCTTTTCACACTCACTTTGACCCTGTTTCCCAGGAAATGAAAGTACAGGTAGACCCCACTTAACAAATTCAGGATGCTCAACCTGTACTAGCGAAGGCCTAAGGTAGATATAACTGCTATTGAAGGCTACACAACTTTAAATACAACAATAAAATATTAAAATGTTAGTAAATATAACAATAAACAATAAAATACAGACAGTCTTCAACTTACTATGATTGAAGCCACGAAGCATCCTGCCACTTAAGCTCCTCCCGTATGGGAGGGGCTGCACTGCACTGCTTAACTGAGGCACGCTAAAGACTGAGCGTGTGTTGCTGGGGCAACCGGGAGAGACGCTAACCATGAGAAGCTGCGCACAAGAAGCCCGCGAGATTTAAAGTGTGTGTAAACATTCGTTATAGTGAACGCAGCCTTTGTTAAGCAGATACGTGGTACAAATAGAAACCCTTGTTATAATGAACTTTCGTTAACCGGGTGTTCGTTAAGTGGAGTCGTAGCATCTGCTTACATACCTGTAATTGTTATATCACCAACTTGCTTGTTCCTTTCCTTCTCCCGCCCCATACTCCTAGTGGTACTTAATATCTGTTTTACATGATCCCAAATCCATTGTATTTACAGTGTTTATTAAAAAAAAGTGTGAATATTTCTTGTTTTACTTAGGGAGCAAAAGAAAGGATTGATAGTCTGCGAAGATCAGGAATCATTCATGAAAAACAGACAGTTGTTTCCATTGAGAACTTCATTGCAGAATTGCTTCCTGACAGGTAAACAAGATTTTCCTCTTATATACTTGTTCAGAAGATCGTTACTTGGAAAAATTTCATGTTAAGATATGAAGCTGTATCTCCAAACGTTAGCATGCTTCTCTGAGAAATTCTTCCTGAATCTTTCACATTAGACCAGTGTTTTTCTTCAATCTGATTAGTTCTATCTTTATAAATCTGTTTAAATAAGCATTGTACAAATAATTCAATGAAGTGCAAATGAATAACCAAATCTTGATTTTTTAAAATTCTGTTCCCCTGGTACAGTAAAAGCCCGTTTATCCGGCACCCTCGGCCAATCTCAGTTAAACGTCATGCCAGATATTCGGTCGAATATCAACACCGAAAACCCAACACAAAAAAAGCTTATTTTTAAACATACCATAGTAATAGTAGACTAAATAAGAACAGAATATTATATAGATACTTACCAATAAAGCAATGATTATCGATTACAGTCTACTGACACAGCACACAATCACAAAGCAGACTTCTACAATGGCGAATGGAGGAGTTTTTTCCGCTTGAAGCGGCACTGTTGGTTTTTCCTCTTTTTTTTCTTTTTCTCCCTCCTTCTTCCCTCTGTCTCTCTTTCACACACACACACACTCAGTCAGTCTGGCATCTCAATGGCTCCAAACCCAACTCCCCTCCACTCCTCTCATTTTCCATCTGAATTAATCAACTCACCCCATCTCTCTGTCCCCTCCTCTCCCCTACCTCTCTCTCCCCCTCCCACTCCTTTCTCTTTCTCCCCCCTCAGCCCGTCTTTCCCTCTCTTTCCCCCCCATCCTCTCCTTCTCCCACCCCACCCCCAAACTGTATACATCCACAACACAGTCAGGTTACACAGGCAATACGTAGCATCCGTTAGAGAGAGAGGAGGGGGGGAGAGGAAGGAAGGAAGGAAGGAGGGAGGGAGGGAGGGAGGGAGGGAGGGAGGGGAGGGAGGGAGGGAGGGAGAGGAAGGAAGGAAGGAAGGAGAGAAAGAAAAAGGAGAGGGAGAGGAAAAAACGGAAGTGCCACGACCAGCAGCATTCATAACTAATCGTACTGTCACCTCATCTTCAATTGTAATGTTCAAACCAAAGTCGATGTATTCGCTGTAACAGCTACAAACGGATAGACTTCAGGCCATTGTCAAGAAGTGATACGCACAGGTCTTTGCTCCTGCCACATGGTTAGATGCGCCGGCATCTCTGAGGGTCTTGTCATTGTTTTGAGTGTGACAATCGACTCATTAAATGCGCCACCACGATTGTGCCGGATAAGATCCGGTTATTCGAATGGGGACCTTTTTTTTTGAGGTGCCGGTTATATGGAAGTTACGGTTGATCAGGTCACGGATAAATGGGCTTTTACTGTACTTTGTATTGTGAAGAATATTAAAGCTTCCCTATTCTGCACTGATAGTGTCGCATTCAAAGAAAAGTCACTTTAACCCAAATCTCAAAAAGCTCCTGACAAACTGTTCTTATTGCATGCTTTTATCTTCCAGATGGTTTGACATTGGCTGCTTGATTCTTGAAGATCCTGCTCATGGTATTCATTTGGAAAACTTCACACAGGCAACACCAGTGCCTTTGGAATATGTGCAACAGGTCAGTTTGAGCAACTAACCCTTGCCAATCACTTATCATTTACATCTATATATTCAACACGCATGTGTATATACATGTAACACACTTCAATATGTGTATTTAAATAGATATCAGCCAAGCTCAGTTAGTAGCACTCAGAAGATGGTAGGATCAAACTGCCATTTGAACTTCATGCCATGATCATATGCTATATTTTAATGTGAATTACTCTTGCTGTATATTGCAACTCCTGTATCTCAAAAGATTTTGCATTGATTTCTCTTGGCAAGAGTGTTCTAGTCTCTGCTCATCAGAGTGTTCATTTATGTTGTTCCTTCAACATAGACATTGCTCCTCTCTATAATAATAATTTTATTATTTTTCCACTGTAAGCCTCCTAACCTTCTACCAATCTGTCCACTCCCTCCGATTAACAGGCTCCGGCCTGTTTCATATCCCCTGCCTTGCCCGTTCCATCATTGGCAAGTGGGCCTTCAGCTATCTGCCCGCACACTCTAGAACTCCATCTCCATCTCCGCCTCGCCCTCTCCCTTGCTTTCTTCAAGACCCATCTCAAGACCTCCCTCTTTGACCGTACCTTCGATCACCCTCCTACCCCTACCCTCCTCACCATCCACCCCTCCTGATTTCAACCACCAGCTCGGGTGCGGATCCCTGACTGTCCAGCATCTTGGGACATCCTCCTGACATGAAAGGTGCTACACAAATGTAATTTGTTGTTGCTTAATTCCTTTTAAGTCACTTTGTTCTGGCATGTATGTACTCCTCAGTCAAATATAATACATAGATTTTTAAATCATTTTTTAGTTGATTCTTGGAGGAAAAAAAACTACAAATATCTATTGCAACATGTTGTGATCTTGTTCTAAGACTCCCAACAGAGCTGTGTAATGGTTGGTAATTTCATCCAAAATGTATTTCTGATACAATTTGGTTAAAATGTGCATCTCATTTTCTTTATTGACAAAAGGTCAGTGCCTTTGGTGGGAGGGAGCATCACTTATTTCTTGTCTAAAATGAAATACACTTATATCTGCATTTTGATGTACATCATAAAAAGAACTGGCTACCATTTCATATTTGCTTTTTGATGTGATTGTTCCCCATGGACTTGAGATGTGTATTTGTGATATTTGTCTGGGGCTTAGCTTTCCAAAAGTGTGGTGCAGTTGTTCCAGCAATAACTTTTCATTTTCATAAACAGGCTCAAACTTTGACACCTCCTGACTACCACTTGAGATGGTCTGGGCTTTTGGTGACCATAGGCGAAGTGTTGGAAAGGAGTATACCTCACATTAACCGAACTGACTGGCATATAGTATTTACAGGAATGTCTCGAAGACAGATGATCTACAGTGCTGCCAAAGCCTTAGCGGGAATGTACAAACAGCGACTACCACCAAAGAGCTTTTAATAAGTTAAACTGACCATCATTCCTTTAGCAGGGATTTTCTTTTGCTCAACTACACATACAAGAGTAGTTTACTTCCTTGTATTTTTGTATCAAAAGAATCAACAAAGTAGTTCCTGAAGCATATTGTTCTCTTGTAATATAACCATCTCGCAAACCAGTATGGGAACTGGTTAAGTAAACATTCCAACCACTGAAGATTCAATCATGGGAAATATTTTGAAATATACAAATATATGTTGGTGTATTTTAACTTTTTTATGATACAGAGCATTTGATCGATAAATCTAGTTATGAAGTATTGTACATGATGAAGTTGAGCCTTAAGACATTAGAGGTGGTGCTTCTGATCAATATTTTCCACATCCTCTTCAGCTGATCAATATAAGAATGTGCCCAGACAAGTATGGGTTAATGTACAGTAGAGAGTGCAATTAATGTGGGGACATAGTTTGGAATTTCTTGTTTTACTCATCCACCAACTCATGCAATATAAACTTACATCAAATTGAGAATTATGGATACATGATTTATGCCTGCTGGTTAAATATAATTTAGAAACTTAATTTCTTTACCATATAAATAGTTGCTTTAATTCTACCCTGTTAATATTTAACCAAACAAGTTATTTTTATTTCAAAATTCCCACTGGCTTTGTAATGTCTAATCAAAGAATTTCTAATGCCAAGATGTTTTGGGGGTGATTATTTTTTGACTGGTGGTATTCTTTCAGTGGAATAAAATGAAAGTACTCTATCACAGTTTTTTTATATATATAATTGCTTTTTTATTGTAATTCTGCCTCAACCCTAGTTGGATATGTCTTTGTAAATTGGTAAAATATTTAGTAGTTTTTTTTGTAATATGCTACACAATTTGTATGTAAGCATTTCTGCCAATCTGTACACCTAATCACAGGACAAACAGTTTACCAATAAATTACCTTAGTCTTAATATTTGAATGGTTCTAATTCATTTGGTTCGTGTTATTAGTTTTCCAGCATAAATTGCAAAAGGGCATTGTTAGGTGTTGGTAATACAGATTTCATAGTTTGGAAGTTACATTGTCAATTTGAGGTGGTGAAAGAAATAGCCTTTCTGAAAGTACGTTTATCACGAATGTGACTATAGTTTCATTACCTTGTGTAGAATGTGCATCTTGCCTTTCTTTTCAGATATTCCTTTAAAATCGAGGGGGATGGCTTCTTCTACCTGTGAACATAAGCTACATCTCCTCTAAAGAACCCATGCAAAGTCCCATGTACATGTGTCACTCTGACACATAACCCTGAGTTGGAACAGGATTCTCATATGCCAGAGTATCAAACATGGGGTTCTCAACAAGAGACACATTCTGCATCCTGAAGTGCAATTTATGTTGTGGTTTTGCTGTACATTTTTTTTACTTAAATGTATTGTGCTATTTTGATTACATTCACTGTGCACCTTGTAATCTTGCTTAAACCAGGGTTTAAGCAAGTTACAAATTTACCACCAGAACAGAAGTCACTGGGAACACTCAGCAGGTCAGGCATCATCTTTGGAGAAAGGAAAAGTGAGTGAATGTTTCGGGATCACAACCCTTCAGAAGTGACAAAGAGTTGTGGACCCGAAATGTTGACTTACTTTTCCTTTCTCCATAGATGCTGCCTGACCTGCTGGTTGTTCCCAGCGATTTCTGTTTTTGTTTCAGATTTCTAGCAACTGCAGTATTTTGCGTTTTTATTTCACAAATTTACCATCCATTCTCAGGACTATTACTATAGTAATCCTGTGATTCCTGTATGTATGTGGTAATACTGTCGCAGTGCAATTGACAACTCCTCAGTATGTGACATTTGATTCATTATCGAATCCTGTACCATATTGGTTACAGCATTTGCCTTGCAAGTGAGAGGACCTGGAGTCAATTCTCGTGCAGGGCAAAACCTTAGGCAAACTTCCTTATTCCAAAAGCCTGTTTTCCTAGCAGTTAGCAAGATTGCCGTTGTTAGTCGATTGGTGGATTGCTTTCCGGGTAATAATCCCTTCAAAAAAAATAAAAATTTGGTCATACAATCCACGACTGTTTGGGACATCTATACTGTATGCAATCGACTGCTGCGTTCTGAAACACCGATTGTCCGCTGCCTGGGGACGTCCTCTTGACGTGGAAAGTGCTATACAAATGTAATTTTGTTGTTTCACCCACAAAATATAGTCAATTCAATTAATAGAATATCTTGTGAAGCGCTTTGAGACATCTCACCGACATGATAAGGTGCTCTATCAAATACAAGGATTACTAACGTCCCATCAAGCTAGAATAGTAGCATCGAGATGTTTCAAAGCCTTCACAGGAATGAGGCTTACATGTAGGGAATACATTTATAGGTGAATACAGCAGCCATGATGGGCACAGCAAAGTCCCACGAACAGCCATTAAGTTGAGTGACAGGTATTGTTTGGGAGATTGCCCAGGACACAGGGAGAAACTTCCTTCTCTTTTCATATTGGGTCATGAGATCATTTCCATCCACCCCGACAGTCAGATGGGACCTCGGTTTAACTTCTTATCCGAAGGGCAACACCTCCAACAATGCAGCACTGTACTGTACTGGTGTGTCATCAGTATATAGTGCAAAATTTACCGGAAGAAAAGTTAAACCTGAAACACAGCTCTATCCCAAATGCTGTTCAATGCCAATTTTCAAACAGCCTATACATATCCCTATTTTAACCTTCCTTTCCTGATCAACCAAGTAATGCATACTGCCTCTTTATTTTCTCATCCTCAATCAATGGACCTGGGAGGAATGCATTTTTGGAAACTTGCCATTTCTTTCAATGTTACCAGGACACATTTTTATACTAGATGTTAAATGTAGATTGAGAACCATGCATATAGGAAAAAGCATTGCCTGAAATGTGTGTATGTCAAGGTAGCTTAGTCATAACATTCTAAAAAAACCTATGCCTCTGTCTCTGCTCAACACTGATTTAATCTTTTCGGAATCCATCTGTTTTTATAATTCTTTCCATCACTGCAACACGACTGGGGAAATAAGTAATATGAAGTCATAAGCTGAGGCCATATGAGTCTTCAGGAGCTGTGACCCTGTGGCTGTGCTTTTCGTGGCAAAAAGCACTTTGCTTTTTTTAAAAAACCATTAAAAATACACATTTCAAGAATTGGCATAAGGTTTATTTATAAGTCAGGGCTGAAGCAAGTTCCTCAAACATACCCAGCAAACAGATCTGGAACTGACTGAAATATGCTAATGCATTGTAATAGAAAGGTGAAGACCTCATTCATCGTAAAATAATAAAATGGAAAATATAACAATATACATGTATAATGGATTCAATGTGAAATAATGGTTGGGCCCAATGAGATCTCCATTCTGTTGCTGCTCCGAATAGTAGTAACAATTCACATTTATACAGCGCCTTTCAGCTAAGGAGGACTTCCCAATGCACTGGAATCGACATTTGCATTTGAGTGCAGCTAAAAGAACCAGTGTCGTGTAGAATAACACTCAAATACTGGCAACAGAATTGTAAAGGAAATCTGGATATCTTCAGTAGCGGGCAAGTTGGTAAGCATGTTTTTCAAAGCAATCTCAGGACCAAACCATTTGTGACAAGGTTAAGGAGAAGGCTGGTGTTCTGAACAACAAATTTAAATTGCAAGCAATTTAAAGACAAGAAAGATCACAAAGATATTGGATTAAGTGACTGTCACTGTCTATAAAAACAAAATGGCTGAAGCATCATTGTCTACTATGGCTTGAACTATAGAGTGCTCAAAATATCATCCTATCTCAGGAGCAATGAACCTGGAGATTATTCAGAACTCTGTAGCCCATGTCCACTTCCGTACCATGTCCACTTCTGTATCGTTGGTTCTGAGCAAATCAGCCCTTTTCTCGCTTGACTCCACTAGGCTCCCCATCACCCAGACGATTGAGTTTAAGATCCTCTTCCTCAATTTTAAAGCCCTCCGCAGTCTTGCCCCTCCCAGCCTTTACAACTTACCAACATGCGTGCTTTCTCTACTCAGTGGGCACTGAGCTGCTTCATGTCTCCTGCCCTGCTAGGTCAGAAATAGATTGGGCCAGCTGAAGTGGAAGGCCTTTCCCTACTCTTTGTCAAGGGGAAAAGAAGAGGGTAAACTTTGTGGTGGTTCATAATAGTGTTTTGTAGTGTATTACCAGCAGGTGGTGTCTCTCTCCATGTTAGTGATTGTTCCTCTCAAGGCCCTTTTACAAAGTCCATGTTCCCAAGGCGAACAATTTGCTTTTATATACTTTAGGCCCTAAATAAAGCTCTGGGATTCTTTTGTTTACCATTGTTTCTCTGGGGTTACTGTGCTCGAAAGAGTCAAAGTGCCTGCTTTGCTGTGCCAAAAAGTTAACTTTTAGCAAACGGTCTGGAGGCTTCACGCCTAGTCAGCAAAATCACCACAAAAATATAATTTGTGGTACAGTGTAGGAATTTGACTTTCCTCAGGAAAGCAATACTAATACAGTAGAACCTAGAGTCTGCCCTTGGGCCTAAACATTTTCAAGTTTTTATGTGGGATTCAAAGACATATAGAGAAGGAAAAAAGACAATGGAGTTGGCTTAGCCGGTATATAGGTTAAGGCTTGAAAATAAAATCGCTTGACTCAGCGTCCAAAAAACATTATTGGACCTTAACCCTGAATATAACCATTTGTGTGGTAAAGAGAACCCAATCTAAACAACACCACAAATTAATACATTGTGTTTGTATTTTTAGGAAAGTATTTCTTACTTCTTCAACTCGATCCTTTCAAGTTTCTCGCATCAACCCACGTTTCTGAGTCATGAAAAGAATTAGACCCACATCACCAAATACATGTAGTTGACTGCGAAATGTAAGCAAACTCTGCAGTCAATTTGCACACAGTGAGATCACACAAGCAGATAATTTTATCTGGACGAATATTGGTTAGAATACCAGGAAAAACTTCTGTCTTTTTTGAATAGTGTCATGGGATGAGCAGACAGGTAGAACTTTGGTTTAACATCTCATCCAATTGACAGCATCTCCGACAATGCAGCTCTCCCTATTTGAGTATCAGTCTGGACTCTGAGCTCAAGTTTCAATGTAAGGCTTGAACACACAACCGTCTTTGCTCTGAACTGAGCCAAACTGATAACAAGCAAGCTAACAAATTCTCATTTCATCAGCCTGAACTAGATTCAGATTTTTAGTTCTGAAGGAGGAACATTTCAGTAATTCACAGCAATATATAGTCCCCCATTCCATTCTGTCTGCTGCCTGTTTTTATAAAATATTTCCATTAGTAAGTCAAATATTTATTTTGCTTCATATTCGATCGAGCACATGAGGAAGCTGACCCGGAGAAAGTGAAATGTCACGGTATTCGGATTTAGGAAAGAAAACGGCAGTGACCTTTACAGAAGCTTTTCATTATTTTTCTTTAGAGAACATTTTAATGTTTCGTTGATAAATGCTAATGTTTGGCAACTTACCTCCGGATCTGGCAAATTAAGTTTAATGAGTTTCACTGGTCAGTGAGACAGTAACTGGAGGACATAAATTTAAGGTAATTTTAGCTCTTTTTAAAAAATAAACTAAAAATTGCATTACTATTAGTGTTCGTTGGCCTCTAAAGTGCTAATATCAGGATGTGTGCCTCCATTGTTGTCTAAAAGGAGAAATCTGATATGAGCCATGTCATGTGGGGGCCTCAGCTAGCGACCTCAAGATGAAAGAGGGCAGGAGAACTGTTTAATCTCATTCTCTTGGCTGGGGAGCAAAGCTTCTCTCAAGCCTGCTAGAAGGAAAATTTTAATAAAGGGAATTTAATATTAACATGAACTAAGTAAGTATATATTACTAATATATACTCAGCAAATACATATAATTTAATTCCCGTAATTTCTGTTGTCTTATCAACTTTGCAAAGAACTAAATTCATCAGCATGTTTGGTTTATTCAATAAGTCACTTTTGTTGAATCTTGCGTAAAACGTGAATGTGATAGCCCGAGAGATTCTGTTCAGGACAAGCATCTATGTGGATGAACCTCACAAGCCTTCCTTGTGTTCCCAATTGTTGACCGAAAAGCCATTTCCATGCACCAGCACAAATTCATTGAATGGGTTCTAAGGAGACACATTTGCATGTGTAATGTATGGCTTTCTTCTGGTCAAAGGAGGTAGTTGGGCATGACAAGTTCATATTGTCTTATTACAAATTCTATGCTCCGCTTTGTGTTTATGCTTCACTGAATACACCCTTACATTGATGCTCTAGTCTTTCTTTAAGCCTCTTTAAAAGTAGTTTGCACCATCTTTTTTATTTGCTGTAACAAAATGAGAAGGTATGCATCTGAGACACAAAATATACAATTTAAACTGGAGCGATCATACTCAAAATAATATTCTCTTAATACTGTATTGAGGTAGTTTGATAGTGCATTTTGTAGATGCTTCCAGCTTCCACAGACATTTGACTTTGGGCGCATCAGCAACTATGGCTGCACACTCCATCTCTTGAAACCAGTCAGGAACCCAGGTGTCTTCTTTGATTCTGAAGTGTCCTTTCTCCCCCACATCCACTCCATGTTGCCTTCCACCACTTCTGCAACATTGCCAGATTCTGTCACTACCTCACCCCTCAGGCTGCCAAAACCCTTGTCCACGCATTCGTCACATCAAGACTTGATGTGACTCTTTCCTCGTCGGCCTTCCCAGCTCTTCCCTTCACGCTGAAACCTGTATTTCGAATCGAGGCAGGTCAGGGCGAAATATTGGGCAAGTTTCCTTACTCCACATGCCTAATAATAATCCCTCTAAAAAACAACACAATAATAAAATTGGTCATTTCAACGCAGGACTGTTTGTGGAACACTGCTGTGCGCAATTGGCTGCCACATTTCACCCACAAAATATACAGTCAATTCAGTTTACAGTATATTCTATGAAGCACTTGGAGACGTCTAGAAGACATGAAAAGCGCTATATAAAATGCAACGATTATTATTATATTTATAGTGTTGACTCCCCATCCTCCAGAGGATCAAATTCAAAATCCTTGTCCTCACTTTCAACTCCATGGCCTTGCCCCTTCTTATCTCTCCTACCTGCTCCCTCCCTACCAACCTGCCTACCCCCTCCGTTCAGCGTGCTCCGGTCTGCTCCACATCTCCTGCCCAACCAGCCCTACCATCAGAGCTGAGCATTCAGCCTCTCTTCCCCCACACTCTGGAAGTCCACCCCACAATCCCTTCACCTTGTTTCCTCCCTTGCCTCCTTCAAGACCTGTCTCAAGACCATCCTTTTCGATCGTGCCTTCAGCTGCTCTCACATCTCTCTCCCTCCCCTCCTCCCTACCCCAACCCTTCCCACCCTGCTCGGGTCCCGATACCTGATTGGTCAGCGCCTTGGGATGTCCTCTCGACATGAAAGGCGCTCTATAAATATAATTATGTTGTTGTCGTTTGATCTTCTGATGCAAATAAAGAACACATATTAGAAAACAGCCAAGTTAACATGTGTTTTTTATTAATGTTAGTAAAAATCACACTTTTCAGTTTTGTACAGATATTCACTGTTCCTCTTGTGGATATCTGTTCCTCAACTAGGCTCTATTTGAGATGATTCAGAGACCTCCCAGTGATATTTTTGATGTGTAGAAATTGACCTCAAAAGGAGAAACAGTAATTAAATCTGGGGAATAAAGATAAAGAGTGTGCGTATGTATACATATATACAGGTACCCCGCCCCAAACACATTTTTTTCTACCGCAAATTTTACTTATCCACGGATCCCGGGATCCGCTCCTGTGAAGCGCTCTGAGACGCCGTCCGGCATGGAGGGTGCTATATAAATCAAAGTTATTGTTGGTGTTAGCTCTCTGCAACAACCCTTGCCAACCATGGCAATGGGTTTTGTGTATCCACGGGTTTTAACACTAACACCAGCGTTTGGCGCTAGGAAGCAGTTGCATCAACCAATCACGATGTCGCTTCGCACTAGCATTTGGCACTAGGACCCAGTTGCAATGTCGCAATCAACAAGCCACTATGTCACTCCACCACCAGCAAACAAACCAAGGAACTGCTCTGACTCACAGGCTTTTTTTTAAACAAATATATTTATTTTGGGGTTAAAAACATATATAATTTGTTTGTTTTTTAAAACTTTTTCCCATAACACAGACCCGCATAAGCAAATACAAAACCCATTTTCTCCCGTGACAATCCCGCAGCAGCCCACGCAAAAAACAAAACCCAGACATCAAAAAAAAACATCCACTGTCTTTGTGGAGAAAAACCAAAAAAACCCTGTAATTCTCGACACAAAACATAAGACGGCTATTACCCACATTCCCTTTATATGTCAGGGCCTCCTCATTTCTCTGCACTGCTGTCTTTACTTACAGGGAACAGTTACAAAGGGGCTAATCCCAGCCCCACCATCCTTCCTTTACCGGATGGTAGGGCAAAAACAAAAACTAAACACAAACAACAAAAAGAATTACTCCTATGCTCTCCCCTTTATGGGGAGAGACTTCTACAAAAACATTTATTTGGGGACGCTCTCTGGTTACAGGTCAAGCATCCCCCTAGAAGCACTGCGTATAGAGTCCCTGACGTTCTAAGCAGTGGCATTCCTCCACGTGCATGAAACCTTCCATACTAGGTCACGCCCCACCTATCCTTGGCCTCGTCCGAGCCTATCTCCAGGGCGTCCCTGATAACATATTCCCGGACACTTACCATCACCATCCTGTAGCAGGCCGACACTGACCTATTTCCATGTCCGGAGGTCTCTCGGTTGCGGCAGACCCATAGGCCATGCTTGACCGAGTTGATGACCTTCCAGGCGCATTGTAGGTCGATCACCTCGTGTGTCCCCGGGAAGAGGCCATACATCACAGAGTGAGTGGACAGAGGGCCTCCTGGGATGTACCGCGAGAGTATCCACTCTGTCTTGTTCCACACCTGTTTGGCAAAGGCACAATGCAGGAACAGATGTTCCTCATTCTCCTTCCCTCCACATCCCTCCCGAGGGCAACGTTCGGACTGCACTAAGCCTCTTCTAAACAGAAAGTTCTGGAGTCCCAGAACTCTCTTAACCGTCATCCAGGCCACATCCTGGTGTTTGTTAGTCAGAGCTGGGGATGAAACGTTCTCCCAGATGTGACTAACGGTAGCCAGAGGATACCCCACCAGAGTTTTGTCCACCTCTCTCTCTCGGACGGTGTCTAACACCGTCTGCACTGTCCACCTGGGAATTCCAGAGGGATCCACCCGGTTCTCGGATAGGAATGTCTCAATCTCTTTCAGGTACCTCGGGGCATTCCAACCCAGAGGGGTGTTCCGTGGCAGCTCAGCTCTTCCTAACCTTCTTAGCACTGGGTACAGATAGAAGCCCAGCATATAACTGCACGCAGTGCCTTCATATCGGGGCTCCTGGCAGACCCTCACGCAGCCACACATAAAGGTGGCCATGAGAGTCCGGGCTACATCAGGGACACCCTTCCCTCCTTTGTCTGGAGTCTTGCACTGGAGTCCTGCGGACACAATTCCATCCCAGAGCCCCAGACAAACCTAAAGATAGCTCTGGTGACTGCGGTGGTGCTGCGTTTGGTCAAGGGCCAAACTTGCGCCACATACAGTAACCCAGAGATCACCTCACACCTAATCACCAGGTTCTTCCCAGTGAATGATAGCGTGCAATCTTGCCACTGCTTCAAACGTTGCCAAATTCGCGCTATAGGCTGCTCCCAGTTCTTTTCACTCATCCCGGCAGCCCCAAACCAGATGCCTAAGACTTTAATGTAGGCTGGTTTGATCTCAAACGGTACCCGTGTGCGGTCTTGCCAGTTGCCAAAGTACATCACCTCACTTTTTTGGCGATTCACTTTGGCACCTGAAGCCTGTTCAAAAAGATTGCAGATGCCCATCAGGCTCTCGATCGATCGATGATCCAAGCAAAAAACTGTGACTTCATCCATATACAAGGACACCTTGGCTTGCACGCCTCGGCTGCCGGGATGGTGACACCTCTGATGCTCTTCTCCGTCCTGATTGCCTGTGCTGAGGGCTCGATGCAACAGACAAACAGGGTTGGGGAGAGGACACCCTGCCTTACTCCAGACCTGACGGGGAAAGGCAGCGTTCCATTTCCATTAACCATCACTGCACTGCAGATATCTCTGTAGAGCAGGTGGACCCAATCTCGAATTCTCTGTCCAAAACCCATTTTGGCAAGTACCTCATACATGTAGTCATGAGATACTCGGTCAAAGGCTTTCTCTTGGTCCAGACTGATGAGGCAGGTCTTCACCCCTCTCTCCTGCACCTAGGCGATGGTATCCCTTAACAACACGAGGTTGCCAGAGATCCTTCGGCCTGGCACCGCACAGGTCTGATCGGGATGAATTACCCGCTCCATTACAGTCTTCATCCTCTCTGAGATCACCTTGGACAAGATCTTATAATCCACATTTAGCAGAGATTTAGGTCTCCATTTCTTTAACTCCGCCTTCTTGCCTTTCTCTTTATAAATCTAGGTGATGTTACCTTTCCGCATCGAGTCAGCCATGATTCCTTCCTGAAGCATACTCTTGTACACTTCCAGGAGGACTGGTCCGATCACGTCCCACAAGACTAAGTACAGTTCCACTGGGAGGCCGTTGCTCCCCGGGGTCTTACCAGTCTTGAGGGAATTTACTTGGGCAGCTCTTCAATCGAGAGCGGCCGATCTAGATATTCTTGACTCCCCTCATCCACTACTACAGTGAGGGCAGAGAGAAAATCCCGAGTGGCCATGCTCTCCGTGGCTTTATCGCAATATAGGTCCTCATAGAAGGATCTTGCGACCTCCTCATGCCTTCCTGTTCTGTGCACACCGAGTCGTCTCCATCCTTCAACCCGGAGATCACAGAGCTGCCTCTGTTCTACTGCTAGAGTTATCTGTTAGCTCTCCTTCTAAACTACCATACCTCCCAGTCTCTTTTTTCCCATTCTGACCCTTATTCCTTCTTCCCATGGTTGGGCCAGAAAGGCACCTAACCAGGAAAAAGGGAATAATCCCACCCACCGCAAAAAAACACACCCTCTCTTTTACACCAAACTAGAAAAAATAAAAATAAATTTAATCCCTTTGCAGTCCACCACCAGCATACAAACCAAGAAACTGCTTTGACCCACCAGGCAGAAAGCCTGGCTTTTTTTTAAACAAATATATATATTTTTTGGATTAAAAACATCTATAATTTGTTTTTTAAACTTTTTCCCGTAACACATTCCCGCATAAGCAAAAACAAAACCCATTTTCTCTCGTGACAATCCCACAGCGGCCCTGGCTCACTACCCACACAATAAACAAAAAACCATACATAAAAAAACCATCCACCTCCTTTGTGGAGAAAACCCCCCCAAAAAACCCCCTGTACTTCTCGACACAAAACATAAAACGCCTATTACCCACATTCCCCTTATATGTCAGGTCCTCCTCGCATCTCTGCACTGCTGCCTTTATTTACAGGGACCAGTTACAAAGGGGCTAATCCCAGCTCTACCATCCTTCCTTTACCAGATGGTAGGCCAAACAAAAATAAAACACAAAACAACAAAAAGAATTACTCCGATGTTCTCTCCTTTATGGGGAGAGACTTCTACAAAAACATTGATATGGGAACGCTCTCTGGTTACAGGTCGAGCATCCCCCCACAAGCACTGCGTATAGAGTCCACGACGTTCTAAGCAGTGGCATTCCCCCATGTGCACGAAACCTTCCATACTAGGTCACGCCCCACCTATCCTTGGCCTCGTCCGAGCCTATCTCCAGGACGTCCCTGATAACATATTCCCGAACACTTACCATCACCATCCTGTAGCAGGCCGACACTGACCTATTTCCATGTCCGGAGGTCTCTCGGTTCCGGCAGACCCATAGGCCATGCTTGACCGAGTTGATGATCCTCCAGGCGCATTGTATGTCATTCACCTTGTGTGTCCCCGGGAAGAGGCCATACACTGTTTTTCTTTACTGTGGCTCTACCACCTTGGGATTCGTGGAACATCAGGTGAGTGTAATAGTGGAAATGTCAACTAAAGCTATTGTGCTCTTTCTCTCTCTCTTTGGCGCATTTCTACACACCAGAGGTTTGGCAAGACTATGTGGACTCCATGCAGGATGTCCGACATGTGAACACGTATGAGGCAATCTCTGGATCACATTATAGGTCAAGAGGGAAAGTTGTTAGGAACAGAATCTGAGGTATGCTGGGGCAGAACCAGGGAGATGTTGTTAGGTTAGTGTGGAGCTCACAGGTCAGATTGAGGATAGAATTGATCAACACAGAATGTAGCAACACAGAGATTGAGGTTAGGCACTACAGTTACACAATGTAGAATAAGATTGAATCATTTCTGTTGTAATAGTTTCAGCTAGGATAAGAGAGTAAAGTTGTTTGTACTTGGAAATGTAGAGTAGCTGTTTGAAGGTTGGTTGAGTTTATTTGCCCAGAGGTGGTGTCTGCGAATGTTGGCTCAGTTTGGTGGCTGGGAGTCAGTTTCTGAGCGTGCCAGTGGTCGAGCTCTAGTTTGTTCAGTGCAGGGGTAGAGTCAGTGACTGTTTTCCGAGGTTGGTCGCCGGCAGTTGTGGAGGGTCAGAGTTTGTCAGGCCTGACTCAGTGCAGTTCCCTCGGGTCAGTCATCACCGGGGCCGGGTTGGAGCTATTTGCATGCCGGGTTTGCTAGCGACCGGCAATGTGCAGCTGCCAACAGTCGGTCTCTGCTGGGGCTGGGTCTGTATAGCTGCCACGACTTGGTTCCTGTACAGACTGGGTTAGTGCAGTGGTCGAGACAGGTTAGGCGGAGTTGGGATCATGGTTGGGGTTGTTGACTTGGCTGAATTGTTAGCTTGGCTGAGTTGGTTCTGGCCCTTCCCTTGAGTGGGTGGTTGAGTCAGCTCAGGGGTGAAAGTCTGTAATTGTCGTTCGGGTGGACTGTAAATCACATGCAATGGTGTTTCTCTGAGGTGGTGAAGGGAAAGAATCTGAACGTTGGATAATGGGAGCCCTTTGGGATCGATCGTTGTTATTGGTTTGACTGATCGTTGTGAGAAAATACAATTTGTTGCATTTATGGATGATTTTTCTCACTCCATTTCGTCATTTGCAGGTTTGATGAGGAGGCTCCTTTCTGTCAGTTCTTGCTTGGCTGGGATCTCCTCAGATATTCAGAAGTTGACCTAGAGCCTGTCCATGCCTGCGACCTGGATCACCTCTTGGCGTCACCTCAGCCATCAACCCAAGGTAAGTCTGTGCTGGTTGGAACAGTTCATTGACGACTGAAACTCACGCCATTTTTCTTCCACTGTGTTTCTAGCACCTCGGGATTCGTGGAACATTAGGTGAGTGTAATAGTGGAAACCTTATGGTGGCAACTAAAGCTATTACAATTTTTTTCTCTCTCTTTGGCATTTTTGTACACTCCAGAGGTTTGGCAACACAATGGTCGGTCGGTCGCCTCCGCCCTGCCTTGGCCCCCCCCCACCCCGTTGGTCAGTAAAGTGAATTGACTGTATATTTTTGTGGGCAAAACACAGTAGCCAATTGCACACAGCAATGTCCCACAAACAGTAATGGATTGAGCAACCATTCAATAACAAATTATTATTATTTTTATTTATTCATTTTTGAAGGGATTATTACTGCCCGGAAAAGCAACCTGCCAAGGTACAAAACAATACAAAATTACATTTGACCTTTCACGTCGGGAGTACTTTCCAAGGCGTTGAACAGTCAGGGATTAGGACGAGAGCGGGGGTAAGTGGGAGGAGTTGGGATCAGAGAGATTAGCAGGCCAGAGAGATCGGAAGCGGCAAGGCCATGGAGGGCCTTGAAGCGCCTTGAAGGGAATGTACTCCATGCCATGGGAGAAGATGAAAGAGATTAAGAAGAGATTAGGATTGATAAAACTATTGCTAATGTTATGTTAAAATTGTGAGTCTCAAATTACCTTGTCGCTCACTATGTCAAAACAGTGTGAGACAGCAATAAACAAGGTAAATAGAATGCTGGGCAATATTGCTCAATCAATTAAGTTTAGATCGTACCCAAGCTGTACACTGCTCTTATCAAACTGTACATTGAATACTGCATATAGTTCTGGCCACCGTGATATGACTAGGCACTTGAGTAGAGGAATGATGTACAAGCTCCACCCATGCTCGGGACAAGCTAGTGTTCCTCAATCTTGAGAGAAATTGACCCTCATAGAACTGTATGCAATTATAAATGAGAATTTGTTTACCCAGAGGATGATCACCGACTGGAGCAGGTTGCCAGGAAGGGTGGTGGAGGACAGGACACTGGACTAATATGAGAAGCAGAAAATGAATCAACATTTTGGGTCCATGACAGTTTTGACGAAGTGTCGTGGATCCAAAACATTAACTCACTTTCCTTTCTCCATAGATGCTGCCTGACCTGCTGAGTGTTCCCAGGAACTTCAATTTTTCATACTGTAAACTGTATATTTGTGGGCTAACCGTGGCAGCCAATTGCGCACAGCAGTATACCACAAACAGTGGTATACTGTGATTGAAGTGACCAATTTTTGTTCTTGAGCGATTATGTAGGGCTCATCTTACTTGGTGTCTCAATGTGGATTCCTGTAGCTCAATGGTTAGATCAATCGCCTTGCAAGCGAGAGACCTGAGTTTGATTCCCAGCTGGGTGAAACCTTGGGCAAGTTTACTTACTCCACATGCCTGATAATAATCCCTCAAGAAACAATAACAATGGGAATTTCATCGCTCAATCCACAACTGTTTTTTTAAAAAAATATTTAATGGATAAACGTTCGGATGAACATTTGTCACAGTTAGTTAATACAAAGTCATATTGCTTGTGACATTTGATGGACAGTTGCTTGAGGACAGCCAACCAACCCACCAAGTCAACAGATTGGGATTGATAAACCTTTTGCTGTTGTTATGTTAAAACTGGGAGTTTGAAATTACTAATAGGAAATGGTTAATTCCAGCAGATCAACTGGTATCTGGAAGAGAAGTTCCAATAATTTTTATTTTGTGGGGTGGGGGCAGGGGGGAGGGGTGTGGGTCACCTTTCATTTAAACAAAATAATATTTAGTGAATATCTTGCAGTTAAGATTTTGCCCACAAATATACAGTCAATTTTCCTACTCTCCTTCACCCATCCCCGACCACCCCCCATCTGTTCTGGCCCCTACCTGACTGTTCAGCGCCTTGGGACGTCCTCCCTACATGAAAGGCGCTATATAAATGTAATTTTGATTGATTGAATATAAAATATTTATAAACTGATCAGTGGATATCAAGAGGCTTCTAGTTACAGCAATAGACAAGGGTTCTGGGCCATATTATTAAATCAGTTGGCAGACTGTAAATACTCAGGCTATACTCAGCGTTTTCATTAGGCTGCATCTTGAACACAGTTCTGGTCACTGTGACATAAAGGGCTGCCCAAGTCCTAAGGCAGTACAGAGGAGAGCAATGTGGATGATCCCTAGTGTTAGAAGATTGAACTATGAGCAACAATTAGACAAATAGCACTTCACTGACAGAAGACAATTTATTAGATCTCAGATGCTAGACTTAGGCATCCAGTCAGACTCCTTTATCTATCTTTCAGGAGTCCTATAATAGATTGATAAGGTGAGATTTTCTGCAGGTCTGTAAATTTAACAGCCTTGGGGGCAAGCTCTTAATTCAATGGCTTGTGGAAAATAACTCTCGAAACAGCTGAAATTGAGTGAAGCAGTAATCTTGTCCTGCAATTGGATACTTTGTGTGTTGTGCAAACAAGATGTGACAGAATTTAACAGCCAAGTGGTATCATGGGTAGGCCATCAATGTTGTACCAGCCTTTATTATAGGATCTGTACTGTATTGACAGATTGCCCTTGGTTCGAAGCATTTTTGTGGTTCTTTATTGCAATACCTGCCACACTGACTTGACCTAAGAGCGATGAGTTTTTTGTATACCTGACACAGAATTGATTCTGTGTCAGCCAGCAATTGTTATACATTCAAGGGAATTTACCTGGCAAAAGAAAAGTATAACTGTAACTCAAATGTTCTAAAGTTTGCTCACAAAATACACGGTCAAAACATCTTTGCAGTATATCTTGTGAAGCACTTTGAACCTTCTCAACGACATGAAAGGTGCTATGTCAAATGCAAAGATTGTTATCAGCATTATTATTATTAAATATGATTTAGGGAAGGGGGTTGTTGTTGTGTATGTGTGTGAAAGAGTGGGGGAACAGAGAGGTAAAATGAGACTCATGATGTATATGGTGCAAGCGCCACTAGTCTTGTTTTGAATAGCTATATCATCTACAGTATCTCACTTAAAGAGAGACCAACGAACTACTACCTCTATGGGTTGGCATGTATTTATGAATGGCAAGAGCAATTTATATTGATTCCGTTGCTCGTTGATGAAATACTATGCAATTGTCTTAATTAGACATTAATTGGTATTTGATATAGCACCTTTCACATTGGGAAGACATCTCAAAACCTTGCTTCCTAACACTGCACTAGGGTGTCAGGCTCTCGGAAGGTATGTTCCAACGCGGGTCTGGGATCTGCCATCTATAATCCAGAAACGAGAGTACGATTAACTGAGCCAAGATGACACTTGGCATTTGAAACTCTTGTGAATTATTCATTCTACATAGTGAAATACGTCTTGAAATGGTATATCCTTGGGTAATGTGAAACCGTTCTTTAACCTTGGATTTAATGCTGCAAAGAAAATGGATAAAAATACACAGAAGGCTTATTGCCACAAGGTCACTTGTCCCATTTCCCACCATTCTAATAAGGACAGGATGGACATTTTGTTTCCATAAGACCATACCGAGTGCCTCACTATAATATAGTTACTTAGCGAATGCATTCCCACTACAAAGCCATTTAATCTAATTTCCCACTAAACTATCAACAACTGAACAAAAGTACACACAACAAATAGCCATTAAATTAGCTTCACTTACTACCAGATGACAAAGGATACAGTATTTGCAAACTGGAAAAGGATGCATACTTCATCAATACTAACAGAAATCAATTTTCCCCGACAATTGGCTGAGAAACAAATGCGTGGGCAAATGTTGTTTTTGAAACCCCTTCCCACAGATGGCACCGTTGACAGCTGTCAACTTCCCCTGCCATTATGTATGGGGAAAGGTGAAATTTGATATGATTTATGGCATTTTATCAATAGGTGTTCCTTCGAATTCATCTGATACCATTTTGTTTCATATGAACTGACTCCAAAATATCTGAACCCCCAAAGCACAATTATTCAGTGAATCACAATATGAGGCCAATTCAAAGACATGTATGATTTGAAATGTATTTTTGGATATGTATCAACATAGACACAAGACTGCCTATCAGTCTATCAAGCCTGCTTTGCCATTACATCTCTTAAATTTAATTTGTCCTTTTACCCCATATCACTCAGCATCCTTACTTGGAGAAAATCTCTCTCTCTTTTCAAGGCCTCAGTCATGCAGTAATTCATCACATCAACTTTAACCTCTACAACCAAGGCTCAAATGTAGCTGAAGAGATGGAACAGAACTAACTAACAGAACTAACTTCCCTACTAACTTCTAAATGTAATGACTCATCTTTCAGTGGGAATGTGTCTGCAGACACAAATTGGCAATAATTCTTAGCCTCTCACGGAGAGCTGTTTGGGATGGATGAAGTGAGAAAATCAAAATCCAACTGATGTACTATTTATTCTGAGGTTAGTGTTGGCGCAGATTGTTGGAGTCAAACAGAGAAGCTCTGAGCTGATGCCAATACCACTAAACAAAAATCCTTGAATTTAGTACAGCACCTATCACATCACATAAATAAATCTTTGAAGGTGGCAGGACAGGTAGACAAAGGTGTTTTTAACAAAAAGCATATCGGATACCACGCTTTATATTGTAAACAGGGGCATAAAATACAAAAGTGAGGAACTTATAATGAACCTTTACAAAGCACTGGTTAGGCCTCAGCTGGTGTACTGTGTTCATTTCTGGGCACCACACTTCAGGAAGGATGTCAAGGAGTTGGAAAGGGTGCAAAGGAGATTTACCAGGATAGTACCAGGAATGAGGGATTTCAGTTATTACAAAAGACTAAAGAAGGTGGGATTATTCTCCTTGGAGCAGAGAAGATTAAGAGGAGGCTTTCAAAATTATGAGGGCACTCGATAGAGTGAACAAGGAGAAACTATTTCCACTGGTGAGCAGTCGGTAACTTGAGGAAACTGATTTAAAATGTTGAAAGAAACAGAGGGGAGGAGAGGAGAAATGCCTTCAGGCTCTAAGTTGTTCAGATCTGGAATGCATTGCATGAAAGGGTGGTGGAACCGATTTGATAACAACTTTTGAGAGAGAAGTAGATAGTTATTTGGGGAGGACAGGTTTGCAGGGAATGGGGAGAGAGCAGGGGGGTGGGATTGATTTTCAAAGAGCTAGCACAGACACGATGGGCCAAATGGCCTCCCCTTCTTTGCTGTATAATTCTGTGATTCTATGAAGGCAGGAGATGACTGATAAATAACAAATACAATTTGACACACACAAAAAATATGATGATCTATGATTCTATTATCATGAAGACATCATAAAGAAAGTCAATTTGTATACAGCATCATTCCACAATCAGTCAAGTAGCTCAGCGGTTAGAGCACTCATCTTACAAGCGTGAGACCTGTGTTTGAATCCAGGCAGGTCAGAGCGAAACCTTGGGCAAGTTCCCTTACTCCACACACCCAATAATAATCCCTCCAAAAACAAAATAAAAAAATTGTCATTTCAATCTATGACTGTATTTGGGCACTGTTATGCGTAATTGGCTGCCACGTTTACAGTCAATTCACTTTACAGTATATTCTGCAAAACGCTTTGAGAAGACGTGAAAAGCACGATATTAAATGTAAATATTATTATTATTATTTATAAAGCAAATAACCAATTTTATCGGGAGAAATTCTCGCCAGGACATGAGGTGAAACTCCCTTCTCTCTTTCAATAGTGCCAAAAGAGGGCAGGTCACTAAACAAATAGGTGCAACATCAATTCAACATCACATTTGGAGGACAACATCTCTGACAAACCAATACTTGATTCATCACTATGCTAAAGTATCAGCCTAGACTATGGGCTCAATATCCTAACGTAGGACTTGAACCCACAACCTTATAACTCAGAGATGAGAACACAGGAAGCGCTCCAGGATGCTATCCAGCGTGCAGGGCGCTATATAAATGCAAGTTGTTGTTTTACTACCATCTGAAATAGGCTGGTGCCTGTTGCTAGATGTAAAATGAATGTCTCCAACATGGCTGACTAATACTACAACAACAGCAACAGCTCTTTATACAAATTGGTCAGCGGTGTCGCATTTTGTTTTAGTGTTAAAAGTTTTTTTTTAAGCGTTAAAAACTTTGTTTAGTTTTTAAAAAGCATTTTCAACATAAAAAAGGAAAGAAAAAATAATTTGGATGGTCCTTCGCGACCCTACTGAGGAACCCCCGCGATCTTGATTTGGGTTGGGACCTGAGGTTGGGAACTATTGATGTAGAGGGTGAAGAGGAGGGGACCAAGGACAGAGCTCTGAGGAATGTCGCACAAGACTGTGCAGGTGCTGGAGGATGCAAAGTGGAGATGTGTGAAAGATAAGACCAGAACCAGTCAAGGACAGAACATTGAAGGTTGAGTTAGGAGGAGAGGCGATGGAGGAGGATTGAGTGGTCCATGGTATCGAAGGAGGCATATAGGTCGAGGAGGACGAAGAGGCAGAGGGACCCCTGGTCACAAATGGTCAGGATCTAATTTGTGACTTTGACCAGGGCAGTTTCCGTGCTGGGGGCATGTGCGGAAGCTGATTGGAAGGGCTCGTGGAGGGAGTGGGATGAGAGAAAGGAGTGAAGCTGGGAAGTGACGACTCTTTGAAAGGCCTTTGACATAAGAGGGAGTTTGGAGATGGGCCGGAAGCTTGAAAGCTGCGATGCATCATGGAAGGATTCTTAAGGATGGGGGTGATGGTGGCTGTTTTGATAGCGATGGTAACAATGCCGGATGAGAGAGACAGGTTGATTGTGTAGGCAAGTAGTGGAGCAAGGAGGATGAGTTGGGAGGTAGGGGCAGGGGTGGGGGTAGGGGTCCAGGGAACAGGAAGTGGGCTTCATCCAGGATATGGTGATGATGACAGATGATGGGGAGACAGGTTCAAGGTGTGGAAGGAGGGATGAGTCGGAGTTTGGGAGGGAGGTGGGGAGGGGTTTGATATTGGAAGGGCAGTGACAGCTGGGGGTATTTCCTTGAATTTGGACTTGAGGAAATTCAGCATCTCCTCGCAGTGGGAATTGAAGGAAAGGATCTGCGAGGCATGGTGGGGAGGTTGTAGTAGCTGGTTTGTTGTGGGGAATAAGAGCCTAGTGTTGTCCTTCGCCTTCAGGATTAACCTGGAGTAGAAGGATGATTTGGAGGAGGTCAAAGCGGAGCAGTAGGTTTTGAAGTGGTAATACTATAGATTGCTGTCAAAGTCAATTCATAATAAAGACAAGAAAAATAACCTGAAACCATGTTCTTGTCAATAAGCATCCATTCCCTTGTCTACACACCTCAGTCTCAATAACTGAAGATCTTTCTTCCTTAAATGCTAGCTAAGAGACATATTCTGTATCTAAACAAAAGGTTCTCTTCTTACCTCACAGTATTGTCTGGGGAAACAAACAGATGTAATAATAATAATTCTTGCATTGATATAACGCCTTATCATGTCTTCTAGACGTCTGAACATACTGTAAAATGAATTGACTATAGTTGTGGTGGAAACACAGTAGCCAATTGCACACAGCAGTGTCCCACAAACTGTTGTGGATTGAAGTGACCAATATTTTATTATTATTTTACTTGAGGGATTATTATCAGGCTTGTGAAGTAAGCAGACTTGCCCAAGATTTTGCCCTGCTGGGAATCAAACTCAGGTCTCTCGTTTGCGAATCGAGTGCTCTAACAACTGAGCTACAGGACTGTCCACTTGTAACTCTGCTATAACTTGTTATTTACATACATCTGTTTGTTTGTGGTTGAAATGTTTCTGAAGTCCCTGAAGAATTAAATAAAACTACTAGAGATATTTCATGATTTGTTTAGTCAACTTGTGTTTTCAAAGTTACAAATGTGCTGAATAGTCTTCTTGACTATTCAGCGCGATATTCAAGTTCCACAAAAAACGTACAGCATGCAAACAGACCATTCAACACAACAACAACTTTGATTTATGTAGCGCCCTCTACTCCGGACGGCGTCTCAGAGTGCTTCACGATAGTGGATCCTGGGACCGAGCCAGGGTCAGGGCTAGAAAGGTGACCAAAGGCGCGGTTGAAGAGAAAGGTTTTCAACTGGGACTTGAAGCTGAGAAAAGAGGGGGCGAGTCGAAGGTAGTGAGGAATGGAATTCCAGAGCCTCGGAGCTTAGTGGCTGAAGGCACAGCCACCAAAGCTAGAGCGGAGGATTCGAGGTACATGGAGGAGGCCAGACCCAGTGGAGAGAAGGCAATGAGAACTGATTTGAGGAGAGAGGAGGTTAGAGAGGTAGGGGTGTGCAGGGGAGTGGATGGATTTGAAGACAAGGGAGAGGATGTTGAAGTTGATCCTCTCTGGGATAGGGAGCCAGTGAAGTCTGGCAAGGACTGGGGTAATGGGGGAGCGAAGTTCTTGCTGAGACTCTACAGATCTATCATGAAATTCAGGTCAGAGATTCAATGAAATAGAAAAACCTAGACCTAGGATAAAAAAATTATTGAAACCAACTGTCTAATTAATGGTTCACCTGTTCAAAGCAAATTAATTTACTGACATTCAATATTCTGTTTTAGCCCAGTTTGTGATGTGTTTTTCCATGGGACTATCCTGTTAGCACTCAAATTGCTATGTTCTGCTTTAACTGATTAGTTAAGTTGTGCCATTACTCTTGAAACTAAGGGATGTCTTGGCTGACTAAAGTACAGCCAAGTCTTTTCTAAAATGTAATTCTGAGGTCCATCTAAAATTAGAACTGAACTAATATAATTCTATGGAGTGATATTTCCTAAGTGCTGGATATACTGTGATCTGCTATCACTAAAGCTGTAACATTGTCTGCCAAATATTCAATACCATTAAAATAATCAGTTCTAAGGGAAATTAGATTTTGGACTAAATATAAATCTGATTTTAAGGGATGATAACTTGTATCAATTACAAGAACTTTAACCATCTCACTACAAACAAAGTTGTAAAACCACCTTGAGGTTTGTTTATACTGTGGAAAGTCTCTCAAGGTTGGATGTTGAAGTTACTGAGGGTATAAAATATGTGCAGATGTGCATTGGACTTGAAGGGATAAACTTAAGGCTTTCATGTAATCAACTTCAAGATCCTCACACTCATCTACAAACCCTTTCCTGCCCTATTATCTTCCTACCTTTTATTTGCTTATTCCCTATGCCAGCACCCGCTGCCTCCACTCAGCTGGCTCTGTTCTCCTGCATGTGTAGCTCCTGTAGCTCAGTGGTTAGAGCACTCACCTTACAAGCGTGAGACCTGAGTTTGAATCCAGGCAGGTCAGGGCAAAACCTTTGACAATTTTCCTTACTCCACATGCCTAATAATAATCCCTTCAAAAAAAACATGATAATAAAATTGGTCATTTTCAATCCACGACTGTTTGTGGGACACTGCTGTGCACAATTGGCTGCCGCATTACCCCCACAAATATACTGTACGGTCAATTTAGTCTATTGTATATTCTGTGAGCGCTTTGAGATGTCGATAAGATGTGAAAAGCGCTATATCAAATGCAAAGATTATTATTATTATTATGATCCTCATTCCCCTCCATTCCACCATCAGTGGCAGTGCTTTCAGCCTTTATGCACCGAAATCTTGAACTCTCACCCTCAACCCTTCTACCTTGCCCTCTCCTTCCTCATGTTCACATCACATCCTCCAACGTCTTTCCTCCCACCTCAACCTTCAAGGCACAGTCCTTGACTGGTTCCATTCCTACCTGACCCACCGTTTACACTTTGTATCTTCCAATGGTTTTTCCTCAAACCCCCGCACAGTTTCTCACGGCGTCCCTCAGGGCTCTGTCCTCGGCCCCCTCCTTTTCACCATTTATACGCTCCCTCTGGGCGATGTCATCCGCAAACATGGGGTAAATTTCCACATGTATGCGGACGACACCCAGTTGTACCTTTCTGCCTCATCCCTCAACCCCCAGACCATCGATGTTCTGACAGCATGGGAACATTTCCTGCAATTGAACATGAGTAAGACCGAGGGCCCCCTGATCGGCTCAAGCCAGCGCCTCCGCACATCGGGCGCTGCCAGCCTCAACATCCAAGGCTGTACTCTCCACCTCACAAAGCCAGTCAGGAACCTTGGCATCACGTTCGACCAAAAACTCTCCTTCCTCCCCCACATCCGTGCCTTGACCGGCACCGCTTACTTCCACCTGCGCAACATTGCCAGGCTCCGCAATTATCCTAACCCCCACGCTGCCGAAACACTCGTGCACGCATACATCACGTCAAGGCTGGACTACGGAAATTCTCTCCTCGTCGGCCTCCCCAGCTCCTCCATTCACAGGCTGCAGGTCATCCAAAACTCTGCAGCCCGTGTATTATCCCGCACCCGCCTCCGCGACCATATAACCCCCACCCTCGCCCGTCTCCACTGGCTCCCCATCCTCCAAAGGATCAAGTTCAAGATCCTCGTCCTCACCTTCAAGGCCTTACATGGCCTTGCCCCGCCCTATTTAACCGATTTACTCTCCCCCTACAAGCCCACCCGGACCCTCTGTTCAGCAGGACTTGGCCTGCTCCAAGCCCCCCGCCCGAACCGCCCCACCATCGGAGGCCGGGCCTTCAGTTTTTCTGCTCCGACCTTATGGAATTCCATCCCCCAATCCCTCCGTCTCGTTTCTTCCCTTTCCTCTTTCAAGGCCGGTTTGAAGACTTTCCTCTTCGACCGTGCCTTTTGTTCCACCCCGAATTGTTCGACTTCCCCTACGTGTTTCACCCCTCCCCGTACACTCCCCTCCCAGCTCGGGTCACACGCCTCCTGTGCAGCGCCTTGGGACGTCCTCCCGACGTGAAAGGCGCTTTATAAGTGTAATTTGTTGTTGTTGTTGTTGTTAAGACCTTCCACTTTGACTGTGCATATGGTCAACTTTTCCATCCCTCAGGGCCAGGCTCCATCACTGTTAAGTGTTCCAGCACACTACCTTGCTTTATAAATACAAGTTATTGCTGTGATTCAGGATATGCCACAAACAGATAAACTATGGGATTTTCCCAATAATTTACCTTATTCCCTACCTCTCAAGCACATCACCAAGAATGCTGTTTTCCTATCCATCTCTGAATAACAGAGCAAAGTTGGATTTGTCTTTAGCAATCTGAGATTCTTCCAGCGATGCAAGTACAATGTGATAATCAAGCCCAATATGACACCCAAGTTCAATCCCATCCATGGAGTACATTTCCTTCAAGGCCCTTCAAGATTTTAACCGTTTTGGGCCATCCTATCACTGTGATCTGCTGACCCCACATCAATCTGTCCGCTTCCTCCACTTAGAGTTCTCTGGCCCGTTCCATCATCAGTGGCGCCCCCCCCTTGCTTCCTTCAAGCACATCCTCCAGATGTGAAAGGCGCTCTATAAATGTAATGTTGTTGTCGTTCAAGGTGCATCGCAAAACCCTCCTCTTTGATCAAGCCTTCAACCAGCCTCCTATCCTCCCTACCCTCCACCTTCCCCAATCCCAACACCCAGGTCAGGTCCAATTCCCTGACTGTCCGGTGCCTTGAGACAGGAATCAATCGGGCTGCAAAGAGTTAAAATTTTAGGTAGATCTTATCTGTGTTTGAATTAGAAGTTAGAAAATATCTCCCTGTAAAGCTGCAGTCTGCGTTATGCTTTGTAACCTTCGCCTTGTCTACTCTCGGTTTAACTTTAATAACTGCATAAATTAAACTAATGCACACAATCCCACATGAACTAAAGCTTCAGAGCGCCTTGATAATTTTTGTTGGAAGGAAGCTTAAAGGCTTGAGAGCCTCAGGAGACATTCTGGTAGAAGGAAATTACAGGTTTTGTTTTCAAAGCACCTAGACATGCAGTAGCCCCTAAACTGTAAAGTGAGGTGGAGGTGGATCTTGCAGACCGATAAAATGGTGTCAGGATGTGCTGGCTACAATAGTCATTGCCCACAAAACAGACAGTCACTCAATTTTAAAGTATATTCTATGAAGCACTTTGAGATGTCTCAATGACAACCAAGATGTCTCAAAGACAACAACAAATAAGGCGGAATATCAAATGAATGGATTATTATAATTTTGGGGATTATCAAATTACATTTTTTGTATATTATAAGTGCATTATTAGATCAAGTACGAAAGTAGTTATTTAATCTGTAATGTGTTAGCTAAATAACCAAATTGCACATTAGGTAAATAAATGCAGATTAGTTCATTTAAAAAATTCAAGCAGTCCATTATTACTTTTGTTGATTTATGTGTAGGACCACTGTATTTTCTTTGCATTCTTTCCAATGTTTCCAGACTGGAAGTTAATGCAGTGCTGTGGTTAAAGTGAGAGCACAGATGAATAGAACATAATTGGAATATAAAAAAAGTTGAGATATTTTGCATCTCACTTATGTTAGCGACCTTGGGGAGTTGTATAAGATGTGTGGAATATTGGGAGTTGATATTACTATTTTTTGCTTCTGCTTACACGGCCTTCAAAACTTCAGAAAAATCATGTGGCTGTACTAAGCTTGCCAAGACCTTGTTGAAAGCCATTGAACAACTAAATGTAAACCATTTTCACAATGAGTAAATCACACATATAGTAGTGATAATCATTGATTTGATGTATCGATTCTCAAGTCGGGAGGACATTTCAAGGTGCATCACCGAATTCCTCTTTTCTGAATCGAGCCATAGATTCTTTAATGTTGAGGTCTCATCTGAACAATGATATGCACCTCTGTTAATGCACCCTACCCCTACACACAGACACATACAGACACACACCCAGCCCTGCATTTAGAGGATCAGCCTAGACTGTGGGATTGGTGTGGGCAGGGGTTGATGGCGGAGGATGGGAGAGTTGGTGATGGAGATGCAGGAACTCAATTGGCAGTTGAAACATGAGGTGAAAATAACAGTGCCCGAACCTAAGTCACTGAATTTCCTCCATTCAAACGTTTCCTCTGAACAAGGTAAACCTAAGTATAGTATAACAAAAAAAAAGCCATACTTCGTATATGCTAGTGGACATGTTACAATAGCCCTGGACTTGCAGAATGCAAGAACACTTTTTGTTTAATACTGGTTAACAAGAAAAGTCTAAGATAATTGTGAAGCGCAGGATGAATAGTATTTGAGAAAGTTTGGCTGGCGGTGTGTTTTTCATACAAAATGGATATAACTCTCCAGCCACAAAATATGAAATCATTAGTCCCAGCATATTTCCATCTCTGACCTTCACAAATCCCGTACATATCTGCAGGAAGCTGGAGGACTGAGTGCAGCAAGAACCTTGTGCAAATCAGACAAAAACCATTGCTGTCTCTACACAATGGACAGATTGTAAAGACTCAGCCTCTTTCTAATGATTATATATACAATGCAGGATAGGAGACAATGAGAAGCTGTATTATAACCATGGATAGTCCGAGTAATGATTTATGCTGTGTGATTTTAAGGTCATAAGACATCTTTGCTCTGGAACTATGAAGTCCTGACATCATGAAAAAAACAGCAATGTAACTACAATAACACAATGGTTGGACCTCAAAAAGATCCTGTAGAGGCTAATGGAAAATTTCAGAGTGCTGGCTCAGAACTCTCAAGAAAAATTGTGCTATTGTTACTCTGACGTTCATCATTTTTAAAAAGTTGCTGGCCTGAAAATCAGGAACACTGGACTCAAAAGATCACAAGACAGGGTTGGTTTCAGAAGAACCTTCAGCCTACCTGATCTAACCTTGCAGAATACTAAATCTACCTTCTTCCCATTACACTTTCAAGCTGATCCTTAACTAGGTCCAGTGCCGTGATCTCCATTATCCTTCCTTCTAACCCATTCCAGCTGTTAATTGCTTTCTATGTGAAAAAAAACCTCCTGGTCTCTATCCTAAAATTATCCTTAAACCTAAATGTATATCCTCTTGCCCTGTTACCTGAGTAGTACTGCTCTGGGTTTTTATTATATAATATTACATTATTTACTTTAGCATCTTATATACATTCCTCCATTATTCCCCAATGAGTACATTCCACACCAGCTCGGGTGCCCAGTGAGTAATGTTAAGAGATTTGTGACATCCTTCCAAAGGAAACGTAATATAAATTGTACATTATATAGATAAATTTCACCATTTGACCCCCAACCTTTGGAATTCCATCCCGTAACATAAACTCTTCTCTTCGCCCTCTCCCTAGTCTCCTTCAAGTTCTGCCTCAAGATCCGCCTCTTCGACCGTGCCATCGGTCGCCCCGCTTCCCCTCCCTTCCCTCCACCCTCCCCGATCCCGACCCCAGCTTGGGTCCAAAACACTAACAGTCCAGCGCTTTGGAACATCCTCCCGATGCGAAAGGTGCTATTAAAATGCTATTTTGTTGTGATTGTTTTAAATTGTGTTATATTATATTCAAACTTTGATGAACTTGATTGGAGTGTGAAAAGGTTGCAACCCCTATATATTTGTTCAGTGAGTTTTATGATTTTTTTCATAAGATTTTATGATGGAAAAACAAATTCAAGTTCATTAAAAAGCAGAAATACATCAATGATAATCTTTTCATGGATTAAGGAGTTCCTATTCCAGACAGGGCTTCTTATCCTTTCCCTGACAATTAATAGAGATTTAAACCACTCTACAAAAATACGTGTCTGTGGAATAGACTATCAATCATTTTAACTCTGAACTTCATAGCAAAATCCTTACCTTTGAGTGGATTTGTGATTTATGAAAATTAAGACTTGCATTAGACAAATACACTGTCGCTACACTTCACAGTAAATCCATTGAAGCACATTGAGATATTTTGCTAACGTGATAAGGCATTTCATCAAATGCTTTGAATATTATTATTATACTAACCAAAACTTTCAGAATATAAAATTCTCCGAATCTTCCGCTTTGTCTTCTCAAATTAATTGAGTGAAAACTCATGAAATCAGTCTAATGCTGAGATGTATATTACTCAACCTAGACCAATTGCATTCTACAAATGACCTTTTCATGGTCCCATAAGGACTGGAAACATAACGTTTCATGGTGTATCTAATTATCTGTCTTTTCTTATTCTTATAACTGTAAATCCTATCTTTATTGAGCTATCCAGACAATTTTACTTTAAAATACTTATTTGGTACAGTAATAACCAGTTGTGATAGAAGTCTGGTTCACACATTAACTCTCTTGTAAATGTGGGGGGATAAAAATCTTCTGATATAGGCTTTATGAGGCCTTGTTCGTATTGTAATCCTAAGTGTTCAAAATCGCCAATAGCAATTAAATGCCATGCATTTTGACTATTTAAAGAAAGTCCTGAGTCATCTTCTTCTCAATTAGCTATTCTACCATGAAAATGTATTCCATTCTACATTTCTCCCTTCATAACTCATTCTGTCATGTGGACATGATGGTGCTGCATAGATAGTTTTTCTACTGCCTTAGTTATACTGTCTGCTCATGTATCTGTGGATTGGGAATTGGCAGAGTTCTGCACATGTGCACCCAATAGAACTAGAATAGTCTTACAGATGATGGCCTTGGTATCCACAAACATTTTTACACGTGTAACAGACTGACAAGATACCAGCTGAAATTAATATAGAACGGTCTGTTGGATCTGTTATGCTGGTATGAGCCTCACACAAGCACACTAAATATTCTCATTTTTATATCAACAACAACAACAAAATTACACTTGTAAGCACCTTTCACGTCGGGAGGACGTCCCAAGGCACTGATTATATCAGCACCAACGGTGCATTATAATGTTCAGTTGAAGATTCGGATTACTCTTACTCCCCTTCTCTGCGTTGGGTCAGTTTGGCTCAATTAGTAACACTCATCTTTGGGTTAGAAGGCTGAGGGTTCAATAACCATATCGGGACATTCACCGCATGTATGATGGCACTTCAATTCAGTGTTATGAATTGTCAAACATCTAATTCTTTAGACGGGATTTGAAACCAAGATGTTGTCTGTCGTTCAGGTAAAGTGGATGTTAAAGATCTCAAGGCACTATGTAAAATGAGAAAAGTCTCTCAGTTTCCTGGTCAATAGTCTCCAAAATAAAAAAATATTGGTCATTTACTGCATGGCTGTTTGTGGGTCATTGCTGTGCACAAATACTGCATTTTCTGAAGGTAACAAACCCAGAGAATATTTCATAACGTACATTCCATGAACAAAAAGTTCTTATAGAGCTGCCTAAGAGCAATAGAAGTACGATAGAGAATGAATGCAAACACTGTACATACATACTTCCTGATATTTCAATAAAACTGAACATTATGTTACCATAACGTACCATTATGTTACCATAACAATGCTAGAATAAGGCACATCAATGCATGGCTGGAGAAGTGGTGTAGGAAGGAGGGTTTCTGGTTCCTAGACCATTGGGACCAATTCTGGGGTAGGTGGAACCCGTACAAAATGGATGGGTTACACCTGAACAGGGCTGGAACCAATCTCCTTGCAGGGAGGTTGTCGAGTTTTGTGGGGGGGTTCTTTAAACTAATCCCGGGGGGTGAGGGTGGGAAACTGATCAGTAGTTCAGATACGTGAGGGGTAACAAAGAGGACAGGGGTAAGGGTAAGACAGGAGAAAAGTGCAGAGGAAGTAATTTGTGCCTTAGAGTGCATGCATGTAAATGCACGAAGTTTGAGAAATAAAATTGGTGAGCTGCAGGCTCAGGTTGCTGCGAGGCGATATGATGTTATAGCAGTAACAGAGACTTGGCTCCAGCATGGGCAGGAATGGGAGTTGAACATTCCTGGTTATAATGTATTCAGGAGGGATAGAGAAGGGAGAAAAGGGGGCGGGGTGGCAATTTTAGTTAAGGACTCAGTGACTGCCTTAGAAAGGAACGAGGTGGAAGAAGGACTAAAAACCGAATCTATCTGGTTAGAAATGAGGAATAAAAAAGGTGCAGTTACACTGTTAGGGGTATACTATAGACCACCAAATAGTGGGGAGGAGATAGACAAGCAGATCTGCAAGCGTATCACGGAGAAATGCAGAGCTAATAGAGTAGTGATAATGGGTGACTTCAACTATCCCAACATAGACTGGCAGAATAGTAGAGTAAAGGGCAAGGAGGGAGAAGAATTCCTGAAGTGTGTGCAGGACAACTTTCTTGATCAGTATGTTTCCAGTCCAACGAGGAAAGAAGCATTGCTGGATCTAGTTTTGGGAAATGAGGTAGGGCAAGTTCAACAGGTTTCTGTAGGTGAGCATCTAGGGAATAGTGACCACAATATCGTTAGATTCAGAATAATTATGGAAAGGGATAAGGAACGATCACAGGTGAGGACACTCAACTGGAAAAGGGCTAATTTCAATGAGTTGAGGTGGGACCTAGCCAAGGTGGATTGGAAAGAAACATTGGCAGGTAAGACAACTAACGAGCAGTGGGCAGTGTTCAAAGAGGAGATAGTTCAGGCACAGGTCAAAAGCATCCCCACAAAGGTGAAATGTAAGGCATCCAAACCTCCCTGGATGACTAAGGAAATCGGGGCCAAAATAAAACAAAAAAAAGAGGCTTATGATAAGTGTCAGGCTCAAAATTCAGAAGGGAACCAAGCAGAATATAGGAAGTGTAAGATAGAACTAAAAAAGGAAGTTAGAGGGGCAAAGAGACTGCATGAAAAACAATTAGCGAGTAAGATTAAGGGGAACCCTAAGGTTTTTTACCAACATATTAAGAGCAAAAGGTTGGTCAAGGATAGGGTGGGGCCAATTAGGGACCTAGGAGGAAATCTCATTGTGGAGGCAGAGGGCATGGCTGATGTACTGAATGAGTACTTCGCCTCTGTCTTCACAAAAGAAAAGGATACAGCCAATGGCATGGTATTAGAGGAGAGGGTAGGAGAAATGGATAGAATAATTATAACCAGAGAGGAAGTTCTAAAAAGGTTGACGTTGCTCAAGGTGGATAAGTCACCTGGTCCGGATGGGATGCACCCTAGGTTACTAAGTGAGGCACGGGAGCAAATAGCAGGGACTCTGGCCACGATCTTTCAATCTCCCTTGGACACAGGGGTCGTGCCAGAGGACTGGAGGATAGCTAATGTTACTCCCTTGTATAAAAAGGGGCAGAAGGACAAGCCTGGTAACTACAGACCAGTCAGTCTAACGTCGGTAGTGGGCAAACTTCTAGAGTCCATAATCAGGGACAAGGTAGATCTTCACTTAGAAAGATATAGGCTAATAAAGGACAGTCAACATGGATTTGTTAAAGGCAAATCTTGCCATACAAATCTGATAGAATTTTTTGATGAGGTAATGGAATGGGTGGATAATGGTAGCGCAGTTGATGTAGTTTACATGGACTTTCAAAAGGCATTTGACAAAGTGCCACATGAGAGACTTATTATGAAATTAAAGGCCCATGGCGTAAAAGGGACAGTGGCTGCGTGGATCCACAACTGGCTGCGAGACAGAAAGCAGCCAGTTGTAGTGAGCGGCTGTTTTTCAGATTGGAGGGAAGTGAGCAGTGGTGTGCCACAGGGATCGGTTTTGGGACCATTGCTGTTTGTAATCTACATCAATGATCTGGACTTGGGTGTACGGAGTACAGTTTCCAAGTTTGCAGATGACACTAAGTTAGGGAGAATAGTAAATAGTGAGGAGGATAGTAGCCATCTGCAAGAGGATATAGACAAATTGGTAAAGTGGGCAGACACATGGCAGATGAAGTTTAATGCAGAGAAGTGTGAGGTGATGCATTTTGGGAGAAGAAATGAAGGGAGGCAATATAGGCTGGATAGTACAATTTTAAATGGTGTGAAGGAACAGAGAGACCTGGGGATTTGTGTTAGTGACTCGTTGAAGGTGGCAGGACAGGTAGACAAGGCTGTTAAGAAGGCATATGGGATACTAGGCTTTATAAATAGGGGTATAGAGTACAAAAGTCAGGAAGTGCTGACTAACCTCTATAAGACTTTGGTGAGGCCTCAGCTGGAATACTGTGTTCAATTCTGGTCACCACACTACAGAAAGGATGTGAAGGCATTGGAAAGGGTACAACGAAGATTTACTAGGATGGTGCCAGGATTGAGGGACTTCAGCTATGAGGAGAGGCTAGATAGGCTAGGGTTATTCTCTCTGGAGCAGAGAAGATTGAGGGGAGACCTAATAGAGGTTTATAAGATCATGAGGGGTTTCGACAGGGCAAATAGAGAAAAACTATTTCCACTCGTGGGTGAATCTGTGACTCGTGGTCACAGATTTAAAATAGTTTCAAGGCGAAGTAGAGGGGAGCTGAGGAGAATTTTTTTCACTCAGCGAGTTGTTCGAATCTGGAATGCATTGCCTGAAAAGGTGGTGGAGGCTGATTCGATAACAACTTTTAAAAGGGAATTAGATCTTTATTTAGGGAGAACAGGTCTATTAGGCTATGGGGAGCGGGCAGGGCAGTGGGATTGAATCGCTCTTTTCAAAGAGCCGGCACAGACTAGATGGGCCGAATGGCCTCCTTTTGTGCCGTAAAATTCTATGAATCTATGAATAACATTTTTTGTTAGTGGAAGAGAAAGGTGCTTCATAAGTGTCCTTGAGTACAGATTTGCATTATACAATCAATGTTCAGTATATTTTGATTCACTGAAGAGACTTTCAAGTCCTTGCCTTTCAAAGGTCATTGAATTCAGAAGAACGAAAGGTCTGTTTATTTATTCATGACCTGGAAAAATGCAGGACTCAGCCAAGTTAGTTAGAACAATTTCAAGCCTTTAAAGGCACGTGAGTCGTTTCTATAATTGAGGGGATAAAGGAAAAAAATAAAAAGTTTCCAGAGAAGACAAATACTGTATACATGTTCTCAATTATTTATAAAACAGCAGAGAGAAAATAGACAAAAATACTAACGATCCTTATATTTGATATAGGGGTCATCACATTGCTGAGACATCTCAAAGAGAGTAATCGTGTAGTTGTAAACATATATACCCAAATTGTATAGACAGTTGACAGATTGCAGACAGCAATGTTCCACAAGCAATTGTGAAGTAAATGACACATTGTTTTTTTTTGGTAACAACAACAAAATTACATTTGTGTAATGCCTTTCATGTTAAGAGGACATCCCAAGGCACTGGGAGAATCTCCCTTCTCTTATTGAATATGGGGTCTATAATGTCCACCTGAATAGGCAGACAGGACCTTGGTTTAATGTCTCATCCATCCAAAGAACGGAACCTCCAACAATGCATCACACTGCAGCCTTGCATTAGAGTATCAGTTTAGATTATATGAGTAGCAAGTCCCAAGTCTACAACCTTCTGCTCAAGCAAGAGATGTTGATTCTCAACAAGTAAACAGAGGAATTTTATCCTCGATGGATGATCATTACTATAGTTTTGTATTTTATTTTAGCTGATTCCCTGGCTTCTGGTGGTCACCATTCCGATGGAGTAAATTACCATAGTGCAATTTGTGTGTTAGTGAACAAACCAAACCTTTTCCATCTGTATGCTAATGGAGAGTTCAATTATTGCATTGCTGTATAAATAACATGAAATAGCAGAGGCATAATACCATAGGCATAAAGTATGTGATTATTATCATTTGAATTACATGCAATATTGAGTATGTTTGAAGTGATTGTATTCTGGACAAATTTGCCCTCTTGATTGATGCAGAGCTATTCGTTTTGCTCAGTGGAGATATATCATGTCATTCATTTTTTGTAACATACCCAGTGGGAGATTGTGGTCTTATTTTACTGTTTCTGGTGAATTCATTTTACCGGGAGCTGATGAGGTGCCAAACAGTGACAAAACGCTGGCTCCCAGACAAAAAAAAACTGAACAAGCACGTTTCAGTTTAAACTGAAATTCTTTTGCACGTTATGATTAGTATTCCAGCTATTAACATCAAAAACAACTTACATTTATATAGTACTCATTATGCAGGGAATGTTTTGGAGCCACAAAATATTTATAATAATGGTAATAATAATCCTTGTATAGCGCTTTTCCCGACGTGAAAGGTACTACACAAGTACTATATGTAATTTTGTTGTTTTGTTGTTGTCTTCTAGATGTCGCAAGGGACTTCACAGAATATACTTTAAAGTGAATTGACTGTACAGTATATTTGTGGGTGAATCGCAGCAGCCAATTGTGCACAGCAGTATCCCACAAACAATCATGGATTGAAATGAATAATTTTTTCTTTTTCAGTGATTATTATTCAGCATGTGGAGTAAGGAAACTTGCCCAAGCTTTCACCCAGCCTGGAAACAAACCTCGGTCTCTCACTTGTATGGCTGAGCTACAGGAGGTTGGGGTGATGCCACAACATTATCTTATTTTGATATGTGTTGCCAGCTTTTTCAGTCTGGCTTAGTTGGCAAGTCAGAAGGTTGTGGATTGAATCCCAACTTTGGGATTTTGACCCCTCAGTTTAATGCCTTGGGAAGTGCTCCATTGCCAGAGGTGATGTGCTTTGGATGACATGTTAAAGATCCCATGGCACTATTCAAAAAGAGATGGAAGTTTCTCCCAGTGTCGTGCCCAACAATATACTCTACCAAGATAAAGTTAGTCATTCACTTTTCTGAGCATGTACTTCATAACATGATACATTGGGGTCTAACACATGATTTAAATTTAGAAATTCCTGAAGCATCAAAGATGAAGTTCCCAGAGGTGGCAGAACTGAATGTTCATAAACACACATTAAACATGTGACTCGAAGCTCGCAGTTTTCAGCTGTGGGTTAGCAGCCTTTACTGCAGTGTTAGTTAGAGCACTCGCCTTGCAAGCGAGTGGATCCAAGTTCGATTCCATGGTAGGGCAAAACCTTAGGAATGTTTCCTTACTCCATATGCTCTGTTTGCTCTGTAAATAGGAGCCTGGTTATTCGTCGATTGGCAGATCACTTTCTGAGGTTAATAATCCCTTTAAAAAAAGATGTATTACATAGTAATGATTTGGTAATTTGTTCACTCAGTCCACAACTGTTTGTGGAAACTTTGTATGCGATTGGTTGCTAAGTTTTGCCCAACAAATATACATCAATTCACTTTACAGTATATTCTATGAAGAGTTTTGAGAAGTCCTTGCCAGACTCCACTGGCTCCCAATTATCAAATAGATCAATTTCAAGATCTTCTCACTCGTTTTCAAATCCCTTCATGCCCTCACACCTACCTATCTATCCGATTTGCTTACCCCCACTTCACCACCCACTGGCTCCACTCATCTGACTCCGACCCCTGTTTGTCTCTCATCTGCTCCACCATCGGTGGCTGTGCCTTCAGCCATTACATCCCCAAACTCTAAAACCTTCTCCCTCACCCCCTCCGCTTTGCCCCCTTCTTTCCCACTTGCAAAAATCTTCCTTTTTGATTGTGCTTACAGTCACCTTCGCCCTTTCCCTATCCCTCTGGCTTGGGGTCAGACTCTGCCATTGTCAAGCGATCCGGGAAGCTACCCTACATGAAGGGGGGCTATATAAATGCAAGTACTCACATTTAAAGCTCTCCACAACCTCGCCCAAGCTTACATCCGTGACCTCCTATCCCCTTATCAACCTGCCTGCCCCCTCAACAGGCTCTGGCCTGCTCCATGTCCCACCCGCCCTACCGTTGGCGGCGAGCCATGCCCACAACCTCTGGAACTCCATCCTGCAGTCCCTCGCCTCGCCCCCTCCCTGGCCTCCTTCATGTCTCGCCTCAAGACTCTCCTCTTTGATGGACCCATCGGCAACTCCTAATCCCCCCCTTCCCTCCCAGCCTCCCGTCCTCAGCTCGGGTCTGAAGCAGTAACTGTCCAGCGCCTTGGAACGTCCTCCTGACGTGAAAGGCGTTGTACAAATGTAATTTTGTTGTTGATGATTTCCACAATCCTTCTTCGTAACACATTTCAACAACAACCACAAAATTACACTTGTAAAGCGTCTTAAAATAGTATAATTGTATAGTGTCTTTCACGTCAGGAGGACGTCCGAAGGCGCTAGACAGTCTCTATGTCAGACCCAAGCTGGGAACAGGGGTGAGGAGGGAAGGTGGGTTATTAGGAGTTGCCGATGGGACCATCGATTACAGCCATTAATCACCATGTGGGTGATACTTGTTGATGGTTGTCCTGGAAATGTCCTCTGTGATGCTACACTGGCGGTCTCGCTATATCTTGGCATATATACCCCAAAATTAAATTATTGCCCAATGGCTATCTGATTCCTTCTTGAATTTGTTGGCATAATGTTACATATCAACATGCATATGATGTATGGATAGGCTGCACTTTGATGACTGTAGGAAAATTTTGTACCTCAGCTGTAAAGCTGCACTTCAGTGTCTCTGTGAAAAACAGCAGCGAGATGGAACTGAAATGATTGCTCTTAAAAGCATGGGGAGAGAGAGGTTCACTGCAGACTTGGGGAAGGAAATCCGGGCCAAACTACACACCTACAAAGGATAGTAAATGTAGAGAGAAGCAGAGAGTAACATCTTTTCATGTTTCTGCTCGTAAACATGCTGAATAAAACGACCCCCTAGAATCAGATTAAACAGGATGTTTTCACTTGTGTTGGGGGGAGGGGCAGCTGTAGGGTTGTCAGAGTCCCACAAGCTATCTCAGTAGGTACTGACTGTGCAGTAGTTCTCACAGTCTGTACGTGCTGTCGGTTTGCCTCTATCCTGATGAAAGGACAGGGCTGCAGTGCAATGTGACTTCAGCAACTGTGCAGCTAAGAATCGTTTTCAATCATCCTGAGATTTGTCATTCCATTTCTCCAAGATTACAGCTGGGTAAAAGGCATCTGTCTGTCAGATTGTTTCACTTAGACTTAGGCTGGAACGGGTGAGAATTGTTTTCACCTGGAGGAACTATTCTACCTCATGTGGTTCATGACTATTTTTACCACTTTGAGTTTTCTCAATGGAAAATGAGAAGTTTTAAGATCTGCAGAAAACTGACTTCCAAATAAAATCTAAAATTGAGCCCCAGTGTAATAATAATATTCTTGCGTTTGATATACCGCCTTATCACATCTTCAATGATCGCAATGTACCTTGGTCTGTTATTCTTCCGTAGCAAAATGGTTCCAAGCAACTCCTCAAATAAAGGAACTGATCAAAAACCTTCCATTGATATTCTGAGCTCAGGGCAGTGCTTGAAGGCACCACTTAACTATATATCTGCTAGAATAAAGGAGGACAAAGGTGAGGAAGCAATGAATATGATCTCTAGTCAAAAATTCTATTCTGAAAACAAGCAATGGACCATAAAGCCGCTGTAGATAAATTTCATAGATGCTGAAAACAGGCTGCTGGGTTCCATTGCCAGATCAGTACAGTTTAGGTCAAAGTTGTCATCCTCAAGCTGCACAAGGGCAGGTTGCACCTGATGAATGTTTTGTGACAGAGAGAGAATTTCCACCTGGATATCTAGATTTATATTATTTTCATGGCATTTCAGAGTGAGTAGAATTTACAGAAGCTTAAATTCCCTCTTAAAAGGGCAGTTTTTTGAACTCCACATTCCTGGTAATAATCTCTCAGGTGAAACCCCCCCAATAATAAATTAGTCGCTTCAATTCACGACTGTTTGTGGGTAATTGGCTGCTTTGTTTTTCGTTCAGATATACAGTCAATTCATTTTATGGTATATTATTTGAAGCACTTTGAGACGTCTAGGAGATGTGAAAAGTGCTATATCAAATGCAAGGATTATTTTTATTTAGTAAAAGAACTTACAGAAAACCAGCTTCTAAAGTACAATTGCATTGAAGAAATTGACAAATTTTGCACACTCCCAAATACTAAGATTAGACCAATATAGAATTTCTACCCCATAGTCTCTGTAACTTGAAATGTTGCTCAAGCTTTAGAGGTAGTATACGTGGCAATTGGACTGACCTCTGGTGCAAAGGGAATGAACTATGTTGAATAATGAGATATAATAGAACTCTTTATCTTAGAAAATATTCCACAGAGGGAATCTCACTAAAGCATTAGAATCTGCAATAGAAAGAGCTCAAGGAACACTATTTTAAAATTTGTCATTCCCTTCATGGCTGTTTGTATGGCATTGCTGTGTGCAAATTATTATCCTTGCATTTGATACTCTGCCTTTTCAGGAGGATATCTCAAAGGATTTATTATAAGGTATATTGATTGTGTGTTTTGAGGCAAAAACAGCAGCAAATTTGTTTACAGCAATGCCTCATAAACATGATCAATTTTATTTGTGACATTGTTGGCTAGGACGGCATTAGAAATGCCCTTCTCTTTACCAATACTGTACTGTCATGGGATCTGTGTTGAACAGGCAGGCGAAACTTGAGGTTTAGTGTTTTAGCCAAAGGACGGCACCTCCCAGGGTATGGTGAAGACCTGGTCACCGGATTTATTTAAGAAACAACTTGATGCTATATTGGGAAGACAATTGTGTTGGAATACTGGAAGTGTAAGATCAAATGGGGCGAACCCCACTCTTATGATTTTTTGATGGAGATTTATCTAACTCCTATTGATTGCCTGATGCATTTTCCAGTACACTGATATTCTTTTCTCTAGGTCTGGTTGATGCTGTTCTTGGTTGATCCTGTATGTCATATAATCTTAGCATTTTTTGATGATAGACTCTCATCATATTAATAATAATCCTTGCATTTAATAAATTGCCTTGTCACATCTTTGAGACAATTCAAAAGACTCCAGAGAATTTGCTGTAAAGTGAATTGACTGTATATTTTGTGGACGAAACACAGCAGCCAATTGCACACAGTAGTTGTGCTTTTAGTGGCCTTATATTATTACTATTTTAATAATAATTAAATGGATTTGACTATCCCTCAAATGTCAACTAATCCCACATTATTCCATTGCTGTCAAGGACAAAATATTAATTCTGTATATGCAAACATTGTACATTTTGAATGAAATGTTTCTTTGCTTAGATTGCTTTTCAACTTCTTAGGTTGAACACATTTGAGCTTTATAACACAATTTATCAATCCCTTCCTCTTGTTACATTTATCACTAGGGTGATCCATTGCTTTTCCTCATTACCTTCCCTATTAATTAAGCCCATCTTTCATTCAACGTATCATCAATTTTTAAGATACTACATTACTGTTGACAGCTTTTAACACCAGCTGAGGCTTAAATTCCACCTAGTCTTTGCCTGCTTTGTCTTAAAATTGAATTGCAGTATATTCCTAAATAGTCTTAATTTAGAAGGCAGTTTTATACAGTTCTTAAAAAGAAATAGCTTCCAGATTAAGACTGAATTTAATAATTTTACATAATTCTCTACAATCATAAACTTTAAGACAAATACTAATAATACTTGCATTTGATATAGCGCTTTTCATATCTTCTAGATTTCTCAAAGCACTTCACAGAATATACTGTAGAGTGAATTGACTTATATTTGTTAAAAATGCACAAATTCAATCCAAATGGAGAGGAATTTTGTGGGGTGATGTGTAACAACAACAACTTGGATTTATACAGCACGCTCCACACTGGGCTGTGTCTCACAGCGCTTAATGGTGGAGCCCAAGGGTGAGATTGTGCAAGGGGGAAAGTGACCATAAGTGCAGTTGAAGAGAAAGGTTTTTGGGTGCGATCTGAAGATAATAATAAGATGGGGAAGGAAGAGATGAGGTGAAGGAGTTGAGGGAGGCAGTTCCAAAATTTTGGGTGTAGTGGCTGAAAGCATGGTCACTGATGGTGGAGTGGAGGTTTTGGGGGACAAGGAGGAAGCCGGACCCAGTAGAGCGGAGGCAGCAGGTACTGCTGTGAAGTGAGAGGCGGTTAGAGAGGTAGAGAGGTACCGAGAAAGGGAACATTTTAAATACGAGAATGAAGGTCTTGAAGTCAATGTGCTCGTGACAGGGAGGCAGTGGAGTTTGTCAAGGACTGGGGTAATCAGGGTATGAAGTTTGGTGCGGGTTAGAATGTGGGCCGCGGAGTTTTAAATAAGCAGAATTGTGAAAATAGTGGAGGAGTAGAGACTGGTGAGGAGGGCATTAGAGTAGTCTAGCCGAGAGGCGACAAAGGCATGGATAAGGGTTTCTGCAGCTTTTCGGATGAGGTATTGTCAGAAATGGGCAATGTGGCGGAGCTGGTCAGGGAGGAAGGAAAAGTGGCGATCAAACCTGATGCCTAAGTTACGCATGGGTTTGTAGAGTTTTAAGGACAGGTTGGGTAAGTTGAGGAGCTCGGAACAATGGGTCAGATGTCAACTGGAGCTTCCTGCTTGTTGATGTTGAACTACAGGAAGTTTGTGCTTATCCAGCTTTTGATGTCCACTACCATCTTATCTCTATCAGACAAGCTAACAGGGCAGGTTTGAGATAGGGCGGTAGTGGCCGAGGTTGGAGGGATCAAGGGTAGGTTTCTAAGGTGGAGATGATGACTGTGATTTTGAGGGGGAACCTGAGGAGAGAGACTGGTTAATAATGTCTGCCACAATTGGCAAAGGAGAGGGACCTGGGTGATCAGCTGTTGGGTGGGGAGGATTATCGAGATAGAAGTTGTTTCATGGTGGATGAGCGGGAGGAAGGAGAGATGGGGGCAAATGAATGTAGGATGGGGGCTGTGGTGAGAGCTGAGGGTGGGGTGGGTGAGGGAGACGGATTGGGGTGGTGATAGGCGACACGAAGCAGACGGATAAAGCTGCCTGTCAGATGTTGTCAAATTTAGAGGTAAGGAAGTCCATGAGCTCTTCACATTTGGCGTTAAATGTGATGACTGTGGAGTCCTGTAGCTAGGTGGTTAGAGCATTCAACCTTACAAGCGAGAGACAAGGGTTCAATTCCAGGCAGGACAAAATCTTGGGCAAGTTTCCCTGCTCCACACGCCTGATAATAATCATTCAAAAAAAAGGTCATTTCAATCCACAACTGTTTGTGGGACACTTCTGTGTGCGATTGGCTGCCACATATAGTCAATTCACTTTACAGTATATTCTGCAAAGCGCTTTGAGATGTCTAGTAGTTGTGAAAAGCACGATATCAAATACAAGGATTATTACTATTATTATTGAGGGTGTTTGAGGGGGCACACAGTGGAAGTGGTGGGTGTTAGAGAATAGGATTTAGAAGTTGTTGCTGGCCTCCAGAATGGTATTGGAGCAGAGCTTGTGACAGGGAATGGTGGTAGCTGTGATGATGCTTGAGCCACAGCTGGTGGTGAACCGTGAGCTGCCGGGTTTGGGATTTTAGGGAGCGGAGTTGGTTGTCGTACCAGGGGGAGTGGGTGGGTTTGGATACCATTCTGGATTTCAGGGGGATGAGCGAGTTGAAGGACAGGTGATCATGGAACAGCTCGTGAAGGTGTGTGGGTGTATGAGGGTGTGTGGGTGTTTCAACCTGAATGGGTTTAAAAATGGCGCCCGGAATTAAATTTGGTGTATAAGGTAAGCATTACTAAATGCTTAAATGCTGAAGGCTGGCTGAAGTCTCATTAACTCACAACTTGTTTGTTGGTCGCACGCATGATGTAAATTCTACATTCAATAGCTAAACATGAACCTCCTCTTCTTACATTCATTTTCCATGGTTACCAATTCAACATGTTTCTGTGAAACGTGCTCCACTCCAGCTTTGTTTTGTAAACAAAAAATCTATGTTGATGCTTCCCTATGTTTCTATATCATTTTTTTTCCCTGAAATCAATAAATGGATAAGACAAGCTCTTTCTGCAGCATTCCCAGGTGAAACAATTATACTCCTGATCAAAGCTATCAGTTGGCTGCACATCAACGTTTTCTATTTCATTGTTCTCTTGCTTTCACAGTTTGTATTCGTTCCATGTCAAGATCAAGGAAGCTTACAGATAAACCAAGTGAGCTGCTTCAGCATGTCTCTTTCCTTTCTGTGAAGTGTTGACTTTGAGGCTCGGTCTTCAGCCTGCTGCAATATTAAACAGAAATCTAAATGTAATTCAAATTTTTTAGGGAGTTCCAATTTGCACTGTTAATTTCTAGACGGAAATAGATTCCTTTTCAAGTTTGAGAGACTGTCCTGTGTGGAAAATGCTCTGTAAATGTAAGTTGTTATCGATCCCCTCAACCCTCAACAAACCAATCGGCTCATTTTCATTGCTGTTAAATACTGCTGTTTAAGCAGTACTATCATTGCTCTTTGCATAGTACCAAAGATAATTGTGAAAATTACGGGAGTATAATGGGAAGCAGAGTGGATCTTGGCAGAAAGAAAAGCAGAATGAGAGGAATAATAAATCAAAAGATAATTTAATACCATTTCAATTAAACGTAAATTAAATTCTTCTCTCACAGATTGATGCATTGTCCATTCATGACTAAAACGTTCAAACTAGATCTAATTACCAATCTCTATTAAATTGTTAATAGTGGAAAAATGTGTACATAGGTAAATATAGTGAGTCAAAAGCCAGGCAGCATCTCTTGGGGGAGCAATTTCCTACTGCAGGAAATAGGTGGAAGAATGTTTATAAGGGCAACAAATCAATAAAATTGGCAACTTGCTGCGGTGAAAGTAACAAAACTGTACTCTATATTACAGCTGGACGTAGATTGAATGATACCAACTACTCTCTTAACAGCACTGATGGATTTTATGTAGAGTACGTGAACTAATTGGGTTCATTAAGAATGCCTTGCTGCTGTGCTGTCACATTTTTGTGAAACTGCACTCACAGATGGTTTATATACCAATGGAGATACAATATGGGCATGAAATCAAACTTCTAATTCTGTTTCGTCTATGCGAATAGGCTCCTGTGATTGCATCTAACATAGAGCCTAAAACACTGAAACATGACAACTTTCTTCATCAAAATATTTTGTATGATGTAATGCAGGATTTTAAAAAATCCTTTTATTTTTTCATAATCCTTTTGTTAAATAATAATAAATAATAATAATAGTCCTTGCATTTTGATATAGCATTATATTATATTGTGTCTCAAAGTGTTTCACAGAATATACTGTGAATTGCCTGTATATTTGTGGCGAAACATAATAATAATAAAGCATAATAATCCTTGCATTTGATATAGCGCTTTCCACATCTTATCAATGTCCCAAAGCGCTTCACAGAATATACTGTAAAGTGAATTGACTGTATATATTTGTGGGCTTGGCAGCCAATTGCGCACAGCAGTGTCCAACAAACAGTCTAGATTTAAAATGACCAATTTATTATAGTTTTTTGGGGGGAACGGATTATTATTATCAGGCGTGTAGAGTAAAGAAACTTGCCCAAGGGTTCGCCTTGACCTGCCTGGATTCGAAATACAGGTCTCACATTTGTAAGACAAGTGCTCTAACCACTAAGCTACAGGACTCCTGCTTCCAAGTGAAGTGACTGCTAGCGAAACACAGCAGATCATTTACCTACATATACCAACAATAACAAAATTACATTTGTATAGCAGCTTTCATGTCCAGAGGACGTCCCAACAGTTTTGAGAGTGTACAATGAGATCAGAATAATGATTATTTAGAATACTGTACTACATTAGATCAATAACAATGACAATTAAAGCAATAAACAGAATGGAGATGATTGAGTGGAGACCTGATCGAGTAGGGACTTGGTTAAAATTATTAAGGTATTCAATAAGGGGAATATAAATAGAATATTTGAACTTGTGAGTCACAGATGGAGGCATAAAGAATGCGTAAATATAAGGTAGCCACGAATAGATCCTAAATGCCAGTTTAGAAGGAACCAAGAATTGACAGAACCGTGCTTGAAACAAAGCATTAATACGTTTAAGAAGCAACTCACTGAATACATGAGAGAGACAGGAATAGAAGGGCATGGGGGAAGGCTAGGAAAGGGGCAATTAGGATGAGTGGAGTATAAATACCAGCATAGACTAGTTCTCTGGATTCTATGAAATTCAATATAAAATATGTCATAATTGCTGCAAATCTGATGAAGAGTCACACCAGGCATGTTATCTTCCCATTGCCAGCCTGGCTCAGTTGGTAACAATCACAAGGTCAGAAAGTTCTCTAAGTATGAAAGTTATGGTTTATGTTGTTGACTATGAACTTCTTTATTTCATAGGATTTTCTTTCAGATTTCATGAGCCTACGTGTTTTTTGTGTTGCATAATTTGTTCACTGTCTCTTGCTTCCATGTATGTCAGCTCTGGAGAGCTCTACTTTTCTAGAATAGGGAGGAAGACAACATCCGAGGCTGGTACATGTATAAAATGATGAAACAATGCCTTTTTACCTTTGAGACGTCTCAAAGTTCTTCATAGAATATACTGTAAAGTAAATTGACAATATATTCTGTGGCCGAAACTCGGCAGCCAATTGTGTACAACAATCCCACAAATAGTTATGGTTCGAGTCACCAAATTATTATTGTTTTATTTTATTTTTGAAGGGAATATTACCCCCAAAAAGTGATCGGCCAATTAGCTAACAATCGGGGGGTTCCTACTTACTGCTTGGTGAACAGAGGCATTTGTGTGCAGTTAGTAAACTTCCCTAAGGTTGAGTTCCATTCCACAGTCAAACCCAGGTCCTCTTGCTTGCAAGATGAGTGCTCACAAATATAAGGCAGTCCTTGATATCTGTTTCAACCATACCCTGAAAGATAAGAGCAAACCAAGAGGAATAGATTATTATACAATAATAACCTTTACATTTGAGATGATACCTCTCATAAACAATAATGGCATCTTGCATTTATTTAGCACCAGTCACATCTCAGAACACTCAAAAGTGGCGTGGCTTAATATCCAGTCAGAGACGGAGGGGAGGTGACCGAAGGCACGGTGGAAAAGGAAAGTTTTCAGGTGTGATTTGAAGATGGCCAAAGAGGTGGCAAATGGAGGGACTGAGGCACGAGTTCCAGATTTGGGCCACGGTGGCTGAAAGAACGGCCGGCAATTGTGGAGTGGAGGGGTCAAGAATAAATGGCATGCAAACAAACCCATGCCAGATGAGTGAAGGCGGTGGGTAGAGGAATGGGGTGAGAGCAGATCAGAGAAGTAGAGAAGTGCCAGGGCATAAAGAGATATGAGAGTGAAAGTGAGGATCTTGAAATCGATCTGTTCCGCAATAGGGATCCAGTGGAGCCTGGCTGCAATCAGGATGATGGGGGTGAGGACCCTGGCTCAGGTGAACACGTCTCAAAGTGTTATGCAGGATTTACTGTGAATTGGAGAGACTGTATTCTGCAGGCAAAAGTGAAGTCAAATGATATATACATATAGAATTTCAAAGTGAAATCATATATAGATATAAACTAGTTTAAAATTCAACCCGTACAATACATCTGGGACTTTCAAAGTACAATCCTCTCATTTTTGCATGGAAAAACAACCCACCTGCAAAACTAGGAGGTATGTAAACTCATGAGATTGAAAGGATTGCACATGATGTCTCAATAGCTTCTGATTCATAGGATAGACATCCAATAGAAACATCTGAATTACCCTTTTCTCTTCACCTATTATACATACATATGCATCTAATTATTGAAGACGTGATAAGGCGCTATATCAAATGCAAGGATCATTAAACATGCACCAAATTACTGTTCCTTAATAATATTACTGTTCACTTATCTGCATTAAAATCTCAGACAATCCTTAGCCCTTCTGCTGAATTGTGCCATATGTTTTAAAAACTATTCTGAGTGTCTCAGAACTTGACTGGTCTCCAAAGCAGAATTAGGCTTGAATGAGAGACTGCCTAGAAACAACAAATCCTACTTCCTTTTCTTGGGGAATAGATTGGTGTACAGATGGAATCAGGAAGGGTTGAGGCTTATATCGAGTATAAACATGGACTAATTGGGGCTGAATGATCTGTTTTTTATGCTGTCGTTTTCTGTGAATTTTATTTATTCTCATAGTGTTCACTTGTCCGTAGCTTGGTTTCGTTAGAATTATTAAAGTTATTACAGCAAAACCTTTCGTCCAAGTCATTTATGAAGAGTGTGATAAGCATGGAATCCAGAACAGATTGGAACTCTGTTAGTCACTTCCTTCACCCACAACACTTTTCCCATTTAACATCCCCTTCTGTTTCCCACAGCAGAAATGCTTTTCAATTTAATTAACTAATTTCCCCTTATCATTGGGGAATTATTTAACATGATCAGATATCTGCAAAACATTAAAGACATCATGCACAAAATTGCTGCCGGCACTAATAATGGAATAATTTCCCATTATGGATATGATATTAACGTTACTTGGGCAGTAAGTGCGGAATAATTAGGAGCATTTACTAACCAGGTAATAGTGTGTGATTTAACTTGGTTAATAATGTAAATGTACTGCCAATAGTAAATTAAGCAATCAACATTTTTCAGCAATTGCAAAGTTTAACCAGTGAGAAAGAGAAATTAGGACTTTAATTTCTATAATGTGGCAGGGGGCAATAGTGCCAACATAATATCTCCAGCTGGGAATTTGGAAGTTTCATAGACTATAAACTGAATTTATCATAGGAAAGGTATTGGGCTGGCAGGTAATCTGTCTTCTGAACTATGATGAATCCATTCAATAGCAGAGACTTTAGGTTGGCCTAGGGCAAGGTCAAATTTAAGGCTTAACGCAAAATAGCTACTGCACTACATGTGTTAAATCCATAGCAACATTTCTACAGACAGGACAGTACCACCACAGTTATGATAATGATCATAATAAAACATAATAATAATACTTCTTACATTTGATATGGTTTGTCTCACATTGAAAGGGCATCTGAAAGCTATTCACTGTAAAGTGTAGTGACTGTGTTTTTTAGGCAAACACAATTGTGCACCCATCTCACATTCACAACAGCACCCGTTGCCTTCACTCTACCGGGTCTGGCCTCCTCCTTGTCCACCAAATTCTCCGTTCCACCATGCCTTCAGCCACTATGCCCCGAGGCTCTGGAAATCCCTTCCTCATTCCCTTCACCTCGGCCCCTCTCTTTCTATTTTCAGATCTCGGTTCAAGACTTTTCTTTTCAACCTGGCTTTTGGTCACCTTTTTCCCTCTCCCCCTGGCTCGGCCCCAGGATCTGTTATTGGGAAGCGCTCTGAGATGCCATCTGGCGTGAAGGGTGCTGTATAAATCCAGTTGTTGTTGTAGCTCTTATTTCATGTATTAAAAAAATCAACACACTAAAGTGGGTATGGAGGAAAAATAAGAAGCTAACTAAATAAATTAAAATTCACATAATTAGATTCAATGTTAATTACCAATGTACAGTACTTTGACAGTAAGTAAGAATACATACCTATAAATACTCTGACAGGACCAATCAATGTCCCAACAGAAAGAACTAATGAGCTAATTGTTCTCTACAGTGATAGCATTAAGTGCATTTCTGAATTAACTATTTAAAGTCATCAGCATTCAAATTCGTCATTCAATGTGCATATATAAACACACATAGGGTAATTTTTATTTATAACTAATGTTTTTAACAATTAAAGTATCCACTCAATTTTCATTACATGTGGAAATGAAAGTGACAATATCCCAGTATTTACAGTTTATGCTAAAGCTAGGCAATTTACATTCAATGATGGATAAGAATTATAAATACGGTTATGAGAGGATCCTATTTCATCTGTATTTAATCTTTAAATGGGTTTGATGGCCAATACTATTAGCTCTCGATTTATGTCGTCGTTAGTTTCTAATATCCATGGTTTATAAATTACCAGCAAAGTATCGTTCCAATTTGGCTATTTTTTATATGAAGCGGTAAGAAATATTTGGCCGTAGAGTCGGGTCCGTCGATATGGAAATTTTCCGATTTAGATATATCGATGGGCTCATATCGAGATATACCGAAATATCGATATTTTCGGGGGTTTTGTACTGCGCATGCGCGCGCATTCGGAGGTGCGCCTGCATTCAGGGCCTATCTCCTCAGGAGGTAAAAATCTCTCTCTCTCTGTGTCTCTCACACTCACTCTCTCCATCTCTGTGTTTTTCTGTCTGTGTCTCTCTCTCTCTCCCTCTCCCCCCCACCCTCTCCCTCTCTCCATCCCCACTCCCCCAGTTTCCCTCTCTCCATCCCCCCCCCGTCTCTCTCTCTACCTCCCCCCCCTGCCCCCCCAGTCTCTCTCTCCCCCTCCCCCAGTCTCTCCCTCTCCACCCCCCACCCCCTGATTTCCCTCTCTCCCCCCCCCACCCAACGTCTCTCTCTCTCCCCCTCTCTCCCCACCCCACGGTCTCCCTCTCTCCACCCAGCCCACGTCTCTCTCTCTCCCCCCCCCCCCCCGGTCTCTCTCTCTCCCTCTCCCTCCCCCAACCCCCCCACCGGTCTCTCTCCCCTCACCCCTCCGTTTCTCTCCCCTCACCCCTTGCATACCTGTATATTGTATTTGAGGACTATGAATACAATATAGCGGCTTGCACCTCGGTCTGTGCATTGTGTATAGAGATGAGCATTCTGGGTCTTGTAGTTCGCGGGCTATATATCGACTATATATCGACTTTTCCGATATATCGACTTTTCCGATATATCGATATTTTTTGAAATGCGTATATCGGCATATCGATATGAAAATTATATCGGATATAACCGATATATCGCCGGACCCTACCATAGAGGGTAGCCAAAGGGTGCCGCTTTACAATGTTCAATACTGTTGGAGGTTACACATAGTTTCTATAGAAAATGTAGGGCCAGAAATTTTACATAGTTTTAGCCTTTAAGATAATTTAGTCTTAAGAATATAATTTCATACAGCATTATTGGAATCGTTAAATCTAGTCTATATTTACAAAACATTTCCTGATAAAGAATTGCAGAAAAACAGCTTTCAAATTAAGTTTCAACTTAAGAATTTTCCCAAATTTTGTGGCATTTTATATTTAATGCTTTAAAAGGCTGTCACTGAGTGAAATTTGGGGCCCATAATGCCTAAGGTCGGAAAAACATTTTGCAGTTATTTAAAATCTGATTTATTTAATTTTCACACTTTCTTGACATGTTACCTCTTACTGAGAGTGTACATTGCTGCTTCATTTTCAACTGTGCTCGTTTAAACATGCATACTTAAATATGGAATAATATTCTTTCCAAAAATAGAAAATTTTCACACTAGGTGAAAAAGCAATGCCAGCCAGTTAGGTGATAACTGATACTTCTAAAATCTTGGTTTGAATGCATCGAAAATCTTTCACCATTTTAATGACGCTGAATGAAATAGCTCTTCAACTTGGATAAAATAAATTCACTCTGAGGTTTAAATCATATGCGTATCTGACACTGAGCACAACTGGAGCATTAAGAAAAAATCTGCGTTAGTTTTAAGCACATTTTAATGTTGTTAAACACTTCCCAGGTAAACTATCAAATGTAGTCACTTTTCTAAGATAAATGGATAGCCATTTGGCACAGTAAAGTCTCACCTCAGGCATGCGATGACTAATTAAGCTGAAGGATTGTTAGTCAGAATACCTGCAGGAGAAATTCTCTTAGTTATTTCAAGCAGTATCATGGGATCATTAGTGTCCATCTTAAATCAGGTAGAGGGATCTTGGTATTACATCTCATATGAAAAATAACAATAATAATAATCCTTTCATTTGATATAGCACATTGCACGTCTTCTAGACGTCTCAAAGTGCTTCACAAAATATACTGTGAAGTGAATTGACTAAATTTGTGGGCGACACGCAGCAGCCAATCACACACAGCAGTGTCCGACAAACAGTCGTGGATTGAAATGACCAATTTTTTGAGTGATTATTATCAGGCATGTGGAGTAAGGAAACATTGCCCAAGGTTTTGCCATGACCTGCCGGGATTTGAATGACACCTCTGATCATGCAGCATTTTCAAAGACTTACATCTGAATCTCAGTACAGTCTCTGCTAAGTTGTTTTGCTCTGTCTCTGCTGATGTGAGCAGCATTTTAATAAATCGGCAACAACAACAACAGCAACAACAAATGACATTTGTATAGCGCCTTTCATGTCAGGAGGATATCCCGAGGCGCGGTGCAAATGTATATCCCACACACATTTAGGACAAAAGTGAAAACATTATATAACTTTGGAGAACAATTGCTGAGACTCATCACATTCCTGTGTTTGCTAATCTTAGCGAAAAAAACGTAGATGAGGCTGCACTGCAGGCTGGCACTTCACTGCACTACAACTATCATGTGGGAGTTGGCACAGCACATCTCATGTTACACTCCTCCACACTGTGCAGAACTCTTTTCAATGCCTGAAAGAAGGAAGTGACCCTGCAATGTACATTTTCCTGAAAAAAAACACAGGTTTTAAAGAGAGTGTCCAAAAAAAAACATGTGCTCAACCTGTGTGTGCAGTGAAGAAATGTAGTGTAAACAATGGAATGTTTTTTATTGAGAAAGAAAAAAAATGGAAAAGAAGATGCTTTGTATTTGTTTGGGATTTCTGTTGTACCAAATGTTGTATTTATAAACAAATATAATTTGGGGGCGTTCAAAAAAAAGTAAAGGTACTGGAGGACGCTCGACATGTAACCAAGGAACGTCTGGAAATGTATATATGTATGTAAAATAGACATGTGCCATATGTGCGCATTGGGGCCCCGTCCGAAAGCAACAAGTGACCTTCTCAGGGTGTGCACAGGCGCGGACTTTATTGTGGTGCACACAGGGGCAACTCGTGACTGTTTAAAGCAAGTGTTCCCCAAAAAAATGTGTGCACAACCTGTGTGTGTGTTTTTTATATTTGTGTTTGGTTTTGATTTCATAAATATATTTATGAATGAATATGTATATTTTCAGAAAAATAAAACTCCTCAATATGGCTCTTGTGTCAAACTCAGCATTCAGCCAGGTTGACTTTCAGATGTACCCAAGACAACACAAGTGCAGGATAACAAGAGATAATTTCAGAACCGACACTAGGAAGCATATCTGTACCCAGAAAATAATTAATGATTAGAACAGATTACCAGGAAGGGGAGTGAAGCCAGGATCCTGAAGTTACTTAAAATGGGAGGACAGTAGGGTGGGTATTCCTGACACATGAGATCAAATGGGCTTCACCCAACTCTCTCTTGTGGTCTTGACCCCTGCCATGTCTGAACTATTCTCTCAGAGCCAAAGAGATGCAGGTTTTGGCAAGCATTGACCAATATGTTTTAATTGTTGGCAGTGGGGAGGTGGAGAGGGAATGAGGAATAAAGTGGAAGAGCATCCAAAAGCATAATCAAAGATATAGGTCATACGGTGTCTGGGGTTCGAAGCAGGGGTGGGATGTTTGCCACATGATCAACACTAACAGAAGTACCTGGGACCACTGACTTCTGTGAATAACTATTCACAAGTGAAATAAAACAAAGATTGCATTATTCATTTGAAAAACTAACTGGCTAATAAATGCTTTCTGCATCTGTTTCATCATGTCCTTCGGATGAAACACTAAACTGAGATCTGCCATGTGTCCTAGCCAACTATTCCTCAAATAAAATTGGTCACTTCAACATTGCTGTGCACAAATTGGCTACAGTGTTTCACCCACAAAATACGAAATCTATCCACTAAATCAATTCTGTGAAGTGCTTTGCAACATCCCGATGATGTAATAAGGCGCCATATCAAATGCAAGGGTTATTATTATATCTAATAAGGCTGTCAGGAATAGGAAGAATAAATGACAAGAGAAACAAAATCAAAATTAATGAAAAGCTAATTAAAAGAATACAAGTCATTATAAATTGGATTTAATATAATGGTAATGTAAATAATTCTGTAATGCTTGTTAGGAGGGTTGGATTTGACTTCAGGATTTGTCCTATTGCTTTCAGGACAAAATTGGTGTCTTAAATTTTCAGAGGGTTTGGAATTGCATTTTGTTCAGACTTAACACAAATGCTCCACTTGTGAGACTCCACTTGTAGGATTTACATAATCTCTCCACTCTGCAGTGTATCGTGTGAGCATTTGGGATATCCTCCCAACATGAAAGGTGGCTTACTAAATGTATAAGTGCTCTTTAGCCTTCTCGCGGCATGGTACTTCACATAACTTTTTCACCCGCAAAGACAGTCAATTCACTTTACAGTATATTCTGTGAAGTGCTCTGAGATGTTTAGAAGATAAGGCGCTATATTAAATGAAAGCATTATTATTATTTTATTGTGAAGTGGAATGCCTGTTTTTTATCTAAGCAAACATGGAAGCTAATTTGCTCGCAGCAATGCCCCACAAACAGCCAAGGAGTGAATCAACAATTTTATCTGGGGGATTGCTGGCCAGGACACCAAGAGAAACTCCCTTCTCATTTCAAATAGTGCAATGGAATATTTAAAGTCCACTTGAATAAGTATGCAAATTTTGCAGGCTTTTCAAATTGGTTAAAAGGCTTTCACAATTTGTTGCATTTCTTGTCTTGTTGCATGAAGAATACAAACCATAATCTTGTAGCTCAGTGGTTGAATCTTGTAGCTCAGCAGATAGAGCACTCACCTCACAAGCGAGAGACCTGGGTTTGATTCCCATCAGAGCAAAACCTTGTGCAAGTTTCCATACTCCACATGCCTGATAATAATCCCTCAAGAAAAAACAAATTAAATTGGTCAGTTCAATTTGCGACTGGACACAGTGGGACACTGCCTTGCACAATTGGCTGCTGTGTTTCACCCACAAATACACAGTCAATTCACTTTGCAGTACTGCATGTTATGTGAAGCACTCTGAGACATCTAGAAGACGTGAAAAGCGCTATATCAAATGCAAGGAATATTATTAATCTCTTGACTATATTTTCATTTACTTTCCAAACTTTTTGTTCTGCTATTTGTAGGTAACGTATTGCTCCCGGTTTGCAGTAAATTAAGAAGTATAGCTCTTGTGACACAGAAACATTTCAAATGAAGGCAACAAATTTCCTAGCTGACTAACCAGACTCTTGAGTTCTTTCCCCTATTATATCTAATGGCACTATTAGTTTTCCTACATTAGGTCACCCGAACAGAGACAAGAATTAATCTAACAGCTGCCTTCAAGGTCAAACTGAGAAATCACACACTCCAGAATAGGTATAAAATAACTCTTAAAGGGACATTGCCACCTCATTAATTTTCAGGAAGGTTGGATTCCTGGCAACCAATTTAAACCAATTTATCATCCAAGATCGAGGATCTTCAGCACATATCAATATTGTTCAGCTCGATGACCCAGCACCATCTGAACACTTAGTCACAGACTGCAAACCTAATACAGTTCTAAACTATCCATACAATAATCCCTGTTTTTGATGTATCACAGAGCAGGAGGATAGGATTCTCCAAGCCTGCAGCAGCGGCAACAACAACAAATTGCACTTATAAAGCACCTTTCATATCAGGAGGACATCCCAATGTCCTGGACAGTCAAGGGTTTGCCAGGTAAACCTATAAGTAGCTTGTCATTGACAGCAAGATTGCCTACTGCTTGATGAGCCAGGACCACTTATCCCATCAGGGGGACAAGTTGAGAGTTGGAATCGAAAGGGCAAGTGGTAGAGATGGGAGGATGATTGAAGGAGAGATCAAAGATGGGCCTTGAAGGAACCAAAGTGAAGCAAAAGGACTCTGGGATACTGTTCCAGAGAATGGGAACAGAAAGGCTGAAGGTCTGACTGTCAATGGTGACAGTACATTAATGGTACGTTAAGCAGCCAGTGCTCTCCAAGCAGAGTGAGTGGGAAGGTTCAGATTTCGGATGCCACTCTATTCACCAATCTGTTTGTCTATAAAATACACACTTTACACTAATAATAATAATCCTTGAATTCAATGTCATGCCTTCACATGTCATTGAGATGTCTCAAAGTACTTCACGGAATGTACTGCAAAGTGTAGTGACTGTGTATTTTGTGGCTGAAACGAGACAGCCAATTCCAACGTCAGTGTCCCACAAACATTCATGGATTGAGTGACCAAATTATTGTTTTTGAAGGGATTATTGACCCTGAATGCAATCTAACAATCGACTAAAAACCAGGTTCATACTTACTGCAGGATAAACAGAGGGGTTTGGAGTAAGGATACTTGCCTAAGGTTTTGCCTCTCCCAAGATCAAACCCGGGTCCACTTGCTTGCTTTACCACTATGCTGCAGGACTCTAATTCCTGTGAAGCACTTTGAGGCATCTTTCCAATGTAAGGATTATTAATATTATAGTACATAATTAACCTTTTGTGAAGCCTACTTTTGTCAAAATGTTCTAAGAAAAGGTTTGAAGTCATTCAGCCCTTAGATTATGTCTCATGTTAGTTTATTCTTTAGGGAATCTCTGGTCAATTGAGTGAAATTCCACAAAGGTTGGTCTAGCATTTTTTCCCCACCCCACAAATCAATCCATATCTTCATCAACATGACAGAATTCAGACATTATAATTCATTTACATCTTGTTCAATTGCTTACCATTAAACACTTTCAGGAATTAGACGGGCTGGATCCCTCCAAGGGAGAGAGTGTGCAATTCCATTCCAAATAAGTGGGTTATTTTCACATTATGGTGACAATTATATAAGGAACTCTCAATCTGGTTTGGATGCAAGGAGTTTTTATTTATTTTACATTTGTCAGACACCAACAAATATATAGTGCCCTCCATACAGAATAGCATGTCAGAACACTTAGACTAGAGATATTAGATTTTCTGAACAGGTATTAGAACATCTGAAGAGAGGTATTAGATTTTTATGGACTTCTTTTTCATTTTCAGACAGCAGATAATTTGTATTTGCTGGAATACAACACTGAATCCATTAAAAAATCTGTACAATTGTGCTGAATATATTACAGCATCCTTTTGTCATGTTGTATCCTAATATAGGGGGTTATGAAACACAAAGCTGGGAAATTTGGCATCTGACTGTAAATGATGTTAAGCGCAATTTCTTGTGCCATCGATGAGCTCAGTAGTTGAAAGTAGTTGAAAATGAACTAGCTGTGAAACACAAATACATTATTTTTGATTAGTGAATATGGTATATTTAACTCACCTCCTTGGTGAAGAGCATCGAAACCAGATTGAGGGTTCGATATATAATTGTCACCTACACGTGAAAATAACCCACTTATCTGGAAAAGAATACACACTCTCTCCCTTGGAGGGATTCAGCTTGCCAAACCCAGAACATCTTTAATAAGAAGCAACTGAACGGAGATGTAAATACATTTAATAATTAAAGACAGATGGCTGACAGAAAATATATTTATATACAGTACATCAAAAATGTGTATTGGTTTGCCAAGTACATTATAAATGGAGCTAATTTGCTTAGACATCCAAATTTGTCACGGTATAATAAGGTATGATGGAATTACATATTAATAAACAACTGTTTACATATGATAGAATCATAGAATTCTACTGCACAAAAGGAGGCCATTCGGCCCATCTAGTCTGTGCCGGTTCTTTGAAAAGAGTAACTCAATCCCACCGCCCAGCTCTCTCCCCATAACTTAACAGACCTGTTCTCCCTAAATAAAGATCTAATTCTCTTTTAAAAGCTGTTATCGAATCGGCCTCCACCATCTTTTCAGGCAATACATTCCAGGATGCATATCTTGGATGTGTAATTTCAAATAAATCTCACTAAACTTTGGAAAGAAGTTGTGTCTTTGCTGTAAATTCTTTAGAGATTATGTTTTTAATAATTTAAATATACCGTCTATTTTCTTTGATCAAAAAGAATACATTTGTGTTTCACAGCTAATTAATTTTCAACTACTGTGCTCATCCTTGTCAATAGAAATTGCCCTTAACTTCACTTCTGTTTGATCAGATGCCAAATTTCTCAGCTATAATTTTCATAAACCACGACATTAGGATACAGCATGACAAAAGAGTGCTATAATATATTCAGTGCAATTGTACGCATTGTTTTATGGATTTCAGTGTTTTATTACAGCAAATAAAAATTACCTGCTGTATGAAAATGAAAAAGAAGCCCATGAAAATCTAATACCTCTCCTCAGAGGTATTTATGTTAATCACTCTCTTTCAATCCAACACAAGTGAATTATGGATATTTTCTTACTAAGATATTAATTTATACATTTTCACTGCAATTTCTTCCAATTTGAATCTCTCCCACAGGATTTCATAATGGGTTTTCCTTTGCGAAATGAAGAGTGTAATGCTGAGTCACAGGAACACTGTATTATTTTTGGGGAGGTGTTCCCTCAGTTTGCCATGTCTTATTTCCAGAAAATCACACACTTGCAATATGTCCTCGATCGGAATTCTTAATTAAGAACACTTGTTAAGAAGAACCGCAAAATTTCCCCCCGAATTGCAAACACGTCCCTCGTCCAATGTTCTTTTTGGGGAAGTAGAAGTGATAATTATATTTACCTTTGCTGTGTAAGTCTTTATTTGCCTTATATGTCACTTCCCAAACGTGACACGTAATCAAATTAAGCCGGAGCAGACTTTCAACTTTTATGCTTGAAACTTTTTTACTGGAGTTCTGTAGTTTAGTGGTTAAAGCACTAAAGCACTAACCTTCCAGCAAGGGAACCTGTGTTCAATTCCAGGCAGAGCAAAATGCTTGGCAAGTTTCTTTACTCTACACACCTCTGTTCACCCAGGAGTGAATATCAACCTGTTTGGCATTCAATCCATGACTTTTGTGGAATAATATAATGCCCAATTTGCTGCCGTATTTTGCCCACAAAAATACAATCATTTCACTTTACAGTATATTCCATGAAGGGCTTTTAGAAGTCTTGAATACACAATAAGGCGATTTATCAAATAATACAAGAATATTATTATTCATTCAGAATTCCAGCAGAGGTGAACATGTGTTCCTTTGTTATAATGTTCACGGATGCATTTTGACAAGGAAAGGCTATTTCAGGGTTATATTTAAACATTTGGTGAATGCTGACTGATCTGGGGACAGTCTGACCTGGCACAAAGGAAATGGACAAAACACTGCAAGAAATAACAAAATAAAAACATGTGCTCCCTAATTCTCTAGATACTATTCAGAAGGACAAAGGAGTTTATTCCCCATCGTGGCTAACAATCCCCAGATAACATTGGTATTTCATTCCATAGCTGTGTGTGAGACATTATTGTGTGCCAAATGTCTGCTGTGTTTGCCAATAAATTACACAGTCACTGCTTAACAGTAAATCCCGTGAAGTGCTTTGAGATGTCTTGATGCTGTGCTAACGTGCTCCACACCATCTCTGAAATCTGGAACTCTTTCCCTCAAAAGGCTGCAGTAGCTGGATCCATTCACAGCTTCATGACTGAGGTGTATAGATATTTGTTAGATCAGGGTATTAGGGGGTATGGGGCAAGGACAGGTAACTTAACTTGAGGTACAGGCCAGCCATGCATATGGAATGATGGAACAGGTTTGGCGGCCTGGGACGTCCTCCCAAAATGAAAGGCACTCTATAAATGTAATTTTGTTGTTATTGTTGTTGTTGTTGTTGAATGGCCAACTCCTTCCTGTTTCTATGTTTCTGTCAAATGCTTGGATTGTTAGTATCTTTTATCAGTTATGTGTGCAGTGACATTACTGCGACCAATATAAATAACAGGCTGGAAATAGAGAAGATTCTGATTTCTATCCATGTCACAATGAATCGAATTGTCACTGTGCCACAGCTTGATCCTTTGGTTGAATCTGAACGAACTCATTGCACTTGCTTTTGATGTCTGAAGAGGACCATTTAAAGTCAGTAAGAATTCAGATTGCCAGTTTTCAGTGCCTGAAACTCTGAAAATCCACGGATGAAAAATGTAGTGCAGGAATCGTGATTGTTGAAAAATAATTGCTAGCTCTAAGCAATTTAGTCAAAGATTCTGATGAATGGGTGCGTTTATATAATATTATTATTTTTAGAGCAGGGTGATGATGCTCCTTTGCTCATTATGGTGGATGATGTCTGGTGCTAGACATAATTGGAAGCAATGCCCAAATTTGAACATAGAAATGAAGTGATTACTGTTGTGGTGTGGAGCAAACGCAGCATCTATTTTGCATGAGAAGCACACTACTAGCAATCAGGTGAGCAGCTAATTAATTAGAATGGATGGTGAATTTGGCTAAGGGCGGAATAAAAGACAAGATAGGAGGGAGGAAGGTGTTGGATCAGAGAGAAAATATTCCCCTGTAGTTGTATTACCATTTCACGTATTCTGCTAAAACTTGGTGTCTGTCAATCATCTTGGAGTGAAATGCAGGTACTGTCAGTACTGACATGGTAAAATAGATATTAGCAGGAAAGGTATCATAAATGTTTTAGGAAACATCTTATCTTTTGAATCAAGGAATTAATTATTGGCTCTAATGGAAGGAATTCAACTTCCATGCAAAGCTCCTCTTAATCTTTCATTCCCCAGTAGTCTATTGTTTGTAGTGATACCAATTGATGCATCTGTTCGATCCATGGCAGTTTATTTAAGAGATTAACTTCCTTGGGGTAGTGGGCAGGTAAGCAAGGTTTCATTAGAAACCGGTTTCATTAGTACATGGTTCACGTGTTCTACCACCAAAGTAGTATACTGCATCCGTTGCTCACGGTGTGGTCTCCTCTACATTGGGGGGACTAAGCGCAGATTGGGAGACCAATTTGCAGAGCATCTTCGCTCTGTACGGAAGGTCAACCCTGATCTTCGTGTCTCCCTCCATTTCAACTTTTAGAGGCTGATCTTTCAATCCATGGTCTCCTGCGCTATTCCAGTGACCCACAGTGAAAGCTTGAGGAACAGCACCTCATCTATCTACTGGGGACACTACAGCTGTCTGACCCTCAATGTTGATTTCAGCTATTTCAGGCCATAGGAGTTTTCCCTCCCACCCCGCCTCCCCTCCACCCATTCACAATCATAACTCTAGACACCCCCTGCCTCTCTGGTATTTTGTTTATTCTATCACCACTATACATCTCTTCCCCCCAGTTTCGTTGAAACCCACCCCTTCCTGTTTCTCCCCCTGAAACTGTTAACACATATTCAACCCATCATTTAACACACATTTTTTTTCCGTTTTTTGTTTTGTCTTTTTTGTCTCTTTTGTCTTCCATGTCCTGCCTCTCCCCCTTTAACGTTTTTAAGAAACCTCTCCCTCCAAACAAGCCCCAGTCCTGACGAAGAGTTGTAGACCCGAAACATTGACACTTTTTCCTTTCTCCATGGATGCTGCTTGACCTGCTGAGTTTCCCCAGCAACCTTTGTTTTTGTTTCAGATTCCCAGCATCTGTAGTATTTTGTGTTTTGTTCATTAGAAATGAGTTGGCTCCAAAGTGCTGTGCTTAGTAAAGGAATTTTGGAATTGAATCAATTTCCTCTGGCGGATTGATAGTATGGTACCTAAACTATTCCAGGGCACTGTGGATGATACAGCCAGCCTGGCTTACTGACAGGATTTATAGAGACAGTGGTAGGGATTCCTCCCACTCAGCTCGTGTTAATCCTGAATGGGTAATGGGTAGGGTGGGTAGGATAGTCCTAGTTGGACAAGCAGCAGTGATGCTTGCCAATCAGTGATTTCAATGGCAAGCCATGCAGTTTTAACTGTCTGGATTCCAGCAGTATCCCAACACACATTTTGTGGATCCTAAGATTTGGGTCTTGCTGACCTGTACATTATACTCTCTAGAATTGGGTAAGCAGGATGTCCTCCCCCCCACAGATGCAAGGAAATTTACATGTGTAGGTGATAATAAAATTGGTCATTTCAATCCATGACTGTTTGTGGGACACTGCTGTGCGTAATTGGCTGCTGCGTTTCACCCACAAATATACAGTCAATTCACTTTACAATATACTCTGTGAAGAGCTTTGAGATGTCGATAAGATGTGAAAAGCACTATATCAAATGCAAAGATTATTATTATTAGATGACATGAAAGGCTCTCTATAAATGTAATTTTGTTGTTGTTGTTGCTGTTGCTGTTGATATATATATCTGGTACTATCTTGGACAAATTACATTTTGTCCATCTGCAACCAGAGCTCCCTCTGCCTTTTCTGCCTTGACCTCTCTACTGCCTTCGATAACGTTGACCACTCTATACTCCTCCATCACCTCTCCTCTCACTTCAAACTTCTTGATAATGTCCTTGGTACTGAATGGTTTAGATCCTACCTCTCACTGTCTCCACTTCATCTCCACAAATGTCGTTTCCTCTACCCCCCGCATTACCTTGTGCAGTATTCCTCAGAGCTTTGTCCTTGGTCCCCTCCTCTTCAATACCTATATACTTGGTGACAACATCCACAGACATGGGGCTAACTTTCACATTTGTGTGCATGACACCCAAGTGTATCTTTCTGCCTCCACCCTCGACTCTAAGACCAGAACTCTGCAACCCGTCTCCTCAACCGCACCAGGCCCCATGACCTATCACCCCCAACCTCACCTGATTCCACTGCCTTCTCATTATACAGAGAATACAGTGTTAGATCCCGGTCCTCACCTTCAAAGCCCTCCAAAGTATTGCTCCCCCCTACCTCTGCAATCTCCTAATTCCCTACCAACCTGCCAGCTCCCTCTGCTCAGTGAATTCCGGCTTGTTTGACATCCACCACCTCGCTCACACCTTTAGCCATACTATCCCTCTGGAACTCCATCCCACAGTCCCTCACCTTCCCTGAACCCGACCCTCAACTTGGGTCCAAAACATTGATTGTCCAGTGCCTTGGGACTTCCTCCTAATGTGAGAGGCTCTGTACAAATGTCATTTTGTTGTTGTTATATGGAATTAAGTATGGTGATGGGTTGCTATATGTTTCAAACACGTGGCTGACCAAGCAAAACAACAACAAAATTAAATTTTCATAGCGCCTTTCATGTCAGGAGGATACCCCAAGACAAACAAAAAGACAACTATGGAATCCTATTTGATCCAGGATCACTATTGAGGTTTATGATTTCAATTCTAGTTAATTACTAACCCTTGTAGCATAAATAAAACTATTTCAAGGAATTAGCATCTGAAAATTAAAATGTTCCTATCTGCAATCATTTGTATAGAAAGCACTTCATTATTTGAGATTTCATTTGCCAACAATGGATCTGAAATTCAATCTTCGTAGACTCAGTTACTTCTTGTCTCATCTAAAATGAGGACAAATAACACAACTAAAAAGAGTTATCTTGCAGAGCAGGATAATTGCAAATGATATTTGAATATCAAATACGTGTTATTTTAATATCTCTGAATATTCATTTCTATGTATTCATCTTCGTTATTGTTGGTGCTTCTATAGCCTCCCAACATGCAAGGCGCTCTATAAAAGTAATTTTATTGTGCTTTGTTTGTTGTTCTATAGCTTTTTTGCCTTTTAAATGAGCATTCATTCTAACCCAATTGCAAAAGAAATACTGGTGTGATGCTATCACTAATAGCAGACCAGTTTGATAAAATAAGAAAGCAAAGCCAACATTCTTGTGGAAGGAGGGTGAAGTGCTCTGCATGAAACAATGATACACTTAACATGAGGCATTGTTTCCTTTCCTTGCCTCCTTCAAGACTGGTCTCAAGACCCTCCTTTTCGACCGTGCCTTCAGCTGCCGTCCTACCTCTTTGCCCTCCATCATCCCAACCATGCCCCCTCTCATGCTTGGGTCCTGACTCCTGAATGTTCTGTACCTTGGGACATCTTCCTGATGTGAAAGGTGCTCCACAATTGAAATTTTGTTGTTGCTATTGTTTAAGTTTAGTAGTAAAATAAAATGTCTATCCAGCAATAGAATATTATAATATTGTTCAGGCCTGGCTAAAACAAAGGTAATAATGATACTTTGATAGCCTGTCTACAATCCAGTTAGAGACTTTTGCTCCATTCTAGTCCTGTTGCCACCAAAACAGCTATAAACGAGACTGGGTCATGTTTAAGGAGAAAAAGGGAGAAGCTTAAGTTCTACAATTGAGAAGAAGACAGTGAGTTCCCAATAAGAAAACTAGATCCAAGAGGACAAAAAATTACAATACTATACATAGATCATTGAATTTAGTAATAGAATCTACCTATGCGAAAGTGTGCAGTTAACAATAGTTGTTTCCAATGATGCACCGCTTACGGATATTTATATTGTCAATATTCCAAAAGATAAATACATCACAGCAAACTTTTCAAAATGCCTCCAAATGCATGCTATGAATAATATATCTTGCCTGGGTGCAATTAGGTGCTGGTGTCATGGATAAGATATGAATGATTTATGGCATGTCCTTAATCTTCTCCTCAACAAGCTGTAAAAAGCATGTATTTGGAGCCATTTTTCTGGCAATGAGAAAACATGTTTAAATTTTGATCCAGTGGAAACCTGGAGTAAAATTAAAGTCTTAAAAACATTAGAAAATTGGGCAATAGAAATATAGAATTGATGGAATGGGGCATATTAATTTAATGTAAAATTAGCAGGATATTAAGAAGTACAAAAGTAGAGCAGGATAAAAATAAACAAGGAAGTAAGAATAAAAACAACAACATAAACAACAAAATTACATTTATAGAGCGCCATTCACATTGGGAGGAAGTCCGAAGGCGCTGGCGCAGTTAAAAGGGAGGATAGGTTTTGTAAACTGTAAGCTGTTTAAAACATTTATTTTATTAAAGTTTTAATTGTCTGGGACTTGGACCCGAGCATCGGGTTAGGATAAGGATGGGTGGAGGGTAGGGAGGCTAATGAAAGGAGGGTGGCCAATAGTGCAGTTGAAGAAGAGGGTCTTGAGTTGTGCCTTGAAAGACTGTGGAATGGAGTTCCAAAGGGTGTGGGCAGAGCAGGTGAAGATGTGATTACCAATGGCGGGACGGGTAGCGGATGTGGAGCAAACTGAGTGGAGTGAATAGCCAGGTTGATATGGGGTTAGCAGATCACAGAGTTATGAAGGAACAGGGCTTGAAGGTGAGGACAAAGATTTTGAACTCTATACTCTGAGGAATGGGGAGACAGTGGAGCTGGACGAGAGTGGGGGTGATAGGTTCACAGAGCCTAGTGCAGGAGAAGACACGAGCTGTAGAGTTCCAAGAGTTGGGAAGGCTGACTCAGTGTGTGAGCTAAAAGTAGATTATCAATGGCTAATTGTTGGTGGTGTTTGAGGGGTTAAATATTTAGATTTAATTTGAAATTCTATTTTAATCCTACTTGTCCCCCAAAAAATGTGTTTTGGGTCAGCCAGAGTATCTGACACACAAATAAACTGATCACCATATTTGAGAGTATCCAAATCTCACTGTACCCTTCTTACCTAACTCTGGAGCGTATTAAGCGCAGGTTGACAAGAGCAAAAGCAAGAAAGAAAAAGAAAACTATTGAAAAAAAGTGTTTGGGAAATCAGTAGATAAACAGACCCAATTCATGTCCATGGATCACATACACAACAGATTCCATTAGTAGTCAGATACATTGGTATAGAGGACATTTTCGGAAATCAAATGCTATCACCATTTCAATCAATTAATCAAAACTTAAATTTATACAGCACCTTTCACGTCGAAAGGACATCCCAAGGCTGTACAGTCAGGTAGGGACAAGAGCAGGGTGCGAGGCGTCAGAGCAGGATGAAGTAGAAGAATTGATCATGTAAACCTCTTTAACAAAATAGATGTTCAGATGTTGGATACATTTAAACATTCTGGGACGATACCACGCATGAAGGACACAATTGCTAATTGCAAGTTGTTGTTACAAATCAGACAAAATTCAAATTAGAAGGAAAAAATAAAAGATTTAACCCATCTCCCAGGCACCACTAGCTTTCATTAGCCACCTCCACTGAAATACCATGTAAAATGATTGTGTGCACAGCAAATATACATTATCAAATATCATTGTGCAGGCATGGAGCAAGGCACAGAAGTGCAGAATACTGAACAGTCCCTGCATATGACATCAGTTTCATAAAGGGAGGGTACGCCAAAATGTGAACCATTCACCAGAAAGGACATTTCCAAATAAAACAGAGTCTGAAAATGATCAACAGTAAATAGGTTTGCATTTGTTTTAAAACGGGATCAGAATAATTTACCATTTGAAATTCAAATTCTATTCTCCATTGGGGCTTGTGGTTGCTCAGGTATAGAACCATCGACATTTATGTAACAGAAGGAGATCATTCTACTCATCAGGTATCTGCCAGCTCCATCAAATCCATTCAGTCCCACCTACCTGCCCTTTCCCAATATCCATGTAGCTGACTGTTTTAAAGTTATTTTTCTCATTCACTCTTGAACGCCAATATGGATTTTGCTTCAACTTTGCGCTCTCGGCCGGTCATTCCATTTCCTAACTACTCTGTGTGTTAAAAAAAATCTCCAGTTGCTTGTTTATTAACTACCTTCAATTGATGCCCTCGAGTTACTGACTCACCAACCAGTGAAACTAATTTCTCGCTTTTGACTCTGACAAACCCCTCCTAATTCTAGTGAATAATGAATGGCATATTTTAAGAATAAATGGTTCAGTCCTACAGCTGTTATTAAATCAATACATTCTCACATTCCTTACAATAATATTGAAATTTCTGTGATAAACACAGGAGAATTTTGTTTCAGCCTCAGGCACCATTACTCTACTTACTGCGTATGGTCTATTCAAAATATTGCATAACCTAAAACATTTCAGAGAACCGCATACATCTGAAGTACTATAATGCACCAAAAATGAGACAAGTAATATAAGTGTGAGGTGACAAGATCCAGAGACATCACTGGAGATAGATACAAATGTAATAAAAAGTAACTCTTGTCGGCCATCATGAGCCAAATTCTTCAAAAAACGGCTGAATGCAATCTTCTACCTGTCACACAGGAATGCTGACAATGTGATTTGGCTTTTTCACCCCTTAGCCCTCCCGTGTGTCTCAGTAACTGAGTCTCTGCCCATTTCTACAGATGGAAAGTTGAGAAATGTCTTAAACATACATTAATAATAATTATTATTATTATAAAAACAGCAGTGCAGATGTATTCATTTACATTAAAAAAAATAAAGCTTGAATTCTTACATGGAACCTGCAGAACATATCTGTTTGTCGCATGAATGAAATGTTTAAAGGATCTTCTTCATAGAATCATAGAACATAGAATTTTATGTCACTAAAAGGAGTGCCAGCTCTTTGAAAAGAGCAACTCTCTCCCCATAACCTAACAGATCTGTTCTCCCTAAATAAAGATCTAATTCTCTTTTAAAAGCTGTTATCAAATTGGCCTCCATATCTTTTCAGGCAATGCATTCCAGATTCGAACCACCCGCTGAGTGAAAAAAGTTCTCCTCAGCTCCCCTCTGCTTCATTTTGAAACTATTTTATATCTGTGACCACAGATATAAACCTCTATTAGGTCTGCTCTCAACCTTCTCTGTTCCAAAGAGAATAAACCTAGCCTATCTAGCCTTTCCCCATAACTGAAGTCCCTCAATCCTGGTACCATTCTAGTAAACCTTCTTTGCACCCTTTCCAATGCCTTAACATCCTTTCTATAGTGTGGTGACCAGAATTGGACAGAGTACTCCAGCTGAGGCCTAACGAAAGTTTTATAGAGGTTAGTCAGTACTTCCTGACTTTTGTACTCTATACAGGGCCGTACGCAGGATTTTTTTTGGGGGGGTGCGAATTGCTAGTGATGGGACCAACAATGGCCGGCGGCTTGGGGGCTGCCCCCGAGGCCCGCTCGAGGCTCCGACGTTTTACACAGTTTGAGGTCTTATTTAATCGGTTCAGAAGATCCAATATGAACGGTAAATGTTTCATGCCCTTGGTGTTTAAGAGCATCATTATTTATTCAGTGTTTTTATTTTCCCCGGTAGTCTGTGTCTAATTGGGAAGGTCGAATGTGTTCGCCGATAAAAGCAAACAGGATTGTTGACTCGATGATGTAAGGAATGCGAACGATAAAGTAAATTACAATCCAATTAACACAGTACAATGACGAATGCTTGATAAATGTATGCGTATAGAGAAAGTGATCATAAACTACAGATTGACGGTAATTAATAAGTTGTTCTGCATTGTTATCCTAAGACTAAATTTCTTTTGGACTGTAATGAACAATAATGTAAGAGTAAAGTATGAATTATGTGCTCAGATATTCCAGCGAAGCAAATTTTATAAAAGACAAGAAAATATACAGAAACTGAAAATCAGTGTCAAACAGTTAATTCACACGTGTTACAAGCCTGTTATCAGCATTATCCTGAAAATATCGTTGAACTGTGAGCAATAGTGTAGTTAGTTTTTATTTATTTATTTAGAATCAAAATTAAAGGAAGTGACCCATCAAGCAATACTGATCTGACGAAAAAATACTTGAAAAAATAAGGGAGGGGAAATTAATTCTTTAATAGCGTTCCATATTCGAGACGTCTCGGTCGCTTTGAAGCCAATACGTCAACCGCTCTACCAATATCGATTTCCATATTATAATGAATGTGCATTAACGCGAGGGCTGAAAGTCGCTCCTATACGGAGCAGAATGCTGGACACTTAGGCAAACCTCGACCAGGAGATTAGGTGACTCGTGAGGTATATACCAGGCTTCTAAGAGACGCCCTGAACGTTTACTGGCGACAGCATCTGACAAATAGCTATATGGTACACTACCACACTGGTATCACAGACATTACTGCAGAGGCGCCTTAGGTTTAGCGGACATAGCTGGAGAAGCCGGGAGGAAACTGTCCATAGTCCTACTATCCTATGGGAACCATTGCACGGTCACAGAACACGAGGTAGACCGACCCTAACCTACATCGATACTCTGGAGCGCGATTGGGGTATTGGCGGGCGGGAGTGTTCAGGCTGCATGGAGAGAAGGGATCAGTGCAGAAGTGTGGTTGTCAATGCCCGAGTTCGCTCGATCGGATGACGGTGAAACTATTTTTATGCCAAATTCGTGCGACATTGATGTTTTTTCACTCTGGGTACAAAACTGAATGTGAAATAAAGTCACACTGTTTATCTTTGCGGTCATATGTTTTTTGCATGCCAGTGGACGTCTCTAAAAGCAATTTTTAATGACAGGAATACATCTTTAATAATATAAATCAAATGTGATAATCAAGACAAAACAAGAAACGTGATATTTCAGAAACACGCCTATCAAAACTTAAGTCATTTTTACTTACATTTATCAGATTAAAATACGATTTCAGCTTCCACAAAGTGGTGCTACCTTTTTATGTAGTGACTGTATACGGGATGATTTCCGATTGACACACCACGTGGAATAGGCGCTAAAGCATAGGCCTACGCCCATGAGTATTTTTTTAAAAGATAGGCATTCCCGTCCAGACACATATAACTTTTTTGTTGGGTTCTCAAAAGCTTTAATTTCTCAGAAGCTTGTACATATGTTGTCATTGTTTGCTAGCATTACAGTCACACCTCTCAAAACTTGAGTAATTTTTACTTACGTGATCAGATGAAAAGATGATTTTAACTCCAGAATTGGTGCTGTCCCTTGTGGCTGTTTACGGGATGATTTCCAAACGAGGATGGATTTGAGTCTTGGCGCGCGCCTATGTTTATCCAATCACGAGTCACAGACTCGCCGCTTCATGGACTGGTCTATCGACGCGGTATGTTTTGGGTAGACGCCGATTCTGGTGTGCGACTCGATAATTTTATATTAATACTAAATCATTCAAAGATGTGTATTTATAATTTATACATAGTTTTGAAGAACTGATTGTTGCACAAATGTTCAATAAATTTACTTGGTATTTAAATTTGATAAAAAAATGCAATTCTCTACCCCGGAAAATGTGGACCTTTTATAATTTGGGGGTGTGCGTACGCACCCGTCGCACCCCCCCTGCGTACGGCCTTGCTATACCCCTATTTATAAAGCCTAGTATCCCATATGTCTTCTGAACGGCTTTGGCTACCTGTCCTGCCACCTTCAAAGAGTCGCTATCACAAATCCCCAGGTCTCTCTGTTCCCTCACACCCCTTAAAATTGTACTATCTAGCCTATATTGCCTCCCCTCATTTTTTTTCCCAAAATGTATCACCTCACACTTCTCTGCATTAAACTTCATCTGCCATGTGTCTGCCCACTTTACCATTTTATCGATATCTTCTTGCAGATGGTTACTATCCTCCTCACTATTTACTATTCTCCCTAACTTAGTATCATGTATCTTCTTGTCACAGCTATCTTTACTGTGCACAATGCAACAAGGTTTTAATTGTGTAAATGCAAACCACATTCCCAGTGCTGTGTTTTCATGGGGAATGTATTGACATATCCCCTGACTGCTATCCTTGCACACAATGGCACAGGTATGATTAGTTTTTCCAACAGTGAATTGAGAGGGGTCGAGGAGCCAAATCTAATTGTCAGCATTACCTTGTGATAGGAGAAGCATTGCCTGCAGATTTTAAATGAAAAATGAAGAGTCTGGAAGAAACTAAGAATTAAGCAGAAATTAAATAAATTTGTCTACTGCATCAGCACTATCCACTGCAAGTAAAGCATAAACGTTTGAATTGTCACTTAGCTGTTATATTGTACATAGACAACATGATGTCACCCATGTGTAACAATGATGCTTCTGTGATACAGAATTTTGAATGAAACCTAATCTTGTTTCAGAGAGTAAACAACACAAAGCTAAATCCGAATGGATTCGTGAATCCGCGTGCTATTTGCTTGTAGCAAATGTAAGGTAACATTTTGCTAAGTCAATTTTATTGTATATAAAGGATTTTTTTACGCTTGAAGCAAAAGTACTTTTATTTAGGGAAAATACTATATGTTTGACTTTCAAAGTTTATTCCTAAAGCAATATTTGCAAGCAAAGGTGTAGACTTTATTTATAGCTTTTGGCAAATCAAACAGCTATATCCTGAGCTATGCCTTTGATTTTTCCTGGTTTGGCAACAATTGTGTATCACTTTTACATCTGGGCGAGATCATAGGTCTAAACATCACAATCACAAGGGAACCTCAAAATAAAATAAAATTGACAACATCTGAATATTTACCCAATTTGGAGTGTTTCGGAACACAATTCCCAAAAAAAGAACCTGAGCCTTGCAAATCAGGATTCTTTCTAGCAACCAAAAGAATTGCCAACTTGTTAGAACTCGTCCAACACAATCTATTTTTGGACTGGGTCTAACAGAGATCTAATGAGATGCAATAGTTGTTAAGAAATACCACAAATTAGACCACATTCATTGGTCGTTCACTTCATGGTTGTTTGTGGGACATTTGTGTGCACAAATTGCTGTGTTTGTCTACAAATACACAGTCACTGTAGAGTAAATGATGTGAAGCGCCTTTCACACATGGAGGCTGTCTCAAAGCGCTTCACGTAAAGTGTTTTAAAATGAATACTGTGTATTTCTGTAATCAAGTCTTTGCAACCTACCCCCCATTCTTGAACCATTACAAAATAGCTTTCTTTCGTGAAATAATATGTTCACTTTCTACAGAGGCTGTGGGATTAGTCTAAAGCTGTCTTGGATATTGAGCTGCTTCCAACATGAGATTGTTATTTGAATTATTGTGCTTTGAGTACAAATAGATCTGCATAGCAACACAAGGTATTAAAAATCACCAAATAACAATCTAACTCTAGAATATTTTCAACTCCCTCCTGTTAGGTTCAAACTTGTATTCGTTATTTAATCAAAAATCTTTTTATGTGTGGTTTTGAAATATTCAACCTAGCCAATATTAATTCTGTTATGTAGCAATCTGCCACATATTATCATGAATCAGCTCTTCATCCCCATTGCTCCACTTATGAGGCAGCTGAATCAACAATCTTAAATAAGATTGAGAATAAATAATCTTTGTAAGTAATAATCCTTACAGGTAATTGCTGTCAAGTATAACGCATTGTGTTGGCAAATGCATTAATGAAGTTGCCATTTTATTCGACCTTGAACTTTCCATTAAACTTTTATCTAGGCTTTGACCAACTCCACTTGCCTCATTCTCCACAGTATTGTGCATCTCTGCCACTAACCCCCCCCCCCCCCCCCCAACCATTAAAGCTGAAATCCTCATCTACATCTTTGTCCCCTTCAGACTTGACATGTGCGACACTCTGCTCACTGGCTTCCCAAGTCTAACCTCCACCAGCTCCATATCAGATAGATTTCTGCAGCCCAGACACTTTCCCTCACAGGACTATGCAACCTCATCATTCCTATCCTCTAACAGCTCCTCTGGCCACCCATCTCGTCGTTCACTAGTGGATCAACTTTAAGACATCTTTACCTTCAAAGGTCTTCCCAATCTTTGTTGTCTCATGCAATACTCCCCCTGCCTCAAACCCCACCACAACACCAACAACAACAAAATTACAGTTGTATAGCGCCTTTCACATCAGGAGGACTTCCCAAGCCACATATCCTCCACTCGGCTAACTCTGGTCTGCTTAATAACCTTGGCCCATGCCCAACATCCCACCATTATCAGCTGAGTTTTCAGACACTCTAGCCCCTACCACCTGGATTTCCTCTGACTCATGCCTCCTGTCTCTGCTTTCAAAACCCATCCCAAGATCTATCTATTTGACTGTAGTATCAACTACCTTCTGTACAGCCCCCTCCATCTCACATCACTCCCAGCATGAGCTCCCAGTCCATCTTTATGATGGAATTTTAGATACTCTCTCTATATAAACGATGCTGTTGTTATTGTGTCATTATTATTCTGTGCAATTAAGAAAAAATAATGTAGTGAAACTAATCTTCTGGCTTTGTGTGGTGGATTGAAAGCTATTGTAGCGGTTAGTGGCTGGATGACTCTAGCCCTGGTGGTCTAATAAGATAATATAATTTTAATTGCTTGAAATGGAGTGAAAATTCCTGACAGAGCTGTTGTTTTGATTTGAAGAGCAGCCAAGGATTTAGTGGCTCTGTCAATGCTGAGCTACACAAGGCTGTGGAGGCCTTCAGCATACCGGGACTTGGAGCTTCTATTATTGCTGCATCAGGTTTATGCCAAGTGAGTGATGCTTCTGACAGACCCTGGGGGAAATGGGAGTGGTAGTCCATATCACTTTACTCCTAAAGTGGTCCAGCCCAGTTTTAATCACTCAGCCTTGATTTACTCACCTATTCACTTACAAAATACACAGGCATTGCCCTTTATAGTAAAATCTGTGACAATCTTTGAGATGTTCTCCTAGCGTGAAATGCAAGGATAAAGAATTATTATTGTTATCGCCTAACGGCTGTAAAATAACTCTATTTCTCTTCTTTGAACCTTTGCCAAACAGCTTGTATGTTTTCCTTGTATAATGGTTGTTACAATATCCAACGGTGTCAATTTCATTTCCTTCAATAGTCTTGACACACATCTATAAGCATGAAATGTGGGCCATTTTATAATGCAATTGATGCAATCATTATCAAATCGATTGCTTCATGAAACTTCACAAATCTCCCACCTATTGATGTTAACCACATTTTACTTTGTCAGCTGTTGTCATAAAATACTGTGACACTTTTACGTCTTAAATAATAGAATGCCTTAAATAATAAAATGTTTCCTGCACCACCCTATTCATTGATAGTCCTCAAACAGTTTTTGTCCTTTCAGTATCATTGTGCATCACAATATATCCCTCAAAATATCTCTTGTTGTTGAACTCCCTGGTTGCTTTGTCTTTGCAGAGAAATTTGAACTACGTTTCCTATATTTGCACCTAATTATCTTCGACATACTCAGACATGCTATTTACAATACTCTCTCTAAGGCAATTGATAAATACTAAGAACACCCCAAATTCCCGGATGGAACTTGGGAACAGATCCAATTTAATACCACGGATAACTGCTGTCTGTTTCCCATTATCTACTCAATTAACCCTGAGGTAGCAGCAGGTTTAGAGAAGCTCTTGTCTTTTTGTGCCAAACACTATTGTAACATTTTTGCTGATGCACTTTCGTACTGAAAACAATATCAATGCATATGGTAATAATACTGCTCACAGCTGAAGAACAGTGTTTAATATATCTTGTATAGATTATAACATATATGTTATATATAACATATATGTTATTAGCCCCAAAGAGCTCAAATTAATGTTAAAAGCATATTGGAAAGAGGTCCCTAATGGTGAGAGAGTGGGATGGACACATATGTATTTAGCCTCCAACAACATTGTGAGGATGATAATGATTCAGTATATTTAACTTTTCAATTTGCTTAAGTGGAGTTTTCACATTAGGTTTTCAAAATATATGCATTGAGCTCCTATGCTCATTTTTTAATGAAATAATAACAATTATCCTGGCATTTGATAGCACCCTTCACTTTGAGGAAGGTGGTGCATCTCAAAGCATTTCACACAATATATTGTAATGCAAAATGATTGTGTATTCTGTAGCAGCCAATTTGCTCACAACAATGCACCACAAACAGCCGTGAAGTGAATGACCAATTTTATCTTGGGGATTGTTTGCCAGATCAAATCATGCCATGGGATCTTTAATATCTCATCGAAAGGAAACAATGCAGCCTTCCTCTAGCAATGCATCACAGATCAGTCATAATCATACTATAATAATAAACCTTGCATTTGACATAATGCCTTATCATGTCTCCTAGACGTCTCAAAACACTTCACAGAATATATTGTGAAGTGAATTGACTGTATATTTGTGGGTGAAACGCAGCAACCAATTGCTCACAGCAGTATCACACAAACAGTAATGGATTGAGTGGCCAAATTATTATTTTTTTTCTTTAGGGTTTATTATCAGGTATGTAGAGTAAACAACAACAAAATTACATTTGTATAGTGCCTTTCAAGAAATTTGACCAAGCTTTCACATTGCCATGAATTGAACCAAGGTCTCCAACTTGCAAGATGGGCGCTCTGGCCACTGAGCTACAGGACTCCACTATATTGTATAGTTACATAGTCAGACTATATGAATTTAAAGTTCTCAACTCATAGGCAAGAGTGATACCAATTGAGCTGAGGGTAGGATAATAATTAGACAGCACAGATAGGATCCAGTCTTTCATGAGTGAACTAAGGTATAAAAATATTTGGTGTCAGAAAATTAAGCACAGAATGAGAACTATTGTCCCATGCTGCCTACAATTTGCTAAGATCCACTAAAACAAGTCTCATCATCTCACTATTGGGCTATATTACTTCAAAACTCAATTTATGAAGTGTTGTCTAATTCCCATTTAAACATAAAATCATTGAAGTCTCAGCATGGGAGGTCTTTCAGAGTTATGTGTGTGTTTTTCTCTAACAATCTTTTTTACTTTTCTTCAGGAAGACATCAAATGCAAGGGTTATAAACAAGGATTATTATACCTCATCTTATTAAAGATGTGGAAGCCCCAGAGTTTAAAAAATAATTGTTATAAAATTGTATCTACCCAGTTCATACAAACCCTAACCTACTGCTAAATACTGTCTATAGCACCTAACAACATTAACTATCAATTTTACTTTTCTAAAACAGCTTTATTAGTTTTTTTTTAATTCCAGGGAAACCCTGTTTGTATGTCTCTACAATTTTCTACATGTTAATAGTTTTTCAGTTGCATTTTTAACGCTAGAATATTTTTTAACGTGGTGATTGGATCTTGAAAATGAGTGAGAACAAATTCGTAAAGCTCTAAGCATTTGTGAGATATATCACTCAGCTTCTGTGGATGATGTTGTAATTGTATTTTCAGAGTGAATAAGATAGCTATTTATTTGGTGAAGAAATCAATGTAGGATTACAACAGACACAGAAAGGTAGCAGTATTTATTTATTTTGTACCATTATGTTTATCTACATTCGTGAGAAACAAGACACGCGAGTCATGTATTCACCTTGGCAAATGTCCATCCTGTCCAATGGAAGAGTGAAGTGGGAGATGAGTTTTCCTTGGGAGATGCTGATGTTGGTTTGTGCCAACTAGGTATGAATAATGCCAATTACATTTTCTAGTCAAGCTTCAGCAATTACTCAGTCTGTTTTCTTTTTGTAATGCAATCTATGAATCTCTCCCGAACTAGAGAATCCATTAGACAAATATGATTTTAAATGAGATTAGTTGGATCTGAAAAGATGAATTCAAAATTGTGCTGAAATGAATGGTTCTATCAGTGCTTACCTATCTTAAAATAGGTTCCAACAGAGCAGAGCTGAATAATCCTTCAGCTTCCAATGGCACTATGGAGGTACATAGTGCAGGTACTCTTTCTCCTTCCTCACCCCGCCATCATTGGTGAGATACTTTTTAAGTATGTTTTTGTTGTTAATATTATTGCTTTTGTTGTTTATTATTGTTTATTATTGTTGTTTGATTCCCCCCACCCCTGCCCCCATCTTCTTCTTCCCTCACTCCCTTTCCCCACTTTCTCTCCTCCCTTTTCCCCTTCCCTCCCTCTTCCCTCTTCCTGATCTTGCCCCCACCCATCTTTCCCTCCCTCTCTTCCTTACCCCCCTTTCTCCCCCCTCTTCCTCCCTAACCCTAACCCATCCCACCTTTCCCTCCCTCTCCCCCCTTACCATCTTTTCCCCCTTTCTCCCCTGGCCCCATTTTCGCGATTGTTTGTGGGGACACTGCTGTGCGCAATTTGGCTGCCGCGTTTCACCCACAAGTATACAGTTGACTTTCCTGCCTTTCTTCCCCCTGCCTCGACCCCTCCCCTTTTGCTTCTTTACCCCCTTTTGCCCCTAGTCCCACTTCCGTGACTGATTGTGGGACACTGCTGTGCGCAATTTGGCTGCCGCGTTTCGCCCACTAATACAGTTACTTTTCCTACTATTCTTCATCCTGCCCTGATCCTTCCCACCCTGCTCTTGTCCTACCTGATTGTACAGTGCCTTGGGATGTCCTCTCGACGTGAAAGGCGCTATATAAATGTAAGTTTTTGTTTGTTATGTCATTAACATACATTAACATAGGACGATGACAGAGCAGTATGGATAGTGCAAAAATCATAAGATAAATCCATCAAAAGGAAAATCCCATATTTTATACAAAATGCACACAGATAATATTATCCCAACTACAAGCCTGACTGACACATTGATATGATGTGACATTATATCTGTAAAATATATTCCAAACCAATAACGCTTACACTAACATGTTAGTCTGTCTATTGGATCAGTTATTAACATCCATTACTTTGGACAGAAAGTTTTTTTTAAATAAAGAGATACTGTAAATAAATGTCTATGATTGATGAATTTCTGCCCATTGGAATTATTTTTTCAATGACTAATTAGCATAATACTAACTTCAAGGAATTTTGACTTTGAAAACTTAAAAATAAACTAACCAGAAAGTTGAACCTTCATTTAACCCAGCTTCTAAAATTCTGAGTTGTCACATTCTCAGTGTTCACTGCAACTAAAAGGGAGGAGTTATTCCAAATTTCTGATTGATTCAGATTCTTTTCTCCTCTATAACCTTAATGACTGAAAGGTCTGCTTGACACAAAGCAGCAGTAAACGGCATTTCACAACCTGGTCATGTTTACAGTTACGAATTTCCAATAGTTTGTACATGATTCTTTGGTGGCAAGTGTGCTAATGGTCATTTTATCGATGGCTGGGCTGACACATGCAGTAATCCATCAGCATCCTTAAAAGTATCCAAACATAAATTAGATTTCCCTGCATCCCAACTGTACACGGAAAGAGGTAGACTGTTGGAATGGAATGTGCATTCTCTCCTTGGAGGGACAAATTCTGCTTACCTAATTCCGGAGAGTACTGGGGGCAGGTTAGCAAGAGCCAACGCTTGGGAACTCCAGACTGCTGGAGTCTAACCAGCTAAAATAATTGATATTGTGCTGTCTGGCAAGCTTTCCCACTTCATGTCCAGCCAGGACCACTCTAACTATTAGGGCTTTGGCTTACAGAATTAACAGAAGCTGAGTGGGAGGAATTTCTGTCCCCAGTCACTGGTCCGCTTCAGGAAGACCTTGCCTCAAGGCAAGTTGGAGGTTCCAGGCTTCGATCTGTAAGATTTTTCACCATTCTCTATTCCCACCTCCCTCCTTAGAGCAGCTTTTACGGACTCAGGAATAATGCCATCCCCACCTATTGCCTCACCTTTCGTAAGACACTGCAATGGAGAGTTCACCTCCTCCTAACAGATTTGGTCATTAAGGTCATTCAGTTCTGACGAAGAGTCATGGACCCGAAACGTTGACTCGCTTTCGTTTCTCCATGGATGCTGCCTGACCTGCTGAGTTTCCCCAGCAACTTCTGTTTTTGTTTCAGTATAAATGGAGATCAAATTGAAAGAAAATCAGAAGAAAGAATTGAAGGAGAATGATCGAATTGGACCTGCCATAATAGTATTGTACGCACGATAATACCTTAATAGTTTTGAGTGATCAAATTGAACATACAATGATACCTAGATACGTTTCGGTGATTGAATTGAATATAGAATAATACTTTGAGACTTTTGGGTGATCAAACTGAGAAACCTACAACAATACTTGGATACCTTTTGATGCATATATATATTTGGATTAAAAAGGGGCACATAAAAATGGACATTAAATTGGACCTTGCTCCTCTATTATTTCCGCAGCATTTGGATAGATCAACTTAAATCATGGTGAACTGTACTTGGATGCATAGGCAGTATTGTGATGTATTATTTATAACTTAGAACGATTACTAGTCTGAATTAATAAACTATATATTGTATATATATATACAGATTTGTACAATATTTGTATCAGTCCTTTCTTCACCACAGGGTTGCAAATTTGAATTAACCCTTGCAACATGTCCCATCTTCCATGCTGATGGATCTCATGCTATGGCCTGTTGAGTCAGATGCCAACTCTGCACAATGAGCTTTTACAGACCCCAAAGATACTCTCGTAGGAGTGACATTTTCAAATCCCTTTATGTCCTCACACCTTCCTCCCTACCTATCCAATTTGCTTAACCCCCAATCCATCACCTGCTACCTCTGTCAGCTGCCTCTGGCCTCCTGTTTGTCCCTTGCCCCCTCTGCTCCACCATCGGTGGCCGTGCTTTCAGCCACAATGACCCAAACCTCTGGAATTCCTTCCCTCAATCCCTCTGCCTTGCCCTCTCCCTCCCCACTTTTAAATCCCGCCTAAAGTCCTTATTTTTGATTGTGCTTAAGGTCACCTCCCCACTCCCTTTCCCCCTAGCTCGAGGCAGACTCCACCACTGTCAACCACTACTCTGCGTGAGGGGTGCTATATAAATATATATGAGTTTGTGTTGTTGTTGTAGAATGCTAAACTTGTACAACACTGACATGGGTCCAGAGTGGCCAATAGCCAATGAAGAGAGTGAATAAACTACACTGTTTAAAACACTTCACAATCTACTTTAGATCTTAAAGAAGAATCGAAAATCAATTATATAAATCATCTCATAGATGTGTAGTGAGTGCAGAAATTCAGGTAACACTTACTCAACAAAAAGCATGTTTTTTGGACAATGCCCGACAAGACCTTGCTGAGACAGTGATGGAGTAGTAGAAGCTTACAAACCAAAGTGAGGGTGATAGCCCCCAGCTTACAAATCAAGGTGGAAAATATGGCAATATGTCACATGCAGAGTTAGTGCTGCCTCAAGTATTCTGAGGAACTGACAAACTGTATGAGTAAGCACCAAAGTAAAGCATTAATATTGAGAGGATAGGGGGAAAGTTGAAGTTGAAATAATAATAATCCTTGCATTTGATATAGATAACATATATATACATAACATATTGTTGAGACATCTCAAAGCATTTCACAGAAAATACTATAAAGTGAATTAACTATGTTTTCTGTGGGTGAAATACAGCAGAAAATTGCGCACAACAGTGTCCCGCAAGCAAATGTAGATTAAGTGCCCAAATTATTATTCTTTCCTTTTTTAAAATAAATTATTATCCCTGAGGGATGGAGGGACTGTGGGATGGAGATCCACAGATTAGGGGCAGAGTGGCTGAAGGCTCGCCCACCAATGATGGTGGTGGGGGATGGATCGGGGGACATGGAGCAGGCCGAAGTCTGCTGAGTGGAGTGGTTAGGCAAGTTGGTAGGGGGTTAGGAGGTCACAGAGGTAGGGTGGGGCAGGGCCAAGGAGGGCTTTGAATGTGAGGACCAGGATTTTTAATTAAATCTGGGTGATTGGGAGCCAATGGAGTCGGGCGAGGATGGGGAAGATGGGGTCAGGAAGCTTGGAACATTTGAGGACACGGGTCACGGAGATCTGGATTATCTGATGCCTATGGATGGAGGAATTGGGAAGGCTGACAAGCAGGGCATTGGTTTAGTCGAGCCTGGATGTGATGAAGGCATGAATAACGGTTTCAGCAGCTTGAAGGGTGAGGTGGTGGCAGAGTCGGACAATATTGCAAAGGTGAGGGAAGGCAGACTGGGTCATGGCTTGGACGTGGAGGAGGAAAGACAGTTGAGGATTGAACAAGATACTTCGGTTCCTGACTGGCTTGGTGAGGTTGAGTGTGCAACCATGGAGGTTGATGCTGCCAATGACTGATGTGTGAAGGCACTGGTGTGGGCCAATCAGGAGGGCCTCAGTATTGTTGACATTAATCTATAGAAAGTTAGCTCTCAACCAGGACTTAATGTCTGACAGGCAGTCGGTTAGGACAGCAGTGGTCCTGGAGTTAAGGCTAGAAACATAAAGATAGAGTTGGGTGTCATCTGCATACATGTGGAAGTTGCCTCCATGTCTGCAGATGATGTCGCCAAGGTGGAGCATGTAAATACTAAAAATATGGGCCAAGTACAGAGCCCTGGAATGGAAGTCGTTGGTGGCAACAAAGTGGAGACGGTGAGAAAGATAAGAGTTGAACCAGGCGAGAGAAGGTACGGAAAGATTGAGCGGTGTAGCAGGATGGAGTGGTCAACAGTGTCGACAGCAGCAGAGGGGTCAAGGAGGACAAGAAGGCAGAAAGAGTCCTGATCACAGACGTTTAAAATGTCATCAAGACTTTGACCAGGGCTATCGCCATACTATGGGCAGCACAGAAGCCGGATTGTAGGAGTTTGAAGAAGGAAGCGTGTACATTAAGGAAACTTGCCTAAGGTTACACACCACCCAGAAATCAAACCCAGGTCCTCTCACTTGTGAGGTGAGTTTGTGCAAATGTAGTTTGTTGTTGTTGTTGAGTTGTAATTTGTATGTGCTGAAGTGCCATGCTGAGAGAGCTAAGTTAACATTAAGAAGGTGGCAAGAAAAATATCAAATGTAAAAAAAGCAGTTTTATGCAAATTGTAATGAATATGCCAGGGTGAGAGTCGATCACCTGAACAATGGAGCTTCCATGGCTTAATTCATCGTTATCACACACCAGTGCTCCTTTGTTGAAAGGTGAAGTTCACCCACAACAGATGGTGGACCCACAGGAGTTAAGAAACTGACAGGCTACAAAGAGACTGATTTATGTATCACCAGGACTGTGGATATTGGAGTAGAAGAAAGCCCAATTATTATACAAAGAATACATGAAGTCCTTATGATCTATCAAACCTACCACTAGTTAGTTGTAATCCACCAGAGACATAAGGAAAGAGGGATGTGCGGAAATACATAAACAGAAAAGGACGATCGATAAGCAAGGTTTTCAGGTGGGACTTGAAAAATGGGAGGGAGGAGGCAAGGCAGAGGGATTGAGAAAAAGTGTTCCAGAGTTTTGGGGTGCAGTGGTTGAAAATGCGACCTCCAATGGTGGGGTGAAGGGTGCGTGCAAAAGACGAGCCAGAGGCCGGTGCCATTTGAGTGGAGCCACCGGGTGGAGATTGTGAGGAGGTTGAAGAGGTCGGGAAGTGCCAGGAAGTGAATGGATTTGAATATGAGTAGAAGGATCTTGAAGTTGATCTGTTTTGTGATGGGCAGCCCGTGGAGCCTGGACAGAACTGATGAGATGTAGGTATGGAGTTTGGTCTGGGTCAGTGTGTTGGGGGCAGATTTCTGAATGAGCTGGATCCTTTGAATAGTGGAGCTGGGGAGACCAGAAAGGACAAATAAAAGCACCGTAAAATCAATTATATTGAATTCAGGGGTTATCTAAAATTTATAGGATTACTATATTGGAATTCAAACGTCTATTTTATGTTAACTCATGTTTGCAATAAGCACAATATTATCCTATTATCATGAACTTCATAGAAACTAGTTTCTTTCTAGGAATGGGGAGGAGGGATGTTATTCTGTTACTGGAAACTGCTATATATAAGCATGACAGAAATTTCTGTGAGATTAGCAAAGCTATGGTTCGGTTAGAAATTGCATTGAGCTTCTTTAAGGCTCTTGGGATGAAACTCCGATCAGAATTACACAGAGCACCATAACTGGTATTGTGGCTAACACAATTTCTCCATTATAACTGTAATTTGTCAAAGGACTTGTCGTGCTAAACAGTATTTCAGCCGAATGCTATACACTGCACTTCTGTATTTTTTTAAATACCTTGTTACTTTTCTGAAACTGTTGATCAGTTTCATTGCAAACACAATTAATAGGAGGGTTGATTTCCTCTGTATTGAAGGTGATAAGGCACTATGTTGAATGCAAGTATTATTATGCAAGGATTATTATTGAAAAGGCAAGACAATTTATTGACAATTCCTTACCCTTTTCCCCAAAGGAAACAATTTTTGTTAATGGCTAAATAGATTAATGTCATTAGTTTTGACATTATTTATTTAAAGTGACAGTCGTAACTTCTGAGCAAGACAGCCTCACACTAATGTCATAAGCCTAATTGGTTTTTAATCACATGAGGTTACTTCTGCTTTGACTGTTTTTAGTCCGTTCAGGAGGTCTGCAATTTCTCATATTCTTAGGCTTAAATACATTGTTTCAAAAGGCAAGAACATGCACCATTTTGGAAAACAAGTCTTAAATTCTGCTTAATCTGAAAGTTGATTTTCTGCAGTTTTTTGGGGGGATGATTCTCTGGTAAATGTACCAATGTTGGCCGTACCTCTAACTGCTGAGATCAGCACAGGAGCCAGATACTCTTTCCAAACAAGGTCAGTACTTCTACTGATGATTGATGATTTCTCTCCATATATCCCCATAGCTTTCATCTTCCGGAATATTTGATTTTTTGTCAGTTGCATATGAAGCAAAGAAGCATTACTGTTAATTTACCATTCATGCTATGAACTAAAGTGAAATGCTTTGATGCATTTTCTAGTAAAAATTTGGCATTAATTTACTCTGATGTGCGCAATGGGTTATTGGAACATGGAATACTTTGTCACAAGTGACACAGAAGGCAAGACCATAACAACATTCAAAGGGGAACTGGTTAGGTATTTGAAAATAAAAGCATATAAAAAGATATGAGGACAGTGTAGGGAATTAGGATTAAAATAAATTTTCCAATGGAGGAGCTAACATCATCTAAGGTTGATGGGTTGAATGGCTCTCTTCATTCCTTTTTCGGGGGGCAGCGAGGTGCTGACAATGGAGGAACTTATCACCATGCTTAAGAGTATCCAAACCAAACTGATAGTTACACATATGTATGCAATCCATATATGGAAATTTCCTTATGGCTGGAATGGAATGAAGACTCTCCCTGATGGAACACACTTTTCTTACTTTATCCCGGAGAGTATTCTATACAGGTTAGCCAGAGCCAAAGTTCTTTGCTATAATGTCTATAATCCCATGCACCAAAATGATGCTCAGGGTACTCTAGTGGCAATATCAATATACTGACAATGTAATGCCACTTGGCAGGTCCTCCAGTGAACCAGGAAGAGGAAAGCAGAGTCTCTGGGGTTCTTCAATTATGTACTATACTGATACAACATTGAATTCAATAGAATATTGGATGCTTTTGAAGGGATGCTTTTGAAAGACTATTTTACTCAAAACTGTTCATGTCCAGGATTTGGGGTTTAATTATGCAAATAAGACTGATGATCTACTCAATGTGCAATTGATATCAGTTATGGCTAATTTGGCGTTAAAGCCTAATTCCACAGTGGAAGCTAGGGGAGGTTAGATTTATTGTAAATGTTTTTCTTTCAAGTTACGGTGTTATAATTTACCAATGAATGATTTTTTTTTCTGCATTCTGCTTACATTCTCAGTGATCCAGGACTACCTACTCTTTCTTCCCCAGCAAACAATGCATAAGTCACTCTCTGAAATGCACAACCAGTGGTGAGTTGATAATTGAAATCTTTGGTGATCCTTTCTTTGATAGGAGAGTTCAGCAGGTTCATACTGAGTATTATTAGGAAAGAATGGGCTATATCCTTAGCAGTACTGCATATTTCTGGAGTGAAAATTATGATATATAGACTAAGCACAAAATTGCTATCCTTTAACTGTAAGTCAAAAGATGTGACCTGACTGGTAGCCAAATGCACAGATCTCCATGTTCCATGTTTTCCAGATTGAAAATGGTGCCTGGAATCCAAATATGGGTAATTCCTATTTGATTCTTTGGGAATTTACAAATCTAAGCATTGAGTGCCTTGTTCCACCTAAATTCACACTATTTTATTGCACAGAATTTAATATTTTGCTGCAATAATCTCTAAGCGAAGCAGGAAACAACATTGATAAATACAGTAGGTGTTTTATTTTAAGAACAGCATTATACTCTATTAGTGACAAATGGGAGACAGACCAGAGAGTAGAAGATATCAAGATGGATCCTTACATAGGGAATTGATTTCAGCAATGCAAGAAAACAAAGAATGAGAACACACGTAACAGACTAGGAAAGGCTCAGAGAGCTAAACTTGTTTTAATTGTATAAGAGAAAGTTTTACAAAGAAAGAAGAAAGTGTCAAATAAGAAAGTGTGTAGGTTCAGATTTTAGGAGATCCATTTGCTAATAAGAATGTGAGCATATGTAAACTTGGAGTTATAGGAAACCTTTGATTAACATGATTAGTGGCTGCAATCGAGATTGGGGGGAAAACAATATTCACCACCACCCCCCCACCCCCCAAACATAAAAGTTCTTCTTCTCTAAGGAGCCTCTCCAAAGAAGTAAGTCCTGAAGCCATCCTTTGCTTCTCATATTATAAGCATCTCAATCTCTAATGCTTTATTGGAGTGAACAATGCAGTTTTCACCTAACAGCAACTACAATAAAATTACATTTGTATAGCGCTTTTCACATCAAGAGGATGTCCCAAGGTGCTGAACAGTGGCTAAGTTGCAAATAACAACTCCTGTTGGAAACCAGAGGTGGGAAGACCCATGTTGATGCCAATATTCTAAGAGTGGTCATGCCTATAATCTATATAAGGTTATAATAATATCTTTAATTTACAGTTAAACGATTCCATGTCCTGCCCAGTATTTAATCTGCTGTGTTGACAGCAGCTTCACATTGGCTGAAACTTGCAATGAATGATCAATAATCACAACCCAAATCTTCTCCTTCTTCATCTCCTCTAATGAACTCCTCCATCGTACAAACATGTTTACCGTTTCCCGCTCGTGTATGGTTAACTTTACATTTATCTACATTAAGCTCCACACTGTCAAAAGTGGCTTCCCCGATGGATAGTAAAAAAGAATGCTGAGGAGACTGGGTAAGTAGCATGGCAATTCACTTGAACAGACACTTTTTCATCAATGAGAAGTAATTACAAGAAAGAGAAATCAATAATGCATGTGTTTGTTAAATTGGGATCTATTAGGCAGTGACAGCACATCCTCCATGCCTGAAGAATAAGAAGAAATGAGATGTAAGTCACAATACACAGTCTGCCATACATGGTTACTTCTATCCAGGCTCTGTTGCAGTTTTGTTCATTACAATTTAGAATAACGCTTAGGGTTCATTTGTATTGGATTTTGTCTTCAGAAATGCCTTGATCTACTCTGCCAATGCTGTTATGGACACATAGATTCATAGATTCATAGAATTTTACGGCACAAAAGGAGGCCATTCGGCCCATCTAGTCTGTGCCGGCTCTTTGAAAAGAACGATTCAATCCCACTGCCCTGCTCGCTCCCCATAGCCTAATAGACCTGTTCTCCCTAAATAAAGATCTAATTCCCTTTTAAAAGTTGTTATCGAATCAGCCTCCACCACCTTTTCAGGCAATGCATTCCAGATTCGAACAACTCGCTGAGTGAAAGAATTTCTCCTCAGCTCCCCTCTACTTCGCCTTGAAACTATTTTAAATCTGTGACCACGAGTCACAGAGTCGCCCACGAGTGGAAATAGTTTTTCTCTATTTGCCCTGTCGAAACCCCTCATGATCTTATAAACCTCTATTAGGTCTCCCCTCAATCTTCTCTGCTCCAGAGAGAATAACCCTAGCCTATCTAGCCTCTCCTCATAGCTGAAGTCCCTCAATCCTGGCACCATCCTAGTAAATCTTCTTTGTACCCTTTCCAATGTCTTCACATCCTTCCTGTAGTATGGTGACCAGAATTGAACACAGTATTCCAGCTGAGGCCTCACCAAAGTCTTATAGAGGTTAGTCAGCACTTCCTGACTTTTGTACTCTATACCCCTATTTATAAAGCCTAGTATCCCATATGCCTTCTTAACAGCCTTGTCTACCTGTCCTGCCACCTTCAACGAGTCACTAACACAAATCCCCAGGTCTCTCTGTTCCTTCACACCATTTAAAATTGTACTCTCTAGCCTATATTGCCTCCCTTCATTTCTTCTACCAAAATGCATCACCTCACACTTCTCTGCATTAAACTTCATCTGCCATGTGTCTGCCCACTTTACCAATTTGTCTATATCCTCTTGCAGATGGCTACTATCCTCCTCACTATTTACTATTCTCCCTAACTTAGTGTCATCTGCAAACTTGGAAACTGTACTCCATACACCCAAGTCCAGATCATTGATGTAGATTACAAATAGCAATGGTCCCAAAACTGATCCCTGTGGCACACCACTGCTCACTTCCCTCCAGTCTGAAAAACAGCCGCTCACTACAACTCTCTGCTTTCTGTCTCGCAGCCAGTTGTGGATCCACGCTGCCACTGTCCCTTTTACGCCATGGGCCTTTAATTTCATAATAAGTCTCTCATGTGGCACTTTGTCAAATGTCTTTTGAAAGTCCATGTAAACTACATCAACTTAGCTACCATTATCCACCCATTCCGTTACCTCATCAAAAAATTCTATCAGATTTGTAAGGCAAGATTTGCCTTTAACAAATCCATGTTGACTGTCCTTTATTGGCCTATATCTTTCTAAGTGAAGATCTACCTTGTCCCTGATTATGGACTCTAGAAGTTTGCCCACTACCGACGTTAGACTGACTGGTCTGTAGTTACCAGGCTTGTCCTTCTGCCCCTTTTTATACAAGGGAGTAACATTAGCTATCCTCCAGTCCTCTGGCACGACCCCTGTGTCCAAGGAAGATTGAAAGATCGTGGCCAGAGTCCCTGCTATTTGCTCCCGTGCCTCCCTTAGTAACCTAGGGTGCATCCCATCCGGACCAGGTGACTTATCCACCTTGAGTGACATCAACCTTTTTAGAACTTCCTCTCTGGTTATAATTATTCTATCCATTTCTCCTACCATCTCCTCCAATACCATGGCATTGGCTGTATCCTCTTCTTTTGTGAAGACAGAGGCGAAGTACTCATTCAGTACATCAGCCATGCCCTCTGCCTCCACAATGAGATTTCCTCCTAGGTCCCTAATTGGCCCCACCCTATCCTTGACCAACCGTTTACTCTTAATATGTTGGTAAAAAACCTTAAGGTTCCCCTTAATCTTACTCGCTAATTGTTTCTCATGCAGTCTCTTTGCCCCTCTAACTTCCTTTTTTAGTTCTATCCTACACTTCCTATATTCTGCTTGGTTCCCTTCTGAATTTTGAGCCTGACACTTATCATAAGCCTCTTTTTGGGGGGTTTATTTTGGCCCCGATTTCCTTAGTCATCCAGGGAGGTTTGGATGCCTTACATTTCACCTTTGTGGTGATGCTTTTGACCTGTGCCTGAACTATCTCCTCTTTGAACACTGCCCACTGCTCGTTAGTTGTCTTACCTGCCAATTTTTCTTTCCAATCCACCTTGGCTAGGTCCTACCTCAACTCATTGAAATTAGCCCTTTTCCAGTTGTCACCTGTGATCGTTCCTTATCCCTTTCCATAATTATTCTGAATCTAACGATATTGTGGTCACTATTCCCTAGATGCTCACCTACAGAAACCTGTTGAACTTGCCCTACCTCATTTCCCAAAACTAGATCCCACCCTCACCCCCCGGGATTAGTTTAAAGCCCCCCCCACAAAACTGTACAACCTCCCTGCAAGGAGATTGGTTCCAGCCCTATTCAGGTGTAACCCATCCATTTTGTACAGGTTCCACCTACCCCAGAATTGGTCCCAATGGTCTAGGAACCAGAAACCCTCCTTCCTGCACCACTTCTCCAGCCATGCATTGATGTGCCTTATCCTAGCATTCTGGAACTGGCTTGCTCGAGGCACTGGAAGCAACCCAGAGATCACCACTCTCGAAGTTCCACTTTTTAGTTTTCTCCCTAGTCTCTGATACTCTCCCTGGAGCATCTCAGGCCTTTTCCTCTCAACTTCATGGGTCCCAACATGGACCACCACAAGTGGATTTTCCCCTTCCCCTAGTAGAATTTCATGCACCCGCTCAGCCAAGTCTTCAACCCTGGCACCTGGTAGGCAACACACCTTCCGAGATTCGCGTTTCCGTTCACAAAAACGCCTATCTATACCTCGGACAGTTGTATCTCCTATTAAAATGGTCTTTATCGAGTTGGTTTGTCCAACCTTCTCACAGACCTCCTTATCCAAACAGGTTGAAAGTGCTTCATACCTGTTGGAAATGGTTACAGTCTGGGGTTTCTCTGCACCACTCTTTTGGCTCTGCATACCCGGTCGTCTGACTGTCACCCAGTCCTGACCGTGGCTGGCAACAGTGCACTCTTGTTCCCTAGGCCTTGGTGGAGTGTCAGGCTCTAGGACAAAACTGTCTAAGAAGCTCTCCCCTTCCTTGATACACCGCAGTGTCTCCACCTGATACTCCAGCTCAGCTATTCTAAGCTGGAGCTTCCTCATGTGCAGACATTTGCTGCAGATGAAGTCACCTTGGCTCAGGTTGCCCTCCATCAATTCCCACATCCCGCATTCCTCGCACATCACATGCCAGGCCATTATCTCCACTTACTTCCCTGGGATATATAATCTGCACCTACTTCCCCCTCTGCACTTACTTCCCCCTCTGCACCTACTTCCCACTCCCACCCAATTCCCACTCCCACCCAATTCCTTCTCACTCTGTCCTCGCCTCACTCCGTCCATAGCTCACTCTGGCTCTCTGCTCAATTAAGGCTCTTGCAGCACATCTCTCTAACACGCACAGCGTCAAATGTCAACAACAACAACTTCGATTTATATAGTGCCCTCCACGTCGTACCGTGTCTCAGAGCACTTAAACAAGGTACTTCCTCATGTTAGTTTCCCCACTATCATTTGCAGGCACATTTCTTGCAGTTCAGTCAGTGATGGGACAACCAAGCTACTCTTAGTGCTGGATGTTAGAGGCCCCACCTAGAGTATATTTTGCACTCTTGCCTCCCTCACTTTTTCTAAAAGTGAAGTTCAGCATGGAGGAGCAATGAATTATCAGTTGAGGGAGTCAAGGTAGGTAGTATCAACAGGAGGTTTTTGTGGTTTTGTTAAACGTTAAGACTTGAGTCTCAATGGGGTCCATAGTCAACGTTGAGAAGTCCTAGGGCCGTTCCCACTTAACTGTAGACAACTGTTCCCCCATCTCTGGTAAATCTGCTTCATGAAGAAATAACCGAATTGACTGCCTTCCGACCCACATTCAGCTCCGTGACCCTATCAACTCTACCCTCACCTGCGTCTACCGGCTCCCTATTCTCCCAGACCTTAGAGTTAAAAATCCTCATTTTTGACTTTCAGGTCCTCCGTGGACTTGCTCCCCCCTAGCTCTGTAAACTACTAACTCCATATCGACCTGTCCTTTTCCTCCATTCAGCAGGCTCTGGCCTGCTCCTGTCCCCCATCCTGCCCGCCCACCACCAGAGGTTGGGCCTTCAGCCTCTCTGCCTCCACCATTTGGAACTCCAACCCACAGTTCTTATTGGGTTTTTTTGTCTTCCCGAAGCTGCTTGTTGGTTATTCAGGCCATAACCATGGATATAACTGGAGGAGACAGAGATATTGGCAGGTAGGTAACATCCCAACAGTGAGCTATACAAATCCCATGTACATCCACGTAGTCCATTTTATGCAAGTAGACACACAGCATATGCTATGAATGACATTTTGGAAACATTGCTACTCTCTGGAAAGTTATCTTATGAATATTGCATGCAATTGGTGGCTCTTTTAAGTAAGCAACATTTGAAAAGGATATATTATGTTCAGAGTACTCACATAGCTGTATCTGAAAATTATGCTCTTAATGGGAAATCCTTGGTGCTGGAGTGCTTGATACCTGGCTTCTGTTAACCCTGTAAGCCAAAGCCCTAACAGATAAGATGGTTCTAGCTGGATAAGCAGCAGGAAGCTTGCCAGATAGTGCTTGCAAGTTTTTAGCTAAGCACTCTGAGATGTTCCCCGCTTGAGCGGTACTATATAAATGCAAATTGGTGTTGCCTGCCTCTCGTGTCCCCAAGATCCTCATCCTCACCTTCAAGGCCATTCACGGGCTTGCCCCCACCTATCTCTCTGACCTCCTGTCTCCCTATCAGCCTGCCCATCCTCCGTTCAGTGGGCTCTAGCCTGTTTCATGTCCCCTGCCGAAACCGCCCCACCATCAGTGGCTGGGCTTTCAGCCTCTCTGCCCCTATACTCTGGAACTCCATCCCACAATCCCTTTGCCTAGCTTCCTCCCTTTTCTCCTTCAAGGCTGGTCTCAAGACCTTCCTCTTCAACTGTGCCTTCTGCTGCCCTCCTAACTCAACTCTCCTCCCTTTCCTACACTCCTTCCTCCCGCCCCTACCCCGACCCTTCCTTTCCACTCGGTTCCCGAGCTAACTGTTCAGCACCTTGGGACGTCCTCCCAACATGAAAGGAGCTCTATATGTAATTTTGTTGTTGGTATTGACTCTTGCCTAATATTCTCCAGAATTAGGTAAGCAGGGGGCAACCTTCCTGAGAAATTTCTATATGTAAGTGGCAAACATATGTGAAATTCCAAGTTTGGTATGGCAGGGTAGTAATAGGATTTGAAATGCATCACACATGGCTAGCTAAAGAAAAATAGAAAGACTCATATTTTAAGGAATGGTAGACCTGCCAACTGATCAGCTGAAGTACTCCAGGGGATGCGGATAAAACTGATTAAGGGGGAGAAAATTGATTATGAGTGCAAACTAGATAGGAACATAAAGACAGATAGCAAGAGTTTTACAAATACATAAAGAGAAAGAGACTAGCAAAAGTGAATGTGGGTCCATTACAGGCAGAGACAGGAGGGATTATAATGAGGGATAAAGATATGGTAGAGTCATTAAATAAATTATTTGCTTCTGTCTTCATGCTAGCTGAAAGACACTGAAACTGCACCAAAAATAGAGGTGAACATAGAAGCTCATGTCAGTAAGCAATTTTGGGAAATTAACATCAGCTAAGAATTAGTACTGTACTAGAGAAACTGTTGGGTTTGAAAAATGACAAATCCCCTGGACCAGATGGTCTGCATCCTAGGGTTTTAAAAGAGGTGACTGATGAAATAGTGGATGCCTTGTGTTTGATCTTCCAAAATTCTGGATTCTGAAATGGTTCCCATTGATTGGATGACCACAAATTTAACACCACTATTTTAAGAAAGGTGGAAGAGAGAAGATGGCAAAGTATAGACCAGTTAGTCTGACATCATTGGTAGAGAAAATTGTAGAATCCTTAATTAGGGACAGCATAATGGAGTACTTAGAACACCATAGCATGATTAGGCAGAGTCAACATGGCTTTACAAAGTGGAAGTCATGCTTAACAAATCTTTTAGAGTTTTTTGCAGATGTATCTAGCAGGTTAGATAGGGGGTATCCAGTAGATGTAGTGTATTTAGATTTTCAGAAGGCATTCGACAAGGTGCCACATAAAAGACTGCTACACAAGATTAGGGCCCGTAGAATTAAAGGCAATATACGAATAGTGGCTAACAGGAAGCAAATGGAGAGCAGGGATAAATGGGTCCTTCTCAGATTGGCAGGATGTGACTAGTGGAGCGCCACAAGGATCAGTGCTTGGGCCTCAACTATTTGCAATCTATATCAATGATCTAGACAAGGACGTAGAATTTAAAATATCTAAATTCACGGATGATACAAAGCTAGGTGGGAGAGTAAAGTCTGAGGATGACACAAAAAGAATGCAATGGGATATAGGTAGGCTAGGTGAGTGGGCAAAAGAAGGTGGCAGATGGAATATAAAGTGGGAACTGTGAAGTTATTCACCCAGGTAGTAAAAACAGAAAAGCTGATTATTTTCTAGAGGGGGAAAGACTAGATAGTGTTAGCATACAGAGGGATTTGGGTGTCTTTGTACACCAGTTGCAAAAAGTTAGTACTCTATGCAGGTACAGCAAGCAACAAGGAAGGCTAATGGCATGTTAGCGTTCATTGCAAAATGGTTAGAATACAAGAGTAAGGACGTTTTGCTGCAACTGTATAGGGCCTTGGTGAGACCACACCTGGAATATTTAAGAAAGGATGTGCTCGCCTTAGATGGAGTACAGCGTAGATTCACTAGGTTGGTTCCTGGGATGAGGAGGTTGACCTATGAGGATAGGTTAAGTAAACTAGGCTTATTTTTCTCTAGAATATAGAAGAATTAGAGGTGTTCTTATAGAAACTTATAAGATTCTTAAGGGGCATGATAGTGGAAGTCTGTTTCCCCTGGTAGGAGAATCTATAACTAGGGGTCACAGTTTTAAGATTACGAATCAGCCTTTTCAAACTGAGTTGAGGAAACACTCCTTCACTCAGAGAGCAGTGAATTTATGGAATTCTCTACCCCAAAAGGCTATAGATGCTCAGGCTCTCCTCTTCGATGGTCCCATCATCAACTTCTAATTCCTCCTTCCCTCCCACCCTGTCCCCAGCTCAGGTCTGACACAGTGACCGTCCAGTGCCATGGGACGTCCTCCTGACGTGAAAGGCGCTATACAAGTGTAATTTTGTTGGTGTTGTCCTTGAACATATTCAAGACTAAGATTGATTTTTTATGGATAACAGAATTAAAGGATATGGGGATAAGGTGGGCAGATGTAGTTAGATTAGATCAGCCATGATCTTATTAAATGTTGAGGCAGGCTCAAGGGGCCGAATGGCAGGCTCAAGGTATAATACTCCTTATACCTATGTTCCTATGTTCCTAAAGCAGAAGAACAATACATTCCATAAGTCACTACATTTACCGGGGACTGTTTTACCACATACTTTGCAGTTCTGTGTTTTCCTAGGATTGGCTGGATCCAGCTTTTGAACTGGTGCCAAATGCATCCCCAATTAGGATTTGTCATTAATGATTTCGAATTAAAATGTTTTAATATAAATATACTATTTCCAAATCACAGTTGAAGTACTGTGAATGGAAAGACCGCCCATATGTTTCTTTTATCTTTCTGTATTATATGTGTTGAAAGCTGCAATATTTTGTTATGTATACAAAGTGTATTGAAATTATTTAACAATTCTGCCACTTGCATTCAGTCCAGTTCCTTGTATTCTGTTAATGTGCATTTTTCAATCCAAGTAAAAAGACTGAACAAATAATCGATAAAGTGCATCCATCATAGTGCATAGCACAAGATTGCTCAGAACAGCATAAGAGATATCTCCTCACTCAGACATATTCAGACAAAACAAATAGCTTTACCAGAGTGAGAGTTGTGATATTATTTATACAATGAATTGATAACATCCAGTAGACATCATTTTCAAGATTATTGTAATCCTATGAATTACAAAATAGTTGTGACCATCTCTGCAGTCCTGCTTCACACTGTTGAGTATTATCAATCCACAAGAAATCATCCTCATAGATATGCATAGGTCATTTGTGAGCACTGTAATAATAATAATCCTTGCATTTGATGTAGCACCTCTTCACATCTTCTAGACGTCTCAAAGCGCTTCACAGAATATACTGTAAAGTGAATTGACTGAATATTTGTGGGTGGAACGCGGCAGCCAGTTGTACACAGTAGTGTCCCACAAACAGTCATGGATTGAAATGATCAACTCATTATCTTTTTTTTTCTTCAGGGATTATTATCAGGTGTGTGGAGTAAGGAAACTTGCCCAAGGTTTTGTCCTGCCTGGAATCGAACAAGGTTTCTCCCTCATAAGGTGAGTGCTCTATCCACTGAGCTGCAGGACTCCACTATAAAACTACAACGACAATTTTTTAAAATTAATTGCTGGATTATGGAATGTTATGCTATGGTTTCACTGTGAGAATTCCCCACATAACAAACATTGAAATTGAATTTTATTCTGGCACAGTTGCTATCACACTTGCACCTGAGTCAAAAGATTGAACTTCGATATATAGCCTTGGCTGATCATACAATGCACTGCTGTGGAGGGCACGTTATTGATGTCATCGTTTGGATGAAATATTAAACCAAGATTTAGTTGGACATTAAAGATCCCATGCTGCGATTCAGAAAGAGGAGTTTCTCCCAGTGTCCTGGCCAACAATCCCACAAATTGTGGTTCTGGCGAAGGGTCATGGACCCAAAATATTGATTCACTTTCATTTCTCCATGGATGCTGCCTGACCTGCTGAGTTTTCCCAGCAACTTCTGTTCTTGTTTCAGATTTCCAGCATTTGCAATATTGTGTATTTTGTCCCACAAATAAAGTTGGTCATTCACTTCATGGTTATTTGCACCTTAGGCGTTGACAACATCAGAGTTCAAGGCTGCTCTCTCCACCTCTCAAAGCCAATCAGGAATCTGGGCATCTTGTTTGACCTCGAACTATCCTTCCCCCCCACATCTGCTCCATGACTGGCACAGCCTTCCATCACCTCCATAATATTGCCACACTCCGCCACAACCTCACCCTCCACGCTGCCGAAACTCTCATCCACGCTTTTATCACTTCCAGGCTCGACTACAGGAACTCTCTCTTCGTCGGCCTCCCCACCGCCTCCCTTCACAGGCTGCAGATCATTCAGATTTCTGTAGCTCGTGTACTCTCCTGCACTAGGGGACCACATCACTCCCCACCTCGCACGTCTCCACTGGCTCCCCATCACCCAGAGGATCGAATTCAAGATCTTTGTTCTCACTTTCAAGGCCATTCACAGCCTTGCCCCCACCTATCTCTCTGACCTACTTTCTCCGTATTAGCCCGCCCGTCCCCTCCGTTGAGCATACTCAGGCCTGCTCCGCGTCCACTGCCCTAACCGCCCAACCATTGGAGGCTGGGCTTTCAGCTGCTCTGCTCCCACACTGTGGAACTCCATCCCGCAGCCCCTCCACCTTGCTTCCTCCCTTTTCTCCTTGAAGGTTTGTCTCAAGACCTTCCTCTTCGACCCCGCCTTCAGCTGCCCTACTAACTAACTTTTCCCCCTCTCCCATCTCCTTCCCCTTCCCCCTACCCCGACCCTCCTCCCCCCCACCCGCCCCCTCCGCTTGTGTCCTGACCTGACTGTTCAGCACTTTGGGATGTCCTCCCGATGTGAAAGTGCAATTTTGTTGTTGTTTTTGTTGTGTTGTTGATTGTGGGACAATGCTGTATGGAAGTTGGCTATGTGTTTGCCTACAAAATGCACAGTCACTACACTTTACAATATATCATGTAAAGAGCTTTGCATTATCTTCCTGAGGTGAAAAGCTTTGTATCCAGAATGTTATTATTCGTACTTTATTTTCCTCCAATGACTTGGTTGCAAAACAAACAGCTAAACAGACAGTTTTCCAGCTAGTGCTAAGGTAGTTGTTTACAATATCTCAAGATTGGTTTGGTTAATGAAAGCTCTTCAGGCCCATTTGATCTCCAAGTCCCTGGAATGAGTTGTCACGTTGCAGCTTTGCTCTTTTCTTTCTCGCCATTCCCTGTTTGAACCTGTCCAATCTGTTTTTTGTGTTGCTCACAGCACGGAGGCAACCCTGATCAAAGTCTCTAATGACATTCTCAACATCTGCGATCAGGGCTGTCCTCGCCTCCTTGTCCTCCTTGACCACTCTGCCACCTTCAAAACTGTTGACCATTTCATCCTCCTACAACCTCTCCTCTCAGATCAATTTTCAATGATTGCCATCCAAACACCACTAGAAGCATGGGCCCTTGTGGAAATCTCAAATCTCTGTAGGGAATTGTCCAAAAAAATACTGCTGTTTACATTGTCAATACTTTTCTCAAATACCACACAGCAGCAAAACCACCAATGCATTTTTTTAAGATACCATTTGTTAAAGTCTTGGAGGCCACCTTAAAAAAATATTCATTTTTCAAAGCACTTTATTAATGGATTATCACTTTGGTCAATGGAGATGAAAGGAAAAGGACACAGCATTTCTTCTGGCTCCACAAATAAAATGCTACGTATCTTGCACTAAGCCATACAGACTAGAAAACTCTTGGATTCAATGTCTCTTGTATTGACTGACACCGTGTTACACAAAACTGCTCTCTAACTTCCTATCAGCCATTTGCAAATGCTTCATGGGCATAGGCTTGAGATGAGTTCCCATCCTCTTCTCTCCCAATATGCATAAGCATCAGAAAACCAGAGAGGGGTCAAGGAAGAAAAACAGCAACATCATTAACAAATAAATAAAGAATACTGTACATGGAAGATCACACAATAAAGCCAATCCAGCTCACTCTTGATTGCACTAGTGTGATATATGGGCCTTTGAAACTCATGGAGAAGCTTTCAACGATATTCAATCAATCAATCAAAATTTACATTTATATAGCGCCTTTCACGTCGTGAGGATGTCCCAAGGCACTGTACAGTCAGGTAGGAACAAGAACAGGGGTGGAGGGGTCAGGGCATGATGAAGAAGAGTAGGAAAATTGACTATATATTTGTGGGTGAAATGCGGCAGCCAAATTGCGCACAGCAGTGTCCCACAAACAGTCATGGAAGTGGGATTAGGGGAAAAAGGGGGGGAAAATGGCAAGGGAAGGGGTCGGGGTAGGGGGAAGGAGAGCAGGAAAGTTGACTGATGTTGTTTATTGATAGGATAAAATGCCACATTTCAAATATATTTTCATAGATGCAAAGACAAACCCATGATAATCACGTCTGTATACATCCCCCAAATGGCAATTGATTGGTTCAATCAGTTGAAAGAAGAAAATAAATCAATTATTTCCTATCCTGTTCAAAGTTGTTGAAACACTCTTATAGTATCATTTTATATTTTAGCTAAAGTTCCTGCAAATTAGAATTGACATAATTTATAATCTAATAATCCTTGCATTTTTGTACTTTATTTCCAAGGTTATAACAGACAACAGCATGAACAGAAAATACAGGTTAATGCCATCTTTAGGAAGTTATTCAATTGTAATGATAGGATTATGATGATCCTGAGTGAGGAAGATATGTTCCATTACTTTAAACTAATTCATTTTAAATATGATTGGCATGTGGTACCGAACCTGAAATATTTCAGATGATAAAATACAAAATTCATGGTTGAAAAATGACTTGTGCTATGGATCCTAGCCATCTGTTCCCTCAAATACGTATTCCAACTCCAACTGAAGCACATGGAATTGCACCGATTGTGCAATTACAGTATCACAAGACAGACATAGGTGAAGGTCATTCAGCACTTACGATCTTGTCTGCAGAATCCTCCTCCTACCTCTATCTCCTCAGAGACTCCCTAAATGCTAGTTGTTGTTCCTCTTCTTTTTCTCATTACAGCAGCAAGCTGTTTTTTAAATGGGAGTTCAATGTCCTAGCCTCCACCAGCCTTTCTGGTATCGATTTAGACTTCATGTTACTTAAAGGGCTACATTATTTTCAGCCACAAAAATACACAGTCAATGAACTTTACAATAGATTCTGTGAAGCACTTTGGGACTTCTCAACAATGTGCTTAAATGAAATGATTATTATTATGAAATATATAGAAACATGAAATTGGCTTGTGGAACCTGTCTGACATTTTATGAGATCATGAGAAGTCTTTTATGACCCGAGCTTCCCTCCCCCTCCTCAAGTTTTTCCCCCCAACCACCCCTCTCCGTTATTCTTTTTCTACCCTTCTTTCTCTTCGCCCTCCTCGCCTACTGTCCCTGCTCGACCCTCCCACCGCTTCCCTTTGTTCCAGTTGTGGAATCCTCCATCGAGCTCACCGCGCTCAGCGCTGGTTGTCCAACAGCAGCCACACCAAGTGCCCTGTCCCCCACCATCACCGCCAGCCCCACCGGACACAAACCCGGGGGGTCAACCTCTCCTCCCTTATCCAGATCCCCACCCTCCCCGCCGACCATCCCAGCCCCCCATCACACCCCTCGGCCAATTGCTCTTTCCGCATTGGCCTCCAAAATGTCCGCTCTGTCTGCAACAAGACCCTGGCCATCAACGATCTCATCCTTGATGAGTAAGACCGAGGCCCTCCTGATCGGCTCAAGCCAGCGCCTCCGCACATCGAGCGCTGCCAGCCTCAACTTCCAAGGCTGTACTCTCCACCTCACAAAGCCAGTCAGGAACCTCGGCATCACGTTCAACCAAAAACTCTCCTTCCTCCCCCACATCCGTGCCTTGACCGGCACCGCTTACTTCCACCTGCGCAACATTGCCAGGCTCCGCAATTATCTTACCCCCCACACTGCCGAAACACTCGTGCATGCGTACATCACCTCAAGGCTGGACTACGGAAACTCTCTCCTCGTCGGCCTCCCCAGTTCCTCCATTCACAGGCTGCAGGTCATCCAAAACTCTGCAGCCTGTGTATTATCCCGCACCCGCCTCCGCGACCATATAACCCCCACCCTCGCCCGTCTCCACTGGCTCCCCATCCTCCAGAGGATCGAGTTCAAGATCCTCGTCCGCACCTTCAAGGCCTTACATGGCCTTGCCCCGCCCTACTTAACCAATTTACTCTCCCCCTACAAGCCCACCTGGACCCTCCGTTCAGCAGGACTTGGCCTGCTCCAAGCCCCTCACCTGAACCGCCCCACCATCGGAGGCCGGGCCTTCAGTTTTTCTGCTCCGACTTTATGGAATTCCATCCCCCAATCCCTCCGTCTCGTTTCTTCCCTTTCCTCTTTCAAGGCCGGTTTGAAGACTTTCCTCTTCGACCGTGCCTTTTGTTCCACCCCGAATTTTTCGACCTCCCCTATGTGTTTCACCCCTTCCCATATACTCCCCTCCCAGCTCGGGTCACACGCCTCATGTGCAGTGCCTTGGGACGTCCTCCCGACGTGAAAGGCGCTTTATAAGTGTAATTTGTTGTTGTTGTTGTTAATCTAATTTCCCTACCTCTTCTCCATATCTTTATTCTCTTCTTTGTAACTCCCAATTGATTCTCCATCAACTATATTCTGGAACTGGAAGCTGCTCTATGGAGACTCAGGCAAAAATATTACTTTTGTAAATCCTCCTTTGCAATACTATTAGTAGTAACCTTTTGTTTAATTTGAACTGATAGTTTTGTAGTTTCCATTTGTTTTAGCAAAATTTAATTGTTGAATAATAATAATCCTTGCATTTGATATAGAGCTTTTCACGTCTTCTAGTTGTCTCAAAGCGCTTCACAGAATACTTAAGTTCTAATTGAAATGAATTCAAGTGGCCACCATTATGTTACTGGGTTTCAATCACCACCCACACACACACTAATTATTAAAGAGACTGCCAAAATTAGAAAACAGCACAACAGACCATTTAAGGTCATATCCAATCTGATTAACATCCTCTGCCTCATTGGCTTGCTGCAATTAAACAAAGATATTTCATTTAAATATGCATTCAATGGCATTCATGATGCTCATGATTATAGTAGATGTAGCTGTGAAGATATTTTACACAATATTGATTTGACTTTTCTTTTTTTTACTCTGGTGGGCCAGAAAAAGCAGTGGTGGCAACTTAATAAACAAACGTTGGCCTTTTACTTTAACGCAAGAACCAATTGGATGGCAGAACCTAAAGTAGGCCAGCACACACATGCAGTGAATGGGATTCTCATGCCAACCGCATTATAACCAAATCAGCTCTGTAACCAAGCCCCTTATAACAAGGCTACATTTTCACCTTGATTTTAGTATCTACATTACATTACTACATCATCTATTATCTAATTCTGATTGTTTTAGACCTCACTTTAGGAGACTCTTCAGTCATACAACAATAGTATTGCAACAGAGAGTTGCTTATGCAGTCAGGTTTGGGGCGCAGTTTTGGAACTGATTAGTGAATAATATTGTAGAAAGTACTTAACCTGAGTGTGCTCGACACTGAAGGTTCCTGGGGGGAGAAATTCCATCTGGGTCTAGTTTTGCTTTATTTATATGGCATTTTGTCAGTACTATAGCTCCGTGGTTAGAGCACTTGCCTTACAAGCGTGAAACCTGTGTTCGAATCCAGGCAGGTCAGGGCGAAACCTTGGGAAAGTTTCCTTACTCCACATACCTAATAATAATCCCTCAAACAAAATCTAAATTGGTTATTTCAACCCACGACTGTTTGTGGGACAATGCTATGCGCAATTGGCTGCCACATTTTGCCCACAAATATAGTCATTTCACTTCACAGTATAAACTGTGAAGCACTTTGAGACGTCTAGAAGATGTGAAAAGCGCTATATCAAATGCAAGGATTATTATTATTATTACCATGGGATGTCATCCTGATGTGAAAAATGCTGTAGAAATATAAATTTGTTAAATGTAATGTTGTTTATGCAAAAATACACTCACTGCACTTTATAGTGAATCCTGTGAAGCTCTTTGAGCCTTTTTTCCGATGTGAAAAGCATTATATCAAATGAAAAATTATTAGTCGAGAGCATCGTAATTTTGTAATTTCTTAAACATAGCCTTATTTATATTATGAAACTAAATTATTTTAAAAACTGCAGACACTGGCTTCAAAGTTGCAACCATATTCAGCAAATTGCCAGGTTTCACACACTCTGATATGCGACATAAATAGAATAAGTCTTACATCTGGATGAAATTTTTCACCAATAGTCTGTTCAATGTGATTAAATTTCAGTACAACAAAATTACTAACGATAAAAATAAAACAAAGTAGAAATATGCAAATTAGTCATTTCTGACCTACTCAAATGTAGTCATGTTAGCTCAGTAATTCCCATTTGATGCATAAATACCCCAGCTCCAGCCCTTGCATCTATCTGTCAGCTTGCCTCCCGTGAAAACTTTTCACTTCTGTTTCACTGAACAGCTATTTATTTCTACCTGTTCAAAGGCCATTTTTAAATGACACATAAATAGCCTGTGGTGCTATGAGATCAGTAGAGTCTCTTCACCTGACATTTTTATGTTTGCATGTGGGAAATTGGTGCAGTGATTGCTAAAAAAAACCCTCAATCCTTTGCTAATTCTTTTCCCATGCTATTTTGTATTTCAAAAGAAATGTGACCTTGAGGGTGAAGCAACTGCACTAAAGTGTAAAAATGCTCTGACAGCAAAAGATATGAAATATTTTGTGCAAAACATTTGATTAAAGTGAGGATGAATATAATAAAAATCATGACTCATAATCAGCAAAGGTACAATGTTGATTTCAGCTTTTACGAAACTAAGTGAGTCTCCCTCTGCTGTATATATTTCGCTGATTTGCTTATAATCCTTGCATTTGATGTAGCGCCTTATTGTGTCTTCTAGACATAGAATCATAGAATCATAGAATCATAGAATTTTACGGCACAAAAGGAGGCCATTCGGCCCATCTAGTCCGTGCCGGCTCTCCGAAAAGAGCGATTCAATCCCATTGCCCTGCCCGCTCCCCATAGCCTAATAGACCCGTTCTCCCTAAATAAAGATCTAATTCCCTTTTAAAAGTTGTTATCGAATCAGCCTCCACCACCTTTTCAGGCAATGCATTCCAGATTCGAACAACTCGCTGAGTGAAAAAATTTCTCCTCAGCTCCCCTCTACTGCGCCTTGAAACTATTTTAAATCTGTGACCACGAGTCACAGATTCACCCACGAGTGGAAATAGTTTTTCTCTATTTGCCCTGTCGAAACCCCTCATGATCTTATAAACCTCTATTAGGTCTCCCCTCAATCTTCTCTGCTCCAGAGAGAATAACCCTAGCCTATCTAGCCTCTCCTCATAGCTGAAGTCCCTCAATCCTGGCACCATCCTAGTAAATCTTCGTTGTACCCTTTCCAATGCCTTCACATCCTTTCTGTAGTGTGGTGACCAGAATTGAACACAGTATTCCAGCTGAGGCCTCACCAAAGTCCTATAGAGGTTAGTCAGCACTTCCTGACTTTTGTACTCTATACCCCTATTTATAAAGCCTAGTATCCCATATGCCTTCTTAACAGCCTTGTCTACCTGTCCTGCCACCTTCAACGAGTCACTAACACAAATCCCCAGGTCTCTCTGTTCCTTCACACCATTTAAAATTGTACTATCTAGCCTATATTGCCTCCCTTCATTTCTTCTCCCAAAATGCATCACCTCACACTTCTCTGCATTAAACTTCATCTGCCATGTGTCTGCCCACTTTACCAATTTGTCTATATCCTCTTGCAGATGGCTACTATCCTCCTCACTGTTTACTATTCTCCCTAACTTAGTGTCATCTGCAAACTTGGAAACTGTACTCCGTACACCCAAGTCCAGATCATTGATGTAGATCATCTCAAAGCGCTTCATAGAATATACTGTAAAGTGAATTGACTATTTTGTGGAACCGGATTCCTATGTACTGCTAGGTAAATAGAGGCGCGTGTAGTATCGAAATATGGCCAACTTTTCCCACTATCCAGGAATCGACTCCAAGTCCTCTCACTTGCAAGGCGAGTGCTCTAACCACTAAACTACAGAACACCCACATATATATTATAAACTATTTATAACATAAACATGGAAAATACTTGGGTGCGTGTTGAAATCAAGTGGTTCAAATAACAACTTGCATTTACTTGCAGTGGCTTTCATACATGGTAATGTCTCAAAACACTCTGCAGACATGATGCTGGACCCCCAAGTATTTAGGAGGCTGAGGGAATGGGAGGTGAACATAGACACAGTCAAAGAGGTAGGTTTGATTGATTGAATATTTACAAAAATGTGAAATTTTGGGTAACACTTCAATTCCTAAATTCTTGAATTTTGAAGTTGGTTTTCTAAGTTTTTTAATAGGGTCCAAATTAAGACTGAATTTAAGATTTTTTCAAAATTCTGTACTATTTTAAATTTAAGGTGATAAAATCATATCATGAGAGATTTCATGTTTCTGGTGTCTAACTTAGGGAATAACATCTTTACCTATGATGCCGTCAGAGGAGCTCATTAATCTATTTCTTATCACAAATCAATATTAATCACCTGCAGTGTTTGTACTTTCATGGAACTTGCTTCAATTTGCTCTCCTGGGCACCTATGACATTCACAGCTAAATATTCCCCAATCCATGGAAAACAGCAGGAATATTTATTTTTGGCCGACATTTGATCTGAACATGTACAAATGAATTCAGCTTTTATCAGTTAAAACTCAGTGTGAGGTCACACGTCAATGCCACTGTGCAAGCATTTCAGCGACCAATTTACAACCTGTACATGTATAGACTTGACTCCAACATGACAGAAGATTTGTAATGAACGTGGTTATGAACTCTTACACCCACCATAACAACAACAGCAATTTTACATTTATATAATGTCTTTCACATCAGTGGGCATCTCAAAACACTTCAACAGCATCCTGCTAGATCTTACAGTTAAACACTTAATGCAATTTGGAATTCCAGCTCTGATTTACACTGAAATCGTCAAAAGACTGTTATGCCTATTCTCAGTGATAAATGCTGTGTAACACTAGTTCACAACTTCAGCCTTAAAAGGAATGGAGTCACATGAATTCAAACTTCCCAAGAAGAAAGTTTTGAATAAAGAGTATCCTGCAACCATTTGCTCATACTTCCAGAACATTACTATCACTCAATTGCACCATCAGACTGCTTAAAATGTAGACAGTGTCTAGATGTCTCCCAAGTAAAGAAATACTTCCTGCAACAAGATACCAGAACAAAATTTCCTAGGTTTAGAGTTGCAAAGGGTAATTGCAGGACCCATACCAGAAAGGTTGTATTTTCTCAGAGGGTAATCAACGACTGGAATAGATTGCAAGAATGTTGGTTGAAGCGAGGACACTTAGACTTGTTTAAAAATCAGTTTGATTCCAGGTGGGTAGGCTGGGTGTTTTGGGAGGTTTGAGATGGGCTGATGTGCCTTCTCCATCCAGATCTATTTTGGTATATTGTGGTGTCAATCCTAAAATTTATCTTTACAACCCTGAACCTTGAAATGTTCTAGACATAAATTTTTTAATAAGCAACCTCAATACTGCTCTAAAATTGGCTGTGGTTTGCAGGAAACCATTAATTTTGAAGCCATTGATAACAAGCATTGGCTCGGGCTCTTCTGTCCTCCTGATATCTACAATGGACTAGTTTGTCTATATATCTAGGATTGTCTACACCTATGTGGAAAGAGGCAGCCCATCAAAACAAAAGAAACTAAATTATGTTGATTTGTTGAAATCCCCTCCTATGTAATATACTTTCAGAACAGAAAATTCTGTTCATTTACTGTGAATCGGTGTGATGTATGTGATACAATAGATGTTTTGTTACATCTGAAGGATCTCCAGCAATGCATTGGAGAGCCAACTATATGAATTCCAAGTGCGCATGCAAGTTTGGAACACAAAGCTTCTGAATGAGAGTGCTACCAAGGGAGCCAGACTACCACACAGTTATTAATGGATTCCCATTTTAAATTGTTACATTTTAGACTCCAGAGATATCTAACCTGCACCATAGCAAAGAAAAGGTGTTTTTTTTCTAAAAAAAAAACAATCAACCTTTACTTTGTCCTTCCAACACACAACTGGAAGCTTTAAATATACTTCAGAGAGACTCACATGAAGTAATTTGAAAATATCTTTACTATAAAAATAAATTGACAAAACAAAATATATTGTTTTATAGTTGACATCCTATTTAGACTCAAGCACCTACATTTCTTTAATAACAAAGATTTAAATGAACAGACAGTATGAGTGTGAATGTCATAAGTACTTTTGCATTTTCTGGTCACACAAATCTTCCAATAGTATTTAGTGTCTTGTTATGGACAGTCACAACTATGAGAATATTTGTACTATTATGTTAGCACTAGTTGCTAAAGATTTGGTGTCATTTTCTTTCTAATATCCATAGAATGAAAGATTTTTTTTAAATGAAGTCACAGATACCTACACTTCATTCGATTAATGCAAAATCTAATGTGCATCTGTTGAGTGTCAGCTTGGCTTAATCGGTAGCACTGTTGCCTCTGGGTTAGAAGGTTGTAGTCTCAAACCACAAATCAAGTCTTTGAACTCACATATTCTAGGCTCACACTACAGGGTAGTAATGTGGGAGGCCTGGTCCCATCTGCCTGTTCAGGTGGATCTTAAAGATCCCATGGCACTATTTGAAAAGAGAAGGGAGTTTCTCATGGTGTCTTGGCAAACAATCCCCCAGATAAAATTTGTCCTTCACTTCCTGGCTAATTGTAGATTACTGTTGTGTAAAAATTGCATTTTTACAGAATGCCTACAGAATACAGAGTCACCACAATTTACAGTAACAACAATTTCATTTATATAGTGTCCTTCATCCCAGATGGTGTCTCTGAGCACTTAACGGCAGTAGAGCCTGATGCTGAGCTAGGGGAAGGGGGAAGGTGACTGTAAACACGGTCAAAGAGGAAGGTCTTCAATCACAGCCTGAAAATGGGGTGAGAGGGGACAAGGTGAAGGGATTGAGGGAGAGTGTTCCAGAGTTTTGGGGTGTAGCTGAAAGCGCAATCTCCGATGGTGGGGCGGAGGGTGAGAGGGACAAGCAGGAGACTGGTGCCAGTCGAGCGAAGGTATCAGATGGTGAATTGTGGAGTGAAAAGATTGGGAAAGGCAGGGAGGTGCCAAAGATTGAAGGGATTTGAACCCAAGTGTGAGGAAGTTGATCCAATTGGTGATAGGGAGCCAGTGGAGCCTGGACAGAACTGGTGAGATGTGGGTACAGAGTTCAGTTCAGTTAAATATGTAGGCAGCAGAGTTCTGAATGAGCTGGATCTTTTGGATGGTGGAACTGGGGAGATCTGTGAGGAGTATATTTGAGTAATCCGAGTGGGAGGTGATAAGCTCAGGCACAAGGGCTTCCGTTTGCAGTTGAGGTAAGGTACGGTCGGACACGAGCCATGTGGCTGAGGTGGAAGAAGGTGGTCCTGGTCAGGGACTACATGTGGGGGAGAAAGGACAGCTGGGGTCACTCTATTGTCCCATGATGCACTTTGAATGTCCTAATTGGGAGATGTCGTAATGGCATGAAAGATATAATATCAAATGCAAGGATTATTATTATTAATTTCTACCTTCCAAATACAAATAATAGCAATCAAACCGGATTCTGAAGCTTATAAAAAGGATCAGTAAATCTCTATACATATAGATTTCCGCCCATAGGACTCCTTTAAAATCTTGTGAAGCTGACCAAATCTTAATTGTATCAGTGCATTGCAAATCAAGGTATGGGCTAGATTTTTAATATGAACACTTAAGCTCCTGTATGCTCAACATGAGCAGATATTCCCTCTGGTAGCAAATAATTAAATATTCTCACACTTGAACCTCACTGAAAGGTTAGTTTAAATATCTTCTACATCCAACTGAGACAGCACAAAGCTCTTATGTTGGGTCCATCCCAACAACAACAGGAACAACAACAAAATTATATTTGTATGGTGCCTTGTACGTCGGGATGACGTCCCAAGGCGCTGATACTCAACGTTTTTCGAAGCAGAGATATTTTGATTGTGTCATTGGTCACAGGTAATATGCTATAAGTAGTAATGACATCTAAAACAGTCCAGCTGAACCCTTTTGGTCAGACCGCTTTTCTACCCCCTCTTGGTTGGAAGGTGAAAATAATGCTGAGCTTCCAGGCAACCATTGAACATAGGACAATTGGGAAAGGGATTAACCTCTAAGTGTCCAGTTTCAGACTGGCATAAAGACCAGGGAGAAGGACACATCTTCCTTCTTGGAGTGCCTGATGCTTGGTGCTGGGAAACACAAGAACGGGAAAGAGAAGACAATACACATCAGTGTTCAATAATAACAACTCTCCTCGCATTTGATATAGCTCCTTCTCACGTCAATCAGACATCTCAAAACGCTTCATAGGATATACTGTAAAATTGATTGACTGTATTTTGTTTGACTGCATAGACAGAATGCTACAAATAATATCACAGAATGGGGTCATTGCCCATCAAAGCCACACCAGAGCCAAGTGCTCAATTCCTGGCTCCTCTTTGATATTATCCTTTGATAATGTTCCTCTTCAAATATTCATCAATACCCTTTTGAGCTTGTCACATTCTCGATCTCAGTAGCTGTTTGGTGGGAAAGAATAATGTTCAAAGTTTTAAATAGTTTCTTCTTAAGATTCAGGCTCCACCACTATCAAGTGTTCTGAGACATTACCCTGCCTGCATGAAGGTTGTTAGATGAATGCAAGTTGTTGTTGTAAAGTCTACGATTTAATGCTTCCATTGAAAATTACCACGAAATGCAGTGACCGATTTAACAAGCAGTGGGATGGGTGGATAAATTTTTTGGGTGTGTCAGATACAGTATGATACACGCAGACTCCTTTCACCATGCTTAAGCGTATCCTAACCAAGCCGATAATTCCATGCATCCCACTTATACATGGAAATCCCAGAGGTAGATTGTTGGAATGTCATGCAGAACTCTCTCCCCGGAGGGACACCTCCTGCGTACTTAATTCCAGAGAGTATTAAAGCGCAGGTTAGGAAGAATCAAGGCTCGGGGTCCCCAGAATGTGTGTTGGGGGTACTGCTGAAGTCTATTCAGCTACAACCACAGAGTTTGCCATCGATAGCACTATGTGGCAAGCTTTCCCACTGCTTGTCCACCTTAGACCACCCTACCCATTAAGGCTTTGGCTTGCAGGGTTAACAGCCTATGAGCCAGGGCTGGCTTTGCTGTCATGGATACATGATTAGAATAATATATTCGGGGTGAAATTATAGTCAAACGTTTGATTGGTTAGGATCACCAGTTGCACCTGAGGGTGCATGGGAACAGACCCGCCCTCCAGCAATACAGCCAGAGGGGATGTGGGGGACTTTAGGACCGAGAAATTCCTACAGGAGACGAGGCACCAGAGACCCGTGGGTGTCCCTGCTCTTGGCAGGTCACTTTCTGAGCCCACGCTCTCCCTCAGAAGTCTCCCAATTAGCAACCGCCCTTTGCCACACTGCCTGGGGCTTGTCAGACCATGATCGACGTGAAACGCTGTCGGAAAGTGATCGCTAATTGATCTCACAAGCACAACAGCAACAGAGCTCTGGAATTCACGGCGCGATTCCCACGCTGGGGCTTTGATGTCTTTTTGCTTTGACTCCTACAGGCGGGTGTACCTCCAGACTCCCGACACTTATTCCAATGTGATTGTGTGTGTGGGAGTGGGTGGGTGAGTGAGTGAGTGAGGGCTGGGAGGGATGTGATCATCTTTACTCGCTCCCAGCCGAGTGGAGGGAGCGGGGAGAGCCGAGTCTCTCTCTCTCTCTCTCTCCTCTCGCTGCAGAGATTTGAAGGGAACATGATGTTGGGACTGAGGATCGCCCTGGCAACCGAGTGTCTCCACCACCATGTCCCCTGGTGACAATTCTAATTTGAGAGATTTACCTCTACCTCCTCCCTCTCCCCCCTCCCCCCCCTCCCTCCCTCTCTCTCCCTGTTGCCAATTCCTTGTGTGGGTTTTGTTGTTTCGGTTCCTATCTGTTTTCGCCCGAAGAAAAGCAAGAGTTGTGAGCAGGGCGGATGGAGGAGACGTCGGGTTTTTAATCCTCCCCCCCACCCCCCCACCAAATAAAAACCCTACACGAGGATGGATCGGGCTTTCCCCCAAACTGATCGAGGTAAACAATACTTCTGTATGTGTGTGGGTGTGTCGCAAAATCTCTGGGACAGAAAGAGAGAGAGAGAGAGAGAGAGATTGGAAGCATTTGATTGTGGACTGACTGAATTAGCCAGTTGTAGGCACTGATACCCTATCTGGCTCGGGTGGTATGGAGAATCCGAGTTGATGGACAGATCGGTTTGAAATGTGATTTATTACCGGGCGAAATAATCCCTCTGTCGTTTATTCACACACACACACACACACTGCACATTTCTTTGCAGCAACCACCAGTTAACTCATTTGACCGCCCAGATCTTACTATTAGTGTTTATATATATATATATATATATATATATATACACCTTCCTCGGCTTACAGCTGGTAGATTTTCTTGTGCTGAGTTATATCCAACCAGCACGTTGCTCTGAATCCTTTCAATTTGGGAGAGCTCCCCCCTACTCCGTGGAGACGCCTCAAAGCGCTTCGCACCCCATATAGGAAAGTGGATTGGCTGTGTTGAGTCCCGTAGCTCAGTGGTTAGAGCCCTGGCCTCTCAAGCGAGAGACGGGGTTTCGATTCCCAACGGGCAAAACGTTGGGCAAGTTTCCTTGCTCCGCACACCCAGCAGTGAGCAGGAATCCGGCTGTTTGGTGGATCGCTTATCCGGAGGGATCGTAATCCTTTCCCAGAAAACAATCATATCGATAAGTTAATTACTTCAATTCTCACGAGTTTTGTGTGAGACACGGCTGTGGGCGACTGGCTGCCGTGTTCGGCCCACGAAATACACGGTCAGTTCATTTTCACAGCACGTTCTGTGAAGCGCTTTGAGACGCCTCGGAGATGTCAATTCGGCGCTGTATCGGATGAAAGGATTCTTACTAGTTCGAGGGTGAAATGTGGTCGCCAAGTACACACAGCAGTGTCCCACAAACAGGCGGGATTTAAATGGCAACATCTTTCTGAGGGATTATTATTCACACACACACACCCCACCACTCCTTTTCTATTTTTGGTAAATAATTATACAGCATTGTGTGTCACGATGAATCTGAATCACTGCGTGTCTTTGCCTTGGCTTCCTCTGATACCCATTCTGTGTTGGCAACTTCATTCCAAACCACAGGCTGTGTGTGTGTGTGTGTGTGGGGGGGGTGGGGAGTGTGTGTGTGTGTGGGGGGGGGGTGGGGGAGAGTGTGTGTGTGGGGGGGGAGTGTGTGTGTGTGTGTGTGTGGGGGGGAGTGTGTGTGTGTGTGTGTGTGGGGGGGGCGGGAGTGTGTGTGTAGGGGGGGGGGAGGGAGTGTGTGTGTGTGTGTGGGGGGGGGGGGGGGAGTGTGTGTGTGGGGGGGGGGGAGTGTGTGTGTGTGGGGGGGAAGTGTGTGTGGGGGGGGGGAGTGTGTGTGTGTGTGGGGGGGGGGGTGAGTGTGTGTGTGTGGGGGGGGGAGTGTGTGTGTGTGTGGGGGGGGAGTGTGTGTGTGTGTGGGGGGGTGAGTGTGTGTGTGTGGGGGGGGGGAGTGTGTGTGTGGGGGGGGGGAGGGAGTGTGTGTGTGTGTGTGGGGGGGTGAGTGTGTGTGTGTGTGGAGGGGGTGAGTGTGTGTGTGGGGGGGGGAGGGAGTGTGTGTGTGTGTGGGGGGGGGGGAGTGTGTGTGTGTGGGGGGGGGTGAGTGTGTGTGTGTGTGGGGGGGTGAGTGTGTGTGTGTGGGGGGGGGAGGGAGTGTGTGTGTGTGTGGGGGGGGGTGAGTGTGTGTGTGTGGGGGGGGAGTGTGTGTGTGGGGGGGGGGAGGGAGTGTGTGTGTGTGTGTGGGGGGGTGAGTGTGTGTGTGTGGGGGGGGGGGGGAGTGTGTGTGTGGGGGGGGGGAGGGAGTGTGTGTGTGTGTGGGGGGGTGAGTGTGTGTGTGTGGGGGGGGGGAGTGTGTGTGTGGGGGGGGGGAGGGAGTGTGTGTGTGTGTGTGGGGGGGTGAGTGTGTGTGTGTGGGGGGGGTGAGTGTGTGTGGGGGGGGGGAGTGTGTGTGTGTGTGTGTGGGGGGGGGAGTGTGTGTGTGTGTGGGGGGGGGGGGAGTGTGTGTGTGTGTGGGGGGGGGAGTGTGTGTGTGTGTGGGGGGGGGGGGAGTGTGTGTGTGTGTGTGGGGGGGGGGGGGGGAGTGTGTGTGTGTGTGGGGGGGGGGTTGGTGACTCGCTATATTTTTGACGATGGTTTGTAGTGGGGGAGAGGGTAATACACCTTGCATTGTGTAGGTGAGAGAAGGGCAGTAAATACACGCCAGTGGCCACACGCTGGGCTACAGACGGTGTCACAGACTTCTGTGGCTGTTAAACCCGACTGTATTGAGGGAGCTGAGGACATTTGTCTTCGCTTGTTTATCTGAATGCTGCACTTACTCCACCGGGTAACTTGCCGCGGGAGCCTCGGACACTCGGGTAAGAAGGAGATATCTCTTCAGACTGGACGGTGTAAACACAGTAGCTGTGTGATGTAGCCTCGCGTGTCATTACTGTACCGGGTGTGGTACATGAGACAACTTTGAAACAGTCATTAATTAAATCAGACGAAACGTAACCTGAAATGATTTTCCTGCTGCATTAGCAAATTGATGCGATTCCGACTATCTATATTTATATTTATATTTATATTTAAAGACTCGTGTTATAATCTGTTTGGGTGTTTTTTTTCACAAGGATCAGTGATGTTTCCAGTAGGAATGTGAAGAGCGTGAGTGTGGACTGGCTGAAAGCTCTGTCCTTGCTTGACAGACTCCAGGGAGCGTCCTGATCAGGGAGATCAACAGGAGAGTGAGTGTGAGAGAGAGAGGGAGAGAGGCAGCAACTGATATCAATGGTTTGGTAGCAAGTGGATTCCTCACACTCTTAGCATTTGTGGGGGGGTAATAAAGGGAATTAAATATCATTTTTTTTTAACAAAAAGTATTGGGAGAGCCTTTAATTTAGTCATGTGTACATAGTGTTTGATTTTTAATAAAAACTAAACGTGTAATCCTGGGTTAATAACACACGGTGTTGTTTTTAAACAGTGTGCGTCTGGCTCTGTTCTCTTGTGTTTATCCATACCGACTATTTGATTTAAAGCATTGCTGTGTATTTGACGATAATTTGCCTGTTCCTGGTACATTCATCAACTATACAGTTGTCGGGTGTGTTTCAGGGTTGTCCTAGACCCCCCCTTCCCCCCTCCCACTAATCCACAAAACTGTGTGTGTGGGCGGAGGGAGTGATGGAAGGTTATTTAAGAGAATGTAATAAATTGCTGTCTATTGGATTTGGCTTCTCCTCGAAGGTGGTTTGTTCTTCGTCTTGTTTCCAAATAAGTGGATTTGTATTTTACTATAGGACATTGTTGGGTAACTACTCTCACACAAGCAGAGCCTGGTTTTAATCAGATGGTTGCATTCCCTTTGCCACATATTGTTTTTTGTTTAACCCCCCCACCCAAAAAAATAACAATAATATTGATAATCTAATAATAAGGAATCTTGCAAATAACGATTGATAACCGCTCTTTGCAGATGAAGGGATTCGACCCAGAAACTTCCACCATGAGCTCGGAGAACTGATGATGAGAAAGAGAAAGGTCTGGGATTACTCATTCCAACTCTCCTGGACTATGGATGGCGAGCCCTTCACATCCACTCTGATGCCGGCAGGAGGCGCAATGCCCGAGGGGATGACCATGGATCAGAAAACCACCTTCGCCTTCGTGATTGTATTATTCATCGTCTTGGGAATCCTCGTCGTCAGATGCTTCAGGATCCTCCTGGACCCATACAGGAGCATGCCCACCTCCACATGGGCAGATGGTCTGGATGGATTGGAGAAAGGACAGTTCGACTATGCATTAGCCTGAATAGTGTTGTGTGGATGGGTGAGTGAGTGAGTGGGAGGGAGGAAGGAGGGAGGGAGGGAGGAGGGCTTGTGGCATCAGTCACTGATGATCCAGGATGTCAAAGAGTCGAGAATTCTCCAATCTGCTCCCAAGATATAAGCTTCCTCAGCAAGCCCTTGTACGGACTGTGGGGAGAAGGCTGCCTGACCTTCTCACCGTGGGGCAGGGGGCCACTTACTCTTGAAGTGAACAAAGGGAGAGAGACCCACCTTACGGTTACGGTTTCGTGGGCATAATATCTCAATGTGTTTGTGTTTCAAAAACCGAGTAAAGTCTTCTTTCCCATTGCAACGTTGCATTCCCGACCAGCGGGTAAAGCCGGTCCTCGGTGTGGCTCTGCAGTCACAGTAATGTACTGTATTATTCTCTTTCAAACGCTTCACACCCCGCTCTGGCGATGCGTGTTACTGGATTGAAAATAATCGCTGTATGACTGTTAAGTATAGATACCTGCCGCTGTATTCCGCAACAATAAATACTAACTCGATGGAAATGTTTGATGCAGTGACATTGAAAGCAAAAAGCCGTAAGTAACCTGGTGTCACGCCTCTGCTGTCGCCACTCCCGGCGGCTGCTGATCTCCACAAACACACTCTCTCCCGTTAACAGAAAAGAAATGGGAGTTTCTGTTCTGTCTGCGGGTTTGCCACGCGTCTCGCTGGGCGCACCTCTGATTTACATTGGGTAAGCGGAGAGCGGGGTTCAGGCTCTTTATGTTTCAGCCTTTTCCCCTGAACAGATGAATGGGAAGTCTGTGGTGAGCAAAAGAGCGGGATCTCATGGCGCTGTGATGGCTCGTTGTCAATGCGGCTGCGGTCACTCCACACTGGATCCGATTGTAGAGCAATAGGGTTCAGTGAGCTTGCTGGCGGACTGAACTGAACTTCTCTGCTCTGAATCACCCGCACCAGGGAAGCCACCAGCACGGCGGCTGCTGACTGGCACAGGTTCATTCTTATTCTCAGGGAAATGTCAGACGCCTGACCTGCTGTTCAATAAGATGAAAAGGCTCCAAACGGGCAGCCCGAGAACTTCTTAAAAAAAAAGCAATCATTTTTAAGTGTATGTGTTTATGAAGAAATCCACTGCAATATACAGGTTTTTACGGCAGCAATTGATGCGCTGGTTTTCAATCTAAAACCACATTTTGGTAGTTACATTGGGAATGGAGATCAGAATCCAATCAGTATCTCCTTTAATTGGATTGATGAGACATTTTATACCCACTCCCTCCCACACTCACACCCGTACAAGGGCACAGCAGGCACCGACTCCCAGATTGATAATAATCCTTGCATTTGATATAACGCTTTTCACATCTTCTGGATATCTTAAATATACTGTGAAGTGAATTGACTATATTTTTTGTGGGCGAAACTTGGCAGCCAATTACGCACAGCAGTGACTAAATTGTAATTGTTTTTTTTCCTTGAGGGATTATTATTAGGGCAGTGGATAAGGAAACTTGCCCAAGGTTTTGCCCTGCCTGGAATCGAACCCAGGTCTTTCATTTATGAGATGAATGCTCTAACCACTAAACTACTTGATTCCACAAGATTAAGAAAGTAATAATCAATTGACCCCTTTACAAAAAACAAAGAGTGAAAGTTACAGGGGTAGAAATGAATCTGAGGAAACAACTAACCTCTGTGCTAAAATAAAAAAACTTGTTCTCTGTGAAAAGCAAATTTAATAGTATAATGGCAGAGATGTGGGGTGAGATCCATGCTCTGTATTTTCACTTAATTCAGTGAAATTTGCCTGTAAAATGCACAGGCACTACGCTTTACAGCAGCAACAACAAAAATACATTTGTATAGCGCGTTATAGGTTGGTAGGGTGTCCCAAAGTACAGGACAGACAGTATTTTGAATCCGAGCTGGGGGTAGGAATTGGGGAACGTGGGGAGCAGGGGGACAGGGGAAAGAGATTGTTCGAAAACATGGTGAAGACGAGGAACTTGAGATGAATCTTGCAGGAAGCAAGGGATGGGGGTGAGGCTGAGGGACTGGGAAGTCAAACTGCCAATGATGGGACGGGCGAGACGGGCGACATGAAGCAGGCTGGAGCCTGCTGAGCGGAGGGAGCGGGGAGGTTGGTAGCCGGTTAGGAGGGCACAGAGATAGGGGGGAGCAAGGCCATGTAGGGTTTCGAATAAGAAGACCAGTATCTTGAACTGTATCGACAAAAACAACATCTATGTATCCTCTGTGTGACGGGAAGCCAGTAGATTTGGGCGAGGATGGAGGCGATATGGTCATGGAGCCTAGTGTGGGAGAGAACATGGGCTGCAGAGTTCTGAATGATCTGCAGCCTGTGCATAGTCAAGCTGGATGTTATTAATGCATGTATGAGAATTTTGGCAGCCTGCAGCGTGAGACAGTGCCGGAGCTAGGCAACGTTGCAAAGGTGGGGGAAGGGCATGCAGATCATTGCATGGATATGGGGTAGAAATGATAGTTGAGGAACAAACACGATGCCAAGGTTCCAGGCTAGCTAAGTGAGATGGAGTGTACAGATGTTGTGAAGACTGTTGAAATGTCCTCCCTACGTGAAAGGGTTGTGATATAAATGGCAAGATGGGGTTAGCATCCAGCAGGACCCCAACACCCTCTGGGGTCTCCAAGCTTGGCTCTTGCCAACCTGTGTCTAAAGCTTTTGGGAATTGGTTAAGCAGGATGCTTCCCTCTATCCAGAGAGAGAATGCACAATCCATTCCAACAATCTATCTCTGGAATTCCCATGTGTAGATGGTAGATGGTGTGTTTGGAATTCTCAGTTTGGTTTGGATGCTCCTAAACTGGTGATGTGTTTCTGCATGTGTCAGACACCCTGCTGACCAAACAATAATCAAATACATGGATTATCACTCATGCTTTCATAATACCCAGGCTTGATTATTCCAAGGCTCTGTTCCCTGAACTCTCCCAAATCCTACCCACACAAGGTGCAGACCATTCCAGAACTGCTTTCTTATGTTTATATTTTCAGATGAATAAAATATGTGACAAATACTCCAAAAGGATTCAGTGCCATGCCATGAGGGCTGACTGAATGAATACTGTATAGAATTAATATATGTGTCTATCTTCTGCATACAGAAACAAAACTTCTTGAGTTTACCATTGGTATTAAAATGCAGTGTTATACTGCGTCTTAGTTGGCCCTTATTCCCCAAGCCAGGGAGTAACATTTAAGTACAGTTTGAATAAGAGAATTCAAAACTTTTGCTAATTACAGTAAACAATTGCATTAAATAAGTCTGAAAAAGACTTTCAATCAACTTTACAGAATGCTGCCAGTATCATTTTATAACAAAGTACAATATTCTTCCAAGTGTGTAACAATTGAAATATGGCAGGAAAGGACAATAGCTGAACCTCAGGATGAGCAGATAAAAACAAAATCAAAAAGCTAGTCATTTTCACTTGAGGCTGATGTCTGCGAATTGAAGCTCAGGTCAATGTAACCTAGGCTTTCACACTAATTTCTCTTCATTTTCCACCTGTTCCATTGAAAGTCACAACTAGTGAAGAAAAATGGGCTGCAGAGCATCTCTCCAAATTTACCTGTGACACCAGTAGAGCATCTATGTGACTGTATTCATTTGCTGTCAACTCGTGGTCATCAATGCGGTGCGCTGGGAATGTAAACACTTCATTTAAGTGATAGCTTTGGATGACTTTGATACCAAATGCACATCATAATACCAGTGATGCACATCTGGTGTGGAGCCAGCACTTTGAATTTACAATATAATATTTCACAGGTGCTATCGGGTATACAAACCGCGACTTGTCCCAGCCAGGAAATTTGGAGTCAGACTACCAGGAAAAAACAGTGGTGTTGATACCTCGCACCGGCACACCCCCTCTGGCTGTTCTTCCTTCAGAACTTATTTTGGTTTGGCCTCTTAGTGAGTAAATAAGTCATTTTTAGTTTCTTATTTGCAATATGCAAAACATATGCTTTCATTCCCCATTCAGCGATCAGCACAGATGACAACTGGTAGGAATGCTTCTTAATTCTTTTGTCTTTGCAATGCTGTTAAATCGACCAGCAGAGGGTTGGGTCTCTGCCAGTATGAGAAAACGTTTCCTTCATTTCATTAGAAAGTTTAATTTCAGTTTATCAAACTTTAGGTATCTTTCTAAAGCAGTGGTTCCCAACCTTGGGTCCTGACCCAAATCAGGGTCCCGGGGGTCCTCAGTAGGGTCGCGAAGGGTCATCAGAATTTTTGGGTGGCTTTTTTAATCCTGTAAAGTGCCCGAGGCGACAGCGCTCACCAATTTGTATGAAAGACCGTACTAACGAGTTGCGCTGAGTCCACAAAAGAGAAGGAGATATTGTCTTGGCTGAGCTTCGCTAAGGGTCAGGAGGACCTGTTGGTAGCCAATTTAGGGTCACAGCAAAAAAAGGTTGGGAACCACTGGTCTAGAGCCTTTGGTAACCACTTAAAATATTTCATTTAAAACTATTCACTGGTAAGCACAATTCCTATGAAAACTGTAATGTAATAATAATAATACTAATCCTAGCAGTTGATATAGCACTTTTCACATCTTATCGACGTCTCAAAGCGCTTTACAGAATATATAGAATATACTGTAAACCTAATTGACTGTATATTTGTGGGTGCAATGCGGCAGCCAATTGCACACAGTAGTGTCCCACAAACAGTTGTGGATTGAAAATTACCAATTTAAAAAGTATTATTGTGATTTTTTTTTGGACAGATTATTATCAGCCATGTGGAGTAAGCAAACATGGCCTGTATGTCACTTGGCCTGGTATTTTCCCCGACTGGTTGGTATGGTTGCTGCTATGGTTGCTGGGATGAAGCTTTCTTTCTGTCCTTCAGCTGGGATGAAACTTTATCACATTGTCCAATAGCACGAAGAATTAATCAACGTGAAATACTTGATGTAGAATCTCCAAAGGAAAGAGTGCTAACATGAGCATGTGTATCTCTGGATTCAGACTATCATATCTCAGTGATCAGTATTCCAAGGTTGGTTGTTCGCTCAAAGACAACATTTACATTCCCTTCTCCCGGGAAAAATGCCCCGGAGGATGTCAATCGCGAAAATCACACATGAAGAAGAATTCCAACACATAAAGAAAATATGCTAGATCATTATTTGTTTTGATCAGTTAATAGTCAAACTCGAGGCGATAAATATAAAGTTGTTAGGTTTAGTCGAATCATTAGGTTTATTTTATGTTAAATTAATAAATCGATATGTATAATAAGTAGTATAACATTAGAAATTTAGGTATAAAACCAAGAAGGCTGCAGAGTTGCAGAAACCAGCCCTATCTGAAAAGAAGGGAATGTAACCAGGTTAGCACAAGTTCTAGTAGATATGATAAGTGTGAAGGACGGAGAACAGAAAACATGTTCAGTTAAAGACATCAATATAGTGACTCCTTCCCTTTCCATGGGTGGGAATTCACGGGGTAAGCGAAGAGGGAGACAAAACAGGCCTGGGCAGATGGGAAGGTGTTTTACAATAAGATACTTTGAGAAAACGGGAATGTTTGAGAATTAAGCTAGTCAAGATAAGAAAAGGGCTCATGAAAAACAGGGTAAGGATGACTAAGAATCAGGAGACACCTGGATGACTAATGAGGGAATAATCACATGTAAAAGGGTTTTGTTTTAGAGTAAGCGAGGTTGATGGAGAATTATAAAGATAGGAGGGAAAGAGTGGCTCAACACAACAGTTGGGGAATATCTCAAGGTGGAAGAAGCTTGCCGCTGTTGTCCAGAACTACTGGAACGGTTTTAGATGCACTTGGAAGTATTCAGTGCCTTGGGATGCTCTCCTGACATGAAAGGCGCTATGCAAATATAATTTGTTGCTGTATTCTTGTCTGCTTCACTTCCCCCACCTCCCCAGCCTCACCATTCTGTCACTCTTCCCCCACCCTCTGGAACTCTATCCAGCAGTCCCTCCTCCTCGTCCCCTCACTCGTCTCCTTCGAGACCCATTTCAAGACCCTCCTCTTCAACCATTTGTTTGGTCATCCTCTTTCCCACCTGTACCTTTTCTCCCCCATCCTGACCCCAAGCTTGGGTCCAAAATGCTGATTGTCCAGAGCCTTTGAACATAAGAACGTAAGAACATAAGAAATAGGACTGGGAATAGGCCATTTGCCTCCCCCGGGTCTGCCCTGCCAGTTAATAAGATCATGGCTGATCTTCTAACCTAATTCCATTTGCTTTCCTTATCCCCATATCCCTTAATCTCTCTATCCTTTAGAAATCTATCAATCGTAATCTTGAATATGTTCAATGTTTCCTCACTCTGTTCGAAAAGGCTAACCCTTAATCTTGAAATGATGACCCTTAGTTTTAGATTCTCCAAACAGGAGAAACAGTCTCACACTGTCTATTCTGTCAAGCTCCTTAAGAATCTTTTTTGGTTTCAATAAGATCACTTGAATTCTACTATATTCTATAGAATATAAACCTAGTTTACTCACTTTGGAAATGGTTCCGATGTGAACAGTGCTACACAAATATAATTTTGTTGTTGTTAACCATCTTTGTTCGCACTTCGAATAAGTTATCCCAAGATAATATTTCTCACTCCGTCTATCAGGAGAGATTGTCTTGAGACAGCAATTCTGAGAGCAAATGTGAACATGGCTCAGAAATATATAAGCCCTAGAAATAACATCACAGTTATTCAGGCTATCCGTTGTAACTTGCAACTTATTCTTATGTCAAGGTCTCCAATGCTGAGTTCTTACATGCTGAGCATATAATTGAGCAAAATCTTCTGACTGCCTCAAGCAAATGTTTGGCATATGTTTATCCTGGAAAATTGCCCAATATTATTAGCTAGAGCTGCAGCAGGATTTTATGTGAGATTCAAGAATGTTTGTCACCTCCTTTAATTAAGGATTTGGTGATAAGGATCAAATGCTGGTAATAGCGATGAATACAATGACTATCAGAATTATGGGCATCCAGAGAAAAGGCACTGCAGTGATTCAAAATGTGTGTCCTGCACTGCACTGATGCTGCTATTCAGAATTCTCTCCAATGTTATGTTCTTGTCTTTGCAAATCCCTGGTATAGACACTGTTACTGTGAATATTGGGTGTAGAAAAAACAGTAGCTTGGTTATGGTTTGTGAGCAAACTCTTTTTATATAAGGCAAAAGATCATTGGGGTCCATTTGGGCAGCTCCAAAGTAATTAATCAATCCAAAACATTTGGTGAACTGCCTGGAATGTTAGGACGTCTCAATGCATTTCCTAGGTAATTGCTATGAAGTGCTGCATGATCATTTATGAGTGAATTCCAATTCTGTCAAGCAGTCAATTGTGGTATCACAATGCTAACAGCAACTGCAGTTCACATGGTCATCCAGATAACTCAATGTGGAATAAAGATCACAAAGAGTGGAGCAAGATTACTTCTATTCGTAGAATCATAGAGTTCTACAGCACAGAAGGAGACCATTTGTCCCATTGTGTCTGTGCCAGCTCTTTGAAAAGAACTATCCAAATAAATCCCACTCCCCCACTATCTTCCCATAGCCACGCAAACAACTCCCTATTATTGTCACCATTAATATATTTGACAACTCTTGTTTTCATTACTGTGCGCAATTTGGCTGCCACGTTTCACCCACAAATATACAGTCAACTTTCCTGCTCTCCTTCCCCCTAGCCCCCTAGCCCCCTGCCCCGACCCCTCTCCTTGCCATCTTTCCCCCCCTTTTCCTTTAATCCTACTTCTATGACTGTTTGTGGGACACTGTTGTGGGCATTTCGCCCACAAATATAGTAAATTTTCCTACTCTTCTTCATCCTGCCCCGACCCGTTCCCACCCGCTCTTGTCCCTACCTAACTGTACAGTGCCTTGGGACCTCCTCTCGACATGAAAGGTGCTATATAAATGTAATTTTTGATTGATCGATTACAATATCAAATCTAGTGGTATTTACAAGTAATCTTCAAAAGTGCTTCTTGTTCTCGGGCTCTCTGGTTTCACCACCCATAAGCTCCAGCTAGTCAAATGTTCAATTGCCCACATCCTCACACAGCAAACTCCACATTCTCATCACTCCAGTTCTTGCCAGGCTCCACTGTTGTCTCTGTCTCAAAAAAGATAAATTCCAAAATCCTCACATAAATCTCTTCATTCTCTAGCACCTCCCTATCTCTGTAATCTTCTATTCTGCCTGCCTGCTTTGCTTGACGAACAGGTGTCTCTCCCTGTGCAGGGGCCCCATATAAATGCTAGTTGTTGTTTTTGCTGCATATTGCTCACTCCATCTGTGTCACCATTGGTGGATGAGCCTTCAGATTCTAAACCCCAAAGCCTTTGGCACTCCCTTTACCTCTCAACATTTTTATTTATAAACTTCCTTCAAGAGGTATAAACATTTATTTGGGGAGGACGAGTTTGCGCAGTTATGGGGATAGAGCTGGGGAGTGAGATTGAATTGCTCTTTTCGAAGAGCCAGCACAGACTCGATGGACCGAATCGCCTCCTTTTGTGCCTTAAGATTCTGATTCAAGAAGGTGAATGCGATGATCTTAAAAGAATAAAACACAGATCCCAAGATGCACATATATCCTCAGTTTCTCAACATCTGACATTGACTCATTGTAAGACAAATTGATAGATTTAAAATCCCAGCCAGATTTACAATAGAATCAATACAATGCAGGGCAAGAATATGCTATTGTTTCAATAGAAATGTTTTAGTGTCCAGTCCAACACAACTTCCCCCCGAAAAGAAAGACATTGGGTCACTTTCATGTCTTCATAGATGCTGCCTGACTTGCTGAGTGTCTCCAGGAACTTCTATTTTTATGTCAGATATCTGTGGTATTTTGTCTTTGGCTACAGTATATGTTAGGTTAACACTCCAATGTATCGCTGGAAGAACTGTTGCATTTTTGGAGATGCTGTTCTTTGGATGAGACGTTAATTAAGGTCCTGTCCTCTGGTTCAGGTATTTAAAAAGAGAAACAAGTTTCTCTCAGTAACCTCACCAAAATTGTTTACATAAATTGGTCATTCACTTCATGGCTCTTTGAGGTAATTGCTGAGTGCACTAAACAAGTCCCACCATTGATTATAAAAAAACTGTCACTGTGAAGATCAGTACTTCAATAAGTTTTGACTGCGTAGATGCTATTAAAATAAACCTTTCCTCTCACCTCTACCTTCATAGTCCTATCCTTGACTGGTTTGAATTCTATTACACCGTATCCACTTTGTCTCCACAAGTGGCTTCTCCGTCAGACCCTGCACTATCTCATGCGGCACTCCTCAGGGCTCTATCCTTGATCTTCAGCTCTTCAACAACATTTCACCAACAAAATATACAGTATAGTCAATTCATATTCTGTGAAGCGCTTTGAGAAATCTCGAAGATGTGATAATGCAATATCAAATGCAAGGATTATATGTACATGCTCCCTCTTGGTGACATCATCAGCAGAGATGGGGTCAACTTCTATGTGAATGCTGCTGACACTCAACTGATGTTCTGACACAATATTTGTTAGACATAAAGTCTTGGATGAGAGCTACTTTCTACAGTTGAACATTAATAAGAGCAAGATGCTCTTGATTGGCCCCTCTCAGCCATTCCACACCTCGGACATTAGCAGCACCAGTATCCAAGGATATATACTCCACCTCACTGAGCCAATCCAGAAGCTTGTCATCTTGTTTGACCCTCAACTATTCTTTCTACCCCACATCTGTGCCGGCTTTGCCTTCCCCCATCTCAACAATATTCAATATTACTCATCTCTGCCACTGCCTCTGCCCTCAGCTGGCTGCTGAAACACTCATCTATGAATTTATTACTTCTAGGCTCGACTATGTCAACTTCACAACTCTTCCCTCTTGAAGCTGCAGATCATCAAGAAATTTGCAGTTTGTGTCCTCTCCCCCACCAGACTGTGTGACCCAATCACCCCCACTCTCACACGGCTCCATTGGCTCTCATCCCCCAAAGGATAGAGTTGAAAATCCTCGTCCTTGTCTTCAAAGTCCTCCACGGCCTTGCTCCTTCCTACATCTATGACCTGGTAACCCCATATCAACCCGTCCGCGCTCTCTGCTCGGCAGGCTCCGGCCTGCCCTACGTTCCCCTGCCTAGCCCATCCCACCATTGGTGGTTGGGCATTCAGCCTCTCTACCCGCACCTATGGAAGTCCATCCCAAAGGCAGCAAAATACTAATCCAAAAGTAGCACAATATTTCCTTTATCTATAATGGGGAGCAGAGGCCTCTTTAGGAACTGTGCAACTGTGTAAGAAAATACTGGTGTGGTGGGGGTTGGGGAGTGGGTGCTGGTTTACATTAAAAAAAATTCTAAATCAGGCACCCGCCCAAAGCCATTTTTTCACCCATAGTCCAACAATTGGACCTGGACCCATACAATTTGGCCATATTGGCTGGTGAGATGGGTGACCACGAAGGGATGGGTGGGGAATCATATGGCAGTTTTTAAATTTCCCGGGCTCGAGTGCCAGGTGGTGATCAGGCCGCTCGAGTGTCAATCACGGAGCCGAGCTGTCAGGATATTGGAAACAAAAACAAAAGTTGCCGGGGAAACTCAGCAGGTCAGGACATTGTGACGCGATGGCCTGGACATTGTGACGCGCTGCTGGTTGCCGGGAGACGACGCTGTAACAAAAACACAGCCACAACTGAGCAGCAGAGCCTGAGGCTTTCCCTGGAGTGAGGCTGTGAGGGCTGTGAGGGCTGGGGGTTGTGAGGGTGTGGGGGTTGTGAGGGTGTGGGGGCTGTGAGGGCTGGGGGTTGTGGGGCTGTGAGGGCTGGGGACTGTGAGGGCTGGGGGTTGTGGGGCTGTGAGGGCTGGGGACTGTGAGGGCTGGGGGTTGTGGGCTGGGGGTTGTGGGGCTGTGAGGGTGTGGGGGCTGTGAGGGTGTGGGGGCTGCAGGGGAGTGGGTTGATCCATGGGCGACTGGCATTGTCTTCCGGGACCGTCCACCTGTGAGATGGGGCACTCAGCCAGCGGCAACGTCAAGATGATCTCAGTGAAACCTGATAGCAAGAGCTCAGAGGCCAACGGTGCCATCGTGCGAAGAGCGCACAGGTTTGTGCGTGTGCATGTTTCTTGATGTTTAAAAAACCAATTCCCTTAAGCAACATCCACCACCCATTCTTTTGGATGAGATGCTAAAGCAACAAGAACAACAACAACCATTACATTTGGAGAGCACCTTTCATGCCGGGAGGACTTCCCATGGCGCTGGACAGTCGGTATTCGCCTCGTCCCCTTTCGTCCCAGTTTCAGGTCACAACTGAAGATCTTTCTCTTCGACCGCGCCTTTGGTCACCTTTCTACCCCTGCCCCTGGCTTGGTCCCGGGATCTGCTATTGTGAAGCGCATTGAGATGCCATCCGGCGTGGAGCGCGCTATATAAATCAAAGTTGTTGTTGTTGTATTCTGGACTCGATTGGGATTGGGGAGGGTGAAGGGCAGTGGGGGAGGAGGGTGATCGAAAGCACGGTCAAAGAAGAGGGCTTTGGGGTGGGTCCTGAAGGAGGCAAGGGATGGGGTGAGGCGGAGGGATTATGGGACAGAATTCCAGAATGTGGGGCCAGAGTGATTAAAGTCCTGCCTGCCAATGGTGGGGTAGGCGAGGTGGGGGATGTGAAACAGCCCAGAACCCATTGAGCGGAGAGAGCAGGAAGGTTGAAAGGGATTAGGAGTTAGTAGTGGAGGGGAGGGGGCGAAAGGCCCCAGGGTTGTTGAAGGTGAGAACTAGGATATGTGATGGGAAGCCAGTGGAGTCGGATGAGGGTGGGGATGATAGATTCATGGAGCCTAGTGCGGGAGAGGATAGGGGCTACAGAGTTCCGTATTTCTGCAGCCTGTGGAGGGAGGAGTTGGGGAGGCCAACAAGCAAGGAGTTTGCATAGTCAATCCTGGATGTTATGAGAGTTTTTGCCAACCTGTGGTCTGAGACAGTGGCAGTGCCAGGCAACATGGCGGAGGTGGGGGAAGGCAAAGCAGGTTATGGCATGGTTAAGCGCTCTGAGACGCAGTCCGGCGTGGAGGGCGCTATGTAAGTCAAAGTTATTGTTGTTGGTTGTGGGGAAGAAAGGATAGTTGAAGGTTGAAGAAGACACCAAGGTTCTGGACTGGCTTAGTGAGGTGGAGTGTGCATTCGTGGATGGTGATGCTGTCAGCAAATGAGATTTGGAGGTGTTGATGGGAGTCAATTAGGAGGGCCTCGGTCTTATCGTCTTTCAACTGAAGAAAGTTAGCTCTCATCCAGGACCTGATGTCTGACAAAAGTTCGGGAAGAAATGGTGTCAGAGGAAGGAGCAAAGCTGCGAAGCAACGACTGTTCCCGGACATTGTAGAGGAAAGGGAGATTGGAGATGGGGCAGGAGTTTATGAGCAAGAATGGGTCCAAGGAGGGTTTTATGATTGGGAATGATGACGGCTGTTTTTAAAGGGGTCGGAAAGGTGCCAGTGAACAGGGAGATATTTTTTCCTGTGTGGGAGTACAGGGGTAAGGAGTTGGAGCTGGGAGGTAAGGAGATGGGTAGGGATGGGGTCGAGGGAATGTGTGGTTGGTTCCAGGTGGATTATAGTGGTGTTGAGAGAAGAGTGGAAGACAGGTTCGAAGGTGTGGAGGGAGGGATGGGTAGGGCCGGTGTGTGAGTGGGAGATGGTGAAGGGGTAGTAGATGGAAGGCAGAGTCAGCTGAGCGGATCACCTCAACTATGGATTCGAGGAAGTATCCTTGCAGTTGGCATTGGAGTTGAGAATGGGTGAGGGGTGAGAGGGTGGGTAGAGGAGCTGGATGGTGGTGGAGAAGAGGAGCCTGGGTCTATCCCATGATTACCCAAGTCCTTGCCAAACTGCACTGGCTCTCTGTCACAAAGCAGATCGACTTCATGATACTCACCCTAGTGTATATACCTCTCCATTCCTTTGCATCCCCCTACCTCTCTAACCTCCTCTCTCGTAACAGCATGCTGCCTTCGCTCCACCGGGTCCGGCCTCCTCTTTGTCCCCCAAATCTTCCGCTCCACCATCGGCAGCTATGCTTTCAGTCACTACCCCCCGAAACTTTGGAACACCTTCCCCTCAACCCCTTCACTTCACACTCTCCTTCCCCCATCTTCAGGTCGCTTCTGAAGATCTTTCTCTTCGACTGTGCCTATAGTCACCTTCCCCCTCACCCTGGCTCGGCCACGAGCTCTGCCATTGTTAAGTGCTCGGAGATGCTGCCCCGCCACTGTTGTTGTTCTTGGCCTCCGATTGCCTTGGAGTAGAACGATGATTTAGTGGAAGTGGATTTGATAAGGTCCTGTGCCTTATGGCTGAGAGTGAACCTGAGAGTGAACCCAAGGCGGAGGTGCTGACTGTGGATGTGGGTGGCGGAGTGGATGTGGAGGGAGAGATTGAAGGAGGAGAAGTTGGCAGAGGTAGAGCAGGAGGAGGGGAAATGACGGTTGAAGCCACCTAGGTTGAAGAGGCATTTGGAGCAGTGGAAGAGGAAAGATAGGGTGGAGAAAGCAGGAAGGAAGGTGCGAGAGGGTTTGTGGGGGAGCAATAGATAAGGAAAATTTTGAGGGAAAGATTGGAGGGGTGATAAAGGCTAAGGTGCTCAAAGGAGGGGAGGGTTCCAGAGGAGTAAGATGATGGGCCGAGCGGGGACTGGGAGATGAGAGCCACAGGTTATGGGGTATGGTGGAAGGTGTAGTTGGGTGGTATGGTCTCTGTCAGGGGGATGGTATTACCTGGAATGACCCAGGCTTCAGGGAGGCTGAGAATATCAATCTTTTCGCCAATGATGAGGTCTTGGGTGGTGTGTGTTTTATAGGAGAGGGAGCGGACATTTTGTAGGCCGATGCAGAGGGGGAGGTTGGAGTTGGAATATACGGGATGTGGGGGGAGGGGAACCACATCACTCCCACCCTCGCCGACTCCATTGGCTCCCCATCCCCCAGAGGATTGAATTCAAGATCTTCGTCCTCACTTTCAAGGCCATTCACGGCCTTGCCCCTCCTATCGCTCCAACCTGCTGACTCTGTATCAACCTCCCCGCCCCCTCCATTCAGTGGGCTTCGGTCTGCTCCATGTCCACCGCCCAACCTGCTCTACCATCGGTGGCCGGGCATTCGGCCTCTCTGCCCCAACATTCTGAATCTCCATCCCACAGTCCCTTTGCCTCACTTCATCTCTTGCCTCCATCAAGGACGGTCTCAAGGCCCTCATTTTCGATTATGCTTTCTGCCACCCTCGCAACTCTCTTCCTCCCCCACCCTGTCCCTCCTCCTTGCTCGGGTCCTGACCCCTGATTGTTCAGCGCATTGGGACGTTCTCCTGACCTTAAAGGAGCTCTACAAATGTAATTTTTTGTTGTTGTTGTACATATAAAATGTGCAAGAATTCTAATAGGGTTTTATCTTTTTATTTTTCTGACTTTTGGTTGAGTTGCTTCAACAATCTGCTTGTTTGGGAATCCAATTAGCAGCCAAGGTGGGTTGAATTGTTTATAAGCATAGTAGTGAAATCAGTGCTGTCATAAAACAACCACCACAACAAAATTACATTTGTAGAGCACCTTTCATGTTGGGAGCATGTCCAACGGTACTGGGTGGTCAGTGTTTCAAACCTGAACTGGGTTTGGGATCGGGGAGGGTGGAGGGAAGGGAGGGGAAGGGAGGTGACTGATGGCATGTTCGAAGAGGGGGGTCTTGAGATGGGACTTAAAGGTGGCTAAGGAGGGGCAAAGCAGAGGGATTGCGCGATGAAATTCCAAAAGATGGGGGTAGAGTGGCTGAAGGCTCGCCCACTGATGGGGGGGTGAGTGGGTGGGTCAGGAGACATGGAGCCGGCTGGAGCCCACTGAGTGAAAGGAGCGGACAGGTTGGTAGGGGGTTAGGAGGTCGCAGAGATAGTGTGAGGCAAGGCCGTGGAGGGCTTTGAAGGTGAGGACCAGCATCTTGAATTTAATCCTCTGCATGTTCGGAAGTCAATGTCGGGCAGGAAATGAGAGAGAAGGGGGCATGGAGCTTAGTGGGGGAGAGGACACGGGCTTCAGAGTTCTGGATGATCTGCAGCATATGGAGGGAGGAGTTTCGAAGGCTGACAAGCAAGGTATTGGCGTGGTTGTGCCTGGATGTGGTGAAGCACAGATGAGAGTTTCAGCAGTCTAAGGGGTGAGGTAGTGGCGGAGTTTGGTAATATTGAGGATCGAACAAGACACCTAGGTTCCTGACTGGCTTGGTGAGGTGGAGGTTGATGCTGCCAGTGTCTGGGATGTGGAGGCGCTGGCGCGAGCCAATTAAAAGAGCCTCAGTCTTGTTGATTAAAAAATATTTGCACATCAGATCTGGAGACAGAAGTGTTGTCTGATCCATTGTTTTATGGCAATACCAAGCTAAGGAACAAGTGAAGGAATGAGGAACAAGTAGTATGTGAATGGTCGGAGAGGAATGATTCCAGTACATTATAGCATGTTCATACTGTAAATTGTTTCAGGAATGTTGTTTCTCCCATGATGTTTCTCCCAAACCCTCTATAGTACAACTAAACAATGTGCACTAATAGCTTATTTTATTCTTTTGATTGTAGCATAACACAGCCTAAGACCTGCATCCTGGAAAATCAAAACAGCATTGAGAATTTGGTAAGGAAAAACATTTCACAGCACTCATTTTATTTAATGTTTGGAGAACTAACGGTTTCCACAGTTCCAGTTATAATAGCACTCTCACCTCAGGCAGAAGTGATGTGAGTTCCATTCCCACCTGGGGGCTTGAAGCTCATCTACATGCTGTCACTCAGGGCAGTGCTGGGAGAGTGTTGCATTGCTGATGGTGCTGTCCTTTGAAATCAGATGCTCCTGTCTGCCTGTTTAGGTGGATATTAAAGAACCCGCTTTTACAATCAAAGTGAAGGGATTTTCTCGCAGTGCTGGGGCTAACAGTCATCCATGTTAAGTTGGTCATTGTACACAAATTCACTGCCAAGTTCAACTCTACAAAATGCAGAGTTACTGTACTTTTATGTACATTCTGTGAAATTATTTGATGCTTCAACAAATGTGATATATCAAATGCAAGAAATATTATTATTAAGTGAAGGTTAGCTTTCCGTTTAACTGCAATAACTCACAGCGCTACTCAGATGCCACATGATGTTTATTCCCCATATTACCATTCTGTACCTATAGAATGATTGGAAGATTGCAAACGTAACTCCACTATTTAAGAAGGGTGGGAGAGAAAATATGGGAAACTGTAAACCAGTTAGTCTGACGTCAGTTGTAGGGTAAATTCTTGAGTTCTTAATAAAAGACGTAGTTATGGGATACCTTAAAGACCATAAAAAGATTAGGCAGAGTCAACATGGCTTTACAAAAGGGAAGTCATGCTTGACAAACTTTTAGAATTTTTTCAGGATGTATCCAGCAGGTTGGATAAGGGGGAACCAGTAGATGTGGTATATTTGGATTTTAGGAAGGCATTTGACAAGGTGCCACACAAAAGGCTGCTACTCAAGATTAAGGCCCACGGGATTAATGGGAACATATTAACATGGATAGAAGAGTGGCTATCGGGTAGCAAGCAGAGAGTAGCGATAAACGGGTCATTCTCGAACTGGCAGGTTGTAATTAGCGGAGTGCCACAAGGATCAGTGCTTGGGCCTCAGCTATTTACTATTTACATCAATGATCTGGACGAGGACATTGAATGTAATGTGTCTAAATTCGCGGATGACACTAAACTAGGTGGCAGAGTGAGCTCTGAGGATGATGCAAAAAGATTGCAACAAGATATAGATAGGCTAGGGGAGTGGGCAAGTAGGTGGCAGATGGAATTCAATGTTAGAAAGTGTGAAATTATTCACCTAGGTAGCAAGAATAAAAGAATAGATTATTTTCTAGAGGGGGAGAAGTTAGATAGTGTTAGTGTTCAAAGGGATTTGGGTGTCCTTGTACACCAGTCCCAAAAAGTTAGTTTGCAGGTGCAGCAAGCAACTAAGAAGGCAAACTGCATGCTAGCGTTCATTTCAAAAGGTTTAGAGTACAAGAGTAGGGAAGTCTTGCTGCAACTATATAGGGCTTTGGTGAGACCGCACCTAGAGTATTGTGTGCAGTTTTGGTCTCCTTATTTAAAAAAGGACATACTTGCCTTAGAGGGAGTGCAGTGTTGATTCACTAGGTTAGTTCCTGGGATGAGGGGACTGACCTATGAGGATAGGCTGAATAAACTAGGGCTGTATTCTCTAGAGTACAGAAGAATTAGGGGGGATCTTATTGAAACATATAAGATTCTTAAAGGTCTAGATAAAATAGACACTGAGGGACTGTTTCCACTGGTAGGAGAATCTATAACCAGGGGTCACAGTCTTAAATTTAAGGGTCAGCCTTTTAGAACAGAGTTGAGGAAACATTTCTTCACTCAGAGGGTAGTGAATTTATGGAATTCACTACCCCAGAAGGCTGTAGATGCTCAGTCCTTGAACATTTTCAAGGCTGAGACTGATAGATTTTTTAAAAAATAGAGGGATATAGGGCAGGTAATTAGAGTTAGGTCAGAAGATCAGCCATGATCTTATCGAATGGCGGGGCAGGCTCGAATGGCCTATTCCTGCTCCTAAGTCTTATGTTCTTAATCCTTGCATTTGATATAGTGCCTAATCACGTCTTCCGAGACATGCCAAAGCGCTTCACAAGATACACTGTAAAGTGTAATGACTGTGTGTACTGTGGGCAATATGCGGCAACCAATTGCACACAGTAACGTCCCACAGTTGTGGATTGAGTGAGCACATTATTATTATTTTGGAGGGATTATTACCCCCGGAAAGTAATCAACTAATCGACTAACAAGCAGGTTCCTACTTACTGCTGGTGAACAAAGGTGTGTGTGTATGTGCGTGTGTTTCGCCTTGTCCTGCCCGGGGATTGAACCCAGGTACCCTCGCTTACGAGGTGAGCGCTCTAACCACTGAACTATAGGACTCTCTCTTGGTGTCTCTCATTCTGTGTATGTATGTGTATCTATCAGTCTCTCTCCTTGTATGTGTCTCCCTCTCTATCGCATAAAAGCCTCTTGCCTTTATTTGGGGGCCTTTACAGTGGTAGTAAAAAAAATTGTTGACTGGGGGGGGAGAAAGAAAAAAGAAATCCCCAAACAAATTTTAATGATCCTCTCATATGGTATAGAATCTTTTACGTTGATGGACACCTCAAAGTGCTTCACAGGATTTATTGTGAAGTGTGGTGGTGATATGTACATTTGTAGGTGAACCAAACTATACTCAGCAATGTCCTTCAAACAGCTATGAAATGAATGATCTATTTTATTTCGGGGTTTGTTGGCCAGGACACCAGGAGAAACTGTAATTCATGGAAGATCTGTTGTGGTTTGTCTACATTATGAAGTTCAATATGGAAGGTCTGATTATTAATGAACTTTGCACAGCTGCCTCTCATTTGTATCTTGAAGCCTGTCCTCTTGTACCTCAAGAGCAACAGCAAAACCAGCCTGAGCAAGATATTCAAGCTGGATGTCACCTCCATGCTTCCCCGAGGTGAGGAGCAGCAAGAGAAGAACAATGATAAGCAGAGAGAGAAAACTAGAGAAAGGATGGCTTGGTGACATACTCCTCCTCTGACCAAAAAACTTTCATCTCCAGAACAGTACAACTCTGCAGCAAGCAGTACAACTACAAACTCAACTCTCCACTGGGAACCACAACTACAGAGAACAAGATAGATGGTGAGACAGCTCCTGGTGAAGCTCCAAGCAGTGCAGATGTGAGAAGCAAAGAGGCAGGCAGTGAGTGACCTTCAGAAGGACATACATCAAGTTGCAGGTGCAATTTGTTCCTGGGTGACTGGATGTATTTGGGGATGAGACCATTAAACTCTTCCTCCTACCCTCCACTCTGGGCAACACAATAGCAGAGGTACTGCTCTCTTTCTCATACGGGATTCAGAAGTGCAGTCAGACTTTAAGGACAAGGCACTGGCTGGGAGCTAGGAAGACGAGGCAAAACTGTGCACTCCAGAAGACACAGCGTACAAGCGTTTTTGGAGGTTGGCAACGAAGGAGCTGTGGTTGCAGGAAAGCCCTGTCAAGGAAGCAGTGTGGTTGATAATTCAATGATTACCTATGCATTGGAAAACAACAACAACAACAAATTACATTTATAAAGCGCCTTTCACGTCAGGAGGACGCCCAAGGCACTGCACAGGAGGCGTGTGACCCGAGCTGAGAGGGGAGTGTTTGGGAAGGGGTGGAACACGAAGGGGAGGTCGAAAAATTTGGGGTGGAACAAAAGGCACGGTCGAAGAGGAAAGTCTTCAAACCGGCTTTGAAGGAGGAAAGGGAAGAAACGAGACGGAGGGATTGAGGGATGGCATTCCATAGGGTGGGAGCGGAGAAATGAAGGCCCGGCCTCCGATGGTGGGGCTGTTCGGGCGGGTTGCTTGGAGCAGGCCAAGTCCTGTTGAACGGAGGGTCCGGGTGGGCTTGTAGGGGGAAAGTAGATTGGTTAAATAGGGCGGGGCAAGGCCTTGTAAGGCCTTGAAGGTAAGGACAAGGATCTTGAACTCGATCCTCTGGAGAATGGGGAGCCAATGGAGACGGGCGAGGGTGGGGGTTATATGGTCGCGGAGGCGGGTGCGGGATAATACACGGGCTGCAGAGTTTTGGATGACCTGCAGCCTGTGAATGGAGGAATTGGGGAGGCCGACCAGGAGAGAGTTTCCGTAGTCTAGCCTCGAGGTGATGTATGCGTGCACGAGTGTTTCGGCAGCGTGGGGGGTAAGATAATTGCGGAGCCTGGCAATGTTGCGCAGGTGGAAATAGGCGGTGCTGGTCAAGGCACGGATGTGGGGGAGGAAAGAAAGTTTTTGATCGAACATGATGCCGAGGTTCCTGATTGGCTTTGTGAGATGGAGAATGCAGCCTTGGATGTTGAGGCTGGCAGTCCCCGATGTGCGAAAACTATAGATATATGAGATACATAGTTAAGGCACCTTGGAATGACCCTAACTTCTTGGCCATCTGAGTGTACCCTTAACCCTCCCTTGTGTAAGAACTTTGGTGTTCATGCTAAGTTGCTACAATGTCTAAATTATTATGACATTGAAAGTTGCCAGGAGGCATTAAAGGAAGACAGAGGAAATCTCTATTGCAGGAAAGTCAAATTGCACCCAATTGAGGTACCTGTATTGACCACTTGGCCAATGGGAAGGGAGATACTCCAGAAACACACTTTCCTTGATCCAGAAGACCTTGGAATAGCAAAACCTTTGAACTCAAACAGGCAGTCTGGGAGCTGATCTGCACGGGCCAATTGGCATTAGAGCTGTATTTGTAGTGCCAGTATCTTGCTATGTTCATTGGAAGGTGATCCCTGCCCTCAACTTTTATGCTACTGGCTCCTTCCAAAGTCCCAGAGAGAGCCCTCAACAGAGTCAGTCGATTTGATGTCCATCGTTTTCCTTACAGCATTCCCACTAATCTTTTTCATTCAGGTGATGGGGGATGTCATTCGCAGACATAGGGCGCACTTCCACATGTACGCGGATGACATGCAACTCTATTTCTCCACTTCACTTTGTGACCCCCAGTCCCCTGATGTTCTGTCAGCCTGCCTTTCAGACATCAGGGGCTGGATGAGCGCAAATTTCTTGCAGCTGAATGTCGACAAGACGGAGGCCATACTCCTTGGCTCTCGTCAAAGTCTCCATTCACATGGCTCTCACCTCCTCCAACTTCCCGGCCTTCCCCTAAAATTCTCCGAATCTGTGCGCAACCTAGGCATCAGGTTCGGCCCCCAACTGTCCTTCCTCCCCCACATCCGGTCCGTTACCAGCACTGCCTTCTACCACCTCTGACGGATCGCCCGTCTCCGGCAATACCTCACCCCAAAAGCTGCTGAAACCTTGGTCCATGCCTTTGTCACCTCTCAGCTGGACTATTGCAATGCCCTCCTCTCCGGTCTCCCCTCCACCACGATCCACAAAATCCAGCTAATCCAAAAGTCTGCCGCCCGTATGCTCACCCACTCCAAGCTTCACTCCCCCATTACCCCAGTCCTCGCCAGACTTCACTGGCTCCCTATCCCAGAGAGGATCGACTTCAAGATCTTCACCCTTGTTTTCAAGTCCCTCCACTCCTCTGCACCCCCCTATCTCTCTGATCTCCTCTCCCCCAAACCAGCACCCGCTGCCTTTGCTCCTCTGGGTCTGGCCTCCTCCATGTTCCCCGAATCCTCCGCTCCACCCTCGGCGGCCGTGCCTTCAGCCACTACGCCCTGAGGCTCTGGAACTCCCTTCCTCACTCCCTTTGCCTCGCCCCCTCTCTTCCCAGTTTCAGATCACAGCTGAAGACCTTTCTCTTCGACTGCGCTTTTGGTCACCTTTCTACCCCTGCCCCTGGCTCGGTCCCGGGATCCTCTATTGTAAAGTGCTCTGAGACGCCGTCCGGCGTGGAGGGCGCTATATAAGTCAAAGTTGTTGTTGTTGTAAGGTGTAAGGAAGAAAGGAACACTATTGAGCGCTGGGTCAGAGGTGTTCTCCATTCCTTGTTCCTTTCTGGAACATAACGCCTAGGTCATCATTGCCCCTGGCAGACTCCATTCAGTATCATGACCAAAAGCCCCTGTGGCTACAATTACTAGAAAACTTTAATTCTAAGAGATTTGATCTGCACTGTTCCTTGGCTCTCTTGTTAAACAACATTCATTGGTTGCTACATTGCTGTTACTGTCAGGCTGCCTTGCAGTTTTTGAGATGGCAATGTGGTGAGGGGCCTTGAGATTATCCTGTAGTTTTATCACTTCCAGCACCACCTGGGAGGCATACCTCAATCTGATGTTTATCGCAGGGTTCACTGCTGTACTTTTCACTGTTAATGTCAGGGTTGATGTCCTCTGACCATGGTCCTCTGACCATGCACGATGGCCAATAAGCACCTCTATGCACTTGTTGAAGTGCTTGTTCCTGAATCTGCTGTCCTGTTGGCAAGGCTGAGAATGAATAACTTTGGACCTGCTGGAAATGTAAGACCCATTGAGGAACATTGCACCTTATTATAATAATAATAATAATAATTATTCCATTTGCTATAGCACCTTATCCCATCTGTGGAGTCCTGTAGCTCAGTGGTTAGAGCGCTGGACTCACAAGCGAGTGACCTGAGTTTGATTCCTGGCAGTGCGCAACATGGGCAAGTTTCCTTACTCCACTGTTTACCTAGCAGCAAGTAGGTACCCGGTTGTTAGTTGATTGGTGATCTTTTTTCTGGGAGTAATAATTGCTTAAAAAGAACTAGATTGATCACATCAATCCACAACTTTTTGTGGGACACTACTGTGTGCAATTAGCTGCCGCGTTTCTCCCACAAAATATACATTCAATTCATTTTACAATACATTCTGTCAAAGTGCTTTGAGACTTCTTGAAGATGTCATAGGTTATATCAATTAAATCAAGGATTATTATTATTATCTTAGAGACATCTCAAAGCACTTCAAAAAGTAAACTGTATAGTGAATTAACTATATATCTCTGCCCCCACACTCTGGAACTTCATCCCACAGTCCCTTCGCCTTGCTTCCTCCCTAGCCTCCTTCAAGGCCGGTCTCAAGACCCTCCTCTTCGACCGTGCCTTCTGCTGCCCTCCCAACTCTCTCCCTACCCTTCTAACTCTCTTCCGCCCCTCCCCCCTAGCCTGCCCCTCTCCCTTGCTTGGGCCCTGTCCTGATTGTTCAGCGCCTTGGGACGTCCTCCTGATATGAAAGGCGCTCTATAAGTCTAATTTTGTTGTTGTTTGTTGTTGTCTATTTAGTGGGCAAAATGCAGCAAGTAATTCATTATGTGTTTGTACAACTAAATGATTACAGCACCTAAATTCTGTTACTTCAGCAAGTTTACTGGAATTTTAACCCAATGGGTCTCTGCTGTTGAACAGACTCTGACGGGGTTATTATTGACTTCAGCAGAGTTATCCCTGGATTATCTCGTTTCCTGTCAAATCAGCACTTCTGAGCTGCAACAGATGGTTAATCATTTGGATCGTTTCCCCATCTATGTAGGATGGAGAGCCCGTAGGGCACTTTTTCTTTTCACCATTGCCTCCATAGTTATGGATGCTTCATTGTAATAATTAGCATTTTTATATCACAAAGACACAATACATAACAGTTTACAATTACAGGAATGGGCTGCAAGTACTTTATGTTAAAGTACCGTGGTGCGCTTCTCCACGTCAATGGCTTCCTCTATTTATCATCGAACTCTTTCCTATATTTTGTTCATCTACTAACTTTATTCAGATCACATACGTTGCCCACAACCTTCATTCTAACCATGGGATATTGAGTGTTTGAATTACAGAATATTAATGCTGTACTCGAATTAGATTGATCATGATTGATCACATTTGAAACGCTCTGAGACGCCAACTTAAATCAAAGTTGTTGTTGTTCTACTCTTCAATGGGCCACTAATGCCACTAATGCATCATCCTCAACCTATTTCTGTGTTCATGGTAGGTAAGTGAAACCATAGGAATGTCAAGAATATGAATTAATAGATCAGTGATTTTTTTTGCTATATTTATGATTTCTACCACTCCAGAAACCCACTTCGCAGTCTTTAGCGAGTAGGGAGGAAATGGCCTACTATAAAGTATTATAGCCTTGATTATTATTAAGCAAATATTCTTGCACAGTGGAGAGTGGACAATGGAAAGTAATTTTTCACCTCTAGGACCTATGAAATAAACAAAACTAAAATGCACTGTGGCAAATATTAAAATAATATCAGTACTCTACAGTACTATAAACTTTGCTGAAAACTTTGTGCCTATGACATAAAAATAGCAATTGTTACAATAAAGTTGTAAATCCCTAGTTGTATCGTTGTGTCTCAGGGGTTTGTCTACAAATATACAATCACTACACTCTGGAGAAACATGCGAGTGAAATTTTCTTGATATTAGAGGTGCTACACCAGATACAATGATTATTTTGTTGAAAATGACATTTATTATAGGATTTCTGTATACAGTATAATGCTCAGAACTTGTGTTTTATTGCTTATTGTGTGTTTCTTGGATTCACCATGGAATAAAAAAACATATTCCACTACTTCATGCATAGTATCATTGCTCTTAGTATGAGTGTTATTGCAGCATGAGCTATGATCATAAACTTTGCAAGTGAATTCCTTGACAAAGCCATTGAGTGAGCTAAAATGACTCAGAACAGTGGTGGCCAATTGTTTGGTTAGGCAACAGAATAGATTTTCTTGATTGAATGTTTCTTGATTTGCGCCTATAGAACAAGAATTATTCAATTAAGAATAATCTCGAAACACCCTACCAACAGAATGTGGACTTGTGTGAATGTTCGAGGGTCACTTCTTGATAATTAATTGCTAAAATTTTATAGTTGGTTTTTAATCAAAAACTGAATTAGTTACAACATAAGAGTTATGTAGCGGGATACACAAACAAGATATAAGGCGAACAAGTATTATAATTCAGTTGAAGCCATTTTATGATGTGTGATTCTGATTTCATGATTACAGAAATAGATTTTGAAATGGTATTTCTTCACAGCCACATGATAATGGTGTGCTACACCAAACTGCTCTCCCATTTCAGTATATTTCCTGTCCCCAAAAATAGTACCCATTTGTGACTTTTAATACTTATTAATGAGTTTAATAAGTCTGTCTGTCAGACATCAAGAGCTGGATGAGCACGAATTTCAGCTTTCAGCACCGCTTTCTTCCATCTCTAACCATCGCCCGTCTCCACCAATATCTCATCCCAAGAGCTGCCCAAAACCCTGATCCATGCCATTGTCACCTCTTGGCTGGACTATTCCAATACCCTCCTCGCCAGTCTCCCCTCCGCTACCATTTACAAAATTCAGGTTATCTAAAATTTCGCCACCCACATTCTCACCCATACCAAACTTCGCTTCCCGATTACCCCAGTCCTCACTGGCGTAGATCACAGTCTTGGAGTAGATCTATTTCAAGATCCTCACTCTTGTTTTCAAATCCCTCTATTCCTCTGCACCAACCTACCTCTCTGATCTCCTCTCTCCTCACAACAATACCTGTTGCCTTCACTCTAGCGGGTCTGGCCTCCTTCTTGTCCCCCAAATCCTCCGTTCCACTGTTGGCAGCTGTGCCTTCAGCCACTGTGCCCCAAGACTCTGGAACTCCCTTCCTCACTCCCTTTGGCACGCTCCCTCTTTTCCTATTCTCAGACGTTGCTTTTCGACCGTGCTTTTGGTCACCATTTTCCCCCTCCCTTTGGCTTGGCTCTGGGATCCGTTATTATGAAGCTCTCTGAGACGCCATCTGGTGTGGAGAGCAATATATAAATCCAAGTTATTGTTGTTGTTTGATGTTGTATAATTGTTGCATTTCAGGCCCCGATATAACCTAATCTGAAGTTGTGCTCATCTGAGAATATATATAAAATGATAGTACTGATCTATTACTGCATGTAATAGAGAGCCTTATCGTGTCACTGACATGAATCAAAGTGATTTACTGTAGATTGAGGTCTATTTTATAGGTAAACACACAAGCCAATTTGCACACAGCAAGGTCCCACAAACAGCCATGAAATGAAATCAAACAATTTTATCTGGATGATTGTTAGCCAGCACACGCTGGAAGAAACTCGCTTCTCTTTTCAAATTGTGCCATGGATCTTTAATATCTGCCTGAACAGGCAGCTGAGAACCTGATTTAACATCTCATGAGTAAAAGCCTGTAAAGTGCTTTGAAACATCTCTTGATGTAAAAGGTGCTATATCAAATGTAATGATTATTACTATTAATAATGTGTACATAAATTTATATCAAAGTTGTACAACTAATGCTTACACATATTTAAGTGAGATAAGCCTGTAGTATTGGTAATCATTTAGAAATGTTGATTTTGCATTTTCAGGTGGACTTTGACTTCACAAAGATTCGTTCTATCCAAGATATATCAGAAGTAAAAAGCAAGCTCCAAGAAGCAGAAGAAAGAGCCAGAATTTTAGGGAGAGAGGTAATAATCTAATTTTACTGTATTATAGATTTTATAATTGTTTTTGATGTATCATTACATGGACCTCTCTATTCTATTTCTACAAATATTGACAATTTAAGCAAGATGGTATTCAGTGAAATTCAGTAATTTGGTGTTGTGTGCATAGTGCCTAGTTACTAGATAAAGAAATCAAGTGGAAGTGATCCAAGTACCAGTGAATCAAATCCTTCCCACATAAGCTTGATGGCATCAGTAAAACCTACAAGATAGTCCTTAAAAAATGCATTCAATTTAAAAGGAAGAAAAAATGGAACAAGCTGGTGAAGGAGAAGAAAAATACATCTATTCATTTATAAATCATTTATTTCAGCAGTCAGGCAAACACCCTGCATTGAAAAGTAATGGCTGTACACTGTAATATTGAGTGTGTTGTTTTTAATTTATTTTGTCAATATCTATCAAACATTAGGGCTCAAAAGTTCAGGAACTTAATTTAAAAGGCAATCGGTGTGCTTCATGGAGGCGGGTTTTCAAAATCATTTTGTTGGCGCAAATATGACATAGATTTTAATTGAAGTTTTATAGCATTCAGTTAAATATCTTGATTTGAATGATATGTTTGCACTATTAATAATACTATTCTTTGCATTTGATATAGCACCTTATCACGTTTTTGAGACATCTCAAAGCACTTCATAGAATATATTGTAAAGGGGATTGACTTTGTCTATTTTGTGGGTGAAACGCAGCAAACAATTGCACAATGTGGGAACACTGCAAATTTAAATAGAATAAATCAACGGTAAGGTTAATACAAAGAGAACATATTTCAATCAATTGAGCACTTCATCTTTTATTTTTACACTGCGGATGAATAAGGTGGGAAAATTAAAATTAATTTGCTGAAGCATAGTACTGTACAAACTTTTAACCGAGGTTTTATAAATAGTATTAGGTTAATCAACAACAGAATTACATTTATGGAGCGCCTTTCAAGTAGCTAATCAGTAGGAAATGAACTCTCCAACAATTTTTTTGAAGTGGTCTTCCACCTTAAATCTTATTATCTCATGGTTATATGGCTGGATGCGGAGAGGGAAACTATTTCTACTTACTGCAACATTGCCAGGCTCCGCAATTATCTTACCCCCCACGCTGCCGAAACACTCGTGCACGCGTACATCACCTCACGGCTGGACTACGGAAACTCTCTCCTCGTCGGCCTCCCCAGTTCCTCCATTCACAGGCTGCAGGTCATCCAAAACTCTGCAGCCTGTGTATTATCCCGCACCCGCCTCCGCGACCATATAACCCCCACCCTCGCCCGTCTCCACTGGCTCCCCATCCTCCAGAGGATCGAGTTCAAGATCCTTGTCCTTACCTTCAAGGCCTTACATGGCCTTGCCCCGCCCTACTTAACCAATTTACTTTCCCCCTACAAGCCCACCCGGACCCTCCGTTCAGCAGGACTTGGCCTGCTCCAAGCCCCTCGCCCGAACCACCCCACCATCGGAGGCCGGGCCTTCAGTTTTTCTGCTCCGACTTTATGGAATTCCATCCCCCAATCCCTCCGCCTTATTTCTTCCCTTTCCTCTTTCAAGGCCGGTTTGAAGACTTTCCTCTTCGACCGTGCCTTTTGTTCCACCCCAAATTTTTCGACCTCCCCTACATGTTTCACCCCTTCCCGTACACTCCCCTCCCAGCTCGGGTCACACGCCTCCTGTGCAGCGCCTTGGGACGTCCTCCCGACGTGAAAGGCGCTTTATAAGTGTAATTTGTTGTTGTTGTTGTTGAATGTTATTGAAGGGCTACATGTTGTGCCATCACATCTTGACTAATGTTAAAAACAATCTCCTCACAAGTTCTCTGGCAGTTTGTGAATCTCAATAAAGATTTGAAAATAGTCATTAATGACGTGTTGCCCACGTATGTGTTGAGCTCTCTTTAGCTCTGGACAGAATTGATTCAGAACCGATATTATAAATCTAGTTTTCTGCTCTGATTCACTCCTTTATTCAAAAGGATATGCTTTTATAGTATAAAGAGTGTTTAAGAACATTTACTTCATGTAACTGCCTGAAATGGTTTTTAATGGGGACTAAATCTGTCCCCACTGTGTCATGGAATACATCTGATAATCAATCTCTTTTTGGCAACTTGCTTGCTAACAAGTGATTGTACAATATTCATGATGTCCAGGTCTTTCCTCCAGTTGTAGCACAATGGATGTTAAATTGAAATGCAATAGAGAACATTCATGTGCATCATATTTTGTCCTGCAAAATTATTGGTGTTTATTAATCTCATATGAGGTGTGTATCCTCTGTCTCTGAATTTTTTCCACCTCTGCATTGTATTAAGTATTTGATTCCACCATGTTTAATTCACAAATGAAGAACTTCCTGCAGTAGTTTCCCAAAGTATGTTATCCTCATACAGTACTTTTGACTTATTCAGTGTATAAATTTATATTTTACTTGAATTTCTTTTGCTATAGCAAATGGAATGCCCTAGGATCCATTGCTTTAAGCATTCCATTAGTAATGAAGACTCGTACTCTCTCCGCCTTCAAATCCTACTTCAAAAACTTAGACTGTGCCACCTTCTCTCTATTCCTCTTAGCTCTTACTGACCTCAGGGTCCCATGCCCTCTATGTAGAATGATTTGAGAAGGAAGTTGCTGTATAAATGCAAGTTGTGTATGCTTGATTGTTAATTTGTGGACAGAAATACGTTCTCCAAACCAGCTGTTGTGGTACAAAACACAAAATACTACAGATGCTGGAAATCTGAAACAAAAACAGAAGTTGCAGGGAAAACTCAGCAGGTCAGGCAGCATCCATGGAGAAAGGAAAGTGAGTCAACGTTTCGAGTCCACGACCCTTTGTCAGAACTGGGGCACATTGGGAGGGAGAGGTTTTTAAGGACAGTATACTACATTGGGTGGTAGTACATGTGAACTGCTGTCTTACATGGAAGCTGTGTTTGGGTCCTTGAAGAGTGGTCTGGGTGGAGGTGAAAGGGCAGGTATTACATCTCCTGAACTGGTACGGGAAGGTGTCGGGAAGGAGAGCAGCTGGTGATGTCAACAGTGAAATGAACCAAAGAATCCCAGAGGGAACAATCCCTTCGGAATGCGGTGAGGGGAGGGGAGGGAAATATATGTTTGGTGGATGAGTCACGTTGGAGGTGTTGGAAATGTCTGAGAATGATGCGTATCACTGTCAGCACCACATGTTGCTATTGCTTTTGTTGTTGTTGTTGTCTTGACATGTTCTTGTGTGGTTTTTTTTAAATGAAGAAACTTTCTTCTGTCCTTCATTGAGTTTGTGGAGTCCTGTAGCTCAGTGGTTGGAGCACTGCCTTACAAGCGTGAAACCTGTGTTTGAATCAGCCAGGTTAGGACAAAAACTTGGACAAGTTTTCTTACTCCGCATGCCTAATAATAATCCCTCAAAAAAAATTGCTCATTTCAATCCACGATTGTTTATGGAACACTGCTGTGTGCAATTGGCTGCCACATTTTGCCCGCATATATACAGTCAATTCAGTTTACAGTATAGTCTGTGAAGCACTTTGAGATGTCTAGAAGACGTGAAAAGTGCTATATCAAATGCAAAGATTATTATTATTATTATTGAACCTACTGATTGCTATTTTGCCACAGACTAAGTTTCTGCAATTCCAAGTTGTAATATAATTGAGTATTTTAAGATGTCCATTTATATGAAAGGCACTAAATAAACATTTGGTGTGGTTATTCTTCATAAGATCGATAAATTGCATTTTAGCCTATGGATGCAGAATTCTTAGTCGTCCTGAGCATCATCTGTACCATTTTTCCTTAGTTATATACAGTAACAACAACTGAGATGATGATTAATTTACCATTCACTGCAATTATAATGCTCCTGTTTTTCTGCCAGTTCTGTATATTGAGTTAGTGAAGTATTAAAATAATCCTGCTCTTCCTGTCTCCTGGTATCAATTGACATGGCAGCTCTCGTCTGCCAGCCCTTTGCTGCTCCTAATTAACATTTGTTGTTGTGCGTGTGGTAGAATGTGAGGTTGAATGAACAATCCCTTAAAATAATTTGACACAGCCACAACACTTTACTGTACTGTATATCCTGCGGCACCCTTTGAGATGTCTCGACAATTTGATATGGCGGTATTCAAATGCAAGGATTATTCTTATTTGATATACAGTAGTGTTTTACCACATTACTTAAATGTGCGTTAAGAGGATTTACTGTATCATGAGCGTGTAATTTGTAGGCGGTCACAGCTGCCAATTTTCGCATAGTAATGCCCCACAAACAACTATGCAATGAGTGAGTGATCAATTTTTTACCTGGTGACTGTTGTCCAGGACATGGGAGAAACTGCCTTGTCTTTTCGAATAGTGCCTTACAGAACAGCAAAACGGCACGTTGGTTTCATGTCACAACTGAAGGACAGCAGTGTGATTCATGGAACTCTGATTGATTTGGATACTTTATTCTGGTGTCAGACATGGGCTGACCGAAACAAAATCTAGGTGAACCTGATTGTGATAGAAAGCCAGTGGAGAGGTGGGAGATGGGCAAGTGAAGTTTAGTGTGTGAGTGGATGATGTTTGGATGCATGAAATTCTCAGTTTGGTTTGGATACTCTTAAGTCTGGTGATGGGCTTCCACATGTGTTAGAAACCTGGCTAATTGAAAAAAATCAAACTGATCACCTTTCAGCTACCGTAGGTATCTTCATTCCAGACAGTAGCTTTAACAATGAAGCCATCGAAGGCTGAGGGACAAGTACTGATAGGCTCTGGTTTCTTCAAGCAAGGTCCAGACAGTTAATTGGAATCGTCTAGGGTCTAAAACTTAATGTGCTTTGTGTTTTTTAAAGAACAAACCATCTGTCGAGTTTTCCTGCAGTCTTAAGAATTCGTAGCTCTTGGAAACGCGGGGAGTGGGGTGGGGGAGGTGGGGAATCTCTGAGGACTGGGGTCTCTGGGGGGCCCACGAGTGAGCTCTGTGATGGGATTCTGTAAATGTGTAGTCGATAGCAGTCTAATGAAGCATGGTGGTGTTAACTGCATATTCTCCAACAAGCTGCTCTTTCAGCATCACCTGCACAGCATTTGAGCTCCAACCAGAGAAGAAACCAAGAGGGAATCAAAGGAAGTGACATTAGGCTGGTGCAAACGGTTACAACAAAAGGTTGTGACTGTAAGACTGTTCAGAATGGAAACAGGGCAAGAGAGACCTGGGTTCTATTCCCGGCAGGTCAGGGCGAAACCTTGGGCAAGTTTCCTTACTCCATACGCCTGATAATAATCCCTCGATAGAGAAAAAAAAGAATAAATTGGTCACTTCAATCCATGACTGTTTGTGGGACACTGCTGTATGCAATTGACTGCCGTGTTTCACCCACATATGTATATATATATATCTATATATAGATATATATATATAGTCAATTCACTTTACAGTATATTCTGTGAAGTGCTTTGAGACGTCGAGAAGACCTGAAAAGCACTCTATCAAATGCAAGGATTATTATAACAACAAGTTAAATTTGTAAGTGCCTTTCACGTCAGGAGGATGTCCCAAGGCACCAGACAGTCAGGAATCCACTCCCGAGCTGGTGGTTGGGATCAGGAGGGATGAATGGTGGGGAGGGTTGAGGTAGGAGGCTGACTGTAAAACTGTTCAGCATGGAAACAGGGCATTCAGCCAAACTAGTTTGTTGTACAGTTCTGACTTTATCTTTACGAATAGTCTGTTCGTTTCTATTTCTTTTTGGAGTTTTTAGCAGATTTTATTTTGTGTGCAATTTGGGAAACTTACCGCACAGACTCAAAGGTTGGTTATATCCCATCGTCCTCTACTGCAGTACGTACTGTCACAGTACATTCATCACATGCTACTGCAGTACATCCCCTTTAGGCTGTTTTTGATTCATTCAGTTTTTCTTTGTATCGCTTCTCCCCACCTAATTTAATGTTTCCTGGTGTCTGGAGATAATGCTTACTTTGCATCCAAAACATGCCGAAACGAGGAAAGGTGATTGAGGGCATTGGGTGGAATTTTGGCAATGCTAGCAACTATAGAGAAGAGATATGGCACAATACAATCAACATGGATTTAGAAGCAATTTAAGTTATTTAAATTTCACTTTCTCTCCCCCCTTTTCCTCTTCTCTCCCTCTTCCCTCTTCCCCCCCTTTATCCCTGATTTTTCCCCCCACCCCATTCTCCCCCCTTTCCCTATCTGATTGTTCCCCACCTTCGTCTCCCTCTCCCCCTTATTCTCTTTTCCCCTTTTCTCCCCTGGCCGCCTTTCCACGACTGTTTGTGGTGCACAGCTGTGCGCAATTTGGCTGCCGCGTCTCACCCACAAATTCGCCCACAGTCAATTTTCTTACTTTCCTTCCCCCGACCACGAACCCCCTCCCCCCTGCTCTGGTCCCAACCTTGGGACGTTGTTGTATTCTGTGAAGCGCTTTGAGACGTCAATAAGATGTGGAAAATGCTATATAAACTTAAGGATTATTATTATTATTCCCTTAGAACAAATTCCACCAATTAACCATTGACCAAATAAAATTACAGTTGAATTAATCATAATCAAGTACAGTATTACCTGGAGTCCTGTAGCTCAGTGGTTAGAGTAGTTGCCTCGCAATTGACAGACCCGGGTTTAATTCCCGGCAGGGCAAGTTTCCTTACTCCACATGCCTATGTTTGCCTAGCAGTAAATGGTGGGTTGCTTTACCGAGGGTAATTTTTTCAAAAAATAAATAATAAGAAATTGGTCATTCAATCCATGTCTGTTTGTGGGACACTGCTGTGCACAATTGGTTGCCACGTTTCATCCACAAAATAGTCAATTCACTTTACAGTATATTCTGTGAATCGCTTTGAGAAGCCTCGAACATATGCTAAGCCTTTATCAAATGCAAGCATTATTCCTATTATTATTTATTATTGTTTTTGAGGTGTCTAGTTTGCTGTGAGCAGTCAGATATTGCACCTTCAAGTAGACATGAGTTAATGATTGTGGTACACTGCAGTTAAAGTCACATGAAGGTGTCATTTAAGTGAATTTAAATAAGGAAATGGGGAAATGTCAACCAGTGGTGGTCAACCTTTATGGTCAGCTAATAACATACATTTTCTTGATTGAATATTTCTTGATTTATGTCATGTATATCAAGAAATATTAAATGAAAAAAAAATGGAAAAACACACTACCAATGGAACACGGACTTTCATAGACTCTTGCGATTTTGGGGGGCGGGGGTGACGGCCCTAGGGGCCACTTTTGACCTGGTGGCCACACGTTAGTCGCCACTGATAAACAGTAACCATTTACATTAGTCTTTTGCTTGTGTTTTCAGTTTTAAGTGCGCTGAGAAAACGCCCGGTGTGAAGGGCGTTTTATAAATGCAAGTTGTTGAGGTTGTTAAACCCTGCTCAAAGGAATGTTTTCTAATAAAAGAAAGTGGTGAAAGAACTCAAGTTAGCTAAGCAGTTTTCAAAGATGAAAGTGAGAGATGAGAGCAATCTATTTTGGAGTGCCCCAGCAGCTATTGCATTCCTTTCAAGTCTCAGTTACTTGGAGAGAGGGAGAATTTGCCTCAATTTTGTATAAACATTAAGTTGTTTTGTTGGTCCTCAGTCTGAAAACTAAACACTAGTCCGTGAATTTAAACAAGTTTGTAATCTGTCTCATTCCATTTGATTATCTGATGTTGCAGCAAACACGCGGGCCGATTGCCCATCAATTGATAGAAGCATTTCTTCAAATCCTGAACGACTGTAATTGTGACATATATAATGGTGGTAGTTAACCGTCTAGGTAGTGGTTATCACATCCCATCAGAATGGTCGATTCAGAAGTTTTGGATTTAGAAACAAGATGTACATTTAGTTCCAACATCAAAGCTCTCACCAATTCATCTGTTGAAGGTATTGAGAGAACAATGCTGAACATTGAATGCTGCTTTGGAACCTGAAATGAAAATTAGCCTGGCTAAAATGATTCGGAATCAAACCTTTTAGAAAGTTATATTGGGTAAAAGATGGCAGATGTAGCTGAACATCCACTCAGTACTATCACATTTTTATTGTACATTTTGTTATACTCACTGCAGATAACAATATATACAAATTATACAGCCTTTCAAAACAAAATCTGATTGAGGCCATTCCGAGGGCTACAATAAGCCTGAAAAGGCTTGTATGGACACCTAGGATCTCCTTTGAATTTGATCCAATCGTTATGATTCAATCAGCTGTAAATCATCCCAAAAGTGAAAACTATTTCCGAAAGTACAGCTGAAAAGAAAAGTAATCTATTTGAAAACTGATGTAAAAGTAATGTGTTTTTAAATCTAAACAGTGTGTCTTGGATGGGACAAAGATCCTAGGTGGCAGAGTGAAAAGAAGCAAGCTATATGACCTGTGAACCTGTGAACCCCATGCTAAACTAGGGAGGGGATAGGATGGCCTAAAAATGTTAGGATTATTTCTGCACCCATATAATTTCTATTCTTTGAGGCAGATCTTGCGCTGTTATTGTGACTTACACTTTGTGGTGCAAAACTGGTTCATTGTACTGCAACAATGAAACCAATCACGATCTGAACAAAATGTATGAACATACAACAACAACAACAACAAATTACACTTATAAAGTGCCTTTCACGTCGGGAGTACGTCCCAAGGAAATGATACATAGGCCAAGTGAAACAAACACATGGACCATCGAAATGTGCCAAGAAGATAGAAACCAGGTAATTCTAAACTGCCAACAGCAGGTAAGCTTGCACACGTTTTAGTGGAGGTTGCCACTGAAGCAAGGACCAGGATTCAGGTAAGACATAGAATGGGGGAAATATCTGTATGCAATACAATAATAAATTACATTTGTAAAGCGCCTTTGGCAAGGGAGAGAGTGAGTTGAAGCTTGTGGAGGGTAGAGTTGGGAAGGCCAATGAACCTTTAGGCTTTTGCATAGTCAGGTCCTGGTTATAATGAAGGCATGTTTGAGGGTTTTGGTGGCCTGAGGAGTGAGGCAGTTTTGTGGAGGTGGATGAAGACAGAGCGGATCATGGCATGGACATGGGGAGACAGCACAGTTGAGGGTAGAACAAGATGCCTAGGTTCCTGACTGGCTTGGTGAGGTGGAATTTGCACTTGTGGATGCACACCAGTGCCTTAGGTGTAGAGGCGCCGGCATGAGCCAATCAGCAGGGCCTTGGTCTTGCTGATGTGAAATTATAGAAAGTTAGCTCTCATCCAGGACTTGATGTCTGACATGAAGTCTGTCAAGACATCATTGGTCCTGGAGTTAAGGCAGAGACATCAAGTTGGGTGTCATCCGTGTACATGCGAAAGTTAACCCCATGTCTGCAAATTATGTCAGCAAGAAGCAGCATAAACAGGTTGAAGAGGAGAGGACTGAGGACAGAGCCCTGAGGAACACTGCACGAGACAGTGGGGCACTAGAGGAGAAGCCAATTTGTGGAGACAAAGTGGAGCCGGTGTGAGATATATGATCTGAACCGTTCGAGGATAGAACCTTAAAGGTTAAGGAGAGAGGCGGAGGAGGTGGATAGAGTGGTACACACCGTCAAAGCTGGCAGAGAGGTCGAGGAGAACGAGGAGACAGAGGGAGTCCTTGTCACAGATGGAGAGGATATCAATTGTTACCTTGACCAGGGTTATTTCCATGCTGCGGGTAGGGTTCGTAAAGGGATTAGCAGAAGAGGAAGAAGTGAAGCCGGGAGCAACAACTTTTTCAAGGACCTTGGATAGAAAAGGGAGGTTGGCAATGAGCCGGTAGTTAGGTAGTAGCTACATCAAAATACTTTGATGAAATTCAAAACAACAGAACAAAAATGTTAGTATTAACCATTGGGTAAAGCAGAGGTTCTGAATGGTATCTGTATTTTATGGATACACTATACTGTATATGAAAGTTCTTCACAGAGCCTAACTACAACCCAGGCCAAGTACATGGTGAAACAGGAGCAGTCCTCTGGCATCCATTAGAGCTACCCATAACCCAACACTACGGTAAATACTAGACATGTTTGAACATTTTAAAATGTGAGCAAAGGGCAAAAACTGTTCAAATGCAGGTATTAACTATTTCTTCTTTCTGTTACAAAAGCAGCTCAGGATGAAATGCAAGAGAACTCCTCTTCATAGAAACAGGTTTAATTATCCTACTGATTTAGACACTCCAGGCCCATGGAGTCAAGACTCACCTTTGGATGAACTGAAGCTAAATGAAGACACCTTCTTCTCCAGTTTAATGAAACCCAGTCTACACGCCTATCCATACACCCCTGGAAGATACTCCTTTGAAAAGGATTTCAGAGGTCCACAAAATCTGTAACATTCAACCATATAGCATGTTTCTCTAATATCATCCTCTTGACATGAAGACGTCCCAGTTACCAAGGCCATTTTTGTTTATTTAACAGCCCACCCCTTTCCTGCGAATAACATAGTAGGGTGACTTAAATGAAGCCTCTCGAAAAATTCACAGGTATCTAAGGAAATTACAAAAAATCTACCAAAGATTGAAAAAGGCTCAATTAGCTGGGCAAGGTGCAATCCATCCAATGTGTTATTTCTTAAGTATACTGTTTGATGCTTCACTATTCACATTCAATACCTAATAGTTTCCCCCGCTCCAAAAAAAGTGTGCAAGATTATGTTGCCATAAATAAATGAAGCTTTGTGAAAAAAATTATTGGTCTAACCGTTTTTCTTGTTGGTTGTCAATTTTTAACGGAATCAAGATAATGTTGAGTAAAAACAATGAGCTCAGACAAACAGTGAGATCAGACAATGGAAGTGAGCATTCCTTATCCTGGATTATTTCTGAATATTTTAACTTTAAAAATAGCATTATATACTTTTAAAAACTTTGTGTTTGATATATAGTGCATTATTATATTGTCAAAACCACTGACAGGCTACACAGTATTTACTGTGAAAGTATATTAACTGTATGTGTAGTGGAATGTGGCAGCCAATTTGTGCACAGCAATGTAACATAAACATCTGTGAAGTAAATAACCAGGAAAAACTCCCTTCTCTTTTTGAATAGGGATCCTTAAAGTCCACCTGAATAGGCAGACAGGTTTCACATCTCATCCACAGGACTGCATTTCTGACAATGCAACATTCTCCCAGCACTGTATTTGAGTGTCCATTCCGCCTGCGAGATAAACTGGTTTGAAGATATTCATAATTTACAAAATTCTGCAGAATCCTCAGTTGTATTCAATGTTGATATCTCAATAGCTTGTGATCATCTTTTATATTGATCTTTTTGTAGAGTGCATCGAGTTTTTTTCTTTGATTATTAGCCTGTCTCCGCATTGAGTAACAAGACTGCAACTCTACAACTGAAATAAATAATGTACTACTGTACTGTACTGAAGACCAGACAACATGGTATGTGGATAGTGCTCATTGAAAAAAATCAACCACAATTATATCTAGCAGATACTTCTGCCACCTTTTAGATTGATGGTTTATTCGGCCTCAGTTTATTTGATGGTTTGCTTCCTGTGAGCCACCTCTCCAACAGATTTGACAGAGAGCTCAAAAAGCAGAACAGTTGAGTTTCTGGGATTGCACAGGATGAAAAGCACTTCAAGGCTTTTTTTTTGCAAACCTTTGATCATTGCCTCCAACTCTTAGCTCTTGATTCCAAATCTCCTAATGAGCAAATTAATGTGACATAGGGGAAGGGTGCGTGTGGGAGGTTCTCTGGAGAAAGCTCAGCTCAAGTCCCAAATAAAGTCCCAAAGCACCAGTAACATCTTCTGCAAGGATATAAGCGCTAGAAGATTAGTGGGTGGTTGATTAATCTTTTGCAGTGCCTGTAGTTCTCATTAAAAATCGTACATTTTCTACCCAGGAGAACGAGTATGCCATGATTCTTGCAATTTCCTGGTCTGAAATATTCAGAATGCTTCTGCGTGGGATAACATTAGTGCCCGTGCAAATACTTATTATCAATAGTCACAAACTGAGCACCAGTTTAATACAGTAAAAGCCCGTTTATCCAGCACCCGATCAACCGTAATTTCCATATAACGGCATCGCAAAAAATAGGTCCCCATTCGATTAACCGGAATTTATCCGGAAAAATGCATTGAAATTATTATTTTTTGCATTTTCCGCCGAATATCCGGCACACACTTTATCCGGCATTGGCCAGGTCCCGAAGGTGCTGGATAAACAGGCTTTTACTGTACATTTATACACTGTCACTGTTCGCATGTGGACTAAGTACTGAAAGGTGGAACTTTGGCAACATGGCTACAGCTTGAAGAGTTTCATAAGAATTGACGAAACCCATTACCAACTCCATTTATGCTGTTGTATGTATCCTTGAAAATCTTTTTAAAAAGGTATTTAGGGGTCTAATTTATGGTTGTGCTAACCATATGTAAACCTGTACCAAGGAAGTAATAGATGACCTTAGTTATGTGATTGCCAACTGATGAAACAAACTACAGGCTATTCTGTAAAGGTTCCTTTGGTTGCAAATTACATTACCAATAGCAGTTGTAAATATTTATTTAATGTGTTTGCATTACAGTACAATACTATACAAATTTCATTATTATTACAATTTTCACGTTTGGAGGATGTCCCAAGGCACTCTGCTTGAGACCTGACCCTTGACTGCTCAAGGCCTTGGGGCATCCTTCCGACGTGAAAGGTGCTCTACAAATGTAATTTTGTTGTTGTTGGCACAACCTGCAAATTAGATCACAAGCTGTCTGATACTGAATTATTGAAACTCGTAACTCTTTGTCAGTTTCAGAGAGGTCATATTAAAACAAAGCTTTACTCCTAGGGTTAATTTTTTTCTATTTCAGTATTCTCTGGTTTGTGAAATAAGAGTATTTGAATGATACGATACAGTGGAATTAATAGTAATAATAATCCTTGCATTTGATATAGCGCTTTTCACATCTTATCGACGTCTCAAAGCGCTTTACAGAATATACTGTAAAGTGAATTGACTGTATATTTGTGGGCAAAACGCTGCGGCCAATTGTGCACAGCACAGTGTCCCACAAACAGTTGTGGATTGAAATGACCAATTTTATTATTGTGGTTTTTGGAGTGGGGGATTATTATTAGGTGAATTTTCCCTGGATCAGATGAAATCCCAGGTTGGTCTGCATTGAATAAGATGTACTGTGAACAAACTTGCTCCTATGTACTGTATAGTAAAATTAATTTGAACTCAAATAAAGCACATTGTGCATCTGGGTACCATAACCATTCTCCTGCACCAATTGGAAGACCATCTGTTTGCCTCTGGCCTATTTGCTTTATATTCACTATAAGCAGTGTTTTATCAACCATTTATACTCTCATATTCTTTACTCCAAGTGTCAGCTGCATTATCATACGGAAGGACATTTGGGATGCATTAAAGTTATCTATTAATTCTCACACTATTACCAATATGAGCAAATTTTAAGCATTGCAATTCCCTATCCTCAATTTCCTGCAATGGAGCGATGCCAAATCCATAAAAAGACATTTTGGAGGGAAAAAATTAAAAAAGCTCCAACAAAACAAGACAAATTCATTCTACCTGGAAGCTCAACATATTCCCACATCTTTTTGCACAATGATAATTTGGTTACTCAATCCACGGCTGTTTGTGGGACACTGCTCTGCGCAATTGGCCCCTCTCTTTCCCACATTCAACCCTGCTCACCCTATCTCTCCAAACCACGTTGAGTTTTAACTGTTTGAAACATGCTGTATCTGCCCCTATTTGCTGAAACTTCATCCTGGAGGTACCTTCAATTTCTCCTTCCTTAGCTCTTTCAAGGTCTATATCAAGACCTTTCTCTTTGACTGAGACTTCAGTCATCTTTCCCTTCCCCATCCCTTCGCCTCCCAACATTAGCTTGGGTGCCAAGCCAGCATTGTCTTGGGACCTCCTCTCGATGTGAAAGGCACTATATAAAAATGAGTTTGTATTTGTATTGTGTATATGTACAAGTTGAAATATCTGCTGTTTGGAGCCACCTGCTTTTTGGATCAGCCTTCTACAGTAATGGTTAATAATAATAATAATCCTTGCCTTTGGTATAGCACTCTTCACGTCTTCTATATGTTTCAAAGCTCTTCACAGAATATACTGTAAAGTGAATTAACTATATATTGTGCGCGAAATGTGACAGCCAATTGTGCACAGCAGTGTCCCACAGATAATCGTGGATTAAGATGACCAATTTATTATTTGGGGGGGGGATTATTATCAGGCGTGTGAAGTAAGGAAACGTGCCCAAGGTATTGCCCTGCCTGGAATCGAACCCAGGTCTCTCCCTAACCACTGAGCTACAGGACTCCAATACAGTGGAGTTATTAACACTGTATGTTTATAAGCATTCAACAAAGAAAGGCTGATTCTTTGTTATCTTGTTCTATTTTTGTTTTAATAATACTGGTACATTCACTTTGCTTGGCTGCCTTTTTGTGAATTCTGTGTATTATGTGCAGGTTCACAGTACTCCGCTGGACCTATGGTTTTCTAACAATAGCCCCAATTTCTGTGCAATTATTTTGCATCACACATGGCCTTGGGATTTCCGACCTGTATATCATGAACAAGGCCATCTCGGACCACTTCCTCATCTCCCTCTCCTCCCACATCCCTCCCCTCTTCCAAGACCTCCGCCATTTTTTTTCACCCCTGGAAAAACTTCCCTTTGAGTCCCTCCCAGATGCCCACTCATCCTCCGACCTCCTATGGCTCTCCACCTGCAATGATTTTGATGCAGCCATCAACCTTTACTTACCCGGCTCCCCTCAGATCCAAGGATGTTTCCAAATCCAATCATCCCCCCCTGGTACAACAGTCCTATATGCTCACTTAAAACTCAAACCCTTGAGCGCATATGGCACAATTCACCACCAGCTGTCGTTCGAGCAACTCTGCATCTACCACCTCTCCCTTTTACAGGCCCAAACTGACTTTTACTTCAAAGTCATCCTGGATGTCAAAACAACCCACAGACACTTTTTTCCACTGGCCATCACCTCTTACATGTACCCCCTCTAGCTCCCTCTATGCTCAACAACAACAACAATTTAAACTTATAAAGCGCCTTTCACGTCGGGAGGACATCACAAGGCGCTGCACAGGAGGCGTCAGGAGGACGTGGGACATCCTCCCGACGTGAAAGGCGCTTTATAAGTTTAAGTTGTTGTTGTTGTGTGACCTGAGCTGGGAGGGGAGTGTTCGGGAAGGGGTGAAACACGTAGGGGAGGTCGAAAAATTTGGGGGGGAACAAAAGGCACGGTCGAAGAGGAAAGTCTTCAAACCGGCCTTGAAAGAGGAAAGGGAAGAAACAAGGTGGAGGGATTGAGGGATGGAATTCCACAGTGTGGGAGCGGAGAAACTGAAGGCCCGGCCTCCGATGGTGGGGTGGTTCTGGTGGGGGGCTTGGAGCAGGCCAAGTCCTGCTGAACGGAGGGTCCGGGTGGGCATATAGGGGGAGAGTAAATCGGTTAAATAGGGCGGGGCAAGGCCGTTTAAGGCCTTGAAGATGAGGACGAGGATCTTGAACTCGATCCACTGGAGGATGGGGAGCCAGTGGAGATGGGCGAGGGTGGGGGTTATGTGGTCGTGGAGGCGGGTGCGGGATAGTACACGGGCTGCAGAGTTTTGGATGACCTGCAGCCTGTGAATGGAGGAGCTGGGGAGGCTGACGAGGAGAGAGTTTCCGTAGTCCAGCCGTGAGGTGATGTACGCATGCACTAGTGTTTTGGCAGCGTGGGGGGTGAGATAGTTGTGGAGCCTGGCAATGTTGCGTAGGTGGAAATAAGCGGTGCCGGTCAAGGCACGGATGTGGGGGAGGAAGGAAAGTTTATGGTCGAACGTGATGCGAGGTTCCTGACTGGCTGTGTGAGGTGGAGAGTACAGCCTTGGATGTTGAGGCTGGCAGCGCCCGATGTGCGGAGGCGCTGGCTTGAACCAATCAGGACGGCCTCGGTCTTGCTCACGTTCAATTGGAGGAAGTTGTCTTTTGTCCAGGACTCAATGTCGGACAGACATGTTGTCAGAACATCGATGGTCTGGGGGCTGAGGGATGAGGCGGAAAGGTACAGTTGGGTGTCGTCCGCATACATGTGGAAATTTACCCCATGTTTGCGGATGACATCGCCCAGAGGGAGCGTGTAAATGGTGAAAAGGAGGGGGCTTACATAGAACTGCAAGTGCAAAGAGGTCATAGACTTCTTCAACTCAGATTGAAAACATCCACTTAGCTGCATTGTCCTCCCCACCCTTGTCCCAAACCATCCACACCGCCTTCTCCCTCCAACACAGGTCCTGCCACTCCCCACTTCTTACACTCCTTTGATTTCTCCCTCCTCCCTCTCAACCCAAATCATCTGGATGAAGTTCACCACCTGCTTCCTCGACCACCTCCTCATTCAGCTGCTGGTCACTCAACTCTCCCTCCTCTCCCAACACGGTTAACAAGTCTCTCTCCTTAGATAGCTGATTTGCTATTTGGGTTCACAGTGGGTGGCCCCCTCATCCTTTAATAGTATTGATTGTTATGGTAAGCTATATACAACATCTTGATCATAGTGTTCCTAAACTAAGAAGTGATTAAGCTATTCAGTGAGATTCACAGTTCCAGTATTTATTGAGATTAAATTGAATTAAAATTACAGTGCATTCCATTTCATTACACAGTGACCTAATAAATAAAGATTGAAACCCAAGCAGAGAAGTACAAATCATCATTTTTAGCAACGACCACATGAGTAATTCCTGTTTGGAGGTTAAATATAAATAACTACACAACCAGAAAAGGTCTCATTATTGCTCAATCTTTACAATATAGCAGTGGTTCCCAACCTTTTTTTGCTGCGACCCTAAATTGGCCACCGACAGGTGCTCCCGACTGCGCGACTGAAGCGAAGCTCAGCCAAGACGATATTTCCGTCTCCTTTGTGGACTCAGCGCAACTCGCTGGTGCGGTCTTTCATACAAATTGGTGGGTGGTGTCGCCTTGGTCACTTTTCAGCATTAAAAAGGCATTTCCAGCATTAAAAAAACATTCTGATGACCCTTCGCAACCCTACTGAGGACCCCCGCGACCCGGATTTGGGTCGGGAGCCGAGGTTGGGAACCACTGCAATATAGGCTAATGCAGTGGCTTCCAAACTTTGAATAGCAGCGGCCCCTAACGCAGCAATATTTAACTCAGCAACATTTTCATTGCTCCACCCACGCCCGCCTCCTTCACACTCGGCTTCGCCTCGGTTCCACTCGGGTCCTCAGCTCCACATGCTCGAGTCCTCGGCTCCTCACGCTCGGATCCACCTCGGCTCCACACACACTTGATGGCTCGAGACTCTGAAGCTCTGCCCAGCCAATGGTCGTGCCGCGCGGTTTGGAAACTACTGGGCTAATGCAAGTGTCTGTCCCATGACTTTAAACGCAGGCTTGGTAAAATTCCATTACCAATGCTCGGAATTTATATGTCGCAGATCGTAAAAAGCCACAGGAATTGTGGACAATTTTATACAACGTTTGATAATAAGTTTCCAACAAGTATTCCGTAATGTGTAAATGATGTCTGGGTTTGGTACAGAGGAGTATGGTTTTAGCGGGAAGATTACTTTGCAGCACTGTAAACACAGAGCTTAATATAATACATGGATTGGTTTCTAGTGGGTAAGCAGGGACAGCTAGCTACTGGTTGCTCACTTAGTTATCACAGCTCTATGATACTGCTGTAATCTTATGTATATAAATGTAAAACATTTTCAGAGAAAAGACCTCCCATCCACTCAGGGAATTAATATGAAGTATTTCTCCTTGTTGTGTGACAGCTGGCTGAAGTCGAAGGGTGTAAAGCAGAACTCCAGGACCAGGTCATGTGGTTGGAGGAAGAGCTGGATTCTGCAAAACTGAAGCTAATGTCTAAAGAATCATACGAGGAGACCCTGAATGCCAAAGACCGGGTACATCAGCCAGCTTTGAACATACAGGTTTCCCTCCCCAACCGCAGGGGATACTATCGTTCCTGTAAACCTTCGCGGTTGGAAAAATCGCGGTTGGGAAATGCAAGGCCCCTTATGGGAAACACGGGGATACGGGGAGTACATGTGTTTTTTCGCGGTTGGGAAATGCAGGGCCGTATGGGAAACACGGGGGATACGGAGGGTAAGTTCGCGTTTAGTAAAACTAAACACATACAGTTATAACATACATGGGGATAGGGGAAGTAAGTTTGGGCGCATCTGCAGCAATCCGCGAGGCTGTCTGACTGACTGACTGTACAGAGAGAGAGAGAGAGAGAGACACGGAGGGTGGGGGAGCGGGGTGTAACACGGAGGCTTGGGGGTGCTGTCTGACTGACTGGTACAGACAGACACAGAGAGGGGGAGGGTGGGGGGTGGGAGGAAGAGAAGGTGAAATAGAGAGAAGGGGAGGTGTGCGGAGAAGAGAAGGTGAGACAGAGAGAGAAGGTGAGAGAGAGAAGGGGGGTGGAGGAGGTGGGTGGGGGGAAGAGTAGGTGATATGGGGAGATGAGAGAGAGAGGGGCGATGGGGGAGGGGGGTGGAGGGAAGAGAAGGTGAAATAGAGAGAAGGTGAGTCAGAGAGAGATACAGTTACACACAGAGAGCGAGATCTGCAGATGCTGGCAGTCAATGCTCCCAAACTTACTCGCTAGGCTGCGGAGAAGCGACAATAAATTTGTGTTACTGTATTTATCTTAATCCTAAGAGAGAAGCATTGTCTCTGGTTGATTGCAACATAGCAACTGGATCCTAGTGCTATCCGCTATGCTAAATTTGAAAATTTTAAACCTTTTAAAATCTTTTGAAAGATTTAAATCGCGGATGCGCAAAACGCAGTTTGCGAGGGTTGTCGCATTTAGCAAACCATGGATGCATGAATTTTGTGGTTGGCAAGGCCACGGTTGGGGCGGGATACCTGTACTTTTTATTGCGAAGACAAGCCGTGTCATTAGAAATCTAAACTGCATTGACAGCCGCCACAAGTGAACTGCCCTGTGGGACAGAAAGTGCCTCAGATCGAAGGTGCTTAGATTGAAAAGATTTGATATCAATTTGATTCCGACCTGTGAAATGTTTATTGTGCTATTGTCTGCAAACTTAAAATATAAATGTACTGTGTACATTTTTTTGAAAAACAGCTTTCCCCTCCCATCACCTACATACATCCCTCAAGCCTCAATGAATACTGCTGGTTAACTGCTCACCAGCGGGTAGATTGAGTACTGGAACTATATACAAACGATGTATGTCGTTTTTTTAATACGCCGTTGATGAATTAATAAATAATTAGAAAAAAATTAGAAAATTGGATTAATTGAAGGGATATTATGAGGTGATTACATTTTATATTAGTTGTTCAATAAATATATAAATAAGATAATAAATACAATCAATAGAACACTTACTGAAGATGGTTGATGTGGTCAGTGGGTGACGGTGGAGTGGCGGGAGGGGGCGGAGTCATTCAGATGAAGGAGCGGGATTCCCTCCCTCCCTCCCTCCCTCCCTCCCTCCCTCCCTCCCTCCCTCCCTCCCTCCCTCCCTCCCTCCCTCCCTCCCTCCCTCCCTCCCTCCCTCCCTCCCTCCCTCCCTCCCTCCCTCCTTCCCTCCCTCCCTCCCTCCCTCCCTCCCTCCCTCCCTCCCTCATGCCGCGTCCCCAAACAGCTGATTGCTGGCATGTGTTTGTGCCTTTGTACATTTCGACTACTTTAGAAAAAATTGGACAACAGGTCGAAGAGATTAGGTGGGGGCAAGGCCGTGAATGGCCTTGAAAGTGAGGACGAGGATCTTGAATTCGAGCCTCTGAGAGATGGGGAGCCAATGGAGTCGGGCAAGGGTTGGAGTCATGTAGTCGCGGAGCTTGGTGTGGGTGAGGACACGAGCTGCAGAGTTCTGGATGACCTGCAGCTTGTGAAGGGAAGAGCAGGGACATTTTGCATTTCACCACAGAATAGAATACTTAATAATAGGCTTGTTTCTATGTGGCCTTGTTTGCCTGGGACATCTGAGGGAACACTGACAGGGGGCAAGGTAATTCCCCAAAGAAAGTGGCAGGACATTTTGAGGATTGCACAGTCCATTCCAGAGCACATTTGTAGAGTAGCAATGACCACAATCTGACACTTTATGAGATGTCCCATCAAATTGAAATGGTTTCTTGAGTCGTTCAAATAACTTATATTTTCAAAGAAGTACAGCACTTCTTTGAAAATCAGCATGTGAAGGAAAGAGTGAGGGTAAAGTTCCAGTTTAGCTTTTCACCAATACTGATGCCTCAAACATTTATTTTCAGTCAGATGCTGATTGATCTGCAGTAGGATTGTTCCAATCTCATTTACCGTGGGGAATGCACTGCCACCCAGTGGTCATTTTCAGCAACATTAATTAACACAATGCAAGGTTTAACAATCACAAACTTTACTCTAATTAGGTCTTTAATCTCTTACCTAAACCTTAAAAGAAAAGAGGCGATTCATGGTATAATTGTTGGCTGAGATTTTGTGCTTGTTTAGGGGATATGAACGCCACCTGGCAAATATGGTAGCAAGAAAAAATAGCAAAATTACACTTGTATAGTGCCTTTCACATTTGGAGGATGTCTCAAGGTGCTGGAATAGGTATTGACTGAAACTGACAGTGACGAAATGTAAAACATAAAATTTGTGCTAAGAGTTAGCACTAGTTTTAGCTGTGGCCTTCACGTTTGTCCATATTAACTAGCATGTAGATGGTCTGTGTCCAGGCTTAGATCTCTGAGCCTTTGAGCTCATCTTCACTGAGAAATTAAATTAACTGTAAAGTGAATTGACTGTGGGTGAAACATGACTGCCAATTGTGCACAGCAGTGTCCCACAAACAGTCATGGAATTAAGTGACCAATTTATTATTATTATATTTTTGAAGGAATTATTACCCCCGGAAAGGTGATCTGCCAATTGACTAACAACCAGGTTCCCACTTATTGCTAGGCAAACAGAGGCGTGTGTGTGGAGTAAGGAAACTTACCCAACATTTCCATGCTGGGAATTGAACCCAGGTCTCTCGCTTGCGAGGCGAGTGTTCTAACCACTGAGCTACAGAACTCCAGTAAGGTAAACAATGAGCAGTATTTGAATTTTTCAATCAGGAAAGGAATGTATTAAATGTTAAATGGTTTCATTTCCTGTATAGACTTCAACCAGTTGGGACCAGAGATGAAGCTTCATGCGGTGACTTTATATTGCTTCATTTTCCATTGATTTAACACGTGTTAATTCCAGTCTTAAGGTTATACCTGATAAGAAAAAGAACATCATTTACTACTAAAGAAAATAGTCAACAGTCGACAAATTAATAATTGACTAAACATTTTCAATTCTACATACAATGAGACAAATTAGAAATGCAAAATTCAGTGTTGTCAACATTGTCAATGAATTAAGCATCATCATCAACACCTTCGTTATATGGAGCTCAAGTGAGTCAATTATAATACGACTGAAGGGAACATTCCATGCTGTAAAATGCATTGCACTCCAAAGTTACATTTATATGGAGCTTTTCACATCGGGACAATATCCCAAGCTGCTTAACAATCCTGGCTTGGCATCCGAGTTGGCAGTGAGAGCCGAGGTGGGTAGGGAGCGGAAAGATGATCAAAAGACAATGTTGATCAGTAAATTTACCAATCTTGAGCATTTCTAATGGGATTTATGCCCCAATTAAGTTTTTTCTAAATCTAGATTTGTCTCCAATGAAACAATACAGTATGAGTTACATTTCCATTTCTATATATCGGCCTTTAACGTGGAAATTTTTCACCTAGCACATCCTTTAGTGACCAAATCGTAATGAAACGTTTCAATGAATATAATATAAGAAGGTCATCATATCCAGAACTTTTGGATTCGTTTTTTAAATGACTGCTATTGTTACAGAGCTTTCTGGAAATAACTGCATAAGAAGCAATTTGATATTTAGCAGGTGTTCAAGAAAAAGTTATTGTAACCATTAAATTTACACAGTGTGAAATGCATAATAATGATAAAATATACACAATGCCAGATTGACCACGACTTGTCTAGAATGTATGTCTCGGGACTTATGAACTTGTTTTCTTCATTGCAGTATATCCTGAGATTAGAAGGAGAAAATAAAGCCATCCAGGAACAAATTATGCAGTTAGTAAGTACAGTAGACATTTTGATGCAAATCTATTTAACTTCTCTATTCATATCAGTAAACTCCTTCATGATCTTGCTCCACTCTATCTCTCCAATCTCCTCCAGCCTTATTCTGCCTCACTCTCCTGACTCTGGCCAAACCGTTTCTCTAGTACTCTCCCCAAGGCTAATTTCCTGTAATCAAACTTTTGGAGCGATAGTGCGATTCATCCATTCTGCGATTAGATTCAGTATGCATATAATAATAATAATCCTTGTATTTGATATATTTTATCACATCTTCAAGACGTCTCAAACCACTTCACAGAATATACTGAAGATGAATTGACTGTTATATTTTATAGACGAAACGCAGCAACCAATTGCACACAGCAGCATCCCAGAAACAGCAGTGGATTGTAGGGTCCGGCGATATATCGATATAACGCTGAAACCCAATATAATTTTCATATCGATACGCCGATATAGGCATTTCAAAAATATCGGTATATCGAAAAGTCAGAATGCGCGCACACTGAACTACAAGACCCAGAATGTTCATCTCTATACACAATGCACAGACCGAGGTGCAAAGCCGCCATATTGTATTCATAGTCCTCGAATACAGGGGGAAAGAGACGGCTGGGGGGGTGGGGAGGAGGAGAGAGATGGCTGCGGGGCGGGGGGGGAGGGGGGGGAGAGAGACGGCTGGGGGGGGGAGGGGGAGAGAGACGGCTGGCGGGGGAGAGGGAGAGAGACGACTGGGGGTGGGGAGGGGGAGAGAGACAGCTGGGGGCGGAGGGGGAGAGAGACGGCTGGGGGGGGAGGGGGAGAGAGACGACAGGGTTGGGGGGTGGAAGAGAGGGATGGCGGCGGGAGGAGAGAGGGACGGCGGCGGGAGGAGAGAGGGACGGCGGCGGGGTGGTGATGGGGGGAAAGACGGGGTGGATGTGATAATATACAGATAGATAAAGATGGGGGGGATGTGAGAGAGGAGAGAGACACAGAGACACAGAGAGAGAAAGATATTTACCTCCTGAGGAGATAGGCCCCGAATGCGCGCGCACCCGGAACATGCGAGCACTCCGAATGTGCAATACGAAAAACCCACAAATATCGATATTTCGGTATATCTCGATATGAGCCCATCGATATATCTAAATCGGAAAATTTCCATATCGACGGACCCTAGTGGATTGAGTGACCACATTTTTTTGTTTATTTGTCAATGTTGTGTGATCTTTGTTTTAATTTTGATCAAGAAACAGAAGCAGAAAAGAAAGGTGAGGAATCTGCAGATTCAATTGGCTCAGGCCAAGCAAGATGCTGCCCTAACGCTGATGCAAGCAAAGGAGAGAATTCACAAGCTGCAGGAGCTCACTAGGGGTCAGTATAGGCAGTATAATAATGTGACGATAGCCTATGTATGTACATCTGCTCCTGTTTAATGAGGCATGTTAGAGCTCTGCCACAGGCTCCTGCTGCTAGTGTCTAAACCTGTCATTGAAAGTCAACTATCCTTGCTAGCCATTTGGGGAAACAAACATGATGATTGCATGTCTTTTCCTGGTTCCCTTGTGGTGCTGTCAACATCTTTTATGTAAGGAAGGTCAGGCATAATTTTCAGCAGGCAATGCAAATGTAAATCATCCTTCATTTGATATAGCGCCTTATCACATCCTCAAGACGTCTCAAAGCGCTTCACAGAATATACTGTAAAGTGAATTGACTATATATTTTGTGGCCGAAACACGGCGGCCAACTGTGCACAGCAGTGTCCCATCAATAGTCCCATTGTCTTTCCGTTGGACATGAAGGAGACCAAATAGCAGTGGCTTAGGGGTGATTGACAGCTCGAAGTTACTTGTGAATAGATACGCTCCAGCTATTCACAAGTGGTTCAGCAGTCGATCAATTGTGATTTGGCTTCTTGCAGTCCCTCCCTTGTTTCTTCCCCATTCCCCCTGATTGACACCCTAAAGCTACTTGCGAATGCCTGGAGACTGTTGCGAATCAATTGTAATTTGACTCCTCATCTCTCCATCTTGGAGCTGCTCGTGGCTCAACGGAGCCGCTCTGGACACAGAAAGTGGGAGTGAGTAGCAATAATAATAATCTTTGCATTTGGATATAGCTCTTTTCACATCTTCTCGACGTCTCAAAGCACTTCACAGAATATACTGTAAAGTGAATTGACTGTATATTTTTGTGGGCGAGCAATAATAATCCTTGCATTTGATATAGCACTTTTCACATCTTCTAAATGTTTCAAAGAGCTTCGCTGTAAAGAGAATTGACGGTATATTTGTGGGCGAAACGCGGGGCAGCCAATTGTGAACAGCGGTGTCCCACAAACAGTCATGGATTGAAATAACCAATTTCATTATTGTGGTTTTTTTGGAGGGATTATTATTAGGCATGTGTGTGGAGTAAGGAAACTTGCCCGAGGTTTCGCCCTGACCTGGCTGGATTCGGAACACAGGTCTTATCACTGAGCTACCAGAATGGCATTTGTAAAGATTATCTGGATTTTTGTAGAATACACAATGTTTGCTATGGGGCATTTTGTCCGATTTCCCGGCATCCGGGGGTTAACCTGCATTCGTCTACGGTAACTTCCACTGTTTTCTGTAGGCACATATTCCACAAACAAAAATGAAATGATGATTTTACCTGGGGGACTGTTGTTGTCTTTTACAGCCAGAAGCCACTGTGTTGAGCAGGGATTATTGTTCGACCTGCTTTTATAGATCATGTGATTGGATAGACAAAAAACATACCTTCTTCATGCCATCAATAAGTCCTCTCCATTGATTTTCTCCTCAGCCTCCAGTGGGTTGGGCACTTCTTTTTTGGCTTGAGCAATGGTAAATGAGCAACTGTTGCTCTCCGATACGAAGTCGAAGAGACTATTATTTATATACAAATTGTGACAGTACACATTGGCAAATAATTGACCACGCAGAAAACAACAGTTGAGCCTGATTATGTCCCCGCCTGATTTCCACACATGTAACTCTTTCTTGCATAGACAGCTGAATAGTGATCTCCCAACGTGAAAGGTTCTTTACAAATGTAATTTGTTGTTGTTGCTCCTGCTGTTAAGCGCACCAGGACTCTGTCCCTCGTGAAGGATGCTATATCAATGCAAGTTGTTGTTGTTGTTGTTGATGATCAGGACCAAGATCCCCAGTTGATTTCCATGGTGACGTCGAAATCAAGAAAGGTGGAAGGGATCATTGTGGGTTTCAAGAGGGAAGTAGACAGATATATGAAGCACAGAGGCTTGAAGGTATATGGGGTTATGGTATACCAGGGCGGTGGGATTGCTCTGAGAGCTGCTGCACACTGGATGGGCCAAATTATTTCCTTGGTGCTGCAAATTTTTGCGATTCTACTCGCACATTCATTATAGCCTATCAGGAGCGACGTTTTAAGTTGCAGTTTGCTGCAATACAAAATTGTTTTGTTATTGTGTGACTTCATTTGCCACAATGCAATACAGTGGAGTTTGTCATTCATTTTGGACTTGCGAAATACCAACATAATGCGGTGTCTGGGAACAGACAAAGCTGACTCAGTGTTTCAAGACAGTATGAGTCAAAGAATGTTGATGTAACCACCAACACACCCCTTAATTAAGAAAATCATGTCTTTAAAACATTTCAAAATGCTTCACAGCATTTACTGTAGAGTGCAGTGTCTGTGTTTATTGTAATGTTGGTGAATGCAACCATCAATTTGCAAACAACAGTGTCCCACACAGCGCCATGAAGTGAAATATCAATTTTAACTGGGGAATTGCTTGATAGGACACCAAAACAACAACATTACATTTGTAGTGTACCTTTCACATCAGGAGGACGTCCTGAGGGGCTGAACAGTCATGGGTCAGGACCTGAGCATGGGAGGGATGCAGGTTTAGGATGAAGGAGGGCAGAGAGAGATAGTGGAGCGACTGAAGACACTGACCATGTTAGGAGGGTCTTCAGTCGGGCCTTGAAGGAGGCAAGGGAAAGAGCAAGGTGAAAGGGTTGTGGGATGGAGTTGCAAAGGATGGGGGCAGAGAGGCTGAAAGCCTGGCCGCCAATGGTAGGGCGGGTCAGGCGGGAAACATGGAGTAGGCCGGAGTCTGCTGAATGAAGGGAGCGGACAGGTTGATGGGGTCAGTAGGTCAGAGAGGTAGGATGGGACACCGTGATGGACTTCTAAACTAGGACAAGGATTTTGAATTCTATCCTCTAAGACAGTGGTTCTCAACCTTTTTTTGCTGTGACCCTAACAGGAACTCCTGACCTTAGGGGGCGACAGCACGATTAAAGTGAAGCTCAGCCAAGACGATATCTCTGTCTCTTTTGTGGACTCAGCGCAACTCGCTATTATGGTCTTTCAAACAAGTTGGTCGGCGGTGTTGCCTCGAGCACTTTTCAGCATTAAAAACGAAAAACAATTCTGATGACCCTTTGCAGCCCTACTGAGGACACCCTTGATCCTGATTTGGGTCAGGACCCGAGGTTGGGAACCACTGCTCTAAGGAATGGGGAGCCAGTAGAGCCAGTGATGGGTGGGGAAGATGGGGTCATGGAGCCTGGTGCGGGAGGGGGACATGACTGCAGAGCTTTGAATGCTTTGCAGTTTGTAGATGGAAGAGTTGGGGAGGCCGACAAGAAGAGAGTTTCTGTAGTCAAGCCTTGAGATGACAAATACATGAAGGAGTGTTCAACTGCCTGAAGGGTGAAGCAGTGGCAGAGTCAAGCAATGTTGCACAGGTGGTGGAAGGCAGTGCTGGTCATGGCGTGGATATGGGAGGAGAAGGACAGTTGAGGGTCGAAAAAGATGCCCAGATTCTTGACTGGCTTGGTGAGGTAGTGTGCATCCATGGATGCTGATGCTGCCATGTCTGCGGATGATGTCAACAAAGGGGAGCATATAGAGGTGGAAGAGGAGGGGACTGAGGACAGAGCCTTGAGGAACACCGCACAAGATGGTGCGGTGGCTGGAAAGGGAACCGTTAGCAGAGACAAATTGGAGACGGTGTGAGAGATAAGGCCTGAACCAATCAAAGACAGAACCTTGAAGGTTCAGGTGCGAGGAAAGGCACTGGAGGAGGATTGAGTGGTCAACATATCGAAGGCAGCAGAGAGGTTGAGAAGGATGAGGAGGCAGAGAGAGCCCTGGTCACAGATGGACAGGATGTCATTTGTGACCTTGACCAGAGCAGTTTCTGAGCACTGTGGAACTCCATCCCGCAGCCCCTCCGCCTTGCTTCCTCCCTTTCCTCCTTCAAGGCCTGTCTCAAGACCTTCCTCATTGACCACACATTTGGCTGCCCCACTAACTCTTCCCCCCCTTCTCCCTACCCTGACCCTCCCTATCCTTCCCCCCCCCCCCCCCCCCCACCCCCGGGTCCCGATCTGACTGTTCAGTGCTTTGGGACATCCTCCCAACGTGAAAGGCACTATATAAGTGCAATTTTGTTGTTGTTTCTATATTGTGACCATCATGGAAATCTGATTGAAAGGGCTCGTGAAGGGAGCGGTAGGAGAGGATTGAGTGAAATTGGAAAGCAACAACTCTCTTATGGACCTTGGAGCACAATGGGCAGTTGAAGATGGGCCAGTAGCTGGAAAACAGGGATGCATCCAGAGTGGGATCAATGGAGCAGGTGGTGTGTTTCATGGTTGATATGGTGGAGATGAGAGAGGAGGGGAAGTCAGGTTCGAAAATCGCAAAAGTGGAAGGAGGGTTGAGTAAGGGTTCGAGTGTGGGGAATGGGGGTAGATAGGAAAGGAGTGGCAGTTGGGAGGGAGGAGGTAGCTGAACACATTCCCTCGATTTTGGATTTGAGGAAATCTCCTCACAGTCAGAACTTGAGAGAACAGTGTGGAGGGGTGTGGATGGAGGAGCTGGTTGGTGGTGGAGAATAGTAGCCCCGAGTAGCACAGGAACCAACAGAAACTTCCTTCTCTTTTCAAATACATGTTGAGCGTCCAAAATCCAGAGTCCTGGAATCCGGACTCCGGGACAATTGGTGGCAGGGTCGTCCAGAATCCGTAAAATGTTCCAGAATCCGGACACCCTGTCAAGCCGTTTCCGCTGCCAGCTGGGCTCAGTGAAAAGTCAAAAAATGAAATCCAACTACTGTACAGTGACAAAAATTGCAAGAATAAAAACGCCAATAAAAACGCCAATCCTACCTGTTCCAGGTCAGGTCTTCACAATCACCCACGTGAGAACTACAAGGTGACGTCCAAAAACCAGAAATATTGCAACCTGGGCCCAGGCACTTCCGGACTCAGGACGCGCTTCTGGCGTTCCGAAGTCCGGAAATATCCGAACCTGGGCTCGGGCGTTTCTGGACTTCGCACATCAGAAACACGTTCCGAAGTCCAGAAAAACATGAAAACCGGCTCGGCCTCGGTCCCGAGGTTGCCGGATTCAGGATGCTCAACCTGAAGTACCATGTGATCATTAAAGAATCAAATGTGATCTCTATGGCCTTAACCCAACCACGCTCTGCGGCCTCCTAAATCCCCTACCAACCTATCCGCTTCTTCCGCTCAGCAGGCTCCAGCCTGCACCATGTTCCCCGACCCATTTGCCCCACCATCGGCAAGCGAGCCTTCAACCACTCTGCCCCCAACCTTTGGAATTGCATCCCACAATCCTTCTTGCTCCTTCAAGTCCTGCCTCAAGACCCTCTTCTTTAACCTTCGGTCTGAAACACTGACTGTCCAGCTCCTTGGTACATCCTCTCAATGTGAGGGGCAGTATATAAATGCAAGTTGTTGTTGTTGACCAGGCAGGTAGAACATCGGTTTAAAGTCTCATTAAAGAATGGAATCATGTAGCTTAGTGCTTAGAGACCTGTGTTTCAATCAGTGCGAAAGCTTGGGAAAGTTTCCTTACTCCACAAGCCTAACAATCCTAAAAAAATTATTAAAAATTGGTAATTTCAATCCACGACCGTTCGTGTGACACTGCTCTGCGCAATTGCCTGCCGTGTTTCGCCCACAAATATACAGTCAATTCACTTCACAGTATATTCTGAGACGTCTAGAAGACATGAAAAGTGCTATATCAAATGCAAGGATTATTGCTGTATTATTAATGAATGGTACTGCCGACAATGTAGCACATCCACAGTACTGAATTAGAGGGTCAGCGTAGACCATGTCAAAGTCATGACAAGTTGAACTTGAACGCACAAGCAGGAAGGAGTGCAACCAACTGAACCAGACTGACTCCTTCATTCATAAAGCTACTGTTGAAAACCAATGTGACAAATTATGCCCTGGAATAATGTCAGAGTTCACAGCCTGGCAAAATGCCATTTATAACAGTGACTTCCATGAATGAAGGAAGCCAGCATTTGCTTTTAAATCAAACCTAAACAAAAGATCTGCAGACCACAAAACATTGTGTACTGTAATAAAGAATCATGGGGTGCATTTACAAGGTCAGTCAAGCAAAAGAGGAAAGCTGTGGGACTTTCCATAAACTCTACAAACCACTTGATGCTTGTGAACAGTGTTGACCCAGTGCTCTGAGGTCTTGGATGAAGTAGGTTGCTCCCAGGCAGGTGCAGACCATCATGGCCAGCACAGTGGTTGATGATTCCTTCCAGCTGGCTCTCCCTTGCTTTCTAAGTCCCTTTAATAATTTTCTGAATTACAGGGGGAAATCTGTAATTCTGTAACCACTTAACATGTGTAGGTGGAAAATACTTTAATTTAAATTTTAAAATGTTACTGATGCAAATGTAGCCTACTTCTTCACTGATAGTACTTTCATAGCAAATTTGAATACATAGCAAACAGGCTTTCTTTTATTCTGTTATATACTGTACTGTACAAAATAACATTCCACGAAAGTGCAGCATTTGCTACTGGAATTCCTCAAAAAGGCATCCAAGCCTCAAATTATTACTGCTTAACAAAAAGAACAGCATTACAACCAATGTTTCAACCTGAACTACTTTTAGAGTGGAGGTTTTGCAGGTCAACAGGAATTCAAGCAGATTACAGATGAAGCAATCCCAGCTCACATCAGAGACAAATTAGATCCTTTCTCTCTCTGTGACCAGGATCCCTCTGCCTCCTCTTCCGCCTAAACTGCTCCGCTACATTCGACAGTCGACCACGTCATCCTCCACCATTGCCTCTCTTCCCTCATCCCCCTTAATGGGACCATACTCACATGGTTTAAATTCTACTTAACCAACCGCATTGGTTTGTCCTCCTGCCCCCAGCTTGGTCACCGGTGGTGTACCCTATGGCTTCTTCTTTAGCCTCCTCTTCCTCAACAATATGCTCCCTCTTGGTGATGTCATGGATGCGAATTGCACCTAAATCTACTTCTCCTACCCCTCCAGCTACTTCTCCTCCCAGTCCACTGATGTCCTGTCAACTTGTTTGATGGACATCAAGGCCCGGATGAGCACACATTTCTTGTAGCTGAATGTTTGCAAGATGGAAGACATACTCTTTGGCTTATATCAACATCTTTTCTCCTGTGTGTCTGAACTCTTCAACCGCCCCGGGCTCTCCCTTTGACTCTCCAAACCCGTGTGCAATTTAGGCATCAGGTTGGATCCCCACCTTTCTTTTCTACCCTGACAAGGACCATTTTTTTCCACTTCCATCACATTGCCCGCCTCCGTCTGAACCTTGCAACTGACGTAGCTGAACCCTCATCCACATCTTCGTCACTTCCTGCCTGGACTATTGCAATGCCCTCCTTGCTGCTCTCCCCAGCTCCATCATTCACAAAATTCAATTAATTCAAAACCCCTCCACGATAATACTGACCCATGAAACACTGTACCTCCATCACACTAGTCCTTGCCAGGCTCCACTGGCTCCCAATCACTGAATGGATTGATTTCAAGATCCTTTCGCTCTGGACCCTTCCCGCTCAATCCCTCTACTTTGCCTCCTCACTCCCCACCTTCAGATTCCGCCTAAAGACCTTCCTTTTGATCATCCTTACAGTCACCTCTCTTCCCCTGGCTCATTGTCAGACTCACCAATTACAAGTACTCCAGGACGCTACCCCACATTAAGGGTGCTATACAAATGCAAGTTGTTGTTGTAATATACCCCCAAATTAAACCCCTATTGTGAATAAATCAGCATTTTCTGTTGTGGGTTTTCAGTCTGTGTTACTCAAATAATTAATATCTTTAACATGATGTAACTCAGCTCCTGTAACTCAGTGGTTAGAGCACTCGCCTTACAAGTGTGAGATCGATTCCAGGCAGATCGGGGCGAAACCTTGGGCTAGCTTCCTTATTCCACATGGCTAATAATAATCCGTCCAAAAAAAACCATAACAATAAAAATTGGTCATTTCAATCTGTAGGACACTGTTGTGCACAATTGGCTGCCACATTTCGCCCACAAATATACAGTCAATTCACTTTACAGTATATTCTGTGAAGCACTTTGGGACGTTGATAAGATGTGAAAAGTGCTATATCAAATGCAAGGATTATTATTATTATGTCCCCATGTAATCTGTGCAAGGACATGTTTGCGCGCTGAAAATTTGGACAGACAGATTGTTACATTTATTGCCCTTCTCATATTTGCAGATAAAAGACCCAATGCAAGAAGTTGCAACGGAGATTTCATCATCGACGCAGAGCCTGGCAGTGAATACATGGCTGAAGATAAATGTCACATACGACTTGTGCTTGAGCTATCCAACCAATTATCAGAACAAGAAGATAAAATTCACCTTCTGGAGAGGATCTTACAGGAGAGAGACCAGCAATTGCTAGCATTTGAAGCACAGCACCCAACAAAACCAGCTGGGGGAGCTTTAGGACCCAAAATGCTGCTGACTGACTTACGATCGTCACCCAGCCACAGTGCCTGCTCTACAGTCAGTGGTCAAAGGGTAGCAATGTGGAAACCATGTTAAAAACAGCAGTGTCACTCGGGAAGGAGTGTGTCTCTTCACACAGACCACCGAGTGGCAGAAAGATGGGCCTAAGGCTGAAGGAGGCTAAAGATACTTGTTCAAAATTACTGGAAAGCACAGCGTCACCAAATAAGACGAGTGATTATTTGCTTGTTTCATCCCCGAGAATAGGATATCCATGACAACACATGTGCTGGAAGGCATTCGTAAACTGGAACAAGTGTCCAGTTCCAAAGCTCAGTAGATCCTTAATATTAACCAGGAAACACCACAAACCCTTTGGAGTACCATTCCACAGCAATTAAACTAACCAATGGTGTGACTCCGGGGAAGCTGAGCAGTACTATATTTTAGGAAAAAAGTTGCATTTTAGTAGTTTCTAGTCAAGAAAAAAAATTATATTATTTAAAATGGTATAAAAAGTAAGTACTTTTCATCTTGTGAATTAAATTGCAAGTATTAAAAGTGGGAGTTTGCAGCAAGCCTGAACTGTGCACCACACCCGGTAAAAAGAAAAGGGAGCACTCTTTATTAATGCAGTGATTCTGTCCATCTAAAGTTACAGCCTATTGCAATCGGCCATTTTAGTCTCTGATTTCGGGCTGAGTACATTAATGTTCATTCTGTGGTTTGCTGCTTCTACCATGCAGCATCCACACTGCAAAATGCTGACAATTTAGAGTCAAACTAGAGTCATTGAGACCAGAGCAAAATATCTCTTTTTACTGCCTTTTGTAATCCCAGCACCTTGGACGTTGACAGAACCCATGGCCGCAGTGGCAGCTGCCTTGTTTTGAACATGAGATGGTGATGTAACGTTGGTGTGACTCTTGGTTCACCTGTTTATTACCTTCAGCAGCTGCTTTCCCACAAAGGAGTTATTGTAGACGATCACTCGTCACATTCAGAATGAATTGCTTTCTTCCATTTGTGTGCTAGTATTTATTTAACTTTGGGCCACACACCAGCACATGCACACGCACACGCACACACATGACATGACGTAACATAATTGGTACATTTTCTTGTGGCAAATGTGCTCTGATGACCAAAGTCAAGGGCAAGGTCTGATCTCGGGGGTTGTCCCACCGTCACCATAGAGCAAGTTTACCATTTGTTGTGGAGTCGGTCTAAAATTTGAAGGAAATTTCGTCTAACATTTTGTAAATCTGAAGCTTGCCGAATCACTGCCCACAGCACCAGACAACCAGTTGTCTAGAGAGCCAGAGGTTTTTACTGTGGCTGATGTAATTTAGGGAGTTAAATGGAAAACAGGTGTTAATTGAACATACAAGATTTCTGTTAGTTTTTAGTGCCTGTTTTGGAGCAATATTGGGCCTGTCCAAATACCTTAAAAAGCCAAAACATCTATAGTATATATATATACATAGCTCTTTGGAACAGTGAAAACTCGGTGAACTCAAAATAATTTCAGAGAAATATATGCTTGTTGGAAAAATGGATATGCTGAACAAACAAAAGACAAGGGACAATAGTTAGTTTCAAAAATCATTATTTTAAATAAAAATATTTTTAAAAATACAATATTTACATCACAAACAATGTATCTGCATCAGTGAGCTATGTTGTGTTTCCTGTCCTATCTCCCAATTACTAATTTCTCTGTGTGTCCTCACCAGCTTTACTGAATGACTTTCTTTTATGGTTTGCTTTATGATAATCATATCCTTGTACCTCTGGTGTTATTGAGAAAGACTTTGGAAATACTAATATCTGAAAGCTTTGCATAAATCGACGGTGATGTAGTTACTTCTGGACTTGTTCTCGCCTTAGTATGGCATACTTTCATATTTATGACTGTCGCATGACTGCAAATATTGCTCAATTATTGTCAAGTGGATAATTGACCATTTGGCAGAAATGCTAGTCTTCAACAGAGATGTCAACTGATGCCAGCTTTTAAATTCATCACTAAAGTCCTTTAGCCTGTTATCAGGGTGCAGAGAACATTAGGTTCACGCAGCCGATATTTCTGATATTTTAAGTCAGTATACCCCTACCTCTGGATAATCCAGGTTTTATTACCACCAGTGTCTTAAGTAAATATATGTACCTATGCCCTTCAGTTTTAGGATGTGTTTCGCATTACAACTTAAATTAATTATAAATTATGATGAAGCTACGTAAATAATGTTCTTTAAATGCTGCTGCTTTTCTGTGCATGTTTCATGAGTCTATTTAAGATTTCAGAACTGCACTGTTCTGAAATTACCTTTCAGAAACAAATACAATGACGATTTTAGTGGAGAGGCAAAAAAATGTTTCAGCTAATCCATCATTATTATTATTACTATTAAACCACTTATATTCAACAAGATTGTACGAGTGAAAGCAAGACCCGAAGGATAAAAGAGTACAAAATGCGACAGAAAATTCCAAGAACTGTAAGCGGCTCGCTCTGAGCCTTGTCAGCAAATCTTATGGAATGGGGCCAAGTTACTTTAAGCATCAAATGATAGAAGCCAGATAAAAGTAGCACAGATAAAACACAGCAAGTCAATCTAGTTACATACAAGGAAGGTGAGTGTGAATACCCAACCAAACTTACAGTCACAGTATCACTGTACAACAACAACAACTTTATATAGTGCCCCTCACGCAGGGTATTGCACCAGAGTGCTTCATCAATTGGAGTGTTGCTGCACTAAATAGTCAGCTCTGTCAACCTTAAGGAGCCCCCAACTTACTGAAGTGTCTGTAAATAATGATAATACAGTACTTGCATTTGATGTAGTGGTTTATCATGTTGTTGAGATGTCTCAAAGCACTTTACATAGTATACTGTGAAGGGAATTGACTGTACATTTTGTGGTCGATGGGGCTAACTGAGGTTGAATTGGCTCTGAGACAAGCCTGGCAAAGCCAATCAGGTCCACAGTGATCCATGGCATCGTTATTCCATTCATATATTACCTGTACTTTGTTTCACATTGAGTAACATTTCAAAGCACTTTACAGAGACACTGATGGACACCAATCAGGCAGGATGAAGGAGGAGTCAGGTAACTGCAATCAAGGTTATAAAGATAGGTTTTCAAGAGGTTTGTAAACACACATAGAGAGAAGGTGAGGTGGAAGGAATTGGGGAGGAGGAATTCCAGAGGTTAGGTGATAGTGTCTGAAAGCAAAGATGCTGATGGTGAGCTGGTGGGGATGAGGAATTCATTGAAGGCCTGAGTTTAATCCTTGAATTTGATATAGCGCTTTTCACATCTTATCGATGTCCCAAAGTGCTTCACAGAATATACTGTAAAGTGAATTGACTGTATATTTGTGGGCGAATCGCAGCAGCCAATTGCACACAGCTGTGTCCCACAAACAGTCATGGATTGAAATGACCAATTTTATTATTCGTGTTTTTTTGGACGGGTGATTATTATTAGGCATGTGGAGTAAGGAAACTTGCCCAAGGTTTCGCCCTGACCTGCCTGGATTCGAACACAGGGCTCCCCAGCTTGGTCTCCCCAGCTTGCAAGACAAGTGCTCTAACCACTAAGTTACAGGAGCTCCACTAGTTTGTCTAGTGGACGAAGAGAGCAACTGAGAGAAGCTGAGAAGTTCACAGAGGTTGGAAGGGCTGAGGGTATCTAGTGGTTTGTAGCTGATGGTGAGGCTATATTGGCTGAGAATTATAAGAAAGGAGTGAGATATTTGTGGTCAGGAGCTAGTTGCTGTGCAAGTAAATGAGGTTTGCCAGCTCTGCGTATATAGATTATTATTGGAAATGATAAGTGAGGAGAGACTTTAAAATTAAATGATATTACATCCAATCTCCTTCATGGGTTTGGTGATGGGACTGGGGGGTGGGGGTAACGGAACTTGTTTCTATGGGAACTGCAGTGGGGATTGGGAGGTGCCCTTCTTTGAGAGACTCATCACATTTGTTTTTACTGTGGAAATGGACACTCCCTTTTTCCATCAGGGCAGCCTGATCTTCAAACAATGCTCTACTTTGATTTCAAAACACATTTTCAGTTTTCAGTCTCTCCCAGGATACCTTTGGATTTACTTTATTTCCTGTTGAATGCCCTGGCTGTTTGTCAAGAGGAAATAGCGGTCACTAGTGATTCATTGGAATCCTATTCTATCATCGGTGTTGTCTGATTGAGTCATATAAGAAGCTGCTGCCTTCTTTTTGATTACTTAGCTCCTGTAGCCCAGTGGTTAGAGAATCCAGGCAGTCAGGGCGAAACCTTGGGCGAGTTTCCTTACTCCACACGTCTAATAATAATCCGTCCCCAAAAAAACACACTAATAAAAATTGATCGTTTCAATCCACAACTGTTTGTGAGACACTGTTGTGCGCAATCGGCTGCTGCGTTTCACCCCAAAATACACAGTCAATTCACTTTACTGTATATATTCTGTGAAGCGCTTTGAGATATCGATAAGATGTGGAAAAGTGCTATACCAAATGCAAGAATTATTACTATATATTCAACTACACATAGTCACTTTTATATCACAAATGACTAGACCCTATCAAGAGCTGTACTCAGCTGATATTTTTCTCTGTAATGAGGCTAGCTAATTCCTATTCCTCTAAATGTTGTCTTGCGTGAGATCAGCCAATGCAATACAGGCAACGAATTGAATTCAGGATAATAGATCCACTACGTGGATGATAATACAGTGAAGTGTATTGCCAGACGTACTGTCCTTTGTGTGAGATGTTCAACCAAAATCCCCATCTGCCTGTTCAGGAGGATGTAAAAGACCCCATACACAAGTTTCTCCTGGTATCCTGGCCATGTTTCCCCATAAAATACACGACATTCTATTTTAAAGCTATTTTATCCTGTGAAGTGCTTTGAGACATCCTCCTGATGGAAAAAGAACTATCAAATGTAAGAAGTCTTTTTTATTACTCAGTTTCAATGACCTTCCCAAACTGAACCATCGGAGTAGTGACAATTCAGCTATTTCATTTTCCAAAGCAGAGAGAGTTCAACAAGAAATGATCATTTAACCAGGAAGCTGCTCTTCCACAGATTTCATACAATCTGTCCTTTCACTAATTCTCACACTCTGACCTGAACAACATTTTATGAGAATGAAGACGTGAACACCAAAAGCCAACTCAGCTTTAGTTTGGTGATATTCAGTGACACTTCTGATTTTACATTCTTAACCTTGGGAACTCCCTGCCTGTAACTCCCATCTCTATCTGCCCCTTTCGCTATCCTTAAGTCTGGTCTTAAACCTACTTCTTTGACCAGTCCTGGGATCTGCTATTGTGAAGCGCTCTGAGACGCCGTCCGGCGTGGAGGGCGCTATTTAAATCGAAGTTGTTGTTGTTGCATCTCTGGTCACCTACCGTCCCCCTTCTGCCAAGCTCACATCCAATCACATCTTTGTACAGTGCTCTTTTTCTTGGTCAATGTCTTAACGCATGCAGAAACCCATCACCAAGCTGAAGAGTATTCAACCCAAGCTGAGGAATGTGTACATCCCACCTAAATTTAGAAATTCCAGAGATAAATTATTGGAATGGAATGTGCATTCTGTCCCTAGAGGGACGGATCTTGCTTATCTAATTCTGAAAGGTATTAGGTGAAGATTGGCAAGAGTCAAGGCTTTGGGACCCCAGAGTGTACGTTGGGGGTACTGGTGGAGTCTAACCAGCTAAAATCGCATCGCTTCCCATAGCAAGCTTACCCGCTTTTTGTCAAACTAGAATCACTCTACACATTAGAGCTTTGTCTTGTAGGGTTAACATGAGTTGAGTGGGATGACTCCCTGCCTCAGTGACTGATCTACCCTTTACCCAGATATACCCTTCCAGCTCCTGCTGATGAGCCAGGCTGGCAGTTCTGTCATCAGCATTGCCTGGAATACTGCAGACCTGCCTGACTCAGGATCTGGACTACCTAGATTGCTGCAGAGGGCTGGCTCGATTCTGACATTTATTTGTACAGTGCTCCAAGATGTTACTCTAAATAAAGAGCAATAAATAATGTAAGTTGTTCTATATATGATTTAAAACAAGGTGAGTTGTATATGTTACTTAAAACAAAGCGGATCGGCCTGTTGAAGATCCCATAGCACTTTTCAAATAGAGAAGATAGTTTCTTTTGGTGTCATGGCCAACAATCCACCAAATAAACATGGAAAACCCATCATTCACTTTATGGTTGTTGTGGGATATTGCTGTGCACAAAATTGGCTGCCCTATTCACCTATAATTACACAAAAGTCATTGCACTTTACAGTATACAGTATTCTGTGAAGCCCTTTAGGACACTTTTCCTTTAATTGCACAGACCTTTCTCCACACTTCTTTGGCCAAAACCCAGTTTGGTTTTAGATAGAAATACATCTTTCCATTAATTATAGGAATAATAAGAATCCTTGCATTTGTTATATCACCTTTCACATCAGAAGGGCATCCCAGAGTGCTTCACAAGATGTACACCTTGTGAAGTTGAGTGACTGTACTTTTTGGACGAACCTACGAAATATTTAACAATTAACAATTAATCTGCTGTAGATTAAATGTAAGCCATATTCATTGGCACTCATCAAAGCAACTACTGTTTGGTTTTTCGAACAAAAATACAAATTATTTCAACAATATCAAGAGTCAAGACAATCAAATCCCTTTCAGCTTTGAATGATAAACTGTGGAATTACCAAGCCTCAGACTTAGCAGGTGAACTGAAATTGTTTTTTGACACAATTCAAGCCATCACTCCCATGTGCCTGTAAAGAAGATGAGAAAATATTGGGCAAAACCCTTTTATGCTGAGGCATTTTCTTTCCTCTTTGATAAACTAAACCATTACAAAACGAGTGTGGAGATTAAATGGATAAACACCTCTTATGTTTTAAGATGGCATTTTTGCACAATAACAATCAATCCAGAATTAATGCACATTTTGCTGAAGCTGCAATTACTCAGGGGGTTGTTCTGCTCCACTAGGTGCATGTAGCAAATCCCTTGATGTTTCTTATGATGATGGGAAATCCCATTGTAAGCACACATCAAAAGATTTTCTATTCATTGGCTATTCATCTTAGTCACCGTTGGTTAAAGCTCACTGAGCCATCAGTACGCTAGTCAGAAATGGTCTAATCAACAACTACAAATTATATTTACATTGCAACTTCAAATTGCATTTCACTTTGGGAGGACGTCCCAGGGCGCATGAGAGTGAAGGGTTTGCACGTAAGCTAGGGACTGGAGTCAAGAGGTGTGAGGGCAAGGTGGGGGGCGTGGGTTGGTGGGGTTGGGAGGAAATGGGGAGGATGACCGAGCCATGGTCAAAGAGGAAGGCCTTGAGATTGGCCTTGAAGATGGAAAGGAAGCGGCTGAGGTGGAGAGGTTCTAGGATAGAGTTCCAGATAGTGGGGGCAGAAAGGTTGAAGGCCTGAATGCCGATGGTGGAGCAGGCAGGTCAGGGGACAGTGGAGCAGGCCAGTACCCATCGAGCAGCATCAAACAGGCAGAAGTCGATCTAAACTGCGCCATACTTTATCTACACACTATCACTTTACCTTACCGAAAATCCTGTGAACTGCTTTAAGACGTTTTGACACTGATAATCACAATATCAAATGCAACAATATATTATTGTGCTGTGTACAAGCTCGACATGAGAACAAACTTTATTGCTTTGCTGAGGAGCAAACTACACACATCTGAGTTAAACACACTGCTGCATATATGTATTACATGAACAACAAAATAAATCTCAAGTGGCAAGTGAGTGTTATATTGCTGTCCTTGTGATGTGTGCCCTATTACGCCTGTCTTTTTGCTCGGTTTTGAAGAGCTGGCTCCGGAGTCTTTGAGTTACAGCTTCAGACACAACTTCACCTCTTAAAGAAACAATAGGAATTTTGTTTTGAAAAAGAAAAGAACAAAGCCAGTGACATTCATCTGTTACTTGGCAGTCAGCCCCCATTCAATTTTCTTCCCATAAACGTTCTGGTGAGACCAGACTGACAAGGACAACATAGTTGTGGGTGCAGCCTGGGAATTGGCTCAAACCTGCATGTTGATATTCCAGGTATCACATACCACTTGTACAAAAATTAAACGGAAGCTTCTTGTGTTACTTTTAGGTTACAAATGCTTTTTCTCAACAGTTGCATGGATAGGTGCAGTCAGTTGCATCTAAAAAGTTATTGAACATTGCTTCTTGGTTGTTGAAGGGTCAAATTTGCACTTTGGTTATACCCTTGTCATGCTCCTTAAACAGCTTTTTTAGACCCCGTCTCGGTCTTCACCGTTCCAGTGAGAATCCAATTTAACCAGCCTCGTGTTATTGATGATATCACAAAGAGAATTTAATGTGGATACTCTTAAGCATGGTGATGTGCTTCCAGATTTGTCTGATACCCAGGCTGGCCAAAAGAAAACAGAGAGTGATATACACCTCAAACCATTAATGTACAAATTGTGTAGTATTTATTTATTGAGTCAAAAGACTTTCAAAAGCATCCCAGGTATTACTAGTGTAGAACCTGGTCTATACTGAGGTACCTCTCTTATGGAAACACGTGTAAGAATTTGACAATTGGTCTCAGAGCTCCAAAGACTTACCATATAATTATCAGAACACTTTATCTTCTGAAGCTGTGTGTCAGACTAGCCATTTGGTAACACTCTCACCTCATAACCAGAGTCAGAAAATAAAAAAAGGGCTACGTTGGGACTTAGAATCCATATAGTCTAGGCTGACACTTCCATATGGTGCTTGGAGTGCATTACACTGCAAGAGGTGCTGTGCTTTGGGTGAGATGTTAAACCAAGGCCTGTCTACGTAGACAGTAAACATCCCATGGTATTAGAGTGTTTGAAAGGAGAAGGGAGTTTATCCAGGTGTCCTGGCCAACACTACTCCAAATAAAATTGATCAACAACAACTACTTTGATTTATATAGCGCCCTCCACGCCGGACGGCGTCTCAGAGCGCTTATCCCATCACTTACCCCATGGGAATTTGTGGGACATTGATGTGTCCAAATTGGCTGTAGTATTTGTCCACAAAATACATTGTCACTTCGCAGTGTATCATATGATGTGGAGTGTTTTTTAGACATCTCAATGACATGATGTATTGAGTGCAGGAATATTATTATTATGTGCGGGCTAATGTACGCTGCTGAGGCAGAGTCGTGGGATGTTTGCTCTGCAATCAGCTCATACCATTACATTACAGGAGTGCTCAATGCCTATCATCAAATGTGTTCACTCCTCCTATTAACAACCAATGTGTGACGTGCACAAATATTTACATGAAAATAAAAAAAAGGAAGCACAAAGATACAAGAATATAACTTAACAACAATAATAATCCTTGCATTCAATTTAGCACTTTTCACATCTTCTAGCGCCTTGGGACGTCCTCCCGACGTGAAAGGCGCTCTATAAATGTAAATTGTTGTTCTAGATGTTTTAAAGCACTTTACAGAATATGCTGTAAAGTGAGTTGACTGTATATTTGTGAGCGAAACACGGCAGCCACTTGCACACAGCAGAGTCTCACAAAAAATTGTGGGTTGAGTGACCAAATTATTATGTTTTTAAAATATTTTATTAAGGAATTATTATCCATGGAAAAGCCATCCACCAATCGACTAACAACCAAGTTCCTACTTACTGCTAGGTAAACAGAGGTGTGTGGAGTAAAGAAACTTGCCCAATATTTTGCCCTGCCAGGGATGGAACCCAGGTCTCTCGCTTGCGAGGCGAGTGCTCTAACCACTGAGCTACAGAAGCCTGAGAAATGAAATTGAATTGCTGACAATTGGGGGTGGGACCGAATCACTGTGTACAGTACTTTTATAATGTTGCCAAGTTTGTGTCCTCTCTCTTTACAGGAAAGGCAGGGGGGAGGGGGAGTGGAGTGCTAGTTTACGTCTCCAGTGTTGTAACCCATTCACCCCTGAACGTCCGCACTGGTTTAGAGGTTATTTCAGCAGCTTGTACGACCAAAAACATCAATAACAAGACATAGACCACTCGGTTTTAATTACAGATGAGCTCTGGTAGTACTTCTGTTCTGTGCCAAGTGCTCTGGGATGCTACCATACATGAGGGATGCTATATTGTATATTATATTTTATATACTTGTATATATAATGTACATGGGGAAACGATTGAGACAGTAGTGAAGGACTTGTGTAATGGTTGCCATCTGATGCATAATTCTATTAATTGAATACTTTTCTTAATGAAAACCCCTCAAAAAAACCTTGTGCCTGATCCTCTAAATCTCCAAATTTGTGAGTTCTGTAGTTTAGTGGCAAGCGACAGGGCCTGGGTTTCATTCCCAGTCAGGGCGAAACCTTACTGTGAAGGTCTGACAAATTACAACACTGTGCTGCCTATTGATTGATATCTCCACAGATCGCAGCTTTACTGTGGATAAGAGCAGCCGCAGTCTCAAGCCCTGGTGACCGTAGAACAACAATGAGCCAGCAGCAGACTGGTTACTGCAGGCTTGCCCACAAATATACAGGCAATTCACTTCACAGTATATTCTGTCTAGAAGACATGAAAGGTGCTATGCCAAATGCAAAGATTATTATTATAAGTCCAAGTGGAGCTGATTCACCTTTCATTCAAAAGAGCTCTGCAGTTGGATGTTGCAACTTTCTATCGTTAGACACAGAAATATTAGATATAGCAAAGAACTGTTATTTGTTTTACCTGCTTAATTTGTGCTGCTGACAGCACGTGTTCTGTTGAGTTTGCTTTTGGACAATAGCAGGTACTTTGCGTTCCACACAGTAAAGGAATGTCACTCAGGTCTTGCAGTTGACCTCGGGGCTCCATGAGCTAAGCTAGGGCAGGGTTTCTGTTCCTGATTGCTATCTAGTTGTCGACCCACCCCCACCAGTGACAGAGATAAAAGGTGATTGCCCTGCCTTGCTGTCTTTAGGTGTATATTTGGCTGGTTGCAAAAGCTGGCTCAGCTACTAGCCCTCATTGCTTCATGGAAAGTATCCATATATGAACTCATGGTCTTAGCCTTAAGGCAAAAACAACAAGACTCTTATTCTAAAGTTTAAGAGTACAGAGTTGTGGAGAATTCTTAAATTCTTATATTCTGCCCTAATCTGAATGCTGCTTTTTCCTTAAAAATAGCAGTAAACCATCTTCTAATTTCAGACTGCATTTAATAATTTTGCAAATTTCTGCATGAAGTTAAATGCTGAAACAAAATAATCTCGATGGCTAAAAGCATGAGATGATTTTGTGGTTTCATTTTAGGCAGGAACAGGTTTGGCTGAGAACGTAACCACTTCTCAGTCAAATAGTCTCTTGGCACTTACAGTATTACTGCCAAGGTGCAGAAATAGTAGACAGGTAATAACCACAACAGTGACCTTCACATAGAATAATGTCTCTATAGTGGCAGCATTGGACAGATATTAAGGGTGAATGGGAGTAGAAGGTGACTGTACTCACAGTTGAAGAGGTAAATTTTGAGGTGGGATTTAAAGATAGTTAGTAAGTAGGCAGGCAAGTAAGTAGGTAGATGGTGAGGTGAAAGGATAGAGGCAGGGAGTTCCAGAGGTTAGAGGCACAGTGACTGAAGATAATGTCAAACAAAGGCATGACTACTACAACAACACGCCTTCAGAGGAAGAAAGCTGAAAAGGGAGAGAAAATTGGCAATATAAAAAACTACACATTTCTAGGTCCATTGTTTTGCAATTGGATAAAAAACTACTTTTTTTAAATCAGATTTTGTTTCAAAAAGCAATGTCAGTCTCATGTAAGCTATGGTGAGAAACAAAACTGCCTTGATTCCAGTTCGGAGAGGGTGAAAGGGAACAATTAAGAGGCATCAGTTTTAAACTGGATGCTTTGGAAGATCTTACTGAAGCAACAATGTTGTGTGGAGCAGATACACCTGGAGGTTTGGGCTCATAGTCACAAAAACTCTCAAAGTACAAATTACAGCTTATTTTACAAGTATAATTAGCAACAGGTTCACTTGATTAAATATTGATCTTCACACTAGAGTGCCATTCACTACAGTTTATTGCAGCATTTCAACAAAAATGGGTCACTTATTTAGCATCTAAGGAAGTATCCATAAACAGTTAGATGCACTCAAAAAATCACATTAACTTTAATTAAACTGTATAGTACACTTCTGTTAACTTTTAATCTGAATTATATGTGATGCCTTCGCACAACCTTGGTGCTTTGTTTGACCTTCAACGCTCCTTTAATCCTGCTTCTCCATACCCACCTGTACCACTACCTGACCCTCACTTATCCATTTCATTGTCACCTGTAGACTTGATTTCCAATGCCCTATTTACAAGCCTACCCAGCTCCAGACCATTCTGAGCTTCAAGGCTTGCATCCTCACTAGGCTCCATGGGATAGGGATTCATCCCACTCAGCTCTGGGCAAGCCAAAGCATTAATGTGTATGGTGGTCCTAGCTGGACAAGCAATGGGAAAGCTTGCCTGACAGATATGCCAATGGCAAGCTACATAGTTTGAAATAGTTTAGACTCCAGTATTTTATTGTGATAAGACGCTATATCAAATGTGAGTGCCTCTGATAATATACACCTCTGGGATGCTACCCTGCATGGGGCGGGTGGGGGGGGGGGGGGGGTGGTGGTGCTATATAAATGCAACTTGCTGTTGTTATCCCTAACAAACACTCAAACACTACGATCTAGGAGCGAGAGGTGCACTGTTGACAGAAGATCTGCCTTGGACCCTACCCCAGTGATTGAATCAGAGCGATTGTGGTGGGAGGGAGAGAGGGGCATTACACACCCAAAGCCAGTCTTGTTGTCAACTGACCTTTTCTCCACAGTTAACAAGGATATGATAATAATCAGCAGATTTTTATTTCAGATATATGTCATTTGCAGTTTTCTCATTCAAATTTTTTGAATACCTAATCCTCTGCAGGATTAGTAAACAGGATGCGTCCCTCCAGGCAGAGCGTGAATTTCATTCCAGGTACAGAAAATCTACGTGTGTAGGTAGCATAATTACGTGGGACTTTCTTTCTGGTTTAGATGTTTTTAAGCATGGTGTTGGGTTTCTAACTGTGTCAAGACATCCACCTGAACAAAGAAAAGCTGTTCCAAAGATGAGCAAACAGACATATAATCAATTATGATATTTGGCAACAATGCACAGATTGTAAACTACACTTATATCTTATTAACACATCCCAGCAATTTACATCCAGTGTCCACAATGTATGTTCTCAAATTAAGCATCTCAGATGAGTGTGACAATCATGGACTTGGATGATACATTGCACCAAGGCCATTCCTGCATGTTCAAATCCCATGGCATTATTCAAAACAAGAGGGAGTTTCTTCTGATGTTCTGGCGAACAATCCCTCAAATAAAATTGGAAAGTTGTTTATGGGACATTGCTGTGCACCAATGGCCTGCCACATTTTGCTCATAAAATGTACAGCCACACACCTTTGTAGTACTGTATATATTTTTTGTAGTGTAGAACCTTCATGGTTCTGTCCTTGAATGGTCCAGTTGGTACCTCTCAAACTGCCTCTTTATCACCACAAACAGTTTCTCCTTTATTTCCCACTCCATCTTGTACAGTGTTCCTCAGGGCTCTATCCTTGGCCCCCTACTTTTCAATATCTACATGCTCCCACTGGTGACATCATCCACAGACCTGGGATCAACTTCCACATGTATGCAGATGACACCCAACTCTATTTTTCAGCCTCTACCCTTGATTCCAGGACCAATGCTCTCCTGACAGACTGTCTGTCAGACATCAAGTCCTGGATGAGAGCTAACTTTCTACAGTTGAATATCAACAAGACCAAGACATTCCAAATTGGCTCGCGCCAGCGCCTTCACACCTCAGGCACTGGCAGCATCAACCTCCATGGTTGCACATTCCACCTCACCAAGCCAATCAGGAACCTAGGTGTCTTGCTCATTCCTCAACTGTCTTTCCTTCCCCACACCCGGTCATGACCCGCACTGCCTTCTCTCACCTCCACAACATTGCCCGACTCCGCCATTACCTCACCTTTCAGGTCGCTGATACTCTCATTCATGATTTAATCAAATCCAGGCTCAATTATGCCAACGCCCTGCTTGTCGGCCTTCCCAACTCCTCCCTCTATCAGCTGCAGATCATCCAGAACTCTGCAGCGATGTCCTCTACCGCACCAAGCTCCGTGACCCCATCTCCCCTATTCTCGCCCGACCATTGGCTCCCCATCACCCAGAAGATTCAATTCAAGATCCTTGTCCTCACCTTTAAAGCCCTCCTTGCCTCACCCTACCTCTGTGACATCTTAACGCCCTACCACCCTGCATGCTCCCTCCATTCAGTGGACTCCGATCTGCCCCAACCCACCCGCCCCACCATTGGTGGATGAGACTTCAGCCACTCTGCCCCCAACCTCTGGAATTCCATGCCGCAATCCCTCCACATTGCCCCCTCCCTAGTATCCTTTAACTCCCACCTCAAAACCCTCCTCTTCAACGGTCCCATTAGTCATCCCCCTTCACCTCCTTTTCCTTCTCCCTCCCCGATCCCGACCCCAGCTCGGATCTGAAACACTGACTGTCCAGCACCCTGGGGCGTCTTCCTGACATGAAAGGTGCTGTACAAATGTAATTTTATCGTTGTTGTTGTTGTAATGTTCAACCAACCCTCAACTATCTTTTCTATCCTACATGTATGCCATGACCTGCTTTGTATTCCCTCACCTCGGAAACATTGTCTGGCTCTGCCACTGTCTCACACTACAGGCCGCTGAGATTCTCATACATACAGGTTGAGCATCGGCTTCATTATGCAAACTCCTTGCTTGTCAGCCTCCCCATCCTCTCTCTCCACAGCTACAGATTATCCAGACCTCTGCAGACCGTGTTCTCTCCCGCACTAGGCTCCGTGATCATATCACCACCATCCTCGCCTGACTCCACAGGCTTCCCCATCATACAGAGGATACAGTTGAAGATCCTGAACAAAGCCCTCCTTAGCCTTGCTTCCCACTGCCTCTGCATCCTCCTAACACCCTCCCTTGTAAAAAAGTACCATGGTAATGGTGGTAAAAGTACCATGGTACTACCACCATTACCATGGTACTTTTTTATAAGGGCTATCAACCTGTTGCATCTTCCATTCAGCAGGCTCAGACCTGCTTTACGTCACACGTCTCGCCCATCCCACTATTGGCAGATGGTCCGTCAGCCATTCTGCCCTCAACCTCTGGAACTCCCAAGGTTCTCCCTGCCTGTAATTGAATCCTGGTCTCTCAATTGCAAGGCGAGTGGTCTAACCACTGAGCTACAGGATTCCACAAATGTAAGGATTCTTATGGATGATAAGAGAATAGTGTATGTTCTGTAAGAGTTATATTATAGCCCTAAGTAACATATCACATTTAGTGCAAGCGTATGGTAAAGTTACCACATACAAGGCATTCCTGGCTGGTTGCATACTGCTTTAAGTACATAAGAGGCAATTGAATATGGATGATGCAAGTTTTCAAGGATTCTGAGATAAGTGATTTGCGGATTTGAAAGAGAGGTTGATTCGAAAGAGATTGCCTTGTAAAGTTTGAATTGAAGGACTGAGTGAATCTACATTGTGTTTTGTGGATTAAATAACATCACAAGGGCTTTGGGATTGCTTGACCTACATCACACTTTGGAATAACTGATGAAAAGTTGTTGAAGCATGATGGATCAGTAGTTGCTATGGTAATGTGGAGTCCTGTAGCTCAGTGGTTAGAGCACTTGCCCAACAAGTGAGGAACCTGGGTTTGATTCCAGGCAGGATGAAACCTTGTGCAAGTTTTCTTACTCCACACGTCTAATAATAATGCCTCAAAAAACCCAATAATAAATTGATCATTTCAATCCATGACTGTTTGTGGGACACAGCTGTGCGTAATTGGCTGCCACGTTTTGCCCACAAATATACAGTCAATTTACTTTACAATATATTCTGTGAATCCTTGAGATGTCCAGAAGACGTGAAAAGTGCTATACGCGAACGCTGCCCCAATTGCGGCCTCGTCAACCGCGAAACTCACTCATCCACGGTTGGCTAAATGTGACAACCCTTGCTAACCACGGCTTATAACCCTTGCTTATCCACGGGTTTTAACACTAACACTAGCATTTGGCGCTAGGACCCAGTAGCGTCAACCAGCTTCGTGCTAGCGTCTGGCGCTAGGACCCAGTTGTGATGTCGCAATCAACCAGCGAGATGTCGCTTCTCTCTTAGGATTCAGGTAAATCTCCGTTGATTTCTCTCCCTCTCTGTCTGTGTCTCTCTGTGTCTGCAGATCCTGGCAGCCAATGCTCCCAAACTTTCTCCCCCAGCACATTACCTTCTGCACACCCCCACACCCTCCGTGTCACCCACCCCCGTGTCGCCCACTACCCCCCACCCTCCATGTCACCCACCCAACCCCACTCTCCGTGTCACCTACCTCCCCACCCTCCGTGTCACCCACCCGTCCCCACCCTCCGTGTCGCACACCCTCCCCACCCTATGTGTCATCCACCACACCAGCTTCTGCAACCCCCACACCACCCTCTGTGTCACACCCCTACCACCCTCTGTGTCACCCACCCTCTGTGTCACCCACCCTCTATGTCACCCGCCCCTCCCACCACCCTCCATGTCACCCACCCTCCCACCCTCCGTGTCACCCATACCGCCACCCTTCATGTCACCCATCACCCCACCCTCCGTGTCACCCACCCCCCCCACCACCCCCACCCTCCGTGTCACCCACCCCCCCCACCACCCCCACCCTCCGTGTCACCCACCATGATTTCTCTTTCTCTGTGTAGAGAGTCAATCAGTCAGCATTGCGGATTGCTGCAGATCCTGGCAGCCAATGTGCCCAAACTTACTCCCCCTATCCCCATGTATGTTATTATTGTATGTGTTTTTTTGTGTTTAGTTCTACGAAATGCGAACTTACTCCCCCTATCCCCACATTTCCTATAGGGCCCTGCATTTTCCAACCATGAAAAAGCAAACGTACTCCCCCTACCTCCATGTTTGCCATAGGGCCCTGCATTTTCCAACTGAGATTTTACCAACCACAGAGGTTTAGAGGAACGTATCCCCCGTGGTTGGAGAGGGATACCTGTATTAAATGCAAGGATTATTGTTATTAATGTTATTGTAAGGCAGTAAAAGAATTGTTGCGAATGATTCCATGGTGTGAGCGGTAAGGAAAAGTGATGATTGAACCTAAAACTAAAACAAATTGCATTTTGTTCCATCTGCTGCTCACATTGATCATCATGCTGCTAAAGCAAAACATGGTTCCTAATTGTATCCAAAGCCCATTGCAAACTAAATCAAGGGTTCAAAGGAGTGTACTATGCCGTTCTGAAACCTGCTATATAATCATCCAAATCACGGTTTATATTTAGTAGGATCAGATTAGATGGTCAGTGCAGTCGGTATATGCGGGAGTAATGGAGGAAAGGGGAGCAGCATAACGAGTTAGGACATGTTAGTCTTAACACGTCACTACATGCTCATTTACCACCTGTAGTGACGAAATGCCGCATATGCGCATTTACTGGCTTCATTGAATTATTTATGCTCAGTGTAGTTTATTGATTAAATCAGATTTTATAGAGTTCATACAGTTTGCCTGTAATATAGACTTCACCTCAGCCATATTAAATGTTATGGTGACTTTTACTGTATTCAAAATCTTGAGTTAATAAAACAGTTATTGGAGTGACCTTGAACTGTCCTGAATCACATCTCACATTTTTACTGGGATAATGGGCTTCAGACAATTGGGACACTATAATTGGTCTTAGTAACTCTATGGCGAGAAATAATAATCTTGGATTTTCTTTGTTGGTCTTTATAGACAAACATCTGCTTTCAAGTTCAATGGAATCCAGCAACAGTTCGTGTGAAGGACATTGACAAAGAGCCTTCAGGTTTACTATGCTTCCAGGGTACACAGTGCCAGTTTAGTAAATAGTGCAACACTCCATGGCTGTGGGAGAGGAGAGAATTATAAAGAAAAGAGTGAAATTGACGTTGGTTTAAATCACAAGTCCTGCAAAATTAACAACAACAATAACGACATTAAATTACAATTGTATATAGCACAAATTGGGAGGACGTCCCATGGCATTGGACAATCAGGGATTTGGACCCAGCTGCAGTTGGGATTAGGGAGGCCAGACGGCAAAGAAGAAGGGTGACCAAAGGTACGATCAAAGAGGAGGATCTTGAAATGGCAAGAGATCTTGAAGGAAGCAAGAGAGGGAGCAAGCCGAAGGGACTGTTGGTTGGAGTTCTAAAGGGTGGGGGCAAAGAAACTGTAGGTCTGACTGCCAATGGTGGGGAGGGACGGGTGGGGGACATGAAGTAGATTAGAGCCCACTGATCAGAGTGAGTAGACAAGTTGACATGGAAATATTAAATTAAAATTAAATATTAATAACTATTATATATTAATTAAATATTAATAACTCTATATAAACAAAAGCAAATCAATCTGAATCCTCTCAATTCACTGAGAATTAATGGGATATTTTGTGTTGATTTCAGCCTCTTCTTTTATTGTATTGAAGTTTTAATAATAATAATCCTTGCATTTGATATAATGCTTTGCATGCCTTCTAGCGCCTTGGGACGTCCTCCCGACATGAAAGGCACTCTATAAATGTAATTTTGTTGGTGTTGTTCCAGATGTCTCAAAGCGCTTCATAGAATATACTGTAAAGTGAATTGACTATGTATTTGTGGGCGAAATGCAGCAGCCAATTGCACACAGCACAATCCCACAAACAGTCGTCGATTGAAATGACCAATTTATTATTGTGTTTTTTTTGGAGGGATTATTATTAGGCGTGTAGAGTAAGGAAACTTGCCCAAGGTTTCGCCCTGCCTGGAATTGAAGCCAGGTCTCTCATTTGTAAGGTGAGTGCTCTAACCACCGAGCTACAGGACACCACGCCTTTAAATTTGGAGAGCCAGGGCCAGCAGTGCCAATCACGATATCATTCTTCACTGATACTTTAGCTGGAGAAATACGCATGTGATATCGCAGAAACAGCTAGTGAAAAGATCTGCTTCACATTTCCATTCATGTGAAGGTATCAAGGTTTCTTGACTCATTTGAGAGTTTCTTTCAATCAGTTTTCAGGAAAGAAAACAGCATTATTCTCTACAGAATTATCCAATATTATGACAAGAATGTATTTAGATCACCATTTCTGTGTTCACTTATATGGAAACTAATGTCCACTTGTGATGCCACATTGTAGTGTTGGGAAGCTTGAAATTGGCCTAACAATGTTTCATACTGCATATTTTTGACTTGCTAATACAATGTCCACCTTCAAAACTATCCTGCAAGATGCTTGTAATCAAAAGAGCTCACTGAAAGCAGTTGAACGATTGCTTTGAATGTGATAGAATTTACACTTGAGAACAGTATGAATAATGCAGCTGTGTCACGGTGATGTGTGCATATTTTCCGTGGAACATTTACTGTAATACCACAGTTGGATATGGCAATGTGGACAGTGAGTCAAAGTGAAAATGGAAACAATAATACAGGTGTACCATTCATCACGTAACAGTCAAGAATTGTTTTAAACTAAATGTAAGCAAGCCCTAACATGTGATACTGTTGACAGATCAATGATATTTTGCTATAATTATTGTAGGGATTTCTAGCAGCAATTTATCATAATCTTTGCAGTTGATAAAGCACTGATATCATCTTAAAGAACAATAAGAAATTCTGATAAGTGTAAGGACAATATATTTGTTGACAAATACAGAAGACAATTAGCACATAGTAATACCCTGCAAACAACCATGAAGTAGGGTCCGTCGATATGGAAATTTTCCGATATCGATATATCGGTGGGCTCATATCCATATATACCGATATATGGTATATATACCATATATCGGTATATATACCGATACTTTAGCTGGAGAAATACGCATGTGATATCGCAGAAACAGCTAGTGAAAAGATCTGCTTCACATTTCCATTCATGTGAAGGTATCAAGGTTTCTTGACTCATTTGAGAGTTTCTTTCAATCAGTTTTCAGGAAAGAAAACAGCACCGTTTTTTTTATCCTGTGTATGCGCGCGCATTCGGAGGTGCACATGCTTTTGGAGGTGCACGCGCAATCCGGTGTGTGCGTGCATTCCGATGTGCGCGCGCATTCCGATGTGCGTGCTCAAGGCCCAGGAGTTTACAATGCCGGTGACAAGGTAAGTTGAAAAAGTTTTATATTATACTGATATAACCATATATCGATATATCGCCGGACACTATATACCAATGTTTTGCGATATACCAATATTTTTTTTCATACCGAATTTTTTTATATATTCAAATTTCCAATATCGGCATATCAATATGAAAAATTATACTGATATAACCGATGTATCGATATTTTGCCGGACACTACTATGAAGTGAATGACCATCATCTTTTACTGGGGAATTATTGTTTAGGATACTCCCTTATATAATAATAATAATAATCCTTACTTTATATAGCGCTTTCCACATCTTATCGACGACTCATAGTGCCTCATAGAATACAACAATGTCCCAACTCCCTTCACTTTTCAGCACCTTGGGACATCTTCCCGATGTGAAAGGCGCTCTATAAATGCAAGTTTGCTGTTGTTGTTTTCAAATTATGTGTGAAATTTTAAATATCCACTCTGAACAAGCAGTTTAATGTCTCATCACATTCCCTCAGCACTGTATTTGAATGTCAGCCTAGATTATGAGCTCAAATTGTCAAAGTCCAAAAGTGAGGCTTGTACCCGCAATCTCCTGGCCCAGAGATGAGACTCTGCCAACTGGGCAGGATAACACATGTAGAAAATATATCTTTATAGATGCATCAACAGTATTGGAAACATATAATCTGCCCAGTATTCACCACTTAACCATCCACCACACAATAATTTGTGCAAATGTTGAATAGAACCCTTGAATTGTTCTGCAACCCTGCCCTTTCAACAACAACAAACAAAATTGGATTTGTAGAGTGCCTACTTTACACATGGAGCAGACTGGAGGGAGGGAGCGAATAGGTTGATAGGGAGTCATCAGGTCAGAGAGGTAGTAGGGGGCAAGGCCACGGAGGGCTTTGAATGTAAGGACAAGGATCTTCAATTAGATCCTCTGAAGAATGAGGAGCCAATGGAGCCGGGCGAGGGTGGAGATGATGGGGTCTCGAGCCTGGTGAAGGAGAGGACATGAACTGCAGAGTTTTGGATGGTCTGCAGCTTGTGGAGGGAAGAGTTGGGGAGGCCAACACGGGGGGGGGCGGGGGGTTGCCATAGTCGAGCCTAGAAGTGACAAACGCGTTTGTATATTTGTTTTGTTAACTATTTGTCTAATTCCCTTAATCAGTGAATTCCGTGGCAATCATTGACCGATTTATTTTCTAACTACCAAAAATGAGTCACTTAATCCATGTAGATTTTGTCTCTCCTTCCATTTTACTCAATTGGTAACATTAAGTGAAATAGGAAGAGGGGAATGTGGTTAGATTAAATAGTTCTGGTAGAAGAGGGAAGCAGAAACAATAGGTAGATTGGCTTCCTTCTGTGCTGTAAATATTCAACAAATGTACAAGCAATCTTTGATTTTAGTTGTCCAATTTGGCTTGTAAGCTTCTTTATTAAACTACTGTATTCACAAAAATTGCAGCTTCTATTCCTGGCCAATGAAGTCAAGCAAACCAATGCTGAAGATTGTCAGTATAGATGGAACATCATATCTGAAACTATAATGCTAAATTTCATCATTAAGGATTATTCAAAGTGTATTACAACAACAACAACAGCAACAACTTTGATTTATATAGCACCCTCCATGCTGGACAGCGTCTCAGAGCACTTCACAATAATGGATCCCGGGCCCGAGCCAGGGGGAGGTGGAAAAAGATGACTGAAGGCGCAGTCGAAAAGAAAAGTCTTCAGCTGAGTTCTGAAACTAGGAAGAGAGGGGCCGAGACGAAGGGAGTGAGGAAGGGAGTTCCAGAGTTATGGAGCGTAGAGGCTGAAGACAAGGCCGCTGATAGTGGAGTGGAGGATTCGGGGGACGAGGAGACCAGATTAATTAAATAATTATTGAACATACAGATTACCGTTTTTTATTTTAAAACATTGTTAACAGATAATATCAGTATTTATTTTACTTTATTTCATATTATAGGTATTTCGATTTTTAATGATCATTCATGTATAAAAATTTCTGGATCTTAAGGAAGCCATAAATGTCACTTGGGCTCCCTGTGTGTAGGAAGTGATGTCTGAGGCACCTGTATGACCCACCAGTCTCAGAATTTTGAAGTTCAAAATGATACAACCATTATGGAAAAATAATGATTTTCGACTGTTATCATTCTTTCTTTTTATTTGAAGGATTTGGGAAAACCTGTTGAATATCTTCTAATTTTTATTGATAGAAATCGGAAATGAGCAAGTTTACACAAAACAATTACAGTATAATGCAAGGATGTGCCAAAAGAGGTAATCCTAGGATTGGCAGAGAAAAATGTATCTTGAATATTCTACCTTGTGGCAATTCCTCTGATTCTAATGATTCTGATGAATATTAACTTCTCTAAACTTCAAATATTAGTCTAATTTCTTACCATTATGCATAATATAATGCACACTGAACATTTTCTAATGTTCTTGGAAAATCTTCTTGTAATAAGGGTTCTTCAGTTCACTTATGCCGCTTAATTAAGTGAGACTCTTGTCACTGTGTCCCTGCAGATAAACCTATGCCTCAACAGGGTTTGAGTAAGATCAACTAGCAGTAGGGCTTTGCAATCCTGGAGGATAAAGTGTCTGTTCACTCAACAACAGTGTGGCTGAGGAAATGGTGAAGACTCAAAAGTTACTTGTGAACAACAAACCACTGAATGTACATGTAAACCATGAGAGACAATCTCTCATACATATATTTATGCAAATTGTACACTGTGTAGGGAATGACTTCAGCCTTTCTTGCCTGTAATATTATTACGTTTAGGTATTCTTCATAGTGCATTGTAAAGTTTGAAGTTATGTTGTGAGTACAATTTGGTTTAATATTCAATATTTAATTAAAATAATTATTTAACTGATGTAACACCTTATCATGTTGTCGAGAATTTTACTGTGAAGTGTAGAGATTGTGTATTTGTAGATGAACATGACAACTAATTTGTGAACAATGATGTCCCTCAAACAGTCATGAACGGAGTGACCAATTTTATTTTGGGGATTATTAACCAGGATACCGGGAGAAAGTCCCTTCTCTTTTCGTATAGTGCAATGGGATCTTTCACCTTCACCTGATCAGGCAGATGGCACCTTGGCTTAAAGTCTCATCCAAAGGACAGCATCTCCAACATAATCTAGTACAGATAAGATTGGGCAAATAGTTTTCTTCCGTGCTGTAAATTTCTATGGTTCTATCTTTGCAATCCAAGATTTTTCAATTGCTAAAAATGTGTTATAATAACCTTTGATTTTTGGTTTACTGTTTTATTATGTCATCAAGATGTCTCAAATAGCTTGACGGGACTATACTGTGAAGTGAAGTGACTGTGTATTTGTAGGTAAATGCAGCAGCTAATTTGTACACAGAAATATCCTCAAAACAGCCATGAAATGAGTAACCAATTTTAGCTCCTTTCTGTCATGGATTTGACCATGATAGTTTTCTTTCAACATATGATGTCGGATTATACAGCAGCCCCAGTTTGACAGTGCAACCTGAGGTCTGGAAACATTTGTTCCAAGTGACAATCTATTATATAGTTCTTTGTATTCCTGCATTGATTTGAATACTAACAGAGCATTTACTGTAGTTGGTAATGTACCCATTGTATTGCACCGCTAAATTGAGCTACAGGACATTCACTGTTTGCAGGATTTCTGTGTTTACCTACAAATATACAGGCACGTTACTTTACAATAAAATAGTGTGAAGTGCTGTGAAGATGGAAGAAGAGAACACGATTCTTCACAGCTGGATATCTACCATGGAGTCTGACTACAAACATCAGATATTTCTGCAGGACATCACTTTGGATGTGATGTTCCCAAAAGGCCAATTGTATTGTTCTATGTAGTCATATGTAAGTTCTAACTAGCTAAAACCACACAGCTTGCTATTGATATCACTGTCTGGCAGGCTTTCCTGGCATATGTCCTGCTATGACCACCCAATTTTTTTAAAGAGTTTTGACTTGCAAAGTAACAGGAGCTGAGTGGGATGATTCCCTGCCCCCAGGGACTGTGCTGTCATCAATGGTGCCTTGGGGTACTGCAGACCCACCTGGCTCAGCAATCAGACTACTGAGACCGCTACAGTGGACTGGTTTGATTCCAACATCCCGTTGCCAAACACGTCACCTTGAAGTCAGTTTAGTTTGAAGGAGATTGATCTTACCTCTCCCCAAGAGGATAATTATTGCTCTTGATCGCATGAGAACCAACGAGTAAGTTGATATTTAAACACAACCATCATATTGCTGTTAGTCATAAGCACAGTACCATGTGGCAATACAAGATAATTTCAGTCCATTTTGCATGGGTTTGTTTTCATTCGATCTACGCAAGTCCTATCAAAAACATTTATGATGGATAACCACATATATTAGTGGATTAATGATCAAACATATAATACTATAGACTAGGGTCCGTTGATATGGAAATCTTCCGATTTAGATATATCGATGGGCTCATATCGAAATATACTGAAATATCGATATTTTGGGGGTTTTCGTACAGTGCATGCGTGCGCGTCGCGCGCATTCGAGGTGCGCGCGTGTTCCGGGTGCGTGTGTGTTCTGGGTGCGCGCGCATTCGGGGCCTATCTCCTCAGGAGGTAAATATCTTTCTCTCTCTGTGTCTCTCACTCTCTCCATCTCTGTGTTTTTCTGTCTGTGTCTTTCTCACATCTCTATCTATCTGTATATTATCACATCCACCCCGTCTCTCCCCCCCACCCCCCCCCGCCGTCTCTCTCCTCCGCCACCCCCCCCAGCCGTCTCTCTCCCCCCCCCACCACCTCCCAGCCGTCACTCTCCCCCCCCACCAGCCGTCTCTCTCTCCCCCCCCCCACCCCCCCAGCTGTTTCTCTTCCACCCTGCCCACCCCCCACAGCCGTTTCTCTTCCCCCCACCACCACCCCCCCCCCCCCAGCTGTCTCTCTCCCCCTCACCCCCCCCAGCCTTCTCTCCCCCCCCCCCCCCCCCCCCCCCCCTGCATACCTGTATATTGTATTCGAGGACTATGAACACAATATGGCAGCTTTGCACCTCAGTCTGTGCATTGTGTATAGAGATGAGCATTCTGGGTCTCGTAGATCAGTGTGCGCGCGTTCCGATTTTTCACCTCGATATATCGATTTTTCATATCGATATGAAAATTATATCAGGTTTTAGCGATATATCGATATATCGCCGGACCCTACTATAGACATAGTCATGGAGATGTTTACCCTCTGAGTTTCAATTTTTGTATTAGGAAAGGTGTAGAATTCTACTGAATATATTGACATACTTGGGGTCTAATCTGTGTTATTTCTTAACAGAAGTTCTTAATAAGGAAACAACTGTGCAAATAAGGACTTCTTATGAAACCAATTGTACATCACTCTAACCAGTGGAAACTCTGTTCTATGTTATCTACATCTTGAAGTAGACTGTTCGTAACAAGATTGGAAGATTTGCTAAGGTTTGTAGCAGAATTGAGGAATCTCAGTAAGAACAAATATTTGTCCTTCAGGACCCAGTAATGCAAAATATTTCCAATTTTCTTTTACCTTGTATTGCATAGTTGAATCAGATTGACAAACATTGCAATGGGCTACATAAATTTTATGATGGTAAGTAGAATTTTATTCCCTGTACGAACAAAGTCAGCTGAACCATTTAAAATACCGTTTGTTTTACAAGGTTTAATAAAACTGTACTTAAGTGTTTACTGCTTGTTTCATGTTCAATGTTCAGTCTTCCACTGAAAGATCTAACCCAGCCAACACAACATGATGAAAGCTGTACATCTGTGAGATTATTTTAAATGACTGATAAGGGGATGTTCAGTGAAGCAGTTCATTTGGTATGGGTGTGGGGTAAACAAAGTCTGCCATACTGTGGTGGAACAGAACAATGAATGGGATTGTGATATCTTCAGACACCAATTTATCAGTCTTGCCCGGACAGCCAAATCGAGTCAAATGGCTAGAGACAAGGTACTTTTCAAAAGGATGAGAGGAGGAATAAATCTGGGATGTATTTCATGCATCATGAATCTCATATAGACCCAGCTACCCAGTGATATCGACAAAGGCCTGGAAAAAGGTTAACTCTGACTCATGATACATGCCTTGGAAATGGAATACATTGAAACCAAACATTTCTCCATTTTCCCATACCGAAATAGCTTACTCTTTGTGGAACCATAGAAATTTACACCAGACAGAATTCCACATAATTAATCCACCTACACATGGAAATTTAGAATGAAATACGCACTCTCTCCCCGGAGGGACACGCCCTTCCTACATAATCCCGGCAAGGATTAGCTGTTCAAAAACATTTGAAAAATAAATAGTATTTCATTAAAAAAACTACAGGTGTCATGTAACTGAAATAAAATCTGGCAATAATTATTACGTCCTTATTAAATGTGGGGACAAAGTCAGTTGTCCTTCTGATTCCATCATATTCCATCTTTGGGGTTGGACCGAAAGCAGACCTGTTGTCACATGTGCACATCTCAGCCCTGAATTTTAGAGCCGGAGTGTTTATTAGGTAAGAAACCAGCGTACCTCAGATTCAAACTTCCAATCATTCAGCATGGAATAAAGTAATTATCATCTCTGCATTTGTAACAGCACCTTATCTTATTGAAGATACATCTCAAAACGCATCACAGGATACACTTTACAGTGGTATTTTGTGGGTGAATGGATCAGTTTCAAGTATTGAGGAATTATCCATGAAGATATGAAAGATTAATTGTAAAAATATCTAACTTTCAACTGTGCAATATCTGAAGAGGCTGGAATTTGATTCAATACTATGGCACCATGACAAATTCACATTTATCCTTGCAACCGTTTTGTACTCACCAGTATTTTTTGATAATGCTCCATTAACCACAGGTTTAAATAAATGATTCATTCTTTTGGGACTGTTTTCACACTTTGAGCCCTGCGATTGGACAAAATGGAGTGTCTCCCGATTTCCTGACCAATAATCTCCCAGATAAAATTGGTCATTCACGTTATGGTTGTTTGTGTGACATTGCTTTGTGAAAGCTAGTTAGTGCATTTGTCTGAACATACACAGTCACTCCACTTTGGGGTAAATCTTGTGAAGTGCTTTCAGATGTTTTCATGATGTGATGAGCCATGATATTACTTACACCAACCATTTATAATTATCATCTGTTGCAATCTTTGAAGACAGTCTATGAAGCCTGAATTCTATTTGCATGAAATATTCTATCCAGAATGCTACTAAGTTATTTGTTATAGCTTGTCCTTATCGTATGCCAGGTGATAATTTCAAATCCAAGGCTGCAACTTCTGCCTGGATACCTTGCACTGGAGTTCACTAATCTTTAGACGCCAAATAGATTGGCTAAAACTGGACCAATCATTCAATTGCTGCAACAGTCTGCAAGTGATTGCCAGAAACAGCATTGAGAATATATTAGGGCAAAAAAAAACCTTAAAAAGGTCAAATGTTATCATCAATAAGTCAGTCAAAAACAGTTTTTAAAATTACTCCGTAACTTTCCTAAATAATATTTCAAATGAAAACAAGAGTGAAATGAAATTTTGTTCTGCAATTTACATCCGTAATGAAAAGTGAGATTCTATCTTCACCTGTGAGACACAAAGTAAGTGCGATTGGTAGCTGTGTAGCCTGTTCTCAATGTGTCCTGCCAGCTCACGCTTGACTAAGGTACAGGGTCTGCCAAATGCAATAATCAAACATGAGACTGGTAGCACAAGACCAATAGTGCAAGATAAGAACAAAGCTTGTTCCACATGACTGCTAATCCCGATATTGTATTTCTTTTAAATCATTGCACGGGACCACTCTTTGTTCATTGTTGCATTCTTTTACTGCTCTTAACATCCGTGAAGAACAGCATGTGAATAATCAGGACTGTATGAAGAACAAACATAAAAGGTGTAACCATATAGATGACTTGTACGGTGTTCTCAGAAGTGATCTGACTTCTTGAAAAACAATTTATTTTCTTGTGCTTTCCTTGCATTTCTTTGATTGCTCTCCTCTATGTCCACAACAGTCAAGGCAACCCTGAAAAATGCATCACATTCCATGACACTATTTCTGGCCAACAATCCTCTGAATACATTGGTCAATCACTTCATTGCTGATGGTGGAACATTGATGTGTGCAAATTGGCTGCTGCTGAGTTCCTATACTGGAACTCTATCCCAGAAACCCTCCACCTCAACTCATCCCTCCCCACCTATAAAGCACCTGTCTTAAGAGCTTTCCTTTCAACCACATTTTTGATCACCTGCTCGGGACCACCTCAAGTGATCCAGCTGATTTTGTGAAGAGGTTTGAGATGTCCTACCGATCTGAAAGGCACTATATCATTGCTGTTGACAGTCCCAACAGAAGTGACTGATAACTTGATTCAACTGAACTCCAGTAATCATTATGGGGTTAGGTCTGATATTGTAAAGAAATGATGCTCCACATGGATTGGTCGTGAAAGATATTATTGCTGACAGCAGCACTCCTTGCCAGGCAGAGTCGGGTAGCAGGTGATGAGTTTCATCATGGTGTTGGAGGATGAGAGGGATGAAGGAGAGATTGGGGCAAGGAATACAGGATGGGGGCCATGGTAGGAGCTGAGAGGGCAGGGGTGGGATGGGTGAGAGAGACAGAATGAAGGGGTGGTAGGAGGATGAGGCTGCCAGGCAAATGTTTTCTATAGTTCACCACAGTGCAATGTAGAAAAGTGAATGGCTACACAATCCACTAAATTGGACCATTCACCCTCCGAAAGGAGCATCACAAATATATTTTAAAATACATGATTTAAGGGACACAGAATCTGCAGAATCTGTATTCTGATTGGTGTTTCTGCCTGGAATAATACTTTCTGGAATGGCAAGTGCCTTCATTGTATATCAGCACCTTGGGACATCTTCCCGATGTGAAAGACACTTTATAAATGTAATTTTGTTGTTTGTTGCTGTCGTTGCATATTTCTTCTAAGGTATCTTTGTTTATATTACAGTCTGTTGCCCATTGATTGCAACAGAATACTTGTATTATGGAGCTTCACTTGTTATCATTCATTCATCTATGGGATTGTTCTCCCTCTGCTCGTAAAACAAAGCACTCTACACTAATTATTTAGTCCCACCACACATCGTACTGCTAAACTCACTTAGCTCTTTCTCTATGTTTACCTGCCTAAAATGTACATTGATGATATTACAAAAGCAATGGCAGAAATCCTTACTTATGTCTTTCAATATATTTCAGATATTACACAGAAACATATTACGCTGGAAAAGCCCAGACAGAGTTGCATAACAAATGACCTCTATTCAGCAACCACCTGTCCAATGCAACTTTCAGATACCCTTTGTTAGTCCCTTTTACACTCTATGCCTCTGTAAGGACACTCTTTACATTTATAGAAGCCAAGTTTCCAATTTAAGATATCCAATTTAACCCTGCGGTGAAGTAAAGAATGACACAAATCTTGTACGATTAATATACTTTTATTACTTAAAATTAGTAATGATTATAGATAGTTAAAAGATTACAGCAGAACAATGCTTACGTATCCAAGTATAGTTCACTACGATTAAGGTCAGCCAAACCAAATGTTGCAGAAGAGATAGAGGAGTAATGTCCAATTTATTGTCCAATTTAATGTCCACTAAAATGTATTCAAGTACTGCTGTACAACTGCCCATTCGATCAGCAAAAATATATCCAGGTACTATGGTACTGTTGCTTAGTTTGAAAGTGTCGATAAAGTTGTTGACAGTCGTCTTAGTCTTGATTTTCTTTCTTTAGAAGCTGGAATTTGGTTTGTGACTCTAAGTCTCTTCTGATTCTCTCCCAAATCAATTTCTCTTCATCCAGTTGGTAGAAGATCTTTCACCTACTTCATCATTTCCGAGATAGTTTCTTTGTCAGTAGTTGTTTCTTTAGAAGAAAATTAGCTTGAGCAAGGTTCTTTTCGCATGGGAAAATAACTGATAAGGAGAAAGAGAAATGGACAGCTTTTTCGTAGGAATCCTGTTTTTCAGTCTTAAGATAATACATTATATTGGATTTAATACATTAATCACAGAATCCTTACTAATGCAGTCAGAAAATAGCAAGCTCCCATGGAAGAATGACTATGGACTTCTTCAGCAAGCAGTAACAACTTATGATTGCAATTTAATTATTACTTGCATTTATTTTTCATCTTTCATTTATTTATTCATTTATTAAAATTTATTTAATTTATGTGTTTGCATGTGCACTGTATTTTTCTATACGTTTAGAAATTCTACATGCACTAATCAACCCTCACACAGAGGTCACTCTTATTTCAAGGCCACTTTGTCCTAGTCTCCTCAATAGTTTGTTAAAAACAAGTTTAACTGCATATGTGTTTAGATGAAGTGATACGGTAGGAATAACAATTCTAGCATTGGAATTTGCATTTTATCATGTTGCCAAACATCTCAAAGAATTGACAAGGATTTTCTGTAGAATGCAGTGACTATATTTTACAGGCAAATGTCAGCAGACATTTTGATGCAGCAATGTCTCTACATCTTCTAGACATCTCAATGTGCTTCACAGAATATAGTGTAAAGTGAATTGACTGTGTATTTCTGGGCAAAACGCGGCAGCCATTTGCACACGGTAATATCCCACAAACAATCATGGATTGTGTGACTAAATAATAATTATTATTTGTCCAAGGTTTTGCCCTGCCAGAAATCAAACCCAGGAATTTTGCTTGCAAGGTGAGTTCTCTAACCACTGAGCTACAGGACTACACGGAATGAGTGATCATTATTATCCGGAGGACTGTTGGCCAGAACATCAGGAGAAATTCCTTTCTCTTTTGAATTAGTACCATGAGGTCTCTAATATTCACCTGAACAGATAGGATCTAGATTTAACATCTTACCTGAAGAATGACAAAGCAGCAGCACTTCCTCAAGCACTGCAAAACAGTGCCAGCCCAGACAATATGAGTTCAAAGTCCTATTATGGAACTTGAGCCGACAACTTTGTGACTCAGTAAGATGTCTAAATTGTTACCTTCTAGGAATCAGAAGTCCGGGTAATGTTTCATGCTGCATTTATGCTGCACATTTGAGATTTGGGCAACAATTTGCCAGCCGAGACTGAGTTCAAAGTCCCGCCGTGGGGTTTAAATTCACAATCTTCTGGCCTTGTGAAAAGAGTGCTTCCAAATGAGCCAAACTGACACCTGTTAATTACATGTTGATATTGAGAAATGCAAAAATATAGCATTCATGTCATCTAGCATTACACTCACCTCTCTGTTTGACTCCACTCCCGAATTTCTTATTGTGGAGTCCTGTAGCTCAGAGATCAGGGTTGGATTCCCAGCAGGTCAGGATGAAATCTTGGGCAAGTTTCCTTACTCCACACACATACCTGATAATAATACCTGATAATCCCTAAAAAAAAAATATTTGGTCACTTTAATCTACGACTGTTTGTGGGACACTGCTGTGTGCAATTGGATGCTGCGTTTCATCCTTAAATATACAGTCAATTCATTTTACAGTATATGCTGTGAAGCACTTTCAGACGTCTAGAAGATGTGAAAAGCGCTATATCAAATGCAAGGATTATTCTTAATCTTACTATGATTATGAGTATTAGTATCATTATCATCCCAACTATATCTGTGCTAACCCCAGGTCAGAGGTGTCATAAAAAGAAATACTTGATCAGAGTTTCTTTTTAGCTGTGTATGTTTGGAATGAATAGAAAGTGATGCCCTAATGACATTTAGCAAATTTCAGTGGCTTGGTTTGCATTCCTGATATTTATAGGTAAATGTAAAAGGACAGAATATCAGGAATTGCATAAAACCTAACATTGTCTAACCCAGTTCTCGATTCATTTCACCTGTTTTCACACAACAGAATATCTTAGCGCCATAAAAAATAAACTTTTTTCCTCTTCTCTCCAAGATAGTGATTCACACTGAGTTATGAAGACCTGTGGTATATTACCCATGGAGGCATGAATTCATGTTTTACATCCGTCTCTGCAATGCAAATCTTCCATCGTCTCTTTGGCAACAAGCAGTGAGAAATGCTAATATTTCTTAAACATCTCCCTTAGCTGCCTGTAGTTCCAATTCTCAGAGATATTAATAACATATGTCAATCTGACTCAGTTGGTAGCACTCTTGTGCTTCCTCCAGCAGGAGTCACTGATTGTAGGGCAGGAGTGGGAACCCAGTGATGACATTTCTCCTCTTTTCTCCAAGGCTCATAAGACAAATTGCGCACCCCAAAGAGTGCATCTTAATTTTTTTTAAAAGAAAGCCTTTAAAGTCCTTTGTTGTAATCTGAAGGGAAAACACAGATTTTAATGGAAATTAGTAGGTTTCCCAAATGTGGCAAAAGCCTAGAAGTAAGATCTAATGTATACAGTCGAACCATGCCAATTACTCTATTTAGTGACTGTGAATAATTTAAAATAGGAACAGTTCCATTGAAATGTACACCAAATAAAAGTTTTGTCAGAGTGTTGGGAACCATTGAAAAGTGCATAATTTAAAATGCAACAACAACTTGCATTCATATAACACACTTCGTGCAGAGTAACGTTCCGCACTTGACATGGTGGGATCTGAGCCAGTGCGAGAGGGAGGTGACCATTAACAAAATCAAAACAGAAATTCTTTAGGTTGGATTTGAAGGTGGGAAGTGAGGGGGCAAGGCGGAGAGATTGAGGGAGAGAGTTCCAGAGTTTCAGGGCATCGTAGCTGATGGTGGAGTGGAAGGAATGAGGGACAAACAGGAGGTTGGAACCAGCTAACCGGAGCCAACAAGAGAGGGGTAAGCAAATTTGAATAGTTAGGGAGGTGTGAGGGCATGAAGGGATTTGAAAACGAGTGAGAGGATCTTGAAACCAATCTGTTCAAAGATTAGGAGTCAGTGGAACCTGGCAAGGACTGGTTTGGTGGGATAATAGTGAAACAGATAATATTGGCTTTTTTTTCTGATTTCCTCTCTTTTTATCATATTTAAAACACAAAGGGAACCAATAGCGAAATTTGGCTTTGCAATCCACAATCCTGGACTCTGCAGTGCACCGTCATTATTTCAGTGAAGGAAAGCAATGACTACTTGCTGGCAAAGGAGAACACACCCTTAAGATTTGACGTTGAGAGAGTGAATGGATTTATATAAATGGGTTTGTAATCTGCTCTGTAACAATGGAACCTGTCAAATTCTCTAATGTGGTATCAAGCACTGCCATCAGCTGGCTGCAATGTATGGTTGAGGACATTTAATTTCACCCTTAAACTGGTTGTGTTTCAGACTGAACAGTTAAATATTGAATTTACCATTGATTGGAATTATTGATTGAGTGGTGCTGGTATGGAGCTATCTATTCATGGTAGCTCTTAACTGAGGTTTGGGCTCTGTGGGACTGGCATCCAACACAATCTTTTGTTTAGAGATGGAGCTCAGTGCATGGAGTCCACATGAAGCAATGTAAGTGAGGAAAATAAAAAAATTATAAATGTAAGTTTGTTGAAGACTCTTAAAAAATGCATTATAAAAAGCAATACAGTACTTGCTGTTTTTTCCCCTTCTTTTAGAGCTCTTTCCCACTACTTGACCCAGACTGCATACACTGAGAGCCTCTCAGCTGTGTGTACAGTGTATGCAGTCTCTCAGCTGTGTGTATTCTGCACCCGATGCACTCAAGCAAAGTGCACAAGACACATAGGAGTACTCTATTCACCAATCAGCGCCTGTGATATCATGGACTCATTGCCAGTATAGCAGCTCCTGCCATTTCAGGTAATTAGAGTTAGGTCAGAAGATCAGCCATGATCTTATCAAATGGTGGGGCAGGCTCGAGGGGCCGAATGGCCTACACCTGCTACTATCTTATACAAAACACAAAATACTACAGATGCTGGGAATCTGAAACAAAAACAGAAGTTGCTGGGGAAACTCAGCAGGTCAGGCAGCATCCATGGAGACAGGAAAATGAGTCAACGTTTTGGTTCTACAACCCTTCGTCAGAACTGGATTTGTTATGTTCCCTTATTTCTCTTGACTGCATCATGTTGTGAATCTGAGTTAGGGAAGGTACAATTTCAGATCTTATGTTTGCTGGTCTCAGAATAACTATCTTATGTTTGCTGGTCTCAGAATAACTGCTTGATCTCAGAATAACTAAGTTTCAGCGAGTTGGGAAAGGGAATGAATCCAATTATTGTCTGTCCATGATGAAGGTAGCTTTGGAAAAATAGTGTCAAGCTATAAATATGCTTGTAGACACTAGACAGCAATATAGTCTAGTTTAACATTTATCAGCATCATTTAAAGGCTTTATTTCTTCCCTCCAAACAAATTTTAATCTGCACTCATGTTTTAATCTCAGCAATGAGAAGTGGTGGTGTTCTGGTGTATTCAAAATACCTCTACTTTATTTCAGAACCTAAAAACCTTTTGTTATAAAGTTTGCACAGATTGCTAGACACAAATAAATGACATAAGAAAAGGAGTTTACCATCAATTTCCTAATGTGGCCATGTGTCCTAGGCCATGCTGCAGACCTCTCAGATAGACCACCTCTACTGTACAAAAGATCACCAGATGGCTTCAGGTGAAGGATTTTCAGCCCATTATGTCTCATCTTTCTGGAATACTCACCCTGCAAGCTTTTCTGTTTAAATTAGTATAGTGTCCGAACCTTGATCACTCTTCCGGGTATCCTGTTCCGATCATTAATTATGTTCTCGGTTAAAAAAAACTCCCTTGTGTTCGCCATTTGCAACTCTGAACATATCTCTTCTTGTCCTATTTTCTCGTTGCACCCAAAAGTAAAATAATGTGGTATTCACTTAATCATCTCCATTAGGTTGAATAAATCGAAGGATTATTATTTAAACATAGAGCCTTCCGATGCCATTTATTTAACCAACCAACCAACCAACCAACCAACCAACCAACCAACCAACCAACCAACCAACCAACCAACCAACCAACCCGAATTGTTTCCCGTAGTATAATCTGGTCTGTTTCAGTTGTCTGCTTTGCATACAGTTAAACAAATAATGCAAATCAAATGATTATGTTTACTATATGAAAACATATTTCAATGAATACTAGAAATAGCTCTCTTTGCACTAGGTTCTTATAATTGGATTTCCTGTTCAACATCTTCTACCACTGATATATACATTAAATGGTAACATTTTAAAAAGCGTAGAACATCAGAGAGACTTTGGGGTGAATGCATATAAATCTTTAAAGGTCGGTCAGTGCTGTAAAGAAACCTAATAGAATTCTTGGTTTTAAAAATTGGGGCTCAGAGTATAAAACCTATTGGAAATTAGACCTTCAGTGTCTGGTCTGTGAAACCTTGCGTTTTCTGAAAGAAGCTGGAGTTAGATTATTTTGGCCTGCAATATACTTCTTGAAATATAAGTGTACCATTATCCTGTAGAGCTCCTGTAGTTCAGTGGTTAGAGCACTCGCCCTACAAGCATGAGACCTGTGTTCGAATCCAGGCAGGTCAGAGTGAAACCTTGGGCAAGTTTCCTTACTCCACACGCCTAATAATAATGCCTCCAAAAAAACACAATAATAAAATTGGTCATTTTAATCCACGACTGTATGTGGGACACTGTTGTGCGCAATTGGTTGCTGCATATCGCCCACAAATATACAATGAATTCACTTTACAGCATATTCTGTGAAGCGCTTTGAGACGTCTAGAAGATGTGAAAAGCGCTATATCAAATGCAAGGATTATTATTATTATTACAAAACTAAAGGAGTAATACTATGCCTATGTAAAACAAAAGTTACAGCTGAAATATTGTCCCAATATCTGGGCACCTAATAATAGGAAGGAATTCAAGGTCATGGAGACGATGAAGAGGAGACTTTCACATCCATGTTAAGAATTTACAGAAGGGACCTCAGTTTAATGTTTTATCCGACAATGCAGCAGTCATATATACTGCACTGGAAACAAAGTCAAGCTTTAGTATGTGCAAGTGTGAAAGAGAAAGTTGAACAATGTTTCTATTTATCTGTTATCTTGGGACCATCTCATGCTTCTCCATCCTCTCACCAGAGATTCAGCCAGGTTCTTCATCTTTAGTTATAACCTCAATGAAATTCAAAAGCCGCTCAGTCAGACATAGAAATGTACCATTGTTGAGATGAAGGTTACTATAATCCCCATATTAGGTTTCTTGGTTTTAGCTTCTACTTTCTGGAAAAACAATATCATGTGTAATTTAAATGAAGATTTGTATTCAAAATATGCATCTGATATATGTTACAGTTAAAATACTAAGCCCATATCATCTGAGCAGAATGCCAGTTCTTCTGACAGTAGATGATCGATGTTCTGATAGCATGTCTGTCTGACATCGAGTCCTGGACGAGGGACAACTTTTTGCAATTGAACGTGAGTAAGACCGAGGCCCTCCTGATTGGCTCAAGCCAGCGCCTCCGCACATCGGGTCATCCAAAACTCTGCAGCCCGTGTACTATCCCGCACCCGCCTCCGCGACCACATAACCCCACCCTCGCCCGTCTCCACTGGCTCCCCATCCTCCAGAGGATCGAGTTCAAGATCCTCGTCCTCACCTACAAGGCCTTACATGGCCTTGCCCCGCCCTATTTAACCGATCTACTCTCCCCCTACACGCTCACCCGGACCCTCCGTTCAACAGGACTTGGCCTGCTCCAAGCCCCCCGCCCGAACCGCCCCACCATCGGAGGCCGGGCCTTCAGTTTCTCTGCTCCCACCCTATGGAATGCCATCCCTCAATCCCTCCGTTTCGTTTCTTCCCTTTCCTCTTTCAAGGCCGGTTTGAAGACTTTCCTCTTCGATCGTGCCTTTTGTTCCACCCTGAACTCTTTTACCTCCCCTTCGTGTTTCACCCCTTCCCAAACACTTCCCAATCAGCTCGGGTCACACGCCTCCTGTGCAGCGCCTTGGGACGTCCTCCCGACGTGAAAGGCGCTCTATAAATGTAATTTGTTGTTGTTGTTGTTGAAAAGGACCCTTATTGAAAAATCATTGAGAGATGGTAAAGATTACTAAGTGCAAAATAATGTTTCTTTGCTTCTGATACAAATATTTGAAACACAAACTAGACAATAAAGAAACATTAAATAAATCCTTTTTTTTATTTGGGGGATGATTGACCAGAACATGAGAAACTTGAACAGACAAATAGATCTGGGTTTAACACCCAAAGTTTGGCAATTCCGACAATATACCATTGGTGAGATGAAGGTTACTATAATCCCCATATTAGGTGTCTTGGTTTTAACTTCTACTTTCTGAAAAAACAATATCATGTGTAATTTAAATGAGGATTTGTATTCAAAACATACATCTGATATATGTTACAGTTAAAATACTAAGCCCAAAAGCATCTGCGCAGAATGCCAGTTCTTGTGACAGTTGACATGAGGGAAACTCCAACACTTGCAGTGCAGTGTCAGCCTATATTTTTAACCCCAAAGATGAACAAATATTGTATGGCACACAGTGTTTTCTATGTTACTAGGAGGAGTGAGGGTGAGGAGTAGGGTCCGTCAATATCGAAATTTTCCGATATCGATATATCGGTTTGCCCATATCGATATATACAGATATATCAATAACGCGGGTTTTTTTGTCCTGCGCATGCGCATGCATTCAGAGGTACATGCGTATTCGGGGGTGCGCAAGTTGAAAAAGTACACATCATACCGATATATACCAATATATTGATATATCGCCGGACACGATATACCGATATTTGCGCTATATCAATTTTTTTTCATATCAAAATTTTAGATATATCGATATATTTTTAATTCCGATATCAGCATATCGATATGAAAATTATATTGATATAACCGATATATCGATATATCGCCGGACCCTAGTGAGGAGATGAATACAGTATTGATGTTCACTATGGCAGGCATTTGTTTGATTACCCTTTGTGGCTATGCAAAACTTTCCCCCAGAGATTGTGTGAGTCAACAACAAAATGGGTTTTATTTGGTATGTGGAAGAAAAGTGTTTGATCACCTTAATTGCATTTTTCATTCATTTCTTTTTTATGTTCCATAGCATTTCATAAGTTTGGTTGAGGTGCTCCACGATCTGATATATTTGGAGAAATCAGATGGCTCATCAACCTTCTCCAGATGTTGTTCCATTAGTTTCTAGGCCGGATTTCCACTTGTGTTTTGACTAACAGCAAGGCACTCACGAGATGCATGACCAGTACCATGGTGGTTTACTTTCCATAAACGATGTGTCCTATTTGTATTCTCTATGCATTTAACCATGCATGCAATGTTTTATTTACTCCCTTAGCATGGAGGAAGTCAGCTATAGCATGGAAATCCACCTGTGTTTTTCGTTGCTGTACCCTGGTGTTTGGAAAACATATATGGCACACAATCACTCTAAGCAAAGCAGCTGCCACCTCGCTTATACAGTCACATCTAGTAAGGTGGCTGTGTATGATACCAACAACTGTAAAGCCTGAAAAGTACTCAAAGCAAAGAAGCTGAGGATAGATGTTATCTTCACTGTTATCATAGATAATTTTTCTAATTTAGCCCTTAATTCCTACCTCTCCAATCTCCTCTCCTCAAACCAGCTCCCGTTGCCTTCGCTCCACCGGATCTGGCTTCCTCCTTGTCCCCGGAATCCTCCGCTCCACCATTGGCGGCTGTGCCTTCAGCCACTACACCCCAAGGCTCTGGAACTCCCTTCCTCACTCCCTTCGCCTCGTCCCCTCTCTGCCCAGTTTCAGGTCCAGGATAAAGACCTCTCTCATCAACCATGCCTTTGGTCACCTTTCTCCCCCTGCCCCTGGCTCTCCACCAGGATCCGTTATTGTGAAGTGCTCTGAGACAATATATAAATCAAAGTTGTTGTTGTTGTTGTTGTAAAGACAATAACTGCTTGGCATTTATATAACCCTCTACATAGCGAACCTGAAGCAGCCGTCAAGTTGCTCCATGATTACCTCTTCTCCACCTTCAACTTCCTTATCTCCCTGAAATCCAGGACTGTCTCCAAACTCACACACTCTCCCAGTACAATAGCCATCTCTGCTCCCTAAATCCGAAAACCGGATGCTTCAGCACAGGTAACAGAAAACCAGCTTCACAATTTACCACCAGCTGTGGCTTGAGTATCTTCATATCTACCACCCTGTCCCCTGTTGCAAGCAAAAACTGCACACTATTCTAACATCATTCTGGAGGCCAAAAATAACTCAAAAATCCTGTTCTCCATTGTCCAACTCCTCAGTGCACCCCCTCAAACACCCTCAATCATAATAATAATCCATGAATTTGATATAGCGCTTTTCACATCTTCTAAGCATCTCAAAAGTGCTTTGCAGAATATACTGTAAAGCGAATTGACTATATGTGGGTGAAACACAGCAGCCAATTGCGTACAGCAGTGTCCCACAAACAGTCGTGGATTGAAATTATCAGTTTTTTTTTGCGGGATTATTATCAGACGTGTGGAGTAAGGAAACTTGCACGACGTTTCTCCCTGCCTGGAATCAAACCCAGGTCTCCCATTTATAAGGTGAGTGCTCTAACCACCTAGCTACAGAACTCCACAATCATCACATCTAATGCAAAGTGCAAAGAGGTCATGGACTTCCATGCCTCTAAAATTGACAACATCTGCCTGGCAGCCTCATCCTTCTGCGCCGTGTCTCCCCCCACCATCCCCATCCCATCTCCTTCACCCACCCCGGCCTCAGCAACTACCTTGGCCCCCCATCCTACATTTGTTTGCTCCTATCTCTCCTCACTCTCATACATCAATACCACAATGAAATTCACCGCATACTGCCTTGATCTCCTCCCCGCCCAATTGCTGATCATCCAGCTGCCCCTCCTCTGCCCACTGTTGGTAGACACCATTAACCAGTCCCTTTCCTCATGATCAGTCCCACCCACTCCCCTTCAAAACCACCATCATCACACCCCTCCGTAAAAAAATCTATCAGCGATCCCTCCAACCTCACACACTACCGTCCTATCTCAAGCCAGCCATTCCTTCCCAAAGCTCTGGAATGCATTGTTGCCAACCAACGTAGTGCACACCTCTCTCTCCACACCTTACTTGAAACCCTCCAGTCTTGCTTCAGTCCTGCCCATTTTCACGACAGCGCTGTGAAAGTCACAAATGATGTCCTGTATATCTGTGACCAGGGCTTCCTTCTGACGTGAAAGGTACTCTATAAATGTAATTTTGTTGTTGCTGTTGTTGTTGTAGAGGGAGTCCTGGTCACAGATATAGAGGACATCGTTTGTGACTTTCACAAACGCTGTCTACCTCCTAGTCCGCCTGCAACTCCTCGCCTCTTCGAACCAGTTGAACAGGCCATCCTCCTCCACTTCCTGTCCTCTATCCTCCACCTCAGTGGGACTGCACTTGCTTGGTTCAAGTCCTACCCCACAAACCACCAGCACTTCATTTCTGCAAATGGTCTTTCTTCTCGTTTCTGTCCGGTCACCTGTGGGATATACCAAGGATCCATCCTTGGCCCCCTTCTCTTCCTCATCCACCTGCTCCCTCTCGGGGATATCATTCGTTAACTTCCATGTGCATTCAGAAATTCTGCAGCTCGTGTTCTCTCCCGCACCAGGTTCCGTGACCCTATCACCCTTGTCCGGCTCCACTGTCTTCCCAACCTCCTGGCCTGTTCCATGTCTCCCACCCAACCAACCCTACTATTAGTAGCTAGGCTTTTAGCCTCTCTGTCCCCTTGCCTTGGAATTCCATCCAACAATCCCTTTGCCTTGCTCTCTCCCTTGCCTCCTTCAGCATGGACTAATTGGGCCAAACAGCCTGTTTCATTGCTGTACAGTCAATGCAATTCTATGTTCTGATACAAAAGTAACTTGAGCTTAACTAGGTTTCTGACTTTTGTGAGAATTTTCCTTATAAACACACAGATTGCAATAAACAGCAGAAAAAACAATTCTTGTTTTGGATAAAATCTAACAATCCAAATAAGTCTTTGGATCCTTTAAGAGATGAGTTAGCAGGAGAGGTTATAGTGGGTCAGAAAATGAATAAAAAGGTTCTTCAATCAGTATTCACAAGGGAAGGCTCTGCTCAAATTCCGGCGCAGTCATTTTGACTCCGAAATCTTTAAGGTACCTGCAAATGAGGACACATCTGCATCACTGAATAGTTCATGCTTCTAGACCACCTGACTTGACAGCATCAACACAGTCTGCGTCACTTGGAGGTCGTTGGGAAAGGTGAGCAAAACACTAATAGGACAAAACCATGTAGAGAGAGACATTGTTCTGCTGTAGTGCCATAAGCTAGGTAGTGCATGTTAGAGCTGAAGGAACAAATACATGGAATCAGATATACATAGGGCTGCAAGTACAAATAATGGTATCAGGTATAATCATAATAAGGTTAGTTTGGACTGGAAATGCATCATGCCAAACCTGCAGCAAAAATGCCAGTCTGAAGCAATCTACTTCTGCTTACTGTAGTTTCCACAGGCTAGTGAGACGCATTTCCAGTTACTGTTATGAGTCACTATTAATGAGTTACAAATGACCGCATACTGTATTAGACTTGATATGTACTAAAATCCTGTTCTGATTTAAAAAAAACTGGTAGCAAAGCCTCCCCTTGTAAATACTGATTAGAACATCTATCTAATTCAACTGCCATTTCCTGATCCTCTATAATCTTTCCTGCTACCTCACCTCTTAAAGGGTTTATCTGGACTGTCAGATGTTGTCTACTGTGCCCATAGCAATATAGTTCTTTCTTTTGATGTTATCTGTTCTTTGACTTTCTGTTGCTCTTGTCTCTTCAATAAACTTTTGAGTTAAATTCAGGTTACTTTTGTGTGATTTCCAGTTCAAACACCATTTTGTTTCTTTGTATTCTCTCAAATATGGTTGTTTGTCTTTTCTGTTTAGCTCTGACCTCCTGATTTCAATTTCCTTCATTATGAATATTTCAACTATAAAGGTCTTGTTATGTTTCTCTTTTTATCCCACACAAATATCTTCATTCATAATTCAGCACCTTGGGACGTCCTCCCGATGTAAAAAGCGGTCTACAGATGTAATTTTCTTCTTTTAATCCATTAAAACGTCAGATTTTTTTCTGTTGTGTTGAGATACTAAACAGTGGCAAGTTTTGAACAATTACATAAGATATGTCAAGGGAGTGAGCAATCAAGTAAATAAAATTGGTCATTTACTTCAGGGCTGTTTGTCAATTGCTGCGTGCAAATTGGCTGTGGCTTTCACTGACAGTATATCCTGTAAGTGCTTTGGGAATTCTGCTGGCGTGAATAGCACTATAATAATAACAACAACAACAACAACAACAACAAATTTACATTTAAAGAGCGCCTTTCACGTCGGGAGGACGTCCCAAGGCGCTGCACAGGAGGCGTGTGACCCGAGCTGAGAGGGGAGTGCTTGGGAAGGGGTGAAACACGAAGGGAAGGTTGAAAAGTTCGGGGTGGAACAAAAGGCATGGTCGAAGAGGAAAGTCTTCAAACCGGCCTTGAAAGAGAATGTAATCTTGAAAGAATAAATGTAAGGATTAGAATAATTATGATAATTATTTTGCATGGGCAAAACCACTGTTCCAACGTATATCAAGCAACTTATAATAATAATGGTCCTTGCATTTAATATAGTGCTTTAGACTATTTCATTCCAAGTCCTAATGTGGGGCCTGAACCCATAACATTCTGACACAGACACAAGAGAACTACCACATAAAAAAGCATGCCAATGTCATCAATGTATGTCTAGGTCTATGTGGTTTACTAGACATAGACACACATTGTACTGTACTTCGAATACTTTCTACACTTCCAGGTTCCTCTTCCCCTCAGTAGTATGTATTCTCCAATGCTAGCTGCTTCCATATTTAGGCACAGTCCTCTTTCATTCCAAACCTAACTGTTATGGCAAGCACTTCAGTTTGTGAAGCTCACTAACACTAAATTTGAACTGAACTTAAATAATGTGTTTTTGTCACCGGAGGTTCTTAAAGGCTTCCTCCTGAATGGCTTTCAAGACATTATCAACAACAACTTGCATTTATGCAGCGCACTTCCTTTGGGGCAGGCTCTGGGAAAGCTTAACAGTCGTTGAGCTTTTAATGAAACAAGATACAATGACCTTTTCTTTTCCCTTTACACTGGAGATTTTAAATCCACTTTCTGAGGAAAAGAATGGTGAGACTGGCACAAAATACCGACAATACAACAGTTATGATATTATGACAATTCACATACTGTGCTAAAATGAATAAACACAAGGATGTCAGCCAATGAAAGTCTGAAAGTTTTCTTTGGAATCAAGGGACCATTAATACAGAGCTCTGCCTCAGATTAAATGGATACTTGTAGAGTTCATAATGGAATAGCGTTGTGTAGGTTTTTCTTAGCCCATCCTTCCCCATGTTCTTTGTATTTTCAGGTCACAAACAGATGCCTCTTAAAGAGAGCATCATGTATATCCTCTTACACTGTTTTCTTACTCCACTTTTTCAAATAAATCTCTGATGTGCACACGTTACACAGTGGTTTCCGTTTTATCTTGAGAAAATTAATTTACCCCCAAATCCTGATTTGTATTTGAATGTTTAGAATTATACTTGTTTACACAAATGCACAGTCACTGCACTTTAAACTAAATGTAACAGTCTTGAAATGCTTTGAGATGTCCCTCTAATGTAAAAGATCAATTGCAAGAATTAATAATGATAACCTTTGCATTTGCTGTAATGCCTTATCATGTCTTCCAGACATCATAAATCGCTTCACAGAATATACTGTGAAATTAATGAACTTTATATTTTGTTTGCAAGATGCTATAGTAATTATTATTATAGCATAATTGCTCCTCTTCCTATGTTTTTACCCATGCCTAAATTACAGGGAAACGATTTATAAGATTTTCATCCATTAAACAAAAACAAACATGTAACTGGACCTCTAAATATTCTTGTGAAGCGTTGAGGAGGAAGGGAGAAAGCCAGCTTCCATTGTATATAATATATTGGCAGAATCTCACCTTCCTGACTGTCTCAGGAAGGCAATGCTATCAACGTCGCTGTGTGACTGTATAGACAAAAATAGATCTTTGTAGACAGGTTTCTTTAGAAAGTATTTGTTCAGTGACAGACTTCCATTACATTTTACCACAGCGTCCCAAATTCCAGTTGGGTACTCAGAAGCTTTACATGCACCTTTTAGATTGGCACATTCTATGAGACACACATGTGTTGTATTTTGCCCCAGGAGTTCTAAATGTAGACAAAGCCCTTTGAATTTTCTTTGGCAAATTACTCTGTGTTAGCTGTAATTTAACAAGGAAATTGAAACACAACTCAGAAAATATTATAGAAAAGGTTAACTTGATTTGTGTGTAAACCCAGATGCTCCTGCCTATTGGATATTTTTGTTCTTTGTAACTTTTTGGGTGCAATAAATAAGCAAAGGCTTCCGTGCGAATGCCTCAACAATAACTTGCATTTATTTAGCATCCTTCAAACAGGATAGTATCTTGGAGTGCTCTCGACTGCAAAACTCTAGACTGCATTCACTCAATTACTGCTCCTTCTGTCATTGCATACTCCTATGCTTATTTATTTTCCATTGTTGTTTTACTAAGTACGTAGTGAGTATCATCTTTCACTATTTATCCTCTCAAAATCTTTCCATACATTGAACCTTGTACGGCAAATACTCTTTGTTACCTTTGTTTCAGTTAAAACAGTCCCATTTCTTCAAGCTTATCCTCACAACTCCCATCACTGATATCTGTCATACTACACTGTGGCTTATCTCCCCATTGATCTGATATCCTTCTGATGATGGGTGCCTAAAACTGTAAGCAGTTCTCCAATTACCAATGGCTTGTATAAATTTAACATCACTTCTTTACTTTTGTATTCAATTTGTTATTCATTGCATGAATCTCATTGTGACAACTTGGGTTAAGGCCAGGAATGTGTATATCATGGAATTCTGTAGCTCAGTGGTTGGAGCACTTGCCATACAGGAAGGAGACCTGGATTCAATTCCAGGCAGGGCAAAACCTTGGGCAAGGTTGCCTTACTCCACACACCTGCCAATTATCCCTTGAAACCCCCCCCAATAATAAATTGGTCATTTCAATCCACAACTGTTCATGGGACACTGTTGTCTGCTGCTTTTTGCCCACAAATATACAGTCAATTCACTTTACAGTATATTCTGTGAAGCGCTTTGAGACATCTAGAAGATGCTTATATCAAAAACCCTGTATCAAACGCAAGGATTATTATTGTTATTATTGTTATTTCATAGCAGCTTGTAACTTCTTCATGTTATAGACTATGTCAGTGTTTATTCTAGCATGTCACTCTAATCATTCACGATATGTTTGGCTTTTTCAGTGATCTGGCGTCAGTAAAGTTAATATACCCTGATTCACAATGCTAGTTATAAAAAAAAAGGGGTTCACTCATCTTCTTTGCCTCAGCCCAATGAGTCAGGAAACTAGCTGTTTATTCTATGGCTATAGTCAAGCCTGTAATCTAGAAAAAATGTATCTCTTGAATTGATCCAACCTAGGAAATAATGTATGGTAGCGAATGGTGTTGAATACAAATAAAGAATAATTCTTTCAACAATCCATGCACTATTTGTATAATAAACTCCACCACAGATTATTTTATCTCTTCAGGAGTTTATTTTTCTTTTAACAGAGATGAGGAACAACAGGTACAAATGTCAATGAAGATATTTCTCTTCCTGTTATTTATTGTACTTTCATAGGGCAATCAATCTTTAGCAATTACCATGCAGTTAAATCACATTCTAGAATTGCCATTTTTTACAGGTATTTTCTGTAAAATACATTAAAGATTGAAAATAAGGGCAACTAAATAATCCCATTCCCTTCTCTCTCCCCATTATGTCTGTTGGTTTTAAATCTACTTCTCGATTTGGGAGTACAAATATATGACATTTTCTTACAGATTCAATCATAATAATAATTCTTGCCTCTGATATAGCACCTTATCATATATTTGAGATGCCTCAAAGCACTTCACAGAATATACTACGAAGTGAATTGATTGTTTATGTTGTAGGCAAAATGTGGCAGCCAATTGGACATAGTGGTATCCCACAAACAGTCATGAATTGAAGTGAACAAATTTAATTGAAAAAAATATTATCACCCCCAGAAAAGCGATCCGCCAATCAATTAGCAACTGAGTTCCTACTTACTGCTCAGTAAATGGGTGCTAATTATCATTGAATTTATTAAGAAACAGAGCATTTCTCACGCCGTGGTATTAATAAAAACCTCCATTAGCTTTCCGAGATTGAAATTATTTTCCTTATTATTTTAATAATTTGGTTACTCAATCTATGCCTGTTTGTGGGACACTGCTGTGCGCAATTGGCTGACAGCATTTTTCCCACAAAATATACAATTAATGTAGAGTCCTGTAACTCAGTGATTAGAACACTCTCCTCACTTATGAGATTCCTGGTAGGGCAAAATGTTGGGCAAGTTTCCTTACTCCACACGTCTGTGTTTACCCAACAGTAAGTGTGCAGCCCACAAAATATTCAGTCAATTCACTTTATTCTGTGAAGCACTTTGAGATGTCTCAAAGACTTGATAAGCGCTACATCAAATGCAAGGATTATTAAATGCAAGGATTATTTATCGTTGATTGGGCTACCAAGAATGGAATAACAACCATATAAAATTAGTTGACATAAAAAAGTTGTCACTTTTTTCTTCTCCTGAAGGCTCTGGCTGTCACTGTTGTACAGTACATTCACAACAAATTACATTTGAATAGCGCCTTTCATGTTGGAAGGGCATCCCAAAGCGCTGGACACTCAAGGATTTGCACCTTTTGCTCTACATTGCCACTAATGGACACCATCAGCTCTCTGATACTTCATTCAAGTGGCCATTGTCAACATGTGACCTTAAATATTGAGGGTCAGTGGCTAATTCAACTGTGGAAGGAGTGACAGTAAAATGCATTAAATTGATCCTGTTCCCACCTGGGACCCACACATTCTCATTTTCCAGCAGGGAACATCTGAATGAAGATTGTCAACTCTGGTTTGTTCCTCTATCCCCAACCACTCACCTCTCCCAGATCAGGGAGGAGCTGATGGTAATTGTACTTTTCCCCATACCGCCACAGCTGGCTGATTTGATTCAAAACACATTAGGAATCAACTACGTTTTACTATAATTTTAATTGGGTTTCAATTATTCAAAAAACAATTCGTTTTTGGAATTCATCTCACAATGAGTAATTTCTGATAACCATGTATTGAACTGTTCATGTCATGCAAATCAGCATCTTTTTGACATTAAATATTAATTTCACAACTGGCTTGTAATATCCAACCAGCATTGCTTTTTGATCCTCTTCCTATCATTGTGAAACACAATTCACCAGCTGTTAGATTTTTCATCCGTTGAGGAGGAAATGTGAACTGGGTTTAGACCTTTATTAGTTTTATCAACAACAACAACAACAACAAAACTTACATTTATATAGTGCCTTTCGCGTCGAGAGGACATCCCAAGGCGCTGTACAGTCAGGTAGGACAAGAGCAGGGTGGGAAGGATCAGGGCAGGATGAAGAATAGTAGGAAAAGTAACTGTATTAGTGGGTGAAACGCGGCAGCCAAATTGCGCACAGCAGTGTCCCACAATCAGTCACGGAAGTGGGACTAGGGGCAAAAGGGGGTAAAGAAGCAAAAGGGGAGGGGTCGAGGCAGGGGGAAGAAAGGCAGGAAAGTCGACTGTATACTTGTGGGCGAAACGCGGCAGCCAAATTGCGCACAGCAGTGTCCCACAAACAATCGCGAAAATGGGGCCAGGGGAGAAAGGGGGAAAAGAGGGTAAGAGTCACAACCTGCTTGTGGTGACTCTTGTCCCGGTGTGCTTATTCCTACTGATGGTGTGTTGTGGCAGTTGTAATAATACGTGAAACAATCATTACATATTTGTTCTCTCTAAACATAGCATATAGCTTACCACAAGGATTCTCTTGGAGACCCCAGAGTGTGCGTTGGGATATTGCTGGAGTCAAACCAGCATGACTGTTTGTGGGACACTGCTGTGCGCAATTGGCTACTGCGTTTCGACCACAAATATACAGTAAATTCACTTTACAGAATATTCTGTGAAGCGCTTTGAGATGTCTAGAAGACATGAAAAGTGCTATAACAAATTCAAGGATTATTATTGTTATAAAGCATGTTTTGGGCCAAGCCTTCCCACCGCTTCTCCAGCTTAGACCACATTACCCATTAATGCTTTGGCTTGTAAGGTTAACAAGAGCTGAGTGGGATGATTCCCCGCCTGCTCTCAGTGACTGCTGTACCCTTCCAAGTCCTTGGGATGTCCTCTCGACGTGAAAGGAGCTCTATAAATGTCATTTTGTTGTTGATGGCTGGTTGGGCTGTCATCAGCAGTGCCCTGGAATACTACGGCTCCACTTGGCTCAGGAACCATCATGGAGGGCTGGCTCAGGAACTATCATGGAGGGCTGGCTCAGGAACCATCATGGAGAGCTGGCTCAGGAACCATCATGGAGGGCTGGCTCAGGAACCATCATGGAGGGCTGGCTCGATTCCGACATCGCATTGACAGGCAAGCCACTTTGGAGCCAGTTCAGTTCCTGGGAGGCCCCACTTACCCATTCCAAGAAGTTAGTTACTCATTGGTTTAAGATGTTCAAAAACATCTCTAGAAAAAAAAATCAACCAAGTTTGACATTCACCACATTGTTTTTAACCTAAAAAACATCCCTACCAAAAAGCTGTAACATGATAAGATAGGTGGGTTTAGTGTCCGCATTTAACTTCCTCCTCATGTCCTCCAGAAGTGACAGGGCTCTATAAATGTCATTTTGTTGTTGTTATTGTTTTCAACAATCTATTGCTTGTCTGTGTTTCCTTCCTGGTTTCAGAGGTCCAGGTGTTGCCCCTCCAGGTGAAGGTTTCTACTGTACATAAATACAGTAATAGTTTTTGTCTGTTGCCCTGAACCTGCTAACATTTGCTGACTTCTTTCAGGAGTCGCGGAGGGTAGTGGTTAGAGCATTCACCTGGCAAGTTAGAGGATCCAGACTCGTTTCCATCAAGACTGAAATCTTGGACAAATTTCCTTACTCCACACGTCCCTGTCTACCTAGCAGTAAGTAGGAATCTGGTTGTTAGTCGATTAACGTATCGCTTTCCGGGGTTGGGGGGTGTGTGTGTGGGGGGGAGAGGGTGTTAATAGTCCCTTAGAAAAAAGAAAAATTGGTCATTTCAACCCACGACCGTCCATTTGTGGGACGCTGCTGTGCGCAATTGGCTGCCGCGTTTCGGCCACAAACTATACAGTCGATCTGTTTGACAGTACATTCTGTGAAGCGCTTTGAGACGTCTCTAAGATGTGACTGGATCGAATGCCAGGAGTGTTCTATTTTTTTGCTTGAAAAAAAACTTAAGAAACAAAAACATCCAGCAGAGAATTAACAGCGGCAGCCAGAGCCCGCAGTGTGGTGTGTGCCCTGATACTCTGAGTGAGGTGTGGTGTGTGTGTGTGTTAGGACTATCTCTGACTGCAGTACCAGCTGCAGATCCAACCCTCTCCTTCCTCCCTCACCCCCCAAGCCTCTCTCCCCACCCTCCCCCACACACGCAGCCTCTCTCCCCGCCCCCCCCCCCCCCCCACACACGCAGCCTCTCTCCCCGCCCCCCCCCCCACACACGCAGCCTCTCTCCCCGCCCCCCCCCCCCACACACGCAGCCTCTCTCCCCGCCCCCCCCCCCCCCCCACACACGCAGCCTCTCTCCCCGCCCTCTCCTCTCCCCGTACCGCACTGGCTGCAACCAACAGCCGCCAATGAGAGCTCAGCTCCGCCTTATAACAGCTGAGGACGCCGGGGAGCCCATGAGACACACACAGGGAGGGAGACAGACAGAGAGAGAGAGAGGAAGGAAGCAGACACTGCAAGCTTTTGGTGTGTTTATGTGTGTTTGGTAGTGACACAGAGAGGAAGAGAGAGGGTGGGGGACGAGACGAAAACAGGAGCGGACGGGAGTCAATCGGAAAGGATAGGGAAAAGATTGAGGGAGTGATTGGGATGGACGGACGGAGGGATAGATGGATAGATAGATTGCAGAGTGGCTGATACGCAGATAGGATGTGAGTCAGCCGCACGGTTGAGTGACAGGACCGGACCGGACCGCCACACCGGCTACACACGGTGTGAGAGGCAGAGAGAGAGAGAGAGACATATACAGGGCATATACAGCCAGATAGTGTCCACACTCACAGCAAGTGACAGGGTTACAGGAGTGAGAGAGAGACTGGGTTACAAGGAGTGAGAGAGAGACTGGTTACAGGAGTGAGTGAGAGAGACTGGGTTACAGGAGTGAGAGACAGGGTTACAGTGATGAGTGAGTGAGAGACTGGGTTACAGTAGTGAGTGAGTGAGTGACTGGGTTACAGTAGTGAGTGAGTGAGTGACTGGGTTACAGTAGTGAGTGAGTGAGGTTGGGTTACAATAGTGAGTGAGAGAAAGGGAGAGAGACTGGGTTACAGGAGTGAGTGAGAGAGAGACTGGGTTACGGTAGTGAGTGAGAGAGTCTGGGATACAGGAGTGAGAGAGAGAGAGATTGGGTTACGTGAGTGAGTAAGTGAGTGAGTAAGTGAGAGGGAGACCGGGTTACAGGAGGGAGAGACTGGGTTGTAGGAGCGAGTGGATCTACTGAGACACAGAGAGCCTGGGTTACAGGAGTGAGTGATCCACAGAGAGGGAGAGAGAGACTGGGTTGTGGGAGTGAGAGAGAGAGAGACTGGGTTGTGGGAGTGAGAGAGAGAGACTGGGTTGTGGGAGTGAGAGAGACTGGGTTGTGGGAGTGAGAGAGACTGGGTTGTGGGAGTGAGAGAGAGAGACTGGGTTGTGGGAGTGAGAGAGAGAGAGACTGGGTTGTGGGAGTGAGAGAGACTGGGTTATGGGAGTGAGAGAGAGAGACTGGGTTATGGGAGTGAGAGAGAGAGACTGGGTTGTGGGAGTGAGAGAGACTGGGTTGTGGGAGTGAGAGAGAGAGAGACTGGGGAGTGGGAGAGACTGGGTTGTGGGAGTGAGAGAGAGAGAGACTGGGTTGTGGGAGTGAGAGAGACTGGGTTGTGGGAGTGAGAGAGAGAGGCTGGGTTACAGGAGTGAGCGATAGATAGACACGGTACAGGATCAGTGATGGTCAGTGATCGACGCAGGGAGGTGCGTTTGTAAATGTGGAGGCAAAGGGGGGAGGGAACAGACACACAGAGAGGCCGATCCACAGAGTGAGTCAGTGTCAGAGGCAGGGCCGATCGAGTATTTATATACAGATCAGTGTGACTGGGGGACTAGTGATGAATGAGTGAGAGGGAGAGACAGACAAGAGGCAGACATTGCAGTCAGTCAGTGATCCAGTAGAGCTGCTGACTCTCGTTACTAAGCTAACCCAGTGCAGCGAGCAGCCGGTGTGTGTTGTGTGTGTATTTTGTTGTATGTCCCCCCCCCCCCGCCTCCCCTCTCTCTCTCACAACACAGCTGCCGCAAACTCAATTTAATTTGTTCAAGCGGTGGGGGGGGGGGCAGTAGCTTTCCATTTTTAAAGATATAATTGCGTTTGTTTTCTCTGGTGCATTTCTTTTTAACCTGATATTTTTCTCCTCTCTGTGTGTGTGTGTGTCCCTCCCTCTCTCTGTGTGTCCCTCCCTCCCTCTCTGTGTGTGTGTGTGTGTGTGTCCCTCCCTCTCTCTCCCTCCCTCTCTGTGTGTGTGTCCCTCCCTCTCTCCCCCTCTCTCTCTGTGTGTGTGTGTCCCTCCCTCCCTCTGTGTGTGTGTGTGTGTGTGTCCCTCCCTCTCTCTGTGTGTGTGTGTTACCCAAGCCGCGTGTGCAAGTTGGAGAAGATGGAGCCCGCGTCTCCTGGTTCCAGTGTTGCAGCCGCCGCCGCCGCCCCCCCCCAGCCCGGGGTGTGTGGCCCGGAGCTGGCGGCGGTGGGAGGACCCCTGCGCCCGGTGGGCAGCCAGAGCCGCTTCCAGGTGGACCTGGTGAGCGAGGGGTCCGGAGGCGGGGATGGCGGAGGAGGCAGGAGCCACGCAGACGGGGAGCAGGAGACCGCGCCGCCCGGGGCCGCCCCGGCCGCCAAGAGCAGCGGGAGCCTCCGGCGGGGGGAGGAGGAGGAGAGGGGGGAGGTGGAGGGAGAGGACGGGAACGCTTCACCTGCCGCCCAACCCGACAGCGGCATCGCCTCCCCGGCCACCGCCCCCCCGTCCTCCTCCGAGGAGGCGAAGGGCAGGTTCCGGGTGAATTTCGTGGACCCGGCGTCGGATGAGCAGCAGCACCAACAACAGGCATCGTCCTCAGCCTCCGCCCCGCACCACTGCCAGGCTCCCGGCGCCGCGCTGCCCAGCGAGAGCATGAACGGCTACCCGCAGAACGGGGACACGCTGCTGAGCGAGGGCAGCCTGCACTCCTCGGGCACCGGGGCTCACCATTACTACGACACTCACACCAACACCTACTATCTCAGGACCTTCGGCCACAACACCATCGATGCCGTGCCCAGGATCGACCACTACCGGCACACGGTGGCTCAGCTGGGAGAGAAGCTGATCAGACCCAGCCTGGCTGATCTGCACGATGAGCTTGACAAGGTAACAGGGAGGTGAGGGGAGAGAGGGAGGGAGGGTAACCAGCTCAGCTCTTATACAACAGCCACAACAACTGCACATGTTATTGACGATACGTTGCGGGTGATATTGGTAGCGCCGTATCGTGTCTTCCAGACGTCTCAAAGCGCTTCACAGAGTATACCGTGAATTGACCGTGTGTGGTGGGTGGGCGAAATGTGGCAGCCGATTGCGCACAGCGGCGTCCAGCGAGCGGTCGTGGACTGAAGTGAATTGCGCTTCACGGAGTGTGACGGAAGGTGAATCGGCTGTGCGCACGGTGGAGGTGGGACGGCAGCGTAGCTCCCTGGTCTGACCCTATTTGACGCGTCTCAGAGCGCTTCAGAGAAGGTGACACGAGAGTTACCTTGATCGATAAAGGGTGTGTTTAAAGTTGGTCAGGGTAGAGTTTTGCTCATTCAAGCCACCATTGGTTGGCCTTACAAATGAGCGAACTGGGTTCAGTTCCATACAGAGCGAAACCGTGCGCAAGGTTCTTTACACCACACGCCTGATAATAATCCCTCCAAAAAACAATGATAAATTGGTCATTTCAATCCACAACTGTTCATGGGACGCTGCTGTGCGCAATTGGCTGCCGTGTTTCACCCACATATATGCAGTCAATTCACTTTACAGTATGTTCTGTGAAGCGCTTTGAGACGTCTAGAAGATGTGAAAAACGCTACATCGAATGCAAGGATTGTTATTATTTGTGAGCGAAACGCGGCAGCCAATTGCACCCGGCAGTGTCCCACAAACAGTCATCGATTGAAATGATCAATTTATTATATACCGCCCTCTCCGCCGGGTGGAGTCTCCGAGCCCTGCACAATGTCCGAGCCCGTTATGTTGAACCTTTCAGCTCAGAAGCTTTGTATCTCTCTCCCCGCTGTCCCCCCCACCATCTTTTCCCCTTCCTTCCCCTCTTTTTACATCACGACCGAAGACCTTTCTCTTCGACCGGCCGCACTTGTGGTCATCTCCGCTCTTCTCCGGCTCGACGTCAGGCTCCGCTACTGCTATACTCTCCGAGACACTGCTTTGCGAGAAGGGTGCTATATAAACGTTGTTGTTGAATACACTTGTGTTTTCTTGGGGGGGGGTGGGGTGTAGGGGGAGGGTTGTTGGAAGTTTCTTTTTACATCATTTGTTAGCTAATTTTAATTTTTTTCAAAACAAATTTGAGAATCGGGGTTAAAGCTTTTTAATCGCAATAATAATATTCCTTGCATCTGATAGAGTGCCTTATCGTGGTGTTGCGACGTCTCAAAGCGCTTCACGGGATTTACTGAAAAGTGGATTGGCTGTATTTTGTAGGCAGAGCACTTTTGTTTGGAAAGTGATCCACTGAAAGCATAACAACAATATTGCTTTACTCTTTCTTCCCCCCCCCCCCCCCCCCCCCCCCCGGCCTCCCCCACCCACCCTCATCCCTTTGTAAATAACAAAGCTTGAAGTTTTGAAACATGTTGTAAAGTTGGTTTCATGCCATGCATGTCGCCCCGTAGACTATTGTGCCTGGTAGAGCCCTGGCATCGTTCTTGGCTGTCTTAAGTTTGGTTCCATTGTGAGGAGATGCCTGATACTTATTGTGTGCAGTTCTCCTCCACGTTTAACACTGGCACTATCATTGCAAACAAAGTATAAAATGCACGCTAGGGATTGACATACAAACCTGTAATTCGATTGAAGGGTTCAGATGTTTTTAAAGAGTCCAAGTGAGTCGAGTGTAAACATCTCGATGAACTGATTGGATTTTTCAAACTGCAAAAGCCTGCTGCATGATATTACAGTTGTTTTGCACAAAAAATAGATGGTCAATCCACTTGACAGTGTATCCCGTGAAACACTTTGAGACTTCTGAACAACAAATTGCATTTGTATAGCACCTTTCCCATCGGGAGGACGTCCCAAAGCGCAATTCTCGACAATGTGATCAGGTGTTATATCAAATGATAGTAATATTATTATTCATATTATTTCACGTGCAAATTTATTACATTCACTTTCCCTCCATTGCAGATGGTTCTCTTGCATCTGTCATTATGGATGAGTTCTGTGGAAAGGGATCACTGTCACTTGTTGAGTAACTATTTGATGTGGAACAATGACTTCTTGGGCTCTGCTCTCTCCCTCCCTCCGAATACTGACAAACCTCCTTTGGGAAAGCTTTGGGGCTCATTGTGTGAGCGCTTGAGACCAGTGAATTAGGTTCTGGTGATTGGTCCAGAGTTGGAAGCCCTGGAGAAGTCATTATTAGCTTGTTACTTATACCAGAAGTCATTTATCTGAATCTAACTTGAATCTGTAGTTCACGGTACTTCCGTTGTTTTTAAGGGTAAGAAAGAGGAAGGAAACACAGACAAATGTTATGGTATATAATTCTATAATATGCATGTGTTTGTGGAGTCCTGTACCTCAGTGGTTAGAGTACTCGCTTTTTAAGCGAGAGACCTGGGTTCGATTCCAGGCAGGGCGAAACCTTGGGATAGTATCCTTACTCCACACGCCTGATACTAATTCCTAAAAAATATATATAATGGTTTGGTCACTCAATCCACTACTGTTTGTGGGACACTGCTGTGTGCAATTGACTGCTGTGTTTCACCCACAAATCTACAGTCAATTCACTTTACAGTATATTCTGTGAAGCATTTTGAAAAGCGCTACATCAAATATAAGGATTATTATTATTGCACATGGATCATGCTGTATTCCTAATATTGAACTGCTGCAAACATTTTGCACACATTCCCACACCCCCTCCCCACCCCTTAGAATGATGAGTTTAAAATGTGGTCAAAGAACATTTCTCAAGACAGATGATCGTGAAAATGTGGAATGTGCTGCCCAGAAAGCTGGCTGCCTAACTAGACAATAATAATAATCCTTGATAGTGTGAGGTAAACACACACTGTCTCTCAAAGGATTGCATATTATATGCACGCGTGTGTGTGCAGTAAAAGCCCGTTTATCCGTGACCCGATCAACCGCAACTTTATTTAATTTTTGTGGGGGGACTTTTCGGCCGAATATCCGGCACGCTCTTTAAACAGTATTGGCCAGGTCCTGAGGGTGCTGGATATACGTGCTTTTACTGTGTGTATATATACACATATGTGTGTATATGTATAATGTGCATATCCTATGTGTATATGTTTTGTACGGAGGAACGATGGAATGTAGAATTAAAAGATCCGTCATGATCTAATACCCCGGTGAAACAGATTTGTGTCAGTGTGGCACAGTTAGCACTCTTGCCTCTGAGTCAGAAGGTTGTGGGTTCAAGCCGCACATTGGCTCTTGGAATTAAAGTCTAAGCTGACACTCCAATGCACGCTTAGGAATGTGTTGTATTAATGGAAGTTTGGATGAGATGTTAAAAATGATGTCCCATCTGCCTGTTCAGTTGCATGTTAAAATTCCATGGCATTATTCAAAACAAGGGAATTTCTCCCAGTCTCCTGGCCGATAATCCCCCCACAAATAGCTGTTTGTGGGACATTACTGCATTCAACTAGCTGCTGGATTCTGACCACAGAATACACAGTCAATAGATTTTCGGGTATATGTATCCTGTGATTACTTTGAAATGTCTCAACAATGTGATAAGGCACTATATCAAATAAAACTATTATTTTTATTATTGCTAGACTGAATGGGTTCAACCTGTTCCTGAGCGTGTAAGCAACTCCCAATGCTGTGATCTAATAAACCAGTTAAACTGGTTTTCCAGGCTGGATGGCCTCCTTTTTCTAACACTGTGAGAACTTCACTGTTAAGTACAGTACAGGTAACAGTAGAGGTAAATTAAGAGGGTTTACTTGGCTGACTACTGGTTTAAATGGTCTCCAATTTTTGCCTGCACTAAACATTTGCTGCGTCTTTTTACCCTCCTTCCTCCAAAAAATATTGCAAACGAAACTACCATGATGCAACAAATAGATAAGAATGCAAATAGAACTGAACAAGTGCTGAACAATGGTGATGAAGCCAGTTTTTAGTGTTTTCGCTGGCATTGTTAGCACAACTACCTAAAGAGTTCTAGTTTGGTTGTTCTGCAGTTCACCCTTTTAGATTGATTTGTCCTTCATCTTTTGTTCATTATAATAATAATCCTTGCATTTGATATAGCGCTTTTCGCATCTTCTAGACGTGTTAAAACGCTTTACAGAAAGTACTGTAAAGTGAATTGACTGTATTTTTGTGGGTGAAAAAACGGTAGTCAATTGTGCACAGCAGTGTCCCAAAAACAGTCGTGGTTTGAAGTGTCCAATATTATTCTTATTTTTCTGAAGGGATTATTATCAGGAATGTGGAGTAAGGAAACTTGGCCCGTGTTTCACTCTGCCGGGAATCAAACCCAGGTCTCTTGCTTGTGAGGCGAGTGCTCTAACCACTTGGAGCACTAACCCAAATGAGTTTCTACCACAAAATATGTGGTCACTTTCCTTTATGGTATACTGTATTGTATGAAGTGCTTTGAGACATTTCAACAATGTGATAAGGCCCTGGCTATATCAATTACAATATTATTAGTAGTAATAATATAGTTCCCCTAACGTCACTGGAGGGTTTGAACCTTTAAACTTGCACTGAAAGTCATTAGTTTTTACCAGTAATGAACAGCTGGTAAAATACTGCTGCTGGTTACTTTCTGCAGGACATTTGTATGTCTCTCTGATGTTGATGGAACTGTGAATGATGGAGTATTTTACCTGTGTACTTGGCAAAATTAGAAATCTTGCCAGTTGGCAGACTGGTGATCTGCTAGAATTCACTTAGTTTATCAATGGACCAGTGAACATAATCCAACACATATTGGCTACTCTTTTTCATGCATGAAATTCATTTTGTACATTTAACATAAGGCCTGGATTGAGAACCCTTGTGCATGTAAAGCTCGTTTCTAGTTGTAAATGTAATGTAATTTTCTTGTTGTTGTAGTTTCATTGACTAGTGTTAGCACCTTGGGATGTTCTCCTGACGTGAAAGGCACTATACAAGTGTAATTTTTGTTGTTGTTGTAGTGTTTAGCAGACACCGATTCTGCAAGCTCTGATTTGGCAACTTTTGCTCTGAACCCAGTTATTGTAGCTGACATTTCAAAATGTATGCTGCTACATATCTCATAGCTATCATGCTGCAGAAATCCCATCGTCTGCTTCCCCCCCTCCAGCACCACACTTCAGAAATGCACACATTGACAACAATGTGAAAGTTCACAGTAAGGTCTGGGTGTACGGATGGACAGTTTCCAAGTTTGCAGATGACACTAAGTTAGGGAGAATAGTAAATAGTGAGGAGGATAGTGGCCATCTGCAAGAGGATATAGACAAATTGGTAAAGTGGGCAGACACATGGCAGATGAAGTTTAATGCAGAGAAGTGTGAGGTGATGCATTTTGGAAGAAGAAATGAAGGGAGGCAATATAGGCTAGATAGTACAATTTTAAATGGTGTGAAGGAACAGAGAGACCTGGGGATTTGTGTTAGTGACTCGTTGAAGGTGGCAGGACAGGTAGACAAGGCTGTTAAGAAGGCATATGGGATACTAGGCTTTATAAATAGGGGTATAGAGTACAAAAGTCAGGAAGTGCTGACTAACCTCTATAAGACTTTGGTGAGGCCTCAGCTGGAATACTGTGTTCAATTCTGGTCACCACACTACAGAAAGGATGTGAAGGCATTGGAAAGGGTACAACGAAGATTTACTAGGATGCTGCCAGGATTGAGGGACTTCAGCTATGAGGAGAGGCTAGATAGGCTAGGGTTATTCTCTCTGGAGCAGAGAAGATCGAGGGGAGACCTAATAGAGGTTTATAAGATCATGAGGGGTTTCGACAGGGCAAATAGAGAAAAATTATTTCCACTCGTGGGTGAATCTGTGACTCATGGTCACAGATTTAAAATAGTTTCAAGGCGAAGTAGAGGGGAGCTGAGGAGAATTTTTTTCACTCAGCGAGTTGTTCGAATCTGGAATGCATTGCCTGAAAAGGTGGTGGAGGCTGATTCGATAACAACTTTTAAAAGGGAATTAGATCTGTATTTAGGGAGAACAGGTCTATTAGGCTATGGGGAGCGGGCAGGGCAGTGGGATTGAATCGCTCTTTTCAAAGTGCCGGCACAGACTAGATGGGCCGAATGGCCTCCTTTTGTGCCGTAAAATTAAAAAAAAAAGGTATTTGTTTAAACCTTCACACATAATGTCCTGGTACTCGGAGAGTGTCTGATCCATCTAATTGTGAATAGTAGTCTGTGCTTAATCTTGGTACATATTACAGTTGGGTCTAATCAAACTCCAATGCCTTTTGAGTTTAATCTATTTGCATGTTTTATAGTTGTGTCTCAATTAGACTGATATGGAAGGATTCCACAGTTGATATCAATTGACCTGCAGGGCACTGCAATCCCAGCTGTAATGCAGTCTTGTTTGCTAAACCATTTCAGTCCCAGATGGCAGTTTCAACACATTTTGAAACCAAGGGGGAATCTGTGCTGATTGAAGAGATTATTATGGAATGATGTTGAATTTGTGATATTCTTTTGTCTGTTAAGAAAACACATCAAAATGTTTTGAACTTGTAAATTGTGGTCAGAGGATTCAATTCAACATCCTGATCCTCACCATCAAAGCTCTCCATGGCCTTGCCCCACCCTAACCGTGTGACCTCCTAACCCCCTACCAATCTGCCTGCTCCTTCTGTTCAGTTGGCTCCGGCCTGCTTCATGATCCCTGACCCACCATTGGTGGGCAGGCGGGCCTTCAACCACTCTACCTCATACCACTGGAATTCCATCCTGCCTCCTCCCTAGCCTCCTTCAAGTCCTGCCTCAAGACCCTCCTCTTCGACGATCCCATCGGTCATCCCAAATTGCCCTTTTCCCTCAACCCTCCCCAATCCCGATGCCAGCTCGGGTCTGAAACATTGACTGTCCAGCACCTTGGGATGTCCTCCCAAGGAAAAGTGCTGTATAAATGTAATTTAGTTGTTGTTTTTGTTGTGGTTAGCTTCAGATTTCTGCAGGCCAAAAAAACGTGGGTGAGTGTGTGTAATAATAATCCTTGCATTTGTTAAAGCACTTTTCAAGTCTTCTAGACGTCTCAAAGCGTTTCACAGAATATATCAAGAAAAAGAGAATGGTAAGACAAATACAGGTGAGACTATAATGGCAAATAAAGAAATGGCTGACTTGCTAATTAAGTACTTTGCTACAGTTTTTACAGTAAAAGATGAGGACATAATACCAGACATACAGAGGAACCTGAAAATAAGTAAAAGAGAAATGCTTAATACAATAAATATAGATTTAAAAATGGTAATGGAGAAAATAATGAGACTAAAAATAGAAAATCTCCAGGACCTGATAGTTTCCACCCCCAGGAGTTAAAGGAAATAGGAGAGGAAATTGCAGATGCATTTGTCATAATTTTCAAGCAAAAAGATTTGTGTGTCTATATGCAAAACAAGGGGGCATAGTCTTAAAGTTAGAACCAGGCCATTTAAGAGAAATCAGGAAGCATTTTTTCACTCAAGGTGTGGTAGAAATCTGGAATTCTCTCCATCAAAAGGTTATGGATGACCATCCAGACCTTCAAGAGTGATGTTGATAAAATTTTTTGGTACGTAAGGGTATTAAGGGAATTGGAGTGAAAGAGGAAAATTGGAATTGAAAGGATTGGTAAAGATACAGATCAGCCATGATCTAATTAAATGGCTCGATGGGCTGAATGGTCTACTCCTGTTCCTTGTGTTCCTATTTACTGTAAAGTGAATTAACTGTTTATTTGTGGGCCGAGAACTGTCTGCTTTGAGCACAACAATTTTACTTTCTCCATCTTTTATCGTATATGATCTGGATAACACAGTCAGAAGACTTTCCAAAATTGTAAAATTCCCAAATCGTACATTGAATCTTGCTGTAGTTAGAGACTAAGAGGGTCAAACGATGTTTAAGATAACAATGCCTCATATTAAGACTGTTCACAAAATACACACATGTATCCTGTGAAGTGCTTTGAGCCATCTCACAACATAAGACGCAATATCAAATGGAAGGTTTATTATTTATGTAAATTCCCATCGTTCCACATTTACAAAGTGAGGCAGAAAAATCCATGGGGATAAAATTCTTATGAAAACACCGAGAAAATAGTGGTTGCAGCATTAAATGCAGGACACAAATCCTATTACTGTACTAATGGCCTGTTTCCCTTTGTTTGTTAGAATCTGATCTGAGGTATTAGCACACTAAAGCTGATGTAATGAACAATGTACTTTTTTTGCACACCATATAAATCTTATATTCTCTAGAGCTAACAGTAACTTGAATTTACACACTTTACGTAGAATAATATCTTGGTGCTGGGAACTGTTGAGTGTTCCCAGCGCCTTCTGTTTTTGTTTAATATCTTGGCATACCCAACAACAACAAAATTACACTTGTGCACCTTTCATGTCAGGAGGACGTCCCAGGCGCTGGACAGTCATTGTTTCAGACCCGAGCTGAGGACAGGAGGGTGGAGAGAAAGTGAGTGGGGATGTAGGGTGACCGATGGGACCGTCGAAGAGGTGGGTCTTGAGACAGAGGGATAAAGGGAGGTAGTTCCATCATTTAGGGGCGTAATAGCTAACCGTTAACTCAACTATTGTAAAAGGATACACTAACTACCAGATACACTGGTGTTAATAATGACTTAAGAAAATTGCAAATCTAGTTTCTATTTCCCACTTTTGACAGTTAATGTGTGTGTGCTCACTTATTTGTGTATCTTTTTTGAAAAATTATCCTATTTCATGCATAACCGCTGAAAGTAATACTGTACATATAAAACATTCAATGTTTTGGTACATGAGTTGGAGATGCTTTTAAATTTCAAACACCAATGGTTCTCAAGATAATTCCTGTTGAAATCTGTATATCTTGCCTTTACTGATCTGTGTTTTGAGCCCTAGAATTTGCCTGTGGGAGGGAGGGAAACTGAACAGAAGAGCTTTATGCTGTAAATATAGTGTGAAGTTGGTGGAAATTTATCTTTACAGAATTTGTTTTCAAAAAAACTATTTGAGTTCTCTGTGTCCTGTAGCTGCAAATCACTTTTTAAATTTGGGGGTGTATAATCTAGTTTATTAGTAGCACATGCATACTGTGTTGTCTCTTTTTGATTAAGGATAATGTCACTTTAGCTCTAGTACAGTACCCCACAGTTAATTTGTTCTTATATCTCATTTGTATCAGTTTCAATGCTGTGTACCTTGTCAAATCACTTGAATGTGGCTGCAGCCACTGAGCATATCTGTCACTCTGCTTCCAACTACTAGAATAGCTTTATAGCAATTAATAATTTAATTATGAAAAACATACAGGTGTGTGCTCATGCTCAAAACAAGGCCTATGCACAAGGTAGCTTCCTGTTTGACTGCTAATTGGCATCAGGTCATATCTAAGTTCATATTTCACCACTGGGAAAAATATATTGGGTACCAGCTGTGCACCTCAGTGCTTTGCTCCCAAACAAATCAGCAAGTCTGATGTCCTATAATATATAAAACTGTGTTTCAGATAGTTTGTACCTTTATAATGTTTGCTTTATGCAGATCTTCTTATTGTTGAAGTTATGTAATGTTTTAATGTGACTTTGTACTGAACACCTGTTCTGTAAAACGATATACTGTTTTGATCGATGTATTATGGACAAATGGTAACTTGGCAGTCTCCTTGGGAAAGGTGAGGTGGGGGGGAATTGAAGGATTAGGAGGCTGATGGAACTTTTCAACTGGGATTCCTTATTTGGTTTACGGAGAGGATGTGAATTCCTTGGGACATCAAAACCCAATTGGCTAAGATTTGCCATCAAAGCTATTTTTTATTTCTAGATTATTGGATGATGCTCAGAGTAATAGCAATAATTTGCATTTATATAGTACCCTTCATGCGGGTGATATCTCGGATCACTTCTAGGAAGTTTATAGAATGCGAAGTTACAGAAATGTACTGTCTCATAATGTGCAGAGTGTAAACTTGTATTTTGTTTACAATTGGTAATTGGTAAACTTGATCAAGCCGTTGATTTGCTTTGAAAAATAAATGACAAGGCATTCAAGCTGGCTTTCCATGTAAGTCCTTAATTGGTTATGTCAACTTCAAAACCAGATATTTATAACCAATGATTATTTGATAACCAACACATGTAGTCAGTGAATAACTCAGTTGAGTTAAGTTAAACACTTGTTCTGGAGTTTATATATGTAAAGCACAGTCTCATCAGAATTTTGGAGGAAATGTTTCCCAAGTGCTCAAGGGATTTCTCTCTTTGAAGACTGGTTGTTCAGTCATTTGGGAAGTTAGATGCTATCTGTGAGCTCCAAGAACCAAGGAGGGAGTTTTTCTTAGTGTCTTGACCAAGAATCTCAAATAAAATTGCTCATTCATTTTGTGGCCGCTTGTCGGTCTTTGCTCTCTGCAAGTTGGCTGCCGTGTTTGCCTGCAGGCACTGCTCTTTACTGTGAAATGCGGTGAAGCACTTTGAGGCATCTTGATGTGAAAGATGCTGCTATTTTTATTAATTTAAAAAGAACTTGGGCTAAGTACGATATCCTTATCACCCCCTTTACATTTTTCTTTTCACCCTGTTTATAATTTATAAATACATTTGGAATTATTTTTTAAATTGCTGACCTATTTAGGAGCACATTTACAAAAGTTATCAAAAGGAGATTACTACTTATCCCACATAAATAAATATACTACACAACTCCTTATTATTTTGTGGGCTTCCTCCAGCTGGACTGTTAGACACTATTAATATTCCTTTTTTTTGTTTGTCTGGTATGTCTTCACTGAGAATTCACTTCAATTCTTGTCAACTTTAATTGTCAAATGGCTCCCAATAGTTTGTAGACCAACTGCTAAGTTATCCCCGAATCCTTTGGTGTGGCTGTACCCATCTCTCAGGCAAGGAAAAGTCTCTTTCAGACCTTTCAGAATGCAACATTGCATTGAAGACAGCATTGAAGATTACATTTTGAACATAGCCTTCAGCCACTCTACCCCAAACCTCTGGATTTCCATCCCGCATTCCCTCTGCCTCGCCTCCTCCCTAGCCGACTTCAAGTCCTGCCTTAAGACACTCCTCTTCAATGGTCCCTTTGGGAAACCCCCCCCTTTCCTCCACCCTCCCCGATCCTCCCTTTATCCGTCTGTCTTTGAAGCGCTCTGAGCCACCGTCCAGCATGGAGGGCGCTATATAAATCAAAGTTGTTGTCTCAAGACCCTCCTCCTTGACGGTCCCATCGGTCACACCAAATCCCTCCTTTCCCTCCACCCTCAGCTCACATCTGAAACAATGACTGTTCAACACATTGGGAAGTCCTCCTTACGTGAAAGGTGCTATACAAATGTAGTTTTGTTGTTGCATTGACTACCTTGCGTTTTTGATAGTAACTTAGAAGGGGGACCTTAGCATCTAGGTTTGAATTCAGCCCTTACTACTGTCTTGGGCCGAGTCTCCTCTCTGTTGGCTGTAAGTATCCTTGGTTTGGCTGGTCTCCACTCAATTCTATCAAGCATAGTCCCACAACCAAACATTTGGTTCTCATTTAGCATTCCCATGGAGGAAAATATCGGTAGGTTTGAGCGGTGTGTGTGTGTGTTTTTGTGTGTGTGTGAGTCTGGATTTAAGACATAGGAGAAGGAGCCACAATTGCATCTTGTGTTCCAACTGGTCTCGGATTCATTGATACTGATCCTGGCAGATTTAAAAACTGAAAATTGTGGTCAATTTCCAGCACTAATCTATGTCATCTTGAGTGTGTTTGGATTTTCTCACTGACATTTTTAAATAACTAATCGGCTGCATTAATTTTTTGGGGGGAGATTTCAAAGGCTTCAAAACACTAAAGCAGTATTTTAGACCACTTCTGAGTTATGCCAAGAAATTCTCTGCTTAAGCTTTTGTGTGTTGTGTGATTTTGTTTTACAAAAAAGTAAGGAATGGCCGTTCATTTCACAGGTGTTTCATTGGACACGGCTGTGTGTAAATTTGCTGCCACATTTTGCCATCAAACAGTCATTACATTTTCAGTAAAAACTCAGAAGTTGTAGCAATGAGAGCTAATGAATATGTAAAGGGTGCATTTAACTATACAGTAGTTGATAAAGTAACTTTCAAATGAGTCCAGTTTGTGGAAGATGGATCCCATTGGGTTAAAGAGGAATGTTGCCTCAATGAGGATAATACCCAGTGTTAAGAGATATGAACTATTAGCTAACCTAGGGATCTTCAGTATTGAGAGAAGGTATCTCAGAAGAATCTTATGGAGGTTTTTTTTAGATTCATAGAATTTTACGGCACAAAAGGAGGCCATTCGGCCCATCTAGTCTGTGCCGGCACTTTGAAAAGAGCGATTCAATCCCACTGCCCTGCCCGCTCCCCATAGCCTAATAGACCTGTTCTCCCTAAATAAAGATCTAATTCCCTTTTAAAAGTTGTTATCGAATCAGCCTCCACCACCTTTTCAGGCAATGCATTCCAGATTCGAACAACTCGCTGAGTGAAAAAAATTCTCCTCAGCTCCCCTCTACTTCGTCTTGAAACTATTTTAAATCTGTGACCACGAGTCACAGATTCGCCCACGAGTGGAAATAGTTTTTCTCTATTTGCCCTGTCGAAACCCCTCATGATCTTATAAACCTCTATTAGGTCTCCCCTCAATCTTCTCTGCTCCAGAGAGAATAACCCTAGCCTATCTAGCCTCTCCTCATAGCTGAAGTCCCTCAATCCTGGCACCATCCTAGTAAATCTTCTTTGTACCCTTTCCAAAGTCTTCACATCCTTTCTGTAGTGTGGTGACCAGAATTGAACACAGTATTCCAGCTGAGGCCTCACCAAAGTCTTTTAGAGTCAGCACTTCCTGACTTTTGTACTCTATACCCCTATTTATAAAGCCTAGTATCCCATATGCCTTCTTAACAGCCTTGTATATCTGTCCTGCCACCTTCAACGAGTCACTAACACAAATCCCCAGGTCTTTCTGTTCCTTCACACCATTTAAAATTGTACTATCTAGCCTATATTGCCTCCCTTCATTTCTTCTCCCAAAATGCATCACCTCACACTTCTCTGCATTAAACTTCATCTGCCATGTGTCTGCCCACTTTACCAATTTGTCTATATCCTCTTGCAGATGGCTACTTTCCTCCTCACTATTTACTATTCTCCCTAACTTAGTGTCATCTGCAAACTTGGAAACTGTACTCCGTACACCCAAGTCCAGATCATTGATGTAGATTACAAACAGCAATGGTCCCAAAACCGATCCCTGTGGCACACCACTGCTCACTTCCCTCCATTCTGAAAAACAGCCGCTCACTACAACTCTCTGCTTCCTGTCTCACAGCCAGTTGTGGATCCACGCTGCCACTGTCCCTTTTACGCCATGGGCCTTTAATTTCCTAATAAGTCTCTCATGTGGCACTTTGTCAAATGCCTTTTGAAAGTCCATGTAAACTACATCAACTGCGCTACCATTATCCACCCATTCCGTTACCTCATCAAAAAATTCTATCAGATTTGTAAGGCAAGATTTGCCTTTAACAAATCCATGTTGACTGTCCTTTATTAGCCTATATCTTTCTAAGTGAAGATCTACCTTGTCCCTGATTATGGACTCTAGAAGTTTGCCCACTACCGACGTTAGACTGACTGGTCTGTAGTTACCAGGCTTGTCCTTCTGCCCCTTTTTATACAAGGGAGTAACATTTGCTATCCTCCAGTCCTCTGGCATGACCCCTGTGTCCAAGGAAAATTGAAAGATCGTGGCCAGAGTCCCTGCTATTTGCTCCCGTGCCTCGCTTAGTAACCTAGGGTGCATCCCATCCGGACCAGGTGACTTATCCACCTTGAGCGACGTCAACCTTTTTAGAACTTCCTCTCTGGTTATAATTATTCTATCGATTTCTCCTACCCTCTCCTCCAATACCATGGCATTGGCTGTATCCTTTTCTTTTGTGAAGACAGAGGCGAAGTACTCATTCAGTACATCAGCCATGCCCTCTGCCTCCACAATGAGATTTCCTCCTAGGTCCCTAATTGGCCCCACCCTATCCTTGACCAACCTTTTACTCTTAATATGTTGGTAAAAAACCTTAGGGTTCCCCTTAATCTTACTCGCTAATTGTTTTTCATGCAGTCTCTTTGCCCCTCTAACTTCCTTTTATGTATCAAAAGTTTTAAATAGGATTAAAAAATAAACCCAGAATAATGGTTTAGGGTGCACTAAAACAGTAGAACAAGAAGACGTAGATTTAGAGTTGTAAAAAACAATTTCAAGCCCGATACCAGGAAGTGTTTCTTTACCCAGAGGGTTTACTTTACAGAATATCTTGAGAAGTGCTCTGAGGTGACCTATTGCGAAAAGCGCTATATCAAATGCAAGGATTATTATTGTTCATTTGTTATTTACTATGAGAGGAAGACAGGAAACTGCCTTCATATTGAAGATCTATTGGGGTCAACGGAGTGGAATAACGTTAAACAGTTTGATTGATTATGATCAATTCTGTTCAAATTCTACATGATAACTCAATTTTAAGAGATTTGATATCTGATTCAGTGCTGGACCACCTTAAGGACTTCAGCCTTGTAGTGATTTGACTTTGCTGCAATATAACTGCCCTCTTTTTTGTTACAAAAATCTTTTAAAGAGCTGGAGAGATTACTGAAAGCAATTTAACATTTAATGTATGTTGCAATGCCAAATCAGTGAATTTGGAACATAGGAATTAGGAGCAGGATTTGACCCCTTGAGCCTGCCTCACCATTCAATAAGATCATGGTTGATCTTCCAATCTAACTGCAGCTGCCCGCTTATCCCCATATCCCTTAATTCCTCTATCCATGAGAAATCTATCGATCTCAGTCTTGAATATGTTCAAGGACTGAGCATCTACAGCCTTGTGGGGGGAAGAGAATTCCATAAATTCACTGCCCTCTGAGTGAAGAAGTGCTTCCACAACTCTGTTCGAAAAGGCTGACCCTTAATCTTAAGACTATGACCCCAAGTGACCTCTCAGAATGTGCGCCTGCACAGGGCTCTGCTTTGTTAAATATTTAAGTGTCTGCCTGGCATGGTTGGTGGCACGCCTACAAGACATTGGTGAGTCCAAGTGCCATGTCGGGACTTGGCACTTGTTATCTAGCATGGCACTTCAGTGCTGCATGGAGATGATTGTTACCAACAGAGTCAGGCTGACAAGAATCCCCTTGTAAATAGTGCTAACAGTGTAAATGCTGCAGTTGCATTTATTTTTCTGTTCCATGCCTGAGGGATGTGTGGGCTGCTGTACTCTTGGTTCACTTTGCACATCCGTGTGCAAGTGACAATATGCTGTAACTAGGAATTTAGTGGTTACAGTATTGGTATGATAGATTGAGATATTTAAAAGGGAGATTGATAAAATGCATAGAAAGTAATGGTAATTAGGGATATGGAGGAAAGGCAGAGAAATTGGATTGGAATATCTACTATCATCTAATATTGGTTGAATTGTCCTATACCTATGGATTGAGCAAAAAAGCTCAATTTGAGTCTCTGGATAATCTGCTTTCATTTGCATCTTGCGTGTTTACCAGACTAAGGTGTGATTGAGTTTAGAAACCAGCTGCTTTTTTTCAAAGTGATAATCCTGTAAGAATTGTAATCCTTAATTGAGGCATGGAATGCTTTTTGTTTGTTCCTTGTTATTGCAGAAATTGTGAATAATTCAGGAAACAGTGACTATGATTGAATGGTATTTAGTTGTGTAATATTATGTAATCATTCTGCAACCTTTTAAAAAAGAATTCAACTGTGAATTCATAATTGCAGATCTTTGATCTGTCTGATGCTCTACACTGCCAGCAAGGTGATCTTCATACTGAGATACTGAGCAAAGCAATTTCAATCCTGATTTCTGAGAATTGTAGATGTGTGTTGCAGCAGTGTGTACTCTAAAATGCCTTGGTCATCATTTTGTACAGTTAAGTAGATATCTACACACGTTGATTGGCTGCCTTACTACCTTCTGTATGACAAACAACCTTTCAGTTCATTGAGTAAATTTGTCTGCACATCAGTCGGCCAAACACAATTCTATTATGCAATTCCAGCTGAGCTGGGGTAGCACTTGCATTGTTGCAGTTCGGCACATGCTCTGAATACTGCACCATTCGACATTTGATTGTTTTCAAGGTTGACTTTGTTGTATGCGTGACGTATGTTCTGCCATCCCTCATATTGAAATGTCAATTTACAGATCCTTCATTTGTCAAAACTAGAAAAAGACCTCTGGGTTTGAGAAGGTTAGCCTTCACCTGATGGATTATTGCCGTAGATAAGTGATTATCTTATTGTACAGCAGTTGTAATAAAAGTGCTGGAATATACACCTTGGGTTGCGCAATATATTGTTTGATTCAGGGCACAGTTGACAATATACAGTAGAAACACGTTTATCCGTGACTCGATGCACCGGCACTTCCGTATAACCAGCACGCCCAAAAAAAGTCCCCATTCGATCAACCGGAACTTATCCGGAACAATAGCAGTGGGGCATTTGTAAATGCATAAATGATAACAGAATATTGTATTGGTCTATTGTTAAAACTACTCTCTTGCGCTTTTTACCTTTGCTGGTAGATGCTGCATTTGAAGCCATGATGCTGCGGTTGAGGTTTATAGTCCAGCGAGTGGGTGGAGTGGGTGAAAAAGATGGAGCGCGACTTTAAAGTCATACTAGCGGCAAGCCGATAACGCTAGCCGATAACCCACATTGTCGCGCAGGTGCAGTATTTTGGTTGCCGCTAGTAGAGTCTAGGGCTTCAGCTTACAGCTAGTAAAGTCGTGCGACTTTAAAATCGCGCTGCCATTTCTTTCACCCGCTTGGCTCCATTTAAAAAAGAATTGCTGGACTGTAAATGTCAATCAGTAAAGGTGAGAAGCGCTAGAGAGTAGTTTTAACAATAAGTACCAATACAATATTCTGTCATTATCTGTTATTACGTGTGTATGGTGTGCGTTAAAAGAACTTTCATTTTTTTGTAATGGGTTTTTGGTCATGAGCCGCCCGAATATCCGGCAGGCACTTTAACCGGCATTGGCCAGGTCCTGCGGGTGCCGGATAAATGGGCTTCTACTGTAGCTGGAATAATTTCAAATTGTAATGCAGATGTATCTCCTGCATTCTATCTTTATATGCATTTGATATAGCTCCTTTCAGGCCAGGAGGATGTCTCCAAGCTCTCTACAGGATTTACTTTTAATTAAATCGGCACAAACTGAATTGCTAGATGTCTGCATAAATGCAGATATTGTTTAAATGCAGGTGTACTGTAAAAGTAAAGTAAAATGCAGTGACTGTGATTTGTGGATGATTGTGGCAACCAAGTTGCATGTGGTTATGTCCCGCAAACAGCTGTGATGTGAATGACCAATTTTTAACTTGTGTAGTTGGAGTGTGATGTGAATTTCTTGAGTAACCTCCAAGGGTAGTAAAATTACTCAGATTATTTCTGGTGCCAGTGAATACTGGAATATCTTTTTTGTGTAAATTGCTTACATGTGTAGCTAACACTTTCTTGCAGAAAATGCAGGCTTTTTCTCCCTCAGTATTAGATGTAAAGAATACAAATGAAATCAAGACGTCTGCCTGGGACAGTTGGTAGCACTCTCACCTGAATCAGAAAATTGTGGGTTTAAGGTTATGTCAAGACCACTTGTAATTGATGATTTTAATAGATTTTTGGAGGAGGCTGCTTTGCCAGAGGTGCTGTCCTTTGGATGAGATGCTAAATGTTCCTCTGCCTGTTCAGGGACTATCATATATATAAAAGAGAAAGAGTACTTTCTCTTGGTGCCTAAGAAAACAATCCATCAAGATTTTAAAAACAAAAAGTTTGTTTACTTCATGGCTGTTTATAGGACATTCCTGAACACAAATCTATCTGCTGTCACTCTCTGGAACTTTATCCTTGAATCCCTCCAATTCACTTCCTTCCTCACCTCGTTCAACATCTGTTTAGAGAACTACCTATTCCCCTGTGTTTTTAGTCACCAGTCACCTTTCCCCTCCCTGTCCCCTTGGCTCCAACCCCCAGCTCGGGTGCCCAGCCAGCCAGCACCTTGGGACATTTTTCCCAACATTTAAGATGTTGTATAAATTTGTATTGTGTTATTATTTGCCTACAAATATCGTTTCACCTAGACTTTTTATAAGAAACAGCTTGAGTTTTTTTTGACCCAATAAAAATATGTTGGTTTGACACAGTGCCTTATTTTATTGTATTATTAAATCCATGATGTAATGGTAGAGAAACTTGGAAGTGCATAGTAGCTTCAACAGCATCTGTAAGAGGAAGCTTAGGCTTACTGAGTGCCTGAAGAGTATGTGCCAGAACCACTGCTGTTTAGTTTATTAAAATGACTTGGTTGTGGAAACTTCCTTGATCCTATAAATTTCACTATAGCAAATTGGGTGGGATTTATTATACAGTAACTGCAAAGAAGTGGATCCAATACAGAAGGATTTGGTTAGATTATATAGTTGGGCTTCAAAAGTGTTTGTTTTTTTTGGTCAGGAATGTCCAATGGGTATCATGCTGACTAAAAACATTTTTAGAATGTGTAATTGGGAGTACAATTGAACATGAAGTTGTAGGGGTTTGTATAATCTTTTAATCCCAGAGAAACCTAGAGTATTATTTGACTCTGGTATCTGTACTATAACAGAAACATCATAGCATTTGCCTGGAAAAAGTGATGTACAGTATGGGTGGGGGAACTGGAATAGTGCCCCAAGTGTCACTGTGGCAACTTGAATGAAGAATACTGTGATATTAATCCAGGACGTTGACCCATTTGCAACGTTGTCCAACGCTGTTCTTTACTTTAAATAGTTTATTCTTTATTATAAATAACTTATTCTTCACTATAAATAGTCTTCAATTTATTATCTTGATGAATATTCACTCTATCACAGTAGATACATGAGAAACCAGCATTTAAATATTGAAAGTGGCTAAGGTGATAGGTACACGATAAGACGGATGGAGACTTGTGCTATATGAACAATGGTACATGCAGTAAGCATCTATCTTGTATGATGTATCCTATGTTTGGAATAAACCACTTTTGAACATGTTTGGGTACCATGGAGCTCCTGTGGCTCAGTGGTTAGAGCACTTGTTTTACAAGCTGGGAAGACCAAGCTGGGGAGACCTGTATTTGAATCAGGCAGGTCAGAGCAAAACCTTGGGCAAGTTTCCGTACTCCACATGCCTAATAATAATCCCTTCAAAAAAAAAACACAACAATAAAATTGATCATTTCAATCCACGACTGTGAATGGGATACTGCTGTGCGCAATTGGCTGCCGCGATTCGCCCACAAATATATACAGTCAATTCACTTTACAGTATATTCTGTGAAGCGCTTTGGGACGTTGATAAAAAAAAATGTGGAAAGCGCTATATCAAATGCAAGGATTATATTTATTTTTATTATGGATCTGAGACTTAACATGCAAGCGAGAGACTTGGGTTCAATTCCCAGCAGAGCAAAATGTTGGACAAGTTTCTTTACTCCACACGCTTCTGTTTACTAGCAGTAAGCAGGAACCTGGTTGTTAGTTGATTAGCAATTCGCTTTTCTGGGAGTAATGATTCCCTTAAAAAACTTAATACAGTAATAATAAATTGGTCCCTTCAACAGACGAATGTTTGTGGGACACTGTGCAATTGGCAGCTGTGTTTCTCCCACAAAATACAAACTATAATTATATTGGGACGTCCTCCCAACATGAAAGGCTCTCTATAGATGTAATGTTGTTGTTGTTTGTTGTATAACATTTTAAAAGGTAATTGGTATGCATTTTAAGCAAAACATAAGATGATACGGGGGCACTTTATTCTTAATGCTGCCAATATTTGTTGCTGTACTATAATGGTATAGATGACCTATATAGCAACTGCAATGAGGGCATCCATTTTTTTGATAGAAGCCTTCAGTATACACAATTCATTTCTGAAACATTCCTCTCAATGCTTGCCTGTATGAAACACATCTGAAATCATGTTTTTTTTTGGTGGAGGTTGTGGGTAATAGGGATGTAGAAGAGAGACCATTACAGCAGTACAAACCACCTACTTCCACATTAAATATTGCAGTTAAATTGCTTAATGGAGGTTACATGTGTTTTTGTGTGCTGTCCTAGAGCTGTAGCCAAGTTTACATTGTGCGCTTACAATGACAAATCCTGTTATATGTGTGTGACAAACTTTGGTTAGCAAACTCTGCAGGTGTCGTCTTGTCTGAGTTGATTCGATTCTGTTTCCCATATTGTGCTGCAAGAGGGAAAATGCATCACTTATGTCCTTGTTGATCACATCTTCCATCAAATTGACTCCGACAGCTATTTTACTTGTCAAATGCCTAATTTTCTCTCGCTCAGATTACCTAAATTCGTCTCCAGTTCCTCTCTCTATATCACTAAGACAGTACACAACTTTGGTGTTCTGTTCGACCCTCAGTTCTTTCCCCTCCAGTACATCCAATCCCTGACCAATATTTTTTTTCTTCACCTTTGCAACTTCTCTCACCTCCATCCTTAACTCACGCCCGCTGCCCTTTACTATTTCCAGACTTTCCGTATCCTATGATATCCTCTTCAATTTATCCCAAAGTGATGCTCCTTGGCCACATGGAATATTGCACACTCATCAGCTGTGTAATAATGTCTCCTGGTGGATTGACTTCAAGAACCTCACTCTCCTCTACAAATTACTTGCTCCTCCCTACCTCTGATCTTCTCCTCTTTGCCCCATCCACTTGGCGACCTCTGAACTGCGTTTTTGTCTCACAACCAGCAGTACAGACTTCAGCCACTATGTCCCTATGTCTGGGAATTTCCTCCCTAAATCTCTCCTTCACCCTCTTCTGTTTTAATAACCTGCTGAAAACCTACTTCTTTGCCAGGAGTTAACCCCTAACTCAATGCTTGACGCAAAGCTCTTCAAGGCATTGCCCTGTTAAAAGGCACTATGTAAATGCAAGTTGTCGCTAATCCATGCACATAACGTGGTGCTAATTGATGTAATTATTGATCTGATAGCTGCACAGCTGGTTTGTTTGGAATTCTCTTAGATCTGAACCATGGGTGGTGTCCCCCATTTGCTATTTCTTGTTCATGCTAACTGTTGCCCAAACTGCCTCAGCATTCCACTCATGACAATCCTCTTCAGCTGTTGTGTAACATCCTATCCAGAACAACCATTTACTTGCATTAATTAATTAAAAAAATTAATAATCAAAACCTTAGGAAAATGTTCTTACACCACATGCCTCTATTTACTTAGCAGCAAGTAGGCACCTGGTTGTTAGTCAACTGGCAGACTGCTTTCCTGGGGTAATATTCCCTTCAAACATAAGTAAAAATAATAATTTGGTGCATGACCGTTTCTTGGACACTGCTGTCTATAATTGGCTGCCGCGTTTCATCGACAAAATATACAGTGAATTCACAACAGTATAGTCTGTGAAGTGCCTTTGAGACGTCTCAATTATGTGAGGTGTTATATCAAGGATAATTGCAAGGATAATTATTATTATCTAATCTTCAGTTTGTAATTTAAGGAGATAGTGCGTACTTTTGACCATTTCGTCTGTTACCACTTTCCCCAGAGAAACGTTTACTTTTTTTCCTGTTCAATTGTAATGGGGAGGAATTCATTCTGTTCTTGCTTTTGACTGCTCAGTACTGCCATTATAAACTGCAGACCCAGATCTCGTCTGCTGTTAGATACATTTGGCGATACGTATCTGGAATCTGGGTTCACTTCTGATCCATACTGACGAGAGCAATCCTTTTTGATTGGTCCAACCTGGTACCAGGCCTTTATATAGGGCCATTATAAAATGCTTTCAATCTGTTATATGCAATATACCTGCCAGCTGAAACAAAAACAAAAGTTGCTGGGGAAACTCAGCAGGTCAGGCAGCATCCACGGAGAAAGGAAAAAGAGTCACCGTTTTGGATCTACAACCCTTTGTCAGATCTGGGGCTTGTAGGGTTGTAGACCCGAAACGTTGACTCTTTTTCCTTTCTCCATGGATGCTGCCTGACCTGCTGAGTTTCCCCAGCAACTTTTGTTTTTGTTTCTGATTTCCAGCATCTGTAGTGTTTTGTTTTACTACCTGCCAGCTCCTGTTCCTACATATTTTACATTATTTATATTTTATATATGTATATATCCTAAAATCTGAGATAAATATAAGCGGCATTTCAGCTTCAGAGCTTTTTATTCATAATATGTACTGTTATGTTTATTCAGCCTTTGCATTCATAGGGTGCTCCGAAACCATCAGTTATATTTTCTTTAAGTGTTGTGGTGAACTGAGAATAAACAATGTAGTGACGTGAATCGTATGTTCTCATGGTTAAATCTATAGTCCAGTTAAAGTTGACTCCCAACAGTAAGATTCATAGTTTAATCTAAGGAGAAAAGGCAGAGATTGGGGCTTGATAGGAGGTGGGAACTGCTTCTAAGTGGTGCTTATATTATAAGCTGTGAGAATCACCCTGTTATTACAGTGTTGGAAAGTATGAGTTGAGGTTTTAATTGTACAATCTCTGGAACTATGAGGAATTAACCACATCCCCCTAACTGCAAGAGGCTAAAAGATGAAAAAACAAGATCTTCTAACTGAGTCAGTCAGCCAAAGATTGGGAAAGAGTCCATGATATTCTTCCATCACAGGCTCCTCTTTGAGTTGGTGGCTCCAGTTGAGGAATTGGCAATTGCACAGACTCAGCGGGACAAATGGTTTCCTGTCCTGTAAATGTTCTTTGAATTGGAACGAAACATACCCATAAATGGTGCAAACATTCATTTTTTAAAAACATGTTGGTTTAAACTGATTGGATTCAATTTGCAGGGAAATGAAACGTATTGCATGCTTTAATGGCCCAAATGTGAGCTGCAACCTGATTTTCAGGTAGTATATGGAGGGCTAGATTATGACTTCTATGTTTGAAGCTGGCTTTTAATTGTAATAAGTCATCTCTCATACACTAGAATGTCAAAAGGTTATTTTGTGGCTTATCTTCCTCTTCAGACACAACCGTAAAGACGAATAAGAGTTTGACAGAAGTGAATTAAACCATAATCCTTGTTTGTGATATGGCACATTTTATGTTTGGGGATGTCTCAAAGGGCTTCGTAAGATTTATTGTAAAGTGTAGTGCCTGTGTTTGTTTGGCAAATGTGGCAGACGATTTTCACACAGCAATGCCCTGCAAACAGCTATGAAGTGGGTGACCAATTTTGTCTTGTTGGCTGGAAGAAAACTATTATTTTGTGAATAGTGTCATAGGATCTTTTAATCTGAACACGAACAGACGGAAGTGACCTGCGTTTAAAATCTCATGCAAAGGATGGATTATGCACTCGTTGTCTGTGGAGCACTTCTACTTGGTATGTGCAGAGAACACTGGTTAGAGTTGAGGAGAATCAAAATATTAAAGACTGCTAAAGCGTTCTGGCTTTTAATTGGAACATCATCCAAACATATAAAGCACCAGGGAAATCTTCTTTTGCTTGTGTTGGAGTCAGCTCAACCCCCAACCATTTTTTTGTTCCTTGCAGATCATCAAAATTGCTTGTTTTGTACACAAATAACTTCAAATGCAAATAAGATCAGAATGCCAATAGGATGTGACATATTTACTCTTTTCTATACTATTTGGAAGAATGCAGCACATTCCCACATTCTAATATTAACCCTTGCATTTGATATAACGCTTTTCACTTCTTCCAGACGTCTCAAAGTGCCTCACAGAATATACTATAAAGTAAATTGACTATATGATTGTCGCTGAAATGTGGCAGCCAATTGCACACAGCAGTGTCCCACAAATAGTCGTGGATTGAAATGACCAATTTATTATTGTTTTTGTTCTTGTGAGGGATTATTATCAGGCATGTGGAGTAAGGAAACTTGCATAAGGTTTTGTCTCACCTGGAATCAAACCCAGGTCTCTTGCTTATAAGGTCAGTGCTCTAACCACAGAGCTACAGGAATCCACAAATTGTATTGTGTGTTTTATATCTCTACTTAAGATGTTCTACTCAAAGCAGCACATTACATGTTTGAAATCTCTTAACGTCTTCTAGTTGCTTTATAAGGGACTGTAATGGTTGTTGCATTTTGTTCTATTAAGAACAATATTGTCTTAAGGGGTTACAACACCGTAACTCATGATGTCATCACTAGACTTAATCTAAAACATTGATTTTGTACATTTCATTCTGGAGAAGAATTACTGCTGAATTGTCAGAATGCAAATAATGCCTGAGCTTCAAGATCTTGACAAGCAATTCAGATTCTGTATTTATGTCTCAATTCCAGGGTCCAGATGCTGGTTAGATTTTGGAGTTTTACTGTATAAGGTTTCCTTCACACGGACTAGTGTCTCGTAACACTTAGCAGTGGTGGAGCTTGACACCAAGCCAGGTAGGGAGGGAAGGTGACTGTAGGTACGGTTGAAGAAGAAGATCTTCAGGTGTGATCTGAAGATGGACAAAGAGGGATTGAGGCAGAAAGTTCAGTAGTTTCGGGTTGCAGTGGCTGAACGCATGGTAGTGTTGGGGGGGCAGAGACGAGATAAGAATAGCCAAATGATAAAACCACACATCAAACATTTGCTGGTAAATTATGAGTTTTGTATTTAATTCAAGATTGCCACAACTGGAAACTAGCTGCAGTTTCCAATTGTTTCCATTGTTTACCACTTACCAGTTTCCATTGTTTACCATTTAAATGACCCACAGTCAATTCATTCTACAGTATATACTGTGAAGCACTTTGAGACGTCTAGAAGACGTAAAAGTGCTATTTCAAATGCACGGATTATTATTACTATGGAAGGCTTTGAATACAAGAACCAGGATGTTGAACTGTAACAAAGTACATTGAGAGCAGATATTTTGTAGCAATTTTTAAACATTAGTCCAATACAGAATTTTGAAAATCTCAGTCAATAATAATTTGTACATTTTGATATAATGCTTTTCACATCTTATCAACGTCTCAAAGCGCTTCACAGAATATACTGTAAAGTGAATAGACTGTATATTTGTGGGCAAAACGCAGCAGCCAATTGCACACAACAGTTCATTCAGAACTCTGCTGCCTGCGTTCTCACCCGCATCAGTCTTCGCTCTCCCATTACCCCTGTCCTTGCCGGACTTCACTGGCTCCCTGTCCCCGAGAGGATAGATTCCAAGATCTTCACTCTTGCCTTCAAATCTCTCCACTCCTCTGCACCCCACCTACCTCTCTGACCTCTCTCCTCAAAACAGCACCTATTGCCTTCGCTCCTCCGGTTCTGGTCTCCTTGTTCCCCGAAACCTCCGCTCCACCATTGGTGGCCGTGCCTTCAGCCACTACGCCCCGAAGCTCTGGAACTCCCTTCCTCACTCCCTTCGCCTCACTCTCTCTCTTCCTAGTTTCAGGACTCGGCTAAAGACCTTTCTGTTTGACCGCGAATTGGGTCACCTTTATTCCCCCTCCCCTGGCTCGGGCCCGGGATCCGTTATTGTGAAGCAGTCTGAGACGCTGTGGTGTCTGGTGTGGAGAGCACTATATAAATCAAAGTTGTTGTTGTCTCACAAACAGTTGTAGATTGAAATGACCAATTTTATTATTGTGTTGTTTTTGACAGATTATTATTAGGCGTGTGGAGTAAGGAAACTTGCACAAGTATTGTGACATTTGGAAAATCTTAAATTATGCAAAACCTGCATCTTCCATGCCTCAGACCAAGGTTATTTAGTGCTTATTGCTGTTTTCTATAGAGTACCCTCTGTTGGATCATAAAGGAAATGTGGACCTGTATTTTGACCTTCGCTGTGGATAATTTCAATCTTGTGAACTTGCATGTGCCGTTTCTGATAAGACCCATGTTATGACTTTCATTTTTGATGGTTTAGAGTTCCAGTAAAATGCAGGTAGCTCCATCATGATGCAGTGCTAGGAAGGCCGGAGAAAGAATTTTTTCTGGTGATAGTTTAGCCAGCAGAGTGGGAGCTCTGTTGCTGTTGACCTTTGTTAATTGACGTTTTGTTCTTCCAATCCCATTATAAGCGCTGACTGAAAAATAATTGCAAGTATTGATCCTTGTGTGTTGGACCCACATGTTTTTAAGAGGAAAAGTATTGCTTCATCGCTGAGTTTGTAAGGGGATCATGTGAACACCTTTTATTATACTGAAGTTTCACAATTTTTATTTTAAAAATGATTTCATGTTGGACTAAAAGAGGAGATGGGATTGCATATGTGACTGGAGGAGGATACTGTCTTGGCTTCTCCCAGCTGTACATCTGGCTTCTGTTCCTTACTTTCTGTGGATTAGCAAGACTGTGCCAAGAAAATTGTGTGCTGGTTCCCGTGTGAGTCATAAGAGATTGCAGTGCTCAGACTATCTGCAAGCAGTGAATGTGTTCCATCTGTTGACACAGCAGGGGTAAGACCTCCATTCTTGAGTGCTGAAACCCTATCTTGCTTGAAGTGTATTATTTGTTTGTCACATGTTCCATCAGATTCAACTGTATCCATAACTCCCATCTGCTGCATGTGGATCAATGTTTGAGTCATTTTGAAAAGATTGAGGTGATATAATTGAAAAATATGTACATGATTTCAATGCAGTTTATTGTTCTACAGCAACTTAAATCAATGGACTGATCTATCTCTTACCAGCAGGGTATTATTGAAAGGGTTGCACTAATGTGCTGAGAAAATGATTTTCATTGCAGCAAATTGATGTTTGATTTTTTTTGCCTTAGACGAGCATTAAAAGTACTCCGGAGATGGGTGATTTTAAACCTTACTCTCAAAATGTTCAGTTGTCTTACAAATCATTTGTCACTATTGACCATGAAATATTTAATGTACCTTGAGCAATAGATTAACAACGGCTTGCATTTATATGGTGCCCATCACACAGAGCAGTGTCCTGGAGCACTTAACAGTGTAGAACACACAATGTGTCACCACTGTAGTTCAATCAATTAATAATTTCAATGTCTCAACTTCCACTGCAACATATGTTATTCACTATTCTGTAGCTAAGAAACTGCATCCATACAGTGGATTACCAAATAGATACTCCCTTGCAGTGCTGGGGATTTGCATTGCTGCATTTTTGGAGGGACATGAGACATTATGTGAGGCCCTGGCTGCCTGGTCAGGTTAAAGATCCCATGGCACAATTTGAAAACAGGAGTTTCTCGTGGTGTTCCAGCAATCTCTCAAAAAAAATTGGTCACTCACATCATGGCTATTTATGGACTTTGCTTTTCACAAACTGTCTGCTGCATTCGCCCACAAAATAGTCACTGCACTTATACACATGCTGAATTGAATACATTCACTTATACAGTATATCCATGTAATGTATATGCTTTGGATGTCGTGACACAAATGATTTACTTATTTACCATTTCTAATTACAAATCTTTTTTTGTTTGTAATTATGACATGTTAATATAGATTTGTGACATTCAGGCAGAATCCTTGATTTATGGGACTGAATATCTTTGTCAACTTGGAATAGCTTTGTTGCATTAGAAACTCAACCTGTTACTCTGGTAGAGGTCTTTGCTGGAGTTACTTGCCACTCGAGGTTCCAGATGCAAATGCAAACTAACCAGTCATACATGTGCCTTCACAATATGTACAGTAAAAGCCTGTTTATCCGGCACTCTCGGGGTCTGGCAATGCCTGTTAAAGCGCGTACCAGATATTTGGCCGAAAATATCCCCCCAAAATATTTTAATTTAAAAAAATACATTGTGCCGGATAAATTCTGGTTAATCGAATGGGGACTTTTTGAGGTGCCGGTTATACGGAAGTTACGGTTGATCGGGTCATGGATAAACGGGCTTTTTACTGTATGTCTTTATTATTCATCCTTGAAGTAATTTGAAAAATTAATATTGAAAGATCTGCAGTGCAATTAACACCCAAAGTAAGTACAGTACTGTGTTTAGAACCCAAGACAAACTGAGATTAGACGGTCATATAAATAGAAATTCGTAGCACTGTTTCATTTGTGTCATCTTTCAAACATAGTCAATAACCTTCTCTATATTTCTTTTTGAAGCTTCATTGAATCTGTTCTACCCACAGACCATGTGCAACTTGAACTGTACTGGACTTTTATCCAAGCCACTGAATTGCTTGGGGGAGTAGATGAACCACAATTAGAACTTCCAAGAAGATCCATATCTGTGAACTCTTTCTCTCTCTCTCTCTCTCTCTCTCTCTCTCTCACACACACACACACAGATATATACACACACACAGATAATGAAAACTTAAGGATGTAAACAAAACGTTACATTTTATTCTGCTTTTCACACATGCAACTTCCCCTGGTTCCAGCAACACTGTAAGTCAGGACCCATCGGTAACTGAGTCAGTACATAGCTTTAGTGCAAAAACAAATCTGTTTGTTTAAATATTTCTCAACCTATTATACATAATCTATACATTAATGTAATAAGTACTAAATGCAATACATATAATATGATAGTTAAGTATTTGTTGTATGAATCCAGGATTACACTTGAGTAACCTGAGATGGCTTCTTTTTGAGGAATTTATCATAGTTTGGTGTAAAAGAATTCCCACTATTACTGTTACAGTACTTGCAACGGGACAGTTTAAAAAAAATCTCCATTTCACTGACTGTAAGACTCACTTCTCTCACTGACGAGCACTTCAAATTCTCCAATGCAAGCTTATAGTAAAGTGAAATGATGGAATGTTGTATTTGGTTGGCTGATCCTTGGCATCTGCTGTTGTTTAAATAACTTTATTATAGAGCCATTCCCGTGAGAACTGGTGGCTCTAGATTCTCGGTGTTCCACAACAACTGCTAAGCTGTTCAAATTAATTCAATGAACCCCCTTTGTTCGGACGGCCAAGTATGTTGCGGACTTACCTTAACCACCGGCCATTGGTGTGGGATGTTGTTTGTTCATAACTATCTTTTTGGCTCTTCTTAAATGTGTTAATTAACAACACCACCTGCCTTTGCTAGGCTCTACCAGCCACATAACTTCTGCTCTGGGGGAAAGAGTGAAAGCAAAATGTTTCTCATCTTGCTTGAGGCTTATTCAGTTCGACCTAGTCTTTCTACTATCCTTTCATTTTAAGTAGATTGTGTTTGCAAGTGAATCACCAGCTAGATTGAGGATGAAAATGTCAGTCATATGCCAGTGAAATTACACAGCAACAACAAAATTAAATTCATAGAGCGCCTTTCACATCCGGAGGACGTCCTAGTAGATAAATCCCAAAGATGAAGGTTTCCAGTGTTCAGCTGTCTAGCATAGTATATATAAAATATATACATACACACACGCTTTCAACAAAAGGATCCAATATGGAATGCAGAGTGACACGCAGACAGACATTTCATCTTTGTCTATACTCATCTAGGAGGACACAGTGGCAGCTTTAAAAATTTAATTTGGTTGTTGTTGATGTGACTTAGCTTTATTTCTTCTTTATTTTATTCCCGCCGGTTGGCTACGTGTTCTGACACAAAGTATCACGGACAGCCATCAAGGCCACCAGGTGTGAATGCAATGCGTGGGTACATATGTACGTGCTCTGTGTCACACGATACCACAGCGCCCGGTTTGACTTAACAACCATTTTGTGTAACTGCAGCATAAAGCACAAAACACAAAAATAACAATGAACAATCGGAGCTATCCAAAAACAAATACGCTCATGTCACTCCCAGTTGCAAAACCTTCCCAACAACGTATAAATCATGTCTGTACATCAATTGGTTATTGAGATCCTTCTTGAGGCACAGACAACATTATTGTTTGATTATTGTAAGGTTGATCAGTATAGATAGATATATGATCAACCGTGAACAATAACCATTTGTTGTTGAAGAATACAAATAGCTTGTTACAGTTCTTTCCTTTTAGTAATCTAAAAATAAACAAATGTGCTAGTTCTATGAAATAACCCGTTGAGTGTGTGTGTATATATGTATTTATGCATCTGGCTTTAGTATTTACATCATATATAGGCTACCAAACATGGGTGGGGTAAGGAAGAACAGAAGTGACCACATGAAAATGGTGCAACACTAAAACCATAAGATTACAGTGTGTACACCACAAACCTGATCCAGACCGGAAAATGTTTTGTTCCCCGATTTGAGAAACTGGATTGGGATTGTGCGGAAGCTGGTTTTGAGTGTTGTCAATCTTTTTTTTATTGTTGACAAAGAGTGTCTGTCTGCTTATTTTGGGTTAATGAATCGAACTTTTAAAAAAAAATCATGTTACACAGATATCATGTGATCATGTGATGTAACAATATGGGCCTTTATAGTAAATTGGTGAGAAATGCATCAGAACCCATTTTTGCTTTCGAGCTTCACAGTAAACAGCTCCATTATCACAGCGCTAGATTGTGCTGGTGAACTCAGTGAATGTTTTGAATTGGTCAGCAATGGTTAAAATTGCTCCCTACACCAGGTGCCTTGTTTGGACACAAGCATAGGTGAAAGCATTTGTAGATCAGCATTGCTAGCCTAGCATGTGTGTGTCTGCTGGATGTATGTCTAGACCACAGTGAATAGAGAAAGCGGTTTGCTAGATTGTTTTTTTTATTGGAAGTATGTGAATGGGTATTTACTCAACATACTCGCTTGTAAATTGTTTTGATGGCTTTAGTACAATACTTTTTTTTTAGTTGAACTATCAACAGGTTATAAAGTAGTTATTGCAATGTTCTGGATGTATCAAGCTTTGTTTTTATTGTGATTTTGGCTCAAGTTCACATCCCGCAGATTGGTTTGTCAATCCCTCTTCTAATGTTGACATTCTATGCAGGTAGAATTCTCATTTGCACCATTTTTTACAATGCTAAGAATTGCAAAGGCACAGTGCAACCCCCTGTACCCCAGTGTTTCACCACTGCAAGGGCTAATTCTGCTCTGAGTGAAAGGATTGTGGTTTCAAGTCTCATGTCAGGACCTTGAGCTCATACAGTCTAGGCTGATGGTCCAGTATGTTTGTTGGGATATTGTCGGTTGGATGAGTTGTTAAAACTGGAGTCCCATCTAGCTGTCCAGGTGGATGTTAGACAACCCAACTGTTTGAAAAATGAAGAGAATTTTCATTGGTCTCGTAGCCAACACTCTTCCAGATAAAGTTGATTGTTTACTTCATGTCTGTTTGCGGAACTATGTGGTGTGCCAAATTGTCTCCTGCGTTCACCTGGTAAAATGTGCAGTAATTGTGCAGTAATTCTTGTTGAGTGCTTTGAAACATCCTCCTGATATGAAAAACACAATGTCAAAATCTGTGGCCATCTTATTCTTTCCAGTGCAAGAGTGTACAACAGGAATAAGATGTAGCTTCAGGGTGCACTGTGCGCTTTTTGGAATTGTTTTGAGTTCAGAATCGCTGATCTATTAAGTTTTATCTTCTGAAATAAAGTGGAAATTTATTTTTTCACACGGTTGAAGTTGTACATATCATAACCAAGCAAAGTGCAAAAATCCCTGCAGGGGAGACAAATCTATCTGTCTGTGGTTGTTTCAACAGATATTTGGTCATCACAAACATTTTGGCGGAGAGGAGGTATTAATTTCTACATTGATCACTTTTTAATAGAAAACTGAAATATTGGTTTTAGATTGCTTCAAATGATTGCATGCATATGTACTGTGCAACGCTTGAAGTGGTTGTTCAGATCCTGGTATAGATGCAGTTTGCAATAGTGCAAAGTTAAATCTCTTATTTCTTCAGCCAGCAAAGAGAATGCAAGGGAAGCCCTTTGCTACTTCCAATGTCTCCTGAATATAGTGCTTATACGTGCGAGCGAGAGAGGCCAGTTGATTACTTTTTTAGGGTGGAAGGGGGCTAGGATACAATCTCTCTCTCTCAAATTGGGTATAATGAAGTTTACCAACAAAATCTAGTCACTACACTTTACAGTGTATATCTATCTATATATATATATATATATATATATATAAAACCTGCGAAGCACTTTGACACTCCCTCCTGATGTGTAGGTTATTATATCTAATGCAAGGATTATTATTAGCATATTTTACCTCTGAATATTGTCTGGCTACCATTGATAATACTTTAAAGTGAAGACCAATATATGTAATTTGGGCAAAGTACAATTTTTGTGTGTAGTAATAAACTAAATCAGATGAGTATCGATAGAATTAAATAGTGTTTAGTGAAAATATCATGTAAAATACAATAAAAGCTTGTTTATCCATGACCCGATCAACATTAACTTCTGTATAACCGGCACCTCAAAAAAAAAGTCCGCATTCAATTAACCTGAATTTATCCGGCACAATGTACTATTTTAAAAAAAACTTTTTTTTTGTGTGTGTGTGTTCGGCCAAATATTCACCATGCGCTTTAACCGGGCTTTTATTGTATTTGCCATTTCTAGGATGGGATATAACCATTTATCTTCTACTTTAGACGCATTTATACAACTTTATCAAGTCCCAGTTTTGTCGATTCGTTCAAATCCTGACTGAATATTTTCCCAATCATGAACACTGGTCGTTTATTATATTTATAATTTGATCCATTAAAAATGTTACAATTTGCGATGCCTGCCAAGTATTTACATAAAGCTTATTGTATGTGTTTAGACTTTCTGTTGTATGTGGTAATACTTGCATGCTCCTGTCATCCTCATATCACCTCAGAGAATTGAATACGATCCCTGTATCAAACTTCAAAACCCTGTATAAATTGTCAAAACTTGGCCTTATGTTACCTCATTTTCTCCAGCATGTACCCTCTGCTCTTCCAATGTTGCTCACTCTCTATTCCCTTCATTCCATCATTGATGTCTGAGCCTTCAGCCACTAAGCAGTTGTGCTTTGGAACTTTTTCAAATCCACTTTGCCATTCAACCTCTCTACTTTCCTCCATAAACCTCTTAAAGACGAGGCTCTTCAACTCTGCCAGCTCTGTCTGCCTGTCCACCAATATGTTTTGCTAGCAATTTCAGATCATCTTTTATGTGAAAGATGCTAAATAATTGCACAATATTCATTTCATGAAATGTCGCTGATGATTATTACCATCTTAAAAGGTCCCACATAACATCAAACAATAATGATAATTCTTACATTTGGTAAAGTGCCTTTCACCTCAAGAGGATGTCCCAAAGGGTTTCACAGGGTAAAGTGGCGTGACTGTGCGTGTATTTTGTGGGCAAACATGGCAGCCAAGTTGCACACAGCAAAGTCCCACAAACAGCCATGAAAAATAAATCTTTGAGCTCAACTTTCATGAGTGAATGGAGCTGTGTTTTCCTAGATGCATTGTAGCTTACACATGTTCACTGATGCAGACAAAAAATACCACCCACTATGAATATGCTTAGGTTTTGCAGAGGATAGATATTGGAAGTGGACAGTGTATTTCACAAAGAAGGTTTAATTTAACAAACAATGGTCCACTGCATCTCACATTGTGTGCCTCAGTTGTCTTGTTGGTATGGAGGTGCTGATGCATTTAAAATAAAAATTCCAGCTTAATCCAAGAGTTGTCGGAAGATTTTATGTTTTACAGTAAAATCCTATGAAGCTATTTCAATGACATGATGACATGCTGCATGAAACGCCATCATTTTATTTTATCATATATAATTCTGCACGGATAATTTATTTATTAATAATTTAAAAACTGAGCATTCCTTAGTTACTTGCTTGACCTAAAGTAGCAATCTTTGTCTCCGTGCTGACTATAAATAATGCTTGCATTTGATATAACGCCTTATCACATCTTGACATCTCAACATCCAAGGTTGTACTCTCCACCTCACAAAGCCAGTCAGGAACCTCGGCATCACATACAACCATAAACTCTCCTTCCTCCCCCACATCCGTGCCTTGACTGGCACCGCTTATTTCCACCTATGCAACATTGCCAGGCTCCGCAACTATCCCACCCCCTACGCTGCCGAAACACTCGTGCACGCATATATCACCTCACGGCTGGACTACGGAAACTCTCTCCTCGTCGGCCTCCCCGGCTCCTCCATTCACAGTTTCTCCGCTCCCACCCTGTGGAATTCCATCCCCCAATCCCTCCGCCTTATTTCTTCCCTTTCCGCTTTCAAGGCCGGTTTGAAGACTTTCCTCTTCAACCGTGCCTTTTGTTCCCCCCCCGAATTTTTTGACCTCCCCTACGTGTTTGACCCCTTCCCGAACACTCCCCTCCCAGCTCGGGTCACACGCCTCCTGTGCAGTGCCTTGGGATGTCCTCCCGACGTGAAAGGCGCTTTATAAGTTTAAGTTGTTGTTGTTGAAGACGTCTTGCTAACTATAAAACTGGCGATGCAGGTGGAAAGCAAAACTTTATCATCAGATAAGCCAAGGCACTTGCTGTACAACTGCATCAGGGCTTGGAATGACTGTTATAGATATGACCCATTAGATTTGACCAGTGAGTGCATTGCAGTATACAGTAATAGCAATGTTCTCCATGACCGCTTTTGACGTGTCGAGCCGACATGTTTAAATTTATGGCCGACACATTTTAAATTTCCAGACACGTTATAATTTTTCTAAACATGTTTGGAAAGTATTTATCAGAAGGATTATTTCAGTGGAGTGAATGGTGAGGAGAGAGTGGCCAGAGCGCCGGGAAGATGAGAGACGCGGGGAGAGAGAGAGAGTGAGAGTCTGTGTCGTGTGTGTGTGTGATGGGGGGGAGGGTGGTGTCGGGGGAATTGTGTGTGTAGGGCGGGAGGCGGGGGGCGGGATGAAATTGTGGAGTGTGTATCCCCAATGTACTTATCTCCTTGCCTCACTCTAGTCACACTCACAGTTCTTGTTTTTAATATTTGCTGATGATGGAGTGTCGAGCGTGTAGTTAGTTTGCTGCATGCGTGCGTACGTATGTACTTGCGTGTGTGTGACGTGGTGACGAAGTGCTCTGATGTCATGCTGCTGATGTCGAACACAGCTGGAGCACCTTTTAATTTCAGGTTGTGGAGAACACTGGTAATAGGTGCTTACCAAACTACCTAGAGACACAAAATATAACCTATGAACGTGCTGTGTAGGGTACAGTCAGTACGCTGTTAGTCAGCAGGTTGCACACCAGTGTCTCTGGTCATCTGTCCTTTCTCCTGTCTGCTGTCTGCAGCAGTCTTCATTCATTTTGATTAATGTGAGCTAGGCATTCATTGAATGCACAGGTTTGGAAAGCTCTTTTTCTCAAAAGTACCACATTTGGAGTAAAACCACCCTAAATGTACGTGGAATCCTGTGGCTTAGTAGTTCGAGTCCTACCTCACAAACCGCCAGCAGTACATCTCCACAAATGTTTTTTCCTCCCTCTCTTACCCAGTTACCTGTAGGGTACTCAGGGATCCATCCTTGGCCCCCTCCTTTTCCTCATCTATACGCTCCCTCTTGGGGATGTCATCCGCAGACATGGGGCACACTTCCACATGTACGCGGATGACACACAACTCTATTTCTCCACTTCACTTTGTGACCCCCAGTCCCCCGATGTTCTGTCAGCCTGTCTTTCAAACATCAGGGGCTGGATGAGCGCAAATTTCTTGCAGCTGAATGTCGACAAGACGGAGGCCATACTCCTTGGCTCTCGTCAACATCTCCATTCACATGGCTCTCACCTCCTCCACCTTCCCGGTGGAGGAGGTGAGAGCCCCTCTCCCCTAACATTCTCCGAACCTGTGCGCAACCTAGGCATCAGGTTCGACCCCCAACTGTCCTTCCTCCCCCACATCCGGTCCATCACCAGCATTGCTTTCTACCACCTCCAACAGATCGCCCGTCTCCAGCAATACCTCACCCCAAAAGCCGCTGAAACCTTGGTCCATGCTTACCCCAGTCCTTGCCAGACTTCACTGGCTCCCTATCCCAGAGAGGATCGACTTCAAGATCCTCACCCTTGTTTTCGAAACCCTCAACCTCCCTATCTCTCTCATCTCCTCCCTCGCCAAAATAGCACCCGCTGCCTTCGCTCCTCTGGGTCTGGCCTCCTACATGTCCCCCGAATCCTCCGTTCCACCCTCGGCGGCTGGGCCTTCAGCCGTTACGCCCTGAGGCTCTGGAACTCCCTTCCTCACTCCCTTTGCCTCGCCCCCTCTCTTCCCAGTTTCGTGTCACAGCTGAAGACCTTTCTCTTCGACCGCGCTTTTGGTCACCTTTCTACCCCTGCCCCTGGCTCGATCCAGGGAACCGCTATTGTGAAGCACTCTGAGACGCTGTCCGGCGTGGAGGGCGCTATATAATTCAAAGTTGTTGTTGTTGTAGAGCACTCGCATTGCATGTGAAAGGACCTGGGATCAGTTCCTGGCAGGACATAGAGTAAGTAAGAACGTAGTCATTGGTTAATTGGCGGATTGCTTTTCTGGGAATAATAATTTCTTCAAAAGAAAATTTGGTCACAATCCACAACTGTTTGTGGGTCCCTGCTGTGTTTTGCTCATCAAACAACAGTCAATTTACTTTACACTATATTCGGTGAAGTGCTTTGAGACGTCTAATAATTGTGATAAGGTGCTATATCAAATGCTAGGATTATTATTATTGGAACAGTGAACAGTGCCAAGCTAACTTTAAGATTCTGCCAGTTTTACTAATTATCTAGGTGTATAGATGCATGCTGTCATATGTTATCTTGAGGTAGGGCTGAAGGCTGATTGCTCACCAGGCATCCAAACTCCACTTTAGTTTAAATAAATTGTGGTAAGACAAATAAACCATCTGCTTGAGTATGCATTGCAATGGATTATTAGAAGCTTTATCTAAGAGTTTGTGTGTCTCAACTTGGCTTGACTATCAAATAATGCATGTCCATAACAAGGGGTACATCTACAATAAGACAATTTTTCTCATGGTAAAATTAAGTTGACACTAATCTCAGCCCCACTTTATAAATTTGGCAATCTTTCGATTGTCTCTCAGTACAAACTACTGTGGACTTGTTTGATTTGCAGAATTACTTTATCAGAGCCAGGGCTACATTACTTTCACATTTTTCAGGTTTGTGAGTTAATGTAACAACATAAGAAAGTTTTAAAAAGGTCATTAAATTTGCTCTTTTCAGACAATGCCTAATCTGCCCCATCCTGCAATGCACACTATGCATAATAATCTCTTGTTTTCTGTAGATAGTGCATGATTCCTAAAGGTAATTGAGCAAAACTCCAACCTTCCCCACTTCTCAGTATTAACAGTCAAATGGAAAGGCCAGGCCTGTCAATTTTTTAAAAACCTGATCGCAATATTACTCCATGCTAGTTTCCAATGACAACTGGTTTCACTTTCTTCTCCCCAAATTGCACTCGATATTCCAAATCATAGCATTTACAGAAGGCCCATTTTGAATCTTAGTTGGATGCTGTTGAGATGCAGTTTAGTATTTGATAAGATGGGTTACCTTTGTATTTGCTTCTCGGTAGCCTAGGTTTCAGTACACTGAAATGTTGCTGAGTATCAACTGTATAGGCAAAGCCTCTTTAATATTTTAGTGAAAAGTAAGTTGATACCAATTGATCATAATACTGCATAATGGAACAAGAGCTTCCTTTGCCTTGCGTCTTTTTTTAAATCAACTCATTGTAGTTATTTGTATCCTTTCCTCAGGTAGATCTATCCTGCATGAAGGGTGCTGTGTAAATGCAAGTTGTTGTAAACAAACTGGTTATACAGTGTAGATATAGATTATTACCAGATACCCCTCCAAATAGCGGTGTGGATATTCTTCTGTTTAGTGGTTAGACTTTCTCCAAGGCAGTATTTTTCGTGATTGTAAAAATGGAAATTCATGAAGGAATCAACAAAGCACGGGTTTAGTTTAGTGCTAAATTATCATCTAATATCGCAACAAATAGCAGGCCTTTAAAGTAATTACTTAAGCACTCACAAGCGAGAGGACCCGAGTTCAATTCCTGGGCAGGGCAAAATGATCGGCAAGTCTCCTTACTTCACATGCCTCTGCTTACCTAGCAGTAAGTAGGAATCGGTTGTTAGTCGATTGGCAGATCGCTTTTCTGGAGGTGGTAATCCCTTGGGGGAAAAAATAATTTGGTGACTCCATCCAGGGCTGTTTGTTTGTATGATTTGGCCAGCTGCGTTTTGACTACAAGATGTACAGTCAGTCCACTTTCATTATATTCCTGAGAAGCGCTTTTGAGATGTCTCAAAGGCATTATAAGGTGCTTTATCAAATGCAGACTATGAGATTTTAGTGTCTCACCCTATCCTACCATTTCCTCTTCCTGTCCTCCTCCCCCCCCCCCCCCCCCACTTCAAACAAAAAAGATAAGCACGTCACACATGTCCTGTAAATTTTGAGATAAACGAGTTGGTGTCATGAAATTTGTAGCAAACCTTCAAAGTCTGCTTCTGAATTACAGCAAGAAGCATTTGGCTTCAAATTCTTACCATTGGATTGTTGCAAACTCTTCATTGCGCAGTGAATATCTCAGCCTGCCTGTCAGACATCAGGAGCTGGATGAGCATGAATTTCCTGCAGCTGAATGTTGACAAGACGAAAGCCATACTCTTTGGCTTTCGTCATTGTCTTCATTCACATTGCTTCACCTCCCCGACCTGACTCTAAAACTCTCCGAACCGGTTTCGCAACCTTGGCATCAGGTTCGACCCCCAACTGTCCTTCCTCTCCTACATCCAGTCCCTCACCAACACCACATTTTTCCACCTCCAACATATTTCCCGTCTCCAGCAATATCTTGCCCCAAAAGCCGCTGAAACTCTGGCCTTTGTCACCTCTCAGCTGGACTACGCAAATGCATTCTCGCTGGTCTCCCCTCCATCACAATCCATAAAATCCAGCTCATTCAGAACTCTGCCGCCCGCGTCCTCACCCACACCAACCTCCACTCCCCCATTACCGTAGCCCTTGCCAGACTTCACTGGCTCCCTGTCCCAGAGAGGATCAATTTCAAGATCCTCACTCGTCTTCAAATCTCTCCACTCCTTTGCACCCCTCTCTGACCTCCTCTCTCCTCAAAACAGCACTCGTTGCCTTCGTTCCTCCGGTTCTGGTCTCCGTGTCCCCCAAAACCTCCATCGATGGCTGTGCCTTCAGCCACCATGCCCGAAGCTCTGGAACTCCCTTCCTCACTCTCTTCGCCTTTCTCTCTTCCTAGTTTCAGGTCTTGGCTAAAGACCTTTCTCTTCCACCACGCCTTCGGTCACTTTTTTCCCCTGGCTCAGGCCCGGGATCCGTTATTGTGAAGCGCTCTGAGATGACGTCTGGTTTGGAGGGTGCTATATAAATCGAAGTTGTTGTTGTAAGCTCACTGCAACAAATCAACAAGTGGTGCAGTGCTTCCACTCACAATTGTGTTCACCTGTGGAAGTGAACAGCACATTAAAAGCTTTATATCTGTTGTTTGTCTTAACAAAATGTTGCTTTCCAATGAATGCATTGAAAGGTATACATGCATGAGCCTTGTCATGCATTGCATGATGACCCAATCCATACCCTTTCCTTATTTCAAGAGAGAGAGAGAGGGACTCGTATTTATGGATGACTGTTTAAGTACAGTGTAACAATACCGTTGCTTTGTTGTGCCTGCCTTGCCTTTGCCCTGATGCACAGACAAAATTAAAGATTGGTGGTGGCCAGGAAATAAGATGATGCGACCCTTGTTAAAAGCTTCTCAATTACAGGACTTTCGCCAGAGACTTGGTGCATAATGCCGACTGGACACGTTGGCTGTTGTATCTGGCTTCAGTCTGCGAAGGCTCACCTGTTAATGATGTATATTTGCATATCCCTTGAGCTTTTTTTTAAAAAAATAAGAGTTTTGCATTAAGCACAGATTTCTATTTTTACCTCCTCCTTCTCTTCCACCCCCCACCCCACCCACCCACCCACCCCACCATGCCACCCTCCCCTATGTGGATTGTGACTTGTAACTTTTACCAATTGGAACTTTAATGCTCAACTTTAATGCAACAACAACAAAATTACATTTGTAGAGTTCCATTCATGTCAGGAGGATGTCCCAAGGCGCTGAACAGTCAGGAATCAGGACCCGAGCATGGGTGGGGGTGTGGGGGTAGGGTTTGGATGAGGGAGGGCAGAGAGGTAGGAAGGTGGCTGCAGACACAGTCAAAAAGGAGGGTCTTGAGACCAGCCTTGAAAGAGGTAAGGGAGGGAGCAAGCTAATGGGATTTTTGGGTGGAATTCTGAAGTGAGGGGGCAGAGAGGCTGAAAGCCCGGCTACCCGTGTCAGGATTGGTCAGATGAGAGACATGGAGCAGGCCAGAACCTGCTGAGTGGAGGGAGATTGATAGGGGGTGTCAGCCGGTCAGAGAGGCAGGAGGGGGCAAGGCTGTGGAGGGCCTTGAAGGTGAGGATGAGGATCTTGTATTTGATCCTCTGAGGAATGGGGAGCCAGTGGAGCCGGGCGAGGGTGGGGGTGATGGGGTCGCGGAGCCTGGTGTGGAAGATGACATGAGCTGCAGAATTTTGCATGGTCTGCAGCTTGTGGAGGGAAGAGTTGGGGAGGCCGACAAGGAGTGGGTTGCCGGAGTTGCACTTCTTAATAGCATATATGATTGTCACGTGATTTCTCCTTTATGTGCATTGTATCCTCGTTCTTGTCAGCTCCTGTACCATTTGTATGGCTCAAAGCGGTGCCTATTTTCAGCCTGGGAGATTGGGAAATCAGCCAACTCTCCTGGCTGACAAATAAACTGCAATGCAGAATAGGATAGCAAAGTGTGTAACAGCATTCCCACTGTACCCTACTTTTAATGCTCGCAATGTACAGCCCAGACCTGCTTCTAAAATATTAAAATGTAAAAATTGAGGGGAAAACGCTGGCTTTACTCATGCGTGCTTGTAGCTCTATTATTTCAATAATTCAAAAATTGTGTGAGCCTGGCTCAGTTGGTAGCACTCTTACCTCTGAGTCAGACAGTTGTGGGTTCATGTCTCATATCAGGACTTTGAATTCACATTGTCAGGCTCATACTCCAGTGCAGTGTGTTTGGATGAGATGTTAAACCCAAATTCTGTCTACTTGTCCGAATCGATATTAATGATCCCATAGACCATTTGAAAATAGTCTTCGCCAACGATACCTCAAATGAAATTTGTCAATGGATGTTCGTGGGAATTTGTGGTGCACTAATTGACTACTGCATTTGCCCACAAATAGTCACTGCACTTTACAGCATATGGAGTATTTTGAGATGTCCTCGATAATGTGAAAGCTTCTATACCAAATGCAAGGATTAATTATTAATGTTTTAGTAAATTATTATTCTGGCTTTAAACTTGGATGAAGTGCATAGAGAGTTTTCCTGAAACTGGTGCTTGCCAATCATCCCTAAGCAGGCAAATTCTGAGAAGACCCCCAGATGAATTGTAATGACGCTCTGGCTCCAAGATTCCAGGTGTTTTGGCAGCATTTACATTTGAATGTATTTTAGTGTAAACCCAGAGGCATGAATTGATGCCTGCTTCTTATTAAATTGGCTCTTAACTTTCCAATTGTCTACATCTAGCGAGAGACAAAATTATCCCATTGATGTTGGTTTGAAACCACTCAATAGCTGTGTATTCTAATTTGCAATAGACTCAGTGGATAAAACTGTAAGCTCTTTGATTTTTCTTTTAATTTTAAACACTAGGAAATAAAATCTAGAAAAGAAATGAACTAGTTGTAATGCAGCTCCCAGAGATTTACTCCTCCATAATGAAAATACACCATCCTCATCCATATCTAGTTAAGTCTTCATTACATTTGTGTAGATAGACCAGATGTTCCTTTTGCAATCCTTGCTGTCAGATTCACTTTAGTTATTTGAGTGTGAGTGAGTGTGTGTGAGTGTGAGAAAGAGAGAGAAAGAGGTGGAATCCATTGTAGCTTTCAAAAGTGAAGTAGACAGGCATGAAAGAGAGTGGCCCGGCTCCACGTCCCCCAGAGGATAGAGTTCAAAATCCATGGCCTTGCTCCTTCCTACCTCTGTGACCTGTTAACACTATTTTGACCTGTCCACTTCCTCTGCTCAGCAAGATCCGTCCTGCTCCCGCCACACCATCGCCGGTCAGGCCCTCAGTCTCCCTGCCCCCACCCTTTGGAATTCCATCCCACAGTCCAGTCACATTAGTTGCTCCCTTGTCAGGGCACATCTCAAGACTATCTTCTTTGACTGTAATGTCAGTCACTCTCCTACCCCTACCCTCCCTGCACTCCACCCTGCATTCCCTCCACCTTGTTCCCTTCCTTGCCTCTTTCCAGACCCACATCAAGCCCCTTCTCTTCGATCAACCTCCTTCCCCGCCTGCCTTCCACCATCCCCAATCCTTATCCCCAGCTTGGGTTAGAAATACTCTGTCCACTGTCTTGGGACGTTCTCCTGATGTGAATGCTGCCATATAAATATAATATTTTTTATATTGTTTCAAATTTACTCCAGCTTTAGTGCTGTTGAATGTTCGACAAGTTGTGCTTTTAGAGACGTTCTGGGTCTAGTGCGTATTGGAGGTTCCTCACTATGAAGCCAACAAAAATATTTTGCCTTAATAATATAATAATAATAATAATTTCATTTATATAGCGCCTTTCACTACGTTTTACGCACCCCTTTCACATACAATATTGCCAGAAGCCATGTAATTTGTGAACTCTGTTTTACTGATTGATCTTTGCTTAAAAACATGGATATTTATTAATGAGCATTTTTTCTTATTTTGCTGCCTCAGTCATATTGCAGGCTGGAGGGTTAAGATTGTCCATTTTGTTGCTTGCTGTCTGTGCAAATTCCAGAAATCTAAGGTGGGTTCTCGATGCTGTAACTATGCTTATCCCTCTCCAATGCAGCATTGCTACAGTAAAGCAATTTTACAACAGAAAGCAAAGATGACAATTTGACATTTTATATAACATCTTTCATGTCGGGACAATGTCTTAAAGCATTTCGCAGAAATCAATTGATAGCCTGAGCTGAGGGGAAAAGACAGTTGACCATAAGTCTGGTCGAAATGAAAGATCTTAAATGGGCTTTAAGGGTGTGGATGGGAGAGAAGTGAGGGACTCCAGGGTGGAATTCCAGAGAGTGGCCATTTGAGGTGGAGCATATCAGTGCTCACTGAGAAAAAGGAGTAGCTGGGGTGAGTGGGGGGTGGGTTAGGAAAAGTTTAGGAGTTGTGGAGATAGTGTGTGGCAAGCCCTTAAAGGGGTTTAAAAGTGAGAACAAGTATCTGAGATCCTTATCAACAATTTTGTTGTTGAGATCCAGGCTTGTTGACACAGACACGGTCAAAACTTTGACTGACGTGTCAATAGATTAAATATTTTAAATCACACGGTAACTAAACCTATTATAAATTTCCTCATTTGCTGATGGATCAGCTGTGAGATTGCCTCCCTATTGTTATTTTATGAATTTGTCACCACTAGTCTTTTTCCAGTATTTTGTTTATTGGAGATAAGATAGCAAATGCTAGATACACTACTGAAATGTCTTCATTGTACCTTTTTAGTACTGTACTCTTATTCTTACGTCAAATACTGTCCACATTGATCTGCGCAAGGGACTATCCAACTCACTGAGCCAGTGTAGAATGTCGGTGACCTTAAACTATCCTTCAAACACCATATCTGAACACTCGTCACTTTACTTCCTATCATGCTTGCATCTGCCCCTACCTCTTCCCTGGGCTACTGAGACCTTCCATCTTTTAAGGAAGGTGACAGTTACGATTGAGGCATTTTAGATCTTAAGTTACTATATTTCCCCAGTATAGCATAGCCAACTATTTGTGCAATACCAAATTGCGGGAAAACATTGAATTCTTAACCATTTTCCAACATTCTGATTGCTGAATTTTTAGGCTCATGAATGTGAGGAATTTTGTGTCTGATGTGCTGTTTTAATTGTAAATTCCATCATGTGAGGGGAAGATGGGGTGGAATAGACTTCATGATGATAACCTTGTCATTGTTTCTACTAACTACTTACTCCATGTCCTGCAGGAATTCGTACCTGCTGATGCTTGCTTGCATGCAAGCAATGCTTTTGTTTTTCGGCTTGACAAAGATGAGATATAACTCCTCAATCCTTTATTCTGTGTGTAGAATTTTCCAGCCCATGTCCTTCATCAAATATTATTTTCAGTAGATTTTGTGCGGGTTACAATGTTGCTTTGCAATCTATGGACGTCCTCCCGACGTGAAAGGCGCTATGCAAATAATTTGATATTGTTGATTTTGTTTATGGATTCGCCACAATTTGTGCATCTTTGTTGCAAACAACTAGTTTGGCATGACAGACTAGTATTAGAATAGTCACTGCAAGATGACTATTTACTTTATTGTGTGTTGCAAATGTCCATCATCATCTGCCCCAGAGTGGCTCTTTTTTCGTTACATATTTAGTAAGTGTTTATTGTGCTATATTATATGGCGTTTAGCATAACCCAAGCAGCTACCTGACTAATTGATCCACCATATTTTGTTCCAGTGCAGGTCTCTGAAAGTTAATGCAGTTCTCTTTAACGTCACGGATTTTAATTCAATTTGTCATCTTGTTAATAATAGGACCTTCAAATTCTATTGCAAAAATCAATAGAAACTGAAATGCAGTAATGAGAGTGGGTGGGTAGGACAGAGGCAGAGAAGGATGTAATCTATGTCTGGATGAACAAGATACTGACTATGCAGGAAGCAGGCGAGAGCACATTGCAAGAGGAGCTGTATTTATGACGCAGGCACTGCAGTAAAAGAATCGCGCTGTTCCAAGTGATCAACTGAAACCTGATGTGCCTGTGAGACACTCCTGCGGTGCTTTTTTTAAGAAAAACAAATAAACAGGTATCGTCATTGAGAATTTCAAGCAAGTGCGGTGCTGACTATCTTCTTTCCTCATCAAACGACCTATTTGAAGGACTAAGCACGTTTACTTTAACTCGCCTGCTTTTAACCAGGAGTTAATGTTTTTATCTTTAACCCGATGTTAAAACTGTGAAACACAATTGCTGTTTGGATCCTTCCTGACTGACTCTGTTTTGAAGAAGCCTTAAACATCTTAACCTATTCTCCTCCTATGCCCATATAATAGTAATAATCCTTGCATTTCATATAGCGCTTTTCACATTTTATCAACGTCTCAAAGCCCTTCACAGAATGTACTGTAAAGTGAATTGACTGTATAGTTGTGGGTGAAATATGTCCTCTGTCCTTAGGCTGCACCAATTTGTGTTTTGCAATTTGAGAGGAAAATATATTCCAGGTTTTACATATTGCTATTTAATCTCCAATCCAAAGTATTGCATGCCGTGACATCTGCAAGCGGAGATGAATACCATGCATCATGTACAGACTTCGGAAAGCATTTTAGCTTGTTATTCCTGTTCTCTATGCCACAATATTATTACTATTATTATACCACAATATTAAGGGCTGAAGTTTCTGAGGAAGATGCTCAAACAAACACCTGCCATATGCAGGAGATTTGAGCAGGAAACATATCTGATCTGTGGTGCTAAAATTTATATGATAACAAATCCGAGGTTACAGATTTGTTTGTTTGGTTGTTAAATTAATTCAAAACTTTTCTCCTGAGTACCTGAGTGATTTAAATTCTGTCTTGCAAATTGAACCTCTGCATCTGACTGCAGTACCGTTACCATCATTTTCATGGGCATAAAGAAGAGGTGGAGAGAGGGCAGGTGGAGGCTCCTGGGTGAAAGATAGAGGACACTGACTATGGGATCTCTGTAATGCACACGGCTAAAGAGCTGATCCATTTTAACATGATTTATTTTTAATGTTAATTAGTGATGCATCGAATTCACTGCACATGCCTGTACTTGGCTGACATGCTTTCATGCTAAAAATGTCTGTCTTCCAGGCAATTGGGTCACTGCTAATATTGCTCCTATGTCAGTGCAGTGCACAGAAAGTGACATTGGAAGAGATTTGATGCTCTGGAAAGTGGCTACTTTCGCTCTCCCAAGATCTAAAATGTCTGACGTCCGATTACTGGTCATCACTGATGGTCACTTTCTGCATTGTGCTTGCTTGTGTATCATGGCTGATGCGTAGGAATTGAGCTGGCCTGCTGAATGTTTGCACAAGGATTTGCACCATGACTTTGTTGTAAAATGAATTGGGATTATATGGATAACATCTACTGCATCATAGTAAGACTACATTGTTTGTTGATCGTGTGACTTTCTATGCTCAGGATGCCCTCATTATAATATGGCACAACAGAGTGCACAGAAAGCATGTTACACCCACCTGGCACTGGCTAGCAGGCTCCTTGCACTAAAAATGGTCGGCTTCCCATTTGTCAGGTCGCCATTGGACATCACTTCCTGTGCACGTGCGCTATACAATGCAGTGATTTGACACCCAGAGGTTGGCCATTTACTTTGGCCTTTGTTGTAACTTGGCCTTTGAGATATTGGACGCAGATAAATGGGATTGGCCTTTTACAAGGCCTCATTTTGTGTTTTATCCCAGGTTCAGTTTATCATTTTATTGGCAGCATCATTTTACTTCACAAACAATCTCTGAAAATATAATTCATTATTCTTTCTTGTAGCTTGAAAGCTTGTTGATATTTTTGTAAATCTATCTGTTTTCTATATCCTGTAAATAAACTGATTTTTAGATTTTGCATGATGAGTACTCCATGTCAATGAGTTTAGATCTACTTGCTGTTGGCATTGATGTTAAACTATAATAATCCTAACATTTGATGAGGATTAATGATAAAATCTGTCTTGAATCTCCTATTTTTTTTCCCCTGGCCATCTGTCACCATTGTCTTCCCACTTCACTTGTCTTTGGAATGTGAAGCATGTTCCAAATTTGGCCCAAGGGCAGGATATGTTTCAAACTCATCCACAGTTCTCTTTCCTCATTACAAAAGGTTGGTTTGCACATACATCTCCAGTTTTGAATGTGCACGAATGTACACCTTGAACACACCTTGGATAGAACTGAGTGCAAATGGGAAAATATTCCAAGAGCTTTCCAAAGATGTATTTGTAAACCAGGATTTCATTTCATTGCTAAAAGAGAGCCTTGCGTTTTGTTGTGCTTCACTCAACCTGTTCCAGCATTTGCTGCAAATCTCTCTTAGATTGATACTAATAACAATCCTTAATAATCTTTGCATTTGAAAGAGCGCTTTTCATGTCTTCTAGATGTCTCAAAGCGCTTCACAGAATACACTGTAAAGTGATTTGACTGTATACTTGTGGGTGAAATGCAAAACCAATTGTGCACAGCAGTGTCCCACAAAGAGTCATGGGTTGAACTGCCTAATTTATAATTCTTTTGGAGGTATTAATATCAGGAGTGTAAAGTAAGGAAACTTGCCCAAGGTTTCGCCCTGCCTGGAATTGAACCCAGATCTCTTGCTTGTGAAACGGGTACTGTAACCCCTGAGCTATGTGTCCTCCAGTGCAGTGATTAAGAAAATCCTTTGAGATCAATTTTGTCCAGCAGCTGTGGTAGCTTCAAGAGCAGATTGGAATTATGCCAAGCAGAAGGGACCTTAATAATATTGAGAAATCTCCATTGGGTAAAGCAGTGATTTTCCCTCAAAACCATCTTCAGTAGATAAATGGATGGGGCTGAACGTATATGACCTCCAGTATGTTACTAGGCCTCTTGAATAATCCAGCTCGGGTCTGACACAGTGACTGTCTAGCGCGTTGGGATGTCCTCCTGATGTGAAAGGTGCTATTCAAGTGTAATTGTGTGGTTGCTGTGTGCACAATTGGGATAGATTGGTCAAAGCATAATATGGGAGGGAGAATAATAATCCTTGGATTTGAAATAGCACCTTTCAGGTTGGGAGCACATCCCAAAATGTTCACATGAATGACAGGTGAAATGGAGTATTTGTATTTGTTTGCGAACTCAGAAGAATGTGGAGTTGAAACACGCACTGTTAATACCTTTCCTGTGTTCATATTCTTGTGAAATTGGAATCCTGACTGTTGTCTCTGGTTCCAAAGTGCTAGTGTCAGTAGCGGGTTTGACAGATTTGCTTGAGATGACATGGGGACATTTAAAAAAAAATATTCCCAATTGTTTACCGATTTGTTGGAATATTCCCAAGGGTTGGTTCTCACCCAAGTGGTCAGTCAGTGTGTGTAATAATAATAATCATAATCCTTGCATTTGATATAGCGCTTTCCACATCTTATCAACGTCCCAAAGTGCTTCACAGAATATACTGTAAAGTGAATTGACTGTATATATTTGTGGGCGAATTGCGGCAGCCAATTGCGCACAGCAGTGTCCCACACACAGTCGTGGATTGAAATGACCAATTTTATTATTGTGTTTTTTTTGGAGGGATTATTATTAGGCGTGTGGAGTAAGGAAACTTGCCCAAGGTTTCGCCCTGACCTGCCTGGATTCGAACACAGGTCTCCCCAGCTTGGTCTCCCCAGCTTGCAAGACAAGTGCTCTAACCACTGAGCCATAGGAGCTCCACTAAATTGATGTTTTGTGGCGGGTGTGTGTGTGTGGAGATGGTGTGTATGTATGGGGAGGGTGTGTATATGTGGTGGTGGGGGTGGGGGGGTGTGTATATATATATGTGCATGATGAGGCATCCTACTGACGTGAAAGGCACTATACAAGTGTAATTTTGTTGTTGTTGTTGATGCACAAACAAAATGTTTATGAAGTGTTAAATTCCCTAGCCTCCTTCATTTACTAGCTAACTCCAGCAAATTAATTGCAATACAATCACTATACTTTAAAAGTGAAATAATTGGAAAAGCTTTGAGACATTTTGACAACACTTAATAGTGTGCTGTTTCAAATGCAAGGATTTAACAAAAATTTAGATGAGCTAATTCAGACAAGAAATTGAGCCTAGGGGTCATTTTTACAACTTAAAAGCAACAACATCGTAATTATATTGCTCCCTTGATGTAGGGTAGTGTCTTGGAATGTTTAATAAAAATATGCTTTTTAATGATTTATGATCTTGCTGTTTAACTTTTAAATGTGTGGAGTCCTTTTGACATTTATGCACCAATTGGAATATTAGCTTACGTAATAACTTGTCAAAAAACATCATAATTTTCTGTAAAATGCATCCAAAGAGTTCCACAGTGGAGCATACTGCATAGCACTAAATAATTTCTTAAATCAAAATACTGCATTGCTGACCAGAAATGTTACTGCTTGCTTCTTAGCCTGTTGAGTACTGTGGAAATGTAGCAAGGATTTGTGTGACGAATGAAGACTAACTATGGTGAACGACCAAAGACTTGTCACATTCAGCATTTATTTTCTTCTCATTCTAATTTAGTCCCTTCTGAGTTTCTGTTCATGCCTGCTGCCCTCTCCGTGCAAGCCTAGTGGTGTTGGAATGTGGTCCTCTAATCCCAGTCAGTACTGGGAACCATCACCTCTCCATTTCAGTTCTGCTGCACCGTACTCATTTCATTTGTTGATCAGTAATAAAACAATTTACTGGTCTGGGGATTTTTTTAATACTTCATGAGCCAAAACTATTCTGAATTTGTTTTTGTCGTGAGAGTATAAAAAATAGTTTGCTAACATTTGGCATAGAAATAAGATCCTCCTGGTTTCCTGTGTGTGTTTTTCCAGTTTTCTATGTGCTCTATAATACTAATGTTTGAAAATTATGATCCTACCATTTATAGCTTTCAATTGTGTGATGTCCTTTTGATATTTTATGTACCAATTGGAAAATTATTTCATGAAATTGTCCTTTTCGGCAAAATGCAGCCCTAGGGTTCCACAGCAGAGTATACTGCATACCACCACATAATGCTGAGGCATTTCATGGCTTTAATGTGGATATGTTATTGACTTAGCAATAAATGCCACTTAAATCGCATGACTGATAATAGACCGACTGTTGAATAGCATTGAAATGCAGTTCTGGTTTGATCTCGAATTGTAATGCAAATCCTATTGCCATTTGAATCTATGTATCCTGTACTCTTGAACTGAGAGACTCTTGTGTTCTTGGAAAAAGAATGCAGAATACATGGATTCAAAAGGCTACAGTGTGTGCACTAATACAAAGCAATATACACAGTTGTTTTAAGCTTAACTATCTTTAGAAATCAAACCAGAATTGTGTGCTGGTTTGATCTCTGATTTGAGCCATGTTCAGTATCATACAACCACGCATCATAGCTATTTGTACATTTCTGTACACAGTAGTATAATTGTCACTAATTGGAAGGTGTATTTTTGTTTGATAATGACGGTTGAAAATTGTATTGTATTTTGTGTGGCTGATTTTTGTTTATTGAGAGGTTGAGAGGTTTTGAAACTTGTTTTGCTGCTTTTGTTTGTCTGAATCAGAGGGTAGACCTGCTTTTTAATGATTTGAATACAACCAAATCCAATATTGTTTCTAATCTATTTGTACTGGTATTGTTTGTGTAGATTATCGGTGAAGAGGAGGCAGCCAAGAGAGATCATAAATGGAGATAGATTAAACTGGGAAACATATTGAGTGGTTTGAAAGGAGCGATTTACTGGGTTAATGCATATCAGATCACTGAATCTGTATTCCATTCATGGTAAACAAAACACAGAATACTACAGATGCTGGGAATCTGAAACAAAAACAGAAGTTGCTGGGGAAACTCAGCAGGTCAGGCAGCATCCATGGAGAAAGGAAAATGAGTCAACGTTTCGGGTCTACAACCCTTCGTCAGACAAAGGGTTGTAGACCTGAAACGTTGACTCATTTTCGTTTCTCCATGGTTGCTGCCTGACCTGCTGAGTTTCCCCAGCAACTTCTGTTTTTGTCCATTCATGGTCTTTGACTACATGTTGAATAATGTTGTAGTCACCCCAACATACGAAGCTGCTCACATCTTAGAGGCAATTGGAGCTCCTAAAGTTAGAGCACTCGCCTTGCAAGTGAGAGATCTGGATTCAATTCCAGGTAGGGTGAAACCTTGGGCAAGTTTCCTTACTCCACATGCCTGATAATAATCCCTCAAAAAAATAACAATAATAATAAATTGGTCATTTTCAATCCGTGACTGTTTATGGGACACTGCTGTGCACGATTGGCTGCCGCATTTCGCCTACATATATGCAGTTAATTCATTTTACAATGTGTTCTATGAAGTGCTTTCAGATATCTAGAAGACGTGAAAATCGCTATATCAAATGCAAGAGTTATTATTATCAATAAACTAAGCCAAGATCCTTTAAGAAAGGAACCTTTAATAGAGGTATATGAGGTGCTAACTGTGGTAAGGAAAGTAAATCTGGAATAGTAATTTCAGATAAGGCAGTGTGACAAGAAGGCACAGGATCAAGGTTGAAGACTTAATTTTAATCAGGAAATAACCTACACTACAGGCTACTGGGAAGAATGCTGGAGGCCAGGACAATACTCGCTTAAGAAATGGTTTGGTGCAGTCATGAGAAGATAGTGTGTTTGTTATTCTCATCCTGAGATCAAATTGAATGGAAGATTCTGTCATCCAAACTTCTTTTCTCCCAGCAGTTAGAATAGTGGTCCTAAGATGTGTACAACCTTGTTTAACCGTGTAACTATTGATTTCTCAAACCTAAAAGGGTACATTTGTTTTTCTTAAAGGTACTACTGGCATGAGATGAGATCCCACTCAGAAGAAAATAACAACTCCTATTTCAATGTGGTTATTCATGTAGCTACTTAAAACAACAATACAGGATTTAGTAAGCTGTCTCATTGTAGAAGTGCTGGCAGATGCATGTGTAATCACATTAATGTTGCTCAATTGGAGAATGTCACATGCGCTGTGTAGTGATCATTTTACATCTGTTCTTTTGTCTAAATAATTAGTATAATGGGGAATTTAATGTGTGTATGTGTGTTATATATATTATAACACACATACACACATCTCATTTCTTGAGTGGCTTTTGACTTTCTTTCTCTGCTCCATGTCTTGGGTTGAAATGAGCAGCTGACCTGGTGTTGCACATTGTGGATTTTCGTACTCCCACAGTGGATCATTTTTCAAATTGCACTTTTGTTGTCCGGTTTCATGCATTATTTAAACGGCACCCACGTGTACTAGGAGCACAAAGAACTGCCGATGCCTCTTTATTCCCATGCCTGCCACTGTCCGTTTGCTGCGCAGAGCATTGCATAGTATAGAAAGATAGTGGTTCCTTGTGTGGTCTAAGCACTGGATTTTGGAATTTCTGCTGTGTTTTGTGCTGAAGTGTAACTATGCCTCTCAACAAATGTTCCAGTGTGTTCAGTAGTTATAGTTAGAATTGATGGTGAAACAAATAGCTTGATCACCTGTTCATTTAGAGGCCAGATGTATCTTTGCCAATGCATTAATAATTAGTTTCATTTGTACAGTGGCACTTTAAACCTTTAAAATTATTGGTTAGGATACGAAAGCCAGCTAGAATTCTTTTACAGCACAGGAACAGGTCTTTGGCCCACAAGCTGTAATTTACAATATTTGTATAACAGTACTTTTTCCTCCCTTTTAATCCTTTTGGCCTGGAAAGCACTGTGATCTGTACACTGTAATTGAGACTTACAGATTGCAGAATAATTATGCTTTGCACTTTGAATAATATCAGAAAACTGTCAGGTGTTGCTGTTGTTACTGCTGTGTTACTGCAGCTTTACGAATGGAGTTCACGAATGTAGACCCAGCAACAACAAGACATTATTCTGATCAAATCGATTAAGACTCACTAGATAAGAAGCTTTGCTCAAGCAGCCAAAACTAATAAGTTGTCCAAATCTTTACCACTGAAAAGATCGAAAACATGCAATCCTGGAATGGAGGAAACTTAGCTTAAAAACTGTACTATTTAGCTAGATCCCACAGCAATACAAGAATATCGCTTTCAATTATAGAGTTTCTATATCAACATACAACTTTTGCCAAAAATGAGTCAAGGGTGGATACATTCTATTACAGTACCTAGAGTAAACTCATGCAAAGTTACTGTACCTGACTTGGATGAACCCTGGAATATTATACCTGATGAATTGTAATACTGTAGTAGAGTATACAGATTTATAGTTTGGCTGCAGAGGAAGGAAAAGGTAGTGCAGGTGGTTAGTCACAATGATAATAATAATCCTTATATTTGATATAGCGCTTTTCACATCTTATCAATGTTTCAAAGCGCTTCACAGAATATACCGTAAAGTGAATTGACTGTATATTTTTGGGCGAAACGCTGCAGTCAATTGCGTACAAACAGGCGTGGATTGAAAATGACCAATTTTTATTATTGTGTTTTTTTGGAAGGACTATTATTAGGCGTGTGGAGTAAGGAAACTTGCCCAAGGTTTCCCCCTGATCTGCCTGGATTCGAACACAGGTCTCACACTTGTAAGGCGAGTGCTCTAACCACTGAGCCACAGGAGCTCCAATAATAACCTAATTGAAAATTTGAAGTAAGTTTGTAGATACCCATCATTAAAGCAGCTTTAATTCATCTGCTTTCACTTTGGTTGACTCAGTGCAGTGACCACAGTGTGTTGGAGATGAACCTTGCTTCCTTTATTTTGACCACACAACCTCATCTTATATAGGATGTTAACAGATACTTCATTTAGTTTTGACTTTGAACTCTTTAGGAAAGTTTAGTTCACTTCAAGCAGAATGGAGTTACGTGAGACGTTTGCTAAAATAACACTTGGAACAAAAGACTGAATACAGGAATTTTAGATGGTGCTGCATTGTAGATTTGCTTACGTACTATTTAATGCATTTACTCCGAGTTATATATCAAGTTGAAGGATCAAAAACAAATCTATAACTGCTGCATAGAATACTCCTTTAGAGCAACAAACAGGTTGGATTTGAGTTACAGAAGTACAGAGGCTAATCAGAATTACGGTGCTTGGAAATTGGATGACCAAACCAGATTTGTAAATTAATGAGTGCTTAAGAGAAGAATGTTTAGTGTACTACAATGTATTATGTCAGAAAGTATTTTGATACTTTGGTTTGAAAGTGCTATTTATTTAAGAAATTTGCCCCCAATAACTTAGATGATATGTTTAGATACAGAATTGAGGATTTGAGGAAGTTTAGAATACAGAATTACATTTGCAAAGTGTCTTTCACGTCAGGAGGACATCCTCAGGCATTGAACAGTCAAGGATTAGGACTCAGTCAGGAGGGAGTTGGGATCAGGTAAGGTGGAAGGCATAGAGGGTAGGAGCGTAGCTGAAAGCATGGTCAAAGAAGATCTTGAGGCACTCCTTGAAGGAAGTAAGGGAGGGAGCGAGATTAAGTGAATGTAGGATGGAGTTCCACAGGGTGGGGGCATAATGTCTGATGGCCCGACCACCGATATGGGGACATGGAGCAGGCTGGAGCCTGCTGAGTGGAGGCAGTGGACAGGTTGATAGGGATTAGCAGGTCAAAGAGGGAGGATGAGGCAAAGCTATGGAGGGCATTGAAGGTGAGGATGAGGAGTTTAAACTCGATCCTCTGAGGCATGGGAAGCCAGTGGATTAGGATGGGGCGAAGTTGGGTGTGATGGGGTCACAGAGTCTGGTGGAGGAGATATCTTTTTGGATGATCTGCAGTTTGTGGAGGGAAGAGTTGGGAAGGCTGACAAGCTGGCATTCTCGAACTTGGATGTAATGAAGGCATGTATGAGATTTTGGCGGCCTGATGAGTGAGGCAGGGGTGGAGTTGGGCACGAATGTGGGGTAAAAAGGAAAGTTGAGCTTCAAACAAGATGCCTAGGTTCCTGAATGTAGAAGTGTTCAGGACTAAACATCATGGAGATATCCTTATAATGGATGAAAGAAAAAAATCCTTCAAGATTGAAATAATCTATTTCATGCAAATTTTATATGAACGGTTACAACACTCCTGATGAACATTGTTGTGCTAATTTTTTCTCTCTGGCCCTTTTAAGTTTAAAAACATGGCCATACAGAATGTTTGGAGATGCGTGATGTTTTTAGGCTTTCAACCATTAACTTGTGTTTGCCCACTACCATTCCCTCACTGTCAGGCAACATGAACCCTCAATCTTCTGTAACCAGACTGTCCTCTGTTAATGTGAAATGAGACTTTGAGGTTAATGAGGTTTTGTATTGGCTGCTAATTCATGGGCAGAAGAAACAAAATATCTGTTTCTATATTTTAAGGAGGTGCAGAGGATCTACACGAAAATTTCAAAAGTTTTTTTAAAAAAAAGACTATCCCTTTACTAAACCTTGTGCACACAGCTGCTATAATCTGTATTGCATTTCATGTGTTTGCAAAGCAATAAAAGTTTCAAGGGAAAAACATTCTCTGTTTAAAAAAAACCCTAGCTAGATCTTTATTATGTATAGTTGTGCACTTTTTACACATTGCCTCCACAGTGTTCAAGACCCAAAATTTGCAATTGCTCCCATCCATGTTTTGTGTAGATTTATTGCGGAAGAAATGGTGAAATGACCTTGTAGAACAAGGTGTGCCAAACCCCCTTTGTTTGCACACTGTTAATTTTTTTCCTTGTGACATGTAGGTGATGCCTACATTGTATTTGCCTGGGTCTTATCTGTACTCACTTGGGTGTGTAAACTGATGATTAAATCTGGTAATAGAAAGGCAGCAGAGCTTGACTTACTTTCTTTCTAACTCTGTATAAATACATACAGTGAATTAAAATAACATAAACAAAACGGAAATTATCCAATTTAGATGCATAACCATTGGAGCATTTTAATCCTGTTTGCAATACTTGGCAATCTGAATGCATGGACGTCTTCCTTCCTTTTTGCTCTTCAACAAGAGAAGCTTTTTTCACAATTTTTTTTAGCTCTTCTTCAAATGTAATATCTCCTTGCAGTAAGGGTTTGTGCTTTCATCTTAAATGTCTGCCTGACGTGAAAGACGCTATATAAGTGTAATTTTGTTGTTGTTGTTATAGGACATTGTTGGGTACAAATTGGCTGTCTCGTTTGTCCACAATCACATCATTACTATAATTTACCATTGCAGTATTCATGTGAAGTGCTTTGAGTCATCTCAACAATGTGACAAAGTTATGCATCAAAAGAATTACAAAATCAGATCTGCTTAGGTTCCTGTACCCCTAGTTTGTATAGTGAGTGCAGGTTTCCAGTATTGGACATGCAAATTTCCTCTCTCTGTAGAAACCGGAACTTCTTGTCGGCCGATGAGATTAGCATACGTAGAATCCATGTTATAACCGCTTCCTAGATATGTTTGAGCTTGCTTACCCCATCCCTGGAACTCAAGTTATTGTGGTAACTGTGACATGATGAGTAAACACAAACTTACCATACAATGAAAGGCTCCAGTCATGAAAGACGGGAAATTTGTGACTGCTTTCCTTGGTGCTGACCTCATTGGGAGGGGACCCAATAGAGCTGTACCAAATTATACAACAACAACAACAAATTCGATTTATATAGCGCCCTCCATGCCAGAAAGCGTCTCAGAGCGCTTCACGGTAGCAGATCCCGGGACCGAGCCAGGAGCAGAAGCAGGAAGGTGACCAAAAGCTCGGTCGAAGAGAAAGGTCTTCAACTGTGACCTGAAACTGGGAAGAGATGGGGCGAGGCAAAGCGAGTGAGGAAGGGAGTTCCAGAGCCTCGGGGCGTAGTGGCTAAAGGCATGGCCGTCGAGGGTGGAGCGGAGGACTCGGGCGACATGGAGGAGGCCAGACCCAGAGGAACGAAGGCAGCGGGTGCTGGGTTGTGGGGAGAGGAGATCAGAGAGATAGGGGGGTGCAAAGGAGTGGAGGGATTTGAAAACAAGGGTGAGGATCTTGAAGTCGATCCTCTCTGGGACAGGCAGCCAGTTAAGTCTGGCAAGGATTGGGCTAATGGGGGAGCGAAGCTTAGCGAAATTATGATGCGCTTAGCGAAAATTATGATGAGCTTTGACAGAGTAAATGGGGAGAACGCTATTTCCACTGGTAGAGGAATGAGCAAGTAGAGAACAGAGATATAAAGTAGTTGCAAGAAGAGTGAAAGGAGAGTTGAGATTATTTTTAATGCAGAGAAATGTTGGGACATGGAAGGCCTCCCCAGCAAGTTGGTCATAGCAGCATCTAATGTCGGGTTTAAGAGGGAAGTAGACAGGTATATAAAGTTTAAGGGAGTAGTGGAAGCAGTGGGATTGAATGGACAGCTTGCTTTGAGAGGAGCTTATTGTTGGAGATGATGGATATTTGGATGAGATATTAAACTTGATTTACTTAATACGTGATTGGTCAGATTCTAGAAATCCTTATAATTACAGTAGAAACCTGTTTATCCGTGACCCGATCAACCAGATTGCTTGACCTCCTCCTGGGGAAATTCCCCATTCCAACAATTGCGAGTATGCTCACTTTGCGCATGCTTTCAATGCGTGCACATGCGCACTTATTAAACTTATGAACTTTGGGTTTTTACCAATCATTTCACCGAGTGTGCTGGAATCCATACAATATTCTGCTGCTATTTAGTATATTCACGGCCTTGCCCCCGCCTGTCTCTCTGATCTACTGTCTCCCTATCAGCCTGCCACACCCTCCATTCAGCAGACTCAGGCCTGCTCTGCATCCACTGCCCTAACCGCCCAACCATCGGCAGCCGGGCTTTCAGCCTCTCTGCTCCCACACTGTGGAACTCCGTCCCGCAGCCCCTCTGCCTCACTTTCTCCCTTTCCTCCTTCAAGGCCAGTCTCAAGACCTTCCTCTTCGACCGCACCTTCGGCCGCCCCACTAACTCTTCCCCCTCTCCTTCCCCCTACACCGACTGTCCGCCCCCAGCTCGGGTCCCGACCTGACTGTTCAGCGCTTTGGGATGTCCTCCCAACGTGAAAGGCGCTATATGAGTGCAATTTTGTTTTTGTTGTTGAATATTATTAATATGGTATGTTTTAAAGTAAGTCCATTTTTCGTGTTTGGTTTTCGGCAACTTGCCGCCCGATTATCCGGCACAGTCAATTAGTCGACACTCCGGAGGGTGCCGGATAAATGGGCTTTTACTGTATTTACAATGTAAATCAATCGGATAATTCCTCCGATAAAATGGTATCTTGTATCACTGAGGCCTCCTGCCCTCACCTGTGACTGCTGTGGGTGCTCAGTGGAGGTTGCACGTACATGCTTAGGTGCATCGCAACGGCCTCTGGCCTATTGGAGCCGTGTGCTGTGCCTGCCCAGTGACAGGCTAGGGCATGAGGCTATAGTGCAGTCCTCCAATAGACCAGTGGCCTCTGCAATGCATCTTGAGCTTGTGTGAGCAAGCCAGATTCCTACTTACTGCTAGGGTAAACAGAGGCGTGTGGAGTAAGGAATCATGGCCAACAATTTGCTCTGCCAGGAATGTAACCCAGGTCACTCGCTTGCGATGCGAGAGCTCTAACCACTGAGCCTCAGGACTTCTGTATCAAATGCAAAGATCATTGTTATGTTGTTGAAAAAGGGGAAATAATAATTGTTTTTTTAAATCAGGAACCGTTTGAAGATGGCTACGTAAATGGGGAGGACGGCAGTCCAGCTGAAGAGGCTGTGTCAAAACATGTTGCTGATGGCAAAGGAGCTGTAAAGTTTGGCTGGGTAAAAGGTGTCCTGGTAAGTAGCAGTAACAAGCATTTTCCTTCGCTAAATAAAATAGATGAATAAATCATTAATCACAAAAAAAATTGTACAGACCTGTCAGAGCTAGCTGTTCTAGAACAACATACAATTAGTACCTTCGAACTGCTTTAATTTTTTTTTAATAGTTTGTTCATTTGGGACCAAACCAATGTTCTATTCAAACTGCTCAGCTCTTAAAAGAACAGCTTTTATAATGACAATGCAAATGGGGCTTCGGAAGCATTGTATACAAATGTAATGTTCTTGTTGTTTGCGCTCAACCTGACTTCTGAAAGAGGGTTTTTTCAGGAGTGGAATTGATGTTATTGGCTGAAATATAACTGGTTTTATTGCAGTTGATCATTTTAAATTTCTTTGATAGTGGTTTTGGCTTAAGGTTAGTAGATCTTTAGATGTGCAGGTATAGAGCTCTCCTCAGCAGGAGTCATGTGGTACAGGTAAGCTAGGTTTCAGTTCTCAATCAATCTGCTGCTGGGAGAATGTCTAATTAATTAGTCCTAAAAGGGAAATTGGTTTGCTATATGACTTATGTATAGCAATATTTCTACATGCCTCTGCCCTATGAGAGTGAAGATCACTGTGTAAATTTGATGTGTGCTGTAGACGGCTGCCTGGTTGAAGACAGCACAGGATTGAGTGGGTTGAACCTTCTTGAACCCTCTCCCTCACTGCTGCTTTAGATTCATCTGAACTCTTACCCCTCTGAGCTTTCTCCCGCAACGACCTATCTTCCTCGGTCACTCTCCTCCACAACCCTCTCTCCGCCACTCTCAATCCCGTAGCTCCCTTCACTTCCAGTGCAGTCTCTTACTCACGAAAGTCACCATGGTACACCAGCCATCTCCACTCCCTTAAAGCACAGCTGTGTGCCGCTGAACATACCTGGCCTAAATCAAATTTAATGGTCCCTCGGCAGATCTGGCTGGACCTTATCAAATTCTACCATTCCTCCCTCGCCTCCGCTAAATCAGCGTACTACTCCAAAACAATCTTGGTGGCCAAGGGCAGCCCCAGGCTCCTCTTCTCCATTTCCAACCAGCTCCTCTGCCCACTCTCTCACACCTCACCCATCCTCACCGCCAATGCGAACTCCCTAAATCCAAAATTGAGGGGATCCCCTCAACTGACCACCTGCTCCCTTGACCCCATCCCTACCCCTCTTCTTACCACCCAGCTCCACCACCTGTTCCCTCTACTCACAGACATCATCAACCTCTCCCTGTCCACTAACACATTTCCCACCCCTTTTAAAAATGTCTGTCATCACTCCCATCCTTAAAAACAACCTCCCTGGACACATTCCTGCTCTCAAATTATTGCCCCATCTCCAACCTCCTTTTCCTCTCCAAGGTCCTGGAATGAGTCGTTGTTTCCCCACTTCTTTCTTTCCCGCCACTCTCTTCACAAACCCCTCCAATTGTGTTTCTGTGCCTCCCACAACACAAACACAGCTCTGGTTAAAGTGACAAATGACATTCTGTACCCCTGATGACAAGGGCTCCCTCTGGCTACTCGTCTTCCTTGACCGCTCTGCTCCCTTCAGTACTCTTGACCACGCTATCCTATCCACTACCTTTCCTCTCACCTCAACCTTCATGGTCTGTCCTTGAATGGTTCAGTTTGTTCCTCATCGACTTCACTTCGTCTCCACAAATGGTCCCTCTTCTAGCCGCATGCCTTGTGCAGTATTCCTCAGGGCTCTATCCTTGGTCCCCTCCTCTTCAATATTTATATGCTCCCTCTTTGTGACATCTTGCACAGGAATGGGGGTCAACTTCCACATGTATGTGGATGACACCCAACTGTATTCCTCTGCCTCCCTCCATGGCTCCAGGACCACTGCTGTCTTGACAGAATGTCAGTCAGAAATCAAGTCCTGGGTTTTCTTCAGTTGTATGTCAACAAGACCAACACCCTCCTGATTGGCATGTGTCACCACCTCCACACCTCAGCACTGACAGCATCTCCATCCATGGATGCTCACTCCATCTCACTGAGCCAATCCAGAACCTTGGTGTCTTGTTCAATCCTCAACTATCCTTTCTACCTCACATCTGTGCCCTAACCTGCCTTCGCCCTGCCTTCCCTCATCTGTGCAACATTGCCTGGTTCCTCCACCATCTCACACTGCAGGCAGTCAAAACGTTTATATATGCATTCACAACATCCAGGCTGGACTTGCAAACTCCTTGCTTGTCTGCTTTCCCACCTCTTATCTGCACAGTCTGCAGATCATCCAGAACTCTGCAGCCCTTGTCCTCTCCTGCAATTAGGCTCCATGACCTTTTAATCCCCATCCTTGCCTGACTCCACTGGCTTCTCATCACACAAAGGATACAATTCAGGATCTAGTCCTCACTTCAAAGCTCTCCGCGGCCTTGTTCACCCCCTACATTTGCAAACCATGAACCAACCTGCCCGCTCCCTCTGCTCGGTGCTCAACGCCTGCTTCGCATCCTCTGCCTCCACCACCATCGCTGGCCGGGCCTTCAGCCACTTTGCCCCCACACTATGGAACTCTGTCCTGCAGTCCGTCTGCCTCGTCCCATCCCTTGCTTCCTTCCAAGACCCACATCAAGGTCCTCCTCTTTGACCGTGCTTTCGATCGACCTCTTATCAAATTTGATGCAAGATTGCCAGAATAAAAATTATTGAAAAAGTAACAGCCAATGTGGAACAACAACAAAATTACATTTGTATAGCGCTTTCATGTTGGGAAGACTTCCCAAGGTGCTGGACAGTCAGCGTATCAGACCCCATCTATAATGTGAGAAATTAGTTCCATGACTGAGATGAGCATGTTCACAAAATAGGTCATTGATTGCTGTGTGGTTTTGACTGCTTTTACAGTCCTGCATCAGTGAGAGAGTTATTGCAATAATCATGAGGGGAAACTATTCCAATCCAATTTTTATGCATTCTGGTAAATTTTATACTTTGCATCCTGTGATTCTCATAGGATTTGTCAAAAACAACTCCTGTGATTCTCATAGGATTTGTCAAAAAAAAACAAGCAACCCATACAAACAAGGCAAATTATTTTAGGAACTCTTTGATTTAACTGCATTTGTTAATTGATTGAGCGAGTGTATTAAAAGATATGTTTGTCCTAAAGATCATTGCAAATGGTTCAGCAAAGAGTTTTGCTTTCTTTAAGAAAAAAGGATGAAATGCAAAGTTCATAAGAATACACAAGCAATGTGTTCAAGTTTGGTTAAACGTGCACTAGTACTAAATTAATTCTGCATCAAAATATGTTAAATAATAATAATGCTTGGCATTTAATAATTAATGTTGATTAAGTACTTGGGATGATCGATATTCAGATGTCCCCTTCTCCTTACATTGAGTGTCATCGACTCCTCATTGAGCATGATTTAATGTATCATTTGCCTTTTATTGACGAAAGGACTTGTCTAAGTATTAGCCCCAAATAATAAATGTTCACATAGATAATGTAAGAAGTGAAATAAACAAATCCCGGTTTGGCTTGGTAGTAATGCTGATTCTAAGCTAATTATGCTTTTCTTCGGTTCAATCTAATTTCCTCCTGAGCCAAAATTGATCAAAAATAAAAGTGATACTGTTTTGATGGATATTAACCTGAATTGGGAAATGGCCAGCGAGTATAATTTTCTCCTTTGGTCAAGAATTTTGATGGCTATTTAAAGGGTTTAAACACTTCCTTAGATTATAATCAATCAGAGTATTAACCTACAAAAGATAATTAAACAAAGGATCCTGGGCTGAAGATTTAGGAGATGTTTGTTAAGAAGAAAGCATGACCTGGCTGGACTGTATGGACTTTCACCAGACTTCTGTCCCACAGTAACTGGAATCACTATTTGCTGTTTCTACACAGTGATAAATTTACCAAACATGCACATCTGTTTAATTGTTGATAGAATGCTGCAATAATTTTGCAGGTGTTCAGGTGCTTCCCTAAGGTGGGGAGTGTTAGATTGAGCCGTGGTCCAATTTACTAAGTACATTAATCCAGTGCCTACATAACTTAAAAAATATATATTTATAGACAAAATGTATTCATGCTCATCTTAAAACACAACCCCTATAATAGAAAGAAGATATTGTTATTATCCCATAACTCGACAACAGACAATAACAGCAACAAAATTACATTTGTATAGCGTCTTTTATCTCGGGAGGATGTCTCCCAGCCTGTTAAGGTGGTTGTTGCTTCTACACACTCCATTTTGGTGGCGGACCCAAGGACACAGTTCCAAGGTGGGTCTTGTACTCACATCCCTGTCGCTCCTCCAACCCTTTATGGGGAGTGCAGACCGGTTGAGAAAACACAGGATGTGCACACATTTTAGGGACGTTCCCTTTAAATACTGTTGGGAGCACCCCTAGGTTCACTGCATCCATGTGGACACACTGACCACAACTTGCTTGGGTGCTTCACAGGACAGTTGGCACACATTTACTAACAATAGAAGACATCACAAATACAATATGTGCAAGATTAATAATAATAATCGTTGTATTTGATATAGCGCTTTTCATGTCTGATAGACGTCTCAAAGCGCTTCGCAGAATATACTGTGAAATGAATTGATTGTATATGTGTGAGCGAAACGTGGCAAAAAATGAAAAAAAATACTCACACAGTCCAGCCCCCATTGTGGCAGGAGTGCTCTCTGCACGTCCATTCAACTGGGGCAATTGGTGGTCATCAGGGATATTTGTTGTTCGCTTCTCAATTGTTTTCTCCTTGTTTTGTTTTGTGTTCCCACCTCGTAGGTACGATGCATGCTCAATATCTGGGGTGTGATGCTCTTCATCCGTTTGTCATGGATTGTTGGCCAAGCTGGAATCGGTATGTGGAATAAATTTACACTTGCTTCTGATAGTGACTAGCACTCTAACGTAACTGTCACTTCTCTACAGAAACTTAATTCGCTTGTTAAATGGCTCATCTGTTTTCAGCAACTAGTTGAATATGGCATATGGTTGGGGTTTTTTTTGTCTTCTGATCTGCATTAGATGAAAGGTGCCAGAATGGAGCACATTCTGCACATTGCTGTGATTTTTGTAACTATTCACGATACTGTAGGAAGATCCCTTTAATGTGTGGTGCAGGAAGGATTTTGAGGCCTGGGATAATCCTAATGTTAGCATAAACATCAAAGTATTACATTTAAGACGCTCACAAATTTTGGAAAGTATATAGATTCATTTTTTAATTGAAAACCATTTTTTTCTGAAATGTGGGAAGCTGGCATCTATGTTGGGACTGAAGTTAAGAATCTTCCAAATTTATGTTAAATTTTATGACAATTGCCGAGATGAGGCCATGTACTTTGGTGCTCCTTGTTGAGGTGGCATATAACATTCTATAAGTTGTGACCATTGGCTACTTCCAATGTTTGTGTTCAGTTATAATGATTTGAGCATTGCACTGACACTGTTTGTGATTAGCACAGAGTTTAGTGCTGCCTGCAAATAACATTTTTTGGAAGACTATGTATTAGGGTCCGGCGATATATCGATATATCGCTAAAACCCGATATAATTTTCAGATCGATATGCCGATATAGACATTTCAAAAATATCGATATATCGAAAAATCAATATATCGAGGTAAAAAATCGGGATGCGAGCACACTGAACTACAAGACCCAGAATGCTCATCTCTATACACAATGCACAGACCGAGGTGCAAAGCCGCCATATTGTATTCACAGTCCTCGAATACAATATACAGGTATGCAAGAGGGTTGCGGGGGGGGGGGGGGGGTGGGGGTGAGGGGGGGGTGAGGGGGAGAGAGACGTCAGTGGGGAGGGGTAGAGAGACGGCTGGGGGGAGAGGGGGAGAGAGACGGCTGAGGGGGGAGGAGAGGGGGAGAGAGACGGCTGGGGGGAGGGGGAGAGAGATGGCTGGGGGGAGGGGGAGAGGGACGGCTGGTGGGGGGGGAGAGAGACGACGGGGGTGGGGGGTGCGAGAGAGGGACGGCGGGTGAGGGGGGGGGGGGAGAGACGGGGTTGATGTGATAATATACAGATAGATAGAGATGGGGGGGAATGTGAGAGAGGAGAAAGGGAGAGAGACACAGAGACACACAGACAGAAAAACACAGAGATGGAGAGAGTGAGAGACGCAGAGAAAGATAGTTACCTCCTGAGGAGATAGGCCCCAAATGCGCGCGCACCCGGAACGCGCGCGCACTCCGAACGTGTGCGCACATGCGCAGTACAAAACCCCCGAAAATATCAATATTTCGGTATATCTCGATATGAGCCCATCGATATATTTAATCGGAAAATTTCCATATCGACGGATCCTACTATGTATGCTGTTTCATTATTGTAATTCTGTTAGAACTGAATCTCAATGCTGGGAATATTAGCCCAAAACTTGTCAATGTAGCCTGATACATGACATGGGTAATTTCTGAATTAAGAGGAAAACCAGAATCTTTAACCCTCTTTGTGAAATGCAGTTCACAGATAGCAGAGATCTGACATCTGGTCGCCAATGGATTTCACATAGAAGTTCTAGCCAGTTTCAACTAGTGGGTTCAGGTCAAAAATCTGCCCTTAATTTAGCACTAAATTGACTAGCTCATTTAGAGGAGTACAGGATTGGTGGAGTGAAATTTGGAACATGTCATATTGATGTAATGGAGTGTACGTTTTCCTAATGTTGGGAGCACATTAATTTGGAGCTTGAATCCACACGTAACCTTGTTGCACATGACTGGGAGTGTTATCTGTTGTATTTGGCTTTCAAAATGTGGGAAAAAATCCCTTTCCCCCCCTGATGAAATTCAAACGTTTGTCTGAGTGAGTCATTCCCATGCATCTAACAGTTCTTAACGCATTCCCAAACTCCTTTGAGTTAAGATTCCCTGGAGTATTTTATGTTTTAGTTCTACAAGCCTCTGTCCCTTAATAAAACTCACAGAAAAGGAGTGTGTACACTCCCAAAGTAATGCTTTAGTTTGTTAGATCTTTAATTTGTGAGGCGGGAATTGTTGTTCTGTCAAACTAAAGATCCACTAAGCATTGGAAATTTTGGAAGGAGAAAGGAAATCCAGGTTACTTTTAACAATGAAAAGATTGACAGCATTTGGTTGTCACCCGAGTTTCCGAGTTCCACAGGTTAGGGGCAGAGTGGCTGATGGCTCGCCCGCCAATGGTGGGGCGGGTGGGTTGGGGGATTTGGAGCAGGCTAGAACCTGCTGAGGTGGAGGGGGTTAGGAGGTCGCAGAGGTAAGGTGGTGCAAGGCCGTGGAGGGATTTGCAGGTGAGGATTAGGATCTTGAATTGAATAGTGGGGAGAGTTTCACTAAACTAGGAGGGAGAGTAACACCGAGGATCACATTAAAAAAAATGCAACGCGATACAGATAGGCTAGGTGAGTGGGCAAGTAGGTGGCAGATGAAGTATAATGTAAGGAAGTGTGAAATCATCCACCTAGGTGATAAAAACAGTAGAGCAGATTATTTTTTAGAAGGGGAGTGACAAGATGGTGCTAGCGTTCAGAGGGACTTGGGTGTCCTTGTACAGCAGTCACAAATAATTAATTTGCAGGTACAGCAAGCAATTAGGAAGGCTAACAGTATGTTGGCGTTCTTTACAAAATGGTTAAAATATAAGAATAGGGAAGTCTTGCTGCAACTGTACAGGGCCCTAGTGAGACCGCACCTAGAATATTGTGTGCAGTTTTGATCTCCTTATTTAAGAAAGGATGTACTCGCCTTGGAGAGGGTACAAAGTAGATTCACTAGGTTGGTACCTGGGATGAGGTGGATGAGTTATGAGGATAGGTTGAGCAATCAAGGCCTATATTCTCTAGAATACAGAAGAATCAGAGGTAATCTTATAGAAACCTATAAGATTATTAAGGGTCACAACAGAATAGATATGGGAGACCTTTTTCCCTGGTTGGAGACATTATAACCAGGGGTCACAGTCCTAAAATTAGGGGTCAGCCCTTTCGCAGTTGAGAAAAAACTTCTTCAGTCAGAGGGCAGTGAATTTATGGAATTCTCTACTCCAAAGGGCTGTAGATGCTCAGTCCTTGAACATATTCAAAACTGAGATTGATAGATTTCTTGTGGATAAAGGGATTAAGGGATATGGGGATAAGGGGGTTAGGTGGAGTTAGAATAGATCAGGCATGATCTTATTGAATGGTGGGGCAGGCTCGAGGGGCAGAAACGCCTACTCCTGCTCCTAGTTCTTATGTTCTTATGAATCCTCTGGGTGATGGGGAGCCAATGGAGTCAGGCGAGTCAGGGGAGATGCGGTCATGAAACTTGGAGTGGTATAAGACATGGGTCACAGAGTTCTGGATTATCTGCAGCCTATGGAGGGAGGAGTTGGGAAGGCCAGCAAGCAGGGTGTTGGGTGTAGTCGAGTCGGCATGTGATGAAGGCGCGAATGAGGGTTTCAGTGGCCTGAGGGATGAGGTAGTATCAGGGCACTATTGCGGAAGTGAGAGAAGGCAAAATGCATCATGGCTTGCATGTGGGGAGGAAAGACAGTTGAGGTTCGAACAAGACATCTAGGTTCCTGACTGGCTTGGTGAGGTTGAGTGTGCAACCATGGAGGTTGCTACTGCCAGTGCCTGATGAGTGAAGGCGTCCTTAATGTCCTTAACGTCGTTAACTAAAACATCCTCAACTAAAAGCTGGAATCCCAATTTAGATGTGTAACAAACTTACCAAAGCACATAACACCATGTCTGTAAAGGGAGCAGCTTGAAATAGTAAAGTACCCATGGATTTCTGTGATTGATTCAAGTATTCTTTATATTGTATCTGGAATCCATAGGGTTGGAAAACTTCATTAAACTATTACGTTCAGTCTTCTGCTTTGGTTACTTCTGGTGCCAGTAATCTGGGTGGTTCTGGTCTCCAGGCGAAGAGACTTTGCTTTTTGTCAAATCTGAGGTGCTTTCTAAATGGATTCTTTGAGAAATGGGAAATGCCCTTGCTTGCTAATGACTATGCAAAAGAAGAACTTGGGAGGTTTCACACTCTGTATAATCTGGTATCCTACATTTATCTAGTGACGGTTGTTCTGAATTGCTTGTGCACCATTATGCACCAAATAAATAGTCTTTAATGTTATAGGTCTGTGATTGCCTCCATGTTTCACAGTTAATTTATTTTCAAGGGCACTGGCATTTGCTTTGTAGGCATATGTGACAAGTGCTGCATGCACCAAGATAGCAGAACAAAAGTACACAGGTTTAATAATAATAACAATAGTAATCCTTGTATTTGATGTCGCGTTTTTCACATCTTATCGACGTCTCAGAGCACTTCATAGAATATATTGTAAAGTGTATTGACTGTATATTGTGTGGGCGAAACGCAGCACTCAATTTCGCACAGCAGTGAGATGCAAAGGGGAATTTCAAGACAAACACCAGGAAGTACTTATTTACCCAGAGAGTAATTATTGGCTGGAATAGTTTACCTGGAAAAACTTTTTAAAAACAATTTTTTAAAAAAGCTCAAAAAGCTGTGATGGGAGGGTGGCGGGGTGCATAATCTCGAGGATCATCTGAACGACCTTGTGACACTGGGGATAATACGACTGCATATTTAGGTGTTTGAGTTTGTGGGACTATAAATGTGTTGGAGCTCTAGGGTGTAATTTCAAGATTTCTCCATATGCTGTAGTTCCTAATCATAATTGGATTGTGATGCCGAGGAGAGAAAGGAAGATGAGGGTCATAACAGTGAGGCAAAACCGTTCCACAGAGAAAGGAATGATGGTACCTGTGAGAAAGAGGATGCAACTGAGGGGGCAAAACATTAACAGAAAAGAAAAGAAACGGAACAAGCAGCTTGCGCAGAGATCTAATCCATCTAATCCATGTTTGCCCACTCAGATAGGAAAGGAGTATTGGACAAGGCTTGACTTTTTAATGAAATGATAGAGAAAATATGGAATAGTATTGGTGCTTGAAATGTATGGTATAAATGTGAAACAAAGTGCATAATTTTTAAAAGACGTGTTTATGGGACGTCCTCCCGACATGAAAGGCACTATACAAGTGTAATTTTGTTGTTGTTGTTGTTTATAATCCTTCATTCCTCTGGAGAATTAAGATTGAAGTTTTTTTTTGCCTTTTTTTGGCCATGCTCCAACAATGGTTTCGTTCTGGCCTTTGTATCATCATGTTAAACTCCTTGTCTCAAACTTACAGTTAGATGTTATAAGTGAGTTTTGGCAGCCTCATTCAAGCCCTTTGTGGATATTGGCTCATGGCACAAAATTATTACACGCATCCTTCCAACAGTGTTTGTTTAGAGCAGACTTCTGCTAAAGCCTTGATGTTTGTAATTTGAGTGCAACACATCAGCAACAATTTGCAAGAGTTGCTTGATTTTATTTATAAAGTCCTATAAAACTGTATCCAAATTTATTATGTAAAAATGAGGGATGGCAGCAATGTTGACATTTTTTTTGATAAAATGTTGCCTTTTTTTCTTCTTGCATTCTTGAATTATGTTATCAGTAATGTTAGCACCAGCATTGACGATTTAAGGCATGACCTTTGTAATTGGTCTTCGTGATGTTACTTTCAATTTAACCTTAATTTTGAAAACTGTCAGTCCGAGGCCTGAAATTCTTATAGTCGTAAATTGTCTTATTGTTTTAATGATGGAAAATTATTAATTTGGAAGCGGTTTTGATAAATTATTTTATCTACAAGATTGAATAGAATTTTCCCAAATTCTGTATAATTTCTTTTTAAAAAGCACGCTCTTGGCCTTAAGACCAAGAGAATTCAGCCACTTTTGTCCTAATGAGATACCAAGTTTAATAGAGTAGTTATCATTTTGCCATTAACTGAAAATGAAAGCTTGCTTTGCAATGCTGTTAATACACTTTAATATGTGGTTGCTTGAATTTTCAGGATTACAAAACGTTGGTCCTTAGTTAATGAAATCCAATTTTAATGACTGCCTGCATTAAAATGGCCACAGTTGAATTAGAGGCATGAAAAGATCTTCAGTACAATGGGAGTAAGAGGAAAGAATAGTGTGTATATAAATTCATACAGCTTTAGTTCTGATCTATGTTGAGTGAATATGCCAAAGCCCAGGGGAATTGACTGCTGTACAGGAAAGACTCACACATTTAGATAAAAGACCATTCTTGGAAGGGTGTGGTTTTGTGGAGCAATTCAATGGTAACCTTGTCTGTATTTATTTTCTATGCTATTTTTATTCAATTTTATCGTAATCTTTGTTCACATTTCCAATGTTTTACCTCTGGATTTCTGTTAATTTTTCTTTGGTGTTTTAACTGTCTATTTGGCAACCTGCATGTGACAGTGGATGTTTACAGCCACTGATATTGTGTTATTATAACAACAACAACTTCGATTTATATAGCGCCCTCCACGCTGGACGGCGTCTCAGAGCCCTTCACAATAGCGGATCCCGAGCCAGGGGCAGGGGTAGAAAGGTGACCAAAGGTGCGGGCGAAGAGAAAGGTCTTCAGCTGGGACCTGAAACTGGGAAAAGAGGGTTGAGGTGAAGCGAGTGAGGAAGGGAATTCCAGAGCCTCAGGGCACGGTTGCCGAGGGTGGAGTGGAGGATTCAGGGGTCATGGAGGAGGACAGATCCGGTGGAGAGAAGGCAGTGGGTGCTGGTTTGAGGTGATAGGAGGTCAGAGAGGTAGGGGGGTGCAAAGGAGTGGAGGGATTTGAAGACAAGGGTGAGGATCGTGAAATCGATCCTCTCGGGGACAAGGAGCCAGTGGAACTGGCAAGGACTGGAGTAATGGGGGAGTGAAGTTTGGTGCGAGTGAGAACGCGGGCAGAGTTCTGAATTAGCTGGACTCTGTGGATTGTGGAGGAGGGGAGACCGGCGAGGAGGGCATTGGAATAGTCCAGCCGAGAGGTGACAAAAGCGTGGACCAGGGTTTCAGCGGCTTTTGGGGTGAGATATTGCTGGAGACGAGCGATCCATTGGAGGTGGTAGAAGGCGGTGCTGGTGAGGGACCGGATGTGGGGGAGGAAGAACAGTTGGGGGTCGAATCTGATGCCTAGGTTGCGCACAGGTTCGGAGAGTTTTAGGGGCAGGCCGGGAAGGTGGAGGAGGTGAGAGCCGTGTGAATGGAGACGTTGACGAGAGCCAAAGAGTATGGCCTCCGTCTTGTATTATATTGTCTTTACTAATGCAAACTGTCTCCTGTCATTTGGTTGCTCCATTCATGAGATGGGGAAACCTGTACTTTTCAAGAGGGGAAATCTTTGAAAGAATTTGAATTTAACTGTTATGTATAAATTGGGTATGTTCAATTTATAGTTGTGAAGAAACTCACACATTTAGCCTATTCACACATTTAGCCTAAATGTAAAGATGTTTACATTTGCGTACAGTGTACAGTGTTTGTACGTAACTGCATTCTTTCATTGATCAGTATACCTTTGATACACTGGAATTCAATGTGATGGAGTCATCCACAATGAATCCAAAAAATAGTAAAACAGAATATTTTCCAAATGAAGTGAAACTATGGAGGAGCAAAGGGATTTGGGTATCCACATACACAAATCACTAAAACAAGCTCATAGGTGCAAAAAGTTATCAAAAAGGCTAATGGTGTGTTAGTCTTTATCTCAAGGGAGCTGGAATGCAAAGGAGTGGAAGTTATGTTTCAAATATATAGAGCCTTGGTCAGATCTTGGTCAAAGCTGAACGCAGATCTCATCTCATAATATTTACAGGTTATGGAGGGAGTAGGTAGGCCAGATTACATGGAGGGAGGGGAAGAGTTGGAACACTGTGGCCTAAAGGAACCAATGTGTGTAGCCGTGCTCTGGTATTTGGGAATTGCCTACCTCGAAGATCAAAACATTCTACTTATAGATTTTTGGAGCAATTTGCTCACTGCATGACTCCTAATATACAGAATCAAATTGACACAGAGTATGAGGCTGCTAACCTCAGAGCTAATTTTGAAATCCATTTATCATTTCAATATAGTCTGTTGTGAATGTTGCTGTAGGCACTCGTTCATGAGGATGTGGCACTGCATTCTCATCAATCGTTTTCCAGACTGCACTGTGTGAGTGTGTGTGTATGTGTGTGTTTAAATGATATTGTATTTCCAAACTACTTAATGCACAAAGACTGAGAGTGTTTCGTTTTCAGCATATCAATCAGTCAGCACTTTAGATTCCATTGTCCACTGCTAACGCAATTTCTGTTTCTATATACAGGTCTCGCTATTCTCGTCATTAGCATGGCAACTGTAGTGACCACGATCACAGGACTCTCGACATCTGCTATAACGACCAATGGATTCGTACGAGGAGGTAATGTCTTGTGTTTGCATTCTTGCAACATATTTACCTACTTTGTGGATTTCACATAATCATAATCTATCAACATCTGTGTGGCTACGTATGATGTTTTAAATTGCACATTTGAAAGGACACATTAAACACAATAAGTGGAATAGTTTTTAGATTGTGCAATGAACTTTTTTTTCTTCATAGACTCATTTTATATTACCGGAAATTTAATTAATGGATGTAATAATCCAGTGCATTTTTTTTTACAATCTCACAATGATCTTATTGATGATCTCACTTAATGGTTTATGGCAGCTTTAGGAAATAATAATCTACAGCCCTACTGACGTGAGATAAAAAAAATCTACCTGTCTCTGGTGATAGTAGTGCCTTGTCCCTGGGAGGTAAAGTTTGTCCTTCAAATGTGAAGTTTTAATAAGGTTGACGTTGTTCATTTTTTGGGGGAAAAAATACTTTTTATCAATATGGGCTATAACTAGCATTGACTGAAATGGAATCTAAGCTAGAATTCAACAATGTCTGCTTGCTGTTGGTACCTCCCCGAAGATGGAGACTTGTATTTATGTACATTCAACTTTTCACGGGGGTGCTACCCTTTTCTCCAAAGTTGGCGAATTTTACTTGGAATTCCATAAGCATTTGAATGTAATGGGCGTGTGAACCCAGACACCATAATAATAATAATAATAATAATAATAATTATAATCCTTGCATTTGACATAGTGCTTTTCACATTTTATCAATGTCTCAAAGCGCCTCACAGAATATACTGTAAAGTGAATTGACTGCATATAGGAGTATTTTAGCCATACATCATCCTAATATATACACATACATCCATTTCCTAGTGGGGGTTACCTGATCACCACCAGGTCCTGCACTGACTTCTCTCTTTCCCTTCTGCCAAGGTTTTGAAGACCAATTGCTTTACATCTCACCCCTCAACCCCATTGCCAAGTCAACTGAGATTACGTTTTGTAATCCTAAATTCTAATGTGTGTTTATTGAAAGCTGCCAAAGATGACTGCTGCCAATGGGCAGGTTTGCTACAGAGCAATCTAATTTGTGAAATTCACATTTCACTCAAACCAGTTCAACTTTAATGCACAATCCCCAGAAGCTATCCACTGAGAGCCTTTGGTCATTTTGGGCAGAACTTTATATAATGTGAAAAACAAATGGAAATTCTCATGGTGTGGGAAAAACATAGCTTTCTGCCACTAGTATGTATTGTAAAACTAAAACTACCTGATATTTTTAGTTTACTTAATTTTGGCTACGAACATGTTTTGACTGCTGCTGATCAGCAACCCCTATAGGTGAATGCTAGTAATAAATGATCCTTGCACTTGGTATAGCACTTTTTATGTTTTCTAGAGGTCTCAAAGTGCTTCACAGAATATACTGTGAATATACCTCACCCTTGTTTTCAAATCCCTCCACTCCTCTGCACCCCCCTATCTCTCTGATCTCCTCTCCCCACAACCCAGCACCTGCTGCCTTCGTTCCTCTGGGTCTGGCCTCCTCCATGTCCCCCAAATCCTCCGCTCCACCCTCGGCGGCCATGCCTTTAGCCACTACGCCCCGAGGCTCTGGAACTCCCTTCCTCACTCGCTTCGCCTCGCCCCATCTCTTCCCAGTTTCAGGTCACAGTTGAAGACCTTTCTCTTCGACCGAGCTTTTGGTCACCTTCCTGCCCCTGCTCCTGGCTCGGTCCCGGGATCCGCTACTGTGAAGCGCTCTGAGATGCCGTCCGGCGTGGAGGGCGCTATATAAATCAAAGTTGTTGTTGTTGTACTGTAAAGACTGTATATTTGTGGCGAAATGCGGCTGCCAGTTGCATTGAAGTGACCAATTTTTTTGTTGTTGAGGGTTTGTTGTCAGGCGTGTGGAGTAAGGAAACTTGTCCAAGGTGCAAGTCTGGCTTGCAAGGCGAGTACTCTAATCATTGAGCTACAGGACTCCACAGTAATTCATTTCCATTTTATCTCCCTTTCAAATATAAGTTCAAATATACATTTTTGGCATTGGAGACATATACTTTTGGCTTGTTTGCTGATAAGGTCATAGCAGTCAAGTGCAGGGCTAATGCATGTAGCTTGTAATGTGTATAACTGGAGTTTGCATTCCTTTATAAAACTTGTTGCCTCTCGATATTTCTCAAGCTTTGAATGGATTTTTTGACAGAAAATGTATTTTGCACACTAGTGTACAACTGTTACCTTTCAGAGAAACAGTTGTACACTAGTTTATATCCTTAGAATGGTTTTAAGTAGATCCCATGCCTGTGGTTCTCATTCTATACACTGTGTTTCCTATTCAAGCAGCATATTTTCTACAGTGAAGATTGTGAATCTGGCCAGCTGATAATAACACTGTGTGCGTGCTGAAGGGAGGATCACACTCACTTTGCTTCTTTCCCCCCCTCCCATGCGTCTCACGCTCAGACATTAAAGACGGCTAGTTTGGCGAGTTATTGGAGGATAGCTTGTTCCTGGGCACAAGTTGTACCATTGGTCAGTGCTTTCGAGCGACAAAGGGAGCAAAATTACATTGGCTTGCAGTGGTTTTCTAATTAAAATATATATTTTAAACGTCTTGGCTGTTTGTGCTCCTGAAAGAAACATTTGAAATGAACGCCAGCATTGTACTTACATAAATAACGAGGCATTGGGGCTAAGCCATCAGTGGGTTCAACCTTTTTCTGCAATGCCAAGATAACAGAATTACAACAAGAGGACAGTGCGTGGTGCACCAACCAGCTGTATTTCTCTTTAATACTTAATAATAATCCTTGCATTTGATGTGGCACTTTTCATCTTCTAGATGTCTCAAAGTGCTTCACAGAATATATTATAAAGTGAATTGACTGTATATTTGTGGATGAAACGCAGCAGCCAATTGTGCATAGCAGTTTCCCACAAACAGTTTTGGATTGAGTGACCAACTTATTATTGTTTGCATTTTATTATACTTGCATTTGATATAGCGCCTGATCACGTCATTGAGCCATCTCACAACACTTCACAGAATATAATGTAAGGTAAATTGACTATATTTTGTGGACAAAACAACTGCCCTGACTTTCAATGTTAAAAGTTTTATTTTATTCACTGTTGGACCACATGTAGTTATCCTCCAGTTATGGGTGTGCTGCTTCTTTGCACTTATTAACGAAAGTGTTTCTCTGTATATGTATTTTTTTTTAAGATGGGGGGAGAAGGGGAGAATTGGTACTTCCCTTGTTCATCAAAAGATACCCTCCCTCCCACTCCAAGAATATCTGACTAACCTGATCCAGATGGTGATTGTTGGCAAGCTATTTGGGATGGTGGAAGTGGTGGGGCGTGGCATCTAACCCAACCTACTCTGTACAAAGCAGAAATCTACTCTTGATACCACCTATCCCATAGATCAATTTCATGCAGGACCCTGATCTTGTCCACTGAGACAGGAGAGTTCTATTTTTTGTTCAGTAAACAAACAAATCTGTTTCAAAACATTTTATAACTACAAAATCTTCAATATTGTAGGAAAGTCTTGAAAATGTACTGCATTTTCTCCACTGTGGACCCTGTCGAGAGGTAAATGTATTCCAGCAATCCTTGGCACTGCTGTTTTAATGGCTTTCACTATGGGATCATGCAGACCATGTGACCCTAATCATAGCTGTTAAACTGGCTTTGAGGTAATTAATTTCTGTCAGAAATTGTTACTTGTGAAGTAAATTGAAGGTATTTTCTAGCCTGAAAAGTACTTTGTGTGTGTGTTATGACAAATGCATCAAATGCCAATCTTAACAGTTGCTATAAATATGCCCCAATACTTTTGGGCAGTAAGTATCTACAGGGAAATGGCAAATCCTTCTTGTAAATGATCCTTGTTGTTCTGACAAGATATATTCCCACACTTCTGTATTTGTTCTTGTCCTCCAGATGTGAAGTGCAATTGTCTAGAAGCTGGACTCTCTTATGACTCCAGCTGTGCTGGGAAACTGTGTGACTTTTAACCTTTTGTTTCTCATACAATGTCAAACGCTGGAAAAATAGATGACTTTTATAATTGCTGTTCTGTTTCCATTCTGAAGTGATCTTTTGTGATACAGTAAATATTTGTTTTAAGTATCAATGAGACCACGAGATAGATATTACAATACTGAAAACATTGCAGTAAACGGAACTACTCAACAAGAGCAATGTGGAAGAATTAATTAAGGTTCTTTGGCCGAATTTATACCATCCTTCCAGTAATCCTGCCCTGCTGTCTTCCCATCACAGCATCAATCATTTTTCTTAAATGAATCCACTGTCCTTGTGTCAACCACTCTTCCTAGTGAACAACTCCAGGTGTTGATTACTCCCTGTAGAAATAAATACATCAAGGCCGTACGCAGGGGGGGTGCGACGGGTGCGTACGCACCCCCCCCAAATTATAAAAGGTCCACATTTTCCGGGGTAGAGAATTGCATTTTTTTATCAAATTTAAATACCAAGTAAATTTATTGAACATTTGTGCAACAATCAGTTCTTCAAAACTATGTATAAATTATAAACTCACATCTTTGAATGATTTAGTATTAATATAAAATTATCGAGTCGCGCACCAGAATCGGCGTCTACCCAAAACATACCGCGTCGATAGACCAGTCCATTACGCGGCGAGTCTGTGACTCGTGATTGGATAAACATAGGCGCCAAGACTCAAATCCTCGTTTGGAAATCATCCCGTAAACAGCCACAAGGGACAGCACCAATTCTGGAGTTAAAATCATCTTTTCATCTGATCACCGTAAGTAAAAATGACTCAAGTTTTGAGAGGTGTGACTGTAATGCCAGCAAACAATGACAACATATTTACAAGCTTCTGAGAAATTAAAGCTTTTGAGAACCCAACAAAAAAGTTATATGTGTCTGGACGGGAATGCCTATCTTTAAAAAAGATACTCATGGACATAGACCTAGGCTTTAGCGCCTATTCTACGTGGTGTGTCAATCGGAAATCATCCCGTATACAGTCACTACATAAAAAGGTAGCACCACTTTGTGGAAGCTGAAATCGTATTTTAATCTGATAATGTTAGCAATTGATAATAGTGCCTTAGTACACTGTCGAGACAGCTCAGAGGCTTCACAGAACGTACTGTAAAGTGGCCAGTTTTTGCCCAGGATTGTCCCACAAACACCGATGGAGTGAGTCACCGATTTTATTTGGGGGCGTTTGTTGGCCAGGACAACAGGAGAGAGACTTCCCTCCGCTTTTCGAGTAGTGTCAGAGGATCTTTTCACATCCATCTAAACAGACGGATCAGACCTCGGTTCAGCATCTCAACCAAAAGAACAGCCTCTAACCCCCTCCCCCCCCCACACAGCACCACATTGAAGTGTCAGCTTCCTCTGTGTGATACCGAGTGCCGACGTGGGGTTTGAACCCACAACTTTCTGACTCAGAGGCCAGAGTGCTATTCACTGTGCCAGGCGACTCGCCAGGTGATGCTGCTGTCTTCTATCACCTGTGGGAAACTTTCTTTCCCTCCTACTCAGTGCCTCTGAATCTGAAGACATTCCCAAGGTCGAGGTTGCATATCTGACTGATTGACAACTGAGATTTATTTTCAGGGTTTGTGGGCAGTGTCACGTAATTGGCTATAACTTAAAGGATTGTTAACCTGCACCTGTTAGAGTTGAGGTCCCCAGAACTGCTGCCTCACACCAGCGGGATATAAAGGACAGGTGCAGTCGAGTCTGCAAAGCAACAGCTCTTCCTACACAAATCTCTTCAACGTGACTCCTCTGAAAGTCACTCTTTCTCTCTTTGAATAATAATATAATCCGTGCATTTCATGTAGCGAGGTAGGTTAGGGTCGGTCTACCTCGTGTTCTGTGACCGTGCAATGGTTCCCATAGGATAGTAGCACTATGGACAGTTTCCTCCCGGCTTCTCCAGCTATGTCCGCTAAACCTAAGACGCCTCTGCGGTAATGTCTGTGATACCAGTGTGGTAGTGTACCATATAGCTCACTATTTGTCAGATGCTGTCGCCAGTAAACGTTCAGGGCGTCTCTTAGAAGCCTGGTATATACCTCACGAGTCACCTAATCTCCTGGGTTTGCCTAAGTGTCCAGCATACATTTATCAAGCATTCGTCATTGTACTGTGTTAATTGGATTGTAATTTACTTTATCGTTCGCATTCCTTACATCATCGAGTCAACAATCGTGTTTGCTTTTATCGGCGAACACATTCGACCTTCCCAATTAGACACGGACTACCGGGGAAAATAAAAACACTGAATAAATAATGATGCTCTTAAACACCAAGGGCATGAAACATTTACCTTCATATTGGATCTTCTGAACCGATTAAATAAGACCTCAAACTGTGTAAAACGTCGGAGCCTCGAGGGGGCTTCGGGGGCAGCCCCCAAGCCCCCGGCCATTGTTGGTCCCATCACTAGCAATTCGCACCCCCCCAAAAAAAATCCTGCGTACGGCCCTGTACATCCTGGTGTTTGTGCTAAGATAACTTTTTACATACCTGAACCTTCGCCCAGCTGGCACAGCTGAAAGTATTGTACAAGATGTATCGTCACTATCTTATTTAGGAACTTGAAATACTAAATCTAAAGATTAGGAATATAGATCTTAGAATGTCCCGTACTTGTTCATCTGGGTTTACCTCCAGCATAAAATTAGAAATGACTAAATAGCAGAGGCTCTTCAGTCTAGCAAAAGGACTTTCTAGGAATATGTAAAACGCTAATTGTTTTATAAAGTAAGTAAAACTAGAACAATGCTTTCCAACCATACACTGAGTCAGCAGAACAAGAAAGCACTTGTTCGGCAAGTAAAGGTTAAGACCAAGAGAAAAAGTGTGGCTTTACAAAGAAAATGATTTAACAGCTGGAAATTACCAGGACACTGGACTCTTAAGAATGGTGTGCTGCTTCAATATGATATCATAATCATAATAATAATCCATACATTTACAGCTTTCACATCAGGAGGATGTCCCAAATGTATTCACAGGATATACAGTAAAGTCCAGTGATTGTGTTTGGTGGGCGAATGAAACAGTCAACTGATGCATAGTAATATCCCACAAACAGCCATGAAGTGAATGACCAAATTTTTATTTTTAGGGGATTGTTGGCCAGGACACCAGGAGGTAACCCCTTCTCTTTTTGAATAGTGTAATGGGATCTTTAATGTCCACAATGCAGCACCTCACGGTATGTCATTGGCATGTCATTTTAGAGTATATGAATTCCAGGCTGCAACATGGGGCTTGAACCCACGCCTTTTGACTGGCACAAGAATGCTATGAACTAAATCAGGCTATGATTTGCTGGAAGGATGAGATAAAATGATTTAGTTCATCTCAATCTCTCTTGTAGATTTTAATTTATATAATAATAAATAATAAGAATCCTTGCATTTGAAATAGCACATTTCACGTTAGAAGGGCACCTCAAAGCCTTTCAAAGTAAATATTGTAAAGTATTGTAACTGGTCATTTTGTAGGTGAGCGTACAAGTTTAATGCCCGTGCCCAATCCTGTTCAACCACTTCTCCAACAAAGACCTACTTTCTGATTCCCATCAGAATAATCCTTGCATTCCCATCAGAAAGTACTTCACTACAGTGAAATTCACTTACAATTAAGCGTCTTAACCTGGATTAGGTAGAGCCTTGAGCAGTGTGTTCTAATTAATTTTAAGGTGCTTTCTCTTGGTGTGAATTTCGATGGTATGTGACCATGTGGCCTGTATGTGAAAAGTACTTTATAAGATAAAACTATCCTTTTTAAAAACGTTATCCCCATGTCTTCATTTTATTCCTGACTCATCAGGAAACAGGGGTATACAATGGATGTGGGGCTTATGTGAAGTATAAAGACCAGGTTGGACTACTTAGGATCTCTTGCCACCTTGCATTAAGTAACTAAGTAAACCTCGGTCAGCCAACACGATGCTTTTATAACTGAACAAAATAAATCTTCCCCTGCAACAGATCACCTCTTGTCCTGGGAATCTAGTCAAGTAGAATCTGAAGCCTTCAAATCAACTGGCTTGAAAACCTTTCCCCTTTATATGTAGAAAATGTGTGTTAAACAAATCCCTAACTCAGTTTGGCTTTTTGGTTGGCCAACAAAATAATCATAGAAATCACAAAATAGCATAGATTTATGCCATAAATCAAGAAATATTCAATCAAGAAATATTGATTTTGTTGGTCAACCGAACAGATTGAAGTTCCTATGGCACTTTTTGAAAAGAGAAGGAGGTTTCTCCTGGTGTCCTGTCGATGGCTGTCAATGGCCCCTTTCAGTTGCATTGCCCCTGTCCTCTGGAACTGTATTCTGAAATCCATCTGCCTCTACTTTCGTCTTTGAAAACCTGCCTAAGAGACATCACTTTAACTCCGCTTTTCCTCCTTGCCTCTCTCCCAGCCTGGGCTCCAGCTCCCAACTTTAGAAAGTGTTTGGCCTTAGTAAGGTGTTTTGCTTTTGTAAAGTGTCTTGCAATGTTCCTAATGCATTAAAGCTGTAATATACCGTATATCTCCGCGTATAAGGTGCACCCGCGTATAAGGCGCACCCTTTGACCTTTTCTTGGTGAAAAAAACCGGAAGCATTTTCAATGATATTGCCGGCAGAAGGGAGGAGAGACAGGAGAGACAGGTAGGTAGGGAGAGAGAGAGGCAGGCAGCCAGGCAGCCAGGGAGGGAGAGAAGGAGGCAGGGAGAGAGAGAAGGAGGCAGGGAGAGAGAGAGGGAGAGAGGCAGGCCGGCAGCCCGGGAGAGAGAGAGGGAGAGCGGCAGGCCGGCAGCCTGGGAGAGAGAGAGCGGCAGGCCGGCAGCCCGGGAGAGAAAGAGGTAGAGAGGCAGGCCGGCACGCAGGCAGGGAGGGAGGGAGGGAGAGGAAGGCAGGGAGAGAGAGAGCGGCAGGGAGGGAGGCAGGCAGACTGGGTTCGGCAGAAGGTAAGTACAGCACTGAAGTCCGCTGCTGCTGCCGCTGCCCGGACGGCCGAGGCCGAAGCCCCGTCACCCGCTCCCCCCAACCCCTGCCGGACACTGACCAAACCCCGGCTGACAGTGCGCCGGCCGACCCCCCTGTTTACTGTATCTCCGAGGCTCAAAATTGCTTGTACCTGCGTATAGGGCGCACCCCCAACTTTTGAGATCTTCCGACCTGAAAAAAAGTGCGCCCTATACGCGGAGATTCATAGATTCATAGAATTTTACGGCACAAAAGGAGGCCATTCGGCTCATCTAGTCTGTGCCGGCTCTTTGAAAAGAGCGATTCAATCCCACTGCCCTGCCCGCTCCCCATAGCCTAATAGACCTGTTCTCCCTAAATAAAGATCTAATTCCCTTTTAAAAGTTGTTATCGAATCAGCCTCCACCACCTTTTCAGGCAATGCATTCCAGATTCGAACAACTCGCTGAGTGAAAAAATTTCTCCTCAGCTCCCCTCTACTTCGCCTTGAAACTATTTTAAATCTGTGACCACGAGTCACAGATTCACCCACGAGTGGAAATAGTTTTTCTCTATTTGCCCTGTCGAAACCCCTCATGATCTTATAAACCTCTATTAGGTCTCCCCTCAATCTTCTCTGCTCCAGAGAGAATAACCCTAGCCTATCTAGCCTCTCCTCATAGCTGAAGTCCCTCAATCCTGGCACCATCCTAGTAAATCTTCGCTGCACCTTTTCCAATGCCTTCACATCCTTTCTGTAGTGTGGTGACCAGAATTGAACACAGTATTCCAGCTGAGGCCTCACCAAAGTCCTATAGAGGTTAGTCAGCACTTCCTGACTTTTGTACTCTATACCCCTATTTATAAAGCCTAGTATCCCATATGCCTTCTTAACAGCCTTGTCTACCTGTCCTGCCACCTTCAACGAGTCACTAACACAAATCCCCAGGTCTCTCTGTTCCTTCACACCATTTAAAATTGTACTATCTAGCCTATATTGCCTCCCTTCATTTCTTCTCCCAAAATGCATCACCTCACACTTCTCTGCATTAAACTTCATCTGCCATGTGTCTGCTCACTTTACCAATTTGTCTATGTCCTCTTGCAGATGGCTACTTTCCTCCTCACTATTTACTATTCTCCCTAACTTAGTGTCATCTGCAAACTTGGAAACTGTACTCCGTACACCCAAGTCCAGATCATTGATGTAGATTACAAACAGCAATGGTCCCAAAACTGATCCCTGTGGCACACCACTGCTCACTTCCCTCCATTCTGAAAAACAGCCGCTCACTACAACTCTCTGCTTTCTGTCTCGCAGCCAGTTGTGGATCCACGCTGCCACTGTCCCTTTTACGCCATGGGCCTTTAATTTCCTAATAAGTCTCTCATGTGGCACTTTGTCAAATGCCTTTTGAAAGTCCATGTAAACTACATCAACTGCGCTACCATTATCCACCCATTCCGTTACCTCATCAAAAAATTCTTTCAGATTTGTAAGGCAATATATACGGTATGTGCAAATTGTTTTGTTACATGTAGCAGCAGTTACTGTAACCAGTATATTTTCATTCAGTATTAACTCTGTGTGGGTTTTTTCACTGCTTCATTGATCATTGATTTATTTATTTTTGCTTGCCTAGACTTTAATTTATGGCTCTTGCATCCTCCAGTGTACAAACTTATCTGATGCAGCTTTAATATTTAACAACATTTATGTAAATCCCCAAGTCACAAAGGCACACATTTAATGGAAACAAAAGCCTATTGTGATTATGATCTCTTTATTGCAAGATGAGGGAGTTTTCATTAAGCTGTGTCTCAGCTTGTCATCAAACTTCAAATTAGTTTCCGTGATCCAGTGCATGTCTAACTGATCAAAGATAATAAGTTCTGGCTCTCAAAATAAATGACAATTTTATGTGAGCCATGTCAGTGAATCGCACTAATGTTCTTGTTGAATCTCTGACATTCATTGTCAGTATCATGTCCCTCATGTAATTGATGGTGTTCACTTTATTGTTGTGTTGCTGTGAAAGTGATAATGATTCCAAGAAAAGTCTCGTGCTACATATCTCAAGTTAATTCCTCACTAGCAGTGCCACATTTAACAGCTGAACACTACTGTACTTTCACAGACCTATTTGATGTTGCCTTTACTTGTTAAATTTCCTGCAGATCAGAGTATTTTTAAAGATGCCCAAAAAGCTTTTGATAAACAGATGAAATGAATAAGTAAGGTGTGAGTACAATTGGGAGGGTGTATGGATTTTGCCATGTTATTTGGCTTATTTTTTAAAAATGCCCATGTCATTCAATCCATGACTGTTTGTGGGACACTGCTGTCTGCAATTGGCTGCTGCTTTCACCCACAAATATACAGTCAATTCACTTCACAATATATTTCTGTGAAGCACTTTGAGACATCTAGAAGACATGAAAAGCGCCTTATCAAATGCAAGGCTTATTACTTATCATTATAAATGTAAATTTGAAATATTATAATAATGCTAAGATTTGCTAAGATTTAACTCAAACAAATGGGAAAAGGTATTGGGGGTTCTCACTGGCATAGTGCTAAGGCTATTGAACAAATTGAACAAAAGATGGTTTACATTTTACAATCAGAAGTTTGATTTGATTCAATCCATTCCAGAAAGCCATTTGAAAGTAGCAATGAGTCTAGTATAGGAAGATCAAACTCATCTTGAATCAGTTAAATGGGAATAAGTTAATGTTGTTGAATGGAAATCTGAGTAGGTTGATCTTCTATTTTATTTTAATTTGTTGTGTTTTGCGCACAAAATACAGTCAGTCTACTTTCCATTAACTTTTGTGAAGTGCTTTGAGATGCTATCATGGTGTAATAAGGCACTAAATCAAATGCAAGGATTATTATATACTTCAATGAGAACCCTTCACTTTACCCTATACAATTTCACAGGCCAGAAATTGATCATTCAACCCATCAAAGTTTGAGTTATTGTGTTCTTCTTAATTTGAGCCATCTAATGTACTCTCATCTGCTGGGAAAGAAAATATACATGTGCAATCACTTCACAATATAACCTGTAAAGTATTTGAGATTCTACCCACATGAAGGGCACTGTAAAGATAGATGCAAGTTGTTTGTGATGGTGGTTTGTGGAGAGAATCCAGTCACTGGAGTGAAGAGGTGAATGTATATTGTGGCTGGTTGTAATAATTAATAATCCTTGCATTTGTCATAGCCCCTTATCACATCGCCCAGACATCTGAAATGCTTTACAGGTTTTATCGTGAAGTGATTGCACACATATATTTTCTTTCCCAGCATATAGAAGGTTCATGTGTTAAACCCCCTAAAATAAGTGCACTTGAACATAGAATAAACCATTTAAATTTACAGCCATGCAACAGTTTGAGTTACTTACAAAAGATAAGCAACTTATTTAGCTTGGTTCATTTGGGCATTGAGTTCATTGTGTTGCATTTCTCAAATTAATTTATAATAACATTTGACCTTGCATTTGATAGTGTCCCATGTGAGAAGCATCTCTCATGATTTACTGTATATAGTCATGTTTTTCAGTCAAAACCAGCAGGCAATTTATGCACAGCATTGTCCACAGCTTGTGATATACGTGCTGCAGATGGATAGAAATGGAGAAATCTACAGCACAGAAACTGGTTATTTGGTACAGCAAGCCTGCACTTGCTCATAGAACAATAATATTGCTTTAGTCCCACTGTCATACCTTATCCTCAATCGTCTTCAAGCTCCTCTTTCAATCCTGTCTACTCTCTTAAAAGCAACAAAGGACATCGCCACCACCATACTTATCGCATTCCACATCCCAACAACTCTCTGGGTGACTGTTCCTATGGTTGTCTTATAACTTTGTCCCTTAGTTACTGGCTCTTCTATCAATGGAAGTAACCTCTATTTACCCTGACAAAGCACCTCATGATTTTGTACACCTCATAAGGTTTCCCATCGGCCTTCTCTGCTACGATAAAAACAGGCTCAGCTTCTCCAATCTCTTCTCATAAGTGTATCCCTTCATGCTGTATCGTGTTAAGTAATTCTATGAATTGTAAGGCTGCAATTCAATTGTGTGGTTAAAAGTGTTCCAAGTTGGAAAGGTGAAGTTGAATTTTTTTTATATCAAAGTCAGGGACTGTAAATCTCCTATCTTAAAGAAATCTATTGTAAATCAAATGTGCAGTTCAATTACTGGTGGTTGATAACTGAGCCTGGATTACTAGTAATTCAACATTAGAAAAGGATTTAATGATCACAAAAAGGCACTCAGGTCTTGTGAAAACATCAACTGTCTTTGTGTATCTGGTAATAAGAGCAGATTTCCTTTAGATTAAAAGGGATTGAAATTCTTGCCTCAGGTTATAGCTACTTTGTATTTAGAATGGGAAAACCTACTATTGTAAAAGGTCTCATCAAATTTGTTACACTTGACAGTCGGAAGAAATTCTCATGCAAAAGATCGAGGTAGATGATCACATATTTTTGTTCTAGGTAATCAGATACATCGCTGCATTGTGGAGGTGTGAGGTAGGGGGGTCGGGGCGGAGTAGGGCATGGTTGCAACAGGTTTTTATTTATCCGTTAGGTGTGACCAGCCATGAATAGTTTACACAGAAAAAAACGTTTTCAAATCTCTTGTTTTTAGGTGGAGCATATTATTTAATATCCAGAAGTTTGGGACCTGAATTTGGTGGAGCCATTGGTCTTATTTTTGCCTTTGCAAATGCAGTAGCAGTCGCCATGTATGTGGTGGGGTTTGCTGAGACACTTCGAGATCTCCTTGTGGTAAGTAGTTGCAGGCTAATCTTGAATGTGTGGCCTTCTAAACTGTTTGTTTTAATTCTTTTGATTTTTCAAAACAAAATTATAAAGTATAATTCAGTGGAGTCCAGTTTATAACTCAGAAGTTAATCATCCATAAATTCCACTGACTGCTGCAACTGTGTGCTTACCCATTAACTTTTTGGGGTAAATTAATTACAAAGTCACCATAAGTAAACCCAATACAAATATAACAATTTTATACAAATTATATACAAATTATACAGTATAGGGGACATCTTTCTGTGTGAACACAAAGTCTATTACCATTAAAAGAGGCTTTTTTTTCTCAATGAAACTCTTCCATTACAATAACAACTTGCATCTGGAAAGCTTTAATTCTGCCATTTTTGTGTTATTTTTCATAAAAGTTGACTTTCTTTATTCTGTGTGTTATTTGAGGAAAATGATTCGATCATGGTGGATGAAACGAATGACATCCGGATTATAGGAACCATTACTATTGTGGCCCTGCTGGCGATCTCCGTAGCTGGAATGGAATGGGAATCTAAGGTACGATTGTGAAATATAATTGGCTGCAACATTACACCAACAACTTCTATTTATATAGTGCCCTTCACGTGGGGTGCTCACAGAGTGCTTGACAGTGAGCCAGGGGAGAGGGATAGAGAGGTGACTAAGCAGAATAAAAAACCAAGGTCTTTAGGGGGGATTTAAACTTGGGGAAGGAGTGGTCAAGGTGGAGGGATGAAGGGAGAGAGTTCCAGAATTTCATTTTATAGTGGCTGAAGGCACAACCATTGATGGTGGAGGGAGAACAAATAGGAGGCTGTAGCTTCCTGCAAATACACTCAATACACACCACAGAAACTTCTGAAATGTTTTGAGACCTAAATTTACCTAATTCTGAACAGCATTACAGCCAGGTTGGCAAGAACCTAGACTCATAACTAGCACCTTGGTATGTCCTCCCACATGAAAGGCACTATACAAATGTAATTTTGTTGTTGTGTAACTAACTAAAACCTGATCATTTGCTATTGAGTGCAGTGTTTGACAAGTTTCCCACTGCTTATCCAGCTGGAACCACCTTAGGGCTTTGGCTTGTAGGGTTAATTGGAATTGAGTGAAAAATACCTGCCCTCAGTGACTGGCCTGCTTCTCCAAGGCAATGCTCATGTGCTATGCTGGATGCAGCAGTACCCTAGAATACTGTGAACCTGCCTGATTCAGGAACTGGACTACCAAGATCGCCATAGTGGGTTGACTCAATTGCAAATTTGTATTGCCAAGAACGTCAATCTTGGAAACAGCTCAGCACTAAGGAGGCCCCAGATTATTTTCCAAATAACCATTACAATATAGAATTGTAAAATTAGAATTGCTGAAATGAATGAATTTCTATTCCCACAGGCTCAGCTCGTGCTGTTGGGAATTCTGCTGATAGCCATAATAAACTTCCTTGTTGGAACATTCATCCCAGCTAATGACAAGCGAGCTAAAGGCTTTTTCAATTACCATGGTACGTGAGACCCAGCGTTGCTGCAGTGCGCATGGAACTGGTGGGGATGGCATTTCAAGCATTGTTTCTCAACTTCCCATTGGAATGACTGACCAACATGGTTCGGATTGGCTTATTTACTGCTCTGCTGATTATTTATTGCTTCCAGCAGCAAGTCTGAGAAATGCATACACTTTCTTATTCTCTGTTTGTAATTGTCAAACACTGCCTTCTCACTATTTCTTAAATTCTAAGCGTTGTCTTGCTGCCCCCCAGTTAGTGTTAGCAAGGCTTTCTTAGAGCAAATTCCATGCCTAAGAGAAAAATGTAACCAAGATTTTGTTATATCAATCTGTTGCATCTATTATTGCCATCTCCCACCTTCCAGCATTCTTAACTTATTTTGAGAAGAATGCTGTGCTCCTCTGCATCAGTCCAAAATGCAATTACCGAGTTCTACTCACAAAAGAGACTTCGCAAGACTAAATACTGGTTCTCAATTACTTCTCCTACTACACAGTTAGTCTAATGCAGTGGCTTCCAAACTTTGAATACCGGTGCCCTCCCTAACTCAGCAACGTTTTCGTCGTGCCTCCCCCGCCGCCCCCCACCCCCTTCACACTCAGCTCCGCACACTCGGGGCCTCAGCTCCACACACTCGGGTCCTCGGCTCCACACGCACTCGGGCTCGAGACTCTAAAGCTTCGTGCCCTCCCCCCCACACCTGTCAATGGTACAAGCCCCTCAAGGGAGGCGCTCCGCACAGTTTGTAAACCACTGGCCTAATGTGAGCTGATGATACAATCCATATTCGAATCAGTTTATTTGCTACCAATTTAATCTGATCTTGATCATAGGAACACCAAAATAATCCATTTAATATGAGATTGTCCAGTTCTCTCTATGAGCACTTAGATTATACAGTTTTACAACACAATTAGAAAGACTTTTTTGCTTTTCGTTTTTTTGAAGTTTCTCCATTTTATGGCAAAATGAATTTTGAGAAGTGAAACTGAATAGGGAGGGGGAAACAAGGATGGGAGAAAATACGTTTCTCCCGACATGAAAGGACCTACACCAAATGTAAAGACTGTTATTATGATGCCACTTTTGGTAGTAGCAAGTAAGCCCACCCAGCAAGAACTTCATTTGGACAAGATCTCCATTGGTAACAGAGTTTCTACAGGTAGACTGAGTTGTTTCTTCAAGGAATTTCGTCAACATAAGGCAATTTAAGACTCCACTTTTCATACTTATTGTTGTGGAATATTCTGTTGCCGTACATGAGGTATGAAATGGCTAAATCTTGGGCTTGTTTCTTTTAGGTGATATACTTATGGAGAACTTTGGACCAAGCTTTCGTGGCAATGAAGACTTCTTCTCTGTCTTCTCCATTTTCTTCCCTGCTGCTACTGGGATCCTTGCTGGAGCAAACATCTCTGGGGATCTTGCAGTAAGTATCTGCTTCCTTGCTGTTCAGAAAAAATAAATTATATATAAAATCTGATTTGAGTGGTTCCTCGAAAGTTGTCCATCATCTGCTGCAGTTTTGCAGAATCTTATGAAACAAGTTTTGATAAGTGCAAAATGTTTTCAAATCTGAGGATCCAAACTGTTGCACGAACATTGTTGATAGTATTCCTTTGTGATGTTGCTGAGGACAGCAATCAGTCTCATGGGCTAGATCCTTTGTGTTGAAAGTGCTATTGCATTCATCCTTTGCCAGAAAATTTAACCAATAGATCATTGTCTTCAAGCTGTTGTGTTGAGGTTGCAGCTGGAGCTAAGCTACACCAACAGAACTGGAAAGACCTTTGTGGTTTTGTTTTTGTTACTTCCTGTTTCCTGTTGTTACATATTTTGAGGGCAATCTCCCTTCCTTATCCTGCTGCCTCTTTCCCTCCCTCCTGCAATAGTCTATTGATTCCAGCAACTTGGGACCTTCTCCCTGCGTGAAAGGCTCTCCATAAATGTAATTTTCTTGTTGTTATTGTTGTTAAAAGCACATTTGATGTAGAACTAAGGCAAATGTACAGATCAGAGGCTGCATCTCAGATGAGGCAACCACTTGCGTTTATAGTTAGTCAATCTCTGCTTTAGCCGCAGTCAGTGTTGCAACTGTCTTCAGCACATCTGTATAATAAAAATAATAATCCTTGCATTTGATCTAGGTTTGTGGGTGAAACGTGACAGCCAATTGCACGCGGCAGTGGCCTACAACAGTCAGCCATCCTGATTTTTTTTTATTTTTAAGGAATGATTATTCTCGGAAAAATAAGCCTCCCAATCGATTTAAGAAACTCTTCCCAGCACAACTTCTGTGTGGTGAAGGTGACCAAAGAGCCTGGGTTTTATTGTGAAGTGTATGTATGGGTGTCCTTCTGGTAATGACAGGGTCAATCTAGATTGAGATCCTTCTGCTACATGGTGATAGGTGGCCAATACTCTTTTATGTCCAGGCTCATATCTTAAGAGTGGTTTAAGGTGACAAAGCTATTGGCTCTTACCCTAAATATCAATCAGTATCTCCAGGTGTAAAATTTGCGTCTTACAAGAGTCATGGCTTTTGGAGGTGGACGAGGAGTTAGAGATGAGAATATACAGTGCAGATAAAGTCTCTTTATTTCCTTATCCTCCTCTTCTGGAACTCATGGTTTGCTGTGCTAATGTTCTTGCATGGAGACTCAACCAGCTATTTCCTTAAAAAAAAATTGGCGATTCAGACCACGACCATATATGAGACACTGCTGTGCTGCCTTGTTTTGCCCACAAAATACATAATCCACTTTACAATATATTCTATGAAGTGCTTTGAGACATCTCGTTGATGTGGTAATGCACAATTTAAAATGCAAGGATTATTATTATTGTTTCTCATGTGTTGTTGGGGTAGCTTGACTTGATTTCTTCCCTTTCTTTCTCTCCAACACACCCATCTACCACCCACAGCACAAAGTGATGGGTAAATATTCCTATAATAGACATGGTCTCACTATTGCCAAATATTATTTTTGATTGGTGGGGTGGGGTGGCTATTATTTTCACCAGTGATGTCATGTGCATGTGCGTTCATTCCAATTTGACTTATGTCCACTTATTGTATCTTTACTAGTTTGCCTACCATGTTTCCAGCACGTTGGTGAACTTTATTGTGTGTAGTTCCAGCACTGCATCTATAGGTTTTATATAGGCTAGTTTGGTGATGCTCTTTAGAAGGCATCTAATTGCCTTAGAAAATTCTCATGTGGAAGTGAAAATGTCTACTTCCTGAAATATTTCACAATCGTTTCAGTACGCGATTGAGGTGGAAGACTTTTTTTCTGTAGAGTTTAAATGTTAAGTGATTTAAATAAATGTTAGGTACAGATTTACTATCAATCTTTTTGTGATTAATTCTCTGTCATATCACACCTCAATCTTCTCTGCTGCAACAAACTGAATCCTAACCCCTCCAGTCTCTCAAAGCTATATAGGTTTTTCAATTTCAACCTCACCAATCTACAACTGCAGCTTCTGCGTAGCTCTAATATCCATTCTATAACTTACTGCTGAAAATTACATGCAATATTCCCAATCCAGCCTGACCAAAAGTCTTCTGCAAATTTGTCACCATTGCCTGACTTTTATATTCAGTGTACATGCAATCTAGAATCTGTATCCCCATTTAAAACAGCCTTCCTTACCTGCAATCCAAATGTGAACAATTTATCCCGCTAGATTCCAGTCCAAGGTACATAAACTAATTTTGAGAAGGGATTATTAAATGGCAACGGTGGTGCAAAGAAAGCAGCTGAGAAGATAAACAAACACTCCTCTTCCTGATTTGATGAGTGGGAAGGGATTAACCTTGTTTGGGTAGAATTAGATAAGTGGCCACGCCTGGAGCTGAGAGGTATTCTTCCATTTGCAACCCAAAGCAGTGAGAAAGCTATTCAACCAGAGATCATCACAATCAAGCCTTCCCGGGTTTCTTATTTTTGTATCTTCACTCCCTCTCACAAATTCCCATACACTTTTCAATAATATAATTGGTTACACTAAATATAATAATCCTTGCATTTGATATAGTGCTTTTCACGTCTTCTAGATGTCTCAAAGCGCTTCACAGAATATACTGTAAAGTGAATTGACTGTATATTTGTGGGCTAAACACAGCAGCCAATTGTGCACAGTAGTGGTGGCAAGGTAGAAGCGGAAACCTAACCTATTTATTTTTTTCCAATCCTTGAACTTCCTCCTTTGACACAGTTTCACGCAAGGCATTTGAACTTACCAACTAACTAATCGGAGGAACTGTATTTGTCAACAAGACCCTGTCTAGCTGTTTGAGGTCAAATACACTTTGCTTGTCATTGCACTGCTATTAATAGTGATTTTAGGGGATGTTATACAACAGTAAGTAGTTATTCAGTGTCTTAAACATGCAAGAGGGGAAATGAAACTGGAAAAAAAAGTTCAAAGTTCATCTGGCATTTTGTTTCCTTTTTTCAAGGATCCGCAATCAGCCATACCTAAGGGAACTCTCTTGGCTATTTTAATCACCACATTAGTATATGCGGGAGCAGCTGTTGCAACAGGTAATGTCACTTGTGTCTACAAATCTGATTTAATTTTGTTAAAGAAGCAGTTCTGATTAGAAATAGAATATGTTTTCCTTTGTTCGTTGTAGTTTATCTTTTACATTTTAATATACACATCATTTTATTTTCCAGTGTTTGATCATTTTGGATCCCATATAAACTTTAAGACAATGAAAAGGGCATTCTCATAAGAATACTACAACCTTGAAAGGTGAAAACAATAGTGTTGTGTTTCATAAAACTTCATAGACTGCTGAGCTGTCTTTCAATACGATCATATAATAATAAACCTTGGTAAAGAGCCAAGGCCCGTATTTCAGTACACCAGCAAGGTTGAAAAGTGTAACGGAGAGAATGAGATAGACCAAAGTGGTTAGGTGACTTATTAAGTGTTTGAAGTGACTAGTCATTTATCCAAAATGTTTACTGTTTCCTTTCCACTTGGGTTACATGAAAAGCTTTATTTTACTTTATGGTCTTGGTGAATATGGAACAATGAAAGCTTTATTGCAGTAAAATATTAATCAGGAGGTAAGTAAACTATCATTTTCAAAGCAAACATTGGTTCACTCGCATGATTGATCTTGGAGTGACGTCATTGAACTGTTTCTCTTCCAGTTTCCTAAGCCGCCACCTATTTAGATTCTAAAGATCTGATTGTCAGTAAGTTTGCCTATTGGGGAGAGTAAGATGTGCTCACTCACCACGCTCGGTCCGTTTGACAGCTTTTTCAGAATGAAATCCCCTCCTCAGCTTTTCTCCTGAGATTTTTTAGCATCCGACATGAAATTGTAATACTACAATTGAAGCCTCAATCTAAAGTGTTTTGGGGGATCCATAAAATAGGAGCTGCATTATTTTTATGGAGATAATCAGCCTTTTTTTTTCCCATTTCAAAGAAGTTTTTAAGTGTACTAATTTCTGGATGAGAGAATGATACTGAATCCTTTCACGGTACCATTCTTCTTTTAGCCTTTTTAATATAATTGAGGAATTAGTGTACACATCACCACTTGGAAAACCTAAGACTATACAGTTGAAAGCTGTTATCTAGTTGACTCCTTCTTGGGACTCTTCTCACTGATGCTTGAAGTTTGCAATATGGTCTGATAAGCAAGTGACGAAACATACCAGTGATCTTGTGAAAACCAGATCTAAGAATAAATTACAATAGGCTTAATTCAAAGGTGCTGATGTATTTTTCCTAGTAATGGTGACTGGGGTGACCTTAGCCACAAATTGTTAATTTCAGTCTTTTAAAGCTGAAATGGACGTGAGCCTTAAACCTTGCTTGAAATTGTAGGAAGAATTATACGAATAAAAATAGAAGGTAGGTAACTTGTTCTCACCGGGATTTCCTGTGGTTTTAATACATTTATCTGTGAGAGCTCTTTGATCGTATGCTGCTCTTGCTGAGGTCTTTCCACCCTAGGATGTATTTTCTGACCTGAAGGGAGCTATACAAGTGTAATTTGTTGTTGTTGTCTGATGTATGTTTGACATTAGCGGATTTTATATTGTGTAACATAATCTGTATTATTTGATATTTTTATTGTTTTTCAAAGGCCTTTTTTTAAACCGAGTGCTGAAACGTTGATTTAGAAGCCGTGTCATTTTTAAAAGGTTAAATGTGACCATCTCTAGTCTAATAACGTAATGCACTGAAAAGAGGAATTCTTATGTTTGTTAATTAAGACTAATAAAACTGAATTATTTTATTTGCCCTTTGATGTTTGTAAAACATTGGATGTTTCAAGAGTTCACAAGATCAGAAGGTTGTTTTGGATGAAGAAAGCTCATCCACAGGACTGAAGTCAATAACAAAAAACCTTGAATGGGCACTTTGATGTATAACTTTGATTTTAAGAATGAAAGAAAGAGTGGCAAAATTCAAAATGCTTTATATCATTCGACTGTCTGAAAAGCTTTAATGAACAGATTAGGTCAAACCCTGCAAAATAACAATACTTTTGTTTTTTATCTTGATCATTATTCAGCTAATTGAAAGAAAAGTAATACAATTTGGCCTATAAAATACACTACATTTTACAGTATATTCTGTGAAGCTCCTTGAAGTATCCTCATGACCCAAAAGGCTATATCAAATGTAAGGATGATTATCAATTATATAATTTTCATTCACTCAAATTTAGTTTCTTACAAAAACAAATGCTATATATACTATGGCTGTTACTTGGGGAGTGCTTAAAGATTTGTTTTTGAAACTATCAAATGCAATTTCTTTTTTGTATTTGTTGATGCTTCAGGTACTTTTCTTTAACCTCCATCATTTTATGGGTCATATTTTAACAAGAGGGGGCAGCTTTGAGATTGCTTCAGAATTGTGAATGATGAAAATGGAGAAGCTTAGTTCATGAATTAATAGAGGGCTTTTCTCATGAGGAACACAAAAGTAGCAATTTTTCTGCTGCTTCGCTCCTCACTCCTCCAAAGTTGTGCTCCTTTCTCCTTAGCTCTGCCAACTCTTAACACTAAACTAGTCTGTTTATTTCCTCCATTCATTGGGCACTGGCCTCCTCCACCAGCCTCCCGCCCAGTCTGCCCTACCATTGGTGGGCAAGCCTTCAAATTTTCTGCCCCCACCCTCTGGACCTCTATCCCCAAATTCCTCTGCCTTCCCTCCCTGAACATCCATCTCAAGAGCTTCCTTTTTCATCAAGCCTTTGGTCACACTCTTAACTCCTACTCCTCCAACTCTCTTGAATCCAACACCCAGAAAACCCTTAACTGTCCTGTGCCTTGGAACACCCTTCTGACATAAAATATACTATATAAATGCAATGTGTTGTTGTTTTTTATATATTGGGACAAGAGTGCTATTTTTAGTCAGCAGCATAAGACAGATGTCACCATGTTATATTTTTGTTTGGATTTGAAGTTTAATGTTTAATGCATTGAGCTGTAAAGAGATGCAAAATAACTCTGAACTATTAGGACCAGGAACAAGCTAGAATTAAATTAATTTCCATATGTGCTTTTCATCAGGTGCCTGCATTGTCCGTGATGCCACTGGGAATCTCAGTGATGCAATTATCCCTGGAACTGTGACAAACTGTACTACAGCGGCCTGCAGATTGGGTTTCAATTTCTCCTACTGCGACACAAATAAATGTGATTATGGCTTGGTGAACAACTTTCAGGTAAGAAAGGAATTTTTAGTCTGCCCAAATGTCCGAAGCCAATTCCTCCCTGATTAATAGGAACTCGTATATAGTTTCTAAGCGATGTATATTAATGGATTACTTTGACATTTTAATGAAATTTTATTGAATCATCCTATTCCATTGGAGGTCAGGGCTCTTGGATTACATTCAGATCCAGGAATAGGTTAGACAATGAAGCCCATCATCATCTGATTACACTTTATTTTTTGTTGCCAGATATCTTCCCCTCCTCTTTTTAAAGTGCTGCTGACTAATACTGGGGTTCAATACTGACATCACTTGCCCAAGTTGCCTTTGTTTGGGGGTGATGCTGATACCCTGAATTACCTTCTCAAATAACACTGCTTCTCAGTGATCTGTTATTAGATTTGCCAGCTGCAGTTTGACATGTCCTTCACCACCAGCCACACTGGTTCCAATCAGACAGCTCATGACGTTTGAATTTCAGATGGAATGACTAATTTCTGTTTTATTGGCTGTTCTCAATAAACCTGAGGCTGTATAATTAATTATCAGATATAAGTCATTATCAGATATGATGACTAATTTTCTGTTTTATTGCCTCTTCTCAATAAAGCAGCATAAGAATGATCGAGATAAAATAACTGCATTGAGATGCTGTTACATGACCACTTGGTGAGATTTCAGAACACATAGTCGCTCAGATTTTGTTGCAGAATGCAAGACAATATTCCTTGACATATGCAGGTTTCTATGTGGCTTCTCCCTTTGCCCTTGATATCTGACTGTTCATAAGATCCAGCGAAAGGAAACTGAGTTGGCCTTGTAATCTATACTGAGCAACAAAATCTTTTGGCCCTTGAACCTCTTGGTATTTAGCATAATTTAGCCTTTCAGGGACCTTCTCTGACAGAATCTGCCAACTCCAATGGCAGAAAGTGCTTCGAACTAAAAACCAAACTGGAATATAGTGCAGTGGAGTCCTGTAGCACAGTGGTTAGAGCACTCACCTTGCAAACGAGAGACCTGGGTTCGATTCCAGGCAGGGTGAAACCTTGGGCAAGTTTCCTTACTCCACACACCTGATAATAATCTCTAAAAATTGGTTAATTCAATCCACGACTGTTTGTGGGACACCGTTGTGCGCAATTGGCTGCCACATTCTCCCGCAAATATACGGTCAATTCACTTTACAGTATATTCTGTGAAGCGCTTTGAGACGTCTAGAAGACATGAAAAGCGCTATATCAAATGCAAGGATGATTATTATAGAAGCGACAGCTTTTGTCTTCCAGTGGTAACAACACGATTGCATTCAAAAGCCTCCATCTAGGATTAATGGGCTATAATGCTAAATGGAAACCTTTTCAAATTTCATTAATGCTGAGATTGTATTTATAACCCATTAGGTACAATGTTACTGACAGGATAGGATCCACCAACATTAGAGCATTTCATTGTTTGCAGGACAGGGGAAAGAAAGATGGTGTGACTATCCCAGGAATGTAGTGTTTAAACGTGTTTATCTATTATAATGTACGTGTGGAGAATGAGAAATAACATACTTGTAATAATAAGGGCTTATTATTTCTTATTATTACAGTGACCAATGTAATTTTGAATGCATTGAGATGAAATGAGAACTTTGATTTGCAACATTACATTTCTATGGTTCAATTGTGGAGCCCTGACTATTTAAAAACAAATGTTCTTAAAGAACTAGGTTGCATGAAAAATCGTTTTTCCAGTTGGATCAAGGTCAGTGATATGCCAGAGGGGTCTGTGCTGGGGACTCTAATTTTTTTTTGCATATATCTCAATGACCTTTATATAGGGGTTACTGTATCAAAGTAATTTACTGTATCAAAGTATTGTGCATGGTACCAAGCTAAAAAGTATAGTGAATAGTGATGATGAAGGCAAAAGACTGCAGAAAGATTTAAACAGAATAGCTCAATGGGCTGATCAGTGGCAAATTACATTTAATGATGCAAAATGTGAGGTTGATTTATTTTGTATATATGAGTATATATTGAATGAACAGTAGCTGGCAAGGAGATGAGCAGCAAAGGGATTTGCAAATATAGGTACATATGTCATTAAAAGTGGCATCTTAAGTTATAAAGAAGGCTAGTAGCATGCTGTGTTTTATACATGGAGCATAAAGTACAAAAGTACAGTGAAACCTTGATAATCCGGCACGTTTGGGCCCACACACCTCCTGGATTGCAGAGCTTGCTGGTGTTTAGAAATCTACCTAGAGATGGCTGGGGAAATCCCCCCCCCCCCCCACCATGTGTATTGTAAATACAGCACTGAAGCCAAAAAATGGCCAAGCTCTACCCACAGCGCCGGATGACACAGCGGTGACGCCGGGAACTGCAAGTAGCTGTTCCAAACTTAGGGATATTTGACGGACATCCCCCCCAAATTTATACTGTATATCTTTTGCAATCTTGCCAGTTTTAAGTAGTTGCCAGCCTTCGGAATGTCGGATTATCAAGGTTTTACTGTAAACCATCAGTTAAACTGAAACTGGAGTAATGCATCCAAGTTTGGTACTTCACTTCAGGAAAGATGTTAGAACAGGTACAGGTGAGATTTACGAGAATGATTCTTGGAATGAAGGGCTCAGCGTTACAGAGAGATTGGAGAAGCTGGGTCTATTTCATTGGAACAAAGAAGGTTGAATGGTGAGTTTATAGAGATGTGCAAAGTTATGATGGGTTTTAATTGGGTAAAAAGGAAAAGCTATGTAAAGCAATGGAATCGGTAAAAGAATTTAGGAGGATTTTTTTTTCACCCAGAGAATTGTTGGGATGTGAAACACAATGCCGAAAAGCAGAGTGGAGGCGGAGTCCATTGCAGCTTTCAAGAAGGAAATAGACATGCATGAAACAAAGGATATGAGAGGTTTGGGGATAAATTGGTGCAGTGGGATTAAATTAATCTCTTTGTTGTATGAACCAGTGTGACTCAGTGAGCCAAATGGCCTCTTCTACGCTGTACATTTATGCTGCCAAAATGAGTCCCGATTGATATGCTTCTGAAACCACCTCTTATAGGTGTTGTCTGCCACAGAGCTCTGTGCACAATATACGCATTTAACAGGTGATGTTTTTCAATCACAGTTTCAAATTAGAAATCCTACAACACATTAATGCACAAAATAGCAATAATGGCAGTGCAACTATTAGCTACTATGTTCTGGTCAAAGGAGGTGTGATGAGATTGAATAAACAATGTTTTATTTGCATATCTATTCTCACCATTATCACCCGTGGAGTACTTTCATGTTCAATAGCTCTTTTATTTGGTTTAATTTCATTTTCTATGAATTGCATTGAGGTTTATAATTGCAAAACAGATGGGGTTTATGTCAAAGGGCTTCAGAGTGTATTATTTTATAGACCATGATCAACTGTCACTGCTCCTAATGTGAAGCAAATAGAATTGTCAGATGAAATCTCTTTTGGATAATGTGCAGAGCAGACAGCTGTCCATTTTTTGAAATGATTTTGTTGCCAAATAGATGTTTGAAATGATTACATCTTGTTACATCTTGCAGAATATACTGTAAGTGCTTTGAGCCATTCTCCCAGGCACTAAATCAAATACAAGAATTATTATTATTGGTAATGAAATTAGAATTAAAATGATCACTGTATATAGTCATGGAATCATAGAATCTTACGGTACAAAAGGAAGCCATTCGGCCCATCTAGTCTGTGCCGGCTCTTTGAAAATCCCACTTCCCCGCTCTCTCCCCATAACCTAATAGACCTGTTCCTAACTAAAGATCTAATTATCTTTTAAAAGCTGAATTATTAATAGGGTATTATGAAGGACATTACTTTTAGGATAAAAATCAATATGCTGTGATGTTGTCAATTATCTGAATAGCTGAAGATGGTATAAAGAAACTTGTAGCTCAGACAAGTGGTTGTATCTTGTGGCTTAATTTTTGTTGTAAGTAACAGTTTTTAATGCCCTTGTGTAACACTTGATTGGAATAAATGTTCAGTGCCAGTGGTTCACAACTCTCCAATGTGGCAATTGCATTAACTAGTTGTTAATATGCCCTGATTCCTCAGTTCATTGCCCTTATTATGGCAGTTAATTGCAAGGATTCAGTACTATCAATAATTATTGTTAAGTAATGAAGAGATCAGTTATTTTAGGGAATATGGAAGGTATCTCGTGTTTTATTCTGGCATGTAACTGAATAGTTCAAATTTCTCAGCCAGATTTACTGCTTAAAACTCCTGCCAACTACCCTGAGCTGGATTTCGTTTCAATTTCTCTGACTTTTAAGAATTTTTGCTATTGAAAATTTGCCAGTGGGTTGTGGGTATGTATGCTTAACTGGGAACTGTTATGTAATTAGCAAAAGATGATGTGGCGATTTGTGGTGATTTAAGAGTAAAAGATTGGTCAAGGGTAGGGCCAATTAGGGGCCAAGGAGGAAATCTTATTGTGGAGGCAGAGGGCATGGCTGCTGTACTGAACGAGTACTTTGCCTCTGTCTTCACAAGAGAAGAGGATGCAGCCAATGCTACAGTATTGGAGGAGAGGATAGAAGAAATGGATAGGATTAGTATAAACAGAGAGGAAGTATTAAAAAGGTGGACAGCGCTCAAGGTAGATAAGTCACCCAGTCTGGATGGGATGCATCCTAAGTTACTAAGGGAAGTATGGGAGCAAATAGCAGAGACTCTGGCCACAATCTTTCAATCTTCCTTGGACACAGGGGTGGTGCCAGAGGACTGGAAGGTTGCTAATGTTACTCCCCTGTATAAAAAGGGGCAGTAGTTCTGAGAACTACAGGCCAGTCAGTCTAACGTCAGTAGTGGGCAAACTTCTAGAGTCCATAATCAGGGACAAGATAGATTTTCACTTAGAAAGATATAGGCTAATAAAGGACAGCCAGCATGGATTTTTTTAAAGGCAAATCTTGCCTTACAAATCTGAGAATTTTTCGATGAGGTAACCGAATGGGTGGATAAGGGTAGCTCAGTTGATGTAGTTTACATGGACTTTCAAAATGCATTTGACAAAGTGCCGCATGAGAGGCTTATTAGGAAAGTAGAGGCCCCGGCATTAAAGGGATAGTGGCAACATGGATCCACAACTGGCTGTGAGACAGAAAGCAAAAAGTTGTGGTGAATGGCTGTTTTTAGACTGGAGGGAAGTATGCAGTGGAGATCGGTATTGGGACCACTGCTCTTTTTAATATATATTAATGATCTGAACTTGGGTGTAGGAAGCACAGTTTCCAAGAAAACACAGCACTGGGAATGTGGTTTGCATTTACACAATTAAAACCTTGTTGCATTGTGCACAGTAAAGATAGCTGTGACAAGAAGATACATGATACTAAGTTAGGGAGAATAGTAAATAGTGAGGAGGATAGTAACCATCTGCAAGAAGATATAGATAAAATGGTAAAGTGGGCATACACATGGCAGATGAAGTTTAATGTAGAGAAGTGTGAGGTGATACATTTTGGGAGAAGAAATGAGGGGAGGCAATATAGGCTGGATAATACAATTTTAAAGGGTGTGAAGGAACAGAGAGACCTGGCGATTTGTATTAGTGACTCTTTGAAGGTGGCAGGACAGGTAGACAAAGCCGTTAAGAAGGCATATGGGATACTAGGGTTTATAAATAGGGGTATAGAGTACAAAAGTCAGGAAGTGCTGACTAACCTCTATAAAATTTTGGTTAGGCCTCAACTGGAGTACTGTGTCCAATTCTGGTCACCACACTATAGAAAGGATGTTAAGGCATTGGAAAGGATGCAAAGAAAGTTTACTAGAATGGTACCAGGATTGAGGGACATCAGTTATGGAGAAAGGCTAGATTGGCTAGTTTTATTCTCTTTGGAACAGAGAAGGTTGAGAGGGGACCTAATAGAGGTTTATAAAATCATGAGGGGATTCGACAGGGTGAATAAGGAAAAACTGTTTCCACTGGTGGGCGAATCTGTGACTCATGGTCATAGATTTAAAATAGTTTCAAAACGAAGCAGAGGGGAGCTGAGGAGAAATGTTTTCACTCAGCAAGTTGTTCGAATCTGGAATGCATTTCCTGAAAAACGTGGTGGAGGCCGATTTGATAACAGCTTTTAAAAGAGAATTAGATCTTTATTTAGGGAGAACAGGTCTGTTAGGTTATAGAGAGAGAGCGGGGCAGTGGGTTTGAGTTGCTCTTTTCAAAGAACCGGCACAGACTAGATGGGCCGAATGGCCTCCTTTTGTGCTGTAAAATTCTATGATTCTATGATTTATTCCCCTTTCACATTGCTAACAAGCAAGCGCACAGCCTAGGCAATGCAAGGACTGGATGACTGGGTAGACAGCAGTGAATTGCACATTTTTGGTGATCATATTGGGATGTAGAAATATGTTTGTTTTAGAATTTATTTGCATCACAATTTAAAACTGGAAACAAATATAGTTTTACTGCTAGAGGATAGAAAATAATTCAATTATGTCACATTCTGTTAAATTTGTTCAAATCACAGTTCAAGTGGCAGAGTTAACCAAATTTATCAATGGTTGACATTCTCATAAACATTGCACAATTTCAGCATTGACATTTCATAAAGAAATATGTAAATGTTTCAGTATTTACTTAACCTCAGATACATTTTAGGAATGTTGTAATATTGCTTTGCCCCATCTAGACTCTGCAGAACAGTAGGTTTGAGCCTACACTCCACTGACTTTAAGCATTTGTTTGACCATAATTCAGTGACATGTTGACCAAATGTTAGGTTATGCATCAAACATACAATGATCGTTTCCGATTTCCCCATCTAAATTTCCCCCCACTAAATCTCCGGGCTCTAACCTGCTGCTTTCGCATAATTTAATTGCATGTGGAGGATGACCACATGTAGAAAAATGTTGGTTACGTACCATGTTTATGCAATAGTTTTGTTAAGGCTATAATTGTAGTCCAACGCCCACATTCTAAACCACCTTCACTTCCTGGCTTTGTTTTCTTACTCACCTTGTGCAAACTTAGAATATTTTAAATATTCTGCCTTCTCCCATGTAACATTCCTTTTCCTCGTGATTTCTGCATTTTTGCTGCTTCCTACTTTTTTTAAAAAAAGGTATTCAGAACTCTGCAGCTTGTGTCCTCTCTTGCACCGGGCTCCAGGAACCTATCATGCCCATTCTTATCTAGCTTCACTGGCTCCCCATTTCTCAGGAATTCAAGTACAAGACCTTTGTTCTTACCCTCCACGGTCTTGCAGCACTTCCTGTCCCACCATTGGCAATTAGGCATTCAATAACTTTTCCCCCACACTTTGGAACTCTATCCCACAAACCCTCCACCTCATCCCTTCTCCTGCATCCTTCATCTGAAGATCTTCCTCTTCCTCTGTGCTTTTGGCCACACTCCCACCCCCCCTGCCCTCCACTCCTTCCGACCCCAACTTCCAGCTCAGGTCCAAAACTCCTGATTGTACAGCACCTTGGAACATCTTTCTGATGTGAAGGGCGCTATACATGTGTTATTTGTTGTTGTTATAAGAAAAGGTTTTCAATACTTTGAGGAAGGAAATTGAATCAGAATGATTGAATTGAAAATCATTGAATAGGAGATGAAAGATGTGTGGAGGTGTAAACCTTCAGGAAATTTAACATTTAGAAATATCACAATGAATATCACACTGGCATTTTTGACTGAAATTATGACGAGTGTTTAAAGTAAACTTCACATTTTAATACTTTATTTAATAATCCTTTGAACACCGAGAAGAAGATTTGCATAGGAGCTAAGTGATGGCATAAAGTTAGAGCTTCTTTAAATGAAATGTGCAGCAAAGCAAATAATTGAACCACTTTGTTGAATTTCAGTACAAAGTATGTCCCGGTTACTTTAATGAATGCTTACATTATGTTCCATAAAATAAAAAAGAAATTAAGAATTGCTTTTGAATAATAAGTCGTAAATGTTAAAACTTTCAATAATGGGTGTTTGTTTTTATGGTCATAAGACTTGCAAAGACTGTTGAGATGAAAGCAAGCATTCATGAGGCGCACGCTGCTGAACCTTCGGCTTGACATTGATACAACATTGGAAGGACACTGTTAGACTGTGATTGATAAAAGATGTGTGCCAGTCACATTTTTCTAGATGGCGAAAACCTGCCAGTATAATAGGCTGTTGTCTAAAGAGATTTGCTTTTTTTTATAAAAAAGGGTAGGACAATAAACCAATGTTAGCCCAGTCACATGGTGTAGATTAACATGCACTTTAATGCTGTTTGAATAACTTTGAATACATTGTATCCTACTTGATACCCTTTTGAGCAAAAAAATAAATTGCGTAATCTTTTCTTTCAAAGGAAAATTTGCTTTCTGATATGCTCTTCTGAATATATTATTCACTGTTTAGGTTTTTTATATAAAGTGATGAAGTTTTATATATGGCATGGCAGTGAAATGTGCAGTGTAAGTAACCAAATTTGAAGATTGATCATATGAGTAGGCCTATCATTTATCCCTATTTCATTATAAGGAGGATTAAGACCTCTTCATGAAATGGGTAAATTCCTTTAACTCAAGATAAATTGTGTGTGCCACACTGAACGCAACATAAAAGTAATTTTAAAATGTTGACAATGCCTTGGTAGTCCATTATTTCTGAAGCAGTCTAAGTTCTGTTCAGTCTACTGAACATCCAGTGGATTCTTAGCAGATTGGAGGAAAAGAACTGCAGCAAACTTCTGGTTAGCCCTGTATTTTTTTACCTAGATTCTGCCAAGTTCCAAGCTATTATAATAATAATCCTTGCATTTGATATAGCACTTTTCACTTCTTTTAGATGTCTCAAAGCACTTCACAGAATATACTATAAAGAGAATTGACTAGATATTTGTGGACAAAAATGCGGCAGCCAATTGCGCACAGTAATGCCCCACAAACAGTCGTGAATTAAAATGACCAATTTTATTATTGCTTTTTTGAGGGATTATTATTAGGCATGTGGAGTAAGAAAATTTGCCTAAGGTTTTGCCCTGACCTGCCTGGATTCAAACACAGATCTCAACATGCTTGCAAGGCGAGTGCTCTAACCACTGAGCTACAGGACTATATAATAAACCAGTTGCTAGCCTTATAACAACAACAACATTTTATATTTATAGACCTATTAGCAATACTTTGAACAAAGTTTTGCAATTGCAGGTGAGCAAAGTCGCTCTCCCCAAATACACCTTGGTGACCTGGTGGCTGAAGATGTCCAGTGATGCTCTAATCCTTTTGCTCTTGTCACAGCTTTTCTACGATGATGCCCTGGATTATTGATTAATATCCCGATGATAACAGCAGAGATAATTTTCTATGTTATGCAGCTGTTGGATGCTGATGGAGAAAAAATACATTGACAAATTCACAGACGATCAGCATTCACCAAAATACTTGTATTTGCTGTAAATGGTATAAATTCAAATATCCAACAAACCGCAGATAAAAGAATGAGAGGGAAGCTGAAAAATATATAGGGGTGTTAGCTGACACATTGCTCATCAGGTAAAAACAGCACGAATCAGCAGCAAAATAGGCTAATGGAATGCTGGGCTATATATCTGAATCTTTGAGTTCAGATTCACAGATGTTTTGTATTCTGGTCAGGCTGCACTTGCACAACTCACAATTCTGGTCAGTATGACGTAAGGGTCCCCCTAGGCCGTAGATGTAAAGGAGAGCAAGGAGGATTAGCTCCAGTGTTCGTGAAATGTGCTATGAGCAAAATTAGACAAGCTCGAGTTCATCAGGTTTGAGAAAGAGGACCCTATAGAGATGTATAAGATCTTAAATGTGATTGAGAAATGAATCCCAGAACAGTACTTTAAAATGCCATATGATTAAAAACATAAGAGAATGTAGGTTTGGAGTCGCAAAGGACAATTTCAGGACAGGCACCAGATTTTCTTTACTTGGAGGGTAATTAATGACTGGAACTGAAAGGGTTGTGGGGTGGGATGGGGGGTTGGGATAAGGATGCTAGACTTGTTTAAAGAAAACAGCTTGTTGCTGTGATGGGAAAGTGGATATTCTGGAAAGATGTGGTCAAGTGGGTTGAAGGGTCTTTTGGAGCAGAAGGAAGATTGACAAGGACATCAGAAGAACTGCTCTTCTTCAAAACTATACCATGGGACCTTACTATTTGCAAGAACTGCCACCAGAACTCTTAGACAGAAGCTCAGTTTAATTTAACATTGCATCAAAGGGGACAGTACCGTAACAATAACAATGCAGTGACATGGCTTTATTGGTAGTACAGTAAAAGCCCGTTTATCCGGCACTCTCGGGACCTGGCCAATGCTGATTAAAGCGCGTGCCAGATATTCAACCGAAAACTAAAAAAAAAAGCATTTTTCCGGATAAATTCCGATTAATCGAATGCGAACCTTTTTTTTGCAATGCCGGTTATATGGAAGTTACGATTGATCGGGTGCCAGATAAACAGGCTTTTACTGTACTGTACTTTGAGCTGAAGTTCTAGAGTAGTTGGGGGGTGCATCAAGCCTAAAATCTTCTGATCCAAAGGAGAACACTGGCCAAATGTCACTGTGGGTGTTGGCATAGTTTACACTGCAGGTAAACGCGGTAACTACTGCAGCATGAATTATTCAGTATTCCCAGAGAAATGTTTCCAAATTCCTTTAAATTGATATGGACACATTAGTGACCTGATAATGGAATTGTATCACCAGTCACCTGTTAGCTTTGTAAAGTGATATCTTAATCCATTGCTACAGTAGGTTTTGTTCCTTTAGGAGGAGTCATTTGAATGATGCCTTGTATTAGTTGGGTTTCACTGAAAATTTGCTGTTCAGTTACTGCCGCCCATGGCTTATGGGTTGGTTTCACGTAGTTGAGCTAAACTCTCCTGCAATTTGGACCTTTTCTTGATTACAATGTAAACTCTTTATGTTCCTAAACTTACACAGTTTATTCTACTGTTCTGGCCAACAAATGCCCCAGATTTTAAAGAAAATTAGACAATTCATAACCTGTGACATGTTGCTGTAACCAAAATTGGCTGTATTGTCTTAACAGTTTCCACACTTTATGGATAATCTCTGCAGAGCTTTGAGACATTTCAATGTGATAAGGTACTATTGAATTGCAAACATTACCACAGTGAACCTCACATTTAATATGACTTATGCAAAGTATGAGGTATGTAAAATTTGTAAATAACATGAAATTCAAAACCACATGGATAGACAGACATACGACTTAGGCAATTATATGATTTTTACATATCAGGTTTATGCAAGTTTTAAGGCAAGGTAACCTATCTCAGTAGGCAATGTAATGGCCGTGGAGACTGCATTGTTTTTGTTGGTAGCACTCGCCTCTGAATCGGAAGTTTATGGCTCAGTGCCAAAAGTTCCAGTCACAATCCACAAGGACAACTAATGTACTGCTGAGGAAGCACTGTGTTGTTTGAAGTGCTGTCCTGTGGATGTAATTAGTTAAACTGAAGTCCTGTATTGCAGCTTGTCTGCAATATTTGATTTGTGTATGATTTAATACAATGGCTTATAATGTTATATCTTGCTAAAATCCAAGTAGAAATGGAAAGAACCTATATGTACAGGTTACTTAAGGTAATATAATTTAATAATAATCTTTGCGTTTGATATATTAAATGCCTTATCAACCTGTCTGCTTAGCAGGCTCTGTCCCGCTCCACAGCAATTGGACCTTCAGCCTCTCTGCCCCAACACTTTCGGAAATCTATCTACAGAGTCACTTCACCTTGCTCCCTCCATTGCCTCCTTCAAGGCATGTCTCAAGGCTTTGACTCTTTGACTGCATCCTTTGGTCAGACGCCAACCCTTACCCTCCCTGCCCTTCACGCCTCCTGATTTCAATCCCCTGCTTGGGACCTTGACTGTCCAGCACCTTGGACGTCCTCTTGATGTGAGAGACTGTATACAAATGTAATTTGTTGTTGATATAGCACATCATTGCATCATTGAGACATCTTAAAGTGCTTCAGAGTACTGTATAATGTAAAGTGGACTGACTGTTTGTGGATGATACGTGGCCACCAAGTTTGTACAGTGGTGTCCCACAATATGTCATGTATTGAGTTACAAATATTTTGTGGGGAGCTTATTACCCTCGGAAAGCAAACTGCCGATCGATGAACAACCTTATTGCTAGGTAAACAGAGGGGTAAGGTTTCACCCCTGGGCCAATCGTGTCAATGTGTCACAATTGTTTTTTTTTAAATGCGCAGCTTCAATATCTTAGCATTTGTGCAAAGCCTTGAGAATTACTATTGCTGTGTATAATCACTGCCTAATATTGTAATAACGAATGTGTATAATGTTACAGTACATTTCATTTAATCAGTAAACCACCCAGCTTGTGTTGAAGCATTTTCCTATCATACATCAGTATTCTACTTTTCATGTTTCGGATTGGCTTAGTATGACGTCTGGACATTTCTTGTTAAAACCAAGTTTATTTTTAGCTTCTGCTTAGCAAGAGATACTACTTTTTGATGGAATGTGTTGTGATTGTAAATTTGCTCACATTGCGTTTCCTTGTCATATCACAGGACTGCCATTTGGTATAATTTACTCTGTTTGCCTCTCAAAAAGCACCAGCATGTTGTAAGCATTCTAACCCACCGTTCGGCTGTGATTTCCATGCAGGTTATCAAAACAATGCACATTTGTGCAGTGTTTTTACTGAAGAGAGATGCTCAAAGCCTGAAGGTGCTTTGAAAGCAATAGCGTGTGCATTTCCACAAACAATGTGCAACTCCTATGGGAACTGCGCTGTATACACTTTGAAAGTCCCAGCATTGTAGTGGGAGGATTCTATTCTTTATTTGGGATCTGAGCTGCAAGGTTCAAAGAGAGAGCCACAAATGTTTTTTCACATTTTTTTTAGATCCATCTGGCTGTATTAAAGAATTACAACAACATATTTATATTGCCATATGTACAAATATTTTGAAATTCACCATATCCATCACAGAGTCATGGTCACAGTTGGCTAAAAAATACAGTAACTACACTTTAGAGTATATCCCGTGAAGGACTTTTGGACATTCTCCCGATGTGAAAGGCGTAATATCAAATGAAAGGATTAAAATTTTTTTTTTATCTAATATTGCGGGGAAAGGTCATTCACTTTAGAGCAAACCAGAATCCACTCTTGATGAGGATGAAGAGGTTGAAATGGAAGCAAAGAATGTTCCACTTAAACTGGAAGAATGAGGCTTCTGTTACTTCAATCCAAATATTGCAGTACCGCCGACTGCAGTGATTAATTTGTGCAGTGGTGTGTGAGGCACCGCACTTGCGTCACGCATATAATTTATAGATTTAATTTTTTTTCCCACTCTGTCTGCAGCACTGTGGAGGGATAAGGAATAAAACATCGAGAGTTAAAGTTGAAAGGCGTTTGTAAGCTTTGTTGCATGTCCTTGAATCTCGAAGGAAGGCAAACTTTTGTCAACCAATTTCAAAAATAGAACTGGGCAATAGGTTCTATTTTTAACCTCCTTTGTGCAGTTATAATGTGCATGTCGAATCCTTGTGCGTCTATTGTTTAAAACTGCACTAACTGAGGTCCTGCTGCTATTTCTTCCCATTGCAGCTCGTGAGGGTATGACTCATTGGAAACTGGGATTTTTTTGATATCCAAAGTATGAAATTTCAAGACACACACATCTATAGTAGATTTCAAGAGCTGATACTGCTACTTAAAAACTCAAGTTTTTGGTGATGTGGTCGTTCTGATATTTGGCATAACTTTTGTTTGAAAGATTTAAAAATTGGGAACATTTCTCTAACCTTGACAGATTTTTATGATTTAAAATTTTCAAATCTCAAAAGAGATTTGAGTTGAAATTCATAGTTATTGTGGGCCAATTGCACAGTTCTTGAAACAAGGGGGGAAATTTGTACGGATAATATTTATTCCAAATTAAGTGTTTGATAATGGAGACTTTGTATTATTTATCCTTTGGCTTTGTGATCTTTATCATGGTGTTTAAGCAGAAACTTGTGATATGTGCTTTTCCGTTTAAAATGCACTTCTGTTGAGATTCTTCCGTCCTCTATTAAATATGCGTTTCCCCACCCCACACCCACACACATCTTAAGCTTTCTTTTGTTGTTTCTCCTCTGCCCACTCCTCCCCTCCCTCCATCTTCTCCATTAATAATTTCAAGCATGTTTATTTTGCCCGTGGGAAACCTCGTTAATCCCAAAGATGGGATGGGGGTAATCAACGGAGGTTTCCTTTGTGGAATTATATCAAAACAGAGAGACATGACCCTGCTTTAGCTCTAGATGAAACAGTGGTAAAGGAAGAAAAACTATATTTCCGTCTTGTACCGTGCATCTAATTTAAGACACAACTTGCATCTAGTGTGTGACCAACTCCTGCTTTGACCAATTTTCATCCTGCCTGGAGGTCAGGTGAACCTAGTGGGAGGCCAACTCCTTTGTGCAAAACAGTGCGAGGCCATCACTGCTTGTAGGAGACGATTGCAGAAATATATTCTCTTTTCAAGTGCTGTGTAATAATTTCCACACTCCTGATTTTGACAGATTGTGGGAATGTTGGATCCAAAACCACCCGCTGATTACCGCTTCCTGATCCAGTGTATTAGAACACCTGATTTAACCTCTTTGTTCCAAGACTATCCCCTTTCTGAGACCTTTTGTTAAGAATACAAATGATGAAAAGACGTGTAATCATCGAGGAAATTTAACATGTACCCCGATGGGAGTCAAGTGAGGTGCTTTACTAGTTCAGAAAGCCTAAAAGTAAACTGTCTTGAAAGCTCACTGGCAATAGATGAGGCTGAGGACCACAGGGCATCTGACAGCATTCACTTTGCTATTATTATCAGTGCTTTCATAGTACTGTTTGGCTTTCAAGAACAGATGACAGATCCTGCCTGCTTTTGCTTCTTTTAGCTTCCTTTATGCTCCTAATCTCTGGTTCTATTATGTCTCAATCTTTCTGCCTTGCTCCCTTTAACTTTAAATTCCACCTCAAGGCCTACCTCTTCAACTGCACCTATGGCATCTTACTGTTTGTGGGACATTGCTGTGCGTAAACTGGCTGCCGCGTTCCGCCCATAGCGTACCCAATAAACCCACTTCACGGTATTTTCTGGGAAGCATATTGAGACATCTTGGCTACGTGATAAGGCACTAGATTAAATGCAAGCATTATTATTAGTATTATCAGGTTGCATTGTTGTGCACAATGGAAGTAACTTTTTAATTGAAAACTGAAACTATAACTGTGTGCAATGAATAACATTTTGGGATTTGACTGTCAGTCTTCATGATATGGGAAGACTGTTGAAAGGGATGGAGCTGATTTTAATTTAACCTTTTCTTAGGTCATGAGCACTGTGTCAGGATTCGCACCGCTGATCACTGCAGGCATCTTTTCGGCCACGCTCTCCTCTGCCCTGGCCTCGCTTGTGAGCGCTCCCAAAATATTCCAGGTAAGTGCTCGGTAGCTGACAACCAGTGTTCTATATGTTCTTGCAGACAATTTGGGATTTGTTTAAAAAAACTGTTATGTTTGTAATGCAGATTACGAGAACGCTCACCCAGTAATCTGTGGTCTAAGGCTTATACTGATGTATATTCATTCTTTGCAGTAATATCAAGTTGTCAATTCCTGTGGGTATCTATTGTACTAGAACTAGAGGGTTTGACGTCAATGTGATGCTTGTACGATTGGGATCATGAGACTAACCAGTGACTTAGGCCATATGGTATAAGATCTGCTCTGCTGGAGGAGATCAGGAAGAATTATTTGTGTCACCAGTTATCATCTTGGAAGAACGGTGACGTGGGTGAAATTGAGGACTCGAAGCTACATTTTAAAAGGCCAATCTGACCCATGCAGTTCCAGACCTGCTTGTTACGTCAGTGATGTGTAAAAATAACTGGAATCTATTCTGAAGGTCAGGCCTGAGAGATCCTTCAATAAAAAATGACCAGCATGCATTTAAATGGGGAGGCCGATTACTGCCACTTAACAGACTTACTTATTTGAGATAAGGCAGATAGCAACACACCCTGTGATACAAATCTTTTAACATAAAGTAGCAAATTAGATTTTTAACTCAAGCGTTGCTTGTCTAATTAATAACCAAGCATTGCTCACCTTTGATATGAAATTCATGAGGTAACTAGATTGGGGGTGGTGAGTGATTTTGTTTTTGTTTACCTTCAGATGATGGTTCTTTGAGTTTCCAGCGGCGTATTTAATCAAATACAATGAAATCACAGAAGAGGGAAAAATTGCCCATCTCCCTACCTGTGTGAAATCGTCAACTAGTTAACGTAACATAAAAAACCCTTGACACCCCAAAGAGAAATGGAGCTGATTGGCTTCCATTCTACAGTATATACCTAGCTAAAGCTGAACGACAACAATTTGCATTTATATAGGCCCTTCATGTGGATAGCATCCCAGATCACTCTGGTCATACAGAAATAAATTACTGCATTGATTTATCCTTCCTTCATGCAGAGTAAAGTGTACATCTTTGTTACAGCATCATATGCTATGCATGTTTTGATTGCAGCGTGACTCAGTTTGGTTTTCAACATCAGGATCATTTTCAAGGGGATTGTCGTCGTGTTACAACGATAATTGGTGGTGTTCCCACTGAGAGAACTATATTGTCTTAAAAGTACTGAAAACAACAGTGCTGTTTTTTTTCTTTCTCTCCATTAACCAGACGTCATCGTTACTGTTCAAATCATATCCTGATTAAACTTTATTAGCTAATATTCCACCCATCGAGAACGCTGATATTGGAAGCAGTTATGTGAACTTGTCCATTCTAATTTAGAGCATAGAAGGATTAGATCATCTGAGACTTGAGAAACTTGTTATAGAGCTGGTGAGTGTGAGGAATGGGCCATGGCTGAGGCTATGGCTCAGGGAATTGCTTTCAATATAAACTACTCTCTTCAACCAAGTAATGTCAGTAAAAGGATCTTAAATACCATAAGGCTGTTATTATTATTTTCAGGTGAGGGAAGGGATTGAATAAATAACATTTCCAATGAGTTGTTTAATTCCATGATCTTTAATCAATAAAAGCCTCACATGCACAGATTGTTTCAGATGGATTCCAATCATCCAATTAAGTTTTATCCATTAATTGCCCGACATTTGCTAGTTTAGTTCAAAATGATGAATAAATCAGGTAGAATATTGTTATAAGGCAGATGTACTATGGATCATAGTGGTTAGAAAACCCACCTCACAAGTGAAAGGACCTGGATTTGATTCCAGGGCAGGGCCTGGAGTTTCCTTACTCCACAAGCCTCTTGTTTACTTAGCAGTAAGTAGGAACCCTGTTGTTAGTCAATTGGCAGATGGTTTTTCCAGGAGTAATAATTAATCTGTTTAAAAATAAATGGTCATTTAATCCACGACTGTTTATGGGAAGCTGCAATTGGCTGCTGTGTTTCGACTACAAAACATACAGTCGGTTCACTTTACAGCACATTTGTGAAGTGATTTGAAACTTTTGGAAGATGTGATTAAGCACTATATCAAATACCAAGATTATTATTATTAGTGCTGTTTAAGTGAAATTGTGAACGTGGTTCTACCGTACCCATGGACACGGCAACAATCCTTTTCACCAACATTATAACTTCACTTTTGCATTTCCAATAACGAATGGGGCAATGGTACACGAATGTAAATAGATCCCCTAGTGGTAGAAATGAATACTGCATTACTGTTCACAAGATGGTCCAATACATACTGTTTTCTAACACTAATTTTTGTCTGAGAGGACAGTATCCGTGTGGGAGATTCTATCCCAATTCTCAGCAACCTGAACCTTCTCAAATCATGATGTCAGCTTCAAGGGACTTGGTTTTTCTGACTAAAATTTTGATTTGCAATTTTGAAGAATGAGGCTGATAGCATCAGAGAAAGAAATCAAAGCTAATTGCATATCCTCTAATATTTGTCTCTACTCTCTGAAGTGTAGATGAACTTACATTGAAAATCCACGTTAATAATCTCAGGCAGTTTTTAAAAATACAAATAAATATTATTATAAATGGTGTACCATTGCCCCATTTTTTTTACACAGTGTACTGATCAACAACAGAAATATGGATGAATGATAATAATTGTATTTAGAAGTACTTAATAGTATTCAGTACAAGTGTCCAGCTGTCCTGAAGATTGGTGTGAGCGCCATAATTTTCATGACATTCAATCATTGATCACCGTGATCGGTCAATTGTGTATCGTGATGGAGTGATGAGGCACAATGCATGTCTGACAGGTTGTTTTAGCACCTCCATAGGCTCCTCATATTGCTGTTTTACAACACGGGTTAAGAGAACTTTGTGGATGCTCTGTACATTATGAGGACCGCAGTAACCAACCTGTTTCTTCTGTTTAGGCTTTGTGCAAAGACAATATCTACCCTGGACTGCGGGCATTTGCTATTGGCTATGGAAAGAACAATGAGCCATTGCGTGGTTACCTGCTCACTTTCTTCATTGGTCTGGGATTCATACTGATTGGTTAGTCAACTAACAATTTAAAACTTCCATATGCCTACAACTATGATTTTATTTAGCATTCATTTCATGGCTGTTTGTGCAACTTTGGTGTGTGCCAATTGGCTGCCTCATTCACCACAAACATAGTCACTACACTTTGCATTACATTCTGTGAAGCACTTTCAAACTCGCCCCTGATGCTATATCAAATGCAAGGATTGTTATTATTCTTATCCCTTTATAACCGTACTGCAAAAGTGTCTTGTCATAAGCGTCCCACTTGATTATCCATCCATAGCATCTGTGTCAGTACATTGCAATTGGTATAATTAAATTATTCAAATCTCACTTCTGATAGACTTATGATGCAGTGAGTATGCTGTAGTTTGAGCATATATTTAATTCTGTTTATAATGCTGTTATAGTCTTTGATTTAACTGATTATCTGGCAGCCTGGACGTTTAAACACATCAAATGAAGTTTGCGCTAGAATTTTTATTCTGGCAATAGTCAACCTGTGTTGGTGCATTCATCTGAGTTGAAAAACAATTCACAGTTCCATTTATAATGGCCTTCACTATAGCATAAATTTCACTTATAGGCTGTTTGCTCTGAGCCCCATTCGCTGTGCACATGCACAGATTTTGTTTGCTTTCCCCCTATCTCCCACCTCTACAATTGCGCACTAAACAGGAATTGTTGTTGGTAATGACTTGGAAGTTTTTTTGCGAGAAATCCAACCAGCTGCACTCCAATCAAAACTTACAGTTGTGTCTTGCTTATAACATGTTGTTGTTGGGATTTCATGAATCTCAATCACGGGGCTCCACTGTTTCGCTGGGTGTATTTTAATTAAAGATATATCTGTTTTGCTTTTTAGCTGAGCTTAATATCATTGCACCAATTATATCCAACTTTTTCCTGGCTTCGTATGCCTTGATCAACTTCTCCGTGTTCCATGCCTCACTTGCTAGATCTCCAGGTAAGAAACAAACTTTTCAATGAAAAATACAGCTTCTCCTGATAAGTTGTTTGTTACAGTGTCCGAATGTCACTTTATACACTTTATCGCTGGATGTGATTAATTTTGGGCAGGTTATGCATGCTTTTACTCATCTAAGTGAGGGATGCCATACACAGAATGTCTCTTTTTGATTTGCCAGCAAGTATTTGCAGCTGTCTAGAATACTCAGTAAATTTCTTGTTTGGAGCTAAATTTATTTTTTATTTTAAAAACAAGTTCATGATTTCTCATCCTAATATTTTGACAAAGTTGTCAAAATTTAAATACAGTGGAAAAAAAACACACAAAATATTGCAGATGCTGGAAATCTGAAACAAAAACAGAAGTCCCTGGGAACACTCGGCAGGTCAGGCAGCATCTATGTGGAGTCCTGTAGCTCAGGGCTAAAGCACTCGCCTTACAAGCGAGAGACCTGGGTTCAATTCCAGGCAGGCGAAACCTTGGCCAAGTTTCCTTACTCCACACGCCTGATAATAATCCCTCAAAATAAAATTGGTCACTTCAATCCACAACTGTTTGTGGGACACTGCTGTGTTCAATTGGCTGCCGCGTTTTGCCCACAAATATACAGTCAATTAACTTTACAGAATATTCTGTGAAGCGCTTTGAGATGTCTAGAAGCGCTATATCAAATGCAAGGATTATTATTATCTATGGAGAAAGGAAATTGAGTCAACATTTCGAGTCCATAAATCTTCATCAAAACTGGGGCATGTTGGGAGGGAGAGGCTTTTAAGGACTAACAGAGAAGGGCAGGCAAAGGCATTACCTCCTGCCCTCCACCCTATTTTCTCCTTTGTCTTCCTTGCCCTGCCTCCCCACTCTCTCTTAGTCCTTAAACGTCTCTCCCTCCTAACATGCCCCAATCCTGACAAAGGGTTGTGGACCCGAAATGTTGACTCACTTTCCTTTCTCCATAAATGCAGTGAATCCAGCACATCTAGCATTTCTGTTTATTTTTCCATTTTTCCTTACTCCATAATATGGTTTCTCCATAATATGGTTAGTTCACAAATTTGTTAAAGATGAAATTGAAACAAAATGTTACAAAGCATAACACAAAATAGTACAGATGCTGGAAATCTGAAACAAAAACAGAAGTTGCCGGGAAAACTCAGCAGGTCAGGCAGCATCCATGGAGAAAGGAAAGTGAGTCAACTTTTTGGGTCCACGATCCTTCATTAGAACGTTCTGATGAAAGGTCGTGGACCCAAAACGTTGACTCACTTTTGTTTCTCCATGGATGCTGCCTGACCTGCTGTGATTTCCCAGCAACTTCTGTTATTGTTTCAAGTTACAAAGCATATTTTGTATATGGTACAAATTGATCAATGAGCTGGTTTAATTACACTGTAAATGACATGCCATAATTTTGTGAGATCTGTGTGGCATACTAAGTCTAATGGTGACTATTTATTAGTTCATCTAACCTATGACCTTTACCCTTTTAATAGACACAGCTTTCATGCAGCAAATGGAGCACATTTAAATAGATTGTTCATGTTTGTTTTGTGAAATCTCCACAATTGTACTGACACACTGATGTCCATCTTCTGTCTTTGTGCTTAGGCTGGCGACCTGCTTTTAAGTTCTACAACATGTGGGTTTCGCTCATTGGTGCTATTTTATGCTGTGGAGTAATGTTCATCATCAACTGGTGGGCTGCACTGTTAACCAATGCAATTATCCTTGGTCTGTACATCTATGTTACCTACAAAAAGCCAGGTGAGGTTGACACAAGTGATCTGTAAGCAAATCTTTCCAATTTCTTTTGACTATTCATTAACTAAAATATCTGGGTCACTTCTTTGTTTAGTGAGCTATGTAAGACCTTGTCCAATGAAGTCTGAAAACACAGAATGTGCCTGTCAATCTGACTGATATATTACCTGTGACCAGATGCTGCATTTTCTCATAGTTTTCCCATCGACGCAATCTAATTGTACAGTTGAAGTTCAAACACAGAGTTGAAATGTTTGCATTGTACAACAGCTGTTTGTTGCAGGTTTATTTTTGCAGCAGAGTATATGCAGCTTTAGCTTTCATGTTTTATACATTAATGACAATACATGTTATAGGTCAGTGCATAGCTGGGGAGCAGGTTATCAAGAATGAGTGGGGCAGGAGAGCCTGTAAATGATATACAGTACAAGCTTGTTTATCAGGCACGCCGGGGTGGGAGGGGGGGGGTCGACTAATTGATTGCCGGATAATCGGGTGGCAAGTTGCCATACTAAATTAATAATATACTAGATAGTAACAGAATATTGTATAGCTACTTACCAATAAAGATTACAGCACACTCAGTAAAAAAAGCTTTTTTAACGATTAGTAAAAATCTCCAAGTTCGTAAGCTTAATAAGTGCGCATGCGCACACATTGCACGCATGCGCAAATTGAGCATACTCGCGATTGCTGGAATGGGGAATTGCCCCGGGAGGAAGTCAAGCGATTTGGTTAATCGGGTCACAGATAAACGTGTTTCTACTGTATATCCAGAATTTTATGCGTTATCCCTAGTGGCATGTTACGCATATGGATAAATTTGTAAATAAATACAGCTGGAATATTGACAGCAGGGTGATTTAATGGTAGTGTCACGTTAAGTCAGGGTCGAATTATCAGGATTTTACTGTACTTTTGTTTTCCTAAAGTTTTTCTTTCTTTAACGCCCTTCTTCCCCCACCCCATACATACACATACAGACACACACACACCACTACTCCCTCCAATGAATACATGTGAAGTCACACTACTGCAGTGTGGGGAGTGGGAGATTTTGCTGTTTTATCTGAGATGATTGTGGTACCAAACACTGACAATGCTTTATTAAGCAACTTAATAAGTTACTTTCAGTGAGCCGATAACCCTTTCCTTGTGTGTCTGGTTTCCAAACAGCAGGCTGTGAGTGATGGAACTTTCTGGCAGTTTTCTCTTACTTTTTGTCTGCCTGACTGGTTCACACCACAAAACACGAACAAATGATTTACAGTGTTCTTTTGGTCACAAGGGTGAGCTAGTGCAGCAAGTATTCAGGAGAATTTGGTAACAATAAACAAGTACTGTACATCTTAAAATATCCCTGGTTTCTCTGGAGAACAGTTATTTATCTGTTGTCAAGTAATTGCCTTTAAGGAGCTTTCAAGCCCATTAGGACTCATTAAACTGAAACCTCTAAATTTGTCAAGAGGCACGTTTGTGAGGATCATTCCCTTTAAGATATTTTTGAAACAAACGTCTGGGTCTCAATATTTCACCCTGAAACCCATTATCAGCACAGGAGCAAATATTCACTCATACTGTTGTGTTCCTACAATGATTTGCTCTTAAATAACACCTTTCACGTAGGCTAATGTTTCAAAGTGCTTCACAGATGATACCGGTGGTGGTGGATGGAGGTGAAATAAGCATGATTAAGAAGTAGATTTTTAAGAAGACTTTTACAGACTGTTAGAGTGAGTGAGGTGGAGGGATTTTGAAAGGGAGTTATAGAGGTTAGGGGATGTACGGCTAGATCAGTTGCCGATGGTTATTCGGAGGAAGCAAGGAATGCACTGTAGAAATGGGCAGAGAGGTGAACAGGAGAGTGAGGCTGGGGAGGTCACAGAGGTATGGGGCTATTCTGCTTAGTACTGTACTCTAGTTATCCCCCCACCTCTCCTGAAGACACTGACTTGACCTAGCTATTGTCTCACTGGAGCAGCACCACCATCCCTTCCCCCCCACCATACATTGCACAACTAGTTATTCTTTTAAGTATAAGCCTCGACGATGTACTTGGCTGATAATTTAATCATAATTATAGTAATTTGGATTTCATATAATAATAATCCTTACATTTCGATATAGTGCTTTTCACATCCTCTAGGCATCTCAAAGCACTTCACAGAATATACTGTAAAGTGAATTGACTGTATATTTGTGGGCAAAATGTAGCAGCCAATTGCAAACAGCAGTGCCCCACAAACAGTCATGGATTGAAATGACCAATCTTATTATTGTGGGGGGTTTTTGGGGAGGGATTATTATTGGGCTTGTGGAGTAAGGAAACTTGCCTAAGGTTTCGCTCTGACCTGTCTGGATTCAAACACGAGTCTCATGCTTGTAAGGCGAGTGCTCTAACACAGAGCTACAGGACTCCACAATGTCTAACGTTCAATGTCACAAAGTTTCTCTGATATTTCAGTTACTGTGGGCTCCTGTAGCTTTGAGACGTCTAGAAGACGTCAAATGCAAGGATTATTATTACTGTATATTCGTAGCTGATTTTACCCACAGTAGTGTTCTATTAACAGCCATGAAATGAATGACTTATTTTATAACAAACCACAAAATTACATTTGTATATAGGTGGAGGGTGGGAAATTGTTGCGCAGTACATGGAGATCATGGCATCTTTGACCTTTTGAACAGGCATAGGGACCCCACCTTCACATCTTATCTGATGGGAAAACAGTTCTGTCAATCCAGTGGTTTTCCAGTACAAGACTGGAATGTTAGACTTTTCTATGAGATCACAATTCTGGTCATGGAGCTCGAACTCACAACCTTCTTACTCCAAGGCGAGAGTCTTCCCAACTGAGCTGGGCTGGTGCCTATTTACCTTTTGGAGGCCCATCGCAGTCAAACATCCTCATGTGATCTTCCTCTCACTTGGTATCCATGTGGAAATGGGCCAACTGAATTGCAATCGGAATAGAGAACCCTGGCTGATTTGCTATCTGCAGTATTTATTTCCAAAATGAAATGACCTCTTTATTGGACAAAATTCCTTTTTACTTTGTTGACATTCCATTAAGCGCATGTAGTATTATACTTCTGAGGAACTCTTGGTTGGTTCCATTTATTTTATGGCTGCTGTCAAACATAGAATTTTCAGACGAAAGCCAGGGAGTTTCATTGTTTATCAGGAAGGAAACAATGAACAAATACCATCTTCCTCTCTTTCCTCTTTCTGTATCACCGCCCTCCCCTCCCCCCCCCCCCCCCCCCACACTCCTCTTCCAACTGTGTGTGAAACATTATTCACCAGTGTGGAAAAATAACTAATTGCCCTATAATTTTAGAATACGATTTAAAACCTCCTGGGAAATTGTTTCCTACTAAAAAAAAAAATTCTATGTGTGAAAAATCTATAAAATTTGGCCAATCGGGGCTTATCATGAGTTTCCAGTTTTATGAAGGTGAAAATATATTTCCTTCCTTATTGCGGCTGCACTGTTTTTAGATCACACCTATTGTCCTGGTGGGTGTTCTGGAAGCAAGAAATCAGATCGATCGAAAGAACTTGTCATTCAAAGCAATCCTGCAATCTTGTGACATAAAGGACAAACCCATCGCAGATGATATAGCAGAATACTCAAATGAACTGCAATTTTACTAAATAATATTTTTAAAAAGTAGATCAATTGCTTTACTGAGTTAGGATGAGTGTCTTGGATCTGTGCCAGTCCTTAGAATCTGTATGTAGCTTCGCAGGCAGCTGGATGTCCTAACCCCCTCCCTAGTGATCTGACCTGGTTTCCATAGCAGTGGTGAATGTCAAAAACAGCTATTCTGTCTGACACCTTCTGACCCCTGATGAGATGTTGGATTTCCGTGGGATCAGCCGTGGGACTGAGGAAGAATTGCTGTAAATGTTTAAATATTAAAATGTTTAAATATAAGATCTTTTTTACCCGGCCGATGTTAATACCCTCGAAGTGACATGTTGGAGAATAGTTGTTGCACCCTTGTTGTGTATGAATTTGAAGTTTAATTTTCAGGCATCTTGAAAGAGCTGAAAAGGTGAATGTTGAGACATTGTTTCCTGATGTGAAAGGCGCTATTCAAGTGTAATTTTGTTATTGTTGAACTAGTTGTCTCATCCATCTCTCTCTGTTGAACTGTGTTTTCAAGTTGAGTCAAAGATCGAGTAGTATTTACAACCCTAAAGAATTCAGTGTTCAACACCACTTTTCTTTCTCTCCCTCCCTTGGTTGGAGGAGCACCATCTAGTGGTGAAATATTTTGACTGTTTTTAAAAACCTAAAACTCACTCCATTGTCCACTCAAGCCATTTAATGGGTGGGTCAGAGCTTAGAAGCAAGAAGCTCATTGTTGCAGAGGACCATTCAGCCCATCGAGCTCGGCTTTTGTATAGGGTGTCCACAAAGACTGTAAGGATTCTGTAATCAATGTGTTAGATATTATCTGAAAGTATAATTGTGAAGCTTGATTTCTTTTACAAAATGGTGATATGAGACTCAGGAGGAGGTGAGACATGATGCATTTTGCCTCATCACTCCATCCACGTTAAGGAAGATGTCATACCGAACTTAATGACGTATCATTATCGGCCATAATTTGATAGAGTGCCTTATTACATAATCAAGTTGAGTCAAAGAGCGTCAAGAAAATTATTGTGGAATGTGGTGGCTGTGTGAAGAGTATTTTATATGCAAACTTGGAAGCCGATTTGTACACAGGATTGTCTTCACAAAACAGCCATGGAGCGAGTGATCAAATGTATTTGAAAGAGAACACCTCTACAGGGTGTCCACCAAGTTAACCCCATCTGTTTTTTGTAAATAATTGTGGCAATCATGTTATAAGATAAAGGAAGAAAGCACAGAATGAAACTCGATCAACCACAACAATAATTACTTGCGTTTATATAACAACCTTTCATGTGGAGTAGGTTTTCAAAACACTTCTGATCTCTAGTCATTGCTCATAAGCTCATGGCATACAGTACTCAATAATTGAATGAAAATTGTTCTTCCATAGATGTGAACTGGGGCTCTTCTACACAAGCTCTGACCTACCTGAGTGCACTGCAGCATGCCATTCGTCTTTCGGGAGTAGAAGACCACGTCAAGAATTTCAGGTATTGTAAGTCTTTTCAGTCAACAGAGGTGTTAATTGGAGGCTGGGGAGGAGACTGGATCTTGGTGCTAATTAGATGTCTGTGTGTAGCAGACCAGTCTAAAGTTGACTGTAAAATTGTATCGCTGAGACACTACTTTTTATTTTAATTTTTTTATTAAACCTGCCCTCATTTATGAAGCTCTACGAACCCATCACACCCCCATCCTCACTGAGCTCCACTAGCCCATATTCCTCATGGATTTAATTCAAGATTCTCTTTTTTAGCCTCCCCCCACACTCAAATATGTCCCTACTTTGTGGAAGACCTATCTGTTTCACCTTATCAGCGTTATTTGGTTCATTTGGACATTGCAAAATAAATCTCCAGATCTCTTCATTGTTATTGAAAAGCATGCACTTTGTATCAGAACACTAATAGTGCCTGTGTAATGGAAAAGTAAACGAAATGTATATTGCCATCCAGAGAATAAGATGACTTATCCTCTGAACAGTTGGAAAATGGACAACGCTAAATGCCAAAGAAAAATGTTACCAGATGGTTCCTCCTGATTACAAAATCTCCACTAGGTCAACTTTGTTTAGATATTAGCAAATACCTTGACTTGTGAAGTGCAACAAATTAAAAATCAAAACTGATGTATGAAGCACCATAATATGTACTGTATCATGTCATTATCTTCATGCAACATCTGCAATTGTCTTGAGCACTGATGCATTGGAAGTTTTTCCTTGTTGAATAAATAATCCAGGTTTCTGACTCTTATTTCAGTGAATAAAATGCTGACTTTTACAGACCAACCACAGCTTGTGGTCAGTTCTGCTCTGAATTAACTAATTTTTAAAAACAAAAAAATGAATACTATCTTGTGTTTGGCTTTCTGACTGTTTTGGGTTTCTAAGCGATTCTTTTGGTACTGCTAAGATCTAAAATTATGAACATATAGCGTTACCAAATTGTACTTCAAATGTAAGGTTACGTACAGTTTGAGAAATACCTGCCATGTATCCATTGTGATTTGTGGCGTATTTTCATTGATTTCCATTAAGCTGTTATTTTCAAGCCAATGGATGTATTCATATGCTGCAGTTCAAGGGAAATGCGCCATGGTTATTATATTGGTTCTAAATTGCTGTTTCTGCTTTTGTACAGGCCACAATGTCTGCTAATGACCGGTGCTCCAACTTCCCGTCCAGCTCTGCTTCACCTTGTTCATGCCTTCACCAAAAACGTTGGGCTGGTGGTCTGTGGGCATGTTCGTATGGTGAGTTGAAAGATTTGCATGGGTGTGTACAATTTGCAGACTGTATTGCTGAGCCTTTTTTTTATCTGGAGCAGAATCCATATGCTGTTGGTTTCTTGTCACTAAAGGCTGAAATGGATATCGATGTATCCAGAAATCAGTGACTGACCCCTTTTCAAATAGAAAACTGCACGTCTATGATTTAATACTTAAAAAAAACAGTTTTGTGCATTTCACTCCAGAGCCTTAACTCATGTGATCCTCGGGGCAAAATGATCCCACTATGATTAAACAGGGAATTAAAGTTAAATGTTAATTCCTGGCAGTGGTGCCTATGAAAACTCTGTTACAGCTAGAGTTTCACAGCTGTGAATATATTTGAGTCCTGACTTTTATTTGTGCTGGTAACAGTTTTGACCCAGTGAGCGTATCATTCCACCCCCACCCCCCCGTGTGAAGATTACCTCAGAATTTCCTATCGGTAATCGCAACCATGTGGTTAAACACAATTACGTGACCAAACTGGCACCATTTGGCATTTGTTGGTTTGTGGCTGGTTAGTTAAATTTGTGCTTCAACTTTACCTAATGCATTAATTGCTTTAATTTTCTGAAATCTGCACATTCCTTTCCAATAGGGGCCTCGCAGGCAAGCTTTAAAGGAAATCGCTGCCGATCAGGCCAAATATCAACGCTGGTTAATAAAGAACAAAATGAAGGCCTTCTATACACCAGTATATGCAGAAGACCTGCGTGAGGGCATCCAGTTCTTGATCCAGGTAAACTTAACTTGCCTTGCCTCTGGCTTCTTTAATGTTGTCCAGAATGTGCAACGGTGTTGCACAGATACCGAGACAGATACTTTGTTTTGTCGTGCTTATTGTGCGAAGGAAATAGTCACTTCCTGAATTTGGGTCTTTTTGCCCATAATATTATGGAGTTTATAACGATGGCTGTGCAAAAGAAATATAGCTGCATGTTAGAGTGTCCCTCCTTTTGTTTTGACTAATGTTCAAACAAACAAAAATGTAAAGGATTTTGCTATTCATGTTTCTTTGTAGAAAATGGATTAGTTTTTATTGCCAGAATTGTGACTGTTTCAGAGGGTCATAGTGTAACACTACACTGGCTGCTCCCATGGATCTAATGGATTATAAGTAGACAGTCATTTAAATTTCTTAGTACTGTAATTACCTGTGAAGCATTTGGATGTTTTGATGTTTATCAATAATGGTTCAAAAATGTATTTATCTCCATCTTTGCAATAACAACAACAGTATCAGGAATGAGGACTTTGGTTATGAGGAAAAGCTAGAGAGGCTAGGATTATTCTCATTGGAGCAGAGAAGATTACGAGGAAACCTAATATAGGTTTTCAAAATCATGAGGGGATTCGATAAGGTAAACAAGGAAAAACTGTTTCCACTGGTGGCTGTGTCAGTGACTCGAGGTCACAGATTTAAAATAGTTTCTAAACGAAGCAGAGGGAAGATGAGAAATTTCATGCGGCGAGTTGTTCGAATCTGGAATACATTGGTTGAAAGGATGGTGGAGGCCAATTCAATAACAACTTTTATAAGAGGGTGGATGGTTATTTGGGGAGAACGGGTTTGCGGGGTTATAGGGAGAGAGCTGGGGAGTAGGATTGACTTTGAATAGCTCTTTTCAAAGAGCCAGCACAGACACGATGGGCCGAATGGCCTCCTTTTGTTCTGTAAAAATTCTATGATTCTATGAATGATTGTTGCTTATATAGTACATGTAAATTAAAGTCTCACACTGCTTTATGGGAGCCTGAGATTGGGAGGAGACATGGAGTAGAAGGGGGTTGGTGACTGAAGGTGCAGTGAAAAAAAAAGATCATTAAAGATGGATTTTGAAAGCAGGGAGGGAGGGTGTGAGGCAGAAGCAATTTAGAAAAACTTTTGCGAGTGGGAGCATAGTGACAGAAAGCTAGACTTGTGGAACAGAGAGGATCGGAAACAATGAAGCCGCCACAGTTGGCGGAGTAAATAGGGTGGGCGAAGAAGTAGGTCGTAGAACATAGTTAGGACTTTGAATGCTTTGCCACAAGTGACTATTGAGGCTACGATGAGGCATTGCCTGGAAACGTGTGTTTTGGCTCAAGTATAATCTGATCAAATTGCATATTTATGCCCAAAGGCGTGTTTTCTCAGTCCATTGTTCCAGACAAAGTGGATAACCATATGGTCTTGTCTGGCTCGCCTTTCATCTATAAAATGATCTTTCAGGAGCTTAGGTTTGCAGTTTTTCTCTCCTAATCCTCGCCAACACTATTTTATAAGCTAGTAGCTTAAGGTGTGTTTGTTGGCTATGTTTGGTCACCGGTCAATGGTTAGGTCCACGATGTATATGATGAATTTTGTACGTTTTAATATGTGGCTGATTCTAATCAAACATGATAGACACAGTTTTCCAGTTTGGTTTACTCTTTGCTTGACCGTTTTGGTCAAAGGTCCTGTTACAAAACAATAATGTTGCTAATGTTAACATACCTCCATCTAGCAGATGAATGCTCAGTTGCTGGTACCACCCTACTCACTGTGCAATTTGGGATTCCAAATTTTGGAAAATATAAAGCTCAAAACTGCAGGACAAGGCATTTTCCATTTTGTTTTTCACAGTGCAAATAATAAGTCGGAGTGATTTTTTTTGTTTGGTCTTGAATTGTGGCCACAGTGAGTTTTTCAAGGATATTGAGAGTAATGTCCTGATAGGCTGCTTGAATGTATATTTTTTACTTGACTTAACTGAACACACTGGAACTCGCTCAAAATACTGGATCTAAATTTCCAATCTATTTGCATAATCGTACACTTCATAATTTGTGGATTTCTACTCTTGGGTGAGGGGAGAATTTAAGGATGGGCTAGCATTGATAGGCATGAAGCTTTTTATTGCTTCAGGATCTCTTTAATCTTTGAACAAGTTTCTTTAACAGCAGGCTAATATACCACAGCCATTGATTACACCATATATTTGTATTCAATGAGGCTCCACATCTCCCCCTTGCTTCGAAGACTTTGTTCCTTCTGATGTATTTTTCCACTTGATAGTCTGCAGAAAGAGCAACCTGTGGAAAACCTTCTTTTCTGCGTTTGTGCAAAGTAGAATTGTATGACGCCTTGAAATTTCAGCTTTACAACACATGCCATTCAGTAATGCTGACGAGTCCTACAAACAGCCATGAAGTGACTGACCATTTGCAATAATAAAAATGATCCTTCCATTTGATATAATGCTTTTCACGTCTTCTGGACGTCTCAAAGCGCTTCACAGAATATACTCTAAGCTGAATTCACTATACATTTGTGGACAATATGCCACAACCAATTATGCACAGTGGTGTCTCATTTCAATCTGGTTTGAGAAATTTAATAAATCTGAATATCTGTGAAATTTACTAGAACTACAATACTAGAAATGATGTAACGTATGCGTAATTAGGTTGAACTAGTCTGTTCATGTATACCAAAGGGATTTTAGTTTATCTTTGTCACCAATAGCACTCGAACACCATCTATGATTTTTCTCTAGTTTTTCCCTTCCTCCTAACCAAAAATGAAGCTTTTAACATGAGTTAGTGATACTGATTTATTTTAGCTGTTATTTGCCTTTGTTTAGCTTTCAGAGAGCAGTCTGCAAGCGCATGTAGTTTGAACTGATACTATATAATACAACTGACATTTATGTATCAAACAAAATGTGGCACCTCTCAAATTGGGAGCATGTCCTAAAGTGCTTGAAATGCCTGCATTAGCCATGCATGTGCTATGAACAGGATGCATGCAAGCAGGAATAGTAATGTATAAGTAAGTAGGACATTTATAATTCGGGTGTCAAAAATTCAGTATTTAATCTGCAAAGAATATCAGATTTTACTATTATGGTGGCAGTTATAGTTCAGTTTAAACTATTGTAAATGCTGAAATCATTTTAAAAGCTACATGTAAAGCAACGGTCATGTCTGTCTTCCTGAAAACTCTTTCAGTTCAACCTCCAACCTTAAATTTTAATAACTTGTTTTACATGTGATTTTGTGCATCTAGTTTTAAAATTGAAATGGATATATATTTTTCCAGTCTAGTATTCCTATGCAATTTTCTACCACCAACGCTGCCAATTAGTTTCACCACAGACTGTCATCACTGAAACAATACTCCCCTCTTATGCCTCTCAAGCTACTAACTTTTAAGATGTGTTTATATTCACAGTGCCAATGACTGAAACGTAGAAAGCTACCACACTGAGATACTTTGTTAAAATGTGCTACTTTCGGAGCATTCAGTGAATATTACTCTGAGCTCCTAGAGGTGAAGACAGCACACAGATTAATGCAAACAAGAGCAATTTACTAATACAGTCAAAGCAACCTGGATTTTGATAAACCCATTTTCTTTCCCAGCTACACAGACTGGACGGTGCACCCATCTACAGGATTCAGATTGACTAGGTTGTGTGCTTAAAAGACCACTATGAATTGGCATATGTACAACAGTGAGGGTTAGTTCTGGATGAATGTCTGGTAATCGAAGCATGTCTGTTCAGTTTTTTTTTATTATCCATTTACAGGCAGTAGGACTTGGCCGTCTCAGGCCCAACATGCTCGTATATGGCTTTAAAAAAGACTGGCGACAAGCCGACATGAGGGATGTGGAGAATTACATTAATGCCATTCAGTGAGTTAATCTTACTAATTACCATTCCAAAGCACAAAGTGCAAAATATCTGATCTCATTACTGCACCCGTTGTATTTTACTGTAAACTATGTATTTTAATTGCTGAAGGCATTTTAAAACCTATATTCTCTGGAAGAGTAGCTGGGAGCGGGGGATAAGAGGAATGGTTGTTTATTCTTCTGTAGGAGGAGGGAGGGTGTAACAAAGTACCAAACGTTGCTTGAATTGAGATTGTTCCTTTTAGCGCTGGCGGAATCCACAAATAATTAATACATTTATCTATAATGCTTTATTTGGATACCAAAATAAGCAAGTAATTTGAGACTGCTGCGGTTGTAATTTTCTGGGGACTGTTGAAAATTTTGATATGCATTATTTGTCAAAGCATTTATGTTCACAAATATGAAAAAATCAAGTTAGTTGCTTTAGTTGAACAGAAATCCTGGAAGTTAATTTTGTTTTTATTATTGGGTAAACATTTTCGGTTACTCATCTTTGTTTGGTTGTGGAACATGTTTAAGTGTGCTGGTAGTGGTTAACTGACCTCCTGGTTGATGTAGACCAATAGTTTTATAAGTGTGTTTATATATTTATACAGCAATCCCACATGAAACATAATGCCTTAATGCTACCATGGGAAACTTAACGACTAATTTAATGTGAAGAATTGCATCTCCCTTTCATTTTTTTTTTGCATTTGAAGTCTATTTGGTACAACATTGTCTCTCTGCTTTCCAGTGATGCCTTTGACTTTCAGTATGGAGTAGTGCTTATCAGGCTGAAGGAAGGTTTTGATATTTCTCATCTTCAAACACAAGGTAATTGGTTTCTTTTGATTCACCTGCTTTTCATTTTGAAAAGAAACACTTCACTGACATCATGGCGTATTCAAACCGTACATCAGTCCTTGAGCTTGCAATGTTGATTTGACATCTTGAGGCAGTGCTGAGAGAGTACTGCTTTGTTGGAGGTATTTTCCCCAAAATTAGCAGTTAAACTAAAGTCCTTAGCCTGGTTTTCAACTTAGGCTATCTTCACCCAGTGCCTGATTTATACTGCCTCATCAATTGTATCTTTGACAATTTCCTCTATCTGCGCGAGTATCTGCTAAAAGTAGAAATGGGGACATTTGGTGCTCAGCTGAATTGTTCTATTGAACTGACACGTAATTCAATCAGTTACAGTATTGTGATTATGTGAAGACAGTACTGTTAGTGCAGATGTACATTAGGTGTTTAAAATTTGTGACTTTGTAACAGACTGTGGAAATATCAGATTCTTCATGTGCTCGAATGCATCCTGATGCCAACCTGTTGAAACTCTGCTCAAAGTCAAATCACTTGCAATCTCCCACTAATTCAAAACTCCGCCACCCACATTCTCGCCCGGATTAAATTCTGTACCTTTATTATACTAGTCCTTGTCAAACTCCATTGGCTCCCTGTCACAGAGCTGATCGATTTCAAGTTCCTCACTCTTGTATTTAAATCCCTTCATAAATCCCCTGGCATACCCTATCTTTCCAACCCGCTCACTCCCTACACTGCTACCCACTGCCTTCGCTCGATTGGCCCTCTCTCCCCTTTTTCAGGTTGTACTAGAAAACTGTGCTATAGACACCACCCCATGGCTCGGTATTGGGCTCTGCCACTGTTAAGCGCTCTTCTAGTTTCTTGAAGGACGCTATATAATTGTACGTTGTTGTTGTTGAAAGCCTACTTCAATCGACGACTATATTGGGACACTGCTTTATGCAATTGGCTGCCATATTTGGCCCACAAAATATACATTCAATTCACTTTACAGTATAATCTGTGAAGTGCTTTGAGACATCTCAAAGACGTGATAAGGCGCTATATCAAATGCAAGGATTATTATCATTATTCCTATTACGTTGACAACAATCTGGCGTGATTATGAAAGGCAGAAATAAAACTGGTGTCTAAGCTGTGTTCTGATGAGTCAGGATGAGGTTCAGGATTTCATATTCGGATTTAATATTTCAAAATCCTGTTATGCATATTAAGATGTCCTTATATTTTTTTTGGAGGAAAGGCTGGGGGGAAATCTACATTGCTCTGCTGTTCAGCCCTGACACAGCTGTTGTACTGTATTATAACAATGCTTTATCAGTATGCCCTCGTCTGTTTTTGCATCGTATCATGCAGTTCAGACAAAGTCACAACAATATGCTATCTGCTATAAATATTTATTTCCATTAAGTCCATTTCCACATCATCAAAAATGTTCCTTTTGGCATGTCAGTTTTTCCAGCTCTGGGGGTCTGCCAGTCCCATGTGCATTCTTCCTTTGAAAACAGGAACTCTGCTAATTGCAACAAGCTTATTTGATCAAAAAAAATCCTGTTTTTGTAGAAACTGCTTGTACAGGTTTAGCTGTTCCCAGCCTAGAACAGGAGTTGGGACTTGACAGTTTGTCTTGGGGAGAGACCTCCAACCATGTACCAAGGTTTGAAATGCAACTGCAGCTCCTGTGTCAAAACTTTACAGGCTGGAGAGTAAAACTCCACTAGTCCATAAAGGTTTTGATATTGACGTCATGAATCTATAGAGATAGTGCACAATTGGCTTCCAATTCCATCTGGGTTTAGCTTTACTCTATTTTCTTAGTATTTTATACTTTCCAGAATTCAAGCATTTACTAGATTCAAGATGCTCTGAATTTCTGCCCTATAATTGGGGGAGGGGGATTCCTTTTTTGTAAGAGCATGGACTATAGTTAGTAACTTTACTGACTAGTCAACTTGGGCACCTTAGATTTCCTTAAACTGTTTATCAAACATGTTTACAGATTACGTTAATTTCAATAGAAGAGAGTTAGTCAAAATAGGTCCCTATTCAAAAAGTGTTTGGTAATGTAGATTGAACCACTTTAAATGTATGTAGATAGGTAGACGACCAAGAGTTAAGATATTGCACCATCTCAACACACAGGAATTCTTCCAATATTAAATAGCTATCTGTGGGTAACACAAATGTAGATAGTGGTGGGTGGTTGGTGCTTGACACTGCTTGTTCCCTAATTCTTGCCTGTTGCTTCAAATTGAGTCTGTTGAGTACTACAATAACTTGTTACTGCATTAGGTACAACAACAACAACAAAATTACATTTATAGGTAAACTGAATTGGACATCTCCACACAGCAAAAACGCCTATTCTATAGTATCAAGTACAATTAATCTTTATTAGCCTTGGATTACTTTGGGGGGTAAAATTACACTTGCTGAACAAACATGTTGGATCCATTTGTACGTGTGTTTGTGTGTGTGTTGTGTGTGTTTTTCCCAGAAGAGTCTGCTTCTCAAGAGAAATCTGCTCACCCCAAGGATATTGTGGTGAATCTGGAGCACTCTGACGCAGACTCATCCAAGCCATCATCTAAATCTGCTAGTGAAACCAACAGTCCAGCAATGTGTCAGGACCAAAAAGGTAAGGCTTCTGAGATGTGCCCATCTAATTGCAATGAGCTGTGTTTGTGGACTGGAAAGTCAAGTTTTATATAATTTGTATCTTCAACTAGAATATTTTTAAAAATTATACATTATTATGTCTCAATTCTTAACATGTATGAAGCGCTCTGAGACGCCATTCGGCGTGGAGGGCGCTATATATATCCAAGTTGTTGTTATTGTTGTTGTTTAATAGTGAAATCCTTTTTTTTAATTTTGGTCTACTCACGCTGTTTCTGTATTTGCACCTCTATGTTTTTTAAAGAGATAACTGTATTCGAAGGGGCCATTGCCCACACGACAAATTTGCTGTGTTGTGACTTGAAGTGTGTTCATAATAACTTTTTACGTTGCATTTGCTCGGGTATTGCTGAGCTATGGTTCCCTGTTTGGATAAAGGTTTTAACCCAAACCCATACTGATTTACCAGTAAATTAGATCACCAATTGAACCAGTTATTAAGATTGATCCAGTTAGTTGAAGTCTGATGTATACTGTGAAGATTTTACAGTGCTGGTGCTATAACCTCACAATCCAAGCTTCTTTTAGCATCAATGCCAGACCTAAATTTAGAAAGCATTCTTCTTCCTGTTGCTATATCCGATGAGAAGGGGAGGACCAGTGAGTGAGGCAAACACGTAGGAGGAAATCAAAGTCCCGATCCATAGGGAAGGCTGCCTAGACCAGATAAATTGTTTGGTCAGGTCTGACTAACATTGCAGGTGTAAGTTTAGATATAACATGGAGTTAGAGTTGTGTAAGCGCTCTGAGACGCCGTCCGGCGTGGAGGGCACTATATAAATCAAAGTTGTTGTTGTTGGGTCACATGTTGGGTCACAGTTTTTAGTGTTGACGTCAACTCTTCTGCTAATACCTGCAAAAGTCTAGTTTTTAATCCCACAAGGCAATCCTGTTGACTCCTCTCGGCTTCGATTACATTGCCCCTAGATGAGTTACTGAACAGTTAGTGGAATCAATGTGTGAGACTTTATTTGATTTATGGTAAAAGCTGGGGCCAAAATTTGAATTGTATCAAAAATTCTCACACACCATAGCTGATCTACCAAATGCATTTTACTGAGCCTATATTATTGGTGTCTAGGTGCTACTAGTGAGCCCTCCACTCCACCTGATCCCAACTACCAGATCAGATGTGGATCCCTGACTGTCCAGGGCTTTGGAACATCCTCATGATGTGAAAGGCACAAATACAAATATAAGGGGAGGTGGGGGTTGCAATATGATCCGATTATGAGGTGATTGCTTACACTACTGATTTGGATATTATGCACTTGTGATGTGGACTCTGATTTACTGTGATGCACACAGTTATCCACTTACCTCCCACATGCAAACCGACTCTTTCGCTAAAATGGCCGATTTCTAGGTCGTCAGGCGTCCCACATGTATGCAGCACACTGGAAGTTATATTGACAAAATACAGGGAGGAAACCTGAATGCATATGTTTTATTTAAGTACAGGTTGGCATTTTATGAATCCCAACTAATGTGTTATTGTGAGGATTTACCGAATATGGGTTGTAACTTTCTGTTATTTAATTTAAGGAATCCATTGGTTTAATCCTTGCATTTGATACAGTGCTTTTTACATCTTATCGACATCTCAAAGCACTTCACAGAATTTACTGTAAAATGAATTGACTGTACATTTGTGGGCAAAATGCGGCAGCCAATTGCGCACAGCAGTGTCCCACAAACAGTCGTGGATTGAAATGACCAATTTTATTATTGTTGTTTATTTGGGACAGATTATTATTAGGCGTATGGAGTCAGGAAACTTCCCCAAGGTTTCACCCTGATCTGCCTGGATTCGAACACAGGTCTCATGCTTGTTAGGCGAGTGCTCTAACCACTGAGCTACAGGAGCTCCAGGTTTATGGATTGATAGATCTGTTGATCAGAATGTTTTTGTTATTTTTCATATCCCAGTAGTACATTTAATAGATTTCCACTAAATCCGCAAATGCAGCTAATTAAACTGAATGATGTTAATTGTGGATGGGTTAGACTTGTGGTTGAAGCAGCCTTATGTTTACTTAACTGATAGACAAGATTTCATATCTAAATGTGATTTTTTAAATATACAATACAAAATTACATTTATTTATATATATGTAATTTCTCTCTCTGTATGTATATACAGTGTATATATATATCTATATATATATATCTATATATATATATATATATAACTTTGTGTTTCCATTCCAAAGAATTTTGAAGAACTTCAAGATCTAAGCAACAATAGCCAATTGTAAACCAATGGTTTATTCTACAATATTAAGTGTTTAAAAGTGGGTGTTATATGATGGATACATTGAGTTTAGATCTTGTAGTGGTGATGAAGAGATGTATCAAGACAATAGTGCCCTTGGTACATATATTTGTTGTGTCCTCTCCATTTGGTACCTCATCGAGTCAGGTTGGTAGCATGAGACTGATTGATATCCCTGTCCCCTGCAATCCCTTTCCTTGCTGTTAACCCCATTCCTTTTTTCTGCGAGTGGTTATATAGCTAAAGTTTTATTCTGTTGAGTACCAGATGAATCTGGTTTAAACTATTTACTAAACAATAACCATATCAATAAGCGATGTATATAGATCAACAATGTTCAGTGATTGATCCTTCATCTAAGCCTACTTACTTGATCACATCTAGGTTGATGGGAGATGGGATTTAGCCAATATGAGCAAGGAAGGGGTAAATTTGGCCAGTTTCTGTTTGGTCTTCAGAGGTTTTGTAAGTCAACACATATGGATATCTGGCAAGGACATATTTGGGCAGCGTTAAACTAAGCCGGTGTAAGAGATTTGGATGGAGACAACCAATACAGTGGTGTAATAATCCAAGGTTTATTAAATCATTCAAACAGATTAACCCATTCTTAAAACTGAGAGCATAGATACAGTAGAATCAATATCAATTCCAGTAGGAAGTGCATGAGAAAATAACTGAAAGAGATATGGACTGCTAATTGGGAGTATTCCTGTTTCTTAGTCTTGAGCTAATCAGATTTCTAGGAGTTCTCTTCTCTGAGCCTCTTTGCATCTGTGCTCAACGACATGATAGCTCAATTCCTGGATGGGTGGATAACATAGGATGCAGATACTGGATGAAGGAAAATGATCAGAACCTGACCTCAGCCAGAGTTAAGCCGATATATCTTTACCCTTGCAGAGCCAATTGGCATGTGTATCCTGTCAGGGGCTTTAAGTTAGTAATTGAGGACAAACAGCCTTGCTATGCCTTAATAAGTAAGGAATGCTATACTAAACAGATGATAACAACAACAACAACAACTTGGATTTATATAGCGCCCTCCATGCCGGACGGCGTCTCAGAGCGCTTCCCAATAACGGTTCCCGAGGCTGAGCCAGGGGGAGGGGGAAAGAGGTGACCGAAGGCGCGGTCGAAAAGCTGATACCTGAAAGTAAGAAGAGAGGGGGTGAGGCGAAGGGAGTTCCAGAGCCTTAGGGCGTAGTGGCTGAAGGCACGGCCGCCGATGGTGGAGCGGAGGATTCGGGGGACAAAGAGCATGCCACACCCAGTAGAGTGAAGGCAACGGGTATTGTTGTGAGGAGAGAGGAGGTCAGAGAGGTAGGGGGGTGCAGAGAAGTGGAGGGATTTGAAAACAAATATGTGTTTGGTTATATTTTTTAAAAGTATACCAATTAAAAAATCTTGCAAAACATTAAGCATCACTTATATAAACTTACAGTGGCTCTGACACTAACTGTCCAGGCTTGCAAATGAAGGAATGCCATTAGGGCAATGCACCAGAGGATCACTATTGCCCTTGGAACCACACCTTGAGTGTGAATCTTTACATTCGAGAGCAATGAGGTTGGTGGAAAAAGGGAGAGAGAAGCATCCTGTGAACTTAAAAACATGTTCAGGCAGAGCATTACTGCAGTAAATGGTTTGCATTTCCATTCATTTCTCCCCATCGCCAAGGGAAACTGGTGTGTAACCAGATGATGACTAAGAAAGGCTAAGCACATGCAAGATATGTGGTAGACTACTAAAAGTACCAATACTGTAGAAATGAATAGAGACAAGTAAATTTGCAGCCATATTACTTTCAGCTCTTTCCCTCCCCGCAACCTATTCTTCACTATCTGGTACTAAAGCAATATATAGAATATAAATCATGATATAAATAATCTCTAAACCAGTTAATTAAATGTGTGCTTTGATTTCTATCAATGGTGCATTTGAAATTAACTTCTGCCTTATTGATTGTTTTGAATATAACGCAGATGAAGAAGATGACGCCAAGGCCTCAACCCAGCCACTCTTGAAAAAAGGCAGGCATCCCATCTTTTATTTTCATTTCATTGTCATCTTTGCATTTTAAGTTAGAAGCCAGATTTCTGATTTTATTTCTACCACCGTTTAATTTGCATTTAAGTTTTTGTTTAAATACAGTACATTGAACCTGTACCCTGCTTATGCAAAAACTCTTAGATGCTCTCTCCTATTGTTGTTGTTGTTGTTGCTGCTGTATGTATGAGTTCATCTTTTATGTTAATTTTTTTTTCTTTTCTGTTATTGTTTATAATTTCAGCTCGAGTACTTCGGCTCAATAGCAGTGCCAGGTTACCAAAATCAAAGGGTTCAAGTACGCGTCTTGCTTTTCTCAAATTAACTCTTAGGGTCTAATTTGTACTAGTTGCCACTTTTGAAAGTACAAGTCACTGAAGCCGGTTTAAATTCACTTTAAATCGCACTGATTTCCCATCCGCTTTGCCACAGCATTGGTTAAAGACTTGACTGCTGGAAATCTGAAATAATACTAGAAAATGTCAGAAATGCACAGCAGATCAGCCAGGATGTAAAAGAATGAGACTGATTGGTGAAGGGCCATTTTGTAGGACATCTCTTCGGGTGACCCTCTGATGGGTATTTGCACATCAGTCAAATACCCATCTGACCAAAAAAGAAAGAAGTTATTGTGGATTTCTTCCATTTTCTGCCTTTTATTTCCATTGTTTAACTTTCTGACATTGTCTGTCACAGAGGTTGCTTCTTAGTCATGTTTGGGGCTACTTAGGAATGTATGCGAATTATAGCTGCTCAATTGCAAATCAATGACAAGTTGAGTAACAAGTGATTGACCCAGGAATGCTTGAAAGGTTTTCTACTAATTGGCATTAATCTTGTTCAGTATCATAGCAACTGTACCATACAGCAATTTTAAGTGTGCTATTTGGTGGCACAAAGGAACCCCCTAGAATATCTTCCTTTCAATTCTAACCATATTGATTCTGGACATTTTTGAGAATGGTTTAAGGTTCATAGGTGTAATTCAATTATAGATAAGTTACGAATGCCATCTGAAGATGGTGCAGTAATTGTATATGCCTATACTCATTAAACAAAATAAACTTAAAAACCCATCTCCACAATCTAGGGGCAGTGAAATTGTTTCATGATCTGTCCACTTAAGTGATGGATAAAATCACTGAGCAGCTCAACACTCGACTGACCGGGAAATATTTGGAGGAGTTTGCAGGCTCTTAAATTTGGGTGAGCGAGGGCAGAAGAAAAACTCCTTTAAACAATGTAATTCTGACAATTCTCAATGTTTAGCAAAAATGCTACTTCTACACATAATAAAGTATCCTGGATAATTATACAGCACAGAAGGAGGCCATTCAGCCCATCGTGTCTGTAGAATTTATTTGAAAAGAGCTGACAAAATTGATCCCACTCCCCATAGCCCTGCAAACTTGTCCTCCCTAAATAATTATCTACTTTTCTTAAAAGTTATTATTGAACATCATCTGAGTTTTTCTCAAGAAGGAGTGTCGGGGAAATGTAATGAACATAAATAAATGAATTTAGATGCAATTGTTTCCAATTTTCGGTGAAATGTGACCAAGCTGTGTTCTATTAACTTTCTCTGTACCTTGTTGATGTTTATGTTGTGATTATCTGGTGGGGGGAATGTTATTCAGAGGAACATTTTTTGTTAATTGTTTTAATCTGTTGTTCTGCTAATCCATAAACATTTCAGAAGTTAAAGGTCCATGCGTGCCTTTGAATACAGCTGACCAGAAGCTGCTCGACGCCAGCACTCAGTTCCAGAAGAAACAGGGCAAAGGGACTATTGATGTTTGGTGGCTTTTCGACGATGGAGGTACAGTTTTGTTCTGCAAACCATTTCCTTTTAAACTACCAATAAACTTATGGCAGAAGGCTAATGGAAGCAAATGGTTCAGAGTTCATTTATGTTTGCCAAGTGGCAATGATCCTGAAAGGGAACTGTTCAGATCATTTCAAGCGGTTATGACGTCAGCGTTTTTGTGTTTACATAGGTTTGACGCTACTTATCCCGTATCTCCTCACCACCAAGAATAAGTGGCAAGATTGCAAGATCAGAGTGTTCATTGGTGGAAAAATAAACAGGATAGACCATGACAGGAGAACGTAAGTGATGACTGTTGATTATGTGCAGAATCAAACACTGCGTGCGATTCAGTTTGCAAATGGGTCTAAACAATGAGAGAAACCTAGAATTTGTTTTAAAGCCGTGGATAGGTCAATCAAATCAACATCTGGTTTCATTTGTTTTGAAAGTGACGTGATGGTGGTTAAGATTGAAGTCAATTTTCTGGTCTAAATATCCATATCCTGATTTGATTTGTACAGCGCATTAGGAACAGACTCAACCTCTAGACAAGGTTAATTTCCAGTTACACATTTTAACTAAAAAATCGAGTTCACAGTATTGCTGTCTATGCGGTCAGGATTTATTACTTGCGCCTTAATAGGTGGTGAGAGCACCACCTATTAAACAATATAGAAATGGTAATCGGGCAATGATGCAAAGGGTATCACATTGCTTTCATACACCAACAATCCTGAAATCAACAAAGAAGGCTAACACTTCTTTCTAAAAAGCGCTCTACAGCTAAACAGTTGAATTTCAACCTGTGTCGAAATTCATTTGCCAAGCAAAGGAACCGACTATCTTGTGGTAATTCAGATGTAGAGCAGTCACGGTCTTCTGATTTCATTTAACTTTGTCTAACTGAATCGCTCTCAATAATTGAGGCAGACCTTATGATATCAGATGATGATGGATAGCAATCTGATGAGTTTCTTAATTAACCCTTTTGTTATCTTAGGGTGAAAATACCTATTGTTTCTCTGCAGACTATATGTGTCATTTATACCCTCGCCGCCTTTTATCACCACTTGACCATCCCACAGCCTCCCTCTGCTCCAGTCTGGGAATCCTCCACCAGGCGCATCGTGACACCCGGCGTTGTTAGCTATCCAGCACAGCCGCACTGACTGCCCCATTCCCCACTACTGCCGCAAACCACACCGGACCCAGATCCCGGTAGCTAACTTCATCTCCCACATCCCCACCCTCCCTACCAACCAATCCACTACCCCTTCCCACCCCAAACACCCCCTGCCAACTGCTCCCTTCACATTGGTCTTCAAAATGTCCTCTCTCTCTGTAACAAGACCCTGATTGTCAACAAACTCATCCTCTGAGAATGTTGATATCATAATAATAATCCTTGCATTTGATTTCATGGCCCTCACGGAAACCTAGATCAACCCAGGCTATACCTTCCCCCTCACTGAGGCTACACCACCCGGCTTTACCATGCACCACGCCCAACTGCCACAGTGGCCCTCATCTCCAGGGCATCAGTTGCCCTATCCCCCTACTCCCCTGGTTCATTCCCCTCATTTGAACACCTTACCCTCTGCCATCCCTTTCATCTTTCAGTCAAAATCCTCCTCATCTACCAGCCCCCAAAATCCTCCCTCACCTTCATCTCCAACGTCTCCTCCTAGCTTCCCTCTGCCTCTACTGAATCTCCTCATCCTCCTTGACAACTTCAACCTTCATTTCACCCCCTTTCACTTCATCTGCTCAGACTTCTCCTCTCTCTCAACCTCTCCCTCCACATCCATTCCACCACCCACTTTCATGGCCATCCGCTCAATCTGGTGATCACCTGGGGCCTCAGTGTCTTGGATGTCACCATTATCGACAAGGCCATCTCTGATCACCATTTCATCTCCCTCAACTCCTCTATCCATCTCCCCATTGCCTCCAAACCTATTACCATTTTCTACAACCCATGGAAGAAGATCTCTCCACAATCCCTCTCCATTGCCCTGGAGTTCTCTGCTGCCCTGGAGTACTCTGAACTCTTCCCCCTTTAGCCCACCTTCCGTACTGACACATCCTCTGCACTTACTCTCCTACACAGTACCCTCTCCACCACACTTGACGCCCTTGCCCCCCTCATCTCCCAAACCACCTCCTATTCTCGAATCTCACCCTGGATCAGCAGCCACCTCCGTTCACTCAAGGTCTAGGTGCAGGCCACCGACGCACTTGGCACAAATCCAGTCTAATCGTCCACCGGCACATCTTGCTGAACCACATAAAAATTTACCACTCTGCTCTGGCCACGGTCAAATCACGTTTCTATTCCAGGATAACCCTGGAGGTGAAGGGTAACCCCTGGCTCCTGTTCACCACCACCACCACCGGCTCCACTGCCTTCCCCATCACCCCTCGCTGATTCTTTCCTCTGATTCCCACTGTGAGGAGATGCTGAATTTCCTTGATTCCAACTTCCCACCCAACTTCCACGCCCTCTCCACCTCCCCCCATGCTCTGACTCCTACCCATCACTCCTTCCACACCATCAAACCTGTCACCCCCTCCTCTGTCATCACCACCATATCCACCATGAAGCTCACTACCTGCTCCCTGGACCTGATCCTCACCCCTCTCCTTACCTCCCAGCTCCCCACCTTGCCCACTACTTGCCAATATGTTCAACCTGTCCTTATCATCTGGCACCACTTCCATCCCCCTCAAAACGGTCACTATCATCCTCACCCTAAAGAAACCTTCCCTTGATGCATCACAGCTCTCCAACTTCTGGCCCATCTCCACCCTCCCTTTTCTGTCCAAGGGCCTTGAAAGAGTCATTGCCTCCCAGCTTTGCTGTTCCTGCTCCTCCCACTCCCTCCACAAGCCCCTCCAATAGGGCTTCCATTATGCCACAGCGCAGAAACTGCTCTATTCAAGATCACAAATAATATCCTGAGCATTTATGACCAGGGCTCCTCGACCTCCCTGCCGCCTTTGACACCGTAAACCATTCAATCTTCCACCATCTCTCCTCCAACAACAACAACGTGGATTTATATAGCGCCCTCCATGCCGAATGGCATCTCAGCTTCAACCTTCAAGGTTCCGTCCTTGATTGATTCAGGGTCTGTCTTTCAAACCGTCTCCACTTCGTCTCTGCCAACGGCTTTTCTTCCAACCTCCGCACCATCTCGTGGGGCGTTTCTCAGGGCTCTGTCCTCGGTCCCCTCCTCTTCACCCTCTACATGTTCCCACTCAGTGACATCATTCACATACATGGGTTATATTTCCACACGTACGCAGATAACACCCAGCTCTACCTCTCTGCCTCGACCCTCAACTCCAGGACTACTGGCATCCTGACTGCCTGCCTGTCCGACATCCTGAACAAGGGACAACTTTCTTCAGCTCAACTTTAGTAAGATCGAGGCCCTCATGATTGGCTCGCATCAGCGCCTCCGCACCTCAGCCGCTGGCAGCATCAGCATCCACGGCTGCATACTCCACCTCATGAAGCCAGTCAAGAATGCTGGTGTATTGTTTGACTCTGAACTACCCTTCTTTCCCACATGTGCGCCATGACCAGCACTGCCTTCCACCACCTCTGCAACATTGCCAGAATTCAACTCTGCCTCACCCCTCAGACTGCTGAAACCCTCACCTATGCATTCGTCACATCTAGACTTGACTACGGAAACTCCCTCCTCGTTGGCCTTTCCAACTCTTCCCTTCACAAGTTGCAGATCATCCAAACCTCTGCAGCTCATGCCCTCTCCCTCACCAGGCTCCGTGAATCCATCACTCCCACTCTCGCCCGGCTCCATTGGCTCCCCATCTGCAAGAGGATAGAATTCAAGATCCTCATACTTGCTTTCAGGGCCATCCATGATCTTGCCACCTCCTATCTCTCCGACCGCTGACTCCCTATCAACCTGCCCATTTCCTCCATTCTTTGGGCTCTGGTCTGCTCCATGTCTCCCGCCCGACCCGGCTAATAGGCTTTCAGCTTCTCTGCTCCCACATTCTGGAACTCGATCACACAGTCACTCCACCTCCGCCCTTTCCTCCTTCAAGTCCGGTCTCAAGACCCTCCTTTTCGACTGTGCCTTCAGCTGCGCTACCACCTCTCTGCCTCCCCTCACTTCTACCCCGCCCCTCCCCCTTACTCAGGTCCCAACCCTTGACTGTTCAGGGCCTTGGGATGTCCTCTCGACATGAAATACGCTCTATGAACATAGTTTTGTTGTTGTTTGTGAAATCCCAAAGTTTGTAGTTGATAACTAAAGACTGGCTAAATTATAGTCAATAGGTAAAATGTAAACCCTTTTTCCCCAACTTTCCATGATTCTGGCACGATGGTTGGATCCAAAGATCATTGCTGTTACGGAGTGCGATCACTAGTGCTGCTTCTCCCCCGCCGCAATACTCTTGCTATTTAGTATTTAATGCTTTTGATACCAGAGGATGTGTCAACCAGCTCAGAGACTTGTGCTGAGTTATCACTCTAACATCAGATCAAACTGGAGTTTCCAATGGAATTGTGGAATTGTGTTATGATCTGTTCACCCTGTCCCCCTGACCGAATCTCAGTACAATTTGTAAAAATATTGTTCTGATAACACTCACAGTCAAGGCTTGGAAGTTTATGGAAGTGGGGGGGAATAGGTGGTGAGTACCTGTGGAAAATTACCCAGTACTTGGAGAATGGAAGCGAATAGCTATAAGAGTAGAGGGACTGAAAAGTAACATGATATTAAGAGTTAATATAATCTTTTCAAAAGTAAGTCTTCAAGCTAATATTTCTGCAACTGAACAAGGTATTCACCCAAACCAAACTTCGCTCCCCGATTACAACAACAACAACAACAACAATTTACATTTATAGAGCGCCTTTCACGTCGGGAGGACGTCCCAAGGCGCTGAGTCCTTGCCAGACTTCACTGGCTCCCTGTTTCAGATCGATTTCAAGATCCTCACTCTTGTTTTCAAATCCCTCCACTCCTCTGCACCCCCTACCTCTCTGACCTCTTCTCTCCTCACAACAGTCCCCGTTGCCTTCGGTTTACTGGGTCTGGACTCCTCCTTGTCCCCCGAATCCTCCGTTCTGTCGTCCGCAGGCGTTCCTTCAGCCACTACTCCATGATGCTCTGGAACTCTCATCCGCACTCCCTTCACCTCGCCACCTCCTTTCCTATTTTCAGGTCACGGCTAAAGACCTTTTCCACCGTGCTTTTGATCATCTGTTTACCCCCTCCCCCTGACTCGGCCCCAGGATCTGTTATTCTGAAGCACTCTGAAACGCCGTCTGACGTGGAGGGCGCTATATAAATGCAAATTGTTGTTGTTGTATTGTGACTGTGAACAAACCAGTTTACAGCAACGCCTTGCTCCCTCCATGTAGTCTTGCCTCTTTATTGCTGTAACCTTTTTGAATTGCGCCTGCAACATTCCCTGTGGAAACTGCAAGGCATTGGTCCAAACATTCAATTTATTGCCCAAGGCTCACTTTGAATTATGAAATAGCAGAATTAATTCAATCCACGTCATTGACTTTCAGAATGGCTACACTCCTCAGCAAGTTCAGGATAGATTTTTCAGACATCACAGTTCTCGGGGATCTGAACACTAAGCCAAGCAAAGCCAAGTAAGTACAACTCTGCATAATTCCATTGAGAACCATCATAGAGAGCATGCAATATAATTAAAGTACATTGTGAAAAGCACAGTCACTAAATCTTGGTAATTTTCTCTTCATCAACTTAATCCATCATCAAAATAATAATTGTCAACCTTGTACAGTAAAAGCTTTGTTATCTGGCACCCTCGGGACCGGACTGTTAGTCAAATATGCTGGATATTCGAGCAGCAAGTTGCCGAAAATCCTACACAAAAAAATAACTTATTTTAAAACATACCATATTAATAATAGACTAAATAATAACAGAATATTGTATGGATACTTACCAATAAAGCATTCCAGCACACTTGGTAAAATTGCGTTCAATAAGTTTAATAAGTGCGCATGCATGAACAAAGTGAGCATACCGTGAGTGTCCCGGATGGCTCCAGTATGAGATCCGGTTGCTGGAATAGTGAATTGTTTTGGGAGATATCGGCTGATTGAGCGTTCCGGTTGGTTGGGTGCTGGATAAACAAGCTTTTACTGTATTTGGTAAAGCACTTTTCATGTCAGGAGGATGTTTAAAAGCACTTGACAGGATTTCCTATAAAGTGTGGTAACTGTATTGGCATACAAGCACGGCAGCCAATTTCCACACGGCAGTGCCCCACAAACATCCATGAATTTTATTGGGCGGATTGTTGAAGCTCCCTTCTAAACATGCCATGATATCTTTTAACATCCACTTGAACAAGCAGACGGGACCATGGTTTAATACGCCATCTCCTCCATGCGCAACCCCGCCCACCCCCCGCCCCCCCCCATCATTACATTGAAGTAAGTGGCGGTCTAGACAATCTCAGCTCAAAGTCTAACTTGGGGGGTGAACCACCAGAGTTTCTAAAGTACTACCAACTGAGCTCAGCTGACATATGAGAATCACTGCATTGCTTTCAGCTAATAAATTTACTAGGAGTAACAGTTCAGTGTCTTGGAACATCCTCCCGACGTGAAAAACACTTTATAAATGTAATTTGGTTGTTGTTGTTTTGTTTGTTGTTGGAATCTATGATGTGACGTTGAAATGTTTTTGCTGATATTACCTGGCAGTATCGCAACATTTGAAGAAATGATTGAGCCATACAGACTTCATGAGGACGACAAGGAACAAGATGTAGCTGAGAAGCTGAAGGAAGAGGAACCATGGAGGATCACAGATAATGAACTGGAGATCTACAGAATAAAGGTTTGTGAACCAGTTACAAATCACTAATCTGTTCATGTTTGGGTATTGAGGGATCGAAATAATGGACATGAATTACACAGTATCTAGTGCAGTGAAACAGACCATTCAGATTTATCGGCCTTGCTGATATTTAATCCACATGAGTCTCTACCATCCTCATCCATGCATTCGCCTCCATGCCATTACCCTTCTACAGTATTTCCATTTTCTTGTTGATTTCGTTGATTTTCTTCTTGAATGTAACGATGCTTTCTGATTCGACCATGACGTCTGTCAACAAGTTCCTCTATTTTAAAGAAGTTCCTCCTAAACTCTCTTTTAGATCTTTTGGTGGCAGTCTTATATCTATGCTCCTTATTGTGGACCCACCAATAAGTGGAACAGTTTATTTATGTTTACTTTCCTAACGAATTCCTTCATACTTTCACACACCTATCAGGTTTCCACTCAATTGTCCCATCTCCAAAGTGAGAAGCCCTAACCTTTCTTGTCTTTCCTTATAGCTGTACCCTCTCCAGTAAAATCCTAGAAATTCTACACTTTCTCCATGAATGAAACGTATATGAAAGTTTCCCTCGTAATATAGTTCCACAGTGAGTCAAAATGAATTTTCATGAGGTGCTGAAGATAGGCTGCCAGTTCCGTTATGTGTATTTTTTCAGTGTAACAATTTTTCTACCTGCATTGAATAGTAATTGTAAATGATGTTCATGTTGAAAGCAAGCATAGACATGCTGTTTATTACTACTGTTGTGTTTGCCTGTTGTTGTGGCTCCAGGTTAAGTATGAATCATAAGATGATGAATTATTGTTGTTTGTTTGCCAAAGCCTGGTGTCAGAGAGCTGGAAAAGAAGCTCATACCAGGGTTTATTATATGTTTGAGCTATTTTTAAAGTACAACTTGAGACAAGTTCCAGCTGGATTTTGATTTCCTCTATTTCACTAGGATTCTGGAGCTTTCGGAATTTAGCAAATTCTTAAATGCTTAAAAGTTATTTTTTGAAACCATATTCGTTAAGATCTTTTAAGAATTATAGAAAACTGGCTTCAATGTCAATGTAATCTGAATGCAGGTGGAATTCATTCTCAAACCTGATTCCCAAACATGCCCCACCATCGCTGGGCGAGCCTTCGGCCATTCTACCCCAAACTTCTGGAATGCCATCCTGTAGTCCCTCCGACTCACCCCCTTCCTGGCCTCCTTCAAGTTCCATCTCGAGACCCTTCTCTTCGACGGTCCCATTGATCACCCCAAATCCCCCCCTTTCCCTCCATCCTTCCTGTCCCCTACCCCAGCTCGGGTCTGAAATCATTGTCTGTTCAGCGCCTTGGGACATACTCTTGACGTGAAAGGCTCTGTACAAATGTAATTTTGTTGTTGTTGATCACTCAGGGATTGAGGAAAATAAAAACTGGCCATATGATGACACTCATTAACGGGTAATGAAGGTGTTTGATGAAAAAACTGTAGATTTAGAAAAGTGTTCAATAGATTACAGCAGTATTACGTGCTCCAGGACTCTACCCCAGATGAAGGATACTATATAAATGTGTTGCTGTCTTATTTAGTTGAAAAAAAAGACATGAATGTTGGAAATCTGAAATAAAAACACAAAGTCTGAGAAACCCACGGCAAGTTGATCAACGGGAGAAAATATAGTTAAGATTTCCAATGTGACCCTCAATCAGAACTGACAGTCAGGCTGGAGAAGCTTCTTGTTTTGGGAGAGCCTGGGACAAATCAAGACATATTCAAAAAACAAAAGCTATCTCAATGCATTCACATACAGGCAGCAAACAAGACGTGGATAGTTTGTGAAATGTTACATTTTGAGCAAAGGTACAAAGGGAGCTGATGGTTCTCGGCCGAGTTAATATGAACAAAAAGATCACACCAGATTGGGAGTGCAAGCGGGTGGGGTGGGGCAAGATATGTCAGTTATGGAAGTGTCATACCTAAACTATTTAGATGATCCATGGAGACCACCGAACTGGACTTGTGTGTTAAAATGCCATCCTTTTATTGTAATTTCAACTGTGGACTCTTTACATTTCAGACATATCGGCAGATCAGGTTGAATGAATTGCTGCGGGAGCATTCAGGGACTGCTAACCTCATTGTGATGTAAGTAATGCTTCCAAGGAAGAGGCTAGTGACACAGACCTGCCTGCCTGGTAGTGCAATGGGAGTTTCCAAAATATTCACTGCTCCCATTTATTTAAATGGATATGCATTTGTGTCACACCAGATGAATGCCATTTCCAGCACTTGTTTTCGAGTTTGACAACTCAAAACTACTGAAGTTTGACTATAAAAGGATCTTATTCTAACTTGATTTTCTGGATCCAATTGCTCAGAGACTATAATAGTAATAATAAATAATAATAATTAAATTGCCCACTTGTCCCGCTGCCTTAACATATCTGAATCTCTAGAAGGTCGATCCAGACTCATCACCTTTTGAGACTGAGAAGCTCCAGTTTATTTGATCATGTCTCATAGCTCATCCTTAACTCTGAAGGCCAGCATTGGTGCTCTCTGTACTCTCTCTAGTGCACTCTAAAAATGTTGACTGCAGTGCCATCAATAGGCAATCAGAAGAAATGGCCACTAACTCTTATCTTGTTCTATTGCAGGAGTCTGCCTGTTGCACGCAAAGGGGCTGTGTCCAGTGCACTGTACATGGCCTGGATTGAAGCACTCTCCAAGGATTTGCCTCCCACTCTTCTCGTGAGAGGCAACCATCAGAGTGTTCTTACCTTCTACTCCTAAATACGTAGCACAGACCATAGCCCTGAGTTTCCTGCTTCAGTGGCTGGAAGTAGGAAATAAGAATCTTAAACTTTGGTGTGTTTGACATATACAAGTCATCAAAAAAAATTGTTTAAAGAAAAGAAAGCACACAACGGAAGAAATCATTGCATTTGAGGGTCACAAGAACTATTTGATTTTTTTTACCCTAATGATCTGTCAATTTGCCTAGGTTTGATTGAATGTAGGCATTTTTTCTGATTGACGTACACAAAGGAGTTTTCCTTTTGCTACCTGAACAGCAGCAATAACAGTGGCGTGTTTTGGTATATTTTATCTTTTGTTGAAGTAACTTAATAAATTGTAATAATCATTAATAGCCTTTACAGCCTTACTGAGGTGCCTTCCAAAAAAAAGTTGCTTACCAAATTCCATTCAGATTCCCAAATCTTATGTGCAATTGATGAATGTTAGTTTGATATGAAATTTAAATTTCTGCTTTCGGCTGGATTTGAGTTCTCGAAATAAGCCTTTCCTCTGTCACGAAAAAAGCTGCTTTTAACTAATTTTGTCTTCCACGGGGATTATTATTTGAAAAATGTGTTCTAAGTTTAGTGCTCAAAAGTCATTTCTCTAGAATGCACTGACTGCACAAGTGATTTTGAGTGTAATGAAGAAAATTCTCAAACTGCAATATTGTACAGAATGATGTGGTCTTGAAGTAACACGTTATATGTTTTGAGTTTCAGGATTGAACCTAGATACAGTATCTGCCAACAAGATTTGTGATGAATGTGTCATGTACAGCCTTCCCAAGAAAAGTCTACTTTATGCCCTTTGGGTCTGTTTGTCTTCAGGAGGTATAGTGAGCTAAGAATGTTGAGAATAAAAAGAGACCACAGTTCAGTTTACGACCTAGAATGAGAATCGAAAAGGGAAAACTAAAATCAAATGTTTTTATGTTTTTTTTTATTATACCAGCTTTTCAGATTTCCAAACTGGCCTTTGTTTCAATGTCTACAAGATGTAAAACTGAGCAAAAACTCCTCACAATGCACCTGCTCTGTTTTCATCTTCTGCTCCATAACTGTGGGTTAAAAGGGGCCCTGTCATCATGAAAACCATTTCAGCCCGGTTTTTTTTCTCGCGCTTGTTCATAAATGCAACATGGCAAAGAGGTGAATTGTACTGAAACCAATCAGCTCATCATTCTCATTGTTTGTGTGTAATCTTAATGAAACTCACGCCTGGTTCTCCTTCCCTCAACCTAAAAATATTTTGCTAATTACTTTTTGTGAAGACAACGCTCCTTTTAATCAAATGGTGTAATAAAGAACCTAAACATTGGGTTTCCATATTTGACTCATTTGCTTTTCTCATAACTTAGCATCATAGCACCAAGTGGGTATGTAATAGGGTAACTTTTATTTTCTATCAGTAAAGAAATGAAAAGTACTGTATATCCAGATAGATTTGAAAATGTTATTTCAATAGTATCATAAATACTATACCTAAATGTTGCAAATCTGACTGAAAGTGAAGAGAGAAGCCTTTGTTCTCTTTCCACTTGTCAGGAATTAATCCTTTTGAAAGGCTGTTCTCTCATCATCCTATATGAATGATTGTTTTTGTTACTCCCAGATATAAACTGATGTTGAACACGGTATCCATGAATAATTTAGAACTTAGACTTCTCTTTGTTGGAAAATGCAGGTTGCTTTATTGTAAGACAGCACTCGGTTCAGCCATCTAAAGTTTGGATTGTCTGTTTGTTTGGAAAAATATGAATACCAAATTAATCGTGTGTGTGCATATAATTTATATGCAGAAAAATATAGAATGAATAATTTAAAAATGCAGGGTGCTTTTTTTGTGTGGTCTTTCATGTATGTTACACTGCCACCGTTCAACAACTCAACTTGACTCCTGGGAAAGAGTATCTACTGCTGTTGGAAGGACTAGGTGTGCCAGTGTGCTGTTCACTTCACACTCTGGGCAACAGTTGCTCACATTAAAAACCAGAAGTTCAGAAACCGTCACATTGCTTTTGTAAAGTGTTTTGTAGCCAAAGCTAAAACGAGCGCAGTTCATTATTGAAACGTTACATGCTACAGAAAAAAAGACGCACACCGTGCACACAGAAGTAATTTTCACTGATACATTTGAAATTGCACCATACACTGAATAAATATATATTTAACCTTTTTATTGTAAAGGAAAATAGTAAGAGAGTGACGAGGGTTAACTGAAGAAATGAAAGAGATGATTCAGTTTTATTTTTTCTGTTAATTTATGCATCTAGCGACTATTATGTAAATCAGCGTAGTTCTTTTACTTTTATGTTCAGCTCGGTCATTTTAGGGGTTCTGTTTTTTTTACTTGATGCTATTTCTGTAAATTTCTATCTTTTTTTTATATACGCCTATAAAATTGTTTTATGAAGCTATGTTTGGAAATTGTTTCACGACTGAATTGTTTTCTAGAGGGTAACCTTACCCATAGAAGCCGAATGAAACATTTTGATAAACTGTACTGTAACTCACTGAAATGCTTTTCTAATTATTTTAACATTAAAGAGTATTAAAGATGATACTTTATACATCCTTATTGCAATAAAGAAAAAGCAAAGTTGTAGCATTGCGTGACACTTATCATTTTTCCCGGCACAATTGTGTGCTGTAGTTGTCAATGCTGAAGCTACAATTAATCTTGACTTGAATTCAATGCAGTTTCACACAAACAACAATTTCTGTGATACTAAGTTTTATATCAGCTGCATTTATATTAGTCAAAATGCAAAATACTACAGTTGCTAGAAATCTGAAACAAAAATAGAAGTTGCTGGGAACAATAAGTATGTCAGCCATGGACCTGAAAAGTTGACTCACTTTCCTTTCCCCATAGATGTTGCCTAACCCACATTTACAGAACCCATGGAAATTTACAGCACGCAAGGAAACCATTCAGCCCTTTATGTGTCTTCTGAGCCTTTTCCCAAAACCCTATAGTTTATCCCTTTTGAAATCTAATATGGATTCTTCCTCAACCACCAGTCCTTGCGGGGAAATCCATTATCTGTGTGTGGGAAAAAAATCCCCCCCTCCTATCCACAAATTGCTTGTTTGCTAACTTTTAATTTCATGTCCTCTAGTCACTGACCTGCTGACCATGATTAATACTAGACTTAAAAATAAATAAAGCTTTTTAAACAAATTAAAGCTATTTGGGCAAATTCCCCTTGCCCCTCCCCCCCCCCCCTCCCCCCCCCCATCTCATTCCAATAAAGGAGATTTTCATTTAAACTATTCCACATTTCGATGGTGTCAGACCATCTTTCCAGTGAGGAACAATCCTCCTCTGAGATGTTCAATACCAGTCTAATAACTCATCTACAGCATAAGAGGCACAACTTTCAGTCATTCATTTGATTCGTTGTTTGGTGTTGATCGATCAGTGAGGAAAAAAATCCAATGGTTGAAGTTTTGTGTCACACATAACATTGTCTTTATGTCTCTTACACAATGACATCTATACGCTTATATGCAGAACCATGTGGGAACCCTGAACTTTGAACATTGAAAGCTACACCTACACTGAAGGTGCAAATATTGTATCAAGAATACTCATGTTTCACTACCTCCAGTTAGAAACAACAACTACATTTATATAAAGTAGCATACAGAACCCTTCACATAGAATAACACCATCTTGGACTTGAGATATAAGGAACCAACAATGTTGCACTCTCCACTCAACAATGAAAAATATATATATACAAATTCTTTAAATGTTCTGTATTTGTCAATCCACATTACAGAATCAAAATCCAGTTTGCAGATGTGTGAAGTTTGCAAATAATTCCACACAGGGCCGTGCCATACATATTCTCAAACTTGTTGTGCACAAGCAGCCTTGGTGCAAGTGGAAACTGATGTCCCTGAGGTCAGCCTTGTCTCCAGGTGGGGGATGCTTCACTTTGCCTTCCACCAAATGCAAATAACCACAGCGACAGGCTACCCTGCAGCTGCACGGAAGGACTGGAAACGGTTTAAGATGAGAAGCATCTTAGGTGTTTTGTTAAACAAAACTGAACCATCTCCATCCAATTATTACATTATTGTAAAGTACAGAGTTTTCACAAAGTCCTATTACCCCCATGTTTCTTTGCACTGACCCAATTGAATTGTGGCAGAATGATGATAATTTAGAAGTACTTAATTGTATTCCATGCCAGTGTTAACTATCAGTGTTATCTATCAGTGTTATTTAGAATCCAGAGGATCAGTGTGAGCACCATAATTTTTATGGCAGAAAATGATCCATCTCTATGATCAGTGTGACGCCTTTCATAACATGGATGGAGTGACCAGGACAGGACGTTGCTGTTATTAGTCATTGTTACACTTGACCTATCTGCAACAGAAAAATAATTGTAAGAAAAATATTTTTGGCAAGTCTGCCACGTGTGGAAACTCATCACCACCCACCCTTAAGAGTATACAACCCAAATTGAGATTTTCATGCATCCTACCTACATATGGAAATCCCAGAGATATTTAGAATGGAAGGCATAAGAAAAACACAGCGGGGTAACATTAATTTATGAACACCCTGCAGGGTTCCAATTTAAAATTCCTAAATTATTAAGCTTTCTGTTCAGAGCAGTGTTTGTATTAAACCCTGGGACATTATTTTCCACTGTCTGTGTGGATACTGTTAAGTATTAGGCCAGTAGTTTCCATACATTTCAGATACCTGCCTGACCAACAAAATAAATGCATTAAAAAAAATATATTTGATACAGCACCTTATCAAATCATTACAATCATAACCTTCTGAATCAGAGGCAAGAGTGCTACTAACTGAACCAGTTAATGCTTCTAAGCTTGTCTGTAAAAAATTTAAAAAATGTTTAAAGGCAAACTGACCAAATACATTAAAGTTTTAATGCTTGGTGTCAACTCTGGAACCCTTGAAAAGAGGAAAGCAAAATCCAGTGTTTGATGCAGAGAAGCTTACAAATCAGAAAGTCACACAGGAAGTTGGAATGAAGACAGAATAAAGATTTTGGGTTTCACTAAATGATTAATAGTCAGAAGTACAATATATAAAATTCAAAAATCAAAGAAAATGTTTTCAATTATATGGAGGGTCAGGAGTGTTAAATGAGTGTTAAACCTTCAGAACATAAATACAAAATATTGAACAGGTCAGAAGCCACAGTTTTGCTTAATAGATGAGCAGATAATGCAACCAATAGAAGGATTAAAGGGTGAATGGAAGCATATACATGGTGATGGGTTATTCTGCCGGAAAGTGAAAGTTAAAAGAAAGTCAACAGATAACTCTGTTTTCGTGACCAAGAAACCACCAACAGATTAAGTCATGCTCACAGTTGAAGATAAAAATGAAAACATAATTACTCGCAAACAAAAGATGGAAGGAACTGCAGAGGCACAAGCTAAAAGCTCCCAGAGTATTATCTCCTATAGGGATCAATCTCTCATCAAGCAGTAAACAGATCAAGAGGAGAAAAACTATGATACCTTCACAGCAATGAAAAACAGATTCCCCTTCCCCCACGAAGATAACAAGATTGTAGAAATGTCAAGGTAGCAGAAAAAAGGCTGAGCATCTACAAGCTGTAGAATACTGGTTAGGGAATATTTAAGTCAGGGAATACTGTACAAATTCATTCGAAGGTAGGAATGTTGAATTTCAGCGACAATGTTTGTACCATGCACTGTGGAATCACTCGAATAATTTAGAAAAACGTGTTGTTTTTTCACTGAGTTTCGTGGTTCAGGTTGTTTGTTCAGTCTTATTAATGTAAGCAAATGATTTTAAGTTTGCTCAAGAAGTACATGCAAGAAGTATACATAACGTATATCTTCTTTATTTTTTCTATTTTATTTTTTCTATCATACGATGATCCAAATCATCATTGTGGAGTCCTGTAGCTCAGTGGTTAAGAGCACTCACCTTACAAGCAATTCCAGGCAGGGTGAAACCTTGGGCAAGTTTTCTTACTGCACATGTCAAAAAAATTGGTTATTTTAATTCACGATCGTTTGTGGGACACTGCTGTGCGCAATTGGCTGTTGTGCTTTGCCCATAAATATACAGTCAATTTACAGTATATACTGTATATAGGGAGATCAGGGCAAAACCTTGGACAAGTTTCCTTACTCCACATGCCAAATAATAATCCCTCCCCCAAAAAACGCATTAATAAAATTGGTCATTTCAATCCACGACTATGCTATGCACAATTGGCTGCCACATTTTGCCCACAAATATACAGCCAATTCACTTTCAGTATATTCGGTGAAGTGCTTTGAGACGTCTAGAAGACGTGAAAAGTGCATATCAAATGCAAGGATTATTATTATTCTGTGAAGTAGAATATTTAGACATTTAGAAGACATGAAAAGCGCTGTATCAGATGCAAGGATTAGTATTATTATTATTCTGTGAAGTGATTTCAGAAGTCTCGAAGACACAATAAGGCGCTGCATAAAATACAAGAATTTTTAAAATTAATTCCCATGCAAGTACCTATGAACATGGTTCTAACAATAATAACAATTTACATTTATGTAGAGCCTTTAAACTGGGAGTGGATTGAATTAATGAAACTCACCCTAATCTTTAAATCTCACTATGATCTTACCCCCACTCTATTTCTGTGACCTCCTCAGAATAAAAAAAGTTCCCTCCACTCAGTGGGCACTGGTCTGGTTTATGTTACCCACCCAAAATACCACCTGCAGCAGTTAGGTTTTCATTCTTCCTGCCCCCATCATCTGGAACTCTAGCCATGAGTCCCTTTGCCTTGCCCCTTCCCTTGCCTTCTTCAAGATCTGCCTCAAGATCTTCCTGTTTGATCATACCTTTGGCCACCTTTATATCCCCTCGCCCCCATGCTCTCGTCCCCCAACCCCAGCTTGGGGGTAAACCGTGGACTGTCCAGTGCATTGGGATGATCTCCCAATATGAAAGGTGCTGCTATATAGATAAAAATTTGTATTGCGATTTGTTTTTCCTGAGTTCTTAAAAATAAAAGCCTTGAAAATTGCTACTGATGTTGAGAATTTTCCATGATTCTGCACAACCTTAAATTTGTATTTAAAATTATGTATCCTGCCAGTACTGTTGTTGGAAAGTATGTACTGGTTCTACAATGCCACATAGTGGTAGGAGACAGTCATTTCAGTGTCTTTGTTGAAATCTGAACAACAAATAACAAAAGTCATATTAGACATACTGTACATTTTAAATGTTTAATTTCCTCAAAGTTGAAATAAGGAGGGAAAGTTAAGTCAATGAAGTTTCAAAATGATTGTAGTACAGAATTTGAGAGCAACATCTGTAGAATAAAATCAGTGGTTTTAGAGAATGAGAATGAAGAATCCACTTGATCAAGTATTGATTAATCATAATAATCCTTACATTTGGTATAGTGTCTTTCTTGCCAGGAGGACATCTCTGTAAAATTTGGTGACTATTTGGTAAGCAAACTTGGCAGCTAATTATCGATTAACAATGCCCCCAAAACAACTTGAATCGAATGACCGATTTTCACGAGGAACAACTCCACCTGAATGTCCATAGGATCTTCAACATTCCCCAGAATGTACAAACTTAGGGTTTCTGTGTTTGGGGTAGCTCCAGCATGTAGATGGGTGGAGTGTAAGATTAATTGACAGCTATTAAGAAGGCATATGGGATACTAGGCTTTATAAATAGGGGTATAGAATACAAAAGTCAGGAAGTGCTGACTAACCTCTATAAAACTTTGGTGAGGCCTCAGCTGGAATACTGTGTTCAATTCTGGTCACCACATTACAGAAAGGATGTGAAGACATTGGAAAGGGTACAAAGAAGATTTACTAGGATGGTGCCAGGATTGAGGGACTTCAGCTATGAGGAGAGGCTAGATAGGCTAGGGTAATTCTCTCTGGAGCAGAGAAGATTGAGGGGAGACCTAATAGAGGTTTATAAGATCATGAGGGGTTTCGACAGGGCAAATAGAGAAAAACTATTTCCACTCGTGGGCGAATCTGTGACTCGTGGTCACAGATTTAAAATAGTTTCAAGGCGAAGTAGAGGGGAGCTGAGGAGAAATGTTTTCAATCAGCGAGTTGTTCGAATCTGAAATGCATTGCCTGAAAAGGTGGTGGAGGCTGATTCGATAACAACTTTTAAAAGGGAATTAGATCTTTATTTAGGGAGAACAGGTCTATTAGGCTATGGGGAGCGGGCAGGGCAGTGGGATTGAATCGCTCTTTTCAAAGAGCCGGCACAGACTAGATGGGCCAAATGGCCTCCTTTTGTGCCGTAAAATTCTATGAATCTCTAACCTCCAATCATTCACAAGTGGCTGGAGTTGGGCTGTCAATTGGTGAGGGGGTGGAGGAACAGGGAAGCAGAGGGAGGGAATGGAAGGAGTCAAATCACAATTGATTGATAGCTGGAGGCAGAGTGAAATCAGGGAGCATTTTTGATTGACTATCATTGTTCTCTGTAAGAAGGTAGAACACATAACAACAACAACAACAAAATTACACACTTGTATAACACCTTTCACATCAGGAACATATCCCAAGACGCTGGACAGTCATTGTTTCAGACCCGAACTGGGGTTGGAGAAGGGGAGGGTGGAAGAAAAGGGGGGGATTTGGGGTGACTGATGAGACCGTCAAAGAGGAGTGTCTTGAGGAGGGACATGAAAGAGGCCAGGGAGCAGGCGAGGCAGAGGGACTGCGGGATGAAGTTCCAGAGGTAGGCGGCAGAATCGCTGAAGGCTCGCCCGCCAATGGTGGGGCGGGTGAGGCAGGGGACGTGGATCAGGCTGGAGCCTGCAAAGCGGAGGGGGCGAGCAGGTTGGTAGGGGGTTAGGAGGTCGCAGACGTAGGGTGGGGCGAGGCCTTGGAGGGCTTTGAATGTGAACACATACATTTTATGTATGTGGAACAACTCCACCTGAATGTCCATAGGATCTTCAACATTCCCCAGAATGTACAAACTTAGGGTTTCTGTGTTTGGGGTAGCTCCAGCATGTAGATGGGTGGAGTGTAAGATTAATTGACAGCTATTAAGAAGGCATATGGGATACTAGGCTTTATAAATAGGGGTATAGAATACAAAAGTCAGGAAGTGCTGACTAACCTCTATAAAACTTTGGTGAGGCCTCAGCTGGAATACTGTGTTCAATTCTGGTCACCACATTACAGAAAGGATGTGAAGACATTGGAAAGGGTACAAAGAAGATTTACTAGGATGGTGCCAGGATTGAGGGACTTCAGCTATGAGGAGAGGCTAGATAGGCTAGGGTAATTCTCTCTGGAGCAGAGAAGATTGAGGGGAGACCTAATAGAGGTTTATAAGATCATGAGGGGTTTCGACAGGGCAAATAGAGAAAAACTATTTCCACTCGTGGGCGAATCTGTGACTCGTGGTCACAGATTTAAAATAGTTTCAAGGCGAAGTAGAGGGGAGCTGAGGAGAAATGTTTTCAATCAGCGAGTTGTTCGAATCTGAAATGCATTGCCTGAAAAGGTGGTGGAGGCTGATTCGATAACAACTTTTAAAAGGGAATTAGATCTTTATTTAGGGAGAACAGGTCTATTAGGCTATGGGGAGCGGGCAGGGCAGTGGGATTGAATCGCTCTTTTCAAAGAGCCGGCACAGACTAGATGGGCCAAATGGCCTCCTTTTGTGCCGTAAAATTCTATGAATCTCTAACCTCCAATCATTCACAAGTGGCTGGAGTTGGGCTGTCAATTGGTGAGGGGGTGGAGGAACAGGGAAGCAGAGGGAGGGAATGGAAGGAGTCAAATCACAATTGATTGATAGCTGGAGGCAGAGTGAAATCAGGGAGCATTTTTGATTGACTATCATTGTTCTCTGTAAGAAGGTAGAACACATAACAACAACAACAACAAAATTACACACTTGTATAACACCTTTCACATCAGGAACATATCCCAAGACGCTGGACAGTCATTGTTTCAGACCCGAACTGGGGTTGGAGAAGGGGAGGGTGGAAGAAAAGGGGGGGATTTGGGGTGACTGATGAGACCGTCAAAGAGGAGTGTCTTGAGGAGGGACATGAAAGAGGCCAGGGAGCAGGCGAGGCAGAGGGACTGCGGGATGAAGTTCCAGAGGTAGGCGGCAGAATCGCTGAAGGCTCGCCCGCCAATGGTGGGGCGGGTGAGGCAGGGGACGTGGATCAGGCTGGAGCCTGCAAAGCGGAGGGGGCGAGCAGGTTGGTAGGGGGTTAGGAGGTCGCAGACGTAGGGTGGGGCGAGGCCTTGGAGGGCTTTGAATGTGAACACATACATTTTATGTATGTGGAACAACTCCACCTGAATGTCCATAGGATCTTCAACATTCCCCAGAATGTACAAACTTAGGGTTTCTGTGTTTGGGGTAGCTCCAGCATGTAGATGGGTGGAGTGTAAGATTAATTGACAGCTATTAAGAAGGCATATGGGATACTAGGCTTTATAAATAGGGGTATAGAATACAAAAGTCAGGAAGTGCTGACTAACCTCTATAAAACTTTGGTGAGGCCTCAGCTGGAATACTGTGTTCAATTCTGGTCACCACATTACAGAAAGGATGTGAAGACATTGGAAAGGGTACAAAGAAGATTTACTAGGATGGTGCCAGGATTGAGGGACTTCAGCTATGAGGAGAGGCTAGATAGGCTAGGGTAATTCTCTCTGGAGCAGAGAAGATTGAGGGGAGACCTAATAGAGGTTTATAAGATCATGAGGGGTTTCGACAGGGCAAATAGAGAAAAACTATTTCCACTCGTGGGCGAATCTGTGACTCGTGGTCACAGATTTAAAATAGTTTCAAGGCGAAGTAGAGGGGAGCTGAGGAGAAATGTTTTCAATCAGCGAGTTGTTCGAATCTGAAATGCATTGCCTGAAAAGGTGGTGGAGGCTGATTCGATAACAACTTTTAAAAGGGAATTAGATCTTTATTTAGGGAGAACAGGTCTATTAGGCTATGGGGAGCGGGCAGGGCAGTGGGATTGAATCGCTCTTTTCAAAGAGCCGGCACAGACTAGATGGGCCAAATGGCCTCCTTTTGTGCCGTAAAATTCTATGAATCTCTAACCTCCAATCATTCACAAGTGGCTGGAGTTGGGCTGTCAATTGGTGAGGGGGTGGAGGAACAGGGAAGCAGAGGGAGGGAATGGAAGGAGTCAAATCACAATTGATTGATAGCTGGAGGCAGAGTGAAATCAGGGAGCATTTTTGATTGACTATCATTGTTCTCTGTAAGAAGGTAGAACACATAACAACAACAACAACAAAATTACACACTTGTATAACACCTTTCACATCAGGAACATATCCCAAGACGCTGGACAGTCATTGTTTCAGACCCGAACTGGGGTTGGAGAAGGGGAGGGTGGAAGAAAAGGGGGGGATTTGGGGTGACTGATGAGACCGTCAAAGAGGAGTGTCTTGAGGAGGGACATGAAAGAGGCCAGGGAGCAGGCGAGGCAGAGGGACTGCGGGATGAAGTTCCAGAGGTAGGCGGCAGAATCGCTGAAGGCTCGCTCGCCAATGGTGGGGCGGGTGAGGCAGGGGACGTGGATCAGGCTGGAGCCTGCAAAGCGGAGGGGGCGAGCAGGTTGGTAGGGGGTTAGGAGGTCGCAGACGTAGGGTGGGGCGAGGCCTTGGAGGGCTTTGAATGTGAACACATACATTTTATTCTAATCATTCATTTATCAAGAGTAAAACACTTCAATAAAATGTAAGTTAAATAGTTATTGCTAAGAAAACCAGGACAATATTCTAGTGACTGTTTTGACTGTTCTCAGTACTATTTTAAAGAGTTGTGTTTGTAGCCTAGCTTGTTTCTTATAGCCATGTGCAGTTCTCTTGATTATAATACAATATTTAAGCTCTGCCCATGTTCTTGGAAAGGAAAGGAAACAATGTTGTAATAATAATCCTTGCATTTGATATAGAGCTTTTCACATCTTCTAGATGTCTCAAAGTGCTTCACAAAATATTCTGTAAAATGAATTAACTGTATATTTGTGGGTGAAACGCGACAGCCAATTGCGCACACCAGTGTCCGACAAACAGTCGTGGGTTGAAATGGCCTTTGCATTATTGTTTTTATGTTGTGTATGTATGTTCCATATCGAAATAATGCCGAGTTCTGCAGTCAGTACACACCATGAAATCAGCTTTTCTGTTTACACAATGTTTAGGTAATGCTCTTTTATTTGTCCCAAGCTAAAGCAAAGGTGGAGACAAGGGAATGTTTTATTATCATCTCTACCTTAGTTCAAGTGCTTAATGCAGTCATTCAGTAAAATCACAACACCATTATAGCAGTTCTGCAATATCTTCCTTCATGAATCCTGTTGAAAGATAAATCTCAGGGAATTGCAGGCAGGATTTTGCCGAATATGCTCCTTTTTTTTTACACATGCAGCAAAGTTTTGTGAATACAAGTTAAAATGGCTTCTCCTACAATATCTTCTGAGCACTTAATGGGCATTTGAACATGGTAAAGCTGTGAAGTGATACAGCAATATGATTGGTGAAATAAGAGATTCACTTTCTCAGCAAATGATCCAGCTCTTGTCAAAAGTCAATGGTTATACCATGATAGTATTTATCTGAGGATGGATAATAAAACGTTGTTGGACAGGATGGAATTGCCTTTTGGAACATATTCTGTGCCATGAATTTCAATATAAAAATATTTTTAAAGTTATGCTGCATTTAAATGACACAATCGGCCACCAATACTCAGTCAGCCAGGAAGTATAAAGGATTTCGGACACTACAGATCAGGCTGGAGTGGTGCTCATGATACCACCTTCAGTAAATCATTTCAGGAGCAAAATTATTGAAATTCAAGCAGTGTAACAATAATATTAATAATAATTCTATTATGGTATAGTCCTACCATATCAAAATATCTCAAAGTACTTTACAGTAACTACAGTTAATCTGTATTTGTAGGTGAATTCAACAGCCAATTTACCCACAACCGGCTTGCCTCGCGAGAAGACCTAGGTTTGATAACCTTACTCCAGAGGACCTGGGCAAGTTTCCTTACATCACACACCTATGTTTAGCTATCAGTAAGCAGGAATTCAGTTGTTAGTCGATTGGCAGATTGTTTTTCAGGGAACAATAATCCACCTAAAAATTGATAAATGATGTATGAGACACTGCTATCCACAATTGGCTGCCGTGTTTCATCCACCAAATGTACAGTCAACTCACCTTACAGCATATCCTGTGAAGTTTTTGATATGTCTCAAAGATGTGTTAAAGAGCTATATTAAACACAAGGATTATTATTATTATGATAACTCCCTAATAGCAACCGTGAAGGAAAACTTAAAATCGAACAAATATAACATGAGGACCTGGAAAGCAAGAATGGGAACCAAGTCCAATTTTCAGCTGGTACTTTTAGGCTAACACTCCAGTGCCATGCTCGGGGAACACTACATTTTCGGAGGTGCCATCCTTCAAATGAGATGTTAAGACAAGGTGCCGTCTCCCTATTCAAATGACCATTAAAGATCCCATGGCATTATTTGAAAAGAGAAGGGAAATTCACTTAATAGTCTAGCCAGTAATCCCCAGGTAAAATGGAACATTTACTTAATAATAATAGTAATTCTTGCATTTGATGTAACTCCATATCATATCAAAGCAAAGGGGTAAAATGCACAGTCACTGAACTTTACTGCAAATTCACTGAAGCACTTTGAGATGTATTTGTGACATGAAAGGTGCTATTATCAAATACAAGGATTTTGTTGTTATATGTATGTAAAAGTGTTACATTATAATTCATAATCTGCGGGGGAACTGGCACTTCAGGAATTGCGTGTGTAGGGATTAGTAGCTATGGGTTTGTCTCCTACAAGTCCAGTGTGATGGAACATAACCTCTGGCATCAACACTATTCAATTCAACAGAGCTTCTGTCAGTACACACAGTCCGCAGTTTCACCTCTAGATCTGTATTTCATTAAAGATTCGTCCGTTAGGGTTTAATAGACCTGTCTGCGCTAATAGTAACTTCTTGTCATACCACCAATATATTACTGGGGGTTCATAGCAGTTTTTAAATAATTTGGTTTGGAATTTGTAGTTTGTTCAAATGGGTATTCTTCCATTGCATTTCTATTTAGAGATTTACCACAGTGCAGGATTGGTACTGATCTTACTTTGAAGGCAAAATATTTATCTTATTGAATCAAATACATCTTGTTTTCATCTACACTTCTGTCTGAGGCAGTCGCCCACACTCTGATTGAGATGGGTCCACAGGAACTGGATCTGAGATTTCTATATGGATATTTGATGGAGGCCCCACTGTTAATGAAAGACATATTTCCAACCAGGACAGCACTCCAAACCACATACACTGGAAACTTTCCATTGAAGTCGTCAATCTCTGAACAGAAACAAGACTGGTCCAAGTCCTGTCCTTCGTCGATCAATGCTTTCTTGAAACACTTGGGAGACATAGAGTAAATACATCTGTTCAGCCAAAGGGTGGTTTAGTCTTACATTGAAAGCAATTATTGAGAATGGGAGGAAAGAAAATAAGAAAGAAAATAAATAGAAGTAAATGGTCACAATACTGTAGTAAATACCTTGCGGAGGCTTAATGCTTGATTTGATTTTAGAACTTTATTGATTATAACAGTTAATGGTAAAAGCACAAAATAGTAATATACAATTTACATTTTTGAGCACCTTTCATGTTGAGAAAACATCTCATTTGTACTGATCTTACATTCAAGGTGAAATATTTATCTGATTGAATCACATATATCTTGTTGTTTGGAGTCCTGTAGCTCAGTGGTTACAGCATTCCCGTGGCAAGCAAAGGACCTGGGTTCAATTCCAGTCAGGGCAAAACCTTGGGCAAGTTTCCTTACTACACATGCTTGATAATAATCCGTTCAAAAAAATATTAAATTGGTTATTTTAATCTACAACTGGGACACTGCTGTGCATAATCGACTCCCGAGTTTCGCCCACAAAATATAGTCAATTTACTTTACAGTATATTCCGTGAAGAGCTTTGAGAGGTCTAGACAACGAGCAAAACATTATATCAAATGCAAGAATTATTATTACTATTCTATACGATTCTGTCTGAGGCTTACTGCCCTCCTGTACCCCCACCCCACCTAAGTGACTACTGTTCATGTACTGAATGAGTACTTCGCCTCTGCCTTCACAAAAGAAAAGGATACAGCCAATGCCATGGTATTGGAGGAGAGGGTAGGAGAAATGGATAGAATAATTATAACCAGAGAGGAAGTTCTAAAAAGGTTGATGTCACTCAAGGTGGATAAGTCACCTGGTCCGGATGGGATGCACCCTAGGTTACTAAGGGAGGCACAGGAGCAAATAGCAGGGACTCTGGCCACGATCTTTCAATCTTCCTTGGACACAGGGGTCGTGCCAGAGGACTGGAGAATAGCTAATGTTACTCCCTTGCATAAAAAGGGGCAGAAGGACAAGCCTGGTAACTACAGACCAGGCAAACTTCTAGAGTCCATAATCAGGGACAAGGTAGTTCTTCACTTAGAAAGATATAGGCTAATAAAGGACAGTCAACATGGATTTGTTAAAGGCAAATCTTGCCTTACAAATCTGATAGAATTTTTTGATGAGGTAACGGAATGGGTGGATAATGGTAGCGCAGTTGATGTAGTTTACATGGACTTTCAAAAGGCATTTGACAAAGTGCCACATGAGAGACTTATTAGGAAATTAAAGGCCCATGGCGTAAAAGGGACAGTGGCAGCGTGGATCCACAACTGGCTGCGAGACAGAAAGCAGAGAGTTGTAGTGAGCGGCTGTTTTTCAGAATGGAGGGAAGTGAGCAGTGGTGTGCCACAGGGATCGGTTTTGGGACCATTGCTGTTTGTAATCTACATCAATGATCTGGACTTGGGTGTACGGAGTACAGTTTCCAAGTTTGCAGATGACACTAAGTTAGGGAGAATAGTAAATAGTGAGGAGGAAAGTAGCCATCTGCAAGAGGATATAGACAAATTGGTAAAGTGGGCAGACACATGGCAGATGAAGTTTAATGCAGAGAAGTGTGAGGTGATGCATTTTGGGAGAAGAAATGAAGGGAGGCAATATAGGCTAGATAGTACAATTTTAAATGGTGTGAAGGAACAGAGAGACCTGGGGATTTGTGTTAGTGACTCGTTGAAGGTGGCAGGACAGGTAGACAAGGCTGTTAAGAAGGCATATGGGATACTAGGCTTTATAAATAGGGGTATAGAGTACAAAAGCCAGGAAGTGCTGACTAACCTCTATAAGACTTTGGTGAGGCCTCAGCTGGAATACTGTGTTCAATTCTGGTCACCACACTACAGAAAGGATGTGAAGACTTTGGAAAGGGTTTGGAAGATTTACTAGGATGGTGCCAGGATTGAGGGACTTCAGCTATGAGGAGAGGCTAGATAGGCTAGGGTTATTCTCTCTGGAGCAGAGAAGATTGAGGGGAGACCTAATAGAGGTTTATAAGATCATGAGGGGTTTCGACAGGGCAAATAGAGAAAAACTATTTCCACTCGTGGGCGAATCTGTGACTCGTGGTCACAGATTTAAAATAGTTTCAAGGCGAAGTAGAGGGGAGCTGAGGAGAAATTTTTTCACTCAGCGAGTTGTTCGAATCTGGAATGCATTGCCTGAAAAGGTGGTGGAGGCTGATTCGATAACAACTTTTAAAAGGGAATTAGATCTTTATTTAGGGAGAACAGGTCTATTAGGCTATGGGGAGCGGGCAGGGCAGTGGGATTAAATCGCTCTTTTCAAAGAGCCGGCACAGACTAGATGGGCCGAATGGCCTCCTTTTGTGCCGTAAAATTCTATGAATCTATGAATCTATGTGTGATCTCTCTTCACCACACCTTTAAAGCTGTACCAAAACCCATTTGGATTTGATTTGACAAGTTGTTGACTGCTCCGTTGAAGTTCTTCGTCTCATCTCAGATTGGCCGACCAAAGGTCTGCGCAGCAACCCAGTACAACGTTAGCTCTGTTGGAAGACACGCAAAGGTCAGAATGGAAACTCAATGGTGAAATGGGAAAGGGAGGCAAATTAACTGATTGATAATAATAATAATCCTTGCATTTGATGGTGTTCATCTTTTTGATTCACTAAAAAAATTGATACAAGTTTTGGTAAATCTATACATTCTTTGTAAAAGACCAAATTAAAATCTTGCAGGCGTGCTATGGGTGGCCTGAAAGCTTGGAGTAGATTCTCATTGATCACAAGTATGTTGGAAGGAGCAAAACCCAGCTCCTCAACTAACTCCCGTCACATAGTGTCAGGACCAGACTCCAGCACTAATAATAATGATGACCCTTGTGTTAGATATAGCTCCTTATCATGTCAAGATGTCTCACAGAGCTTCAAAGGATATACTGTAAAGTGGATTAACTGGATATTTTTTAGCTAAAGCAGCAGCCTGTATGCGCACAGCAATGTCCCACAAACAGCCATGAAGTGAATGATGAATTTTATTTGGGAGGTTGTTCGCCAGGACACCGGGGAAACTCCCTTCCTTTTTCAAATAGTGTCATGGGATCTTTAACATTCCCCTGAACAGGTAGATGGGATCTTGGTTTAACGTTTCATCCAATAGACAATGCAACAAATTTTAAGCCCAACACTGGAGTGTCATCTCAGACTATGTGTTTCCCGACATGGCACATGAATGCAACAAGAAAATTACAATTGTATAGCGCCTTTCACGTCAGAAGGATGTCCCAAGGCACTGAACGCACAACCACTGCTGCAATTCAGTTGATAGTATATCCTGTGAAGCGCTTTGAGACTTGTCGAAGACATAATAAGGCGTTACAACAAATGCAAGAATGATTTATTATTATGAATTGTTTAATAAATCATTTTCCTTGGGACCATTCATATAAAACATAGATAAACAAATTGACCCAAATCACTTCTACAGTGCAATGGGAATGTCGTCAGTGTCCTCTCCTCCGTCCCTCTCCCTATGTCTCACTCCCCAGAGAGTCCCTGGCAATTGGTCAGTCAGCCATGTGGAGGAGGATTGTCTGGTTGGTGAAGGAGAATGTTTCTAGTTTTCGTCTTCAAATTGAGTGTTCAATTAATGGAATTTCATTGTCTACACATGAGGGCGAGAGGAACAAAAGAGTATGGGGCGGAGTGGATGAAGACTCATGTGGAGCATAAACACTGGAAAGGACAAGTTGAGTCAAATGGCTTATTTCCATGTTAACATACATGTAAATCTATGGAAATGTTCCCAGCAAACAATATAATCAGACTTGTCGAATTGAGTTGTTGGTAGTTGGATCCTTTATCATGTCTCTCCAGATTCAAACAACGAGAGCAAAAATACTTTATTTTCCTGAGCTATTCCTAAGTGCAGGGTACTGATCCTTGATTGTTCTAACGTAGCAAGAGGATTTCAAACAACTCAGGAGACTGTAATGATATAAGCTACTGTTCCTGAAGGTTATTATAGATTTTAACGGATTTAATTTTAGGCTGGGGTTCAGGAGTCTCAGGTGTATCCTGTGCTATCTCAATTTCCTTGTTTAATTCAAGATATTGACTAAGTTTCAAGTGATCTAGGTGCAATACAATTGTCCACAAGAATAACTGAACAGTTCGAATCTGATTTTATTCACAATACAAGAGAATTAAAGGACAAGGTGTTAGAACACTTCTTGGAATAATAAACTGATTTTCCTCTGAATTGCTAAAAAGTAATCTTAACAAACATTGACTCTGTGCTATAAGATGTTCTGTCAACAATATGGAGATTGTTCTAAGAATGCATCTTAACGACAACAACAAAATTACATTTGTTTAACGTCTTTCATGTCGGGAGGATGTCCCAAGGTGCTGGACAGTCGATGTTTCAAACCCGCTCTGGGATCAGGATTGGAGAGGGTGAAGGGAAAGGAGGGGATTTGGGGTGACAGATGGGACCATCTGAAAGGAGGATCTTGAAGCGAGACTTTAAGGAGGCTAGGGAGGGGGTGAGGCGGAGGGACTATGGGATGTAATTCCAGAGTTAGGGGCAGAGTGGCTGAATGCTCGTCCACCGATGGTGGAGCAGGTGGGTCAGGGGACATGGGGCAGGCCAGAACCTGCTGAGTGGAGGGAGCAGGCAGTTTGGTAGGGGGCTAGGAGATCGCAGACGTAGGGAGAGGCAAGGTCATGGAGGGCTTTGAAGGTGAGGACAGGATCTTGAATTGAATCCTCTGGATGATGGGGAGCCAATGGAATGGAGCCGAAATGGGGGAGATGGGGTCATGGAGCTTGGAACGGTAAAGGACACATGCAGCAGAGTTCTGGATGATCTGCAGCCTAAGGAGGGAGGAGTTAGGAAGGAGACCAAGTCTGAGTTGTTTTAGGGGCCATGCTGGGAAATATAATTAGCAAACTGATGTGAATGATACACCATTGCACAGGAAGGACGCTTCGAGAACATTTCACAGCCAGGGACCATTAGGAACACTCATAACAACACAATTGTGATCGACTTCACAGATATTGACTCTGTCCATTAAGATTGCATTCTTAGGGAAACAGCTCATCAGGTCTTCCAAGCTTGCTGCAGTAATACACTCATTGCCGCAGGAAGGTCTTATTATACATATATCTGATATCCTTGGTTTGCTAACCCTACATCTGTATTTGTATCGTATATCTGGAATGCAATTATTCTCAGAATCTTTATTCACTTTGGCTTTAAGAAAGATAATTTGGTCACTCAATCCATGACTATTTGTGGGACACTGCTGTGTGCAATTGGCTGCCACATTTCATCTGCATACTGTATAATTACTCTACACTATATTCTGGGGAGCGTTTTGAGTTGTCCCAATGATGGAATAAAGCGCTATATCAAATGATTACTATGAATATTATTATTATAATATCCAGTTGCATTCCAGATGTCTTCTAGTTGCATTCTAGATGTTTTCTTCCTGTGCAATGATAAGGAGATTGTTCTAAGAACAATCAGTTTTGCTTATTACATTTGAAGGCATGACCATCTGAACATCTCAGATTTGGTCCCCAACTGCATTAAGTGAGCATGAACAACTATTATTAATGGGTTGGGGGGGGGGGGGGGGGGGGGGGAATTTCTCAAAACATTCTTTTTCTCTCTCTTTTGCATGTTGATTGATCTTTAGCACATTTTTAGCCCTTTCTGTTTCAATTTCATTCTTTGCAGTTACCGTTTAAAAAATAATAATAATTCAATTTTGATACAGTTCTTTTCATATCTGGAGAACACCACAAAGCAATTCACAGGATTTACTGTAAAGTGTAGTGACTGTATACTCTGTAGCCAAACCTGGCAGTCACGTTGTGCGTAGGCATATCCCACAAACAGCCATGAAATGAATGGCTAATTACACCTGTGGGATTGTTACTTCCCTTCTCTTTCGAATTGGACCATGAAACCTTTAATGTCCACCTGAACAGGGAAATGGGACCTGGGTTTAATGTCTCATCTGAAGGACAGTACGTGCATCAATGCTATGCACCTTTAACACTGCATTGGAGTGTCATCCAAGGCAATGTGAATTCAAAGTAATGACATGCAACTTGAAACCACCACCTTGTGCCTGAGTGATGAGAATGCTACCAACTGAGGCAGGCTGACATCTAATCTCTTATATTTGAAGTACACAAAGAGACAATCGAGTGCTCTGTGGAACTCTGCTCTTTCTGTGCTATTTTGAAACCATAAAATGCTCTGTGTGGAATGCAACCAGTCAAGGGGTGAATGATGTAAATTATAATGTTAGATTGATACTATGGAGCATTCACTAAATTCCCATTAGAGGTCAGGAAGAAGCCTCACTTGTTGGTTAGACCTGTCTGCAAATTTTCCCCTTGATCAGGACATTAAAATAGATCATGCTTGGTCTGCCACAGAGCAGATTGTAAAGTCTCTTCCATTGATTGAATGGCTTTATCTTGTTTCAAATTTATGATACAGCAGAGCAAAAGTTTTCTACCATAATTGGTTTGGGCCCCATCCTAGGTAAGTAAACAGGGCAAATCATTGGTAGTCACATAAATTACAAATTAAAGTAAGCACATTCTCTTGGAAGCTGTATTGGCAGAATGGTGATGTTCTTGGCAATGGAATATCAGAATCAACTTGATCTTCTATGGCAGGTTTAGTGCTCCAGTTCCCTAGCCGGGCTGCTCTGGAATACTTCAGGGTATCTAACGTGGACATTCCTTGTCTGGATGACTTATTTCATACCAAATGTTACTTTTAACCACTGGAACCGCTACGTGCATATGTTAATTTGCTATGTTTGTGGTGCTTGAAACAGTAAAGCTTACTGCTCCTTTTAAAACAAATCTGTCATGGTCATTGAAATTGATTCAACGCTTTTAATCACAGTGTCTGGGACAGTATCTTGCTCACTATCTTCACTCTGAGGACAAACTTATCAGCATCTCTATTAGTTTCAAGCCTACTGTTCTCTACACTGGCAGCCGATAAGATGTCAGACCTTTGGAGCCCCAGTCTTTCACATTCCAGTGATTCCTGAGATTAAATTCAAATCAATGACTAGTCCCATCCATCTTTTCTTTCAAATCAAAGACAGCCTCAGATGGGAGGTGAAGTGTTTCAAGACTATGGTTGGCCCAGGTCTAACATACTTCGGTTATTTATTTTTCTTATTTTTGGCAATAAGCTACAAAGACAATTTACCATTGTTTGAGCCAGATCTGCTCTGCACTATGTTTTAAATTAATAATGTTTCTAACATGCAGATGTTGGACAATCCAAAACGTGCATTATGATAAAGTGAGGAACCCCTGACTGCATAATTTTTCTGATGGAGAATCGCTACTGACAAATTTTTTTAAAATCAATGACTTTCACAGTACAGGCATCCTTATATTGGGGAAGCTTCTAATGTTGTATAAGCCATTCATGATGATATTGATCTTGATGTCAATTTGGTTCACTGAAAAAAGTAGGACCAAGGGGACACAGGTTTAGGGTTGCAAAGACCAATTTCAGGACAGACATTGGGAAATAGTAATTTACTGAAAAAGTAATAATGACTGAAAAAGTGATGTGCAAGTGTGTTTGAGGTCAGAGCACTAGAATCATTAAAAACACACAATGCTGTGAAGGAAGGATGGGTGGGTATTCTGGAAGAATGAGATCAGATGGGTCAAAGCGCCTTCTTCATTCATACTGATCTTGTGATCTTTTTAATTGGTAGCTTTCTGCCCCTGGTTTGTGTGTTTAAAACTTATGAAAGGGTTTGCAGTTCTGATGGCATTGCATTGCCGTGCATTTCATCCTGAGGCATTGCCGTGCGTATCATCCTTCAGACAAGGCATTAAATCAAGCCTCCATCTGCATGTTTTTCAGATGGATGATAAGAATCATGCAAAACTACCTGAACCGTGAAGAAATATCTTCTGATGCCCTGGTTAACAATTTTCCAGATAAATAGATAATTTCTCTCCTAACTGTTTGTTGGTATGCACAAACGGTTTCTGTTTCTTGCCTTTGGCCTTTGGCAAGAAACATTCAGAACACAAGAGAGTCACTTCTGTAATGCACTTTGAAATGTGTTGATGTGATTCAGCTCCGTAAAAGTCATGCCCTTTCTCTTCCTCAAGCATTAATTCTTACCAAATGCCTTTATTCCTATGAAAGACAACTGTGCTTTTTGTGACCAGATATACAGCAAGTTTTAAAATGCACAAGTGAAATACCACATGGAATTGTCTCAATGTCCTTAGGGCTCTTGTCCTAGTAAAGCCAGACTCTAGGAATTGGACATTTTTTCAGGTCACAGTTTATATTCCTTTCTCCAGGTCAGACGTTTGCTCACTGCCAAGTTGTTTCTCGATCACTATCTATATGCTGTGCTTCTCTGGTGTGTCTTCTTGGTGTTTGCCATTTCTTTGTCATTATCTTGCAACCAGTTTCACTCATTTCTTCCGCCTATGGTTCCTTTCCTTTTATCGGAACAAATGTGCACTAGGACCAATGACTTGGAAAAAGCAGATTGATGGCTCCCTCTGAAAGGTATGTCTGGAGCTTTCCATTCTGTGTAATTTGATACACTCTGGAAAGTGAACATGCTGGTTCTGGGGGTCTATGGGGCCTGCCCTGCTGACTTATTAATACTGTGTGCTACTGTAGATATGAATTAAGGACATTTCCATTTGACAGAAGCACACATATCGGGCGGATGAATTCCTTTTCGACTTATTACAGATCTTGAAGGACTTAGTGATCTTGGTCCCAATAGGTTCCGGGAAAGAAATATTACAATGACATATCTAAGATTGATTACATTCTTTGACTCGACTTTTCATACAGTACCACTTTTACAGTTGTTTGCTTTTACATTTTACAATTGCTAAGCTTGACCACTGGATGGCGATGTGTGTTTGTCACACTCTGATTCCCACCTTTCTGCCTCTTTCGGTGCTCTGTTTCATTGCATATTGGAAAGCAGCACTGTACATTTTGGGGTAATAGACAGGCTTCTGTATCAAATTATCATTGTACTGTACCTATATAAATATCCATGAGTTTTCTGTTTTCCTGCAACTATTTAGGATTTTTAAGCGGCATGGGGGAGATTACAGCACTTAAACACTATATGTTTAAGTGCTGCTTGATAACATCCGATAGATTTATTATAAATTTGACTTGTATTGCCATTTATTTCATCTCCCAAGTCGTAGCAAATTATTGAATTTAGCCTTACCTTTGAAGTCAATTTTTCTGTAGTTCTAAAAAAGAAATGTGCAGAAAAATAGTTTGATTTACAAATTGCTAAAATTCTGGATCCTGTGTAAATAGGATAAATCTGGACCTTGGTAGAATTTCTCTCCAACAGTTCCTTGCGTCATTTTTGCTGAGTGACTTTGTCGCATACAACAATAATAATAACACAATAATAAACAATATAATTGGGGAGGACAATTATAGGTTTGCGGGGTTATGGGAGGGAGCTGGGGAGTGGGATTGATGTGCTGTATAGCTCTTTTCAAAGAGCCGGCACAGACTCGATGGACTGAATGGCCTCCTGTTGGGCTGTACAATTCTGTGATAATTCCTACATTTGATACAGTGCCTTTCACTTTGATTCACTGTACAGTATGGATGAGCCTTACATTTAATCCTCATGTTCAAATGTTCAGTTTTATATTGGCAAACCTGAATTTAGTTGCACGTAATATCACAATACTGTTCTATATACTGTTCACAATACAGCAAACATGGTGTGAACATGATGTAACAAATAATCAATGAATTTGATACTATGTCTAAATTGTCAACATATCAAAAAGCACTTTGCTGTAATAATCGTAAACTGTATATTTGTAGGTAAACAATAATGACCCTTGCATTTAATATATAGCGTGTTTCACATCTTCTAGACGTCTACATCTCAAAGCACTTCATAGAACTGTAAATGAATTGACTTGACTGTATATTTGTGGGTGAAACGCAACAGCCAATTGTGCACAGCAGTGTCCCAGAAACACTCATGGATTGAAACGATCAATTCATTATTTTTTTGAGGGATTATTAGGCGTGTGCAATAAGGAAAGCTGCCGAAGGTTTTGCCCTGCCTGGTATTGAACACATGTCTCACGTTTATAAGGAGAGTGCTCTAACTACTGAGCTATAGGACTCCACTGAGCTATGGGACTCAAACAAGGCAGCCTAATTATAATATAATAATAATAATCCTTGCATTTGATATAGAGCTTTTCATGTCTTCTAGACATCTCAAACGCTTCACAGAATGTACTGTAAAGTAAATTGACTGTATGTTTGTGGGCAAAATGCGGCAGCCAATTGGGTACAGCAGTGTCCCACAAACAGTCGTGGATTGAAATTACCAATTTTTTAAAACATTTTTTGGAGGGATTATTATTAGGCGTGTGGAATAAGGAAACTTGCCCAAGGTTCCACCCTGACCTGCCTGGATTTGAACACAGGTCTTATGCTTGTAAGGCGAGTGCTCTGATCACTGAGCTACAGGACTACAGGACTTGCACACAGTATTGTCCTACGAACAGGCAGCAGTTGAATGAGCAAGTTATTTTAAAGGATTGTTAGCCACAGCACTGAAATAAACTCAATTTGCTTTTCATGTAGTGTTATAGTTTCTCTAATATCCACCTGAACAGACAGGCAGGATCTCAGCTTAACATTTCACCTGAAGGGCAGTACATTGGCTAATGGCTATCCACCTTAACTGGTCTGCAGAAAGGACAACAGCTACTGCTGACGCTCTCAATTTCTAACAGGTGAACCATTACTCAATAAGCAGAGGCTTGTATCTGAACTTTGTCAATGTTCTCAAAATTGCAACTGCAAAGTTTCCAGCATATGGCCTGAACCAATGATCTTCTGAGTCAAAGGCTGAGCCAAGTTAACCAATAGGATGAATAGTCACAGGCCACTGGATTGATAGCCATTGGGTGAGTTGGATTTTACTGACCACTAAGGCTGATGACACCTTTCTTATATCCAAAGCTCCTGCATATTCACAAGATAAATTCAGATGAAGCAGGATCTTTGTTCCATTTGAAATCAGAATACACACCTATCCCACATTAGGGGCACTCTAAATCCTGGATGAGAGCTAACTTGCTTCGGTTATATGTCAACAAGACTGAGGCCCTCCTGATTGGCTCCCATTAGAGCCCCCTCACCTCAGGCACTGTCAGCAGCACCATCCATGGATACAGACTCCATCTCACTGAGCCAGTCCGGAACCTTGGCGTAATGTTCGACTCTCAACTATTGTTTCTACCTCACATCCATGTCACTCTGCCATCCCTCACCTCCGCAATATTACTCAATTCACACTGCAGGTCGCCAATACACGCATAACATCCAGGCTTGACAATGCAAACCTCCTGCTTGTTGGCTTCCCCAACTCCCTCATCACAGGCTGCAGATCATCCAGTACTCTGTAACCCGTATCCTCTCACACACTAGGCTCTAAGACCCTATCACCCCCAACCTCACCCGATTTCCCATCACACAGAGGACACAGTTTAAGATCCTGGTCTTCACCTTCAAAGCCTTTCATAGCCTTGCTCCCTCCTACGTCTACAACCTCTTAACTCCCAAACAACTTGTCCGCTCCCTCTGCTCAGCGAGCTCTGGCCTGCTTCATGTCCCCCGCCTTACCCAACCCACCATTGGCGAACGGGCCTTCAGCCTCACCCTCACCATCTGGAACTCCATCTCATGGTCCCACTGCCTCGCTCTATCCCTCGCCTCCTTCAACAGACATCCCAAGGTCCTACTCTTCAACCTTGCTTTTGATCAACCTCTTTCCCCCTTGTCCTCCAATCCTGACCACCAGCTTGGTTCCGAAATACTGTCTGTCCAAAGCCTTGGGAAGTCCTCCTGATATGAAAGGTGCTAGACAAATGTAACTGTTGTTGTTGTTGTTGTTCATAAGCACAAGTTGTTGCTGTTGTTGCCATCAAGTGAGGACCCAGGTTCGATTCCTGGGCAGGCTGCAACGTTTCGCCCACAGAACATACACTTCACAGTATATTCTGTGAAGCACTTTGAGACGTCTCGACGACATGTTAAGGTGCTATACGAAAAGCAAGGATTATGATTAAAACTGCAGTTTTAAAAAAAAATACGTCGAGGATCCTGGCCTCAACCACCTTTCCTGGTAACATGTTCTGGTCATTAATTACCCTTTGTCTAAAGGAAAACCTGTGGTTTGTCCTGAAATTGACTTCTGTAGCTCTGAACTGTGTCCTCTTGTTCTCCTCTTTTAAATCCTAAAGTATTGTTCCGAGACATCTTTTTTGAAGACTGATGAGCCCCAGCTTGTGTTATCATGACTCATAGCTTATATTGCCCACAAAAATGTAAAGTCAGTCCACTTTACAATAGTGAAGTGCTTCAAGATGTCTCAATTTTATAACAAGGCACTAATATCAAATACAAGGATTATTAATATTATTATTCCTCTAATACTGGGGAATATTTTTGTTACCCTCCTGTGCAATGTCTGGAAGGGCTGCCCTTTATGTCTTGGTGACCAGAACTTTGTACAGTAAAACCAGAAATGTATGCAGTGAATGAATTAACATTGAATAAGGATCTTATCAGAAGAAAAATGTAGGTAGTTGGTATATACTAGATTGATATTTCTGCTTTCTGGACAGATTGGATTAGTCACAGTGTGCAGCCCACTACAAGTCTCCATTTAGAGATATCTAGACATGCCAATAGATTGGACAAGATGCAAGAACTGCAGGAACGGGATGTGGTGCAAACACTGACGAGTGATTCAAAGTTGGTTGCCAGAAAAAGTGCCAAATTATCAGCACACTTTTTCGTTGCAAGGATTATTATTACAGTAAAACCTTGTTTATCCGGTACCCAACCAACCATCATACTCAACCATCCAATTGTATTGGGAGATCCGGGACACTCGTGGTATGCTCACTTAGCGCATGCGCACTTATTAAACTTACCGAATGCTGGAATGCTTTTTCACTGATCATTTTTCTGATTGTGCTGGAATGCTTTATTGGTAAGTGTCCATACAATATTCTGTTATTATTTGGTCCATTATTTGTATGTTTTAAAATAAGTTAATTTTTTGTGTAGGATTTTCGGCAACTTGCCCCTCGTATATCCGGCATATTCAGTTAACCGATTCAACAGGTCCCGAGGGTGCTGGATAATGAAGGTTTTACTGTATTGTTGAGAAATAGTCATTGTTTGCAGCATTATTGAGTTGGTTTGTTTTAATATGTAGCTCAGTGTTTTTTCTTAGACATCTGGGTGGTGTATTTGCCGCTGGTATTATAAATTAAAACTATAAATAAAGCTATATAGAAGGATATCGAAGAAGTGGAATGAGGGAAATGTGATAGCCATCTTATAAAGACATATCACTGGCCAACATGAATGAAATACAGAGCTCCTTACCCAGAATGAGGTCATTTGCACTACATCATGAAATCCACACAAAAAGTAATTTATAACATTCAGAAATGTATCAATAACTGTCAATGAAACTATAAACCATCACCAGTTTCTCATCTCAGCCTGACATTTATTATACACATAACAAATAGTCCAGTATACTTTTTTTATATACAAAAATAAAGCGACAGAAATTGTTTTCAAAGTCAATAACAAATCTGTTCCAATATGTGGTGTTAATTCTGTAGTGAATATGCCCTCACAGAACAGATTTTAGGAACCCGATTTATTTAAGTATTGCTAATGTCTCTTTGACCATGCCTTCTGCTGCCCTCCCAACTCTCTCCCTCCCCTCCTAACTCTCTCCCACCACTCCCCCGCCCTACCCTACCCCTTTCCCTTGCTCGGGTTCTGACCTGACTGTTCAGCGCCTTGGGACGTCCTCCCGATGTGAAAGCCGCTCTATAAATGTCATTTTGTTGTTGTTGTTTCTGACTACAAAATTGTACAATTTGAAGTAGAGCAGAGCACTCCATTATCTCATGGAAATATATAAATCTCATTCTGGGTGTACAAAATATATCCAAAATCATAGGACAGGGAACCACAAAGCTAATAATAGATTCTCCGTCAGATTGATCCATTGTCCATTTAAAAATCTTCTTGTTAAAAAAATTATTTACGGGTAAGTTCTCTCCAAAATATGCTCTGAGACACCACCCCACATAAAGAGCATTATATAAATACAGGTTGTTTTTGTTTACTATACTACAAATAGAAGTGACTGTGTATTTTGTCGGTGAACATAGCAGCCAATTTATGCACAGGAATGGTCCATAAACACCCACAAAGTGCATAACCGATTTCGCTTTGGGGATTGTTGGCCAGCATACTGGGAGAAACTCCTTACTTTTTTTCAAAAATGCTATGGAATCGTTAATGTCTTCTTGAGACATCTGTTTAACGTCTTAGGTGAAGGTGAGCACCTCGGTCAATGTAGCACACCCCCAGCATGCCTTGACCACTGGAGCATTAGCATAGACTCTGTGACTTCAAAATCCAGACTTGGGCGCTTGAACCCAGAACCTTCAGACTCAGAGGTGAGAGTGCTACTAAGTGACCTAGGCGGACACCTTGCTGATTAATAAATCCAACAAGGAGTATCACAATAATGTTGTATTGACTGTAGGATTTGGATAATGAATTGTAATTGATACAGTATGAAATTTTGTTTAAAATATCTTGATACGTGTCTTGTAAATCTTGAAGCACTGGGCTATCATTTTAACTCTTTTTGGGTGGCCTGACCTGGCGTCATGCTATTGCACTTGTAGCATTTCCCAGGTTCAGTCTCTGACAGACTAGTCATGGCAATGTCAATTCTTACATAAGGACAGCCCTTTCTTAGGGAAAATGCCAGACGTCTGAGCAATGGGGTATTAGTTATAGAAAATGCCTGGTTCATTCAGGGGAAGTGAGGCATGGAGCGTCAGTAAAGCCTGCTGTGCCATTGGTGTTGAAGCATTGAGTGTCTCTCACACAGCTCTGAGCTCTGGTGGAGGTAAGACATGGGGTGTCCCTCACAGAATAACAGATGTAACTGTCCTGTTGCAAGTAGGTAATAAATAATCCCTCCGAGAAAAAAAATGTGGGACGCTACTCTCCTTTGATTTTCAATAGAGTAGACAGGGCTTAACGTGGTTTGCTCTCGAGCAGCTGAAACATTTGAAATGAATCTAACGCAAAGTCTAACATTGTTCCAAGGATTTTGACTGCTAGGAATCTTACAGAAATTGGAAAATACAAGCATGGGCTGTTACCTGCTGTTGATTGTCTGGCCAGAGATTGTATAGGGTAAAATAATTTCAACGTCTTGCTCAATTTTTACTTAGTTGAATGTTGTAACTCAGTTACAGATTGACTACATGAAAACCTCTCGAGGTACAGCTCATTAGCCATTTAAAGCTCAATGGAAAAAATACGCAGGTGAAAGCTTCCTAAAGAGCATGATATCAGTATAATATGAGGTTTCAGCCAAAGGAGGTCAGTTATGCTGAAATGTGAAGATAATAGGCCCTGAAGAGGAGATTTGTTTATAATAAGGAATCCTTGAACAGTAAACTAAAAGGTTCCCCTCCCTGGAGCTCTTACATAAAACAAGGTAGAAAATAACAAAGTGTTTTACTGGATTAAATTGAGTAAAGTGCACTTTCCTGTTGAAACAAAAACCATTGTTGGTTTCACGTCTCAGAAATGTAAATTCCAGACTTGGTTATTGAAGGGATAACATTGGATCTCCTAGTTTACCTTGCATTTATTCTAGTTTAATAAGGAATATGATCTGAACCAAACTCTCTCTGTCTTTTCTTCTCTCTTTTGCCTATGGGTCGTTACCCCAGAATTAGTCATCAGTTTCAGAGAAAGGTGGAGTTGGGGATGGTGAAGGAAAGAATATTGAAGAGGAAGATTTCATTGTAATAGTGTCCCAACAGAATCACAACAATCTTTTATTTACATTGAGGGTAATAATAATACGTGCATTTGATATAGCACCTTATCATGTCTTCTAGATGTCCCAAAGTGCTTCACAGAATATACTGTAAAGTGAATTGCCGATATTTGTGGGCGAAACACAGCAGCAATAAAAATTGGTTGAGTCACTTTCTTGTCTGTACCACTTTTTGTGAAATTTAGATTGCTGGAATCATATGCTTCTTCAAGAGACTTACTTTATGTCCCCAGGAGATTTATCCTCTTGAGGTACGTTTATGTTAGTCTGTTCCCAATAAACACTTTTTCAAACACAGTGAGTACCTAATTGAGTGCAAATCAAATATTTTCTTGTGTCAGTCCATGCTCTCTGCTTGCTTGTGTTTTTGTTTTCTAAACAGTTTTTTGTATAGTGCCTTTCATATTCATTTCATATGCCCCAAGGCACTGGACTAAGGCTGCCCCTGCCTTCCCCTAATTTAGTGTATATTCTTCCACAATTCTGTCAGGAAGAGGGAGGGAATAAACCTGTAGGTTTGTGAAATTGTACTCTTACGTGCTTATATCTGGATGTAAATGGTTTATATCTGTGTGGCGTTGGTCAAATATTGTGGTGATGGTGGTGTTTGGAGGTTAGCGTGTGCCCTTCACTGAATTAAGAAACGCTGTAGAAATATATGAATAGTCAGTTCAGAGATCGCAAAGCAAGAAACCACACTCAGAACTGACAAATACCAACAGATTGTTTAAATACAAGACATTCCTGCAAACCAGAAAAGCAAGCAATGAATTTATGAATTGAACATCGAAAATCATTCTGTGGTTTAAATACAAAGAGGTGTGAATTGCCTATGATATAATAATAATCAAAATCTTGACATTTGATACTGTGCCTTATCACACTGCAGCAATGTCTCAAAGTGAATCACAGGATACACAGTAACTATATACAGTAACTGTAGCTCCTGTGGCTTAGTTGTTAGAGCACTTGTCTTGCAAGCTGGGGATACCAAGCTAAGGAGACCTGTGTTTGAATCTAGGCAGGTCAGGGCAAAACCTTGGGCAAGTTTCCTTACTCCACACGCCTAATAATAATCTGTCCAAAAAAACCACAATAATAAAATTGGTCATTTCAATCCACGACTGTTTGTGAGACAATTGTGTGCAATTGGCTGCCGCGATTCGCCCACAAATATACAATCAATTCATTTTATAGTATATTCTGTGAAGTGCTTTGGGACGTCGATAAGACATGAAAAGCGCAATATCAAATGCAAGGATTATTATTATTATTATATTTGCAGGTAAACCCAGCAGCCGATTTGCACACAGCAATATCTCACAAATAACCATGAAGTGAATTACCAATTTTATCTGCGGGATTGTTGGCCAGCATACTGGGAGAAACTCCATTCTGTTTCCAAAGAGTGCTATAGGATGTTTAATATCTACGTGAACAAATATATCTGGGATCTCAGTTTAACATGTTATCCAAAAGATGACATCTCAAACAATGCAGTGTTATAATAATCCTTGGATTTGATGTAGCACCTTATCATATTATCCAGGCATTTCAAAAACCTTCACAGAGTATACTGTACAGTGAATTGACTGTATGTTTTGTGGGCGAAACACGGCAGTGAATTCATATAGCAGTATACCACAAACAGTCATGGATTGAGTGGCCTAATTATTTTTAAAAATATTTTTGAAGGGATTATTACCCCCAGAAAAGCGATCCACTAATAAATTAACAACTAGGTTTCCACTCACTGTTAGGTAACCAGAGATGTGTGGTGTGAGGAAATTTGCCTAAGATTGTGTCTTGCCCGGGACACCCCCTACACTGCTTTGGAGTGTCAGTCTGCCGAATACGAGTTTGAAGTCCCAACATGGGGCTTGAATCTACAACTTTCTGGCTCACTCTGAGATCAAAAGATGATTTCGGTTCATAAAGGTGAACTGGAATACAATCCTTCAATTCTACTGTGTGGACCATATGAACTTTGGGATTTTCAGTGTATGGTAATGCTTGGCTACAAGCAATCTCACTGTTCAGTCTGCTGGAGAAACAGAAACCAAGGAAAGCACAAGTAAACTTTCAAACATTTTTATGTTTCAGCATTGAGTTTTGCAGTTACTCTGAGAATTATTTTTTCTACAGTCTATAATGTTTCTCTCTAGTAAGACAAGGGCTCTCATTAATAACACAATTGGTATGAGGAATTAATCCATGCACAAAGTAAAAGTTATAAACGAACTAATTTGACCTCAGCCCGATAAAGCAAGAAACTCTCACCTGGGTTCCAGTCATACACATCGTCCTGAGCATGAGCAAAACCTTAAATAATCCCCAGGCTCAGCCACCACATGGTGGTTTTCCAAACAACTAAAATATCTGTTAATCGCAGGGATCCTTACAAGTACAGTTCAATGTGTTCTTAATACTTCCAACTGTTATAAATTGTATCTGGTGATAGAATTGGCTGTAAATAAAGTAGTATTTAATTTACTGCACAGTCTACTGTCCACATTGTACTATCCGTCTTCTGAAAAACTGGTTGGTGTGCAGGGAATATAAACATTTCCAGTAAAACATCAGTTTATTGTCTGCCTGGGGCACAGCTAGTATGCAAAGTGATAATGCAGACACACCACAGGGATTGAATGCAAGCTACTATTAGGTATTAAAGTTATCTCTATAGTTTTTAACAGATTTACAGTCTGACAATGTAGATACGCCTATTGTTCTAAACAACATTGCATTGTACCGGGTTGTGTGGGGGAGGATGATGTGTGTGGTGGGTGGGTCATTGGAGTGGGGTGGGGACAAACAAACATAGGCCATTTAATATTTATTAACTATGACGGAACCACGACAGATCCTGTGGATGCTGAAGACCCCATGGCATTATTTAAAAAGACAAAGGAATTTCTATCTATGTCTTGGCCAACAATCCTCCAAATAACATTGGTCATTCACTCCATGGCTGTTTGTGGGACCTGCTGCTGTTTTTGTTACAAAATACATTCAATCTACTTTATAGTATATCCTGTGAAGCGCTTTGAGACACCTCGACAATGTGATAGGGCGCTATATCAAATGCAAGGATTACTATTTCTATATAACTGCTGGCCAACTCTTTGGCTCGTGACATGGAGGGAAGTCTCTCCTACAGAGCAGGGAGAATGAAGGGAGCCTGAGGCCTAGCCACATGGCAGGGAAAAAAGGCCATTGAATGCACTGCCAGAGAGATCATATAGGTCAGTACCTGAGTGGGATGTGAACTGTGAGAGTGAGTTGTAAGAGGCAATACAGATGGTAAAATCGCAAAGCCAGACCTCCATACCTCTGGGCCTGTTAGCATTGTCTGTCTCTGAGGGAAGGCTGGATGCCTCTCCCCACATTAATAAACCACTTGATTCATGAACCAAGTTCTATCTCCATGTGTGTTCATAATCTGTCTGGCTCAGGTGGTCAGAAGTGCCGGTTACTGTATTATATTTTAATAGCTATTGATAAATGAATCGCAGAATAGCCATTCAGTGGTCGAAAGCAGATTTCCACTCATGCACTCGAACAGCAATGCACTTCTTCAGTTTTCTAACAATGTGAAACATAAATTGCATTTATCATATATTATATAGGTGCAGTTGATAGGGGACAAGTGAGTCTGATTGTGGGATTATCTGAGGAGAAGCAGGATTGCTAAACAAACTGAAAGCATAGCATCTCAAACACACTCCTACGAGAAGTTTTTAAATCCGCTACACTCTTAGGTGTGCTCATTCCAGCTTAGTTTGTGCACCTTTTGTTTTATATTGGATCTGCACCAAGGGCACAGCATCAGTCCAAGTGTTTCTGGTCCTTGGGGTCCTCATTCCCACAAAAGTCTCCACTACATCCTGAATTTTGATCCAAACCATTTACCACAAAAAAAGCTGAGTAGACTGAGCTCAGCTAAACTACCACACATTCACATCCCAACTGGCAGACTGTTTAGTCTGTTCGGTTACTCTGCGGCTGCCAGGATTGAAGTGAAGGAAGAAAATTTATGAATGCAATAAAAATTGAGGACTCCTTTGCTCCTTTGGATGAAGCTACCTTGGCACTATTCCAAAACCATGTCTATTTTATAATTTTAAAAAAAGGGCAATATACCGAATTTAGCATTTTTACAAATATATGCAAATGTGGTACGAACAATTTCAAGAAACTCTCAAGGTTAGAAGCTAAAAATATCTCCCAAGATTGGAGATTATATTGAATGTTTTTTCATATTATTAGATTATGCATTTGTGAAGTGCCAGCAATACAAATCACAGCTAATTCCCCCTCAAAATGTGAATTTGCCAGCAATGTTAGTCTTTACTGATGTGGTTTTCATGAAACCTTTCTGTTGCACCTCATGTTCTTAGCACAAACATATTTTATAAATGCTTGATTGATCACTGCTCAAAAGGCAGGCTTTTGCAAAAGTGGTGATTTAAAGCATATGTATACACTCTCTGTTCCTTAATCTGGGGTATACTCAATTACAAAGGAGGCAGAATTCTGTGATTACAATGGACTCTTAGTGTGTACAATAGGTTGGAATGGATAGAAAGCAGATTTACATGTAACAAGAGAGCTCTTTCATATTTATTGTGCAAGCAGCAAAGTTGAAACTTGGCAACAGTTTGCATTTATCTGGGATGAAACACAAACTATAATCAGATATAGATATTAAAGGATAACTGCTCTATCAATACAAGAACTAATTGCAATTATGAAGTATCGGAGTTTACTATATTAACTGAAAAGTGCACAAAAGCTTCAAATATTTTAATTGTTCCCTCATTTAACTGTGTTAAGAGAATTTGTTTCAATGTTCAGTTCATCAATTGGAAAGCTGCACCCTGTGTATGTGTAGATTTGCCAACTATACCGTGGCACTTTTTACTGATATTTTTTGGAACAAATTTATCTTGCAGTTTGAGAGTGTACGTTTATTTTTGCAAACAAAATCACGATATTGCCTTTAGAAGTTTGGACTGTTAATTAGCCGCGAACATGAATTTCACCAACTGTTAAATATTACAAGCTCCATTGACTCCCAGTGAGCAAAAGCCAGGTTTTTATAATGAACTTACTACTGTGTTGCTGATAGATGGCATGTAACGTGTTGAAATGCAGCACTGTAAATAATCTTTCAACTAAACTTTAAACTAAACTTAAAGATGAACTGAAAAGTAAAAACAAATGTGGTCACTCAATCCAAGATTCTTTGTGGGACACTGCTGTGTGCAATTGTCAGGGTTTGTTGGACATGAGCTGGGAGAAAATCTTTAGAAGGGACTTGAAAGAGGCAAGAGAGAGTGAGGCGGAGGGACTGTGGGATAGAGTTCCAGAGTGTGGGGGCAGAGATGCTGATTGCTCGACAATCAATGGCGGGCAGGAAGTGTGGGGGACCTGAAGCAAGCAGGTATCCGTCGAGGGGAGGAAACGGACAGGAAGACATTATATCAAAGGCAAAGTTATTATTATAAATTTGACTTTCAAAGGAAAATGAGCCTGATGATTACAAAATGATATTCTGCACAATATTGCCTATCTCTGTAGTCTCTGCTGCCTAATGATGTGTTAGCGCACAGAAAATGCATTGTTACCAGCTGTTCCTATTTAGTATGTCCCACAGGGCACTATTGACCGCCTGATCAGAATGTGTGCCCTGGACTTGTTATTTTTTGTGCTCTTGGGGTTACTGCCCAATAGTCCTAAGGTTCATTAGTCCGAAGCTTGGATAGTCCGAAGGTTCGTTAGTCTGAAGCTTCCCCTAACCCTAACCCTATCCCTAACATTTGGACTAATGAACCTTCAGACTATCACACCAAATGTTCAGATTAACGAACCTTATTTTCGGACTATCGAGCAGTAACCGCGCCAGGTATAGGAAATTTGTGTGTTCAGACTATCGAACCTTCGGACTATCGAACCTTCGGACTGTCGAACCTTCGGACTATCGAGTGCCCTCCACTCTTGGTGACAGCTTGGCAATAATAGACTGAGAAAGTTTCTTAACAGGTTCGATGCAATCCCATATGAAACCTCACATTTTGTATGCAATTGTGTGATGGTAAAATCTTAGTTTTCCAAGTAATTGTTCAAAATACCATTAATATTCCAAAGTTTGCCTTTGATTTGGTGCCCGAGTGGCTAGTACATATCAGTACTTTTCTGCAGCAAGAGGAAATGAGTGAAATGAGGTCATGGGCCATCCTAACATAGATTGGATCAACCATCACTCATTGAAACAATAGATTCCAACACTTCCCTGAGAAATCAATCATTAGCTATTTCTTTAATAATAATAATCCTTGCATTTGATATAGCGTATCTCACATCTTCTAGATGTCTCAAAGCGCTTCACAGAATGTACTGTAAAGTGAATTGACTGTATATTTGCAGCCAATTGCACACAGCAGTGTCCCACAAACAATTGTGGATTGAAATGACCAATTTTTTTATTACAGGTACTGTGTTTTGTTTTGGAGGGATTATTATTAGATGTGTAGAGTAAGGCAACTTGCCCAAGGTTTCGCCCTGATCTGCCTGGATTTGAACACAGGTCTCGCGCTTGTAAGACAAGTACTCTAACCACTGAGCTCCAGGAGCTCCAGGAGAAACAAACAACTGTTCTTATCAGCTTCCTCCCCAGTGCTGAATAATTTGAATTATTGACAAAAAGCTAATCTCATTGCATAATTTTGGCCTCAGGTTTTATCCCACCATATCTGTAGGTTGGCCAAAGAAGCTATGTGCATCCTGAAAGTGATCCACATCTTATTCCTGGCCTTGTGAACTGTGAATAAAGTCATTTGATTTTTCCTACAAAATATGAAAACTGCTGGGCCATTCTCCAAATGAACTGAGAATACTACTCTACTCACCTTCATCCTGATTAGCATCTTTAATAATAATACTTGCATTTGATATCACGTTTTTCATGTCTTCTACACATCAAAGCGTTTCACAGAATATACTGTAAAGTGAATTGACTGTATCTATATTGACAGAATCGTTGCCAATGATAATCAAGATCCTGCATTCCTGTAGCCAGGATTTACCTTCAAGTCATTGATTCAACCAAACTGAACCTTTGCGGTGAGCCTGCAGTGAGTTATCCACTGTAACCCAAGGCCAGGTGATGTGGGAAGAATCCTAATGCATGGTTGAAAGGCAGAAGTTGACATCTACTATCAGGTTTAACAGATCTTTGCAGATTGAAATAACACAACAAACACAAGATTGCCCAGCGATTTCTGGTTTTCTTACAAGACTTGAAGAAGATTTCCTCTACACAAGTCCTGGGACTGCAGGAAAGAAAATTTTAAATGTTTCTCTACAAATGGTGGAGCGTTAAATGCTTCATTGTTAATATTTTGTGCTGTGGAAGGCAACAATAAGGGAAAAACTAAAAATAATGCCCAGAATAAAGCGATTTTATGACGGAGTAGTGGAGGAACGTATAGGTGTCCAGGTCAGACTTTGTCCAAAGCAACTTCTGTTCCCTCCCCCCACCCCCCACCCCTTTCCCCTTTTGCTATCTGCCCAAAATGTCTAGGTATAAATTGTTTGAGGTTGTATCCTATGCATGGATTAAAAGTAGCACATTCAGTCAATTCAAAATCTATATAACCCAAAATAATAAGCTTTATTGTACGAAACGCTGTTGCGTAATGACACTCAAAAAAAATCTACAGAATAAAGCATCCCAGTAAGAAATGTTCTTCCTTCAGTTTTTTTTAAGAATTTTATACAAATCTTTTTTCTCCCTTCAAACAAAAGATGGCATATTTCAAAATAGTTGTGCTCAGAAATCTTCAATGTGAAAGGAAAATACATCTTTGGACAAAACACATATTTATCAAAATGAGGGTGTTATAAACTGGGAGAATCTAACTTTAAGTCCAAATTGTTTTTTTTTGCTTGTTTTATTATTTTTTTTTACAAGTACCAATTGTTGACAAGCACCAATGAAATACCCCTGATATAGAAAACATTTGTACAGTATATAAAAAGAGAAGACTTTACAATCTTCACGTTAGCAACTAGTAGGCATTCAATGTGCAGACATTAACCTTTCATACATGAAATGCACCGAGAACATGAAACATACTGTAAAATGCTGCACAAATCATGATGTACTGGAACACAGAGATTCAATGCTGCTGAAAACTGATTTGGTTGTAGCTTACTGACCCTGATAAAGTAGATATCATTAGCACCGATCTTCTGTAATGAGAAAAATACAAATATGTGCCTCAACGCTGTACTTCAATGCACCACTGAAGAAACACTATCATTATGGACTATGCTTTGATACCAATTATTAATCTGTTGTATTGCACCACTGGAAAAACAGGTTGCAGTGAATGAAATGGTTCCTCTGAGAATGCCCTATTGTGTACAGCACAGTCTGACTTAGCATCGCTTATACCAATTAATATGATATGAACAGTTAGATAATATGATCTGTAATCCAGAGAAATGGCTCAATATGTTGCTATTGCTCTACATTACCAGAAGCCATTTACATCTCTCTCACACACATTCTCATGTAAAATATGAGGTTATTGACTGAGAAGACTGAGGCGATATTAAATATACAGTAACCATGATTGTGGTTATATTCAAATACCTTTAAACATGGCAGTGTCTAAAGACCCTTCAATGTGTAAAAAGAGTCATGCAGTCTTGGACAGAATGTAAAGTCAAGGCACCCATACAGGAGACTTGAAGATCTTGACTTGTCAAAGCTTTTTGAAAGCAGAGGTACTTTTTTGGGGTTGGGGGAATGAGGGGTAGGTGTGTGTGTGAGTGTGGGGGTGGTGGTGGTTGAAAGGGAATAATATATGAAGGAATAATTTTGAATCAACACCATGTAAGTCTCAGCCAGTTCAGTGAAGCTCAATCTGTAGCTTCATTTTGAGAGCTTCTCCCAACTCGCCAAGGAGGTAGTCATTGTCTTTAGAATCTTCCAGTTTCTGCAGAGCTGGTTTCTTGTACAGAGGAATACTGGTAATTTCCAGTGTGTAGGTGCCTTCCACAGGCCTCTTCTTGGTCACATGCAGGTAACTTAGACCTTCCTTCTGGTGGATGCGGAAGTAGTTGTCCTCATTGCCGTAGGAGATGGTGTAGCGGACATGGTTGTGCAGTGGCTCAATGGCTGGGATGAGTTCTAAGATGTGCTCCTTGTTGTTCAATTCTGAAATGTTCAGACTCATCTTGACTGGAATGTCAATGTCCAGGCTAGCCAAACTGATCTGTTTTGTCTAGCACCAAAGAAAAAAGAATTGTAGTCCTTTATTCACAAGACGATCATTATATTTAAACCAATCTAACTATAACTGAAGTGTATACAGATGCAAAACAATAATTAGTTGCTTTTAGAAATGGTTTATAATTTCAAAGTAAACTTCAAGGTTAAATGATTTACCCTGTCTCACATAAAAAATGGCATCCATGATATAGAACAATAATAATTCATGCATTTAATAAAGTGCCTTATCATGTTCTAGAGATACCTCAACACACTTCAAAGGAATTACTGTAAAGTGTTTAGATTGTATATTTGTAGGCAAACACAGCAGCCAATTTGCACACAGCAATGTACCACAAATAGCAGTAAAGTGAATGATCAATTTGTATTTGTGAGATTGTTGGCTAGGACTCCTTTCATTTTACCATGGGATCTGCACATAACCTGGCAGATAGGGCCTCAGTTTAACATCCATACGGGTCTGACACAGTGACTGTCCAGTGCCTTGGGACATCCTCCTGACATGAAAGGCTCTATATAAATGTAATTTTGTTGTTATTGTTGATACTTCTGACAATACAACAACTCCTTTTCTCTTAAAGACAGTGTGGAGTCCTTCTCTGCTCACAAAATAATCTTAATTCCAAAGATGATCTTAGTCTGAATGTTCCTAAATACAGTATATGAATATTTTGCAATTGGAGATGGAACTCAACCGCAAATCACGAAAGAGTTAATGCGAGAGATTATTACCTGCTCAGTCTGACTCCCATTGACACTTCGTCTTGTCCTGCCATTGATCTTGCATTCATAGCAAGTTTCATGAGATAACAAATTCTCATCATCAGTGTCTCCTCCAAAAGGCAGATGCTGGCCCTTGTTGAATCCCATGCCAGAAACACAATGGCTATGGTGTGAATTAAAGGGAAATTAGGATTTAAAGCAAATTACCAAAACACAAATCAAACTTACTGTACATAGAACTAAATAACATGATACTGCACAGAAAAGGCTATTTGACCAACAAGTCTGCCTCTTGTGTTTCAACTGCCTACCACTACCCAGTTCTCCTATTCCCCTCTCCTGTAACCCATTATTCCCTTCTCCTAATTGTATTGTCAAGTCTGTGGTGAGTCATTAATGTTTTTATCAATGATTCCTGCTCTTCAGTTGTCTGTCAGTAGAGCCTAGATTAGATTTCAATTCTTCTAATTAAACATTCTGCAATAAGGGCAGTTAATAATATGCGACAACCCATTCATGTCTGAAGTTAGAAAAATGTCAGATAAAGAAGGCAGTGAAGGATAGATATTTCAAGTTGATCACTGCCAGGTCGTGAGACTAATAGATTAAGATCAAGATCAATTAAGATTACAGGAAAATCTGCGGAAGAAGATACAGAACTACAGAAAACTTGTTTCAAAGTTAAGACAAATTGCAACTATTTGCTAAATTCCGCACACTCCGAAATGCTTTGTGAATAGAGTAAATCACAACCCAGGTGGAATTTCTACCAAATGGTTGTATGTGGACAGTGGGGGTTAGTCTTAAAGAGGTAGCCTGGAGTTTACATCCCTTGAAACATGGTCTGAAACATGATCAGCTTTGATGTCGAAACTCAAAAGCTGAACATAAATGCTGATTTGCATTAAAGGAGCATGGTCTCTGATCAGGAATGCTTGTGTGTTATTAGTCAGCAGGGTGAATCAGCAGGAAGGAAACTGAATGCAGTGAATCAGTTGTAGTGTAAAGTTGGAGCTGGTAAAAAAATCTATGTGAAGTCCTCCGTTAATATAGAAAGCACATGTGGTTGCAAGCTCCTTGTTTCCTCTCGTAAAGTATAAATCAATTATTGTTTAATTCTGGCAAGTAAATTCTGGTATCAATTTAAATTATGGGAGGGGGAATAAAGGTTTGTTGGAACATTGCTTCAGACTGCTTTGCTACTCTGCTCGGAAGTATAGACCAGTTGGGCTGAATGGCCTTTTTCTGTGCTGTACATTCTATGCTTTGAAGCCTAAAAGGGTATGACTGAATGGAATTTAGGCCTCTGATTGCATAAACCATTCCCTTGATTCTTTATATTGCTTTTATACGGTGACTTCCGTGGCACATACCATGGTGCAAAGCGGAAGTGCTAGACTCCTTGGGCCACATTTCCTGCCCTTGTGCCACCTTTACCTAGGCTGAGTTTTCCTCTGGATTTCTGAAGGGTTAGGGGAGGTGAGAGCCAGGACAGGTGCATTTTAGACACATAATCCAGGTGGACTAATGCCAGAGACGTCAGTCGAATACAAAAAATAAACGTGAATTTTATGTTCACGACTGCTGCTATTCAAAAAAAAATGGCAGCAGAGATTGGGGAATACAACCTGAACATTGGGCAATTTTTCTCCCGGCCTTTTCTTCATTCTGCCAACCTCACTTCAATTGGAGCAATTAGAAGTCTTTTTTTTGTTGCACATTTAGAAACAGCACTGCACCTTCTCCTTGAAACGAGAGCCCTGATGTTTGTGAGTGGAGACTGAGCACCACTCATTGTGGAGGCGGCGTTTTAGACTCCGGGGGCAGATCAGGTAAGTGCAGCTTTCAGACACTTCCGTTCAAAAACGGCTTTAGGATACAAAAGTATTAATTGACCAGTGGCATTCAGTACATCCAGGAATTGCGTTATAACGTGAACAGAACAATAAATTAAACAGCTGGAGTAGATTTGGTTATGGGAATACACATATGTGTGGAGGAGGGAGTATGAGAATGAAAAGGAAGAGTCCAAGATGAAAAGATGTAATAGAAGAAATAAATGCAGTTGCTACACCGTTATACAGTTGCACAAATAAGTAGAGAGCACATTTCAACTCAGTTCAGCTCCAAGGAGAACTTGTTTAGCTTACTCTCAAGGCTGTCAGTCACTGATTGCTCACTTGACAAGCACTTCATAGTGATAACAGTGAAGGAGTCTCTTACCCTTGGCCTACTCTATAGTATCCAGTTGGACAGCCACAGAGGTAGCCACCCTCTGTGTTTGAGCAGCCATACGAGCACGGATTCTTGAAGGAAGAACATTCATTCACATCATGGCAATTGTTGCCATACTGATCGAAATAATAGCCTGACGGGCAGGCACATTTGTAGCTTCCAAGTGTGTTGTAACAAGTTGCAGAACCACAGGAAGCCTGACTTGAACATTCATTTTCATCTAAATTAAAAGAAAAAGAACATTTAGATATGTTGTAAGCCGCAGTACCCCTTTAGACATGTGCAATACCCCATTTGACTTCAAGATCCTTACACTCGTGTTCAAATCCACTAACTTCCTGGCACCTCCCTATCTCTCCGACTTCCTCACTCCCCAAACCACCATCTGGAGCTTCCGTTCGACTGGCACCGGCCTCCTGTTCGTCCCTCGTACCATCGGAGGTTGCGCTTTCAGCCACTACGCCCCCAAACTCTGGAACACGCTCACTCAATCCCTCTGTCTTGCCCCCTCTCTTCCCCTTTTCAAGTTTCGCCTGTAAACCTTCCTCTTCGACTGTGCTTATAGCCACCTCCCTCCACAACCCTAGGCTCGGAGACTGGATCCACCACGGTTAAGCGCTCTGAGATGCCTCTGAGGGTGCTTTATAAGTGCAAGTTGTTGTTGTACAGTTGGGCATTAAAGATCCACTTAAATTCATTCTGTAGGAATGAATGTATCTCGATTATCAGTGCAACATCACATTCATTCCTACAGAAGCCCTGGCTGCTAATGCAAACATGCCTGACATTTATGTGCAACTTTTTTTGTTATACACAATGTTTTTTTTAAACTGGATTTTTTATAATTTCGAAATTATTAGGTTTATTAACAATGAAACAAAATAATGCTAGATTGACTGATCAGGAAATGTGTCTAGGAATTTGATTGATAGACTTCTAGGATTTCTAAAAAAAACTCTGAGACATGAAGTAATCAACGATTTTCCACAAAGATATTACCGCTGAAATTCTTGCAGTTAATAGCCAGTATTTAGCCTCCCAGGCATGGCCCCTGAGTAATCAAAAACGAAGAGAAGTAACGAGATAGCAAGACCACAGTTTCTTTACTTCCTACTTTTTCAAACAACAATAACAGCTTTCACACAGGATAGCATTTCAGAGCGCTGTGCAGTGGTGGGGTTGGACAACTCACAAGGGAAAAGGTAAGGACGGAGAGGTGACCATAGTTGTGGTCATATGTTTTCAAGTGAGAAAAAAAATTGGTAACTCAATCCACGACTGTTTGTGGCACACTACTGAGTGCAATTGGCTACCTTGTTTCGTCCCCCAAATATACTCAATTGAGTTTACAGTATATTCTGTGAAGTGCTTTTTGAAACATCTCAATGACGTTGACAAGATGCCATATCAAATGCAAGGATTATTAGTATTTCAAGATAGACAAAGAAAGTGTGAGGTGGTGGACTGAAAGAGATAATTAAGATTTCCTATCACAAATCACAGAGGAATACAATTAGACATGATCTGAAATTCCCCGATGGAGGAATACTTTGTATTTCACTAATCTGCATCATGGAGCACTGTGCAGTGAAAACAAGCATTTTAGGTAATTACGTGATTTAATATGCTGAAAACTCTGATGGTCTGCTGGACATCTGATAACCATTCTAGTCAAACAGAAATCACTCACTAGTTAGGTCTCAAACATGCAGATCTTACATGGAAAAATGCACAGCAAGGTAAGTGACACAAATTAATTTTCCCCAGTACCATTAGTCAGAACTTCATTACTTCTGTTTCTAATTCGATCGGACTTCTCTTCAAGGAAACAGATTTGCTACAATTGCAAGGAAATTCTCTCTCTCTCAAGTGGGATTTCTGCACTATACCTTGTCAGCCACCACCGACCCGACCCTCCCTCACACATTAAACAGTCATGAGGTCAGTAAGTCTGAAAATCCCATTTTGTTTTTAAAAAAGAGTTAGAGAAAACAAAATAGGATTCCTTAAGCAAGGAAAAAGTAAAGTTTTTTTTTAAAAAGAGTACAGAAAGAGAAAATAAAGAGGATTAAAGGGATGTTAAGGGAAGCACCAATAAAACACTCAGTACAGTAATAACAATCCTTACATTTGATTTAGCGAGCTTTTGCATTGGAAAATTGACTCTCAGTCATAAATGGCAGGGTATCTAAAAATGTTTCACAGGATTTTGCTATAAAGTGGAGTGACTGTGTGTTTTGTGGTCAAATCTAAGATTACTGATACATTAATGAAGCTGTAGCTTGGTACTGGAGGTGCTTTATTACTAGATAATATATAAGCCTCTATTTATACCACACTTTTTGTCAGTTGATTAGCGGATCGATAATGATCCCTCCAAAAACAAAGGTCACTCAATCCACGGCTATTTGTAGAACACTGCTGTGTGCAATTTGGCTGCCGAGTTTTGCCCACAAAATACAGGCAATTCACTTCATAGTATATTATGTGAAGTTCTTTGAAGGATTTTAACAACTCAAATCCAGGATCCCAGACATATAAGGTCAAAATTGGATCTATTATGGCACCTAGTCCTGGCACACAGAGTTAGCAATAGCTAGATAATAATACTTGATCTTAAATAGTTCATTGATCACACAGAAAAGGTAATGCAGCATGGATCACCCTGGCTACTCACCAACACACTGGTTCCATTGGTAGTGCTGCATGTAGCCCTGAGGACAGCTGCACCTGTATCCTCCCATCATATTCTGACAGCCATGCTGACATCTGTGGCTTCCCTCACATTCATCCATATCTGCAAAGGGGTGAGAACAAAATACAGTCAGGCTTTCCAAAGCTCCTGCGGTTTAAGCAGTGACGAGGGAAGACTTGGGAGATGTTAGCATGTCTCCGAATAATCCACAACAACAAGAACAACACATTAGATTCATATAACGTCTTTCATCTTGTGAGGACTTCCCAAGATGCAGTTCAGTCAGGATTTAAGATTTTCAGATTGGTAGTCCAGGAGTTTCCGTCCCTCCCTACAGGCTGGAAAAGAAGATGGAGCTTCTCAGTTAAAAAAATAAACCCTCATAATAAACTTTGTGGTTTCTCATTTGTTTAGAGTCTATTCCTCTCCTTTGCAACTTGTATGAATAATGCTGAAACACATGGAACAAAAATTTGAGGGTCAAAAACAATGATTTTTGAAAGTTTTTATGTGACTGACATCGACCAATTTGTTTACACTCTGAGCTGCAGGCAGGCTGGTTATAATGCAGTGGTTTGGGCCTACAAACTCACACTCTAAGTTTTAATGAGACATACAAATGTAAGGTTGGTCGAAGAGCAAGGGGATATTAGGTCACAGTTGAAGTCACTTCCTCCACGCTGTGCCCATGCACAGCAGGTGATGTTAGCTGCACTTACTGTGCATTGCACACAAATACACACACAGAAACCTAATCAGTCAACACTGCACAACCATGCTATAAGCAAACTTGCATTAAACTGGGGTGTATAATAATGTTGGAACTCTATACATCTAACATCACGGCAGGACTGTTTTATCCTGCAGAATCTTCTCAGATTCGGTGCTTTAAGGCAGCCACAACACACTGATGTTGGCAGTTTAACAGTACTTCTCCACATGCATTGCTGAATCGTAAACATATTCTACCTTTTATTTTGTTCCTTTGATAAGCTGAATATTTACATTAGCTCCTAGACTCTCCCAACAAAAAAAGGACTGTGATACGGGATATAGAATGATGCCAATCTGCGTCTGGAAGAGACATGAGAGAGTATTTAAAGGATTTTTACCGTCAAATGATCAAATGGTTCTTACCAAAAACAAAAAGATTTGCCTTAATAAATTAGCTAAAATTACGCCATACGTGCTATGAACATACCAGATGGGCAGCAAGCATGAATCCCTATTTTATTCTTCGAGTGAAGAAAACTTTCAGAAGTCCCCATCACCCTGCCATTTATGACTGATGGGGCTTTTGTGAATCATGATGTAAGTCTACCTATCCAATACTGCCAGCATTCACGCTGTCTAAAGCATGTCATCATATAGGTTTAAGGAAAGCACGCTAATTGTTTACAGGCAGCTCCAGATTTACACTACTTTCCAAATGTTATTCTGAACCTGGTGGAAAGGGCAAGCAAACCTTTTTATTAGTTTATGACACTCTACAAAGTGCATGACCCGATTCCAAACATATATTTATGCCTTTTGGCACACAGATGTTAAAGTGCTGGTAGATTGTAATTTTAATGCTACAAATGTTATCCCATATCTAATTTTGACATATAGCTGGCTCTCACAAAATCAACATGAAATGGTGAAATCAGGCGCTTGCTAATGTAATGTTTAAATGATAAACTACCTCCTACTCTTGAGATAAACAACCTCCTACTCCTACCCTGTCCCTCTGCTCTGAACGTCTGCTCATCATAGGCGATTTCAACCTTCACCTAAACTCCCCCTGCACCACCTCTTCCGACTTCACTGCCCTCCTCTCCTCCCTAAACCTCATCCTCCACATTGATTCTCCGACTCACAACCGTGGCCACGCTCTTGACCTCATTAAAATATATGGCCTTGACATTTCCGACCTCAGCATCTCGGACAAGGCCATCTCGGACCACTTTCTTGTCTCCTCCTCTTCTACCCCTCTCTCCTTCATCAAGCCCTCAACTGTACTTTTATGGAAAAGTCTCCCCCCTGAGACCCTCACAGAGGCCCTCGCATCTTCTGACCTCCTACCCCGGTCCAGCTGCTCCACGATCGCCTCTCCTCCACCTTCAACTCCCTTGTCCCCTTTAAATCCAGGTCCATCTCCAAACCCACTTGCTCTCCCTGGTACAACACTGATCTCCCCTCCCTAAAAACCCAAACTCGGCTGCTCGAGCGCAGGTGGCAGAAAACCGGTCTCACGGTTCACCACCAACTGTGGCTCGAGCATCTTCACAGCTACCGCCGTTCTTTGTGTCAAGCGAAAACGGCCTACTACTCCAACATTATCCTGGAGGCTAAAAACAATCCCAAAGTCCTCTTTTCCACCACCCACCACCTCCTCCATGCGGCCCCTCAGGCCTCCTCAATCTTCACTTCAAATGCGAAGTGTGAGGAGGTCATGGATTTCTTTTCCTCAAAAATCCATAATATCCTCCAGGCAGCATCATCCTCCTGCCTCTCGTCGCTCTCTACCAACCCTATCCCTTCCCCCTCACCCTCCCCGTCATCAACTCCTACCTCAACCCCCTTCCTACACTCCTTCTCCCAGTCTCTCTTTCCTCCCTCTCACGCACTCTCACCTCCTTGAAGCCAACCACCTGCTGCCTCGACCCCATCCCCACTAACTTACTGCTCACCCAGATCCTCCTCCTCTGCCCATTGCTGGCTGATATCATCAACCAGTCCCTCTCCACGGGATCAGTCCCTGCCCCCTTCAAAACTGCTGCCATCACCCCTCCTTAAGAAACCCTCCCTAGATCCCTCAAATGCTCGCCACTACCGCCCTATTTCTAACTTGCCCTTCCTTTCAAAAGTACTGGAACGCGTTGTTGCCAACCAACTCCGCGCCCATCTCTCCTCCCAATCCCTCTTAGAACCCCTCCAGTCCGGTTTCCGCCCTGCCCACAGTACAGAGACTGCGCTTGTGAAAGTCACAAACGATGTTGTCTCTATCTGTGACCAGGGCTCCCTCTGTCTCCTTATCCTTCTGGATCTGTCCGCTGCGTTCGACACAGTTGAGCACACCATCCTCCTCCTCTGCCTGTCCTCTGTCATCCACCTCAGTGAGACTGCACTCGCTTGTTTCGAGTCCTACCTCACAAAACACCAGCAGTACATCTCCACAAACAGCTTTTCCTCCTGCTCTTACCCAGTTACCTGTGGGGTATCCCAGGGATCCATACTTGGCCCCCTCCTCTTCCTCATCTGTATGCTCCCTCTTGGGGATGTGATCCGCAGACATGGGGCACACTTCCACATGTATGCGGATGACACCCAACTCTATTTCTCCACTTCACTTTGTGAACCCCAGTCCCCCGATGTTCTGTCAGCCTGCCTGTCAGACATCAGGAGCTGGATGAGCACAAATTTCTTGCAGCTGAATGTTGACAAGAAGGAGGCCATACTCTTTGGCTCTCGTCAACGTCTCCATTCACATGGCTCTCACCTCCTCCACCTTCCCGGTCTTCCCCTGAAACTCTACGAACCTGTGCGCAACCTAGGTGTCAGGTTCGACCCCCAACTGTCCTTCCTCCCCCACATCCGGTCCCTCACCAGCACTGCCTTCTTCCACCTCCAACGGATTGCCCGTCTACAGTAACACCTTACCCCAAAAGCCGCTGAAACTCTGGTCCATGCCTTTGTCACCTCACAGCTGGACTATTCAAATGCCCTCCTCGCCGGTCTCCCCTCCATCACAATCCATAAAATCCAACTCATTCAAAACTCTGCCGCCCACATACTCACCCGCACCAAGCTTCGCTCCCCCTTTACCCCAGTCCTTGCCAGACTTCATTGACTCCCTATCCCCGAGAGGATCGACTTCAAAATCCTCACCCTTATTTTCAAATCCCTCCACTCCTCTGCACCCCTCAACCTCTCTGACCTCCTCTCTCCTCAATCCAGCTCCTGTTGCCTTCGCTCCACTGGGTCTGGCCTCCTCCATGTCCCCCGAATCCTCCGCTCCACCCTCGGCGGCCGGGCCTTCAGCCACTATGCCCCGAGGCTCTGGAATTCCCTTCCTCACTCCCTTCGTCTTGTCCCCTCCTTTCTCAGTTTCAGGTCCCACCTGAAGACCTTTCTCTTCGACCGCACCTTTGGTCACCTTTCTACCCCCTGGCTCGGTCCCGGGATCCACTATTGTGAAGCGCTTTGAGACGCCTTCCGGCGTGGAGATCACTATTTAAATCAAAGTTGTTGTTGTTGAGTTTCTTTTTAGATGAAACTTACAAGTGTTCCAGTGCAGCCGGTAAGTGTGCGTAATGGAGGGTAGGGGAGCGGTGTTACGAGTTAGAAGATGATTAACATAATAATCCTTGCATTTGATATAGCGCTTTACGCGTCTTCTAGTTATCTCAAAGCGCTTCACATCTCAAAGCGCAGAATATACTGTAAAGTGAATTAATTGTACACTTGTGGCCAAAACACGGCAGCCAATTGTCTAGTGTCCCACAAACACTAGACAACACTAGGGGAATGGGGGAGTTGGAGTAGGGGGAAGGGGAAGGAGAGTAGGAGAGGGAGAAGAGTTAGGAGGGGAGCAGAAGGCACGGTTGAAGAGGAAAGTCTTAAGACCGGTCTTGAAGGAGGACAGGGAGGAAGTTAGGTGAAGAGATTACGGGATGGAGTTCAATAGTGTGGGAGCAGAGAGGCTGAAAGCCCGGCCACTGATGGTGGGGCGGTTAGGGCGGTGAATGCGGAGCAGGTCAGAACCTGCTGAACGGAGGCGACGGGCAGGTTGATATGGATACAGCAGGTCAGAGAGTAAGACTGTGAATGGCTTTGAAGGTGAGGACAAGGATCTTGAATTTGATTCTCTGGGGGATGGGGAGCCAGTGGAGATGGGCAAGGGTGGGAGTGATGTGGTCACGGAGTAAAGAAACAAGTAAAGAAACTTGCCCAAGGTTTCACCCTGCCTTGAATTGAGTAGTGGAAAGAAATTTAAGTGGCTTTGATAGGTAACTGAATTGGACTTGAGTGAGTTTATGATCTAAGTGATTATATGCGTTATAAAAATAAGACTTATGTGAGTTTTACTATACTAGCAGTAAAATTGCTGCTCACATTGTGAAATGTACGTTTTAGTGACTGCCAGTTCAATGATGGATTCTAATCTCTCTCCAAAGGATTGCATTGTTGGTTCAAAATGAAGGAACAATACTTGAAAGAAATCAAGAGTGAATTAGCCTTTAGGGAATAATACAGTAACAGGGAACAGTGCAGTAGATAGGCCCGAATCAGCTTCAAACCATCACTAAAAATGTTTCCCAAGATGGAGAATGACAGCTATTGGTGCACTTTTTATGTTGTAATGACAGAGGATTTTAGGGGATTACAAGATACTCATCTGGTGCAGTATTTTACATGCATCGGCTGTGATTACAAGTCATGTTGAAACATTGCTGTGCACAGGAGGTACCAATATATGGGATTGTGTAAGATGACATTTAACATGTCAGCTTGTATAGGATTTCAAATAATTTCTTAATATAAAGGAATAATACAGTGGGTAGTACAATTTACTTAAAGAGCATCAAGAGTTGGTACTAGGGTCTGTCGATATGGAAATTTTCCGATTTAGATATATCGATGGGCTCATATCGAGATATACAGAAATATCGATATTTCCGGGTTTTTCATACTGCGCATGCGTTGCGGGTGCGCGTGCATTGTGGTGGGCGCGCATTCGGGGCCTATCTCCTCAGGAGGTAAATATCTTTCTCTCTCTGTGTCTCTCACTCTCTCCATCTCTGTGTTTTTCAGTCTGTGTCTCTGTGTCTCTCTCACATCACCCCCATCTCTATCTATCTGTATATTATCACATCCACCCCGTCTCTTCCCCCCACCTGCCCGCCGTCTCTCTCTCCCCCACCCGTCTCTCTCTCCCCCACCCGTCTCTCTCCCCCCCACCCCGCCGTCTCTCTGCCCCCCAACCCCCCCAGCCATCTCTCCCCCCCAGCTGTCTCTCTCCCCCCCAACCCCCCCACGCTGTCTCTCACTCCCCCCCACACACCCCCAGTCGTCTCTCTCCCCCCCAATCCCCCCCAGCCGTCTCTCTCCCCCCCGCCACCCCTTGTATACCTGTATATTGTATTCGAGGACTATGAATACAATATGGCGGCTTTGCACCTCGGTCTGTGCATTTTGAAAAGAGATGAGCATTCTGGGTCTTGTAGTTCAGTGTGCGCGCATTCCGATTTTTTACCTCGATATATCGAAAAGTCGATATATCGATATTTTTAAAATGCCTATATCAGCGTATCGATATGACAATTATATCAGGTTTTAGCAATATTTCGATATATCACCGGACCCTAGTTGGTACCAAGCATTTATAGGTCAAAAAAAGATTGTTTATACATAAAGCAAATCTCCCTCAGCTCTGCTTCAACAAGTTGCTTCAACCTCAACCTTGATTTGATGACATTCTACTGAGTTTATGACATTGTATTAGTGGCCAACCTGGTTAACTGGTAGTTGAGTGGGAATCATAGAACGTAACAGCACAGAAAGAGACCATCGAGTCCACACTGATATTTTTCGGGACATCACCCAATCTGATCCCAGTATCTTGGGATATCCATCAATACTACTCCTTCTCAAGCGTTTGCCTAATTCCCTTATAAAAGAATTTATGAGTCTTCCTCAACCACAGTTCCATAATCCACCCTCTTTGTTAAGAAATCAATAAATTTCAGACACCCTCTGTCTCACCTCCTCACTTAATTCCTTTTGTCTTTATCTAAAATAACAACTTTGATTTATATAGCGCCCTCCACGCTGGACGGTGTCTCAGAGTGCTTGAATATGTGCAGTACAGCCTCTCTACTGTCGGTGAGATGATAATAAGTATGATCTTGACTAAGACCCTGTGATATCCTGCAGCATATCATGCTTGATAACCTGCTTTGAGCCTGATCGTTCTCAACCACATCTGGAGGTACAGCTCTCAGTGAGGAAGAAAGTTGTGCTTCTCGAAGCCATAATCAAATTCTCATCAGTGCAACTATATGATGACACCTAATATTCCTGATTAATGTGCAAACTGGTAGAGTGAAATTCAGTTTATTGAATATCAGATAATTCAATGTTTGGTTTATTGAATAAGGCTTTAGAAAATTCAAACCATTTGCAAGCCTAATCTAAGAATGTAGATTGGTTAATTGAATACTGGATGTATGAATAATTTGATTAACTGAATAGTTTTTCTTGTGGTCTTCATATAAAAAGCAATTAATCGGACTGTGGATAAATTCATCGTCCAAATCACTTCCTTCCACAGTGCAGCGGGAATGTTGTCAGTGTCCTCATCTCCTTCTCCCTACCCTCCCCTCATTTCCAGAGAGGTTGGTTGGATGGTCACATGTGAAAGAGGACGCATCTAATTGGTGGATGAGTGGTTGGAGGCCTCATCACCCAAGCTCTGGGAGGTCAGTCTCCTCTTATGTCTGGTTATATGAATAATTTGGTATTATTGAATATTTGTTTGTTGTCATAATGAGTTTTCAATTGAACAGTATTTCACTGTAAAAATGGGTAGAAAAGAAAGGCCGCAGACTAATACCTTCACAGTTGAGGCCAGTGGTATCCAACAAGAATCCTCTTTGACATTCACAGCTGAAACTTCCCGGTGTGTTCTGACACATTCCCCTTGTACCACACAGTGATGCCTGCGATGCACACTCATTGTTATCTGAGTAGGAAAAGCAGATAAAAAGGTTACCTTGTGGCCTGACAGGATCGTGATTACTCAAGGAAGGAAGCTGAGAATAATACCCAAGTTAAATGTTTGTCCAGGCACCAACTATTAACTTAAACACTGTTAAGATTCATCCTAAAACAAAATATTTGTCAGCAATATGTGGCAACCAACCAATTGTACACAGCAGCATCCCACAAACAATTGTGAATTGAATGACTAAATTATTTATTTCTTTATTTGAAGGAATTATTTCCCCCTGCCAGCAATTTGCCAATTTACTAAGAACCGGGTTCTTATTTCCTGCTAGGTAAACAGAGGTGTGTAGAGTAACAAACTTGACAAGGTTTCACCCTGCCCAGGAATAGAACCCTTTCGTTTCTGAGGAGAGTGCTCTAACAAACAGGCTACAAGTCAAGCAATGTTTTGTAAAGTGAATTGACTGTATATTTGTGGTAGGGACGTATTATTATTAGGCATGTAGAGTAAGGAAACTTGGCCACTGTTTCGCCCTGATCCGCCTGGATTCCAACACAGGTCTCATGCTTGTAAGGTGAGTGCTCTAACCACTGAGCTACAGGAGTAACTGGACTATCAAGACCACCACAGAGGGCCGGCTCAATTTTGACACTCCGTAACTGAATATATCATCTTGGAGCTAGTTTAGTTTCAAGGAGACCCCCGCACCAAAGTAAATTATCACCACACCCCTTCCCCTCCTCAAGGAGGGTAGCTAGAGAGACAAGACGTTCTACAGACTTCAGTTCTTGTCAATACAGACCTTAGAAAACAATGTGCACGAGCTTTGATTTCAGAACACTCTGGATATAAGAAGTGTGGAATGCGATATTTCAAGGTTGGGAGCAAGAAATTTGAGGAGCAGTGAGGGCTGGCCTTGAGGAATCCCGGCATGCAAGAAAACTGCTGAAAAGCATCCTCAGATATGGGAGCTGTATATGTATTGGATAAACTTGGATTTTTAGGAGTTAATGAGGGAAAATAAATGTTTGACACCATAGAGGATTATTATTGTTATTATATAAAAGAGTGGCTAAGCTGGATGAAGAGTGGTGGTGGAGGGGGGGCGGGGGGAGACTATTGTTGCAGAGGCAGAGTCTTATATTCAGGCTCGAATGTATGCATCGGTGGCTATTCTTACCAATACACGCAGTGTGGTGTTGTGTGAAGCCAGACGGACACTTGCATGTAAATCCTCCAATAGTGTTCACGCACAAGAACTGACAGTTGTGTTGCTTCGTGGAACATTCATCAAGGTCTGCATAAAATACAAAGCAATTTTAATACAATAACAGCAGTGAGTTTGGGGGGTTTACATATAAATCTAGAAATTAGAAAGTAAGCATTAGAAATACTCTTGTTTTCTATGAGGAAAATTATAGTCCAAATGGGAACCAGGTGACCTGCTTATTCATCCATACGTTAGGAGTGACTGGCTGTATGATTCACTGCAAAAGATGTGTGAGGTCTGCAAAAAAGCATCTGACTGGAAAGTACCCCCTGTCTAAATCACTCAGACTATGAGGCTGTGTCACAATTTTGAATCTTTGTAATAAGATGAGTATTTTTGGTATTCACACCGCAGCTTTCACAATCTTCATATCATTGAATGTGTTTCTTTTCCATCAGAAAACTGAGTGATCGAGAATGTATTTCATTCTCTGTGTTGATACTTATTTTCGGAGGGAGGGAGGGAAGTCCTCACCAACTCTAAGAAGTAATGACCTGGAACTGGTGGGCAAGATCTGTGAAGCTGCGCGCGTACTATTTGCGGTTAAGATTTCCTTCACTCACCTCTACACGTCTTTCCATCTTCTTGCAAGATGTAGCCTCTTGGACAGGAGCAGTGATAACTTCCCTCTGTGTTCTTGCAGATAAAATTGCAAGGTTTTGGAGCTTGGACACATTCATCGAGGTCTGGTAATGTGACAAAAAGCAGACCAACAGAAGTTAAAGTGCTTTAATGAAATAATTCTGATATCACAACACATGTGGCACAATGTGTTTGCTCTGAAAAAGTGGGCAACAGTTCCTGTGCTTGTTTTTAATCTGTAAGTGCTAACCTCCTGTGCAAACCCTCCGAATGACCAAACGCTTTTTCCCCCAAATCACAGTGACAAAACTATGGGGTGAAGATGTGGGATGTGGTACAATAATTATTGCTGGTAATAATCTTCACTTGGCTAAAAATGTAATGTAAAGTTGTTATTAATGTCTGAATACCTGTCCCCACCTCCAATTTCAGAATATGTGTTTCGCTGAATGTCTGACTGATATAACCAAGGATCTAACACCTTTGTCATCGTCACCCATGCCTATACTGCACATAATCTCAATCAGATTTTACCTCTTATTTTGTGGAGCAAGACTGGAAAGCAGCAATCACAGGTAGGGATAGCTAGTCAGTAGCGAGTCGAGGCCCATGTCTTAAAAGTTAAGCTGAGCGCACTGCAGTACTATAACTTACCCACACACATTGCACTGGTGAAATCCGGAGTGTAACCAATGTCACAGAGGCAGCGATAAGAACCGAGTGTGTTGATGCACTGGCCATTGTTACACAGGTTAGGCAACACCCGACACTCATCAATATCTGTAGGGATCAACCATTTAGTAAATATATATCTATATATAAACATAATTTAATATAGACAATCATTCATTTCAATCAATTGATGGGTGCATCTTTTATGAATTAGAGAAATGCAAATACAGTATAGCTTCATCATAATGTAGTAGTTGGGAATCCATAAAATTCCCAACAGGTGCTCCGTCAGAGTAGGACCACACATTAAATGCACAAGTATTCAGAAAGATTCGGCTCCCATTGGTGCTGTGGAATGCCAGCCGGTGGAAGAGAAAATGGCCGAATTGCATGGTAACATGTTGCCCCCCCCCGATGTCACATCCTGGCAGCTTGATGATTGGAAACTCGTTCCAGTTTGGTTTCCTAAGTGCTGGCTGGTGTTTTGAAGCACAAAGGGAGCTGAGGCATGCAATTTAGACTTGGGATCAACAAATATCAGAATCCAAACCTCAATCACTCATCTCCAAAAATAAGCGAATCCACATTGCAACTAAGTGTGTATTTAGTAGAGATGGGCCCGCATAGACTTGTTTGCAACGAACATTTGAATCCTATTCTCTGGATGATTTTCTAATGCTTATAATGACCTTCAGAAAGCAGATTGCTGCACTGTAAGATACTGTTTTAAGAAATAATGAGCTATTAAAGAGCTAATCAGAAGAAGACAGGATGGATAAAAATACCCTGGGAGAAGGACCAGATGTGTGGGTTGATGGTTGGACTGTTGCAATATCGTGAGCTGAGAATAAACATTAATACAGTACACTGGTGTGTGGATTGAGAATCATTTCAAGCACTTCTATTGCAGGGCAACAAAAACAAATAATCCATACTAAAACACTGTATAGCTGCAAAACACAAGCGCTTTCCTGATCAAAGAAGCAATTTTACCTTGTCCATCTGTTGTGTAGCCAGGGCCATGGGGACAAAGCTTCTTATACTGTGTAGTGCCAGGCAATGGGCAGATATCACACTGGTTCCCCCAGCCACGCCCACCTGTACAACAGCACTCGGACTTAGCGACCAAGTTACGACTGCTGGAAGACATCTGACACATGGTCTGAAGGACCTCTGCAAAGCAGAAGGCCTGGCGGTTATCTGTATGGAGAAAAGCAGAATTAATAGACAGAAAGGCAGGATTTACTGAGACTTCTACATTGACCTTGAGTAATGGAAAAACAATGTAATCACCTATTCATCTGCACCTCACATCCACCCAAGAGGATGGTGTATCAGACAACTTTCTACCAGAATTATCTTTCTTGATTGCCTAGCGTAGCCTGCGTGTGCTGACTACAAAACAAGTCTTTCTGTATCTTCATGCAATCTCTGCAGTCTATGACCATCTAATGTTGCAGCACCTTAATTTGTGGGAGTTCAGTTCTTGAGTTTTTGAAACAACTCCTAAAACGTGAACCATGGTCAACTCCTGATAACTCATCATTCCGCGGAGAAAAGGACTCAGTCACAAGTTATCCAGAGTGAAGAGCTACACATATATAGCAATACCTAAATAAGTGTGGCCAGGAATATGACTTAAGTGGTAGTGGCAGGTTAAGACAGGGTTGAGTTGTCAGAAGTTCGTTTTTTGGTTAGTCTGACACATGTGTAAACCCATCACCATGCTTAGGAGTATCCGAACCAAGCTGAGATTTCCATGCAGCCCACATGGAATTCCCAGAGGTAGATCGCTGGAATGGAATGCACATTCTCCCTGGAGGGACACATCCTGCTTACCTACAACAACAACTTAAACTTATAAAGCGCCTTTCACGTCGGGAGGACGTCCCAAGGCGCTGCACAGGAGGCGTGTGACTCGAGCTGGGAGGGAGGTGTTCGGGAAGGGGTGAAAGACATAGGGGAGGTCGAGAAATTCGGGGGGGAACAAAAGGCACGGTCGAAGAGGAAAGTCTTCAAACCGGCCTTGAAAGAGGAAAGGGAAGAAACAAGGCGGAGGGTTTGGGGGATGGAATTCCACAGGGTGGGAGCGGAGAAACTGAAGGCCCGGCCTCCGATGGTGGGGCGGTTCAGGCGGGGGGCTTGGAGCAGGCCAAGTCCTGCTGAATAGAGGGTCTGGGTAGGCTTATAGGGGGAGAGTAAATCGGTTAAATAGGGCGGGCCAAGGCCGTGTAAGGCCTTGAAGGTGAGGACGAGGATCTTGAACTCGATCCTCTGGAGGATGGGGAGCCAGTGGAGACGGGCGAGGGTGGGGGTTATGTGGTCTCGGAGGCGGGTGTGGGATAGTACATGGGCTGCAGAGTTTTGGATGACCTGCAGCCTGTGAATGGAGGAGCTGGGGAGGCCGACGAGGAGAGAGTTTCCGTAGTCCAGCCGTGAGGTGATGTACGTGTGCACGAGTGTTTCGGCAGCATGGGGGGGTGAGATAGTTGCGGAGCCTGGCAATGTTGCGTAGGTGGAAATAAGCAGTGCCGGTCAAGGCACGGATGTGGGGGAGGAAGGAGAGTTTATGGTCGAACGTGATGCCGAGGTTCCTGACTGGCTTTGTGAGGTGGAGAGTACAGCCTTGGATGTTGAGGCTGGCAGCGCCCGATGTGCGGAGGCGCTGGCTTGAGCCAATCAGGGGGGCCTCAGTCTTGCTCACGTTCAATTGGAGGAAGTTGTCCCTCGTCCAGGACTCAATGTTGGACATACATCCTGTCAGAACATCGATGGTCTGGGGGTTGAGGGATGAGGCGGAAAGGTACAGCTGGGTGTCGTCCGCATACATGTGGAAATTTACCCCATGTTTGCGTATGACATCGCCCAGAAGGAGCGTGTAAATGGTGAAAAGGAGGGGGCCGAGGACAGAGCCCTGGGAGATGCCATGAGAAACTATACGGGGGTTTGAGGAGAAACCGTTGGAAGATACAAAATGTAGGCGGTGGGTCAGGTAGGAATGGAACCAGTCAAGGACTGTGCCTTGAAGGTTGTGGTGGGAGGAAAGACGTTGGAGGAGGATGGTGTGATCGACTGTGTCGAACGCAGCAGACAGGTCAAGGAGGACGAGGAGGCAGAGGGAGCCCTGGTCACAGGCATTTGTAACCTTAACCAGGGCAGTTTCCGTGCTGTGAGCAGGGCGGAAACCTGATTGGAGGGGTTCAAGGAGTGAGTGAGTTGAGAGGAAAGAGCGGAGCTGGGAGGCAACCACTCTTTCAAGGACCTTAGATAAAAACGGGAGGTTGGAGATGGGTCGATAGTTTGATGGCTGCGACGCATCAAGGGAGGGTTTTTTCAGGATAGGGGTGATGGTGGCTGTTTTAAGGGAGGTAGGGACCGTGCCTGAGGAGAGGGAAAGGTTGATGGTGTCAGAAATGAGCGGGGCCAAAAGGTGGAGCTGGGTGCGGAGGAGGGGGGGTGGGGATGGGGTCCCATGAACACGTGGTGGGTTTCATGGAGGTGATTATTTTTGTGACTGAAGACGGGGAGGTGGGGATGAAAGTATGAAAGGGGGGGTGGGTGGGGGTTGAAATAACGGATGGAGGGGCAGAGGTGGAGGAGAGGTGGGGGGAGGAAACCGCAGAGCGGATTCTCTCTATTTTGGACTCGAGGAAGTCCAACATCTCCTCGCAACGTGCGTTTGAGGAGAGGATCTGCGAAGCGAGACGGGGGTGGGGGCGGAGGAACTGATTGATTGGTGGTGGCGAAGAGGAGGCAGTGGTTGTCCTTCGCTTCCAGGATTATCCTGGAGTTGAAGGCTGATTTGGTGGTGGCTAGGGCGGAGCGGTAAAATTTGATGCGGTCCAGCGAGAGCCAGGTGCGTTCAGCTGCTCTCACTTGGCTTTTGAGGGAACGGAGGTGATTTGTGTACCACGGTGATGATTGGGAGTGGGAGATGGTTCTGGAGGTGAGGGCGGCCAGAATCACCTAATTCTGGAGAGTATTAGTAGTCGCAACTTGGCAAGAACCAAGGCTTGGGGACACCAGAGTGTGCATTGAGGTTGTCAGGAGTTTACTGTAGTTGAGAGTCATAGTGAAGTCAATGTCCTAATAACAAACCTTTATTTTCCTTTCAAGCTAACCGATGTAAAGGCGGAAAACAAAACTTCCTGTGAAACAGTAAAGCTTTGATCTTATACCATCTCTCAAAGCATCTGAAAACCATTCAGCTGGCCATGTAGCAAAGATAATCGGATTTCCTCAGAATGGAATTAAGGAAAACCTAAAATAACCCAGGGCTGAGTGATGTCAGAATACATATCAGGAAATTTCTTTTTACCAAAACACAAATGTGGAATTATTTATTTCCTCTCACATCTTGATCGTTGCTCTCTCCACCTCTTTCGGGATTCTGTTCACGATCCTAAGGGAGGTTCAGCCTCCAGTGAACCTTCCGCTCAACCCATCAGACCTTTGTAACAATGTCCCTGGGTGACACCTTCTACAATCTCCAGTGTATCCTCTCAAAGATCTCTATGCAGCATTGCCCTAGGCTATACATTTTAAATCCAGACTTTGCCTTGTGCTGCTGAGTTAGGGAAGAGATGAGGAAGAGGACGAGGGATTTGAAATTCAAATGCTCTTCCTTTTGCTCTGTAGCTCAGCAGATTTGGTTTTCTTAAAGGGAAAGAAGTTTCTCGAACAGGAATCCTTTCTGTTCAAAACATAATTCACTTTGGCTTTTAAAGAAAAAAATTCATCACTAACTCAATAAAGAAACTCTACAGATGACTATCAACTTTGCCGCTGGGGGCGTTTGTGTTGGAGGGTAAACAAAGTAGGTCAGGTGCCTGACACATGCGGAAACCCATCATCTTGTTCAAGAGTATTGGAACCAACTTTAAATTTCCATGTATCCCACGTACACATGGATATCCCAGAGATAGATTTGGGGGCTAGAATGCACACTCTCTCCCCGGAGGGACATATACTGCTTAGCTAATTCCAGAAATTATTAAGCGCAGATTGGCAAAAGCCAAGGATTCATGTCCCCAGAGTGCATGCTGGGATACTTCTGGAGTCCAATTAGCTATAGCGTGCCATTGATATTGCTCCAAGATAAAATGCTTGGTATGGGAATATAGGAATTGAGTCAACCCTCTGTGGTGGTTACGGTACTCTAGTTCCTGAGCCAGAGCGTATACAGATGACAGGCCAGCCAGATTGACTCATCAGCAGGACTTAAATTTCTGGATTGGAGTGCTGTAGCTTAGTGGTTAGAGCACGCGCCTCGCAAGGGAGAGGACTTAACTTTGATTCCAGGCTGGGTGAAATATTGCGCAACATTACACCACATGTCCCTGTTTACCTACCAGGAAGTAGGAGCCCAATTGTTTTTCGATTAGCGAGTTGCCTTTCCAGAAGTTAATAATCCTTCCAACTAATAATAATAATAATTTGGTCACTCAATGCACAAATGTGTGACACTGCTGCCGCATTTCGCCCTCAAAAGACACAATAAATTCACATTACAATATATTCTGTGAAGCGCTTTGAGATACTTCAAAGATGTGATAATAATAATCCTTGCATTTCTTATAGCGCTTTTCATGTCAAAGTGCTTCACAGAATATACTGCAAAGTGAATTGACTGTATATTTGTGGGTGAAACGGGGCAGCCAATTGCGCATAGCAGTGTCCCACAAACAGTCATGGACTGAAATGAACAATTTTTATTATTGTGTTTTTTTGGAGGGATTATTATTAAGTGTGTGGAGTAAGGATGCTTGCCCAAGGTAAGGCCCTGACCTGCCTGGATTCAAACACAGGCTTATAAAGCGAGTGCTCTAACCACTGAGCTACAGGACTCCAATAACTGGAAAGGTTGAGCTGCAGTAGTTACAGGCATATTTCTATACAGCACAAAATTACATTTGTACTGCTCCTTTCGCAACAGAAGGCATTAAAAATCAAGACAATCAAAACAGCCAACATACAATTTCAGGCCCTTCGTTCAAAAATTTACATTATTGAGAACTGCTGATCAATATGGCTCATATTGGGAAGATGTCTCAAGGTATTTCACAAAGTGCTTCACAGGATTAAAATGTAGCAACCATTTTGCTGGCAAACATGGCAGCTAATTTGCTTACAGCAACTTGCCACAAACAACTGTGATGCGCTGACGTGAGAATCATTATTTGTGAAATAGTGGGATATAACGCTTTGCATTCCTAACTCCATCGATCTGCAAGAACTCTGGCTCTGGAAGGAATTTTCATCACCACAGGATCACGAAAGGTTGGTGTGACACATTTGCAGTTTATGGAGGAGGTGCCAATTGGCACATCTTCGATCGCTTAAAGAATTCTTGTAGAAAACTATCATCTTTTAAACTTGTGACTGTGGCTACTGCTCATTAAGATGAGGAAATGCTTTCCAGTTTTGATCTGCACTAATAACAATAATCCTTTCATTTGATGTAGCGCTTTTCACGTCTTCTGGACGTCTCAGAATATACTGTAAAGTGAATTGACTATATTTGTGGGCAAAACGTTGGAGCCAATTGCGCACAGCAGTATACAGTCATAGATTGAGTGACCAAATTATTACTGTTCTTTTCTTTGAAGGATTATCATTAGGCATGTGGAACAAGGAAATTATTTTAATTTAAATTACTATTAAAATCCATTATTTACACTAACATTCAACAGCAGACTGAAACGTGATCCTTGCTTACCCGCAAATTCATTGTAAACTATTGGACTATTCTCGACAGCTGTGGATGCCTGCATGGCTGCTGCTTAAACACAGGATAGGAGCTTTCAATGGCAAGCTACATGGTTTTAGCTGGTCAAACTACCCCAATGCAGCCTTCCACGTCCCCAACCTTAGGTTTTGCTGTCCTGAGTCTCATGTTCTCCAGAATTGGGTAAGTGGGAAAAGGAGAGAGAGCAATAATCCTTGCATTTGATATAGTGCTTTTCACATCATTGACTTCTCAAAGCGCTTCACAGAATGTACTGTAAAGTGAATTTCTTTATATTTGTGGGCGAAACGCGGCAGCCAATTGTACACAGAAGTATCCCACAAGCCGTCATGGATTGAAAATGACCAATATTTATTATTGTGGTTTTTTTTGGAGGGATTATTATTAGGCATATGTAGTAAGGAAACTTGCCCAAGGTTTCGCCCTGATCTGCCTGGATTTGGACACAGGTCTCACGCATGTAAGGCGAGTGCTCTAATCACTGAGCTACATGAGCTCCACATATCCCGGTATAGGTAGCGTACATGGAACTGTCAATCTGCTTTAGATACTCTTAACATCGTAATAGATCTCCACATATGTCAAGACATTTGGCCCACTAAACCAATGTTATGCTCCTTCAGTTGATGGGACCCAACCCTCGCTTTGAGTCTGCTCGGCTAACGTATGTTACTGCTGAAGGAACTCTTGTTTTAGCTTTTGTTGGAAAGAATGCTTAAGACTGGCTTATGAATTGAATCCTGGAAAAATGCTGATTGTGCATGGTTTTTCAAGACTCCTGATCTCAGGCTAAACAATAACAACAAACAACAAAATTACATTTGTAAAGCGCATTTCACATCAAGGGAACGTCCCAAGGCGTTAACTAAGGCTCTTATACAAGTCAAGTTTACTTCAAAAGTAAATGAAGCTACTCTGGGACACATGTATCTCTTTCCCGTGAGTGGCTCCGCTACAGGATCTACCTCTCCAGAAATAGATATGTAGATCAAACAAGAACAAGGATTTCTTGCTGCAGATACTTTGGTCTTAGAGATTTTACAATACCAGTCATTCCACATTACTAGGTGTTTGACTCTGATGGGTTAAAAGTGCCTGAATTTGGGTTGGAGATCACCAGTGCTCCAGTGTACAACAACAACAAAATTACAGGACAGCAAAACCTAAGGTTGGGGACGTGGAAGGCTGCATTGGGGTAGTTTGACCAGCTAAAACCACGTAGCTTGCCTTTCACGTTGGGAGGACGTCCCAAGGTGCTGACAGGCAAGTAAGAGAAGTGGACAAATTCTTTACTACTGAACAGATCTGGGCTGTCTCAGTCCACCGATCTCGAGGTGAACACAGAGAAAGCGCTTCTCTTACCGATACATTCTGTCCCTGTGGGAGTTGCTCGGAATCCGTCGTTGCAATCACATTTGTAGCTGCCGACAATGTTGAGACAGCGACCGTTTTCACAGATGCCGGGTTTGCTACGGCACTCGTTCTCATCTAGGATTGAGCGAAAGCACAGGACGATTCAGCGATGATTATATAGAGAGAGACAAACAATGTACGCATCCACCAAACCAATCCCCAAATTATATCCGTGTTTATTCCTCCAGTGGCAGAGCGAGTGGGAGTGTGGGAATGAGGGAAAGAGAGAGAGAATGTATTCTTCTGTTTCCAATCACCTTCTCCCAGGTCTGACTAATGTTATGCCTGTGCTTTCGGTCATCTTCCCTCATCCCCCACCTTCCACTGCCCTTGGCTCCCACCACCATCTCAGATGTAAACCCTGGACTGTTGAGCACCATAAGACATCCTCCCAAAGTGAAAGTGCTGCATACATGTCAATTTGTTGGTTTAGATGTGCAACTAAGTGGCACCTAATAATAATGATATAATAATCCTTGGATTTTGATACAGTATAGTGCTTTTCACATCTTATCGATGTCTCAAAGCGATTCACAGAATATACTGTAAAGTGAATTGACTGTATATTTGTGGGCAAAACCCAGCAGCCAATTGCACACAGTAGTGTCCCATAAACAGTCATGGATTGAAATGGCCAATTTTACTATTATGTTTTTTTGGGGGGGAGGGATTATTATTAGGCATGTGGAGTAAGGAAACTTGTCCAAGGTTTCACACTGATCTGCCTGGATTCAAACACAGGTCTCACGCTTGTAAGGCGAGGACTCTAACCACTGAGCTACAGGAACTCCACACGCAGATCTTCACTAAGTATTCTTGTAGGCTTCAGGTTTTTAAAGTGCCGATTGCATCACATTTAAAGGAGTGCTCAATGAAATCACACACTGTGCTGTGGTATGTCAATGTGGAAATCACACGCTGTGTTTAAGTTTCCTGAGGTGTTATATAAAAGCAAACTTGTTGTTGTTGTTGTTACTGCGGTAAGGAATCGCATCATTGGTAGGAATCGCATGCTGTGTTATGACATGTCAATGTGGGAATCCCATGCTGTGCTGTGGTATGTCAATGTGGGAATCGCATGCTGTGCTTTAAGCTTTCCGAGATGCTACCCATGTGAAAGGCGCTATATAAATGCAAGTTGCTGTTGTTATTGGGTTGTAATGTGTCAAAGGTGGGAATCACATGCTGTGCTGTGGTATGTCAATTGTGAGATTTAATATAGTGTGGAAACCGGGTTATTTGAGATCATATGGCCTGACCAGCGGTTGGGAACAGAGAGCAAGTTTGGGGGTGGGGGTGGGCTAAATCACTGCTGACACCATATATTCTCTTGGAAGTAAGTTTCGAACTTTGTGAAGCTTTGATGTTTAATTAATCTTAAGCTCATGGCTCAACATTTATTGCACAATTTGCAGTATTCTAATCAGTTACAAAGAACTTACCAATGCAGCCTTCTCTGTCGGGCCTGCGCACCATGCCGGGTGGGCAGATACACATAAAAGTCCCAATCAGGTTCTTGCACATCATGCCTCTGGATTCACAGTCATGGAGTCCTTGAGAGCACTCATCGAGGTCTGCGATTAAACAATATGTAAGGTAGGGTCACACAACTCCAGACAACACCCTGCGACAGCTAATGGGGGTGCAGTTGAGAGCAGAGTGTGTAGATTTAATTTCAATGTGCAAACTGGCACACGGGCGAAATGTTAAACATTCTATTGCAAACAGATGGTTATGTCGTACCTTTGCGTGAGTGTTTTTTTTTAAAAAAGAGATAAAGTTACATTGTTTTTGGACCCTATGTTTCCAAAAGCAGACATTGAAAAAGATTTATACCAATAGTAATCCTTGTATCTGATTTTGCGTAATTCATGTTGAAATGTTGCAAAGCATTTTATGGGGAAGTACGTGTTACGAGTGCTTGCCATTTGCAGGATGCAGGGCCCAATCTGATTGTGGGCATGTTGGTATTAATAAAATGTGTTGTTGGGAACAGAAAATCCCTGTTCAAAAGGAAATGCTTAAGCATACAACTTGGGAGCATGTGCACTGCATTATAGATGCTGATCTGGAACATGAGGGCTAATAGATGTAGGATGCTCCACTTTGGCAGAGTGTAGGCCAATGTTTTAGGTATCAAATCCCAGCCACCCAACATGTTGTCTCGTGTGGACGTGTTCCGTGTAACAGGCTTGTGTGTTATCCATTGTAACCCTTTGCTCTCTGCTTACCTCTGCACATCTTCCTGTCCTCTCTCAGAGCGTAACCAGTGGGACACATGCACTCATAAGAACCGTAGGTGTTAATGCAGCGGAAGGCACACAGTAGGGGGTTCTGGGAGCACTCGTTGATGTCTGAATGGTAAAGAAAGATGGCATCAGAAAGTAGGCAGCAAATACGTTACTGTTTATGAGTTTTTAATATCACTCAGATTGTTGTACACTGATTGTAATAACAATAACTTGCATTTAAATAACAACAACAACATTACATTTATGGAGCACGTTCCACGTTGGGAGAATGTCCCAACACGCTGGACCCTAACCCTAACCCATATAGCATCCTTCACACGGGGTTGCGTCTTGAGAGCGTTCAAAATCACAAACATTGACAGTCTATTTGTAGCAAACAATAACTAAAATACCATTTAAGCTGACAGTCCTCTTGACAGTGAGTGTTGGTGGGCTAGCCAACTGCAGGACTCAAATCCCTGTGCAAAAGGAAATACTTTGGAGGACTCAAGTTTGCTGAGGTCTGTTAGCCTGCACAGACAAAGCACATACACAATTTCCAGTAGGAGTCAATAGGCTACACAGTATGGAGGAACCATAGCTGATGTCCCCTTCCTAGCCCAGGATACTGAGGCACAGATCAAGGATTGAACTTGGGCCTTTCCTGGTCTTGATGGCTCACCAACTCACTGGATAAAATCACAATCCCACTGGCATAGACAGCAAGTGGACTTCATAAATGTGACCCAAACCCATCCAAGAAAAGGTCTGTCCTGGGTATTATTTAATTCCCTAAACCAGTGATGTTGACACCAATTGCAGCCACCAGCTGGTGCCCTGACTGAGGTCAGCTAACTCAACACATTCCAGGATTCCAATCTATGGATTTGAGTCTGTAAGGCCAGTCATTGGGTGGTTCTTTTAACCCAATGGGCTATCCGTGGAGTAATTAAAATTGCATTGTATACACATTTGTCATTTAGGCTTAATAACAGAACTCTTACTGCTGGGAGGCAGGAACTTTCATGGATTATATATAAGGAACAATATATATATATATATATATATATATATGTATGAACAAAACTATGAGGAGGTAATTGCTTACCTTCACAAGTCATCATTGGACCTGGTTCAAATCCTTCATCGCAACTGCATTCAAATCCACCAATCACATTGGTACAAGTTCCATTGCCACAGGGGTTCCCAATGCCACATTCATCAGTGTCTGGGTTACAAAAAAAGTAACAAACAATGATTTTCTGAGAGAATGCATCTTGCCATGCAAGTATAATGCTTTCAAACAGCCTTGTGACACTATAGCTTTGCGATTATGTGAACTAACACTCTGACTGATATGTACAAGAACTAGGAAAAATATTAAATGTTATGAGAAACATTGATACACAATATGGTGGATTATAGTTAATTGTACAAAGATACTAGAATAATACTAATATTCACAAAGCAATAAATTACTATACAATTGAAAGCTGTACTGTTACAGTACTACACAGAGCTAGGTATGTGTGTCCTGTATTTGGTGGTCAATAGTTGTTTCCTACCTGTACAGTTCCTTCCACTGTAATCCAGGCTGTATCCCATTGGGCACTCGCACCGGAAGTTTCCATCCATGTTGATGCAGTGGCCATTTGAACAGATACCAGGTTGATCCTGACATTCATTCACATCTAGAGAATGCAAAATAAAGGCATCCACTCACAACCAAGTCAGAAACCTGAAAACCTACACTTCAGTCCACTTGAATAATAAAGGGGAACATTCATGGTGTCTGCTGTCCTGTCAACATGACTGGGTTCACTTAATTTTCCACCATTGCTTTGTGTAGTTCTCATCAAATGATAGTTAAATCTATTCTTAAATATTGCCCCATGTACTGCAGTAATAGCAATAATAAGAATTATCCTTACATTTGATATAGTGACTTTCGCATGAGGAGGACTTTTCAGGATTTTCACAGGCTATACTGTGAAGTGCAGTGACTGCGTATTTTGTAGGCGAACACGAGCAGTATAGTGCAGTATAGTCCCACCTGATGAGGTGCATTCACACCTTTTACAGTGTAATCGCATCTGATGCAGTATATCTGTGTTTTACAATTGGCAGGTAATTGAGAAAGCATTTGAGCTTCTACTAAGCATCAAACAACAACAACAAAATTACAATTGGATAGCGCCTTTCATGGGGGAGAACGTCCCAAGGCACTGATCAAAGTTGTCATATAAACTGTTCCATTACCTTCACGAGTGTCTCCTTCGCTTATAATGATACCATGGCCATAGGGGCACAGATCCTGGAAAGCAACTGCAAGAGAAAAGATACGTATTCAACTGAAAATACTCACAACATTATTTGCAGCCTGGTGATTTATTAATATATAAACTGCAGAATTGTACCAAGCCATCTGACTATTTCTATTCTTGCCAATTGGATCTTGCTCATCCAACAAAGCAATTTATCCTAATTTCAATTTCCTGCCTTTTCCTAAAATGTTACGGATCCAACTCAGAATCAGAACAGGTTCACAAGAATGTAAATCTTGGATGAGAATACTAACTCCACTGAAACCACACTAACTCCAGAATGAAAGTGTTCTGCTAGCACAAAGAGATACCCTCCAGGCTACATAGTGACAAGAAGAACATTACTTTTATTTTCATACTATTACGCTCAAATAGTCCGTGCCTGTGTTTTGCATTCCACACAAAGCTCCCTATCACGCATATTTCCCTCACCTACACATCTTTTTACTGCCTTCTACCTCAATTATGCATCAAGTTTACATTGATGGCCTGATGTATTAGCAATGCCATTGGATCATAGTAACCACTGTTACTTAAGCCAGTTATCTTGCTGGAAATGGAAACGGCCTGTGCTTCATTTCCTTTGAATCTGTTGGGGTTTTGGTGTGAGTCCATTTGATTTGAGAAGCTCAGTTGGCTTTGCTGCAATCTGAGTGAGCTTTACCTTCTCCGTCAGTCGGGCAGAGCTCACAGGGGGAGCCCCAGCCTTCTCCAGGCATTATGCTGCAGCAACACTTGGCTTTGGTTGAGTTGTAAGCTTTCGGCACCGAGCATTTACCATTCTCAAACTTGGTGTAGCAGAAGCTCTGCCGTGTATCTAGGGAACACCGAGGGGAACAACATTGTCTTAGTCAGTACACCCCCATAGGAAGCCATGCTTGCACAAACCAAAAATAAACAGAAGGCGACAGATCTTTTTATGCAACACTTCAAATATAGCCACCAAATCATCTGACTTACCAGTAATCTATGACAATGTTTTGACAACAATTTTGCAGCAAAATTAATCTAAAACTAACATTCTTTACGTTTCATATAGTGCCTTATCATGTCAATGAGATGTTCCAAAATGCTTCATAAATATATTGCAATGTAAATTGACTGTATATTATATTTTGTATATTATCTATTTATCACAAACCATTCAATGCTGTTGATGCACTATAATGATACTCTCCGAGTTCGGATTTGAAATGAATATTGAATATTTAGTACTCTGTTCTTACCAAAACACCTGCGTCTGTTCTCCGACAGGATAAAGCCCACTGGACACACGCATTGGAAGCTGCCAGCAGTGTTCTCGCACGAGCCAAAGAGGCAGATATTGGGGTCATCTTCACACTCATTTATATCTGCCAAACAAGGAGAGACAAGAATCACTTGAGTGATTGCACCAAGTTTTCAGACTGTGCTCAGTGCAGGACCAAAAATTGACTACATATGGATAGAATGATACTTAAGAAGTGCCATTATTTCCATGGTGTTTGATGGATCTAGTCTGACACTGGACAAGAGGGAATAGAAAATCGAGGGCAAGACAACTGAGGTTACACTAATCCACAGATTTGATGCTCAATATAAATTATTAAAGCTAGTTGCAGATTTGCAATAATTGGTTCAGTATTGGGTGGTTAACTCAAGTTTCTAATTGGCAGAGCATTGAGCAGTCCTCACCAACGCAGTTTTCATTTCGCAGCTGGTATCCTGGGGGGCAGATGCACCTGTATGCTCCGTCGAGATTCTGGCAAGTTCCCGGGGAGCACGTTCCAGGCTGCTGGATACATTCATTGATATCTTTGCGGGAAAACAAAACACATGTATATTACACTTGTGAAGCACGTCCAAACAAAAATGACTAGTTTCCAAGCTTACAACATTACCATACGAGTTTCACTCACCGACACAGTTCTTGTGGTCTGGTGTAAGCTCATATCCATCCTGACACAGGCAACCAAATGAACCAACTGTGTTGAAGCATTCGCCATTCCTACAGATTTGGCCGAAGAGAGTATTGCACTCATGGATATCTGGAGGAGATAGGAAGCAAGGATACCGTTATTGAGAATTCACTGCAGAGTCCTTCTCATTTACCAGATAACTATTACATTGTTGTTAAATCAATTAATTTTTTTATTTAAAGTGAGGGATGCTTACGCTAAGAAGTGGAGAAATCTTAGTCAACAAGCACTCTTATGATAGGTGACTCGCTCTTTCCAGAGTAAAATTCTCCTCTCTCTGCTCCCCCAACAACCTACCTCAGCCTCAAGCTCGGACGAGTCACATATTGAAAAACAAGACAGCCTGTCAAACCTGCTACTTCCATAAACTCCACAAACCTACTCAGCAGCCATTGGAGAATCCTTTTCATACAATCCAACCTCCTAAGGGACACTCCTAAAGCCCAATAAGAAACAACCCTAAATAACTTGGCTTCCATCCTGCCCAAAGCCCATTGTCTCCCTAATTCCCAATTAAAGCAGATTGACTTTAACATCCTTGTTTCAGCTTTCAAATGCCTCCATATTGTTATTGCATTCTCACTGTAATCTCCTGTATATTAAGCTCTTCATAATCCTTACCCCCCCATCCTGGCTAGGCTTCATTGGCTTCCAATAGCGTAACAGCAAGATCTTCATATTGATCTTGAAATTCTTTCCTAAGCTTGTCCATCCTTCTTTTGTAATCTCCCACTGACCCATTCCCCTGCCCATCATTCTCGTGACTGTATCCTATTGCTTGTTCCTTCTTCTCTCCTTAGTTTGAAGATCAGGGTTGCTGTGTTTTGAAACAGTTCAACCTTATGGAGGGTGTAACTAGGGAGATTGGTGATGATTATATTGGGAGAAACTTAGTCTTAGGGAGACACTCTTTCATGATTTTGTCCACAGCATTTGTTGGGGCTTTGGTTGCATGAGGTGTGGGAAAATGATGCAAGTGGTTGATGTTCCAATGATAAAAGAAGACAGTGTTATAATAATAATCCTTGCATTTGATATGGCACCTTATTACATCTTTGAGACGTCACAAAGCACTTCACAGAATATACTGTGAACTGACTACATATTTTATGTTCAAAGGATGTTGAGCAAGGACCAAAACTAGAAATAAGAGTTGAACCAAACCACAAAATTTGAGTGCTGGTGCCAGCAGCCAGGGAGATTGATGGGGGTCAGAGCCAGGAAAGGTTTGGTGAGAGCCAGGAAAGGGTTGGTGAGAGCCAGAAAGGATGGCTTCAATTTTGTTGGGTGTGTCACTCACCCACACAGTCATTGTTGTGAGTCAGCTCAAATCCTGGGAAGCAAACGCAGTTGTATGATCCCACGGTATTTTTGCACGTTCCGTTTCCACAAGGCTGTTCTTCACATTCATCAATATCTGTTAAAACAAGATGATTTTGCTTAACGTTTGCTATAGGGGAGAGAGTGAGAAACAGCAGATCATTACAAGCAATGCAATTAGTAGAGCTGTCCACATGGACCTTGACATCGTTTCCAGCCCTGTACATTCCTAAGTACGCGGGTCAAGTTGGTATATCTTGGTCGCACTGTATCCATCTCTTTTATGGAGCCACTTGTGTAGTATGGAAGGCTAGTCCATTGCTTAGTTTATAATGTACAAAATCACTTGTCCCCCAAAACACAAATCTCCGTAGACATTTTGGTTTTGTTTACTCAAGTCTCCAACTGGCCATATGATGTCGCAACTAGGCGCTTGTGTACTGACTGGCTGATTATACATTTGTAATTCAGTTACACGATGGAACACTGTTATAACAATGTATTTAGGATCCATAAAACCATGAAAAGCGAGTGATAACATTTGATATAGCACCTCATCCCGTCTTTGAGATGTCTCAAAGTGCTTCACAGAATATACTGTAAAGTAAAATTACTGTATATTTTGTGGGCAAAAAGTAGCAGCCAACTGAGTACAGCAGTGTCCCACAAGCAATTGAGGGTCGAGTGACCATTTTTTTAAATATAAGGGATTATTTCCCTGAAACTGTGATCTGTTAATTGACTAACAACTGTGTACCTACTTATGGCTAGGAAAGCAGAAGCGGAGTAAGGAAACTAGTCTAACATTTTGTCCTGTCCTGCGCAGGAATTGAACTCAAAATGGAAAGTGTTGTTGACAGCAATCTAATGACCCAGAAGTTGGCCACTTTGGCTCAAAAAGGTGTGGGGGAAGCGAGAAGGCCTGTTGCCCGCCAAAGCCATGAAATGAGTCCACAGTGCTACATCGTTAGGCGTGAATTCTCCTATAGTGAAGCAAATTATAGCAGGGTCAAACTCAATGTGAAGGGTGTGAGCTGTTCACAAAGAACTCTAACCTGAACTGCCGTTAAACTACTCAATACTGGAGACTTCACTCACCCATGCACATGGCCTCATCAGGAGTTGGCTTGAAGCCATGGTGGCAGATACAGCGATAGCCTCCCCTCAGGTCAATACAATCTCCATGACTGCAGACATTCGGAATTTCCAGACATTCGTTGCGATCTAAGGGCAAACATATCAAAACAAATCTTTGCAACACAAGACCACAAATTCAGTCATTTTATTATGTTATAAAAAAAGTTCTTTGCACATTGGCTGCTTTTCAATTCTATTTGTGATAATTGAAATGATTTCATTCTTTCGTTTCCAGCATTGAACTCCGTTGGGATAATTTTAAATGAATTTAAGAAATTAAGAGTGATTATCGTTATAAAATTATCTTTGGTTGTCAGGCTCCCCTTTATCCAAACTATTTTGTTCCCATGCCAGCTCATTAAGTGATCTGTAAAGTAGGAATTATTGCATTCAAGAATAAACAGAAGTATCAAACAAGACATGCCATTTGTTCCATCAAGCCCAACCCATATACATTTATTGTTTTCACTTTTGACTTAATAAGCTTAATAATAACACAATTACTACTAATAATAGCAACTTATATAGTTTATAGTCAGGTCAATAAGATGTCTTAAAGAATCATTGAATTCTACAGCAAGAAAGGGGCCATTCAGCCCATCATGCCTGTGCCAGCTCTTTGAAAAGAGCTGTCCAAATCAATCCCACTCCTTCGTCTCTCCCCATAGCCCTGCAACCTTGTCCTCCCCCCAAATAATATCTACTTTTCTCCTAAAAGTTCTTATGGAATTGGTTTCCACCACACTTTAGGCAATGCATTCCAGACACAACAATTCACTGTGTGGAGAAATTTCTGCTCCACTCCCATCTGTTTCTTTTAACAACTATTTAAAATTGGTGTCCTCGGGTTACCGACCCACATTCCAGTGGAAATAGTTTTTCCTTGTTCACCCTATCAAATCCCATTAGAAGTTTGAAAACTTCTATTAAGTCTCCTCCTAACCTTCCCTGCTCCAAGGAAAATAATCCTAGCTTCTCTAGCCTTTCCTGATACCTGAAGTCCCTCATTCCTGGTACCATCCTGGAAAATCTCCTTTGCACCCTCGCCAATGCCTTAAGATTCTACCATTTAGCTTATTTGGCTCAAAGTGCTTCACAGCATATATTGTAAAGTGGTGTTACTAGATGTATTTTGTGCAAACTCAGTAAAATATTGGTTGGGTGGAGGTGTTCACAGTCTTAGAGGAGCTTATATTGGTTTGATGTTCACAAAAATCTGCTACTTTGAGGAATCTGACTCTTACCAATACAAGCTCCATTGGGTGCCAGTTTGTACCCAGCAGCACATTCACAGCGATAACTCCCTGGAATGTTAATACAATCTGCATTGCGTTGGCACAGGTTGTCACCATTACTACATTCATCAATATCTGAAATAGAAGCAAAAATAGTCATATCAAATACTATGTATATGCACAAGATAATTCAAGATGTGAAGAGACATTATCGAGATCTATCATGCTAGGGACTGTAATTTTCCATTTGTAGTTTCCAACAGGAAATACCATTCAAAGATAAATGAGATATTTTGAAACAGCTATGAAAACATATTTAAGATTTTACAGTTTACAATAATAATTATACAAGCTGTTATACATCAAAGGAGTTTTAAAGTTGATTCTCAATCTCAAGAATACAAATTAAAAATATAAACCATAAAAAATGAAAAACAAAAGTTTTCTTTTCTAAATGAAGTAAACCTCTTTGAATAGAATCTTTAATGTCTAAATTCTACACATGTCAAGGCACAAAGATGAGCTCTTCATTCTGAAACTGACAGTAATATTCCGCATATACAAACCACAGAATCATTCCCGTGACTCCGGAATGAACTAGCTCCAGAATATGTCAGTTCTGTATCATGTAGCATTATACTCCCATAATTCAAAGAATCAGCAGAAAACTTTATGTAATCACTATCTGCAACTATTTAAATCGCTCACAGTATATGCATTTCTACGTACAAAATAAGAGGAAAAACTTTATTTTTGAAACATGATATGGGAAAATCCTGGCTCTATCTCAGAGCACAGGAAATTAATACAAATAATTTAAAATGGATAAGATTCTTAAGAGTGCTTATGTAGAATAAGATTCAGAATGGAGATTTGTCGAACTGATTTGTGCATAATTCAACTGTGCAGCTTCTCTAGTGTAATGTTACATATGAATGAGATGATACCTTCACAGATGAGAAGCAGGTTATTGTAGCTGAAGCCCATTGGGCACTCGCAGCGGAAGCTGCCGATTTGATTGATGCAGACTCCGTTAGCACACATGCCCGGAATCTCACTGCATTCATCAATATCTGTGGGTGGGAAACCAGAAATCATTACGCTCATCTGTTCCTTCAGCAAAATTGGGGCCTGCAGGCTGTCCCCCGCTTTCCCCGCCCCACCATTGGTAGCTAAACCTTCAGGCACTATGTCTCCACCCTCTGGAACACCTCCCATTGCAGCTCTTCCTCTGTGTCTCCTCAAAAACTGCCTGAAAACCTAAAACCATGCCTATCGTCATCTCCCATCTCCACTATCTCATTCTCAGCGTCTGACACCGCCTCGGTAAAATGCTTTGAAGGGTACTATATCAATACAAGTTGTTGCTCCTGCAGTTGCATTGGGATAAACACAGGTGTGTTTCAACCATAGCACACTAACAGGAGAAATAACAATAATAACACATCACAATGAAAAACATATCTGCTTCATGCATAGTTCTGGTCACAACAGAAGGCTGTCCAATTCCTAGAAGCAGTCATTATGAGAATAAGAAGGGTGCACCAAAGTATTTGTAGAAGGATCCACTGGCAATAATTAGACTCTTAGTCTTGATAAGAGAAGTTTCAGAGGAGACCTTAGAGAAGATATAAGATTTTAAATGCGATTGAAAAAATAAACCTAGAAAAATATTTTTGAATGAACAAAGGCAGCAGAATAAGAGGGTACAGGGATAGGGTTGTAAAGGGTAATTTCCGGACAGCACCCTTTTTCTTTACCCAGGTGAAAATTAACAACTGGAACAAGTTACTTGGAAGTGTGGTATGGCCAGGACACTGGACTCGTTAAAAATCAAGTTATATTTTGATGAGAAGACTGCAGGGTGGGCATTCTGGAAGGATGAGATCAGATGGGCAAAAAAAGGGTCTTCTTCCTGTGAACCTCTCTGGTGATATTATCATAGGACTCATCAGTCAAGGATAACTGCATTGCTTGAAAGCAATACAGAAACACGATATGCTGGATATTTTATATACTACTTTCACATAAAAAATGCCTTCTTAGTACTAATTGACTTGAAATTAACACATTAAAGAAGCATGAAAAAGTTTCCAGCAAACTGTTTTTTGTTTGGGAAGGGAGGAAAAGCTAAGGAGCTAGAGATCTGTGACATGAGAACATTGCCACAGACAAGCGAGAGATATCATCACAATGATAGTATTGCAGGCTTTGTTTGTAAGAAAACAAACAAAATGCTTGCCAATTATGCTTCTCAAGAAGGCACTGACTTGAATTGTAAAAGGAAAAGAATAAGAAGCTCCCAAGACATTTGATTCTCATTCACCGCCTACCCTTCCCAATTCTATTTATCGTGTGTCAAACGCTATATCTGGTGCTTTAAGCGTCTCTTGAGTCTCTCTTCTTTGCACCCAAAGGCAAATGGGATAAACCAGAAGGGAGCATGCAAAACCTGAGTCCCTCTGACTCATCCCTCCCATTCACTCCACTGTCTTTCCACTTTTAAAGTCGCCCTTAAGACTTATCAATCGCCTTTCACCACCCATCTCACCGCTCACTCTCTTCAGCTGTCTGTCCCCCTCAACCCCATCCCACCTGCCTCAGCTGCGCAGATAGCTGGATGCTTTGAGACGTTCTCCCAAAGTATGTAAATGTATGAAAATGTTACTGTATTGTAAATTGCATTATATATCTCTTTACTTACCAACAGGCTTTCCAGTGTGGATATTAATGGTAAAGCCGGGGCCTTGATTGCCACACAGAAACTGGTATTCAGCTGGAACATAGAATTGAATCAGAATTTAGTGCAGTGCTCAACCTGACCAATTTTATTCTACGCTGTTATTACAATGTACCAAAACGCATCTACAAAAAACATTTTCGGTCTCAGCCTTCTAGATACTAGCCAAAGCCATTGAAATCTTTCTGTTTCCCCTTTCCCAACCCTTTATCAGTGTCAATCTTAAGTGAATCAAAATCTCTTTATTTCGGAAGTGACTTCTTTGAGAACAAACTGAGGCTATCATTATTTGCTATTGTTGTTAAACTTTCATACCGAGTCATACTGGCTAGTAGCTTGGACTATGGTACCCTCTACAGTATTTGCACAAGCTACAGGTCTAGGGTCAGAAGGTGTCATATTTGGGAGGAGAAGAAGGTTTCAAGTCCTCATGGCCTCAGTGTAAAGGAAAGCTCACTCCTGATGATTATAAATCACATTAACACTGCAGCAAGAGTAAAGCCTAAGTTGTATACAATGTCTGAGCATGAGTAAGTTGGACTCCAAAATGAGACTTGAGTTATACTGGAGTATAATACTGTAAGGTGTTGGTTGGAGCACTTGTCCTGCGAGCGAGAGGTAGTGGGTTTGATTTCCAGGCATGGCAAAACGTTGAGCAAGTTTACTTACTCCACACGGCTCAGTTTGTCTAGCAGTAAATATGAACCCAGCTGTTAGGAAATTGACAGATTGCTTTTCCAGGGATAATCCTTTCACAATTTTTAAGGCATCTGGAAGAGGCTTTGAGATGTCTTGAAGATGTGATAAGGTGCTACATTGAATGCAAGGATTATTATTAATAAGTATTGTTTGGCAACAGAATGACGGAACTAGCCAGCCTCTGTGGACTCTCAGTAGTCTGGTTTCTGAGCTAGATGGGTCTGAAGGATTCCAGAGCATTGCTGATGACAGCACAGCCAGCCTGGCTCATTAGCAGTCACTGGGGGCAAGGACTCGTCTCACAGCCTCCGTTAATCCTGCAAGCCAAACCTCTAATGGGCATGGTTGTCTTCCTTGACAACAACATCTACTTGCTCTTATATACTGCCCTCCACACGCAGGGTAGCAGCTTAACAGTAACGGGGCTTGACTCCGAGCTGGGGGGCGGGAGGGAGGGAGGTGGGGTGTGGAGGTGACTGTAAGCATGGTCGAAAAGAAAGGTTTTCAGGTGGAACTTGATAAAGGGGAGAGAGGTGGCAAGGTGGAGGGATCGAAGGAGACTGTTTCACAGTTTCATGGCATAGTGGCTGAATACGTGACCTCTAATGGTCGAGCGGTGGGTGTGGGAGGCAAGCAGGAGGCTGGTGCCAGTCAAGCAGAGGTGCCAGGGAATGAGTGGATTTGAACACAAATGTGAGGATCTTGAAGTTGATCCTTCTGGTGATGGGGAGCTCGTGGAGCCTGGCCAGAACTGGTGAGATCGGAGGTATGCAGTTTGGTTTGGGTCAGTATGAGGGCAGCAGAATTCTGAATGAGGTGTATTTTTTTGAATAATGGAATTGGAGAGACCAACGAGAAGTGCTTTGAGTAATCTAAGTGGGAGGTGACAAACGTGTGCGCATGGGTTTCGGCTGCATTTGGGGTAAGGTAGGCAAGGCGGTCGAGATGGATGGACTGGATTACTGAGGGACTGGATTTTGTTGAGGAAGAACAGCTGGGGGTCATACCGGATACCTAGACTGCGCATTGGTTTGGTGAGTCTGAGCCCAGGGAGGTTGAGGAGTTCAGATGTGCAGGAGTGAAGACGTTGATGGGAGCCAAGGAATATGGTTTCCGTCTAGTCCACATTCACCTGCCTGAAATTTGCACTCATTCAGGCTCTGATGTCTGCCAAACAAGCTGATAGAAAATCGGTGGACCTGGAATTGAGGCTGGAGGTGGCAAAGTAGGTTTGTGTGTCATCCGCATACATGTAGAAATTTACCATGTCCGCAGATGACATTGTCAAGAGCGAACGTATAGATGAGGAAAAGAAGAGGGCCAGGATGGAGCCCCGGGGTACCCCTCAGGTGACTGGATCAGGTAGGAGAAGAATTTGCCGAGATGAAGTTGAGGTGGTAGTTAAGTAGGACTAAAAACATGCGAGTGCAGTCCCACTAAGGTGAATGAAGAAGCGGTGGAGGAGAACGGCATGGCCAACTGTGTCAAATGAGGCAAAGAGATCCAGGAGGACAAGTAGGCAGAGGGAGCCCTGTTCACAGATAGAGAGGGCATCACTATTGTAACTTTGACAAGCACTGTCTCTGTGCAGTGGGCAGAACAAGCAGTGAGATAGTTTGCCAGGCAGTGTTTTCAATAGTAAGCTATGCTGTTTCAGCTGGTAAGATTTCAGCAATACTCGAAAGCTCACTCTGGCTTTGTTTTTGCTGTGCCTAATACTTTCCCAGAATTAGGTAAACAGGATTTATCCCTCCAGGGAGAGAGTCTGGATATCTCAGTTTGTTTTGGATCCGCTTAAGCATGGTGATGGGTTTCTGCTTATATCAGACACCTGGCTGATCCAAAAGAATAAGAGTGAGAGGCTATGCTTTGTGCAAGTATTGGACTTGATGGTCCATGTGATGAGTTTATCACTTTTAAGAATGGAAAAGACCACCGATTCTTTCACCTTGGTTTGGATAAATGTTAAAAACAAGGTGGAGCTGTGTAATTAGCCTTGTTAACTCTCCTTTTGTTATGTTACTAGTAACGCATTGAATCAACAATTAATTTTCTAGCAGGGCAACACATCCATTTTTTTTAAACAGAAACTTTATTCATCTGAGGTGAACAATAAGTTCACTCCTGTTAAATCAGGGCTCCTTCCTGTGTTTCATGTACCTTTCAAATGTAGGGAGTGCAAGAAGACTTACTTTACTGACTCTAAACAAGGGAAATTCAAAAAGCACTGGAAGAGGAAGCATTGAAATTTGCATTATTTCATTTCCAGTCAAATTGTTGATGTGAACAATTGATCACAATCAGCATCTGGACCAAATGAAAACTAACTGGTGTGGAAAATAAGGAGCTCCCTCAATCTGAAACTTGTTAACAATTAACATTTCTTGGATACTATATGAGCTTCATTTGCTTGGCTTCGTAACTGGAATGCTTCTGCCTCGCCCCTCGGATGCCCTAGGTCACTCATTAAGATTGTGTTAGTTCAGACTGACTATTCGTTTCTGTGAGATAACCTTCTGACCTACACCCAGACATTGTCTGAACAATGGGTGAAGGCAATGTATGGACACTAGGGGAAGATAGGACTGGGATCAATGTAGCTCCACGTTGTCAACAACTCACTGGCAAAGTTCAGCGGAATAGCAGTCAATTGGGTACGTTACTGGAGTCTGATCAGAGCCTGTAGAACTGAACCTCAAAAGAAGGCAATTACAAAAAATGGGTCAAATTCAAGAGAAGAGAAATGGCAATGGAAACAATGATGCTACATTCATTGACTCTTAAAATGACCTGAACCTAGCAGTGGATTACACCCACACAAGATCTCTGATTTCAAATGAATGAAAGTGACTTTTATATCTAGGGAAACAGTAACTGGTGTTACAGCCCTCAGAGGAAAATTCAGAATTCCCCAAGATTGGCAACATGATCTAGTTACCACAATAAATGAAATAATAATAATCCTTGCATTTGATATAGCGGCTTATCATGTAATTGAAAGCGCTGCACAGAGTATACTGTAAAGTGAATTGACTGTATGTTTCATGTAGTGGGGGGGGGGGGGGGGAGAGATTAAACTGCACTATTTACAACCTGGGAGGGGTTGTGCTAATTTACAATTTGCTATTAAATATTTTGAGATTTAAAAAATGCAAAACATAAAACTTACAAATGAAATTTGCAAAAAGCTGGGAACTCGTCAGAAAACAAAACATATCTCATCCCCCTCCACTACCTCCCCTCGCCCACTGGGTTAGAAAATCTATACATTTGTGCATTTAAAAAAAAAAACTCTGAATCATGCTCAGTAGTTGCAATTAACATGATGGATATCCGGTTTGCAAAATCGATGGAAAGATCATCATTATTATTACTATGAGCATAAGCTGATATGAAAGGCGTAATTCCCAGGGTTTGAGATGGAGCTGTTGCTGGAGCTCTCATTCAGTGTTTCCTTGAACGAACCTCCTCCCTGAAGAACAAACATTCTTGTGGCTCAAGCTAATAGTTGTTTGCTAAGAATTTCTCTGACTTCTAAAATTTCCAGCTTCTGTGCCATGGTTACCAAATTGAAGTTACTCAACAAATAAATGTAAGGAATGACTGGTGGAAATGGTGCTGCAGGTAAAACCTATCTAAAGGCTAAACAATTAATGAAGCAAAGTATGCTTTCTGATGGAGTGGATTAAGTATAAACCTCCCACAACCTTTCTCAAATGTTAATGATTATGTTTGGGGAGGAGGAAGGGGGGAGAAGGGAAAGTAGCAAAGGAAATGACCTCCAAATGACCCAAAGTAAATAATAACAATAAGCATCCTTGCATTTATTTGGTGCCTTTTATCACCGTACGGGATTTATTGTTTCGTGTAAATGCCCGTGTTATTTTGTAGCCGAACACGCATAGATATATCCCACAAAAAGCCATGAAGAATGAGCAATTTTTACTGTGGGACTGTTGGACAGGGCATCACCAGGAAATGTTCCTTTCTTTTTTGAAAATAGCACCAGTTAATTTAACAACTTTCCTCAGTCACTCTGCATTCGTAGCAGCCTTAAGATGAAAAACTGCACGCGGATCCCTATTTGGCTTGGTGCATCCAAGGTAGCTGGCAAAAATGTCAGTCAGAATTTATAGGTCTATGATTGGCCATTTCCATCTTTCAGCATTGTCCAGATTTCACAAGGGGGAAAATTACCCGGGGGAAGGCATTGCTTTTATTTTCTACCATTCCTGATGATACCAATCCACTCTCTATTCCTATCCTCAACTTTGTAAAAGAGCTGTGACTGCTCTTTAAGCTGACAGCTATCTTCTAGATTTGTAAATAATTTTTTCAGTGAAAGAACTCCACAGAAATAACAATGCACACCACTGTATTACTGCACATTGAGCCAGTTTTCCAAATACACTTTTGTTATTTGAGTGTTGCGAGTAGTTTAGAGAGGATCTGACCAGTGGGACAATTGACTCACGTGTTGCAGGTGTGGGACAGGGTTCACAAGGCTTGTTCCAGCCCTTGCCGACGTTATATGAACAGCAGCACATTTTCTTGGTCAGGTTGGAGGAGAGCTCATTTTCACATGTTTCATTGTAGTGCCTATAGCAGAGGCTCTTTCGCATGTCTGGAAAGGGGGAGAGAAAAATCCCACAGTATCAGAACACCAGACCCGAGGCTACATTTTAACATACACTTAACATCAAGAACAACTTGTATTTCGATAGCACCCTTCGCATGGGGCAGCGTCTCAGAGAGACGCTGCCCCAATGCGAAGGGTGCTATCGATATGCCGAGCTATCTCCGAGCTATGGGGAAGGAGGAGCTAACCGTAAGCACTGTCAAAAAGGAAGGTCTTCAATAAAGAGTTCCAAAGTTTTGGTGCGTCGTGGTTGGAAGCTCTAATAGTGGAGCTGAGAGAACGAAGCCTTTGGAAAAACAGATGGCCAGAGCCATCCAAGTGAAGGCAGATGGTAGTGGAATGGGGGAGAAAACAGGTCACATCAGAGTCTTTCCGGACTCATATTCAGAGGCTGCATCTTAGGTCAGGCATATTTTGCAATGATTTATTGTTTTTAACTAACCAGCTAAGCATAAACTAGGAGCACTCTGCCAGGCGTTATTGGAAGAGAAAGATTGCAGAATCCTGAGGGACTCAGGAAGCCCTGATTATGGCCAAGATAAGATATTTCATCCTTAGTGAAATGTTAATTTCTAACAACTTCCAAGTCTCACTGTTTTGCTGTTATCATTCCTTACCATCAACAATCAGCTGAACCAGTGGTTCGACTTCTCCAACAAAAATAATACTACAGCACTTCTAAGTATGGAAATGTCCCAAAACACTTCATAAATTTTCTGTGTAATTGCAGGCAATCTTACATAATCCATGAGCAGAGAGCAATCTTTAATGTTCACCTGAACAGACAGATGGGATCTCGGTTTAACCTCTCAACTGAATAACAGTGGAGCTGACAATAGCTGTCCTTAGCACAATTCTGGAGTATCAGCCGGTTTTCCATGTATGTCTGCATTTTTCTACCCATCCATTGTGCTTGTTGTCCAGTTGTTTATCCCGTTATTTATGTGAAGCACTTTGAGCTATCCTCCCGATGTGAAATGTAACTTGCTGTTCTTTCAATAATACTCTCCCTAATTGAACAGCTTAAGAGTTAGGAGTTGGGAGACGTGTTTTTCAAAATTATAATGGAGTTCAACAATTTATCATTTAACATTAAATTTACAGATTGTTTCTTCACTTGTTGGAAAATCTTGTTCTCCTCAAAGCAATCCGTAGTGAAGGTGTCAAAACACCTGAAGGGAAACTTGTCATTTGACAGCCAGATTTCCTCTCTCAGAACAAATTACAACGATGTTTAAATGCACTTTAAATTCTTACAATTCTTAATTCCAGACTGGGTTTTCTGAAGAGGGATAGCATTACATACATTTAATTGTAACAGATTGCTTTGTGATTTCCACACACTTGTCTGGGTAATTCATTTAACTGAATGATTGAATACTTTGAGTTCCTTTGAAAGGTTGAGAAATCCTGGACTCCTTTTATAAATGAACCTTTAATCTTCCGTATTGATGCCAGTATACATTTGTAAGCTGAATCATTCTGCTGAATAAAGTGAAGGATGTCAGCAGTGTGCTGTGGGGACTGTAAATTAACGCAGTGCTCCAAGTGAAGAGTGAGTGGTGCTTGATAGAGCAATGTTAAATCAACTGCTAACAATCAGTATAATACAAATTGCAAGCTGTCGGGTATGTACAAGTGTGTTATCATTTGTGTAACAAAATGTAATGTAATGCTTCAGGATACGTCAAGCAAGGTTATTTTTAAATTACAGTAGAATGCCGTGTAGCTGCATACGACAATTCAACCAAAAATTCTATTTGCACCCGTTGGCATAAAGTGCTAGGGCTTGAATGTTCACCACACAGTGTGACCGTGAACTGGCAAGGGTAAGTGTTTACTTAGCAACCCGTTACAGAAGATGTTGGAAGAAATGTTTGCTTTTACCCTGAGGACAATTTATATTTTGCGTGATTGCCAGTGAGCCACAGTTTTTCTCATCTATAATAAAGCTACTTTGTGTGGGAAATCGATTCTCTACTATATAGATGAAAATATGGAGACTACATCTATAGTTATGCAGTTGTGGCTTCTCTATTTCAAAATAAGATGATTGTTTCATAGAGTGAAGTCAGGGGCTATCAGAATAATTCCAGAATTGACAGGACAGAGCTATGAGGACAGGTTGGTCACACTGTGACTTTTCTCATTTCAACAGACAAGGATAAATGGGAAACTTGCTAGATGCATTCGCAGTATCAAATTTATGTATATTGAAGGAATCTTGTTGAATAGGATGGCTAGGCTAGATGTTCCAATGGTCTCTACTGATGACTAAAATTGTTTCCATGTTTTAACACGCACAGAGCTGACTAACATTCACATTTCATGCAATTACCATTTTCCAATTACCATGTTACCATTGTAACATTTTCTCCTAAAGCTATACTTTATTATCGTGAAGAATAATCACATAACCTATGAGAATATACAGCAAAAAAAACTAGCTGCAAAAGATTAATTGTCTACTCTATAAAGTAGCTTATCCTGGCTTAATGCTGAAAATATTTAACTGTATTGTTGTCAACAATAACAATTTGTGTTTATACTATGCCCTTCATGTAGAATAACTCTAGGAGCGCTTCACAAAGATGGGGTCGGTTAGGGTTAAATACAGTTGCAGTAAGAATGGAACTCAGTTGCAGTCAGGGGTTTATTCCTATTAAAAGTCATTCTGGAAAATGACCTGCAGAGCCCAGTTTCCCAAAGGACCGTATGTTCTGACTTTGCTTCCTGAGTGGCATTCATCCAGATTCAGTTAATAGCCAAAAACGTTCCTGCAGTCACATTACCTCACTAAGGGAAGTGCTCGAGTTTAAGTGCTCTGACCCCTAAATGTCAAGCTTGATCATTGATTATCTCCGTGACAACCATGGGAAGTATTTCTACTCTACAATAAGGGAATTGGGTTCAAATGCCTTTCCCTTCCCCCACGGATTGAGACACCTCTAAAAGAATAGGTGCTTTTTCGCTCCAGTCCAACGGCTCCTTCCATCAGAGAAAACTCCAATACAGTAATCCTCAGGCATTCTGTTCTCGGAATTCAAGAGTGAAGTTTGATCAGAGGAGATAGTTAGCAGTGAGACTGACCCATGCAGTTGTTTCCACCATTGATCTGCATGTACTCGGGAGGGCAGACACATGTGTAGTTGCCCAAGGTGTTGTAGCAAGTTCCAGGTCCACAGATAACAGGGTAGGTTACGCATTCATCAATATCTATAAGAGTACACAAGACAATTATTTACTTATCAGAACATCTTGCCTATCTTATATGTTTCCCACAAGGTTTTCCTTTTATATCCACCAATAGATTGCTTTATTATTTGTTTTACTTAAAAAAAACCCTTCATTTTCTTCTCCCGAATGTAGTGACTCTCAATGGAGTAGAGTGCTACTCGCAGTCATCCTTTGGTACCTTAACCCAAGCAGCGATTGCTTACATGTAATGTCAGGTAATGGATGCTAGCATGCTTATGCGACTGAGGTAGGGAGAAGTAACAACCATGCTCCATCCTGTCTTCAGCTAATATATCTACATTTCCAGTAGGAGTCATTGTTTGGAGAGTGATATGTTCTGAATACCCTAACTGATTTCTCCCCGTTCCCTTGACCGGCAACAACAAAATTATATTTGTATAGGATGTCCAAAGGCGTTGGACAGACAGTATTTCTCCCTCGGGCTTGTTGAAGTTCAACTCAAGAAAGTTAGCTCTCATCCAGATGGAAGCATCTCTGCTGCTACCTTAGTATTATGTATATAATATATATATTATGAATATTTATCAAACATTTTGGAAGAAACCGAGTACAGTATTAAGTGAAATATTCTTAGGACATGTACACTCTTCCAATTATGCTCCCGCTCACCTTCACAGATGCGGGTATCCTCATTCAAGTAGTAACCAGCCGGGCATTCACACTGGAAACTGCCAAAAGTATTGACACAATTTCCTCCTTGGCACAGGCCAGGCAGCTCCTGGCATTCATCAATGTCTAAGAGAAAAGAAGGAGTTAGTCATCATCCACAAAGTATGTCACCAAGGGAGCAACGTGTTTACAATATTGTCAATGATCCAATGCGGTTCTTTTCAGTTTCAACCTGAGGGCTAATTGGACAGTGAGCAAGGATAGGTTATAGTGGCAGTGAGGATTCTGTATATTTGCAATATTTATTTTAGTATTAAGAATGTGCCCACCCCCCTCTAAATTATACATGGTGTAAGAGATTTAATACGTTAGGAATGACGGGTATGACTGTATGTACTCAACGTCTTTGTTTTAAACAATAACTATCCTGCAACACATTATGTAAACTCTTCTATGAATTGAGTCAACGTCTTACAAACCTACCAATTTCTTCTTGTCGAATAGACAAAGGCACTCCAAAAGCCCTGAGGACATTTTCATACAAAGCGCTCAATAAGGCATCTTTAATCAGCCAACATGTTACGCACTAATCATATCTAAATGGGCTTTGTATTATCAGCAAAGTAGGCTAACCATTCACTATTTGATTCATCTGATGATATATCACTCGATATTATTATGCTTTATGGGTAGGACCTAAAGAAGCTGAAGTGTCTGATTGTTATACAAGTGTTATAAATTGAATTAATTATAGCCATACAATATATTGTAGAATGTGTGCCTTGCATTGCTGTTGATCATTAAAATAATAAACTTCTGTACTGGTGCCATGTAATTTTTTATGAGTGTTATAAATTGCCATAAAATGGGTAGTTTCAAAATAGTCAACAGATTTTCTGTTACAGTATTTAATTTGACACATGTATTTTCTTATCTGGAGCTTATAGAGGATTATGGTGTTGATTTTCTACACAATTACTGGTGCTACTTTTAACTATGATAAAATATTGTCTGAAATATAGACTTTTAATATTATGAATTATGAACTACAGCATAAAACAACAGAGCTCACATAGCAGATGAGTGTGTGGAATATGGCAGAGGCATAGTGCAGTGTGTAAATGCCTAAGTAGTTGCAAAGGGCTAGATTCAGCAAATTCAATGAGAATATATCGACAATTCAATATGAATTCACTTGTCAGCCATTCAAATAAAATAAATAAAATACACTGCAAGCCACTGTTATGCATTTATATTTCTAGAAATGGAAAAACAAATATATAAAGTAATGATAAGCTTTTGCTCCACTTATGATCAAAACATTTTTTTTCAAACCCAGTAGAAAGCCTCTGTAGTTTTGAAATCCCCAAGCTAATGTATTAAATTTTCCATCGGAACAGACAGTCAATATTTGGATGATCGTGGACATTTCAGATTGCCTATACTTTGGGGATTTTCATGGCCTATAAACATACTGTAAATTGCCTTGTACTTACCTTCTAAGATGACAGTGATGGGGTTGGGCCTAAAACCCTCACCTCCTGGGCACAAGGTTTTGTATTCAGCTGTATATAGAAACAACATCGTTCAATGCTTATGTCAATGATGTACTATAGAAATTTACAGTATGGAGGAAGAACATGCAGCCCAACATGTCTGTGTGGAATCTTTTAAGATCATTCCTTTCAGTCCCATTTACCTGCCCTTTCCTTTTACACCTGGAACTACATAGCGTCCAGTTTGTACACAAAGCCAAAAAACAGCAACGGACAAAAATAATCAAAATACTCAAACAGAAGTGTAATCTTACGCTTTAAAACAAACTGATATTACAGGCAAAGACTAGGTCAAATTTTAGGCCTTGTGACTGCACATGTAATTCAGAAACATTAGACCTACTTGTATTGACAGGAGGGCACAGCTCGCAAGGGTTACCCCAAGCCTTTCCCAGAGAGCAACAACAAGAGGCCCGAGTCACAGCAACGCCAATGTCAACACTACAGGACAAGCCATCGTCACCACGAATACTGTGCTCCAGGAAACAGTTACCAACGCGAGTATCTGTAACCAAACAAGAAGACAAGAAGGTAAATAGAGATAGATTTGAAACATTACATGGTGTTTAAATGTATAAAAATGTGCATTTAATTTTCCGAGATGGCCCAATAAGAGCACTATGTGAGTGTTGTTGTGCAGCACTAGCCTTAGTTACATGTCTGAATCCTGGTCTGTACTGGGTGAGGGTCTGAATCCAAGTCTGTACATAAAAACAATTACCTTTTTTGTGAAACGTCCATTGTTTCCTGCTGTGTTTGGGAACAGTATAGTGTCTCAGGGTGGTTCTGAAGAACACTCCTTCAATTGTATTCTATTACATTCCTCTGTGATTATATTAACATAGCTTTATTGGAAAATCATTTTCAATCAATTATAGAGAATTTCCCCCTGCATTAACATATTACATCTTGGTACCAATCAGTCTACAGAAATATCACATGCACTCGAGGAGAACAACTCACCAACGCAGCCAATTCCAGTCGGATTAAGTTCAAAGTCATCTGGACAGTTGCACTGGTAACCCCCAGCAGTGTTGACACAGAAGCCGTTGATACAGTTGACTGGATCGGCACATTCGTTGACATCTGCAAGTTACAAACACAGAACACGTCATGTCAGCAATAATAATAATTCTTGCATTGATATAGCGCTTTTCACATCTTATCGATGTCCCAAAGCGCTTCACAGAATATACTGTAAAGTGAATTGACTGTATATTTGTGGGCGAATTACTGCAGCCAATTGCGCACAGCAGTGTCCCACAAACAGTCGTGGATTGAAATGACCAATCTTATTATTTTGGTTTTTTTTGGGCGGATGGATTATTATTAGGCGTGTGGAGTAAGGAAACTTGCCCAAGGTTTGCCCTGACCTGCCTGGATTCGAACACAGGTCTCCCCAGCTTGGTCTCCCCAGCTTGCAAGACAAGTGCTCTAACCACTAAGCCACAGGAGTACCAAACACCCATTACAAAACGTTTCCTGTTTCAGTAAAAATGATTGCAGGTAGTTGATAAAGTCAAATTGCCTTCGAGCAATCTCCATTAAAGTCTGGAAAATAAATAGAGCCATTGATTACCTTCTCTATATGAGAAGAAATTTAACCAGAGAATTGCTCACATTTGGAGTCCAAATAGCTCCAGTTCAATGTCCTGCTGAGAGGTTTCTGGGTTTTGCATTGTTCTTATGCAGGACATAGGTTCAGGATTGCAAAGGGCAATCTCAGGACAGAATATAGGAAATATTTATTTTGCCAGCGAGTAAGTAGCAACTCAAACAGGTTAATAGGAAGGTTACCTGAGGCCTGGGCACTGGACCTTTGTTTATGAAAACAACTTGATGCTGTACACAAACTTGCATTTATAAAATGTCTTTTATATAGGGTAACACAACAGCTTATTCAGTAGTTCAGTAGCAGGCAACAACTCACCAACGGTAACTCACATTAGCCTACACAGTGAGTGACAGCTAGTTGATTGACACCCCAGCCTGTCCTGACTGAAATTAGCCATACAGTAAGCTTCAAATAGGGGGTTCTAAAAAGTGATCAGAAACTTGGCTCACTTTAACTCTTGCCCAGAAATCCTGAGACCTAATAATAATAATCCTTGCAAGACGTCTCAAAGATATCTCACAAAATATACTGTAAAGTGAATTGACTGTATATTTTGTGGGACAAACGCGGCAGTTGGTCACTCAATCCACAAACAGTTGTGGATTGCGTGACCAAATTATTATTATTTTTTTTTTGAAGGGATTTTTATCCCCAGAAAATCGATTAACAGAGTAAGGCAACTTGCCCAATGTTTTGTATTCTGACTTACGAGGCAAGTTCTCTTACCACTAAGCTATAGGACTCCTGAATGTGAACGCCAAATTAGACCCAGTATTCCAAATGTAAGTAGGCCAACCTGTGGAGAGTTTACATCTAACATCACTTCCTTATTCTACAGGTATCTTTTTTAGGAGTAAATAAATGTGCAGCAGTTTTTTCAAAAATTGTCTCGTCCTAAACACAATTATAGTGTTTTTATTTGAGACAGATGAGAAACTCTGCCTTATTTTGTGAATGGGAGCTATGGTGGTTCTTTCTTTACCTGTACAGTTGCCTCCACTTCGATCAAGTTCATAGCCATTGTCGCAGACGCACCTAAACATGCCGGGTAAGTTCTGGCAGGTTCCAAACACACATATGTTCTGGAATGAACATTCATCGATATCTAGAAAAGAAAGTCAAAGGGTTTACTCCAAGATGGCCCACAAACACTTGAGTGTAAGATTTCACAAAGCAATCTGGCACTAACACTCTCTGGCATAATTGATGAAGTTTTCAATCAGATTACAAGTGCTAATTTCGAAAAAGGTCATTTTCATGTCAAACCTATTTGGTAATTGCAAAGATTATAGTGTCTGGGACAAAACTTCCCCATTCACAGGTTATTACCCACAGAGGCCAGAGTTTTCATTTAGACAGGAAAGACTGAAAGAGATTAGTTTAACAAAGTAATAATGACAAGGAGTGTTTGCCAACGTTTTCAAAGCTTGAACCTGAGAAATGCCCGAAACTTAAATTACAATCTTTCCTGTAGATAAATATTGAATGTTTACTTCTGAAAGTCATGCAAGGGGCAAAACAATGCTGACTGTGAGGGAACTGTGTTGACTTTAAAAATAGAAGCAAGCATACAACAAAATGCCTTTTGACTTTTCGTACACAGAAGTGATTATTTTCTTTTTGCTGCAGTTTATTCACTGCAAGACACATAAAATAAACACAGTTTCAATGCGTCTCAATGGTAAATGACCCAAGGTATTAGTTTCTATATATACCAGGAGAGAGTTACTGACCAGGAAGCAATTTCACCACATATTCAATTGATTAAAATAATCTAAAATAAACTCCGCTCACCACCAAAATAAAGACAACGATCTCCTTTAATATTTACTATACATATGCTGCTTTGTACAGTATTCCCAGAATCAAAATTCCACATCATTACCGTGACCATTTTACAGTCTCCATGAATTTGGGGATAGGGATATACAGTTCCCCTATTTCAGACAGAAACTGCTTGCGACAGCATATTAGTAGTCTGACTGGAAACTTCACATGCGAGTGATTTCCAGTAAAGCACAATAGCCAGCATCAGATCTGAATCATTTATTGTTTAGTCACAAACAAATTCCATTTTGATATGTTCATCTGGATGGGAAAATCCAATCTTGCATTGATTTGCTGTTCTACATTTATAAACTATTCAGTTCTGGCAAAGATTAAAAGCAGTGTTGAGCCAAGGGACTGTGAGAGAATTCTTCACATTAAATCAGGCTGATTCCAGAGCTCAGAACCAGACATACTTTGGTTTGCTAGGTTTATCATTGAAGTTTGGGTTCAGGCATTTAGTAATCTGCTTCCAGATTTAGCCATGGTCCACATGTATTGTGGTTTGCTTTCCCTTAACTGTGGTCAGATGGATTGCAAGTTTAAAACTAAATCCATTGGCCGGACATACCTTGGCAGGATCTGCTGTCAGAGGCTGGCGTGAATCCCATTTCGCAGTCACAACGGTACCCTCCAGGAGTGTTGAGGCACTGGCCGTTCTCACACAGATTAACATTCTCGGCGCACTCATCCACATCTGGGAGGGAAGGCAAATTAAACAGAAGGGCCATTAGCTCACTGTTGAAAGCAATCTATTAACGTCACATTATCTCCAAACACACTACAGAGAGAACATATTTCAGCGACTTAATCATACCCTTGCCTGGAGGTGATTGCTGTGATTAAAATAATTTCTCCTCATGAGAAATGATTCAGTTTCAGTATACTTTAATGACTCTAATAAATAACTAGTTCACACACATTTATATTAATGTATGGGCCTTACATAGTGCAGTTTGTTATACCTTGCTAGATTTGTTTTAGACATCACTGTTCACAAAACAGTTAATCACATCAACAAGGTAGCTCACTTTCTTGAGAATTTATCTTGGAACCAGAAAGGTCCTAAGTAAGAATCCAGGTGGGTCCTCTCACTTATTCATGACTAATCAAATGTATACCAGGTCTACATATAAACCCCTGGGATTGAAATAGCTCATAGGAAACATGTTTGACCGAGCCCATAACAGAACTTAAAAGAGAACTGGATAAATATTAAATGAAATTTATATGAAAGAGCACGGGGGGGAAAGCAGGGGAATGGGATTATAGTAGGTAATCCCATTAGGGGAGCTCGCAGCTGCACAGACATGATGACAGAACAATTATAAACTTTCTTTAATTCTATGAAAACTGCACTGATACTTGGCATTGTTGATTTCTCATCAATGACATGTCTTCAACCCTGTGAGCCAAATTCATAATGGATAGAGATGTCTTGCCTGGAAAATATTGCACAACTAAATGACACATGTCAAGACATCATGGCAAGTGTCAAAACTGGTGTATCTACTTACTGGCCCATGGACATCAGGCTTTAGAATTGTAAATGTAAATGGTCGAGCAGGTTACCTAGCTATACACTAAGAGCTTCAGAGCAAAATGCAATGGTACCATTGCAAACGGGTACAACACTGTCACTTAATATACCAGTGTCAATATATCGATCATCCAGTATCCAGCAACAGCTACAACAAGTCTGTTATTAGGAGTTAAAGAGATACCAATGTAATCTAAAAAATAAATTTGATCTGAACTCTCCAATACTTGTGAAATCTGACTACATGTCATCTATTGTCATCCCGGCACAATTTTCGAGTCAGAAAATGCTGAAAGTTCATTCATTCCTTTACCTGAACATGTAAAGCCATCCCCACTGAAGCCTTCTGAACAGAGGCAACGATACGATCCTGGAGTGTTCATACACTTGGCATTGAGGTTGCAACGATGTGTACCGTTGGTGCACTCATCGAGATCTGTCGGTTAAAAAAAAACATGTAAGCCTCTCTGTTCACTTCTGGACAAAGCCCAATGACAGAAAACACTGGTCCAAGAGCGGCCAGCACAGAAGAACAAGGACTCAATATTAAAGTCAGTAGCAGACTCATACTAACAGATCAACCATTAAAAGTTTGTCAGAGAGAGCATAATCACACGTAGGCACTCTTGTCTCCTGAACAGAAAGATGTGGCTTCTAGCCCTACCTCGGGATTTAGGCTTATAGTCTAGGTTAACACTTGAATAGCATACGTTGAGTGAGACATGAAATCAAGGTTCCATCCACGCTAGGTGTGAGGACTTATGCTGTTCCGATTCCTTACCCTCTCCCACCACCGATACAACACATTGGTGACTTACCAAATGCAGTTTCAAATGCTGCTGCCTTACATTGTTCATTATTTATTTAATGCATCATTACCTTGGTTTTGCACTTGATTTGCCAGCTGCAACTTCACAAAGTTCACTTTTCTGGAGTCTAGTCCACACTAAAGTGGTCATTAATCATGTATGCTGACCGCGGGCTTGATGGTATATGTAGACATAATCATACTTTGGATATTCTTACGCAAACAACTGGCTATCAAATATTCTGAGACTTGGCTGGGGTGGCAATTGAGATCCGAGAATTGGCTTCAGCAATCTTGAGTTTGGGTAGGGAAAACTGGCTTGGAAACTGGCCTTCAAGGTAACAGCCTTCCTGCTCCTTGAGTAGCAACATGGATTGGAGGAAACAGGAAGTTTGTATTTGTAGGGGCAGGAGGGAAGCCAGACAACAGGAGACAGAGGGTGTAGTGTTAAGAGTTGAGCAGCAGATCTACAGGAAATGGAGGAGCTTTGCACTGACTGGCTCAAATTCCTCCTGGGGTCCTGGCCAACAATCCACCAGATTAAATTGGTCACTCACTTCATGACTGTTTGTCCATAAATCGACTGCCTCAATTTTCTACAAAACACACACTTTACAGTATATACCACAAAATGTTTCAAGACGTACTAACGGTCAGCATTATTATTTTGATTATTGAGTGAATTATTTTTTGACTGGCAATGGAATGTGCTGCTTGCCCACAGTTCAGTTAGAGGATGTAATTAAGTGCCTACTTAAGGTGAGTGTTAATCTACAAGAGTAAGTGATGGTGGGAACGAGTATATTTCTAAGTACCGTATATCTCCGCGTATAAGGCGCACCCCCCGTTTTTGACCTTTTCTTGGTGAAAAAAAACGGAAGCATTTTCAAAGATATTGGCGGCAGAAGGGAGGAGAGACAGGTAGGTAGGGAGAAAGAGAGGCAGGCAGCCAGGGAGGGAGAGAGAGAGGGAGAGAGGCAGGCCGGCAGCGTGGGAGAGAGAGAGGGAGAGAGGCAGGCAGGCAGCCTGGGAGAGAGAGAGGGAGAGAGGCAGGCAGGCAGCCTGGGAGAGAGAGAGGGAGAGAGGCAGGCAGGCAGCCTGGGAGAGAGAGAGAGGGAGAGAGGCAGGCAGGCACGCAGGGAGGGAGGGAGGGAGAGCGGCAGGCCAGCAGCCCGGGAGAGAGAGAGGGAGAGAGGCAGGCCGGCAGCCCGGGACAGAGAGAGAGGGAGAGAGGGAGAGCGGCAGGCCGGCAGCCCGGGAGGGAGGGAGGGAGAGCGGCAGGCCGGCAGCCTGGGAGAGAGAGAGGGAGAGAGGCAGGCCGGCACGCAGGCAGGGAGGGAGAGGCAGGCAGGCAGGGAGAGAGAGCGGCAGGGAGAGAGGCAGGCAGACTGGGTTCGGCAGAAGGTAAGCACAGCACTGAAGTCCGCTGCTGCTGCCGCTGCCCGGGCGGCCGAGGCCAAAGCCCCGTCACCCGCTCCCCCCCAACCCCCGCCGGACACTGACCAAACCCCGGCTGACAGCGCGCCGGCCCCCCCTCCTGTTTACTGTATCTCCGAGGCTCAAAATTGCTTGTATCTGCGTATAGGGCGCACCCTCCACTTTCGAGATCTTCCGACCTGAAAAAAAGTGCGCCTTATACGCGGAGATATACGGTATGTAATATTTTACATGCCACTTCATTCTCAGTGGGGGCAGTCAGGCAGACAAAGTGAGGAATAGAAACTTAACATCTATTCAAGATGTACCACTTTATAGCAAGTAATCAAGATTTGACCATTTTTTCAGTCAATTTTCCCTTCCCCACCCTCCTCGGCTCGCACCCCCAAGCTCAGGTGCACAGTTAGTGGTGTCAAGTGCCTTGGGCCATCCTACTGACGTGAAAGTCTTATATTAATGTAAATTTGTATTGTATTAATCAATTTTTCATAGCGAAAGAGATAAAATGGTAATAACCTCTTGAAGCTGCCCTCTTACACAACAACAACAACTTTGATTTATATAGTGCCCTCCACGCTGGACAGCGTGTCAGAGCGCTTAAGATTGCTCAGAGCACATCTCCCAGTGAAGGGTTACATAGCAGGCAACTTGCTGATGAGCATTTTCCATTGTATTTCACACAGGGAAATGGACAGAGATCAAATGGTGAAAAGCGAGATTTAAAAAAACACTTCCAAGCTATAATTTTGTCTATCTCCTGTGGATACTTACATTACAAGCTGCTAACCAGAGGGGAACAATTAATGTTTTGATAATCAAATTGATGGTGATGGTGGAGTGTTAACACTGGTCTGGATGCACTACCCACAGACACAGTTTCACTCACGCAAGCTCCCAGTGGGAGTCTGTCCATGTGTGAAGGTTAAGGCAAGCCTACTTGGCTTATTAAAGCCATTAGATCATACAGGAAGTGCACAGTGTGGTCCAGGTCAGCCCGCACCACTAGGTAATAAAAGCATTGAATGAGCAGCGGTAACCTTGCTGTAAGGTCTGTTCGCTCAGGATACTATTTCCCAGGGAGCACTGCATTGAAGCCATAGCCAATCCCGCAGGAATGGAAATAAAACACTGCATCTCTGAATGTGTGCCAGTGTATGCAGTTCTTCTGGGCTGCTCAGTGTCACACACAGCGTGCTTTAATTTTTACACAAGAGTTTACAAATCATCATTCTCTGCTGTCTGAATGCTCGTCTACAAACCAGATGTGTTTGTCATAAATGTGCTAGTAAACCACCGAGCTGGATGTGTTATTAATCTTTTAATATATCATATAAAATTCATACACTCTATTGGTGTGCAGTGTTTCAGGATATTGTTGTACACTTGGAGTATTTCCAACATTCCAGCACCTGTTATTGAGGCCCAGCAGGCAAAGCTGTGTTTTAACAATCAGACCATCAGATTCAGACCATCACAAACTCTCAGCTTTACTTTTCATGTTAGCTCCGCATGCAGTAGAACACAATTTACATTTGTATATTTGCTTTGGTCTGACACATTCAGAAACCCATGGCCATTAAATTCAGATAGCGACAATCACATCAGGAGAACTTCTTAAGGTAATTTGCAAAGCTGGCTGAGCACAAGGAGGTGGAAGGAGAAAAAGTGTGCTCAAGAGATAAATCTTGAGGTGGGCTTTGAAAGTGGAGAGGTAAAGGGGAACAAGTCACAAATAATCCAGGGTGGAGCTCTGCAGAGCGAGGACAGAATGACTGAAAGTTTGCCCACTGATAGAGCGGCAGATAGGGTGGTGGACACAAAGTGGAATAGTATTCGCTTATTGAAGGGAGCAGCCAAGTCACTACAGTTGCAGGATAGAAATGGACAGCGGGAGTCCCTGTCCAAACAGCTTTATATGTGGTTTGAAAAGTCAAACTCGTTAGTGTTTGTAGCTGCTGTTGCTTAGATCATGGGAAAGAGAGAGAGATTGTCTTCTTGGATGCAAAGACAAACTTGCCAAAAAAGTCCAGAAAAGGGTAAAAAAAATATCTCCTCAAAGCCAACTGAAAAGATCTTCACAGGACTAAAGCTTTCATCTCTCCTGATGTGAGGTCTGTAATTTCAGTCCTGGCTCGAAGTGCAGTGGCTCAGTCTGAAGGTTCCTCTGTCTGCTGGCCTCAACACAGTCCAGGCTGAGTCTGGGTGGGACTTGGGCCAGAATATGTTTTTTTTCTTTTCATTTTGGCTCAGCTTTGTGGCTCAGAGCACTGGTGTTGTATTCAAATGGTATCTGAATACAGCTTCCAAACAACAAGGATTGTTGAAACTCATTTTGTGTAGGGGATGGTAGCCCCTTGGGACATGTGGGGCTTGTTTTCCTCAAGTTCCATCTGTGCGTTGCCCATTTTTAGAGAGTTGAAAAGGGATGAAACTATATCGGGAGTGAAGAATATGATGTTTCACAACAGATCTGTGTGGTCACCCCCACCGCTCACCACCCACCCCTGCTTCGGCACAATGATTCAATCTGATGATTTTCATGCTTCAAATCAAAGAGGGACAGTGTTGCACCCAAAAATAGGTCATTGGCTTAACTCAACCTGTTACTCACAGACACCCATGATTTTTAAAACAAATGTAGATACATAATATTGAAGGTTTACTTTACTCTTTTTGGTGGTGGTGGGGGTGGGGGTGTTGTTTAACAAGCTTTTTGATTGCAAATATGGTTGATTCCTTCCCACAGACATGATATGATCAGGGAATTCAATTTCAGTGATTTGGAACAAATGACTTTTGTCGATTAAAATCCAAAAGTGGCAAGGGCACACGTAAAGCAGTTTCAAAAGAGATTTTGGACCAGGCCATTGTACCAAAGTCGTGGAGTTTTGACACTCAAAATTATCAACTGAAATGTTTAATATTAATCTGTGATGACACCTACAATGTCAGAAAGTATAATAATCCTTGAAGTTGATATGGTGCTTTTCACATCTTCTAGACGACTCAAAGCACTTCACAGGATATACTGTAAAGTGAATTGACCGTATATTTGTGGGCGAAATGCGGCAGCCAACTGCGCACACCGGTGTCCAATTTTTATTATTGTGGTGTTTTTGGATGGATTATTATTATTAGGCATGTGGAGTAAGGAAACTCGCCCAAGGTTTCACCCTGACCTGCCTGGATTTGAATACAGGTCTCACGCTTGTAGGGCGAGCAAGTCGTGAAGTTGACACTCAAAATTATCTACTGAAATGTTTTATATGAATCTGTAATGACACCTACAATGATCACCTCCTCTCTTTTCATTCAGGAGCTTCAGTTGTGAGAGAAGATGACTCCGAGAGTACTTTACAGAGTTGTATGATATTTTAAATGGGATTGAAGAAGTAAACCCAGATCGATACTCCAGCATGCAACAAGACAGCAGAGCAAGAGGATTTCAATTTAGGTTTGTAAAGGGCAATTTTGGCTATAATGGAGTTTCATAATGTGCTGTTTCTGTATTTTTTAGATCTAATGCATTCTTAGACATAATGCACTTTCCGGTTCTCTGAAGCAACTGGTGCCTTTTATATATCATAATACACCTCAATTTGACTGTTTGTCAATATAAAATAGTACATGCAACACACAAAATGACTATGAAGACCAATTTGGTAAATTTGGCTATGATACCCACTTCTGCTCAGGCTCATTTTTCTCTTCAAAATGAACCATGTTATATGCATCAAACTAAAGCCTTCTGTGATTAAACAAGTCTATGCGGAGGGCAATATCAGACTTTTATGGTTTTAGCTGTATTATTACATTGATCACTAGTAATTTTTTTTTAGCTTTATTTGGGTTCCCTTTATTACCAAGCCAGCCATTTTATGAAAGATTTTATGCCTAACAATTCAGAGCTTTCAGTGGAAGTGTTTTAACTCTTCATATTTATCTAATTTCTCTAGTTACAGATTTTTCCGTCTGTAAGAACCTAGCATAATCTCAAGAGATTTATCGAACTGAGTAAGGTAGACTGGGATATATTCAAGCTGATGCATTGATAGTTAGCATTTACCTGCTATGTTTGCTATTTATGCGATGCACTGTAAAACAGAACATGACAAGCTTCGATCAGAAAGAGCGCATCTAGCAAACGACTGTTCTGTGCCAGATAAAGTGATGTGGAACAATAACATTATCAATTTTTTTATGGTTGCAAAAGCACTTTGTTTTTGCTTGAGGCAAATCCAAAAATTCAACCTTATATCCACCTCTCCACTATTATCACTCACCCACACAACTGGTGCCATCTCCAATCCATCCGTCACGGCAATTGCATTGGAAGCCTCCGGGGATGTTAACACAAGAAGCGTGCATATCACAATTATGGGCCTCGATTTCACACTCATCAACATCTGAAAAGAGAATAGCAGAGTGGTCAGAGAATCTACGTGCTGCAAAGCCATTTTGCTCTGCTGCATGACCAGTTTGGTTAGACTAAATGCTGCGAGGCGCTATCCCGGTGAAGGGTGCTATATAAATGCAAGTTATTGTTGTAAATTTACAGACCAGTGGAGAATCAGGCACTGATACATTTGTTGGATATGAACTGAACATTGTTCTATAAAGCATAGCTTATGTTTTAGAAGACTACTGATACAAATTTACATTGGGGTTGATCTTTTTGATCTTTCCCTAGGGTCACTGATATATATATATAATAATATAGTAATCTATATGTATTATATTATATGCATTTATAAACTACAATTTATAACCTTTTTGCTTCTGGCATATGGCTCTGTAGGTAGTGCTCCTTATTTGCTTGAGGGAGAAGATAGATTTTCACTTGTGGTGGAATCAGGGAAGTAGCCATGTTAAGGTTTATGTGTTAGATTTCAGTTAACAATTGGGTAGTTATTTTATGGTGATTTGATGTTAGATAACCCGAGTCCTGCTACTTAACCACCTAAAACTATCTTATCCCTTTGTGTTTCGGCTTGCAGGAATATCACGAACCAAATGGGAATGACCCCTACCCAGTAACTTGTCTGCTCCTCTTACTTCTGCTATTGAATCAGGCTAGCTGGCCACCAATAGTGCTTTAGTTTACTGGGAATCTGTCTGGCTCAGGAACTAGACAATAGCAATAGTGTTGAGATACATTTTATTCTCAAGGTAACAGTTACTGAGGAGTTTACAGTTTGTTCAGTTAGAGTAGATAGGACACTGTGACATGAAATATATCAAGTGTATATTGGAACTAAATGCTGTCAATTTGAAGGTCTTCAAAGATCAGTTTCCTTCAACAATGTTCAGCTCTTAATAATAATAATCCTTGCATTTGATATAGTGCTTTTCACATCTTCTAGACGTCTCAAGTGCTTCACAGAATATATTGTAAAGTGAATTGACTTTTTGTGGGGGAAATGCAACAATCAATTATGCACAGTAGTCCCACAAACAGTTGCAAATAGAGTGACCAAATTATTATTGTTTATTTCCTTGAGGGAATATTACTAGGCATGTGGAGCAAGGAAACTTGCGCAAGGTATCACCATGCCGGGAATCGAACCCAGGTCTCTCGCTTGCAAGGCATGCGCTCTAACCACTGAGCTGCAGGACTTTTGAGCTATTACCTGTACATCCGGTTGTTCCCTTCTTCACAGAGTATCCCAACTGGCAATGGCAGATGAAGGAACCTTTGGTGTTCTCACAATCACCATAGAGACAGATATTAGGGTTCAAGTCACATTCGTTCACATCTGCAAAGAGACCAAGTCATTATGAGAACATTGTGATGTTCTTTTTCTATGCTATTTCTGTTACCACATAAGTGTTCTACATTTTATACAGTACACTGCCAAACAGTTTAGAACCTGGTAGTGGCAGATGGATAGAAGACACATGCACTTTCTGGCAAAATAAATCAAAAGCCGCCTGTTACTAATCATTACCCGGAACTTTTGTTGTTTCTCTGCTGTTCAGCCACTTACCAATACACGTCTTCATGTCAATGGATGCCATAAACCCATCGTAACACAGGCAGCGGTACTCCCCAGGAATGTTGGTACACTGTCCACCATCGCAGATCTCAGGGTTATCCTCACATTCATCAATATCTGAGAATGCAAGAAAAGAGGCTCCCGTGAAAAATCACATTTTCCGCTTGAAAATTGTAATCTGAATAAATATCACCATATATTTAATAAGGTTTAATATTGGCCATTCAATTTGACATATATGTACAGATTTAACTGAAAGTACTGAATTTGTATGCTAAAATACATGAAAGAAAGCTGTTCAATAATAATATAATTTTTTCTCCAAAGCTCACCTTGCAGAATGCAATGGAACAACTCCCATCCCTTTCCCCTCTATCTGCTTACCTGTGCAGGTTCTATGATCTGGCATGAGTGCATAACCTTCAATACAGCTGCACTCATAGCTGCCTTCTGAATTTGTACAGTCTGTGTCACAGCCTCCGTTCATGATGGTGCATTCATCGATATCTGCCATTGGAAGTAGATGTTATTAAAAATGGTTTTCAGAGCATTCCAGTTAAAACACTAGATTCCACCAAATCATATAAATCAGTGATTCTGAACACATGTTAAATATTGGAAAGATTTGCTGAATCAGAATTAATCACTGGTGTCCCAACAATTGTTTGTAGCCTGGCTCTTTGTCTTTGCGCTTTTTGCTGCTCTCCCGGTTAATGAGCTAAAACATTGATTAAACATTTTCGCGCAATAATTGGGAAAAACATTACTGAATGACACAACACTCCTTTCCCTATTGGATCTACAGAGAAATTTACATTACAGTAGAAGGCCATTCTGTCTATTGTGTCTATACCACAAGCTAAAACTTTAACTAAGGCAAAGAAAGCAGAAGCATGAATCTTACCAACACATCCTTGTCTATCGGGGGTGGCTTGGTACCCAGAATTACACGCACACTGGTAGGTTCCAATCATATTCACACATTTGCCATTTCTGCAAAGTTTATCACTGAGTGAGCACTCATTAATATCTAATTCACAGAAAGGGAGAAAACATGAGAAAGGGTTTCACACACTGTACAAAACATCCCTCACAAAAAACACAATATAAACAATAGTTCGCATTGAATAAATTCCAGAAAAAAACAATATTACTCATTATCTGTTAGTCATTGAGATGAAGAAAATAAAGGCTTGTGAAGCAAAAAGAGCGCCATTGATAATAAGATTGTTTTGGTCTATAATGTGTGTTGTGTTTATCTTACCTATACAGGCACTCCCATCTGAAGTAAGCTTATGTCCTGGAGGGCACAGACACATATAACTGCCCTCTGTGTTGATGCAAGTGCCACCTCGGCACAGCAGAGGGTTCCTTTCACATTCATCAAAATCTGTGCAGGGAAAGCAAAAAATTGTATAACTATATAATAATAGTACTTGCATTTGATATTGAACTTTTTCACATTGTTATGACATCTCAAAGCGCTTCATAGAATATGTTGTAAAGTGAATTGAATTATTTTAATTTTATTAATTTTATATTTTTATTTTGTGGATTTTATTTTGTATATTATACTATATATTTTATAAACAGTTCAGAATGTACAGGAGTTGCATTAGCAATACAGTGTCATAAAAGTAATCTGTAATCCTGCTTATTTTTACTTATAGACAGATCCCTAAAGTTCAAGAGCTATGTAATAGAACAACAACTTGTATTTATCTAGTGTCCTTCATGTGGGATAGCATCTGCAAGTGCGTAACAATGGCATGGGAAAGGGAGGGGAGGTGACAGAAGGCACGGTTGAAGAGGAAAGCCTTGAGGTGTGATTTTAAGAAAGGCAAAGGGGTCACGATGATTCGGGGCATAGTGGCTGAATAGTCAAAATCCTATGTGTGATCGCTGCCATCTATATATATTTGACAAGTGCTGTAACATTTCACTTGAGCTATTATGGAGGTGTACTGCAATGCTAATTATATTCCTCCAATAGACACCCCACCACCCTCCCCACACCGCCCACCCCCTCTCCCCTCTCACCCTGTTGCCTCACTTCAAATGTGAAGTGTCTTCAATTTGTCTGGGTGCTCGTTGCTGGAACTACAGACAAAGCTTAAATTATGGAGCTATATTCTCTCTTCATGCCCCCGCACAAAACAACAATAACAAAATTACACTTGTATAGCGCCTTTCACGTCAGGAGAAAAAAAACACCTGTATTGCATTAAGCTATTCTGACCACCTCGCTTGATTCTGAGTTTAGTGTAAAGAGCATTGGTTTCAATTTCTACTTGTCATTTTACTTTTATGAACGCAAACAGACAAGAAAAATGTACACCTTTGTGCTATATTATCAATGTTTCTATACTCTAACTTTAAAGTAACGTTCCTATACCCCAATTAGCAACCAGTAATACTTTACTTCTTCACTCAGAGGGTAGTAAATTTATGGAATTCACTACTCCAGAAGGCTGTAGATGCTCAGTCCTTGAACATTTTTAAGGCTGAGACTGATAGATTTTTGAAAAATAGAGGGATTAGGGAATATGGGGATAGGGCAGGTAATTAGAGTTAGGTCAGAAGATCAGCCATGATCTTATTGAATGGCTGAGCAGGCTTGAAGGGCCGAATGGCCTACTCCTGCTCCTAACTCTTATGTTCTTATGTTCTATATTTACAGCTTGCTACAACAACAACAACAACAACAAGTTACATTTATAGAGCGCCTTTCACGTCGGGAGGACGTCCCAAGGCGCTGCACATGAGGCGTGTGACCCGAGCTGGGAGGGGAGTGTTTGGGAAGGGGTGAAACACAAAGGGGAGGTAAAAGAGTTACACTGCTAGTGTCAGTCATTGGTATATGATAGTCCCCAATATTTCTAGGGTAAATCTTGGCTGAGTAATCAGAGAGGGTACATACCCATGCAGTTCTTCATCATCATAAATCCGCTCTCAAAGCCTTCGAAGCACTCACACTCAAAGCTGCCGGGGTTATTGACACAAGTTCCATTGCCACAGAGGTCCGGAGAGATGCGGCACTCGTCAATGTCTTATTGAAGACAAAAAGAGATTTAAAAAGGAAAAACGTGTTACACTATCTACCACTTTTCAGTGGATGCCCATCACAACAACAACAACAAAATTACATTTGTATAGCACCTTTCACATCGGGAGGACGTCACAAGGCGCTGGATGGGTATAGCTTCAGACCCAAGCTGAGGCCGGGGGGGGGGCGGGGGGGGGAAGGGGAGGGGAGCTGCCAATGGGTCTATCGAAGAGGAGAGTCTTGAGACGAGATTTGAAGGAGGCCAGGGAGGGGGCGAAGTGGAGGAATGGGGGATGGAGTTCCAGAGGTTGGGGGCATAATGGCTGAAGGCTTGCCTGCCAATGGTTGGGCGGGTGGGTTGGGAAACGTGGAGCAGGCCAGAGCCTGCTGAACGGAGGGGATGGGCAGGTTGGTAAGGGGATAGGAGGTCACGGATGTAGGGTGGAGCGAGATTGTGGAAGGCTTTAAATGTGAGGACCAGGATCTTGAATCGGATCCTTTGGATGATGGGGAGCCAATGGAGTCGGGCAAGGATGGGGGAGATGGGGTCCAGAGTTTGGAATGGTAGAGGACACAGGCCACAGAGTTCTGGATTATCTGCAGCCTGTGGAGGGAGGAATTGGGAAGGCCGACCAGCAAGGCATTTGCACAGTCGAGCCGGGATGTAATGAAGGTGTGGATGAGAGTTTCAGCGGCTTTAGGGGTGAGGTAATGGCAGAGTCGGGAAATGTTGTGGAGGTGGGGAAAGGCAGAGTGAGCATTGCTTGAATGTGAGGAAGGAAAGACAGTTGAGGGTCAAACAAGACACCTTGATTCCTGACACCTTGGTTCCATGCAGGAACCTTTCCTGACCAAGGTTCCTGCTTGGTGAGGTTGAGTATGCAACCATGGAGGTTGATGCAGCCAGCGCCTTATGCAAGAAGGCACAGATGTGAGCCAATCAGTAGGGCCTCAGTCTTGTTGACATTCAACTGTAGAAAGTTAGCTCTTACTCAGGACCTGATGTCTGACAGACAGTCTGTCAGGACAGTGGTAGTCCTGGAGTCGAGGGTAGAGGCAGAGAAATAGAGTTGGGTGTCATCCGTATACATGGGGAAGTTAACTGTCTGCGGATGATGTCACCAAGTGGGAGCATGCAGATGTCGAAAAGTAGGGGGCCAAGGACAGAGCTCTGGGGAACGCCACAGGTGACAGTACGAGGGTTGGAAGAGAAACTGTTGGTGACGACAAAGTGTAGGCGATGAGAGAGGTAGGAATTGAACTAAGCAAGGGCAGGTCCACGGAGATTGTGGAGGGAGGAGAGGCGGTATAGGAGGATGGAATGGTCGACAGTGTCGAAGGCGGTAGAGAGGTCAAGAAGGACAAGGAGGCAGAGAGAGCCCTGGTCACAGATGTTAAGAATGTGAGGGAGGAAAGACATTCATCATACAGGACACCCAAGGAGTGAGAGCCCATCACACTGAGGATATTGTTTGTCTTGTTTTTCTTGAACAACGTGTACTCTGTCTTGTTTAAACTCTTGGTGCTGTTCTCGCTCTATGTTAATTAGCTTGGCTGCTCTCTCTCTTACCTGTGCAGTTTCTCTCCTCCATATCCAGGGCAAACCCATTCTCACACCGACATCTAAAACTGCCAATGGTGTTCCTGCATTTCCCGTTGCTGCAGATGTTGGAGAATACTTTGCATTCATTGACATCTAGAAGAGCAGCAAACAACATGAATCACAAACCTGCAGTAAAAGATCTTTTGGCAGATAGACTGCCTGTCTACTTCTGAAAAAAAGTCTGTCACACAAACACAGTTTAGTTAACTTTTCAAACAACAGTACAGATAGACCCCGCTTAACGTTATTTCGTTGTTACATTGCTGATACATTGGAAACATACAATAATTTAACGTTGTGATATTTGCTATTACGTCGTTCGCACAGGTGGAAAGGGGGCACGACTGTGCTAGGACTTGGGAGTTTGCCAGGCCGGCAGCGAGAGAGAGAGAGAGAGAGAGAGTAACTGACAACTGTAAAGAGGACAAAGTCGAAGTGTGCTATTCTCCGCTTTATGTACTGTATATAAAAATAATCAATTCAAACATCTCTACATTTTTCTCATTCAATTTTGTTAGAAATGTTCAGTCAGTCCTGCTCATGTTTACAACATGATACAAGACGAGACAAATTTACATTTGTATAGCACCTTTTAGGATGAGTTGACGTTCCAATGTGCTTGGATTTAGGTAAGTAATTAATGAAACCCTGATAATGCTAGCTCCTCCAACTCCGCAAAGCATGTTACCTTTGTAGAATGGTCGGCCTGTTAGAATATCGCCCCTGTTGGCAAATCCTGGGCCTCTTGGACAGAGTAATTCATATTCTTTAGAACCACGTATTGGGCACTCGTCACAATCCAGACCCCAGGCAGCTCCAATCGAACAACAGCAGGCGTCCATTCGGAATCGTCCAGACACTGGCTCGGTACACTCATCTTCATCCCACCTCAGGTAACACTGCTCAAGACGGATATCTACAAGATATATCACATGCTTGTCATCTACCGCCCTGGGCTGTCGATGGCTTGTATTCTGGTCATCTTGCACCTTTACAGTAACATCAACAATGCAGGGTCTTTCCTTCCATCCTCTTTCCCTCCTCCAGTCTTCCCTCCCCCTGAGACTGTATGACTGTTTTTCAGATATGGTTATATGAGCTCTATCAGTTCACATGTGGCAGTACATAATACTAATACTGTAACAATCCTTGTATTTGATATAGCACTTTTCATGTCTTTTAGAGAATATAAGCCTAGTTTACTCAAGCTATCCTCATAGCTCAACCCCCTCATCCCAGGAACTAACCTAGTTGCACCTTCTCTGAGGCCAGTATGTCCTTTCTTAAATAAGGAGACCAAAACTGCACACAATATTCTAAATGTGGTCTCACCAGGGCCCTATATAGTTGCAGCAAGACTTCCCTACTCTTATATTCTACCCCTTTTGTAATAAATGCCAACATATTGTTAGCCTTCCTACTTGCGTGCTGTACTTGCAACTAACTCTTTGCGACCGGTGTACAAAGACACCCAAATCCCTCTGAACTCTAACACTATCTAGTCTCTCTCCTTCTAGAAAATAATCCGCTTTTCTGTTTTTACTATCTAGGTGAATAACTTCACACTTCCCCACCTTATATTCCATCTAGCACCTTTTTGCCCACTCACCGAGCCTATCTTTAACCCATTGCATTTATTTGTGTCATCCTCGGAGCTTACTCTCCCACCTAACAACAACAACAACTTAGTTTTGTATCAGCAATGAATTTGGATATTTTAAGTACTATGTCCTCGTCTAGATCATTGATATAGATCGTAAATAGTTGAGACCCAAGTACTGATCCTTGTGGCACTCCATTAGGCACATCCTGCCAATCTGAGAAGAACTCATTTATCCCTACTCTCTGCTTTCTTCCCGTTAGCCACTCTTCAATCCATGCTAATATATTGCCTTTAATTCCATGGGCCCTAATCTTTTGTATCAGCCTTTTATGTGGTACCTTGTTGAATACCTTCTGAAAATCTGAATACATTACACCTACTGGTTCCCCGCTATCTATACTGCTAGTAACTTCCTCAAAAAACTCTAAAAGATTTGTTAAGCATGACTTCCCCTTTGTAAGCCATGTTGATTCTGCCTAATCATGTTGTGGTCTTCTAAGAAATTTACAGCTTAAATTTCCTACCCTGGTCCGAAGAATGATACCTTCAACAACACTGCACTGGAGTGTCAATCTTTGGTCAATTGTACTTAAATGTTTGCTCTTATTTTGTGCAGAGAAACTTTCATTTTAAAACTTAAAACCGCCTTCCCTGTTGGAATTTGTGTTAAAGTAATGATGATTGAGGCTTGAAGAACTGGATTGGACCCTTACGGTATATCACTGGTTCTTGAGACCTATGCAACATATTGTGATATGTATTTAATATATGTGCTGTCCCATTTGCATGCTGGAAAGCTAGTAATTTGAAGACTAATATTGATAATTCATTGACTTGCCTCAGTGGATAGAGCTATGTGGGACACAGTGAAATAGCTCCAATCCATGTTGCACCCACAAATTACACTAAGAGCGGGTTTGAAATAATTCTAGATTTTCAAAACCTCGGTCCTTTTGGTTTATTTTTCACATGCCTGTCTGCTGCAGTAATATCTGGAGGCCTGTCAGCAGTTTAATTAGGTGAGAAGAGAAAAAGACTGAGTTTGAAGAATATTGCTTTCTTAAAAAAAAGCTTTTGTTTATACAGAAATATTCTCTTCAAAGGAGTGAAGAATCACAATTAAATCAGTTCTGACAGACACTGATCCAGCTCACTTTAACAAGAGAAAGGTGTTGAAATGAAATTGTGAGGAGACTGTGTGTTTTTTAAAAAACAGAAAGTTCCTCTGAACAAAACTGGTTGAAAATGTAGGTAGAATGGATGCAGGGGTAAAATGCTACAAATTAAGATTTTAATAGAAATATATAAATTGAATGGACAGGATGAACAAATCTCCCTCTACCTCATCTGTGTTTGAAGTTGAAATCTGATATCAAAATACATCTGACTAATCATTGTAAGATGCAAAGGTAAATAGAAAAGGAAGTTTCTTACCCACGCACATACGGCCAGTGCCATCCCTGGTCAGACCTTCTGGACACTCACACTGGAAGGATCCCTGGGTGTTCACACACTGCCCGTTTGGGCAAACACCTGGGAAAACTTTGCATTCATTCACATCTGTTCAAACAGAGAAGAGTCGGTATTTTTTACCCTTTTTTTTCGACTGGCTCATGAAGATTTTTTTTTACGCTGCCATAAAATGTTAAGACTGTCCTCCTTGGCTCTCACCAATATTTCCTCAGTTCTGGCTCTGACCTTCTCTCAACCTCACTGGCCTATCTCTCAAACCATTTGAATAGGTGCAGACGAACCAATCTTGTGAGCTTGTGATCTGTGTCCAGTACCAGTAATCACAGAGATGCTATTATTTTTCACATAAATTGGATGGGAGAGAAGTGGATTATCATCAAGATCAATCCTTTGCTACTTGTTTTATGTTGTCATTAGATACTGTGTATAAATGTTTGCAGTGTGAGTTACTCAGATGTTGGAGGTAAAGGGATATAGTTGTTGAAATTGAAAGATCTGCTGAGATCTAACAAACTGATGAAACAGTCTTGATGGGCTGAATAGCCTTACTCCGGTTCCTACGTTCCTAAATGTCTGCTTGGTTGATTGCTAATGGCTTGTTGGACAAATTGGACAACTTCTCCATACACAGGTACAATAAATTGGCGGGTTCCAGACTCACGATAGAGTCTCAAAATTGGCAACAAAACAAAACTGCACAAGTTTGATAATAAATAATAATAATTCTTGGATTTGATGGTTGGAATGCGTGCAAATGGACCTGCTGGCCACCATACAGAATACAACGTGCTCAACATATAAATGGTAAACACATTCTGGGTTACTGCCCAGAGTATAATGTAGGCCAAATTAACTCACAAACCATTGTATGAGTTTAAGAATCATTATTTTATTGGTTCTATTTGTCGTAGCCTTAATTTGATCTAAAAATTGAAATTTAGAATTTTGTTCTGTCAGCTGCTTTCAGAAATGGCTCCAAGGTGATGTGCTTGGCAATGTTTAGATAGTCCTGTTCCTGAGCCAGGGTGAGACTCAGTACCAAAACAATATTAGTGCTAGTCTGCCTCCCAGCAGGATTCAGAAGGCATTCACTAAAGGTAGGGATTTTTAGTTCCCAATTAATTCCTTCTAACAGTGCTTGCCAAAGCCCTAGTGATCCTAGCTGGATAAGCACCAGGAAGCTTGCCAGTGTTCACAATGAGTTTTTAGCTGGTTAAATACAAGAAATCTCTGGAGTCCCTAAGCTTTATCTTTTGCCAACCTGTGCATAATTTTTTCTGGAATTAGGTAAATCTCTCTGTTCCAGACACAGAGAGATTTCCATTTCTGGGTAGTACAAACACATGTAACTCTCAGGCCGCCTTAGATACTTGAGCATGATGATGGGTTTCTACGTGAGTCAGACACCCAGCTGTCCTGGGGATGGGGAGAAACATGCCGATCAATTTCCAGCACCGTGTATTTCTCATTTGGGAACCCTTTCTTTCTGAACTGAATGAAGACAACAACAAGCTTCTCACCTTCACAGGCTACACCTTTCACTCTTGCGTATCCTCTTGGGCAGGTTGTATCTAAAGATAAAAGATGAAAATAAAATGCATGAAACCCTTTCCCTCCATATTTCTTCTCGGTAAAACATTAACCGTTTGAAAACACAAAGAGAGTATACCATCTTTATTCTAGTTTTAGAAGACATCATAATTTTTTGCATGCTTAAGGTAATGAAAAACATTCACACTTTCAAACTAAATAAAGGAACTCCAGTCAGAAGCACGAGAACCACCACAGAAAGTTCCCCAAGGAAAACCATAGGAGCTGAGAAATGGAAGATTTTCAGCTATGCCGATTTCAGTGGTCTCAGAAAACTCAATTCACTATTTACACAACAATAGATCTACAGATGAAAAAGTTGGGAGATGCTAGTCAAGCTGTGGCGTTTTTGTTTGGTTGAACTCCCAACAGGACCCAATGTACACTAGGGTCCGGCGATATATCAATATATCGCTAAAACCCGAGATATTTTTCATATCGATACGCCGATATAGGCATTTTAAAAATATCGATATATCGAAAAATCGATATAAATCGAGATAAAAAATCGGAATGCGCGCACACTGAACTACAAGACCCAGAATGCTCATCTCTATACACAATGCACAGACCGAGGTGCAAAGCCGCCATATTGTATTCATAGTCCTCGAATACAATATACAGGTATGCAAGGGGTGGTGGGGGGAGAGAAGGCTGGGGGGGGGGTGAGGGGGAGAGAGACGGCGGGTGTGGGTGGTGGGGGAGAGAGAGACGGCGGGGGGAGTGGGGGGGGAGAGAAACGGCAGGGGGGGGAGGGACAGAGAGATGGCTGGGGTGGGTGGGGGGGGAGAGGGACGGCGGGGGGGGGGGGGGAGAGGGAGAGAGAGACGGCTGGGGGTGGGTGGGGGGGGGGAGAGAGATGGCGTGGGGGGGGGGGGGGGGAGGGACGGGGTGGATGTGATAATATACAGATAGATAGAGATGGGGGGGATGTGAGAGAGACACAGAGACACAGACAGAAAAACACAGAGATGGAGAGAGTGAGAGACACAGAGAAAGATATTTACCTCCTGAGGAGATAGGCCCCGAATGCGCGCGCACCCGGAATGCGCGCGCACCTGGAACACGCGCGAACCCCGAATGCGCGCGCACTCCGAATGCGCGCACCGCACGCGCATGCGCAGTACGAAAAACCCGAAAATATCGATATTTCGGTATATTTCGATATGAGCCCATCGATATATCTAAATTGGAAAATTTCCATATCGACGGACCCTATTGCCTTTTGCGAACCTGCATCTAATACATTCTGGCATTATGTGATCAGAGTGCGTCTTTCCAGGGAGAGAGAGAGAGTGTACTCCATTCCAGACACAGTGAAATTTCTATCTGTGGAACTCTCAGTCAGGTTTGGATACTGGGTTCCACATGTGTCACTAGGATTGTCACAAATAGAAATGTCCCCAAATTTAACAAAATGCCTGCCAACTATGTACTGGGGAAACCTGGTTGAAATGCTAGGTCTTTTTTTGGCTCCTCTAACTGGCTTCTGGAATTGATGAACAACATTTAGTCTGCTCCTGAAACCACCGTCTCCAAAACAAATTTACTTCCAGCTAGCTTGCCCAACAAGTTGAGTTCTGTAAGTCATCCACACTTAAAAAAAAACAGTAAATTTGGTTCCCTTTCTAACACTATTTCTGTACCTTTTGTTCCACCCCGAACTCTTTTACCTCCCCTTCGTGTTTCACCCCTTCCCAAACACTCCCCTCCCAGCTCGGGTCACACGCCTCCTGTTCAGCGCCTTGGGACGTCCTCCCGACGTGAAAGGCCCTCTATAAATGTAAATTGTTGTTGTTGTTGTTGTTGTACCTGGTTCACAGCGTTCACAAGGGCTGCCCCAAGCAGCACCCAGAGAAGCACAGCATTCCGACTTCAGTGTAGCTCCATTGATATTTACTTCACAGCGATTGTTCTTGATATGCATCCAGCAAGTACCTTTTACACTGTCTGTGGAAATGGTCAGAAAAATCATGACATATTTGAGGAAACATTATTTCTTTCCCATTGAAAAACACTGTGTCTCTAAATGTGTCCCAGCAGGATTGTACCCAGAACTGTTCCCAGATTGTTCCCATGTGTTTTTCTTTAATGACCTTTTCTTCCTGTGCTCACACCTGTGAAGATTTGTGCATCCGCGTTCTTGAACATCATTGAGAACTAAATCATTTACTTAAATTTTTTGTTCTTTTTCCTGATCTGTTCTAAATTTGGATTTATCAGCATTAAACTGCATCTACCACTTCTCTGCCCATTCTGAAAAGCAATCAATATCATCTGCAATTTTATGCAAACGTCCTCATAATTTGCCAATTTCCTTATTTGGTACCGTAGGTTTGTGGAAAAGCGTACCCTTATGCCAATTTCTTAATCATTAATATAGATGTTAAACAAAATAAGTCCCTGAACAGATCCTTGGATTATGCCACTAACAAAATCCTGCCAATAAAGGAAGCATCCAATGATCATGATTCACTGCTTAACTTGCAACATTCCTATATGATGCCACTGTCAAGAAGTTCTCTTTAATGCTATGTGCCTTCATTTCTGCAACCAGTCTCTTGTGAGGCACCTTATCAAAGACCTTCTGAAGACCTATTTGTAATCATATGCAATATCTAATCACCAGTCTTACCAATGCAGATTGTTCTGCTTGGATCCAGTTTACTGCCCTGGGAGCACTCACAGGCGAATGAACCCGCTGTGTTCCTGCACAGACCATTCACACAAGGGCTGCTCTTACATTCATTGACATCTGTGGAAACAGAAATAAAAGGGCCGCTGTTAAACATTTCTACTGATTCATGCAAACCAATACCGACCATGTTCTATTCCAAATTTTTCAAGAAGAAGTGCACAAAATTACTGCTTCAAATTACTTATAACCACAAAAGGTAGTAAATACAGTAAAAGCCTGTTTATCCGGCACCCTCGGGACATGGCCAATGCCGGTTCAAGCGTGTGCCAGATATTCGGCCAAAAACATACCCAAATGTTTTTTTTTTACAAAATGTTTAAATACATTGTGCCACATAAATTCCAGTTAATCGAATGGGGACATTTTTTGAGGTGTCGATTATACGGAAGTTACAGTTGATCTGGTCATGGATAAACGGGATGTTATTGTACAACATTTGCCTTGATATAAGGCAAATTATCAGCTGGTGACACTATGCTGCGGATAAACATAAAGGCTTTGCCTTTAGCCACAACAATAATTTGTGGGTTATATCAAACAGGTCACAGGCCTACAACCTAGGACTTTTCGTGAAAGGATAGAAAATCGTTTAATTAGAAACCAGTCAACGAGGAGGACGGAGGTCCTCCAATGATTCAGAAATTGCCATTACCAGTAACATACCGGTTTAAATTCATCAAAGTTAAGTTGTGAAATTTAATATGAATGATATCTGATTTAGACCTGTGGTTTTGTTTTGAGTTGAGTCAGGACACTTGGCTCATTTAAAAAAATGACTTTATTCTGTGATGGTAGGACGATAGAGTGTTTTTTTTTCAAGGGATGAGATAAGATGGGCTGAAGCGCCTTCTTCATCCAAACCAATCTTGTGATCTCACAGTATATCGAGAAATAAGTTGTATTCCATCTGAATAGCTGTGCAACAGAGAATAACAGTGGTGACCTCTCACTGCTCCAGCTTTATACGGATAATAATTTTCTATTAAACAGACCTCAAACCCAGATCAAAACTTTGTGGTGTGATCTTTCTCAAGCACGTATCTTCATGACAAGAAATACAATATCTGTTTTCAATCAGCAATTCCTTGCGAGTTAAATATTTATTTAAAGGGTTTCATAACTTGGGTGTGTTGTATATGAGATACAAATTTTCCACTTAAACAACACTGGATATCCCAAGAATTTAAATACAAAAGGCACCTGCTTTACATTAATCTTGTTACATCATTTGGGAGAATTTTCATTGCCCGGGTTAAAGAATAAATTGTCTGAACCATGGAGCTGTGATTCAGTTCAGTGAGTCAGCCTCACAGGGGATTAGGATATGGGATGTTTGCAAAAATTTCTAAAGGAAAAAAACAACCATGGGAAACAACAACATTAAAATTGGAAAAAGCCTGGTCTACTTTCCCTTCTCTCCCCTCCACATCCCAAGGATTTAATGGCTACCATCAGTCCTGAAACCCAAGTGACTACTCTTACAGTGTGGATGCCTAACATTGAGTCAGTTGTTATTACGTTGGGTGGTGGGGTGGGGAGGTGGGTGGGAGGGGAATCAGATCTGAGCCTGTCCTCATCTAGTATTTACACCCATTCAGCTGGTTGGTTTAGGTTGGCTCCCCTTGTGAGGTGTGATAGAAGTACAAAGGGTAAATACTCTATCATAAATCACACCTTTCAGGAGTGAAGGGGTGTGAGAAAAAGTCACGCTAAAACAGGACAATGACACCTCATTCTACTCGATCATAGATTCATAGATTTTCAAAGTACAGAAAGACACCATTTGGCCCATCGTCCTCCGAAGGAGCTGTCCATTCTCCTGTCCTTTCCCTGTACCCTTTTATCAAATTGGCATGTCTTGTAGTCCGTCCAATATGTGCTTGCTGACAGAAACTGACCTCTCTGCGTCAGCTGTCTTCATGGTCACTTTACACCCCCTTTATAATCCACTACATCCCTTTCATTTCACTCACCACCACTGATTAAAGCTTTGAACGTCAATGAAGTGCTTGGCACCAGAAATGCAAAATATTGCAGCGTTGAAAGGCCTGCTGCCATTTTAACTGAGATTCCCATGAGATTAGCGAGCAATTAGTAACCAACCCAATATTCAGCAATTTAGACTCATGCCTTTCTATGGTTTTTACCTTGTCGGTACTTCTGCAATGTTGCAAGTATAATTATTATTATTTTTAGCTCCTTTCTGCAAAAAAAATAGCTGGCTGGTGCTAATCTCCCTTCTCAATTCCATCCTCACATAATGATTTCAGTGAAGTAACCATTTTGTACTCACGATCTCTATCGCCTGCATTACTTTCTAGCACCTTCACTTTATCTGATGCTAATTATATAGAGTCTGCTTGAAGCTTCAGTCAGCTATACATAAAGTGCAGGTGCAGAAGTGGCAACTTACTTGTTTTAACACATCATTGCAAGATACATCAATCTTCAGTTAATCATTCACATGTAAAAAGTCCCCAATGTAAATTGCCCAGTGGCTGATGGCTGTAACTGAAATGTGTGAAGGGAACTCACAGCAAACAAGCATTTGAACCAGAGGGGAAAAAAAAGTTTGTGATTCAAAAAAGACAAAACTAAGGATATTTCTGCATACAACCTTATTTTTCTCAACCTGGATTGAAATCTGGGATATTTCCAGGACTGTCATATCTCTACACGTAAATGTAGTAGAAAAGTATCTCGAGGGGAAGTGATGGGAGCCAGGAAAAAAGGTTCAAACCAGTAGCTAATGGCAGTGGATTGGGTGGGTCAGATTGGGAGCACTGAGTTTACCACATAACAAATTAATTTAACTGAAAATGCCACAGCTACTCAAGAATGAACGAGTCATGCAAACCTTTGCGTTACACTCAGTCAAAAGTGATCCATTGAAACTAGTCAGTCTGTAGCAGTAGAGTTTGCCTGTCACGAGGCTTTAGATCTTTAGCTTTCCTCAAGTGACAGTGAGACAAATCAGGGAAGTCAGGCTAGTCTAATAGGAATTGGGGATGGTGTCGTTGTCAACTTATAATGTTACCACTGAATATTTCCCTTTAATCAGTAAGGTCATTAAAATGTTGGTTATGTTTATGGAATGCTGTCAGAAAGATCTTTAATAAAAGCAGAGTTCTATTCTCAGATAGATAGCCATACGGCTGTGAGTTTGTCTCCACTCAAAAGTAAAATTCAATGGTTGCATATTTTGAAGGGGTGGGTGAACAGCCTGCTGAGCTCCTCGGGCAATGGGTAGAATGGTACAGTACAATTCTACGTGGATCAAATGTCTGATTATTTTACAGGCAATTTATCCTTCTCACTGATTCCCCGACAAAATTAATCATTTTCCCCTGTTTATCTTGGAAATCCCCTCTTGAATTGTAAACCCCGCAAGCATATATTCCTTCTTTTTGCTCCCAAATTCACCTTCTGCAATAGGATAAGGCTGCGGTCAATGTCATTTTTCAATTGAGTACACTGACTAACCTTCACATGTTTCCGAGTCAGGGCTGAAGAGGTAGCCCTGAGGGCAGCTACAGGTGTAGCTCCCTGGCGTGTTGCGACAGTGGCCATTATCGCACAGAAGTCTGTTCACTGCACATTCATCCATATCTAGAAAACAGAAGTGGAATAAGTAACAGGGCAAAGATAATATCCCAACAGCATTTACTAAAGACCTAGGAGGATTGGCAAACAATCATTAGAAAATGTGAAAATTATTTCAAAGGTATGTGCATACATTTCTAAGAACTATTATTCAGCATCAAATTTTACACCAAATTTTTCAAATCAAATGTCTCAAAAGTACGGTCAGTCAGTGAACAGTTTACATTACTGGCAGCATTACTTCCAGATTTAGTTACTTTGAGAACTCTCTTCCCTAATGCTCACTGTTATAATTCCTATGTATTTCAATCATAATATACTTTAAAATCTGGTGAACCAAACAGAGGTTTCAAAAAAATTTGTGGTTTTAATTATACAGCATGATCCCTGAGCATCCGAGCTCTGTGTTTTCTGCATTAGAACAAGGTGCATACTGTTGCATATTTTAAATGAAATACTTAGGTGAGAGACTGCAGGCCACTGTTCAGTACATAATCAAAGCCAAACAAGTGTAATAGAGAAAACAAAACTGATGTAAAGTGTTAGTTTTTAAATCATTAGATTGCATGAGGGAAGACTGAGAGAGAAGTAAAGACTGTCGGATACATTGAATGGCAGTTTAGCTATTTTATAATCCAACTCATACCATCCTCATCTACACAGATTATCTATAATTCCAGACCAAAAGGGTAAAATAAGGTCCAGTGTCAAAAAAGCCTGGGATAAGAAAAACATGGTTAGGAGACAGTTTTGAATGTCGCGTAAAATACTTCTGAGTGAAAGTTTAAGTGTGGAACAGAAGTCCAAATATATTTTGAGGCTGGTGATACATTGCATAAACCGTTCCATTAACAGAGGGATTTTCCATGTGAGGCATTTAACGTCAGTTCACCTATTTTATAATGTAGTTGACAGCTTCCTCTACACAATAAACCATGAAGCGAGAGGGAGAAGAAAATTCAAAAAAATATATATTTTTTGAACAATCAATTGGGTACAAATCTACCTGACTCAAAGACTTTCAGCAAATTGAGCACTTCTTCAATGAACATGTTCTGCAAGACTGGCTCACTACAAGGAGCATTGTGTGACAGAGTAGGACAGAGGAACAAGGCAGAGGAGCCTATTGTTGCCAGAAGTAGAACTGTGCTTTCGGGTTACTACTCTACCTTCTCGGCTAAAGGAGTAGGAGAGGCAAAGTGTATTAGCACCAGGAAAAAAATTTGAGTCACAATATTTGCCAAATGTGAGAAGTGTGACATAGAAAGAAAGAAAATGGAGAAAAGGGAAGGTGAAAAAAATGTACTGAATAAATGAAAGGATAAAAATGAGTGAACGTTTCTGACAGATACAAGTTCTTGAGAAAAGCATGTCAGAGCATTAAACATCTTGGTTGCTTCAAATCTCTGGTTCTGAGTTGACCAGGCCAAAAGGGTAAAATACCTTGACAACCTATTCATAGCTGCTTTAGACATTTTGGCTGTTCAAACATTGGCAGCTGACACAGTACAACATATTAAACAAATACGTTAAGAAAGGAAAAGCTTGAGGAATATTTAAAGAAACAATATTTTTGACAAATGACAGTGGAAATGATTTTTTTTGCCAAAAGCATGAGTGGTCTTTGGCTGCTAAGGCTCTATGGTAAACAGATGTAGAATTCCTTTCAGTCAAACATGTGCAAGGAAAAATCTCTTACCACACTATAAAAAAATGTGTTATCAAAAATATCTCCAATGAGTAAAATGTCCTTTCTTTCCAAGGGCTAAATGCTCTACAATGTTGAGTTTCCTGAATTGTGATTTTGTATCTTTCTGCTGAATAATTCCAGACTCTAACTTATTTTGTTGAGTATATAATAGTTATGCAATACAGGTATCCCTCCCCAACCGCAGGGGATACGTTCCTCTAAACCTCTGTAGTTGGTAAAATCTCGGTTGGAAAATGCAGGGCCCTATGGCAAACATGGAGATAGGGGGAGTATGTTTGTTTAATAAAACTAAACACACAAAAAAATAAAGTTATTACATGGGGATAGGGGAGTAAGTTTAGCTGCATCTGCAGCAATCCGCGAGGCTGTCTGACTGACTGGTCTACACAGAGAGAGAGAGAAATCATGCTGAGTGACACGGAGGGTGTGGGGGAGGGGGGTGACACGGAGGGTGGGTGACATGGAGGGTGGGGGGGGGGTGGGTGATACGGAGGGTGGCGGGGGTGAGTGACATGGAGGGTGGGGGGGGGTGGGTGATACGGATGATGGGGGGGAGGAGGTGACACGGAGGGTGGGGGGAGTGGGTGACACGGAGGGTGGGGGAGGGGTGATTGACATGGGAGGGTGGAGGGGGGTGAGTGACACGGAGGGTGGTGGGGGGTGGGGTGGGTGACACACGGAGAGAAATCAACTGAGATTTACCTTAATCCTAAGAGAGAAGCGACATCTCACTGGTTGATTGCGACATAGCAACTAGGTCCTAGTGCTATATGCTATACTAAACTTGAAAATTTAAACCCGCGGATTTAAATCGCGGATGCGCAAAACGTGGTTTGTGAGGGTTGTTGCATTTAGTAAACCGTGGATGCATGCGTTTTGTGGTTGGCGAGGCCGCGGTCGGGGCAGGATACCTGTATAATAATGATCCTTGCTGAAATAGTGCTTTACTATGTGGTCTATATGTACTCATGTTCCATTATGTCTTAAGTTGGCAGAATGATTTTTTAAAGTAGAGTACAATAAGTCTCTCTAGATTGGGACAAGATGTGCAGTAACACAGATTCATACTCTGTCAAGCTGACACACAAGTCGAAGACTGATGAATACACAGTCCCACTGTGGGTGGGACTGTGTAGTAACGTACAACTAGGTTCGGTCACGCAATTGGCATTGAGGCAGAAAGACCCAGTCATACACTGCTCAAACTTTGTGCCAACTTTCCACCCATTCTGTGTTGCAATGGGGATAGTTTTTTTTTAAGCTTTCAAAGTTCACGAAATCAGCTATTATTTCAGGCGGCAAAGAGATCACAATGACAACTGGCAGGCAGTGGAACTACAGCCAGGGGACGATGGAAACTAGGTCTGTGCAGTGAAATCATAATGGCATAAAAAAGAAGTGAATAATAATAATAATCCTTGCATTTGATATAGTGCGTTTCACGTTTTCTAGATGTCTCAAAGCGCTTCACAGAATATACTATAAAGTGAATTGACTGTATATAAGTGGGCAAAATGTGGCAGCCAACTGCGCACAGAGGTGTCCCCACAAACAGTCGTGGATTGAAAATGACTAATTTATTATTCTTTTTTCTTGAGGGATCAGGCGTGTAGGGCAAGGAAACTTGTCCAAGGTTTCACCCTGACCTGTTTGGGAAGGTTGGAATTCGAAACCAATGTTCTATCTTCAGACCTGAACAGAATGATCAAAACTTTAAGGCACTTTTACGTGAGCTCATTTCCATCTCCATGGCTTTCTTATAATCCTCTGTACCCTTCGTTCAACATTATTACAGCCTCCCAAACGAAGGCATGTTTTTCAAACTCTCTAACCTTAGACCGCAATTCTCGGTTGCTGCAGGCTATGCAGTGGCTTCAGCCATTTCAACCTGCAATTTCACAATTTGCTAATGTCCCCACTCTAACTTGTAGCCTGTAGCACTCAGAATGTGTTGACTTAGGTGGAGAGGGCGGGTGAGAACATAAGGGGCTGTTCATCTCAGGTTGCACTCATGCACCTACAAGTAGCTGTCTCGAGGGCAACCCTGGCAGAGACTTGAAAAGGAGTCATTTCCATTATAGAAAGAGAGAAAAAAGCAAGAGGTTTTCAACCTCATAATGTTGCCTTTATCTTATTTTGGAGTAAGAATTTTCCTGCAAGCCTGACATGTGAGAACATGTGAATGAAACACAAGGATGTGTGAATGAAATACAATCACAAGTCTTGCTATCAATCCAATAAGCGGTTAAGTCACACAGAAACAACTGTGGCTCACTTACCCACACAACTCTGCCCTGCTAGCCCAGACTCGTAACCAATGTTGCAGATACACCGGTAGCTGGCTCGAAGATTCTCGCAGTTTCCATTGAGGCAAATATCTGGATTCAGAGCGCACTCGTTGATATCTATTTAACAAAGAAAAAGCACTATAAGAAAAACTCAAATGGAAATTCTGCCATGATCATTTGACCTATTACTTTGCAAAAGTATTTTGGGAACTACAAACTGTACTTTACCTTATACGGTTAACAGCGAGTTGTAGATCACCTAAGAGGGCATCAGCTTGAATATTTTAAATGTTTAACAGTGAAATCAGAAACACATTTTAAGATTCTATCGTTAAGGTCAAGAGCACTGCACAAATCCCCTGTCAGATCTCAGACGGATAAAAGATTAACTGCATTGTCACAAAGCCAGCTCAAATGTAGCCTTAATGAATGGATTGCTGCGTAGCTAGGCTTGGGTCTATACAGCTTGTGAATCTCAGCCAGAGCAGCACAATATTTGACCAACTTAGACTTTTGGGGTGGTGGGTGGGGGGGATGAAATTTTCAATGTACTGTACTTAGCTTTAAATCAAGTTGTAGGCAGCCAACCCACAGGACCAAAATTCCTCATGGTCTTCATCCTTCAGATTATTGTCTTCTCAATTGAAACCATGAACAATTCTGGAATACTGCCTTGAGTATTGGTTTAATTTAGATATTGTTTTGGTCGTGTCAAAAAGAACTGCAGGAAGGTTGTGTCAAAAAGAACGATTCCCAAATTAAGAGTGAATTTAAAATTTGTTTCCTAAAAATCCAAATGATCTCAAATGTTAAGATAATGGCCTCAAGACTAAGAACATGATGAGACCCTGGTGAGACTTATACTAATAGGATGTGTAATGTCTTGGAAAAAACAAGGTATTTGCTAGTTAGCTGTTCAGTGCCGCAGCTCGTGTGTGACTAGTGCAGCTCCACCTGGAAGAGGGCAGCACATAGGATGTTACAGCAAATTCGCTGGCAATGCCTGTAAATCAGTGCTCAGGCAGCATAGCAGTGACAGAGAAATCCATAGCTTCCAGTCACACATAAATCACTCTCCAAACTCTCGGCACTAGCTGGTAATAAGTATCATCAAATATTAAGTGGTGTCATGTGTAAAAAAAAGTTGAAGTATTTATCAGTACAAGGGCTCACAGGTTAAGGACAGATCTCCGCACTGGGAAGTACTGTTTGGTTTAGAAGGCAAATTACTCTTCCGTGATCGTTTTGCGAAAAGGATTCTGCCGCTGAAAAATCACTCCTTTACAACAGTGCATCTCTTATATGTCGTTCCTAAAATGCCGCACGTTTAATTACATTCTCAGGGCTGACTTCAATACGGACAATAAATCAGATTTGAAAACATAAATCATTTAGTTTAAATGCTGTGTGCTGCAGTCATGTTCTGGGTGGGACGGTTTGGTATTTCATATTCAGGAGGCCCTCCCCACATTGAGTCAACAATGGTTTCCACGAGTCAAACTGAATCAAATCCATAAAATAAGAAAAAAAAATCACACAGCTCACCATTGACGAGCACTGACACGCTTATCGCTGTTAGACTATGTTGGTGTGAAGGGCAACCGACAAGCGAGCAAGAAGAATCCCAGCCCCCACAATGAGAAGCTTAATGGCATTTCATTGTTCCAAACTTTCCATTGTGATCGGAAGATTGAAAATACATAACAGACGGATTTTCTATAGCATGTTGCCCATTACCACATGCACTTTCTGGCTTCCAGAGGCAATGAATTGGGATACAGTCTGAGGCTCTTGCAAGTAGCCAGATGTTTATTGGGATTGTGTCAGATCAGTGTTCCTGCAGCTTGGCGTAATGCATATCCTGCTACCACCAGGAGGCTCTATTTTCGACTCCTCTTCAAGTATACAGTATAATAAAAAGAAGCACTAAAGAATGTACATGAGAAAATAATGAAGGTGGTTGACATAGTAACATAAAGCTAATATTTTGACAAAATTTCTGTTCAGTGCTTGAAAAACTTGCTTGTGGCTCATCATGGCACAGGGAGTCAATGAAATGGGCAAACCTAACTTTGGAAATTTATCAATGAAGTGCTTCCCTTACGTGTCAGGTTGGCTCAGTTAGTAGCTAGCACTCTCGTCTCTAAGTCAAAAGGTTGTGTGTTATTCGAATTTGAGCTCAGTCTAGGCTGACGCTCTAAAACAACGCTTGGGGAGTACTGCATTGTTGAAGGTATGTCCTTCAGATGAGATGTTAAACTGAGGTTTATAATCCTTGCATTTAATATAGCGCTTTTCACATCTTATGGATATCTCAAAGCGCTTCACAGAATATACTGTAAAGTGAATTGATTGTATATGTGTGGGTGAAACACGGCAGCCAATTGAGCAGTGTCACACACAGTCATGGATTGAAATGACCAATTTTAAAAAAAGATTGGAGGGATTATTAGTAGACATGTGGAGTAAGGAAACTTGACCAAGGTTTCACCCTGATCCTGGATTCTGACACAGGTCTCACGCTTGTAAGGCAAGTGCTCTAACCACTGAGCTACAGGAGCTCCACACTTTAACCCACACTTAACTGTTCGAAAAAGCAAATGAATTGTTTTCAGTTTACCTCTTCCGTCAGCTGTGATACCGATTCCACCGCTGCACAGGGCCTGGAATTCAGCTGCAAAAAAACAGGAGCAAAATATTGATCAACACAATCATAGAATTTTTCAGCACAAAAGGAGGCCATTCAGTGCATCAAGTCTGTGCTGGCTCTTTGAAAAGAGCTATTCAAAGTCAATCCCACTCCCTGGCTCTCTCCCCATATCCGCAAACCCATCCTCCTCAAATAACCATTCACCACTCTTTTAAAAGTTATTATCAAATCGGCCTCCACCACCCTTTCAGGCAATGCATACAGATTCAAACAACTCGCTGCATGAAAAAATTTCTCCTCATCTCCCCTCTGCTTCTTTTCAAAATTATTTTGAACATGAATCTTTGCGACATGCAGAAAAGCAATCACTCACCTCCCAAACAATAACACCGATAGAACAAGTTTTAGCAAAACTAATCAGTGTGATTGCCAAAAAAGTAAACCATATGCACCTTGTGACATCATTTATTGGTGGTAACACTTATCCAGTTCTTGTTTTCAAAATGGTCTGGGACTCTCAAGAGTACAACATCCAATCAACAGACCTTACTAATAAAACATAAGTTTTGCCATTTATAGTAATTGTGAAAAAAAACATTTTGGAGGCAATTATTGATTTAGCGAATGGCTTTCACCTTTGGACCATGGGTTTGAATCCAGCCCAGAAAGTGAGAAAATAGTCTCCTTTGTTTCTTTGTTGGCTGTAAGGGTCTTGTGTTACCTATGTAGTGGGATGGTCACAATAATAATAATAATCCTTGTGATTTGATATAGTGCTTTTTCACGTCTTCTAGACAACAACAACAAATTTGGTTTATATAGCACCCTCCACACCGGACGGCGTCGCAGACTGCTTCACAGTAGCGGATCCCAGGACCGAGCCAGGGGCAGGAGTAGAAAGGTGACCAAAGGCGCGGTTGAAGAGAAAGGTCTTTAGCTATGACCTGAACCTGGGAAGAGAGGGGGCGAGGGGAAGGGAATGAGGAAGGGAGTTCCAGAGCCTTGGGGCATAGTGGCTGAAGTCACAGCCACCGAGGGTGGAGCGGAGGATTCGGGGGACATGGAGGAGGCCAGAACCGGTGGTGCGAAGGCAGCGGGTGCTGGTTTGGGGAGAGATCAGAGAGGTAGGGGAGTGCAGAGGAGTGGAGGGACTTGAAAACAAGGGTGAGGATCTTGAAGTCGATCCTCTCAGGGACAGGGAGTCAGTGAAGTCTGGCAAGGACTGGGGTAATGGGGGAGCGAAGGTTGGTGCGGGTGAGTATGCAGGCGGCAGAGTTTTGAATTAGCTGGATTTTGTGGATTGTGGTGGAGGGGAGACCGGCAAGGAGGGTATTGCAATAGTCCAGCCGAGAGACGTCTCAAAGTGTTTCACTGAATATACTGTAAAGTGAATTGACTGTATATTTGTGGGCGAAACGCGGCAGCCAATTGCACACAGCAGTGTCCCACAAACAGTCGTGGATTGAAATGACCAATATTTTATTTTAAGGGATTATTACTAGGCATGTGAAGTAAGGAAACTTGCCCAAAGTTTTGCACTGACCTGCCTGGATTTGAACACAGATCTCATGCTTGTAAGGCGAGTTCTCTAACCACTGAGCTGCAGGACTCCACGTTTACTGACCTTTGGTCAATCTGGAGCACACACAGCACAGAGCTGCCTTTAGCAAAGCAGCATGTGGTCAATGGCATCCAGAGAGCTGAACTGCTGGGGTTGAATTGAGGCAACTGGCTAAGTTCCAACAGAATGGATGTAGAGGACTGGAACATGCCATTTGGAGTTCCACCTGGCCAGTCCCTGAGTAAAGAATTGAAGCCAGGCAGCAAAGTACTGGATAGTTTGCAGCTTGTATAGAAAGGAGCTGGGGAATCCAATGACCTAGGGAAATGGTTTGTTTTCACAGCAGTGACAACCTTTTACCCTACATGATCAGCACAAATGTGAAGTAAATACTCCCCAATTTACTTGTCGAATTCACAGCAGCTCAATAACAACAACAACAACTTCAATTTATATAGCGCCCTCCACGCCAGACGGCGTCTCAGAGCGCTTAAACTCCTCCCCAAAAAAAGCATCCATTGTTATAACAGGAACAAGGAGAGATAAACACCAGTACATTGTAACCCCCCTATTTCATGTCATCAAGAAATAAAAATGAAATGGCAAATATTACTACAATCACATTTGATGGCAATAATGTTCAAAACTATTTCACAACTGAACTAGGATTATTCTCGTTGGAGCAGATAAGGTTACAAGGAGATCTAACAGAGGTTTTCAAAATCATGAGGGGATTTGATAGGGTAAACAGAGAAAAACAGTTTCCACTGGTGAGTGTGCCAGTGACTTGAGGTCACAGATTTAAAATAGTTTTTAAAAGAGCGAGGGGAGGTGAAGAGAATTTTTTTCTCGCAGTGAGTTGTTCGATTCTGGAATGCATTGCCTGAAAGAGTAGTGGAGGCCGATTCGATAACAACTTTTAAAAGAGAAATGGATGGTTATTTGGCAAGGACTGGTTTGCGGTGTTATGGGGAGAGAGCTGGGGAGTGGGATTCAAAGAGCTGGCACAGACTCGATGGGCCGAATGTCCTCCTTTTGTGCTGTAAAATTCTATGATTCTACGTTTCTATGAAAGAAACAAACAATCAGGAAAAATGGGCAGAAATGTGACAGCTTAAAGTATCAGATTTTTCAGCAAAATTTAAATAAAAGAGGAGTTGAAATCATTTTGCATTGGATGAGGAAGATATACCTGAATTTTTCGCTGGGCATGGCTGGCAGGGCTCTCCAAAGCCATTGTCTGGACTAGCACAGCAGCACTCTGACTTGGTGACTGCCCCAGGGAATGGGCGAACACACAGTCCTTTCTTAATTCCTCCATAGCACGTGCTCCGCATGTGGGTATCTAAAACAGTGAAAGGAAAAACACTGTATAAAAGAGGTGTTCACCGTCCTCGCAGACCATAGCTGGCATCAAAGCCAGCAGACTCTATTTTTAGATTGAATGTTTACCAAAGCTCCTGCTTCACTTCACTCCCCTGCTTTATATCTAAACAGTCAAGAAGGAAAAATTACTTCTCCGAAACCCCCAGCACTTGTGTAGACGAGGTATGTGAAACACAAACACCTTCTCAAGCCATCAATTTATGTTCTGTCTCTCAGTGAAACATTGGCGTCAATACTGAGTTGGCAGTGTTAATAAATCTCAGTACCGGAACCTTTCATGACGCTGCAAATTTTTGGCTGTTAAAACGGAGCCTAACTCTCAAATTGCCATTATTTGATCTCGAGATCCAACAAAACTCACTTTTGCAACAAACCTCACAAATATTTGCAGAACAGAATATAAAATGTTACTGCTATTCACACTTGGAAGTAATGAAATGCTTGCTGTGAACCCCCTCTATAAAATTCGCTTTTTATATATTACAAACAAGCAACGGGTGGGGATTCAATGTCCTTTGTTTTATTAGTGGTGTACAAGTCGGAGGTCGCAGCATAATGGTTAGAAAGGAGCCGCAGTTAGCTTTCAGCTGAGCAAAAGTTACACATATTGAACATTTGCAAACAAACGCTGGCACAGTCTCCACTAAGAACTTGACCGAATGTGCATGTTGGACATCTGGTTCAGCTTTAAAGTTTTGCATGATACTTTGGGGGAAATGTGGACATCCTGTGACTTTTACGGCACTCCTCATGAGGTGTTGCCATGTTCCCAGCCCATTCCTTTGATTTTAAGGTTTTGTTCTAATTTTCAGGCTTCACATTGCCAGGAGAGAAATATGTGTGGACAAACTCTCTTTTGGCATCAGTGTTACTACTGGGATATCAAAGATGACCACAGACAGAGAAAACACATAAAATAAATGCCAGAAACGCTGAACAAAACATGTCTTTCAATTTTCTCATCTGATTTTACCAAGCATCAGGGAAGCTGGTTGAGATGTCCTCCCAATGGGAATGCAAACAGAGTTCACTAAACTGTAACAAGACTTCCCTCTTGAAAGAGTTTCAGCAACACTGAGATAAAATTTGTGTTGTTTCATTGCAGGTTCTATCATTGAAAACTTGCAGTGAACTTGATCCATCCTGCCAAATTCAAGGTAAGAGGAAAGTCTTCTTGCAATCCTTTGAAGACAAACCATCTCAATTGTTTTTTGCACACACATGAAAGCTTACATTTACTTGTTGTTGGATAAAAGCCGATGAAAGATGGGTTCTGGGCATAGCTCGGTCAGCTTGTGAAGCTGTATTATTCACTCAGAATTGGAGTTCAGAAATCACTCTCAAGTGATTCCAAGTATTGAAGAATATTGCAAAAATCCTGCTATTCACACATGGAAGTAACAAGTGTGAATAGCAGGATCAACATCCCAAAGCCACATTTGCTTTTCCACTTGATACATAATGATGGCTTTATAAATGAGGTGTCCCTGTCCAGTAGGTCAGGAATTCTAATGATTTGAACCGAAAGCAATATGCTGTTTCTCTAATGACTAGTTATTTTCTTCCCTTGAGGAGAAGGGCTGATGGTTTGGCCACAGCCTTATACTGGAAAAGCCCAAATGGAAGGCATTTTATCAGTAACTCTATAATGATCTGAGTTCCCCAAATTTCCAATTCATGAAATATTGATACATCTTAAGATAAGAGAGCCCATTGTATCAATTCTAGGGAGTGCAAACAGGTGCATCAGGATTGTTTTCCTTCAGGCGACTGATTGCAATTTAAAGAACTTACTTACCGACACAAACTCTCCCGTCCATACCAACAGCCAGACCTGGGGGGCACTCACACCTAAACGAGCCTTCTGTATTGATGCAGCGGCCATTCATGCAGATTCCTTGAGTTTGGCATTCATCGGTGTCTGCGCGAGGAAGTAAAGAAGTCACCACACACTACAGCAGCATTACTGCACACTTTTAGGGTAATTATAAGACAGTGAGAAACATTCTTGTACCAATTGATCATTTTTGTACTCACTGTACTCTGAGGATGCCAGCACACACTTCAAAATCTCATAACCAAATTCAATAACATTACATTTATAGAGTGCCTTTCACGTCGGGAGGATGTCCCAAGGTGCTGAATCACTGAATCGCTGGGCTTACTAGGGTCTTACACTGGCATTCGTTTTAATATTATCACCAGTGTTATAATCACAATCATGTGACTTAAGACTTGTATCCCTGTTTTATCTCTCTTCAATAAACTCAGTTACAGTACGAGCTGTTGCAAACCCACTGTCCTTGCAAAATATTCAGGTGTTGACACCTTCTGATGGTAAGGCTGCTCGTCACTTTATTTTTGATGAACTACGTATATTTGAAGCATTCCTTATATTTTAAGTATTCCATGTGATGGGCACAATATTAATGCAATATCAATAAAGGTTGTTATCCAGTTTTTTTTGCAAGTTGTACCAGTGGCAATGTTAGAGGTCAAGGGAATCCCAGTTTTTATTTCTATTTAAAAATAAGTTGATTTCCTGTTTTTTCCCTAACTGCTGCTCTATCTCTAAAATGGCAGATCAGAAGAAGCAAAAAATAGGTATTGCCCACAGCATCTAGTAAGCTGTGGCTGACCAGCTGGTCCATCTACTCAAGTTTGTGGTGTTTCGTAATCCTTTTCTTGTGTTATAAAATGCTGCTGATTAGAGTCCGTCGATATGGAAATTTTCCGATATATCGGTGGGCTCATATCGATATATACCGATATATTGATATCTCCGGGGTTTTTTGTACTGTGCATGCGCGCGCATTCGGAGGTGCGCGCGCATTCCGTGCTCTAGGCCCAGGAGGTTTGCAATGCCGGCGACAAGGTAAGTTGAAAAAGTTTGTTTTATACCGATATATACTAATATATCGCCGGACACGATATACCGATATTTGCGATACATCGATTTTTAAAAAAATATAACATTTTTCGATATATTTGAATTTCCAATATCGGCATATCGATATTAAAAATTATACCAATATAACTGATATATCACCGGACACTACTGCTAACTTTACACCAATTTCTGAACAGCATTATAATGAGGCAGGCCTGTCACTAAACAGCAGAAATTACTTTACTTGGGCAGTAGTTCTCTGTCTCTTTTTTACTCTGTGTGAGTCTCTTCCTAGCAGAGGAGCCTGTTGGCTATTACCATTCTGTTTGCTTCAGTTCGTAACAGGGGAAGGAGCTGGGCGAAGAAAAGTTTGGGGCGCGAGTTTCTCTCTGACAGCTGTCAATGGCACATCATCATCTGCCAGCAAGACTCTGTATTTCCATCTATTCCTTGTTTTGGACAAGCAGCGTAATGTGCCCCAGGAGAATATCAAGTGACAAGAGACAGCCTTCGGACTTGAACCATATGCTCATATGAACCAGGTGCTCGAGGCCTGCACTTAAAAGTGTCCCGGATTTTGTTTTCCCTTCTCACTCCTTAAATCTGCCCCTGTGCTGGGACCTGAATGTTAACGACCTCAGTCTGGCAGGAAAATTCTGTGCTGCTCGATCTATATCTGTTACATCTCAAACATCCACAGTCTTCAGGGTGTATCAAACCCAGGTTAATTGGTCACTCACTTCAAGGTTGTTTGTGGGACACTGCTGTGTGCAAATCAGCTGCCACATTCACCTAAATAATACAGTCGCAATACTTTACCGTTATTCCTGTGAAGTGCTTTGAAGCATCCTCCTGACTACAAAAGCACTGTATCAAATGGAAGGATTATTATTATATTCGATTTGATTCCAGGGCGGGGTGAGCTGTATGTGTGGAATATGGAAACTTGTCAAAGGTTTCCTTAGTCCATAAGTTTCTGTTTGCCTAGCAGTAATTAGAAACCCGGATGTTAGTCGATTGGCAGATCGCATTCTGGGGTAATTATCCCTTCAAAAATAAATCATTATTTGGTCACTAATCTATTCAACTCTGAATATTCTATCACACAGAGTGAGCAGGTTGCATTTAGTTATAATAACTATCCTTTCATTTGACATAGCACCTTGTCACAATGCCGAAATGTCTCAAAGCACTTCGCAGGATATACTGTAAATGATGCTATTCTGTGTATTGTGTGAGTGAACACAGTAGCCAATTTGTTTATTGTCACAGAAAGCCATTGAGTGAATGACCAATTTTATGATATTAAAGGCACCTATTCATAATGAGTAGAAATCTCTCAAATCTTTGAAACACCACAAAGTCCTACACTCTCACAGATAAGACATTGAAAACAATAAATTAAAAAGTAGAGATGTGGCCCTGCCAACAGCAGCCTGACTGTAGCGAACTTCAGTACTACATAATTTGTTGCTTACCTACTACATCAAAAGCTTATGCCACAATGTGTATAAATTATGGTCTTTCCTCAGCAATCTCAGTATGTTTTCTGTAAATAATGTGGGCTCTAATTTCCCTTCCCAAGTTTGGAAAACAAGGGATGTATTTGAGCGAAAATAAGATGTTTATATCTTAAACATCTTTAACCAGAGTTCCTGTTTGTATATACAGTTGAAGCCCATTTATCTGTGACTCGTTGAACCTGCACTTCCATATAACCAGCACGCCCCAAAAAAAGTCCCCATTCGATAAACCGGAACTTATCAGGAACAATAGCGGTGGAGCATTTGTGAGTCATTGTCGCGCAGGTGCAGTATTTCGGCTTGCCGCTAGTAGAGTCTAGGATTATCGGTTTGCCGCTAGTAGTCTATCGGTTTGCCGCTAATAAGGATGTAAAATTGCACTGCCGATTTTTTCACCCGCACGGCATCCTCCATTTTAAAAAGAATCGCTGGACTATAAACCTCAACCAGTAAAGGTGAGAAGTGCAAGAGAGTAGTTTAACAAAAAGTACCAATACAATATTCTATTATTATCTGTTATTGTGTGTGTTAAAGAAACTAAAAAAATGTTGTGGTGGGTTTTCGAAAGCGGGCCGCCTGAATATCCAGCAGTCGCATTAACCAGCAATGGCCAGGTCCCACGGGTGCCGGATAAACAGGCTTTTGCTGTCTATGTGTAGTATATACTTTTAAAAGATAAAATAAGTGGCAGATGCCTACTCTGCAGACCAGGAATGGAATTGATCTTCCTTGTGTTTTTTTAAAACAATTTAAAAACCTGAATCATTTTAATTCAGATTAGTGCCCCCACCCCCCCTATTTCCGACCCAAGGGTGCAGATTTCTGCAACAAGTTAATCAATGGAAACCTGAAGCTGGTCTGGTTTATGTCATTCTCCCCCTTACGTACCAATGCAGTAACGCCCATTGGGAGCCAGAGCGAAGCCCGGTTTACAGATGCACTTGAAGCTTCCATCCTCATTGATGCACATGCCATTCAGGCACATGTTGGTGGTGGCACATTCATCGTGATCTATAGGAAATGAAAAACATCTGTTAGTGCTTGACACTGTCTAAGTTCAATACAGCTTTACGGGTGATGATTGAACAAGCAGACATTCCCCCACAAATCGCAACTAACATTTATTTTTGCTATTTTCCTCTCACACATGCTTGCAAACATCTGCTGAATACACATAGTTGGGCTAAACGGGCAAATATGCCTCAGATCAAACAGTGATGTAAGTGAAAACACAGGTCATCACAACTTCATTCAAAAAAAATCTCATAGCTGAACCTGGGATCAAGTTTATGAGGATAAGAAATCATCTTGTGACTAGGAAAAGTAACGACTCTGAAAACAGAATTAATTTGTCACTTTCTCCTCTTTGTTTGGCACCTATTAAACGATGATCGCGCCCAGTTTAAAACTAAGGTTGGGAACTCCGAACCAGAGATATATGTGGGTGGCACATGATAGACTGTGCCTGGCATTCAGAGTTGAAAAAAACTCCAGCATGAAACCGACACATTAACTGAGCAAAACATAAATGACTAGTGATGCATATTATGTGAGGAGTGTGCATATAGCAGAATGAACAGGGTGGAATGTTACTATCTCAGTATTCATTGTAATCCTAAACCTAACCACTTTTGACGACAGCTGAGGTGTTCCTCTGGAGTTCTGCAGTAAATTGCCTCATCAGATCCACTTAACAACACAGCAGGAGAATGCCAAGCACAGGCCAGGCACCTGGTTACACTAGGTTACACTAGAGTGTGAAAATCCTTTTAATCTAACATTTGGTTCTTGCTATTTAATGTGCATTCCTGCTGTGTAAATGATATCATGCATGTTTATAGTAGGAGTGTAAACATTTGCAAATTATTATAACTGTTCAATCTGCTCTCTTTCACTTAATACATAAATTGAATAGACAATTTGTAGAGAAATGTGACTTTTTCTCGATCAAATGACACCTGTACTCAATGAACCATTTTTATATTGAGAATGACTCACAATGAATGTTTACCATCCTGTAAAGATGAAACACATTTGTTCTGGATTGCTTTTTTAAAAAAAAACTTTACTGTGAAACAAAGAAGCATAGGTCGAGTATAAAATTCCTAGCAGAGATTCCAACTGAAATTCAGTAACTAAAAATACCAGATTATCTGAGAAGTTATACCATGGTTAGGTGAAAACTATAGAACACTGCATCTGTATATGAACAATGTGGTCGTCACATTACGGTTGGCTTAATGCAATTGTATAAATGTATTATACTGGTGAGTATCTGGTGAGATACTGTGCCTGCATGAATGTGGATGATTTAAATTGTACAGCTGTAGGGCAATGCAATTGTGCAAGTAGATCTGCAACATTTGGACCAATATACTACAAACTTTGACTAATACCATGAAATTGTCTGAAATTTGTTGGTGACACTATTCCTTTGTCTGACTTGTAACTCATTGTACATGTACCACAAAACTCAAATTAAAACTAAAACCCAGGAATCAGCAATTCTGCCCAAGCACTTCATATTCCGATTTTTTGTTCTATTACTTAAGTTAAAATGAGAACTATTTAAGAAAACAGAAATTTCGGTCCATTGTCAAATGGTTCCTTTTCAATAGGTTAGTTAGCGATGGATCAGCAAATAGTCTTGCAATTCTCAATCAGACGCGAGCGTGTCTTTTCATGCTGGCTTTCATAGAAACAGCTCAAACATCTGATAGAGGGGGGAAAAAAGATGTATGATGTATCCCAAGGCTGTGAAACACAGGGACCATTTCTTCTGATGGTCAGATGGGTTTCCATGGTTGAGGAATGTATAGCAGAACATCTCCCATCAACAACAACAGCACAAAAGCTATAACAGTACATTAATGGTTTGTCATATCGGCTGGCAACAAGAAGAAGTGTTCTTATACTTCCACAGCTGTTACATCAGTGTCTCGATTTATATAATGATCTGATGGATTTGAAAAAAACTCTGTCATTATGATTCATAAAAGGATAGAAAAATAGAATTTTTATTCATCCATTTGGCTGGCCAACTTATGTGCACGGGAGCCAAGGCAATTCATGAAAATATGTTGTTTTTAAACGGGAAAGTGAAACGATTCATGCACCTGATTTACGTTTGATTGAAAAGCATGCATCTCTTACCAACACAATTCTTTTCGTCGGGAGTCAGCTGAAAGCCAGCGTTGCAAATACATTGGAAACTTCCAGCTGTGTTTACACACCGACCGTTCTTGCAAAGGAGTCCATTCTGAATACACTCATCAATATCTGGAAACAGAAGAAAAACAGTGTGTATCTAAAGAAAAATAAAGATCACTTATTCTAAACAAATCCCAGATACACCATATCAGTGGAGCCTCACTAACTACATTGATGCCTTGCCTATAATGTGAAACTGAATGAGAACTTGTCTCCTGAGTAACCTCATTTTCCTAACATACAGCCGTGATTAAACAACAACAGTAACAAAATTACATTTAGGATTTACATTTCCAATGGTTTATTGGAAATGATGAAGATGCCTTTAAGTTTCTTTAAGAAAGGATTCACGTTTTTGATAAATTATAATTTCCTCTAATGAATGGAGACTTTCGAACTCTCCTCCTCAAACCCCTTCCCCTCACCCTCTCCTTTCCCACCTTTAGGTTGCCCCTGAAGATTTTTCTCTTCGAATGCGCCTACAGTCACCATCCCCCTCCCACTGGCTCGGTCTGTGCCATTGTGAAGTGCTCTGAGACGCCTCATGGTTTGGAATGCGCTATATAAATGCAAGTTATTGTGTATTGTTGAAACAGAGGAAAAATGTTCCCTTTACCAATTGTACAAGCAAAGATTACGGTCAGGACCACGCTGAATAGGAGAAAGATTTAGACGTAGACTGGTTGAACTAGCTATACACAATTTCTTTCTGTATACTGTAGTTTCATTTACATTCCTCAGTAGTAAATTGCACCATTTAAACAAAAGGAAAAAAAATATATACAAATATGGAACCATTAAACCAAATCATATTGGTTCGAAGATCAGATTGGTAGAGCAATAAATCCAACTGGTCTGGGTTCCTGAGTCTCTGAAAGCTGTCCAATATGTACATTCAACTACTTCAAACAATGATCCATTATTTTCAGACATTCTTAGTAATATATTACTTTATTGTGCACAGATGTATTTCTTAGAATAAGTAAATTCTGGTTTTACAGTTCACAGTGTACATTTTCTCAGTCTGAAACATATTTCCAAACACATTTCCAGTCTTCCGCTTACAAACCCAGACTTGTTGCCTTTTTGGCAAACGCTACTTTGAAATAATGAGTAAATGTAGTTGTGTACTGTGGAGCAGCCTACAATAAAACTTCTGGTTTGTAACTATAGAGTAGTCATGTCCAGTAACACCATTCCAATTTCTCTTGTGTTGCTTATATTGGCACAATCTGAATCAATATAGTGGGTGACCACACAAGCCTTTCCAAATTGCTTTCCTGGTCTTGTACTCATGGGGAAGTGCTGCAATACACTCATATTGAAATGAGTGTACAATTGAACTATCACTACAGTATGTTCATAAAGCGGAGGCAAACCTGCCAAGCAGCACAGAGGTTACAGAAAAACACAAAGTCAACAAAACCATGTTACTTTCTAAAAGTGTATTTTTTCATGTTTTAAACCAGAAGAATCTTGTAACATTGCAATAGGGCAGGTAAACTCCAAAATATAGTTTGCATATAAGAAGAGTACGATCTCTGTTGTAGTAGAATTGGCTACTGTGCAAAATGAGCGATGGATACTGGAAAGTGCTCAAATCTCAGAACAGTTAACTTAGCATAGCACAGGACAATGATAAAATCTGAACTCTTTTCTGTATGGCTCAATATGTTTATCCACTAATGTTTTGAGGGAACATGAAACAACTGAAACAGCTGAATGTCTTGAACATGTTAGAGGATGTCCTTCAAGATAGTTTAAGTTCTTAATTGGTACTAATCAATGCAATGAGTACTTCTCCAAAATACTTACCAATGCAGGCCTGTTTGGTGGGGGTGCTCTGAAAACCAGTATGACATTTACAGTGGTAGGAACCAGGTGTGTTAACACAGTCACCATTTGTACATGGGCTTGATGTACATTCATCAACATCTGCAGAGCAATAAGCAAACAGAGAAACATCTCAGTTAAAAAACATCTCTGCAGGAACAAACACCTTCACACATAACACACCGTCACTCCACTTTACAGTCTATTCTTTGAAGAACTTTAGCATGTCCTCCCGACATAAAAGCCACTATACCAAATCTAGGAAGAAAAGATCAAAGAGAAAGACTTCAAAACAAATTATCATTCAGTTATAGTAAAGGCATTAGATCAGAGGGATACTCAATCTGAAGCGAAGGGAATCTGAATAACACACAGACTTGCCGATGCTCACAAATTCAGTGCTAATAAGTTTATCTCTGGGTGAAGTGAAATCAATTTCCTCAAAGTCTACTTGATCCAGTCCTTACCAATGCATACTCCACGCATGTCCTGCTTGAAACCCATGTTGCATTCACAGTGGTAGCTTGAAGGTGTGGGGATGCAGCGTCCATTCAAGCAGAGGTTGGTAAAATGCTTACAGATGTCCACAGACGTTTGGTTAACGGAAACAGTACCTACAACAAATGTACAACATTGATTTAATGATACTTCCTACAGGATATTAAAAGTGTCAGCCTGGCTCAGTGGGAGCATTCTCACCTTTGAGTCAGAAAGTTGTAGGTTCAAAGTCCCACATTGGGACTCTGAGCTCACAGACACTTTAATGCTCAGATTGTTGGGAGTGCTGTCTATTGAATGAGATGCCCAACCAAGGTCTGATCTGCTTGTTCAGGTACACAGATCCTACGGCTCTATTTAAAAAGGAAAGGGATCTCCTTGTGGTGTCCTGCCAACAGTCCTCCAATCAAATTGGTTATTCATTTCTTCACTGTATGTGAAATATTGCTGTGTGAAAATTAGCTGTGGTGTTAGCCTAAAGTTACATAGTCGCAACATTATACTTTAATACATGTGAAGTGCTTTGAGATGGTTCAAGGAGATAATGAAGTGCTGTGTCAAATACAAAGGCTATTATAAATTGGGAAGGATCCATAATGGCAATAATTGCACATTATTTATTGGAAGGAGCCAAAGACTCTTTCTGATTCCAAATTGATGTGATCACTTTTTGGCCACCCGGGTTTCATGTGGAAATCCATCATCTTGCTTAAGAATACCCCAAATAGACTGAGAGTTCCCCGTATTTACATCACTTAAACATGCAATGTGCACTCTCTCCCTGAGGGATAACATAAACACTGTGTAGTAGGCTCATCTTCAACATTAGGACCTTGGATTATGAGTTAATAGGAACTGAGAGGGCAAATATCCCTATCGGCAGTGAATTTATGTGCTAATAAGCTTTAATATGCTGAGGATTGTACAATGATCAAATTTCTACAAATGCATTTTACAAAACTTTTAATACTTTAGAAAATCAACAGTAAATATTTCTGCACACTCAAAGCTGGCAAACATATCAATAAACATCATTTACTAAGATAACAACTGCTAAAACTTCTGAGCTGTGGCATAATATCAGATTGCTGAATTTTGGGGCTATGGATTTGATAATTATTGACTATCCATAAGTTTGAGCATTGTCTTCCTATGCAACAAACATTAATGTAAGTGATGTGCCCAAAGTCACCATTGCACCTCCTAGATACCATCTTCACTCAACAAAAACAGTGAGTGTCTGGTCTGAGCTCAGATTTTGATGTATGGCTTGAACCTACAACCTTCCGACATGGAGACAAAATGTTACCAACTAAGTCAAATAGACACATAACTCCAAAACTTTCCATTAAACTCACTGAGTAATCCTTTAGAATCCCATGTGTACATAACCAGCTAATCAGAGCCAGAATCATGCTGCACTTCAGGGCACTATGTGACCTCACCGTAAATGACCATAAGTGAGGTCACACAGTGTAGTTCAGTGGTTCGAGCACTCGCCTTATAAGTGAGAGACCTGGGTTCAATTCCCGTCAGGGCGAAACCTTGAGCAAGTTTTTTTACTCCACATGCCACATAATAATCGCTCAACAAAAAACATATTGGTTATTTTAATCCATGATTGTTTGTTGGACACTGTTGTGCACAATTGGCTGCTGCGTTTCACCCACATCTATAAAGTCAATTCACTTTACAGTATATTCTATATAGCGCTTTAAGACGTCTAGAAGATGTGAAAAGCGCTATATCAAATGCAAGGATGATTATTATATTAAGTGGACCAAGACTACAGTGAAGTGGGTTATGATGTAGTTGGACTGTATTGATTAATTCTCTATCTATCAATATATACATTTTTTTTTAAAAGTCCATCATTACTTTCATTCAAACTATTTTCCTAAGAATGAACTGGTACAAATTTCAAACTTACTAATTCCTTCATTAAACATTGGAACTCTGTTTGGAGGAAATCCATCAAAAGGACCAGGTCTTTGCCCATATCCTGGCCCAAATCCTCCAACATGTGGCCCAAATCCTCCTCCATTAGGAAGTACATATGATGGGCCAACTCCATGTCCTCCGGGTATGGTGTCTGGACCATGGTGTGGAACACCTTGTACAGAGGGAACTCCCTCAATACAAAGCCTGAGATATTCCTCTGGATAACAAAGATAGTGATATTCGTCAATTATACATGTTCACATGAGTCCAGCTTTACACACAAAGTAAATGCAATGTAACATAAAGACCATAAGCAAAATCAATCTTTGTATTTATTAACGTAGGCAAAGGACCCAGGTGAATATTAACATGGATAGAAAAGATACACAAAATGAGGTAAGTCAATAAATTGATTTTTAACTCTACATTTTGATTATAAAAGTCCGTTGATTGTCCCAGGAAAGAAATAATGAAGGAGATGAGCCAAGGAAAGCAATGGTAAATTTGACAATCTGTTTCTCACCCAATTGAGATACTGAGATTGTAAGATATTACTGTAGAGAACTGTACTTTCACTAGTTCATTAAAGTTTATAGGGATACATTTGCAAAACTTACTATGGAAAAATAGCATTTAGCACATGCCAACGATTGCACAGACCGCACAAACAACAACAACCAAATTGCACTTATATAGTGCCTTTCACGTCGGGAGGACATCCCAAAGCGCTGAAAAGTCTGGTCGGGACCCGAGCGGGTGTTGGGGGGATGAGTCGAGGTAGGGAAGGAACAAAATAACCTGAGAGCTTGTTTGAGGTGTACATTGGACATTCAACTGATTTTTATTTATATTATTTTTGATGCTAAATGAATAATATTCACAGGATTGAAAGTACATTATTATTATTATTATGATTGATAGATGTCTCACCTGATCCTCTGATTGGGCACATCTCTGGAACAGAGCTAAGTGCCCAGCATCGCCCAGAATCACAGCAGCATTGCATCTTGGTATATGGTCTATTCAGTTCCTGGGCACAGCGCCCATTTACCAGGCTGGAAAAGCAGGTACCAGCTCTCTGATCTGGCAAGGGAACAAAATAAATCTGGTTAATATCATGCATGTTTCTACAGTGCTTTAATGAGACCAAAGATGGTAGAAGCCCGTTTATGCGTAACTCGATGCACCAGCACTTCCGTATAACCAGCACGCCAAAATAAAAGTCCCCATTCGATAAACCGGAACTTATCCGGAACAATAACAATAGATAAGTTGTTCCGAACTTATCCAGAACAATATTTATTTGCATAAATACATTCATTTATTTATTTAAATAAATTTGTGCAAATTTATTTGCATAAATTGTGAATAAATAGCAATTTATGCATTTGTAAATGCATTTGTAAATGTATAAATAATAACATAATAACAGAATATTGTATTGGTACATATTGTTAAAACTACTCTCTTGCGCATTTTACCTTTGCTGGTAGATGCTGCGCTTGAAGCCATGATGCTGCAGTTGAGATTTATAGTCCAGCGATTCTTTTCAAAATGGAGCACGCCAAGCGGGTGAAAAAAACGAGCGCGCATGACGTTAAAGTCATACTAGTGGCAAGCCAATAACGCTAATGCACATTTTTGCACAGGTGCAGTATTTCGGTTTGCTGCTTGCTGCTAAACCGAAATAATATTTCAAGGTTTCAGCTTGCAGCTAGTAAAGTCGCGCGATTTTAAAATCGCGCTGTCGTTTTTTTCACCCGCTTTGGCTCCATTTATAAAAGAATCGCTGGACTGTAAACCTCAATCAGTAAAGGTGAGAAGTGCAAGAGAGTAGTTTTAACAATAAGTACCAATATAATATTCTGTTATTATCTGTTATTACTTAATCTGGTGTGTATGGTGTGTGTTAAAAGAACTTGAATTTTTTTCGGCCATATCCGGCAGGCGCTTTAACCGGCATTGGCCAGGTCCCGCGGGTACCGGATAAACGGGCTTCTATTGTATACGGTTTCACTAGCCACATAAGACCACCACAACACAAAAACAGAAAACAGCATGAGGGGAACCACTTATAATTTATACAAGTACACTTCAATAAATCTTGTTGCACAGAGATAAAGTGATAATTCATCACTACGAAGTGAAATGGCTCAGTGAAAAATTATCAGGAGAGGCGAGTCTATTTCTCAAAAAAATAATGAATTGATCACTTCAATCCATGACTGCCGTGTGTAATTGGCTGAAGTATTTTGCCCACAACACATGCAGTCACTCCACTTTACAGGGTATCCTGTGAAGCTCTTTGAGATGTCTTGAAGAGGTGATAAGGTGCTATATCAAATGCAAGGATTATTATTATCATTGTTAAGTAATGATCACACTACATCACAAGAACCTCCAGAACATTGGATCATATCCTTCCAGAATACCACCCTATTCGACCATGACTGTTGTTTCTTCTGTTTCTAATAAGTGTGTTGAAACATCCCGCTGATCTTAAAGGCCCCATTTACATACACTGTATTGTATTTATAATTCTTCAAAGAAAATTTCTTCACAACTCTTCCAGGTCTAACCAATAGCTATCACATTTTATCTTTGATGGCTCCAACACTGATCCTCATCTACCTACATTCTTGCCCTCGAAATCTCATTTTATTTTCTCTGGATTGGATTAACCGGGTCTCAAAGTTGGAAAGACATTGTACTAAGTTGACTAGGATTCTTTTTTTAAACAATAAGAAATGGCTGATTTTCACACATAGTATAAGTAAAAAGCTAATATAATAGAGGCCTTCCCTCTTTATTCATTGATATTTTATTAATACTCCTATGTGCTATGTTTCTTCAACCTTTCCTTTTGTGTTCCTCCCAAGCAATAAATGACATCCTGTAACCTATTCTATTGTCATGTGTTCTTTTTCCAGAATCTCTTTAATACAGAATTCCCCATCTCCCTCAATCTTTTCTCCCTCTTGCAATTTGTAGAAGTTTGAACCCCAAGCTTGGTGCCACCTAACTTTTTACATCATTTTGTGCTCTCTGCTACTCTTTCTACACTTCCTTTTTCTCATCTACACTCTTCCTCTTGGGGATGTGATCCGCAGACATGGGGCACACTTCCACATGTATGCGGACAACACCCAACTCTATCTCTCCACTTCACTTTGTGACCCCCAGTCCCCCGATGTTCTGTCAGCCAGCCTTTCGTACATCAGGGGCTGGATGAGCACAATTTTCTTGCAGCTGAATGTTGACAAGACGGAGGCCATACTCCTTGGCTCTTGTCAACGTCTCCATTCGCATGGCACTCAACTGCTCCACCTTCCCGGTCTGCCCCTAAAACTCTCCGAACATGTGCGCAACCTAGGCATCAGGTTCGACCCCCAACTATCCTTCCTCCCCCACATCCGGTCCGTCACCAGCACTGCCTTCTACCACCTCCAACGGATCGGTCATCTCCGGCAATACCTCACCTTAAAAGCCGCCGAAACCTTGGTCCACACCTTTGTCACCTCACGGCTGGACTATTGCAACGCCCTCCACGCCGGTCTCCCCTCCACCACAATCCACAAAATCCAGCTTATCCAAAACTCTGCCGCCCGCATACTCACCCGCTCTAAGCTTCACTCCCCCATTACCTCAGTCCTTGCCAGACTTCACTGGCTCCCTATCCCAGAGAGGATCGACTTCAAGATCCTCACCCTTGTTTTCAAATCCCTCCACTCCTCTGCACCCCCCTATCTCTCTGATCTCCTCTCCCCCCAACCCAGCACCCGCTGCCTTCGCTCCTCTGGGTCTGGCCTCCTCCATGTCCCCCGAGTCCTCCGCTCCACCCTCGGCAGCCGTGCCTTTAGCCACTATACCCCGAGGCTCTGGAACTCCCTTCCTCACTCGCTTCGCCTCGCCCCCTCTCTTCCCAGTTTCAGGTCACAGTTGAAGACCTTTCTCTTCGACTGAGCTTTTGGTCACCTTCCTGCCCCTGCCCCTGGCTCAGTCCCGGGATCCGCTACTGTGAAGCGCTCTGGGACGCCGTCTGGCGTGGAGGGCGCTATATAAATCGAAGTTGTTGTTGTTCTAACTTTGATGTCATACTGAACATATAGACCCTGGCGGGTCTCCTATTTCTTAATCTAAGACAACCTTCCTCAGGCCAAGCTCATACCACTAATGTATGGTAGATCAGAACAAATGTATAAACATGCCCTTTGATTTATCACAGCGTCTCTCTTTTTTATTGTATACAGTCTGCAATCTTGGTAAATCAACAGCAACCCGCAGTAGATTATCAGGGTTGGTTCAAGGTAACACTGTTTTCTCAAGTTTAATTGGGTCGTGGTAAAATGAAGTGGTCTCACAGATAGAATTTACTGTGTTATTTGAAATCACTTCTTATTCATTTCCTTGACTACTTACACAAATCTGAACGGAGCCAAAAATCCGCCAGTGCAAAGTTTACATTTCCTAGTTCACAAGTATGGAAGAATGGCCCGTTTCATGTGTGGTCATGGTCAGGTTGATGCCAACCCTTGTCGGGTTGTTTAATGCATGCTTTTAATCCCGAGCCAAAGAGGTACACATTCTACTATAAGTTCTAGTTGAAGAAATAACATAACAATGAAGATTCCTTTCTTCTTCTGACTGCATGTTTAAAACAACAAATTTGAAGGTAGTGAAGTGGAGTGGTGCTGCTTTGTAAACAGAGGTCACACCTTTTATTCATGCTTCATTTTGCTGCTTACAAGATTATAGATTTTGCTCTACACTGTGCTCAAATACAGAGCATCACAATAGCTCATCTCTAATAAAACTTCTTGCAACTAAATGCCAAACAAATCATACTTGCTGCCCTTCATTTCGGCAATATTCTCCCTTACAAGACTATTATTAGGTAAAGCTTTAGATGGGCCAGTGGTACTTCAGTATTTTATGCAAGTGGTCATTCATCACGTGTGAACTTGGACAGTGAGTTTTAGGAAGCTATGTGACTATAGGGATGGCGGGAGAGAAACATTGTTGTTCAATCGCACGCGATATCCATAGATGCACACCTTCCAGTTTTGATCACTGGATCACATTCAAAAGGAATGACAGACAACTTGATTCATATAGTGCACTTCACATAGGATAGCATCTTATGCTACACAAATGTAATTTGGTTGTTGTTGTTATACTGGAGTTGAATGAAGAGTGGTGTCAGGGGATGGTGACCATACATGGGATTTTATGCTGGGATTTGCACAGAAAGATAGGGAGTAAGGTGGAGAAGGGTGGGAGTTCTAGAGGATGGGGTTGTAGAATCTGGAAACTTGGTCAATAGTGATGTGGAAAGGGCAGGGAACAGGCATCAAGCCTGCGACACTAAGACACAAATCGGAATGACAGAGGAGGGCAAAAAGAATGATTGAAGGGAATGAAGGAACAGGTCTTAGTTGAGCTGGGCATGTTCACGCTGGAGAATAGAAGGTTGAGAGGGGATATGATTGTGGTCTTTAAGATTGTAGATAATGCAGATCATGATAAACTTTTTTTTACCTTGTACTGAACTGTAGAACCAACGGAAACAGCCTGTGGTTGATGGGAAGAAGATTTTTAAAAAATCTGTGCTAACGCTACTTCAATGAGCTAGTAAACATATGCAACAGGCTCCCCAGAAGACGGTGGAAGAGAAAAATTGTCAATTCTTTCAATAACAAATTTGAAAGATTTCTGTAAGGAAATAATATCTCGGATTACAGGATAAAAATTTTGACATGACATGTGCATGCAGCTGCCAGGATGGTAGAAGGCAAACTGGAAAGAACTTGGTCTTCTTTCATCCAGCAATTCATATGTTCTTATGTTATTAAGAATCAAAAAGAGTGTCCTGGTCAACGATCACTTAGATTAAATTGGTAATTCACTTTAAGGCTATTTGGGACACCATACTATGCACAAATTAACTGCTGTGTTTGCTGATAATTGGTGCAGAAAATCAAAGTTTTATGTCAAGTTTTAAGTATCAAAAACTTAAAAGAAGACATAGATAGTGGTCAGTGAGAAACAAATCATCAAATTTAAAGTTATAGACTAATCTTTGATATGCTTTTTGCAGTTTCAAACGTCCTTTGGTGCAGTTCTTTCAGCTCCAGGGGAGATTTAATAAAATGAAATAATAATATGCAGTTAAAATGAAAAGTCTTTAAATGAAAAGATGCCAAATTTCGTCCAACATTCCCAAATGCTTTGGTACATTTTGGTACATTAAAATCTATTGAAAAACCCAGCTATGAGCTATTTGACATAAACCCCATTTCCTTCCCGTTTAGGTGCATTAACAACCCAGACATATTGGCATGCTCTCAGCGAGTCAATCGATGTTCCACACACTGCTGAAATAACAAAGAGTACATTTTTAAGTATGATTGCAATACTCATTTCTCTGGCATCTACTTTGGCAAGTTAAGTTCTCAACATAGTTTGATGCCTAGAAGGCAAAGTAGTCCATGCCTATGATCCAGAGACCGTTAGCTCTGTGCAATGTCAGAACTACTCAAGAAACCCTTTTGACACCATCAACTCAGCTGTCCCTCTTCTCTGATGGATCTGTGGAATCTTACACATTCCTACCAGGGGAAAGAGGGGCCAATGGGTCATTCAGAACGCTCTTTAAATTTCAAGACCTTTCTTCTTTACTTATCGATGAGACATGGGGTCAGTGAACATTCATAGTTTTTCAGGTTGCAAAGATCCCTGTTAACATGACATTCGCCTCAAGGAATTGATGTACTTATAGGTAATTGACTGAAAGGGTGTTACTGGCATTTTCACTGTTCCTTTTTACAGTTTGCTGTGAAAAGCAACTGCACTGACCCTGGGGATATCATCTTAACCAGTATCTTCTCTGTTGCTAAAACTACAACCATCTCCAGTTGTCCACAGGCAGTGGAGTTTTTTAAATATCTGTTAACATTTTTTGCTTTAAAATCAAATAAAATACTTTTTGTGCTTTTATTTTGTTTTTGAACCCTGACCCTTCTAAAACTAACTTTACCTTTTAATAATAAGTGTTGTTAAGAGGGTCTGGGTCTGCGCTTTGGTATGAATGGCATTCGTTTCCATTAGAGCAATGATCGCAATTTCACACCATTGTGAGACAGTACAAATGCATCTCACAAGAGGAGACATGCAGGCAGGCTGTTGATGCTAAAGTGGCCAGATCACTGAATTTTAAACTCTTCAACACGATCATGCTCACACGGGCCAATTTAAGTGGAAATCATTGCTTGGCTGATGATATATTATTGTTGTGTAATTCTGGAATAATACAAGCTCAGACACACTTCCAGAATAATCGAGTTCAATGGACAAACTCCTGATAACTCGTTGCTTGACGATGAGCTTTCAGGAGTGTGAATTAGGCATATGTATAAATACATAAATAAATGCACTTGGGATATTGACAGCATGATGACTTAAGTGGTAGTGACAAGTTAAGCCAGTGTTGAGGTATCAGGAGTTTACTTTATCTCGAACATAAGATAAATGAATGGAAAAGTGAAAATACACATTGGTCAAACTTGATGTAGAGCATAAATTATTAGCATCAAGTAGAACTCTGCAAACTTTATGTGTTTGCAGACACCAACTGACAGATCATCACTGAATGCTGAACTATGTAATGTCCTGTAGCACAGCATCTCCAAACATGTTAATGAAATTGAAAATAAATAAAAGCCACCAGAAAACCTCAACTAGAATTCAAACTGGCAACTTTTAACAAGAGCATGCACTAGGGAACATAGACTAATACCACATCAGTCCTTTCCTCTTCTGCAACCATAGCAATTCCTGTTCAAATCATATGTAAATGAATCTCTGACCAAAGCTTCTCTTTGGTCACTGAAGTTAAGATGATTCTTCACAGCTGTAGTCCGGGTTGCCTCTACGTTGTCCACGGACACCTGGTAAAAGCTGCGGCCGCTCCCATCTCCCCGCTGACAAATGCCAAATTCTATATTTGTTCTTTCAGATTTGTCATTTCTTAGAATTTGGACAAGACCTTAAAATCTGCCAACTTATTTTAGTCAATCAACATTTCAATTCATAAAGAACTGGAAATGTTGCAAGCACAGGCTACTCTTCTGTCCTGAAAGAAGCCTACTTTGCTGTAGAGCAAGTTTCAGTCATATATTTACTCACATGTCCATTCAGCTCCAGTTTTAGTCTTCAGGTCCAAACATTTCTGGAAATCTACATATACCATATTTACTGTAATTCCTTCATAAACTATTTTGTTATCCCTCAAAAAATGTGTTAGGTTTATCAAACAAGATCTTCCCTTCTGAAACCCATGTTGACTTGCTCTAATTATATTTGCCTCCTCAACAAAATTGGTAATAGTTTGTGGTAATTGGTAACTTGGTAACATTTCCCACTACAGATGTCAGAGTAATTGGACTCTAATTATCCAGATTAGCTTTATCTTCTATCTAGAAGATGGGCTATAACATTTGCTACTTTTCAATCTAGTGATATGTACTTTTCCTCTATTGATCTATGAAAAATAATCTCTAGAGACTCAGCAATTTTCTCTCTAACTTCTTCAAAACACTCAGGTGTATTTCGAGCCAGTTCAGCTCCAAGGAGACCCCACTTATCTCCTCCCCTTTCCCCTAAGAAGGATTACACAACCATCAGGACTCGTGGTTTGGGCCATAAACATGTCTGTATATTCCTCTGATTATCGAGTCCCCTATTACGACTGCATTCCTGCATTTTGTTTTTTGCATCCACTTGCTCTATGATACAGCTTAATTTGGAAAACTAGCCTGCACAGAGATGAACAGCCTAAATTAATCTGAAATCAGTACGTGCCTAGAATGCAGATTACAAGTTACTTTCACAATGGGTCAGACTAGCCACCCGACTGCCTGAGGCCGTGGGTTACCACAACAGAACTCAAGATTCTTAAGATATGTAAACCTGTGCAAAGTTGTTTGCCTCAAGCAATTTCATTCAGACAACCTCAAATTTAAAATTATACTGCAGCTCCCATATTGCATAAAAAACAGTAAATCTGGTTTTCCATAAGAGCATAAGAATGAATTGAACCTGTAAGGGCCAACATTAGTTCAACATTACTAACAGTCCTGCGACCTCACCATCTAAGAGAACCAGAATGGCGATACCTTGGGATCACCACCACCTCCAAGTCTGTCGCCCCTCTCTTAGTTTCTCACCACCATAACTTGGACATATATCACCATCCTTGGATCAAATTTCTGTAACTCCCTATCAAACACCCTTGTGGGAGCACTGCCACCTCAAACGTTGTAGTGAGAGAAGGCTCGTCACCAACTAGAGCCTCCGTGGATGGACAATACATGCTGGTCCTGCATACGTCATCCACAAACAAGATACGTTAAAAAATGGGTAGAAATTACATAATTCCCCACAAGAACATGGTGGAGTGGAATTGTCCAAAACTAAATACAAAGCAGCTTAACGTCGTAGTTTGGTTCTTGCCAAGTGCGAATTTAAGAGAAACGACATTAAATTAAAAACAAAATCCCATAAGAATGAATGTACAAACTGGAGTTAGGTTCTTTTGGACATTTTTCGTCAACATTTTCCAGAAAAAAGTATTATACTCGCTCCCTGACTGAGTGAGTGAGCTCCCTGCCCAGCTCACTCACTCACTCCCTGACTGCCTGCCGGGCTCACTCACTCACTCCCTGACTGCCTGCCCGGCTCACTCACTCGCTGCCGGTCTCACTCGCTGCCAGCTGGCTCTGTCTCTCGCTGCAGGCCTGACTCACTCCCAGGTCCTAGCGCCGTCGTGCCCCCTTTCCACCCACTGGCGAACGATGTAATAGCGAACATCGCAACGTTAAATGAATATAAGTTTCCAATGTATCAGCAACGTAATAATGAAAAAATGTTAACCGAGGCGACGCTAAGCGAGGTCTGCCTGTATCTGTCTGTGTGTTCTACAGTGCTTAGGTACATAGGGCCACCACTAATCTTTTCCACCATCCCTGTTTTTGGCTAGCTACTGTGCCTCACATCCAGGTGATGTTTGGCTTCTAAGAGGTTTTTCTGTACTGTACTTCAGCAAGTTATTCTTGGCATTCTGTACTTTGCTTTTCCAGTTTGGTGTTTGACATGATCCCGTGGGTTCTTAATCTGATCATTTGTCCCGCCAACTAAGGATCCCTTTCTTTGCAAATTAACTTCCTCCTAGCTTCTATGTTCTTTCCACAAATATTTTTTTTTGCCACTGTAGCTGCCGAACAGATCTCGAGTATCTTGTGGATAGATTCCAACCCTATTTGATTTTTGAAGTCTCAAACTTCTGTTCTGCAATCTTTGTCATTCGCCAGGTTTCACTGCCACATACAACAAGGTGGATAAGATATTGCAATTGTATCATCTGATTTTATGAGGACAAGTTTAGTATTTCTCCAAATGATTTTACATTTGTTAAAAGAACTAAGAGCTTTGCCAATGCTAGTTGATGGTTCTTTTCCAATATTAACACCATTGTGTTTCCAAAATGGGGTAAGTGATCAATGCTCTCCAGTGTCTGTTTTCAGGCTGAAGGAGAGAACTCAGATTACCATGTGGTTGGCATCCACTACTCTCCTCTTATTAGCTCATGTACATTACCAGGTCTAATGCATTGTAGCTCAGTTGTAGAACACCAAGTTGCCCTTATAAAGTACCTTAAATTTTAGATGAAAGTGCTTCACAAAGATCATGGGATCAACAAGCAACAACAACTTCGATTTATATAGCGCCCTCCACGCCAGAAGGCGTCTCAGAGCGCTTCACATAAGCGGATCCTGGGACCGAGCCAGGAGCAGGGGCAGCAAGGTGACCAAAAGCTCGGTCGAAGAGAAAGCAGAGAGGAAAGGAGAAGGAATTCATTGGCGGTAACCAGAGGCATGGTCCAAGAGATGTATTTCAGAGGATTTTTGACAGCAGGTAGAGAACAACAACACAGATGTATACAATGCCCTTCATTTAGTATAATGCCTCAGAGTTTTTCACAATGATTGGATTAGAGGCTGAGCAAGATAGAAGGAAGATGGTGGGGAGAAGTCCATTAACTTGGTCAAATAAGCAGGTTGTAAGATGTGATTTAAAAACAAGGAGGGTGAGAGAGAGTAGTAGATGCCAGATGTTCATAGCCAGCAATGATGGCATGAGGAAGGTGGGGAAGATACAGCCAATGAGTGAGCCAGAGTTAGGAGGAAGTAAGATAGAAGATCAAGATAGGGAGGTGCTGGGGTCTGAAGGAATTCATTAAGAAAATGAAAGGAGAGAATTCCACAATAGCAGCACATAGTAGCCAAGAGGACAGAACGGCACATACAACAGAAACTGGCTGGAGGAGAATGAAGAAAGCAAGTTTACTGACAGATTTTATGGTCAGGAAAAAGATCATGAAATCAATTGGCTGAGATATTGGGAGCCAGTCGAGCCTGCAGAGTAGAGTAAAGTGTGCAGAGCCAGCATGGTTGAGAACATGACCCTGTAATTTGCTTTATGAACAAACGAAGCAAGACTGGTATATTCTGGCTTCCTTTACCTGGAGAATAAGAAGATGAGTGAAAAAAGCTCAGTCAATAAACATGCCAAAGTTTGGTAGGCTATGGCCGTAGGCCTAGAGGTACATAGATCAGACATCTGCTGAGTGTCACTAACAAAAAGCACGTACGGTATAATGTCTGTGATGCAACAATATGCAGGTCCTCTCAACACACTCCTTTCAAGGCTTTTATTGGCTTTGCTTTCAATCCACTGGGTTTGTGTGTGAGTTACTTTGTGTGCTATAACTATAACTTTACAGTACAAGTTTGTAGGTTTTGGCCTCTAATTAATTCCCTCTTATGTGAGTTTTGTGACCACTTAGAAATATGTTTAAATATTAAGACTGCTTTACTGAATTCTTTGAAATGTTCCATTTCTTGGAGCAGCTGCATTTTTTTTCCCTCCCCTCCAACCACACATACCAAAAAGAGGTTTAGCCAGAATGCTGTCAGCTGCTGGAACTGTTAGTTATTGTAATAAATATAACAGTTACGAAAATGCAACACGCTAGCATGGGTTTGTTGGTGCTAACTGAATTGTTGAATTCCAAAGAGAAACCTCAAGACTTGGTAATGCCCATCTCTCCAACTAGCCTACTTCAATTGGATTTACAGCACAGAAAGAAGGTCATTTGACCCATCGAGTCTGCACCAGCACTCAGACCAAGCTGTTCATTAAAACCTGTTGCCCTATATTATTCCCTTGGCCTTTCAAGCTTCAAGCCATAAGATGCTCCAAATAAAACGCGAATGCAGGAAACATGCATGGTTATGGACAATAACAGTGCTGGAAAACAGGAAGTCATACAGAGTTGGCAGGATTGGAATGTGTGCTAGACTCCCAAAAGATTTCTAGTCTCTAATTTAACCATTCAGCCATGAGTGCTGACACTCCTACTTCTTCTGCAGGCCGCTGAATATGGGGTGTAAACCACTGCCTGCTATCTCATGTCTGCCTGAAATTTTCTTTTTTGGGTCTGGCAGCATAGAATGGACCCAAAAAAGAATGCTTGAAAAAATGCCTAACACAAAGCACATTTTAATGCCATTCCTTTAGTATTTGACCCCAGTTTCCCTTCATTCATTTGCCTGTTTTTACTACAGTGTCCAGTGTCTTTGGCCAGTTCATTCTCTGGTTAATGCAAAGAGCGAAACAATTGTTTCCGAGATAGAATTTTCTTAAAAACAATCTTCATCAGACTTATCACCTTTCACTTAGTTTATTTTAAAATTACAAACCACATTGATTTTTTTGCACTGTGAAAAGCAACTCCATATGTTTGAATCCTGTTGCAATCTATCTCGTTTATTCAACCATGAATCTCACACCTTACATTTTCCCAACGCTGACAGCTTTGTCTTTTATTGTTCCAACTTTGTTCTGACACTGAGCTTCCATGTGTTTAAGGAATTCACATTGAAGCTCAAATGGCTGGTCTCCTCTCTTGTGACGCATTCACTGAACCTCCTGAATTAAATCACTGGATATCATCTTGTGCAAGAGCCTTAAAAGCAAATTAACATCTTAGATTCATTTTTCTTTAAAAAAAAGAAAATAATAATCTTTGCATTTGATAGAGCACCACATCACATTGTTTAAATGCCAAAAAGCCCTTTTCAGGATTTTACTTTAAAGTGCATTTGAGTGTAATTGTAGACGAACATGGCAGTCAATTTTCTGACAGCAATGTCTCTGCTATGAAATGAATTATAATAAATAAAAATAATAATCCTTGGATTTGATATAGTACTTTTCACGTCTTTTAGAAGTCTCAAATTCTCCACTGAATATACTGTAAAGTGACTTGAATGTACACAGTATTTGTGGACAGGACAGAATGACTGATTTTAGACTGAATTACTCATTTCTCAGACTGATTTTATCTGGGCTATTGTGGGCCAGGACACCGGGAGAAATATTCTTGTCTTGTTGAATAGTAGCAGGAGCTCTTTAACTTCTACTTGAACAGACAGATAGGAGTTCAATTTAACATACACAGAATGGTGAAATGGGCTGACATGTGGCAGATGGATTTTAATGTGGATAAGTGTGAGGTGATACACTTAGGCAGCAAAAATGATAGGAGGCAATATAGACTTGGTAGCTCAATCTTAAGAGGGGTGAACGTACAGAGAGATCTGGGTGTTCAATTAAGCAAATCATTAAAGGTAGCAGGGCAGGTAGATAAGGTAGTAAAAAAAACATTTAGTGTACTGAGCTTTATTAGTAGGGGCTTTCCCTCCTCCCTCCCCGATCCTGGCCCCAGTTCGGGTCTGAAACATTGACTGGCCAGCATCTTGGGACGTCCTCCCAACATAAAAGGCTCTGTACAAATGTGATTTTGTTGTTGTATTTGTAGGTAAAGGTGCAGCTAATATGTGCACACCAACGGTAGCGATGGATGAATATTTAATAGTTTTACTTGTTTTGTCTCAGGGAATTGAGAAGTATTCGTGAAGATCTTTTCTTCAGTAGATTAAATAGATAGGATAATAATCTACAATAAAATGCATTGTGCTTGTTCGGTGGAGAAAGCCGACTTAATGGCCTTTGCTTGGTCTTCCTTTCCTTTATTTGTAAGATATTGTCATAGCTTCTCTGGATGGGTTTTCATTTCCAGAAAACATCCATGAAAATAGTTAAGACTTTGAAGATGAAATATGCAAGGAAAAACCTGCGTAATGTAAAGAATTCAGTGGTACAGTTAGCACAATATCTTTTCACTGGGGGAACTAGATTCAAATCCAGCTCAAACTAATGGGATGAAAATCTCGTCTCTCTTCTGGCTGTAAGAATTTGAAGTAAAATTAAACTGAACAGTCTCAACACAGTTCCAAATGGGCACAGGTCCACAATGCAAAACTGTTCATAATTTGAAACAAATTCAGTTTTACTCAGAGGGCCTGTAAGATGGTTGATGTGGGAAATGGAAATATTCACACTGGTACAGTGGGATTACTCTTCTGAAGCTGGGATCAATGTATGTTTTCTGGGCATAGTGAAGGCGACTTTACTTTGTATCTGATCTATGCCTTTTTTTCAAACTGGGAATACTTGATATTCACTTTGAGATTGAAAAAGCATTTGCTGGGGAAATGGCAGCATATATATCACCACTACTGGAAATCTCTTCTTGAAGACCAATTCAGATCCCAAGGAGTCATAATTTTAGAAAATATAATAATAATAATCCTTGCATTTAATATATTGCTTTTCACATCTTCTAGACATCTCAAAGCACTTCGCAGATTATACTGTAAAGTGAATCAACTGTATATTTGTGGGCGAAATGCAACAGACAATTGCACACAGTAATATCCCACAAACAGTCGTGGATTGAAATGACAAATTTTTTTTTAGGGATTATTATTAGGCGTGTGGAGTAAGGAAACTTGCCCAAGGTTTAGCCCTGCCTCGAATTGAACCCAAGTTACAGGACTCCACATTTAGCAAGCTCATTCCCATTAAGCAAACAGATTCCTGTGCTACGCAGACTAGATTGAATTCTCTAATGGCTTTTCAGTGTGTTTTGCCTTATCTATATGATCAAAGTGTGAGCCTGACACATTGATAGGTCTGAACGGTAAGTAATTTTATTCTCTCCTTCATTCATGAAACTTCCACCACAGCAAATTAGTTGATAATGAATGGAGACAGCCACAAGGATTGAGGTATCAAAGTGTTGTCTGCTTGTAACGATTATATCAGGTAGTAATGTATTGTAAAAGTGTACAGTTTATGATTAGAAACCTGACAAACATCCACAAATATTACCAAATCTAGCAATTAATGTTGCTCAAAATCTGTTGTAGAAGAGGTCCAAGACTCATAAGAACATAAGATATGCTAGACAAAAACAGACGATGGTCCATCTAGTTCGCCTTCTACCTTCCTGGCGGTCACATCTACATATGTCCACAACTACTTATGTGATATATCCCATAAAGTTATTTCCTAAAATAAAATGATCTAATCTGTGTTTCAAAAAATCAACACTTCCTGCTTCACCCGTCTCCCTTGGGAGTTTGTTCCACTGGTTAACTATTTGTTCACTGAGCTAGTGTTTGCGTAGGTTCATTCTGTCTTTACCCCCCATCAATCGCAGGCCGTGTCCTCCCAGTTTTGCTATTCTGACAAGTTGAAACAGCCTGTTATGGTCTATATTGTCTAGCCCCTTCAGAATCTTAAAGACAGCAATCATGTTGCTCCTCAATCTTCTCTTTTCCAGGGTGAATGTGCCCAATTTACTTAATCACTCTTCATAGTCCAGTCCTTGCATTCACTCAATCATTTTGGTTGTCCTCTGTAACTTCTCAATTTCTCCAATATTCTTTTTGTACTGCATGGAGCAGAACTGTTCACAGTACTCTAAATAAGGCATCATGATTTATACAGTGGCAGGATTACCCCACTATTTCGGCTTGCTATTGATCTTTTGATACATCCCAACATCTGGTTTGCTTTACCCACTGACACAGAACATTGTTGTGAGAGTTTCAGTTTACTGTCAATCAGGAACTCCAGGTTGTTTTCATTTTCCATACTTTTTAGTTACCTTCCATTCAAATAATAGTTAATGAATTCCTTGTTGTTTCAGTTGCTCTTCCTCCCTCATCTAACAATGTAAAATTCATCCAACCAACCCCTTTTTTCCTGTTCATCATTGTGCTTTCAGTCATCTTTCGCCTACCTATCCCCCTTGGCTCCCATCCTCCCAAAATGACAGCATTGTATAAACATAATAGTAGACAAACAACCTCTTTGGTTTATGAATAATAATAATAATCCTTGCATTTGATATAGCTCTTTTCACGTCTTCTAGACGTCTCAAAGAATCAATTGGGAATATGTTAATTCTAATGTTATATGAGCATCCACATAGTAGGAACATTTTTCCAACTAAATATTGGGTGGATGGGATAAAACAAAGCAATGGTGACCTCCTACTTCAATGCAAATGTACATTTAATTTAGACAGGAAGAGTGGGCTTTTGTTGCCACCAAAGAATTCATTTTGCTGATTCCATGCAGCTTCAACTTCAAAATAGCTTCCAAAGAGAGAGCAGGTGTAAATTCTACCACATTAACCTTTGGATAGTGGGAGCAGCTCCAAACAACAGCATCATCTCATATGGCAACTTCCAAATATCAGGCTCAAAAAGGTGAGAAAAACACGACAGGAGCAAACTCAACTTTGAACCCTGTGTTTCACCACATATAGAGAAAAAAGATATACCTAATGAAAGGCAGTTAATATTTTTTTTAATTCTGTTTGTTCAACGTGTCAGACCCATCATGAACTCTGAGCTGCTTAATTCTTCTGTTGGGAGGACACTTTGGTAAGATCTTCTTTGATCTTTATTTGTGAAGTCCTGTAGCTCAATGGTTAGAGCACTCGCCTTACAAGCGTGAGATCTGTGTTGAATCCAGGCAGGGTGACACCTTGGGGAAGTTTCCTTACTCCATTCGCTCAATAATAATCCCTCCAAAAAAACTATAATAAATTGGCCATTTCAATCAATGACTGCTAGTGGGACACTGCTGTGCGCAATTGTCGTGTTTCGCCCACAAATATACAGTTAATTCACTTTACAGTATATTCTGTGAAGCGCTTCGAGATGCTTAAAAGGTGTGAAAAGTGCTATATCAAATGCAAGGATTATTATTATTTCCATGCCAATTCTAAACCACCATAAGCCACAAATGTGGCAGAAGAGCACCAATTGACAGAACAGCCTCTGTTTTGGGGCTCCTATGTTCTTGATTGAACCCTTGTGTTATGCCATTGAAACTACATTTCTGTTTCCAGTGTCTGCAAAAAAGCTGTTGATCTGAATTGAATTTGAATAAGTTGTACGTCATGAATGGCAGAGTGACTCCATTCAGAGTGGAGGAGAAATAGGGCTTCCTTTTGAACTCTAGTATGAACCCTGAATTCAGACCTCTCAAATCTCTTTTATTTCTAGGGAAAGTCAAATTTTACCTCTATCTTTGTGTCTCACTGGGTTTATATAATTCATACTGGGTTTTATTCTGTGTCACTGTTTTCACAAACTGAATCTCATGTTTCCGAAGGTCTGAGTGTTGAATTACTGAGAATCATGCCATTGAATTCTAGTCTCTTGATCGAATTTGCACTCAAGTTCAGCAACAGCAGCCAACATTTTATTATGGTACCTTCTGTAGTCTGTCATGATAAACTGTTATAATCGCATATTAAATGAAAACGTCAGAGATCACCAGTCAAGAGTCACACACAGTTTTTCAGTATATTATGCACACTGTTTTACCGTTACTACATGAAAAGAGGCTATGTGGGAGTGTTTGAAGATTGACAGAGGGCTTTTGGTGTGAAAATGGGTGAGGAGTTTGTTCTAATTCAGCTGGCGTGAACTCTTTGCTGCTTCGGCTGCATAAATAGACCTGAGATTCATGGTTCTGCTGCTGGCAATAATTTAACATGTCTGAAAATTGACGTCTCAGAGGAGACCTTAAAAAGATATTTCAGATTCAAAATGGGATTGAGCAAGTAAACTTAGAACAATAGTTTTAGATATGTCAAGGCAGCAGAAAAAGAGTGCACTGGTTCAGGGCTGCCAAAGGCAATTTCAGGACAGACACCAGTATGGATTTCTTTGCCCAGAGAGTAATTACCAACTGGAACAGTTTACCAGGAAAGGTAGTTGAAGCCAGGACGCTGGATACACTTAAAAGGTAGGACTCTTCTCAGAAACATTTCCCTCCGAAACTCCCCTCCACAGCACAGAAACGATTGCGTTCTGCAGAGTGTATTCTCATTGCAACCTGTACCTATCCTAATGTCTTCGGCAGGCAAAATTTGCCACCTGAAGCAATGGTTTAAAGCAGAATTAGATGTATCTGAAGCAGCATTCTTCCAAGTAATTCATACAGTGAATAAATCAACAGGACATGGGATGTTTATTATGTTTGGCGGAAATTTTAGTAACAGACCTGATGCACACTGATTGGGGCAGTGTGCTTTTTTCACTCACCAATGCATCGGGAACCATCTGCAGATGTTACATAGCCATGTGGACAGGAACAGTAAAAGCTGCCAACTGTGTTTGTGCACTCGCCTCCATTACACGAACCAAGGATGGTGTTGCACTCATCTACATCTGGAAGAAACAAAAAGAGTTGTCAAAGTTGGGATTGACAGTGAAGAAACATCTTTTATTTCTTACAATTAACTTAATTGATAAAACAGTGGCTTGCAGATCATCACAGATATTGCTGGCACATTGCTCTCCATTAAAAGCACAATGATAATAAACACAGTACCAAACACCAGCAGAGAGAATGATATTGAGTAACAGCAGCCAACATTTTATTATGGTGCCTTCTGTAGTCCGTCATGATAAACTGTTATAATCGTTTATTAAATTAAAATTTAGAACTCTTCTTCAGTTCTGATGAAGGGTCATGGACCTGAAACATTGACTCACTTTTCCTTTCTCCATAGATGCTGCTTGACCTGCTGAGTGTTCCTAGTGACCACTCCCCCCCCGCCTGATCTGGTTCAGTGCCTTGGGACGTCCTCCTGACGTGATAGGCGCTATATAAATGTCATTTTGATTGATTCATTGACTTCTGCTTTTGTTTCCGATTTCCAGCATCTGCAGTATTTTACATTTTTGTTTCACTTTACAGTATATTCTATGAAGCGATGTCTCAAAGATGTGATAAGGTGCTACATCAAATGTAAGGATTAATTTATTATTATCACCAGCCACAATCAGATGATAAAAATTAACTGCCTAACTAAGGGAAGAACAACTACTCTAAAGTTCCCCTAGCATCGTTGCAATATCCTCAAGAGAAGGGAAAGAGTGTAAGAAGTCGCAAGTTCAGCTCTTGAAAAGGTTCTTGTTCCTGTAGTTACTGGAAGTTTAGGATGAGAGCAAGGTTGGGATCAAAGTTAAACAATCGACCAACACTCACTAGGTTCAGGTAAAAAAAACTTTTAATAATAATAATCCTTGCATTTGATATAATGCTATTCGCATCTTATCGATATCTCAAAGTGCTTCACAGCTTATACTGTAAAGTGAATTGACTGTATATTTCTGGGTGAAACGCGGCAGCCAATTGCGCACAGCAATGTCCCACAAACAGTCGTGGATTTAAATGAAAATTTTTTTGGTGATGCATTATTATTAGGCATGTGGAGTAAGGAAACTTGCCCAAGCTTTTGCCCTGACCTTCCAGGATTCGAACACAGGTCTCACCCTTGTAAGGCAAGTGTGCTAACCACTGAGCTATAAGAGCTCCATGGGTCACATTCAGATCAAAGAGTTTTCTTAAGTTAAGTCTTTCTCAGCAAATATTGAGCATAAATAAAACGCCACAAATCTTATTAAGGGATTGCATCTCGGTTGTTAGTCATGTCAATAGGAAAAGGAATAGAGAAAGATGGGAGGATTACAGGCAATTTTTAAAAAGAATACAGATTACTCTTACAATACATCTAACAACCATATTACCACCGCAATCCAAACACAAGGTTAGCACATTCTGAATGAATTTTTTTTAAAAAAATTTAAATCATCAGATTTTACGTAGTAGTTTGAAACATTTTTAGCTCACAGAATAATAATAACTGTTGTTGCATTTGGTATAGTGCTTTCATGTCTTCTAGATGTCTCAAAGTGCTTCAGAAAATATGCTGTAAAATGAGTTGACTGTATATTTGTTGGTGAAACGTGACAGCCAATTGCACACAGCTGTGTCCCATAAACAGTCGTGAAAAGTTACTAATTTATTATCCACTATGGAAAAAAAATGTAATTATTGATGTTTCGCCCACAGATATATAGTCAATTCACTTTACAGCATATTCTGCGAAGCACTGTGAGACGTCGATAAGATGTGAAAAGCGCTATATCAAATGCCAGCATTATTATTATGTTTGGTCCTTCTAACATGAGCTTTGAGAATGTAAGAACTAAATCTAACTGCTGTGAAAGAACGCAGATGAAATGGGTGGATTTTATAGTCTACATTTATAATGGGACATAAATGAGCAGTTAATGAGGTACAATTAAGGTTTTGACTGCACTTCTGCACTTTTTTCAGGCTCCCCAAAAAAGGCCTGCAAAATTGTTGATATGATCAAAAAAAGAAACACGGTGATTAATTCTTCAAATTCCATCATTAACTCCTCTGCTGTTCCCAATGCAATTTTGTACCGGCCTTCGCACAGACATAGCAATTTTTTCTTCTCTTGGAAAGCAGAACTCGCACTGCAGGCAACAGCTGTCCACAGGCAGTGAGCAGACAGTTTGTGTCTGAAACAATCTTGAATAGACTCCGGGGAGGTGGGGAGGGTATCAGCTGCAATAAACGAGCCAATTGTAAAGTGAGGGCAATTATTTGTCTCCTTCCCTGCAGGATGTTTAAAGAGATACGCCTAGAAGTTGACGACGAAAGCTGAAGCAGAAAGTGTGAAGCAAACCTCCGAGTCATCTCTAGTGCTAACATCCTATTGTGTCTGCCAAACAAAACAGGGTGCGAGTTTGGCAGCTGTGATTCATGGCAGTCATTACAACTCCAACTCTGTGGTTATGTCCGGAGAGTGGAACACTTGAATAATGCTATTACAGAAGTGCCAAGGAGGAGAGACAAATAAAACCATGAATAAGGCCAATATGACTTTAGGTCAAGGAGCTCATTAATAAATGCGACCTAACTTTGACTTCTATTAGTTTCACTGCAAATATTTTGTATTGATGTCCGAAAACGTCTATTATCAAAGCCAGAATGTGACCTCAACCATTAACTGTGACATTGAGCAAATAGTAGTTAGTAGCCTTCCAAATCTCATGGATGCACATGTTACGTAAATTATTTTTCTTTTACCAAGATAAAAGGATATGTAGTTATTATTGTACCACCATTATTTCAAATTGTGCTCTGACTATTAGTTTGTGTAACTGGCCAATGCCATCAAAGCTCATTAACACTGACATCACTCAGCTCTATGAGCAAAACATTCACCGTAACATAAATAGATATATAAAAAATCTTATTGAAATCCACAGCAGTCAATTTAAAAAATACATCTTCAGTGGGAAAATCTTGGTATTTAACAAGACACTTTGCAGAAGATAGGAATTGGAGGAGATTGGTATTGGCTCTAGTTGCAAAACACTCCACCTGGATCTAGGTTTACTAAGTATTTTAGAGCATCCAGCATTTGCAAATTGTTGAATTCAGTCTCAACTTTGAAACCAGTTTTCTGTAGCTCTTTCTAGAAAATTGTCTTAAACATTAATAGTAATAATAATCCTTGCATTTGATATAGCGCTTTTCACATCTTATAGACATCTCAAAGCGCTTCACAGAATACACTGTAAATGAATTGACTGTATATTTGTGGGCGAAACGCAGCAGCCAATTAGACTATATTGAAGATTTTAGAAAATTCTGGATAATCTGAAAATAATATTAATAATCCTCACATATGATGTACAGCATTTCACATCCGGAGGACATCTCAAAGTGCTTCACATAGTTAACTACACATAGAGTAGTGATTGTGCATTTTTGTAGATGAAAAGCTATATAAATTGAATTAATTTAGACCTAGGTGGAATTTCTTCCTCACAAATCCAAATTTGTGATTTAGAATAATTTCAGAATCTAAATTCATTATTTGATGGTTCACGCAAATAGATTTTTAATAGAATTCACAAACACAAAATGTTTTACAAATAGCTTCTGTGCAGTTGCCACTTATGGAGTACTAATGCAGAGGAAGGCTATTTGGTCCATTGTGTCTGTTCTGCAACTAGTTACCCGAAAGGAATTGCCTATTCCCCCGATTTTTGGAATCCTATTCCCCCGATTTTTGCCCAGGCCATCACCATTAATATTTTACTCCAGTATTTAAATATTTTTATACCTAGCTTCAATGGTAAATTGAGCTAAAACATTCTAGCACCTCTATATACTGTACATGTTTGCCAACAAAGTACAATCAGTACTAATCAACAACTTCATAGAAACTTTGTGAAGCTCTTTGAGATGGTGTTGACATTATGACGTTATAAGAGTTAGGGCATTATAAGCACTATATCAAATTTCAACGATTATTATTCTAAAAAAATCTTCCAACTTTTCTTTGTTTCTTTCTCACAGCAGTTTTTAATTTACTGACTCATTACTCCAGCTGTGATCTAACCAAATACTGTATGTGTAGAAATTTGACAATATCTCCTTGCTTGAAATTCAATGTCCCCCTCATATATACAACAACTTGCCTACAAATAGCGTCCTTCATGCGGGTAGTGCCTCGGAGCACTTAACAGCTTGACATCAAGCCAGAAAGTGGAGGTGGCCAAAAGCATGGTCAAAATTCTATGATGTTAATGCTACTATCTATGCCACTAAAACTATCTATGATAATTCCTGAGATTCAACACAAAATTTAAAAAATGGGATTATTTGAATTGTCTTATCTACCAACAAGCATAAAATGAAAGACCTACATTTCTGTAATCCTGGGTCTCTTGGCTCTTCCATTCCATTAAGAATCTAATAATAATAATAATCCTTGCATTTGATATAGCGCTTTTCATGTCTTCTAGATGTCTCAAAGTGCTTCACAGAATATACTGTAAAATGAATTGACTGTATACATGTGGGCGAAACGCGGCTGCCAATTGCACACAACAGTGTCCCACAAACAGTCGTGGATTGAAATTACCAATTTTATTATTGTTTGTCTTTTTGGAGGGATTATTGTTAGGCATTTGGAATAAGGAAACTTGCCCAAGGTTTCGCCCTGACCTGCCTGGATTCGAACACAGGTCTCACGCTTGTAAGGCAAGTGCTCTAACCACTGAGCTACAGGACTATTTTTCCTAACTTTGCTTTGTCCCAAAGGAATCTTGTGTACCCAATACTCCTTTAAATGATCAAACATGGCTCTGTATCCACATTTCCCAGTGACCTTCTAATTTCAATGAGACTATTCAGGCTATAGGTACGGAATAGGAAAGGAGAGAAAAGCAGAGGGTGAGTCAACATGGAATGCTCTCAGGCACTTCCAACAACAACAACAACATCGATTTATATAGTGCCTTCCACACCGGACGGCGTCTCAGAGCGCTTCCCTGTCTGAGGTGCAGTGCAGAGGGATGGGATCAGTTGCTTGATCTCCAAGTCTGGGACACATGAGAGAGGGAGAATAATACGTGTTAAGAGAACCAAACTTGCCCAGATATAGTTTATTAATATGCGTTGTTTTCCACTCACAATGAGGATGCCTTTGCAGTGCCCCCTAAAATTTTTGTATACAGTAGATGTATGAAAGAGCCACTCACTTTACGCATTAGAACTCCTTTTACAGAATCAGCAGTTAACACCTTCTCTGTCCACTGTATTCCATAAAAAATGTTTTTGTTTGAACAACGTCATTAAAATCACTTAAATCATCCCACGTGTGATGTTATATCATGGATGGTTTTTCAATTTTATAATAAGAACCAGCTAACTTGGGCTTGAGGAGTTTAGGAGTTATGGAGGCTTTCACACTCATTCTGGATTTACACGGACTTCTTCTAAGAAATAGTATTTTATTCAGACTCTACTTAGATTATTATGCAGTCCTGTAGCTCAATGGTTAGAGCACTCGCCTCACAAGCGAGAGACCTGAGTTTGATTCCTGACAGGGTGAAACATTGGCAAGCTTCATTTCCCCAAATGCCTGCTAATAAACTCTCAAGAAAAAAACCACAATAATAAAATTGGTCAATTCGATCCATGACTGTTTGTGAGACACTGCTGCGCGCAATTGGCTACCGCGTTTCACCTACAAATATGGTCTATTCACTTTACAGTATATTCTGTGAAGCGCTTTGAGACATCCAGAAGACATGAAAAGCTCTATATCAAATGCAAGGATTATTATTATTACTACTATGATTGAGTCCCAGTCTCCTCACACATTGGCTTACCTAGGTATCTTATTATATATTGCAGCAAACCAGCTATCTGGAAGCCTTGTGCCTCCACTGTGGTTCCTGCACCTCTTTTTCCATTTGGCTAACTAAGTCTGACAACATTCATTTGAACATTTGCATCTTATTGCTTTCAAAATTCACATCTAGTTACCTTTGTTATCTGTGCTAAATCTAGGTCTGACTTGGGTTACTGACTTTTTTATTTATATTGCTGCATTCAAGTTGACAAACTAAGTGGAGCAGCACAACATCAAATTGGACTGCACAATAAGCAACGGGCTTTAGCAGCTTTTAAGAAAAGCTCATAGTGTCCTGGTCTCCTTGGAGCTGAACTGGCTCCAGGATGACAGGCCTGGTAATGGAATGCTGGGATCAAGCCAGTCCTCCAGCAGTCTTGGTAGAAGGATTCCTGAGGCATGCGGTTCACAGTATTCCATGGCACCGCTGGTGACAGCATAGGCCATTTGCAGGACTTGGAAGGGCAGACTGGGGGCAGGGAATAATCCCATTCAGCTCCTGTTAACCCTGCAAGCCAAAGCACGAAAGGATAGGATAGGTTGGTCTTAGCTGGACAAGCAACCGGAAAGTTTGCCAGACAATAATATGAAAGCTAAGCTATGCGGTTTTAGCTGGGTAAATTCCAGTAATACGCCAAAGCCCACGATGAAGTCCCTAAGACTTGGCTCTTGCTAATCTGAACCTAATACTTTCCAGAATTAGCTAAGCAAGATGTGCCCCTCCAGGGAGAGTGGGAATTCTATTCCAACAATTTATCTCTGAGATTTCCATCTGCAGGTGGGATGCATGGTAATCTCGGTTTGGTTGGAATAATCTTAAACATGGTGATGGGTTTCCCATGTATCAGACACCCAGCTGACCAAAATAATCCTGTGATTTGGTCTTTTAAAACTCAATCTGTGTTCATTTTAGATGAATAATAATAATCCTTACATTACATCGTGTAAGGATTACTATTATTGAGGATGTCCCAAAGCACTTCACATTATATACTGTGAAGTAGAATGTCTGCGTGTTTTGTGAGGGAAATCAAGGTGGAAAGCAGACAACACATTTCTTTTCCAGAATAGAGACAACTAAAATATTCATGCATGCATTAATAGTGCAATGATTCCTCCTTGTGACACTCAGTCATTGAGGGATTTGAAACTCTTTGATGTCTGGTACAATTTCTAAACTAAATGGCAAGCATCATAAACCCATCCAAAAAGGAAGATTTGGGTTCATTTAGGGTGTAGGGTTGTATGGGTGATAAACATATCAGAGGTAATAACCATAATATAGTTAACAGCTGTTTCTTCAAGTGAACAACAAACATTCATTGTTACACAAGGATGGGATATTGTTTCACATGCCTTTCCCTGACCTTTGACTCACAACATTCACAAAGCATTCAAAGGATCCCTGACTGTTTTGGAAACAGTTGAATGGACTCAGACTGTTTCCTGATTTCACAGAGAGCAAGGTTACCTGTAGCAAGACTGGCAGACACAAATCCTCCTCACTTCACAAAATAATTAGTTAAGCAAGTCTAAATTCTTCCATTGAATCCTTTTTCTTTTACTCCTATCTTACCACAAACTCAACTCTACTTTTACAAATGATTTTGTTTTGAAACCCATTGAATACTTAATTAATTAATCCTCCAAATCATCCAATTCCTGATGTTAATTAAGTTACTTATCATGTTTTCTATGTTACCTACAATGTTATCCATAGTGAAAAATGTGATATGTTATCTGATTTATCAGTTTGAAAATTCCACGCCTGTCAATGTCTTTAAAACCTGAGTAAAATCAGTATCTTGCGACCCTGTAGGGGGATTCTTCACTGTAATGGGGGAGGAGGGGAGAGAGTGGGTGACATCTATGCTGAAATGGAGGAGGAAATTACACTGCATTGAAGGGGAGAAATCAACACTGTAATAGGGGAACCTACAACAACAACATTCATTCCTACAGCATTCATACAGCATCTTTCAGGGTGGGAGGACGTGTCAGACACTGGTCGGTCAATGGAATGCCAAGCTGAGAGTTGGATGTTAAAGCGGGAGAAGGCTAAGGGGAATGGGAGTGGGAAGAGGCCAAAAGTACAGTCCTCTGCAATGGGGAAATCTGCACTACAATGCGGTGAACCACGAAGGGCTAAGTTCAATAACTGCTGTGGTATGCACCACAGTGAAGATTTAGGGCCAGCTATGGTCGCTACCACAATAAGTAGTTGGGGTGGAGGTGGGGGGAGGGGGAGGAGGTGGGGGAATCCAAACATCAACTGAGACATTGACAATGTTGAAATGTTCATTAATTTGACAATTATCAAATCATGTGTGACATTTTTCACCCTAATATCATCTGAACAATAAACTGTAATAAACACAAGCTCCTCCAATAGCTCAGCAGCTTAGTGGATAAATTAATTTGTGTGGTGTGGTTCTGAATCCATCAGAGTGGGGAAGGGGTGTTGTAATCCCAGGACCTGAGCTAAATTTGTTTAACTCAGGCGGGATCGGCATTACACTTAGTCTCAGTGGCCCCAGGCGAGCGGGAGGGGAAGAAATTGATGCAAGTTCCTAGCCTTCTGGCTGTTCAGTGATCTGTGCTGAACACACATGTACATCTGCTAAGGTCAGAATTGGGCTGACTGACAACCGTCCTATAGTTGAACAACTCTTATTATCCTAGGTCACTCTCAAAAATGCCAGCTTTGGTGAAGAGAGGAAAAATGGAACAAAAATACAAATAAAATAGAGGAAAAGTAGACAAAGTCTTCCTGATTAGACGCAGATGTGCTGTAAGTGTGACCTTCTTTCACCTTTGCTGTATTTCTCTCTCTCTCTCTCTCTCTCTCTCTCTCTCTCTCGGGTAACGTTAGGTATTGTTTCCACGAATACAAGACAAAGAGGTTCAGTATTTGCAACTTGGAAATCATGATGTTATTGGCGTGGTTTGTCACAAGCTGTTCTACATGTTGCTTGGGGCATTGCATCATTTAAACTGTGGGGGGAGTTGTATCTGGAACACATAATGTTGGACAGACCCAAACCCGACCTGGCTGGTGTTGTGGCTCCTTATCTGAGATGCCGTCTGGCGTGGGGAGCGCGATATAAGTTGAAGTTGTTGTTGTTGTTGTTATCTCCCTCCCATCCCTACATTTGAAAATGCTGCTAATGCAAACTGTCAATAAAACGTCAAAGGTCCTCACAAAATGTCTTACAATATATTTACAGTAAAACCTTCATTATCCAGCACCCTCTGGACCAAACCGGTGCCGATTAATCAAATATGCCGGATATTCGAGCAGAAATTTGGTGAAAATCCTACCCAAAAAATTTACTTATTTTAAAACTTACCATATTAATATTGGACTAAATAATAGCAGAATATTGTATGGATACTTACCAATAAAGCATTCCAGCACACTTGGTAAAATGATCGGTAAAAAAGCATTGCAGCATTTGGTATGTTTAGTAAGTGTGCATGCACACACATGTGCAAAGTGAGCATACCGCAAGTTTCCCGGATGGTTATAGTATGAGATCTGGTTGCTGGAATGGTGAATTGTATTGGGAGATACCGTTTGGTTGAGCATGCGGTTGGTTGGGTACCGGATAAACAAGTTTTTACTGTGAAATACAGTATTTCTATTCAAATCAATGATTTCTTGGAACTACTGCGTAATTCCCCCCTTTCTACTTTTCTTTATGAAGGCTCTGATCTATGCTGTGGTAGGCTTCTACAGAATATGAGCTAACTTTCATTTTCAAGCATAGACTGTTGGCAGGCTTTTTGACAAGGAAGGCATCAAAGACTAGCCTGATCTGGTCAATACTAGACATGTATACACGTGGCACTTTTCAGCACGGGAACAAAAAGGGCACTTTTAGACAGAACAGCAACTGGTCTTAGCACTGAGCTCAGAATGGCAGACACTGGTGGAATTGCATGGCTCATTTGTTCAGCGATGACTTAGGGTGGAGACGAGACGAAGTGTAAACATGGAAATTCTGGAAATTAAAATGATGCATATGATGGAAATATACAGGTCAATCAGTAACTGAAAGGGAAAGATGGGCTAACTGCAGTTAGTAAAGAGAGACCACAGCAAACAGCTATGGGAGATTACTGTGTTGAAAGTTTATTTTTCTTTTGTTTGAAACTCCTTGTTTGTTTGAAGCCCCCTAAACAATATAATAATAATCCGTGCATTTGATGTAGCACTTTTCACGTCTTCTAGACATCTCAAAGCGCTTCACACAATATATCTTAAATGAATTCACTGTACATATGTGGGAGAAATGTGGCACCCAATTGCGCACAGTGGTGTCCCACAAACAGTCATGGAGTGAAATGACCAATTTTTTTGAGGGATTACTATTAGGTGCGAGAAGTAAGGAAAATTGCCCACAGATAATCGCCCATCCTGGAATTCAAACCAGATCTCTTGTTTGCAAGGCGACAGCTCTATTGAGCTATAGGACTCCACAATTTAATTTTCCATACATCCATACATTGAGTTCTTGATTAGTATCATGATGATACTAATCATGGCCCCAGGCCTATTTTCACATTGCATGTCAGGCTTGCAAATTCTGTCAATTTCATGCCAGTTTGCGACACTAAATGTGCAATTAGACTTCAAGTACAGATTGTACTTGCGAACAATACAATAAAAAATTATATTTGTGGAGTCCTGTAGCTCTGTGGTTAGAGCACTCGCCTCACTCGCCTGGGTTTGATTCCAGGCCAGGGCGAAACCTTAGGCATTTTTCCTTACTCCACATGCCTGATAATAATCCATAAGACCATAAGAATTAGGAGCAGGGGTAGGCCATTCGGCCCTTCAAGCCTGCCCCGCCATTCAATAAAATCATGGCTGATTTTCTGACCTAACTCTTAATTACCTTCCCCATCCCCATATCCCCTAATCCCTCTATTTTAAAAAAATCTATCAGTCTCAGCTTTCATAATGTTCAGGGACTGAACAGCCTTTTGGTAGTGAATTCCTAAGTTCACTACCCTCTGAGTGAAGAAATGTTTCCTCAACTCCGTTCTAAAAGGCTGACCTTTAATTTTAAGACTGTGACCCCTGATTATAGATTCTCCTACCAGGGGAAACAGTCCCTCAGTGTCTACTTTATCCGTCCCTTTAAGAATCTTATATGTTTCAATAAGATCCCCCCTAATTCTTCTGTACTCTAGAGAGTACAGCCCTAGTTTATTCAACCTATCCTTATAGGTCAGTCTCCTCATCCCAGGAACTAACCTAGTGAATCTACGCTGCAACCCCCCTAAGGCAAGTATGTCCTTCTTTAAATAAGGAGACCAAAACTGCACACAATACTCTAGGTGTGGTCTCATCAAAGCCCTATACAGTTGCAGCAAGACTTCCCTACTCTTGTACTCTAAACCTTTTGAAATGAATGCTAGCATACCATTCGCCTTCTTAGTTGCTTGCTGCACCTGCAAACTAACTTTTTGAGACTGGTGTACAAGGACACCCAAATCCCTTTGAATACTAACACTATCTAACCTCTCCTCCTCTAGAAAATAATAATTTTTTTAGTTTTTGTTACTTAGGTGAATAATTTCACACTTCCCCACATTAAATTCCATCTGCCATCTACCAGCTCACTCCCCTAGCCTATCTATATCTTGTTGCAATATTTTTGCATCATCCTCAGAGCTCACTCTCCTACCTAGTTTACTGTCATCCGCGAATTTAGACACGTTACATTCAATGTCCTCGTCTAGATCATTGATGTAAATTGTAAATAGCTGAGGCCCAAGCACTGATCCTTGTGGCACTCCACTAGTTACATCTACCAATTGACCCATTTATCCCTACTCTCTGTTTTCTACCAGTTAGCCACTCATCTATCCATGTTAATATGTTCCCATTAATCCCGTGGGCCTTGATCTTGTGCAACAAACTTTTGTGTGGCACTTTATCAAATGCCTTCTTAAAATCTAAACATATCACATCTACTTGTTCCCCTCTATCCAAACTGCTGGATCCATCTTCAAAAAATTCTTAAAAGATTAGTCAAGCATGACTTCCCTTTTGTAAAGCCATGTTGGCTCTCCCTAATCTTTTTGTGGTTTTCCAGGTATCCCATAATAATGTCTTTAATTAAGGACTCAAGAATTTTCCCTACCACTGATGTCAGACTAACTGGTCTATAGTTCCCCATATTTTCTCTCCCACCCTTCTTAAATAGTGGAGTTACGTTTGCAATCTTCCAATCAATGGGGACTTTTCCAGTATCCAGAGAATTTGGGAAGATCATAGACAAGCCATCCACTATCTCAGTAGCCGCCTCCTTTAAAACTCTAGGATGCAGGCCATCCGGTCCAGGGGATAATCCCTCGAAAAAAAAATTCCACCACTGTTTGTGGGACATTGTGTGCAATTGGCAAGGATTATTATTATTATTATACTGATATTTCAGGTCGGGAGGACGTCCCAATGATTGAACAATACTGAATTGCCACCCAAGCTGGGGGTGGGAATTTGCCCAAAGTGTGGTCAAAGAGGAAGGCCTTGAGATGGACCTCGGATGAGGGGAGGCGGGGAGAGAATCAGACAGACACCAGGATGAAATTCCAGAGAGAAGGGCAATGCCGATGATTGGCCGGAGGAACATGAAGCAGGCCAGTACCTCCCATGGTGAAAGGCACTATACAAATGTAATTTTATTGTTGTTATTGTTGCTGAACTGACATATATGGACTTCTATATTTAGGGAATGAGAAACCGCTACTAAAAACTAACACCTCTCGCATAATTCAATCACCAAATTAAATTTAGTCCTTGCCACAAATGTTGGAAGTGATTGAACATTACTGAATTGGTTATTGCCAAATGAGAATTGTACTTAAAAGGTTGATCTTTAAAGCCATTCTATCTTAAAGAATACAAACAAATTGACTGGCTTTAAGAGGGACTGTATGGTATTTTAGTGCAAGGTATTAATGAGCATTGATAAGTGGTTGGTGCAGGAAGTGTCACATGCCAGGCAGTGTTTGGATCATGCTTTGGATCATCCCCAGTTTAATGAATTCCCAATCTCAGCCACATTACTGGTGAGAGATGCCAAGCATGGGAGGTTGCAAGAAAATATTTTACTCATGGAAAGATTTTTGCCACAACTGTGTTTTAAAGCTAACAGTGTAACATTTAAAAGAGAATGAAATATCTGAAAAAGGATTCATAAAAAAGAAGCATGGGAATTGCGATTAGAATATAGCTCCAAGTGTACAATGAGTTTAAATTAAAGTTTGATGGGCCAATTGGCCACTTTGCGTGCTGTCAATACTATGATTTTATGGAAAGCCAAAGCCTCTTTCCAGGGGGTTAAAGGAAAAATGTGATGGCAATTCTTTACTGGACCACTCTTGTGTGGCAAATAGACTCCAGAAGTAGTCACTCTTTTCGATTTGGAGTCATTAACTGTTAAATATTCTGTTAAGAATCACTGAAATTTGGACTCCAAACTGCACTAACCCAAAACTTATGAAACTTTGCACACTAATGTGAATTTCTCTACCTCTCACATCAGCCTCTGTGAGTGAGATTCCAAGTGAATGGCAAACTATGGGTAATTTTATTCTGTGGGCTTGAACTTGTGCATAATTGGAATCGGGTCAAAAGCGCCTAGACTTACTTTACTTAGAACCATTACAGCTGTCAGTGAAAGGAAACTCGTCACAGTCTAGACTGAACTGAGACCCAGGGTGCCAGAGTGATAAGACTGCAGACTGTAACACTATTCCATACAACTTACTCCGGCAGTACTTTGTTTTAAAATAAAGTCTTCACTTTGAGTTTTGAGAAACATTGACACAGACAACTTGGCTCACACACAAAAAAACACACACATTTTCTTTGATGTCCTGCCTGCCTAAATAAAATCACTTTGCACGTCTACTGGGAAGGAGTGATATTTATGCTGGTAACTGATGTAATCTATGGTTCAGACTGGGGCAAATACTAAGTAATGTAGAGTCCTTACTCCTCAAACATGGATTAGAAAACCAATCTCTACAGTTAAGCAAATCCTACATAACAATTGCAGTTCCTAGGTTTTGGTTGTGGTATTGGCATGAAATCAAAGCAGAAGTAGCGTAATCTTTTTAGGAAGGTTTTCTTCACTTTTCTTTCAAAGAACAGTGTGATGAAGATAAATTATTTTGAATCATACCATTTGCAAAATAGACTGCTCTTCGCCCATGTAGGAAGAGAACCTTCCCTTTTTGTGGGTGCCTCTGCAGTAAGGGAGAGACCTACCAAATCTAATCACCTGGTAGGAGAACAAAAGTGCCGTAAATGTGTTGTATACAGCGAATCTTGGGATCAGCGTCCAGGACTGTTTGACACAAGAACAGCAGCCTGCTGCACACATCAAGTGGAGTGACTACCCTCTATTTTGGAATAAAAGGGAACAAAAAACAGATCTCCATCTGGTTACGTTAATCAATTTACATTTGAATTTCCCAAAAAACAAAACAGGAAATATAAAATGGACAAAACACAAAATACTACAGATGCTGGGAATCTGAAACAAAAACATTAGTCGCTGGGGAAACTCAGCAGGTCAGGCAGCATCCATGGAGAAAGGAAAACGAGTCAACGTTTCAGGTCTACAACCCTTCATCAGAACTGGGGCTTGTTTGGAAGGAGAGGTTTGTTAAGGATGTTAGAGGGGGAGAGGCAGGACATGGAAGACAAAGGAGACAAAGAAGACAAAGGAAAAAGAAAAAAGAGTGTGTTAACTGATGGGTTGAATATGTGATAACGACTACTGGGGGAGAAACAGAAGGGGGTGGGTTTAAACAAAACTAGGGAGAAGAGGTGTTTAGTGGTGATAGAACAAACAAAACACCAGAGAGGCAAGGGGTATCTGGAGTTATGATTGTGATGGGGGGAGGGGTGGGAGGGGAAGAAGCGGAAGCTCTTATGGCCTGAAATAGCTGAAATCAATGTTGAGTCCAGACAGTGCCACAGCCAATACACAGAAATCACACGTGGAGAAGGGCAGGTACACACTCATACGTGTGCACAACGACAACAACTTGCATTTATACGCTGGATGGCATCTCAGAGCGCTTCACAATGGTGCCTGCCGATCTCCAACACATCGGAGCTGTGATGCACCGAGGTTCCATTGAAAAAGAGAACAGCCCAGAATCATGATGGGAAAAGGAAGGAACTGCCAATTTTACTCTCGAAGAAGTGGTGGTTCCCTGTGGACACCCATATTGCTTCCTATCACCAATGTCATTATATACCCACAATGATTTTCAGATTAAACCACAGAGCTCTGCACATCTCAGGCAGGCGGCAGTATTCAGGCCCCAGCTTGGACACCAAAAGAGTCATCTCCATCCAGGAGCAGCCTAACATAACCACGTCTCCCACACAATCAACTAGGAGAATTGAACCACGTTATCTCCAGGCAACGAAAAAGATGCTCAGTCATTTTCTGTGACATGTCGGTAGTGCGATTTTCCAATGTTTATTTAAAGGGTTTTAAGTAAAATAAAGTGTGAAGCCAAGCACAGTCTTAACATCCTCAGTTCACCTCCACCGACCAAAACGACCAATTTCAGCATGTGACATACTGTCTGTCAGTGGTCACTTTCCCATAGTCCCCAATGATGATCTGTACATAGAATGCGTGATTACAACTGATGAAAATAAAGGATGACCTATTTGTCTCCAAGGGTGAAAGGTGCTGTGTAATTAATGCAGGGAATGAAATATGAGGCAGCCAGTGACAATGGGCATGTTTATTCTGTAAATGACTTCTGTTTGGAGAGTGCCGCTTCACTTTTCATCCCAGACAGGAATTGAAATTGATTAGAACAACAGCACGTTGAAAGGGCTCAATGCTGATCTTGTGTTTAAAGATGCTTCTTGCAGGCTGGCATCGAAGAAAGGAATGCTCAAAGAGGAACTTTGTGAGGGATTCAAGATCCTAAAAGGTCCTATATGTAAACTGAACCCCAATAATGTGCTTTGCACGGTAAAACAAAACATGTGGGACAAGGAATAGAGTACAAAAGTAGGGAAGAAATTTTTAATTGATCTAAAACCTTGATTAGAAACCACCTACCCGGATGCTGGATTTATTTCTCAAAAGTACAGGAAGGATAATGTAGCAATGGAGAGAGTGCAGTGAAGATTTTCTAGGATGTTATCATGGGTGATTACAGCTTGGAAGACAAAAAAATGAACAAATAAGAGCTTTTCTCTCTGATAAGGAGCCAATTGAAAGGGGATCTCATAGAGGTGTTTAAGATGATTATAATAGGTAATTTTAACAGAAAATTAATAGGTTGCTTCCACTTATTCGTGGGTCCAAATCAAGGTGGCAGAAATATAAGACAGTAACAGATCTAAAAGAAGGTTTAAGAGAACTGTCCTTTTTACAGAGAGTGATGAGAGTTATTTGCCAGAAGCCATGACTGAAACAGAAGGATCAACATTTTTAAGAGAAAATAAATTTGATACATACATGGTGGAAAGGGTAATTGGAAGCATGGAGGCTCCTGTAGATTATAAACACTGACTCCAGTCTATGTGGTATATAAAATTCAATGTCATAAACGAACACAAAATCTAGCTCAAAAGTAGGAATGTGAAGAGTTAAATTAAATTGCATTACACTTAAGTGTGTCCATATAAGGAATAGGTGGAGACAGACTGAAGAAGCAAATTCAAGAGAAATGGAAAGCAGCTTGAAGAAACAACTAGGATTCTGTAAAGATTGAGGATTATTATTTGGGATCCATCAAATGTTCTTTTCCAGTTCTGTGTGTTCCTGCGTTCCTGTGATATGAAGTAGTGTTTGTTCAACTATTTTGATACCAGGGACTGGCTCAGTTCCGTTTATCAATGTGGCAGATTATTAGAAAACCAGACTATAGGGTCACTCAATCTAAAGAGATCTCTTGTATGGACCAGCTGTGAGGTTATCTTGGAACTGGCGCCACTTTTCAGTCCTCATTGAGCGAGACGTTGACACAGCAGTTTTTTTTTGGTCAGGACAGTCATCTCCATAAACTCCAACACCAAAAGCAAGTCCATTTATCACAGAGTCTGGAGTCAAGTATGTTTGACTGCAGCTCTAAAAACAACAAGTGACGGCTCTGTGCGATGAAAGAAGAGAAATGTAATCCTTCCGATCAGTTTACTGAACAAAACCATTTAACTTTGGCCCATTTTCATATGTAAACATGGATAAGGGGGATTATTTTACCTACATCAAGGCTTCTTAACCGGCATTTACAAGAAGTTGAAGGCTTGTATGACCTCACGGTCCTTTTTTGTTTCCACTAGAATAGCCTAGACAGTTTCCAATAACAACCATCCGTTTTGATGTTGTCCTAATTCTGCGCCCCACCCCCACGACCCCCACTCTGCTCATGTCCAAGGATGTGAGAAAAAAAGTCTCCTTGTAAATTTATTCCTTTTTTTTAACAAAAAACAAACTGGCAATTCATGTTTGTATATAATAATAATTCCCCTTGCATTTGATATAGCACCTTGTCCCATCTTCGAGATGTTTCAAAACACTTCACAGAATGTACTGCAGAGTGATTCAGTGTATATACTATGGGCAATATATAAATAATATATATATATATACACAAAGAAATTAAATGAGATGAGATGATTTCTCCAGGACTACAATACCTAAAACATGTGTGAATTCCTGAGTGCCATGGTTAACAGGGAGTACAAGAGTAGAGCTGAAATATGCACAATGGGCTTGTGAGTTATTTAGATCGATCTGTCATGTGGTGTGTGCAGCGGCTCGCCTCAAAAGCCACAAAATAACTCAAAAGTATTTGTCATGGCTCCTAACCAACCTTTTGTATGTCAGTCTGAAAACAAATGGGACAACTGAAGAGTAGCACAATTTTCAGCACTATAAAAAGGACATAGATTATATGGCAAGACGTCATGCTCTTTGACTTTTCAACAAAGAGGATAAATTGTTAATATTATAATAATTATTATCCAAACCCTTTCTCTATCTTTTTGTCCCCAACCATCCATTATTCAACATAACACACACCAGTTCGCTTATCCACATGTATCTTCTAAGAAAGTTTTCCATGAAATGCACACATACTTATAGTACAAAATAATTATTTCCCTTTGATTTTAGATCTCTAACTTCCATTATAATATTATTTTTACTGACATCACGTAGTGATTGTTTTTCAGTCTCCTTGACGGTACAGACCCAGACTCCAAAACAGCCATCTCTACAAATATGTAAAATGGTAATAAACGACACCTATAGTGAGCCAAATAATAGATTGCCGTTGGCCCTCTATCAGCAGCAGTGCAGGTCCAAGCTGAAAATCAACCTACATCGATCTGTAAATCACATTCATTGTCCAATTCATTCATATTAATATAACGTGATAAATAAAAAGTAGTGATTTTTGTTTCTCAGCTATTTGTTTAAGTACTTTTGATCAGTTGACAGGAAACGCAGCAGTCAGTCACATGTAAATGAACATTAACTGCTGAACTGCAGCAATAAACTCACTGTTATACATTACCCTCAGCCCAGCTGCTTACCTTCACATTTCTGACTTATTTCGCTCTGCCTGTGACCAGCGGGACATTTGCATTCATAGGAACCAACAGTATTGATGCAGTTTCCACCGTGGCAAAGGCCTGGGATGGCCTGACATTCATCCACATCTGGAATAAAAGAGCACATCAGTTCAGAAACTGGCAATCTGTCTTCAGTAAATGTGCTTAATAAACAAATGACGCTGATCTGAAAGAAGGGGAAACCTGACTTGCAAGAGGTTACCAAGTTGAAACTGTGTTGAAACAGTGGGATATTAATCGGTCTTTGTCTAGACACAGTAGAAAACCACTTCAAAACTATTGTAGGAAGAATTTTTTCAATCGATATTAATGATTTCTGTGAGGAACTCAGTGCCTTTTCATTCTGGAGATCACTGCACAACTTCTTTAAATTATTTCTATTTCCTTTTCAAGCATGTCATTGTCATTTCATCTAAGGCCATAGTGGCTTAAATACAACTAGAACTTATTCCTGAGAAAAAGAGAAGCCACATTTAAATCCTGTATCTTAGTAGTATAGTTGCAGAGCTTGCCTCGTAAGCGAGAGGACCCGGGTGGGGGAAACGCTGGTAAAGTTTCCTTAATCCACATGCCTCTGTTTATCTAGCAGTAAGTAGGAATCTTGTTGTTAGTCGATTGGGGATTAATAATCGGTAGTAATAATCCCTTAAAGAAATAATAAGAACTTGGTCATTCAATCCAAAACTGTTTGTGGGATACTGCTCTGCGCAATTAGATGCCTTGTTTTGGCCACAAAATATACAGTCAATTCAAATAAGGTGCACAATCATTTTGAATAAGCCACACAGAAATTTATACGGGTTTAAGATTTAATACAGTAATGCAAAACAATTTCCTTGAATATCCCATATTTCAGACAGGAAGCAATGATTTGCTTCAAAGACTGCTTTATTCAATGTTTTTTTACACCATTAACAAATTCAATGTGATAGCAATTTTTATTTATTTTTAGTCAGTCACTGACATCATTCTGAGATCTATGCGTATGTCCACTGGGAGTGCAGGACATTGAAACAATGGCATCACCATTCTCATTGCTAAAGGGATAAGTGTTAGATTCAACAATTTGTGTGTGAAGTATATGACTCTTGACACTGTCATCTCATCCACATAAACTAGGACTGGCTGGTGCAGTGTACACGTTTCAATTTGCAACGGATGGCTATTGTTATACGAATTGGTGATGAATTGAAATGGTTACTGATATGAATGTGGTGGCAAACTTACAGCAGTAACACCACAAAACAGATTTAGTTCTGACAGTTTTACAGCAAATTTTAGAGGTGGCTCGACAATCTGAAACAGTTGGTTTATGGGAACAGACAAATTTTAACATATGCCCAATGCAGCTGAGAATGAATGTTCAAAACACCTCCCCGTATGTTAGGAGCCGCAAAGGAGAAAATGGCAGTGTACCCAAGCAGAATATCAGAATTGTTACAAGAAAACACAAGAGTGAGTGTAAATATCATCTGACATTTAAGCAATTAGTGGTCCGAAATGCTACCTGTGTGGTTTCTGTTCTTCCCTGCCCCTCCCCTCGCAAAATTTGTTAAAAAATAACTGTTGACCATCTTCAAACAATGTGAGGCAGCAATTCACAAAGCGAACAGGGCAAGGTGAATAACGCCAAATCAGTTGAGTTCAAATCCTAAAGCTGGTCAGACTACATGCGGAGTACAGTTATGGTCACTGCAACATAAAAATTCTCTAGTAGGAAGCCCTACACTTCAGAAATAAATGATTATTATCTCCAATAGTTTGTTAAACCAGGAGAATGGAGTATAACTGTACTAATCACATTCATATTCAAAAGAAAATTACATAAAAGCACACTTTTACAAGATAAGCCAGTTATTTTCATGCTAAAAGGGCAGCTGTACATAATGTTATTTAATCCACAAAACACTATGTAGATTCATTTAGTCCTTTAATTCAAACTTTACACATCAATCTCTTCCAAATCTCTCTTTCAAAATCTGAAAGTCTCTCTTCTCTTCCTTTTATACTTGCACCATGCGTACTCAATTGCCACTTATGTCATTAAAGAATCTGCAACATTGTAATCTTATACTTTGTTCCAATTTTAACATTTATTGTAAATCAGAGGTACCTACGGATATGAAAAAATATTAAGATTTCATGTTGTGCAGTGTACCTCAATTGGAGTTGAGGAATAAATCAGCTATGATCTAATAGAATGGCAGAATAGGCTTGAGGGGCTGAATAGCCTACTCCTGTTCCTATGTTCATTTTGTCTGTTGCTTTGCGTATCTATAAAAATATATGAAATGAAAATACAATACAATTTACATTGATAAAGCTCCTTTCACATCAGGAAGGAATACAACATAAGAACACAAGAATTAGGAGCAGGTGTAGGCCATTCGGCCCCTCGAGCCTGCTCTGCCATTCAATAAGATCATGGCTGATCTTCTCACCTAGCTCTAATTACCCGTCCTATCCCCATATCCCCCAATCCCTCTATTTTTCAAAAATCTATCAGTCTCAGCCTTGAAAATGTTCAAGGACTGAGCATCTACAGCCTTCTGGGGTAGTGAATTCCATAAATTCACTACCCTCTGAGTGAAGAAATGTTTCCTCAACTCTGTTCTAAAAGGCTGACCCTTAATTTTAAGACTGTGACCCCTGGTTATAGATTTTCCTACCAGGGGAAATAGTCCCTCAGTGCCTACTTTATCTAGCCCTTTAAGAATCTTATATGTTTCAATAAGGAAGTCTCAAAACACTTCATACAGCTGACTGGGACTCCAGCTAGATCCAGATGACTGAAACACAGTTGAAGTGATAGGTCTTAAAATGTTCCCTTGGCTGCCCTTTGTAATGGGTGTTCTAATTAGTGTAAAATAACCTGCCAATCTGGAAATATTACTACAAAACAATTCAAACTGCATTTTAGAAATACAGCACGTTGTTGTGATGACATTGGTTTCATTCCTAAATATAAATTTACAATGAAATTCCACTTCAAGAAAGTTTCAATATTTCACAGAATAAAAACAATATTATTGTAAGGATGGAAGATGATTCATCATCGGGAATGTAACACTACAATATTGGTTGTAAGTTACATCAAAGTCTCTATGGGACATGCACCACGAGCAGTAGGAAATTCCCACTGCTGGTGATATGAGACAGTGTTCAATCCTTCTGTAAAAGGAGTATATGTGAAACGAACAGTTGACTTCAGTTGTTTTTATAAGCATTGGTGTCTAAAATAAATAAAGGACTACATTGGGTCTCTGTTTAATGCATTCAGCACATGCTACTTGCAAGCAGTGCATCTGTGCATTCATGCACAGGGCTTCTCTGTAGTACTTACTACAAGAAAATATTTTCCAGCTTTAATAAATTAAGTGCATAAAATGAGTCAAGATCTGATTATTAAGCAGCTAATAATATTGCGAGGAAGCGGGACAACATATTGATGTAATTCATTTTGAATCCCTGAAATGAGTACAATTTTAGTTGTATTCTTACTATTTTTACAAAAAATTAAGATAGTGAATTAATGGGCAAGACCATTAGTGTGTAATGACTGGACATACAATTAGTTATTTACTTTATGGCTGCTTGTGGGACATTTTTGTGCACAAACTGACATAGCCACTATCCAGTACAGTAAATTAAGTGAAACACTTTGAGACATCCTCCAGTCATGGGAGGTGGTATGTACCAAATGTAAGATCTATTTCAAACTAGTTGAGAAGACAAAATAAATCAAGCCATTGTGGCTTGGAAATGTCAAGCTTGGGTTTTAAAAGCGTGTTAATTGTAAGAGGAAGAAAAGAATGGGAGGACGGATTTGCGGGATTATGGGGAGAGAGGCGGGATGTGGGATTGACTTTGAATAGCTGTTTTCAAAGAGCCAGAAAAGACTCGATGGGCTGAATGGCTTCCTTTTGTGCTATAAAATTCTATAATTCTATGAAGGAGGGAAGTAAGGAGCTTCATAGTGTTAAAGTCCTGGGAAAGAAGGATAGGAAACAATGCAATCAGTTTTGATTCTAACACATTGATGCTTGGAATATGTCTGTGTGTGGGTGGGTGCATGTGTGGCAAGATGGGGTGAAGCATATAGGAAGTTGAGAGTTATAAGATATAAAAGTTCAGAGGCACACTGCAACAACCACCTTTAGTATTGGATCACAAAAATAGAAGACAAGAGAGGTTGTACCCAATACAATGAGAATTGAAACCAGAAGTAAGAAAAGAATCAATCATCAGATGACGAGTTTTTTCTTATCCCTTGTGCGGGAATTTGACAGAATAATGATGACAAATCTAGGAGTCATTCAAATATAGTCTGGCTCAGTTGGTAGCACTCTAACCACAGAAAGAATGTGGGTAGAAGCCCCACAAAGGGTGTTTGAATTCTACAACAACAAATTGCATTTATACAGCACCTTTCACATTTTCACAGTGAAGGGTTTGCACACAAGCAGGAAGCTGGAGTCAATAGTGGTAGAGGGAACTCAAATTCCAGGTTGACACTCCAACACAGTGTTGGAGGAACATGTAATTGTCAGAGGTGCTGTTCTTTGACTGAGACATTAAACCAAAGTCCTATTTGTGAATGTTCTTGTTGATGTTAAAGATTCCATGGGTGAGGATGTCCTCACCCATATTTGGTCATTCACCCCCCAGATAAAATTGGTCATTCACTTCATGCCCATTTGTAGGTCAATTCTATGCATAAATCGACTGCTGTGTTTGCTTACAAATACTGTACAGTCACTATAGTTCACAGTAAAAAAATTCCTTTGAGATGTCTTAATGATCTGATAGTACACAATATCAATTGAAAAGATTGCCACCTGGCTTGAGAAATATTGTGTGTGTCCTGCTTTGAAATTCTGAATACCCGTAAAGAACAGCAATAAAGTAACTGGCCTTGTACTCGAGGTGTTACAGCATTCCATTCAGAACAAAGACCCACAAAGCAGGTACTTAGGAAGTCTGAGTATACCTGCTGATGTCCTCAGACACATAATTTATTTCTACAGGAATCAGCTGTACTTACGTTACCTCCACATTAAATTTCACCTGCTGTTTCCAAGACCATCTATTTAACAGAACCAGATCTTGTTGGATATCATTAATCTTCCTAACACTGGATCAGCCTCTGATGCCATTCCTATCAACATCACTGTCAGGACTCACACCTGAATAATGACCTTTTGGGTCAGGGACCGGAAGACAACTGTGGTCCCTGTGAAGCTATGTCTTCAGGAGAGGATGGGAGAACATTTGGCCAGATAGCAGTGTGTTTTTAAAAATCATCCACTTTGATAATGCATGTTTAAGGTGGGTATGATCATTCTAATTTGTTTAAAAATAATGCAGAAAACAAGCTGGAAAGAATTCATGAGTTTCAAAAATGTGTGCATCCATCCCCATCAATTTTTTTCCCTTTCTTCCTTACTAAATACATTTCATTAATGGTGGGGAACTATTACACGCATGCTAGTCACCCTAAAATACCTTGTCAGAGTGCCTCATATTTGTGAGCCTCTATTGTGAGTGTTGGAAGGGTATTTGACCATGATAGCCAAGTCCATTCCCTATCCTCACCCAATGGCCACACACTCGGGTTACAACAATCCTTCAGTGATTTTTCTCCTCCCTTACGCAAGGGTGCAAGGGTGCGGAGGGAGGCCAAATGTTATGGCCCTGAATGAGATAAACTAACATCACCAGAAGAACAACTTGTCATTTTCTGGTCTCTGTAGTCAAGTGCTACACAAAATGAAGTCCTTTTAACCCCTCAGAAGAGCTTCAATGAATGCAGTAGGAACTTAGGAACAGGAGTAGGCCATTCAGCCATTCAAGCCTGTTCCACCATGGCTAATCTATGCCTCAACTCCAATTCATCGCTTTTGCTTGATACTCTGAGTGAACAAGAATCTTTCCATCTCAGTCTTGAAAATTTGAATGGATGCAACATCCATAGCCTTTTGAGGTACAGAGTTCCAGATTTCCACTAACTTTTTCATGAAAAATTGTTCTGATTTCAATCCTAATTGTCCTGGTTCTCATTTTAAGTGTATTCTCCATTGTTCTGGATTTCTCTCACCGGATGAAATTGTTCATCTGTAGTTCCCCTATCAAATCCCTTTATCATTTTAAACACTTCCATCAGATCAGCCTTCAACCTTCTAAACTCTGGGGAATACAGACCAAATTTGTGCAAAATGTTCTCATAAATTAACCTGTTAAGCCCTTATTTCATTTTGGTGAATCTGCGCTGCACTCCTTTCAGGGCCAATATACCTTTCCTGAGATGTGGTGCGCAAAACTGGAAACAGTACTCCAGATAAGGTCTGCCCAATGCTCTGTATAGGTGAGTAAAAGTACTGGGTAACCCTTTTATAATATGCCTTACTATTATAATATGCGTGTGTGCCGATATCACAGGCATCCCATGGATCCATGGTTACCAGAACTACAGAACATTTGCAGCTTGCGGGGAGGACAATCATAATAATAATAATGCTGAACGCTTGGTCACATTCAGGAATCTGCAACCACTTTACAAGCATCTGTACTGATAGAGTAGTTGAGCTAACCAGTCAGGTTCCTATGTGTTGCACAGGAAGTCAGGATGTGTGTACATGAAATAGACATTGTACATGGATCGCAACACCTGATGACCCTTTCTAGCACTGGATCAAATTGTATGGATCCATTTTATGACATTGGGTCACGCTGTGTGTTGACAATCTTGTCAGTCATTGTGGAACTTGGTTCCTTCTAAAGAAACATTCAGCTTATCAACTTCGAAATTAAAGTTAAATTATTAAAAAGATCAAGTGCATTTTTTTCTCCTCAATTTTGTGTTGAGCTACACTGAAATGAAATGTACATCTAGGGTTCTCCCCCTCCATTTGGTTGCTGATCATGTACCAAATAAGACTGAGGAAACACAGGATAAGATTGACAGTGTGAAGTGCCCATAGACAAGTTTAATCTTGGTAGTTCTTCTGACCACAAATTAACCAGACTTATCTTCAATCATATCCTATGTGGGGATGACAGCAAAAACTCTCCTCATTTTAGTGCAATCCACACAGACTGAGTTCAAATAATTATACTACTTAATTCCAGTCATAGTTTGTGGCATGAGGTCAAGCCACACAATACAATGCAGCTAGTAATCAAAATGGTCCTCAATTTCCCTGAAATAATGCATGCTCCACAGAACAGAGAAAACCGTGGCTCAAAAACACAACAGGAAAATAGTTTAAAGATTATTACTTAATATAGTCAACACTAAATTATAGATTATTACAGTATAAACTCAATGGAAATGCTGTGAAACAATGGATCAAAAAATCCAAACATAAAAACACAAGAACTTAAGAATTAGGAGCAGGAGTAGGCCATTTGGCCCCTTGAGCCGGCCTTGCCATTCAATAAGATCATGGCTGATCTTCTGACCTAACTCTAATTACCTGCTCTATCCCCATATCCCCTAATTCCTCTATTTCTTTTAAAATCTATCAGTTTCAGGCTTGAAAATGTTCAAGGACTGAGCATCTACAGCCTTCTGGGGTAGTGAATTCCATAAATTCCATAAATTCCATAAATTCCATAAATTCACTACCCTCTGAGTGAAGAAATGTTTCCTTAACTCTGTTCTAAAAGGCTGACCCTTAATTTTAAGACTGTGACCCCTGGTTATATAAGAACATATATTATACATTGACTTCTACTCCTTCTGGTGGGTTTTGAATTGGTGTCCGATTCATCCAATGGATTGTAGTCCATAATAAATGAGATTTTATGAATTAATTTGGATAAACTGGATCACATTGTATATCTTATTTTACAATCACCAGCATCTAAAATGCTCTCCTGCAGCATCACTGCAAGCAGTGATATGTAGGTGGGTTCAGTGACATTGGTTTTACTGGTTTCTTCAGTTTATCCAGTGCACAAAACAAATAGGGCATTCAGCATCCTAAGTAAGCTTAACACTTTCTGGGTAAAAAAAATCATTTTAATTTTCCGCTTGCTACCTTACTAAAGATCTTAAATTAATGCCCTCTAGTCATTTAATCATTGACTAATGGAAATTGGATTCAACTGACGACCGGGTTCCCAGGAAGGGTGATAGTAGCCAAGACACTGAACTCATCAAAAATTCTAATTAATTCCTTGATGTTGGAAAAAGTGTAGGTTAATCATCTCTAAGAGTTAGATCAGATTTGCCACAGGGCCTTCTTCATCTGAATCAATCTTTTCATTTTGTGAATATTTAGAAATACCCTCAAAGTCATGAGTTGATTTGTAGAATGTGACCTATTGCTTTTGAATCTGTGTGGATTGTTCCTTGTGAACTATTCATTTGGGCCTGTGTTCCATTAGGTAGAGGGTAATAAAGGTCTTTAGGGGACAGTGATAACATTCTATATAATCCTTTTGAACATTTTCCCCATGACCTCGTTGGACTAACTACAGTATTCACAAATCTCCTGCCAATTTGTCACACTACATTGGTTCATTGGAACAGGCACAGTCCCCAAGTGTAGTTAAGAACAAAAGAACATAAGAATTAGGAGCAGGAGTAGACCATTCAGCCCCTCAAGCCTGCCCCGCCATTTGATAAGATCACGGCTGATCTTCTGACCTAACTCTAATTACCTGCCCTATCCCCATATCCCCTATTCCCTCTATTTTAAAAAAAAATCTATCAGTCTCATTTTATACAAAATAGTCCAGCAAATCACAGTCAAACATCAAACCTTTCTCACCCTGGGTGTCTGCAGTTAGTGGCAGGAGTATCACACTGCCAAGAGCATTTAATACACTGATCTACCCGGTGACGAATGCTCTTGACAGTCCAAGGCATTAAAATAGCAGCTGCTGTATCTGTATCACCGTAACAGGCAGTTTATCATGTCCCCGGAGACGAGATGCTAAACAGTGCCCCCCACTGTCTCTGACAGCCTTTTGCTTTGGTTGCTGCCATGTTGACCATTTGACTCAATCATCTGATGGCTCACAATGAGCTCTCCCATTGAACAGCGAGGACAGTTAAATGTTGTTGACTCCATTTCAGAACAAGTTTGCACAATATTCCTTCTCAGGTTCTGCCCACTTTGCTTGATCATCTAAAACACATCTTAAATCTAGCTATTCCTGTGACAAGACACGGATCACTACATTGCAAACTACAAACCAGTATTGAAGGAGCATCAAATTGGTACCAAGGTAATAAATGAGACTGCATTATTCTACCTCTCAAACTTCTCAATTAATATCAATACCCAATGGCTATCTAATCACTTTTTGAATTTGCTGACACAATCTGTCCTCACCGCATCTTTTGAGCAGAAATGCAAAGTTAACTGTTATATTAATAATCCTTACATTTCATATAGCTCCTTATCATGTGAGAATCAAAACATCAACCTTTAATGTTGACAGCCTTTTTTGTAGCACTTAATTCTTCCAAATCAAGATGTTGCTAAACTATAGTAGGTGAAGTTTCCAAACTGAAATACAAGTTAGAAAACAATCAGTACTTGTGATCTTAAGGGATCAGTTCCAGAACTCACATATTGCTTGTGACACTATTGAAATATTCCCTGTATCCATTCCCTGTTTCCCTGGAAATCGATCCGTCAATCGACTACTTACTGCTAGGTAAATAGAGGCATACGGAGTAAGGAAACATGCCTAAGGTTTCGGCCCAGTCGGGAATCGAACCCTAGTCTTCGATTGGTCTTCTCGCTCGTGAGGCAAATGTGCTAACCACTGCGCTACAGGACTCCGACTCTGGGGTTCTGTGTGGAAGACATTACCTTGGCAAGCACCAGAGCGGATGTTGGGGATGAAGCCTCGGCGGCAGGGGTGTGGTTGAGCAGGACAGATTTCACATGGGTGGCCCCAGGCACGCCCCATTGTGGCACAACATAGGGTTTTGGTGCAGACGATGCCGCTGATCTGGCCCTGGCACATCTGGTTGTTCACTTGGGTAAAGCAAGGACCCGTCCGGTAATCTGTTGTTCAGAGAAAGAACACAAAAGGAATATACATTAAAACAGAAAGAGACACAGAATTTTGAATTACCTAATTCACACCGAGTTAGGCTATTGTTCCTTTATCAATCTCAAAACAGCCACTTCTGGCTCTCGAAAATAATCACAATCTACAATGGTTTTTCAGCTGTGTTTATACGCTGGCATTATCCACAATATAAGGAATGCATTTCAACGAACATTTCAAAGACTTGGTTCATTAAATAAGGAATGCAACATATGCCACGATTTACAAAGCTACAAATACTAGTTTGTCATTAGCAGATCTTACATTTTGGTTATTCAATATAGATATCAATCACAATACTGTATATGCTTTTGTCTTTGCAACAATTTTTAAAAAAAGAAGGTAATTTGTTTTTATCGGTGGAATGCCTCACCACAAACAGCTGTGAAAGCAGCTTTAGAAGAGAACTGGACAAATACTCGAGAAATAGACAATAATCCTTACATTTGATATAGCGTTTTTCACGTCACGAAGAAGTCTCAAAGCACTTCAGAGGATATATTGTAAAGTGTGAAGGTGAACGTGGCATATTCAATAAAGAATTCTACAGCAGGGTATGATCACCTAAACTTAGTTTGATTGTGAGGACACTATTGATACTATGGCTCAAGTTTTTTACATTGCACTTATTGCTGGTGGCTCGCTCGAATCTGTACATTTAAATTTACTGAATAAATTCCTGAAAGAGTGCAGTGTTGAATTGAGTACTAACCACTACCCTCCTAACAAGTGGAATTCCCTGCCTCTGTTTCTTCACCTAGCTCCCTCTCCATCTGTCTTTAAATCCCACCTAAACACTAACTCTTCAATCATTCCGAAGGTCACCTTCCCCTCCCCTTTCTCCCTTGCTTGCTATTAAATCTGACCAGTGTGAAGTGATTTGAGATATTGTCCTACATGATGGGCACAGTATAAAGTTGTTGGGGTCAGGCTGGATAGGAGGACGAGCATAGAATTTAACTTCATGATGGACTCCAGCAAAAGATAATAGTAATTCTTGCAATTTATATAGCGCCTTATCACATCTTCAAGATGTCTCAAAGCGATTCACAGAATATACTGTAAAGTGAATTGACTGTATATTTTGTTGGTGAAACCCGGCAACCAAATGCGTACAACAGTGTTCCACGGATAATTGTGGATTGAATAACCAAATTATTATTATTTATTGTGAAGGGATTATCACCCCCGGGAAAACCGATCCCCCAATTAACTTCCTACTTACTGCTAAGTAAAGAGAGGTGTGTGGAGTAAGCAAACTATTCAGAACTCTGCAGCTCGTGTACTCTCCCGTAGTAGACTCTGCGACCACATCACTCTCACCCTTGCCCGTATCCACTGGCTTCCTATCCCCCAGAGGATCGAATTTAAGATCCTCGTCCTCATGTTCAAGGCCATTCACGGCCTTGCTCCCGCCTATCCCTCCATCCAGCTGTCTCTCTATCAGTCTATCACTCTTTCAGCCTCTCTGCCCCCAAACTCTGTAACTCCATCCTGCAATCCCTTTGCCTCGCTTCCTCTCTTTCCTCCTTCAAGGCCGGTCTCAAGACCTTGCTCTTTGAGCGCGTCTTCTGCTGCCTTCCAGACTCTCCCACATTTCCTACTCTCCATCCCACTGCCCCTACCCCAACCCTCCCCCACCCTCCCACTCAGATCTCGAACTAACTGTTCAACACGTTGGGATGTCCTCCCGACGTGAAAGGCGCTCCATAAATGTAATTTTGTTGTTGTTGTTGTTGTTATTGTTGCCCAATGTTTCACTCCTGCTGGAAATCGAAACCAGGACCTTTCACTTATGAAGCGAGTGCACTATCCACTAAGGTGCAGGACTCCACAAGATATCTGAGTAATTCTTTGACTTCACTGAACACTGTCTAGTATTATTGTGCCCGAGCTAACAGTTTCCCACAAAATTAACTACGTGGTAAGATTAAAAGGTGGACAGAAAGCCATCCACTGATTATTTAGTGTTTATTTTTATGAAGCAAACTCCTCCATTGCTCCAGGCCAATTTGTCGTAGTTATTTTAAATGAAACAATGATTGACGTGAGCACATCATTACGTCACCGAACTTGCACAAGAGCTATTTTCCCAATACAATCAGTGGCAACAGAACTGACAGAAAAAAGCCAGGCACAAAGTCATCGGATATTCAGGCACATCTCCCGAGCTCCACTAGTGTTATTTCAGTATCAGGTGATTAGTAACAGAAACTTCTCAACAGTTTTGTGCATGCACTGAGCAGTTTACACCACCAGCAGATTTACACAATGATGCCATACACGTGGAATGAAAATCCCCAAACTCCATGATTTCTCAATGTAAAGCTTCTAGTGGTTGCACTGAAGAGGTATCAGTTTGGCTCATTGGCAAGACTTGGAAGGGAGTCATTCCACTCAGCTCCCATTAACCCTACAAGAGAAAGCCCTAACGATAGTGCTTGCTGGCTTGCCAGACAGTGATATCATTGGTAAGCTATGTAGTTTTAGCTGGTTTAGACTGTCACAGTATGCCAACACACACTCTGGGGGTCTTGCCAAGCCTTAGCTCTTGCTAACCTGTGCTTAATACTTTCCAGAATCAGGCAGAATGTGTCCCTCCGGGAAGAGAGTGCGCATTCCATTCCAACAAATATCTCTGGAACAAAAACAGAAGTTGCTGGGAAAACTCAGCAGGTCAGGCAGCATCCATGGAGAAAGGTAAGTGGGTCAACGTTTTGGGTCCACGACCCTTCGTCGGAACTGAAAATGAAACTGGAATTTCCATATATAGGTGGGATAAATACAACTCTCAGTTTGGCTTATTACACCTGGCTGATGAAAAAAAATGTTTATTTGCGGGACCATGCTGTGCACAAATTGACTGGCACATTAACCCACACAATATCGTCACTACAATTCACAGTAAACCTTACATACTACTTTGAGAAGCCTTCCTGGCATTTGAGCACCATATCAATTGCAAGGGTTATATGAATATTGTAATAGGAATGAATACTTGAGATTCAACACCTCTGCTTTTCTCAACATGACAATTTTATTGGGTATGTCGAGTAAGTTAATGATATACTAAACACATTCAATCAACTTTAGCAGGTCTGAATCAAGCATCCTGATTGCAGATGTATGTCTAAAGGTGCAGATTTCAAATAGGCGGGGAAGCCAGTAGGAGTTTGCTGTTGGCTATAATTACACTACACAAATCCAGCTGTAGTCAGCAAAGGACAACAGTAAGAGGATATGTCTGAGCTTCAATTAATTGTCAACAAAGAATTAAAAATATCACGAATACATGTCTTTGAAATAATGCAAGATTCAAACTGAGGCATGCACGGGACTTTCCCTTAAAGAGAGTGATACTGAAATCCCTATGTGTGGCTTAACTAACTCACTCTGAAAGCTCTTGCAGGTGTCACATAGCTGGGTGGAAATAAGAAGCCATTTCTCAGAGGAAAGTCAATGATATCTTTGTCGCTAATCAAGCAAGAAAACAGATCATGTCAAACACAAAACTTGTGCACATTTCTGAGAAAAGAATGGGAAACTCAGAAGAAAATATACCCAGAAAACTGCATTTGCTCCCAAAACAACTTGTAGGCCTATCCTGACTATATTAATCAGGAGCACATAACATACATAACATTATGTTTTCCTGAATTTATTTTGCTATCCCAACAAAATGTGGCAAAGGGATGGGAAAAATCAAAATTAAATTTTAACAAAACGAACAATGATGTCGATTGTTCGTGGCTGCTGGAAACCAATGCTCTCTGAACTGTGGCATTGCATCATTGGCTCTTGCATTTTATCCACCCACTGGTCCTTACTGAATAGGAGTCACTTGAAAATTATCTGGAGAAGGTACTGTCTCGGATCAATCGAATAACACAGCCTGCACTGTTATAATGCAAACATAAGCCTCAAGCACAACTAGTTATCAGTAATACTTTATCCCCCATCCATCTCCCATACACACCAAAATACACACAAACCACAATACGCCAACACCCCCAGTACACACATACACACACACAAAGTAGCAGACTATTACCTAAAGCATGTCTAATCAAACATGTTATACTGATGATCAGCTCCATTTAAAAGGATCTGGATGAGCATCCAGTTCTGAAGAAGGTTGAAGGATATAAAATCAGGTGCAGGCATCAAGGCCAAATGCTTCATGGAACACAATAGCTCCAATTTCAGTGGATTGTGGGCATGTTATGCTGTGAAATGCAACTAGCCAGGGCAGGAAAAATCATTTTAAACTGACAACTTGGAGGTTTTATTCAATTCTCTGTGAAACACAGGAACACTATTTATTTATTTGTTTGTTTAGTTATTTTGGTCTGTCAAGATCTGCCGCATGCAGAAGCTCATCACCGTGCTAGGTATGCAAACCAGGCTGAGAGTTCCACATATGGATGTCACTTACATGTGGAAATTTCCTTGTATCTGGAATGGAATGTGCATTGACTCTGTGGGGAGGCACCCTGCTTACACCATTCTGGAAAGTATTAGTTGTGGGTTGGCACGAGCCAAGGCTTGGGGATCCCAGAGTGTAGGTTGGAGTACTGTGGGAATTTAACCAGCTAAAATCATATCGCTATACCCTTTGAGCACTGTTTAGCAAGCTTTCTACTGCTGGTCCAACTGGGATCACCTAAATGTTAAAGTATCACAGTTTGCCAATGCCTTTGTTGGGATTGCACAGTGTACTGTATTATGAAAGATGAAGAGCAGGGTATTGAGTATTACAACAATAACAACAACTTTGATTTATATAGCGCCCTCCACGCCGGACGGTGTCTCAGAGCGCTTCACAGTAGCGGATCCCGGGACCGAGCCAGGGACAGGGGCAGGAAGGTGACCAAAAGCTCGGTCGAAGAGAAAGGTCTTCAACTGTGACCTGAAACTGGGAAGAGAGGGGGCGAGGCGAAGCGAGTGAGGAATGGAGTTCTAGAGCCTCGGGGCGTAGTGGCTAAAGGCACGGCCGCCGAGGGTGGAACGGAGGATTCAGGGGACATGGAGGATGCCAGATCCAGAGGAGCGAAGGCAGCAGGTGCTGGTTTGGGGAGAGAGGAGATCAGAGAGGTAGAGGGCTGCAGAGGAGTGGAGGGACTTGAAAACAAGGGTGAGGATCTTGAAGGGTGAGGTCTCTGATGCTCTCAGAGTCAGGGAACCAGTGAAGTCTGGCAAGGACTGGGGTAATGGAGGAGCGAAGCTTGGTGTGGATGAGTATGTGGGCGGCAGAGTTTGAATTAGCTGGATTTTGTGGATTGTGGTGGCGGGGAGACCGGCGAGGAGGGCGTTGCAATAGTCCAGCCGAGAGGTGATAAAGGCATGGATCAAGGTTTCAGTGGCTTTTGGGGTGAGGTATTACTGGAGACCGTTATCCGTCAGAGGTGGTAGAAGGTAGTGCTGGTGAGGGACCGGATGTGGGGGAGGAAGGACAGTTGGGGGTCAAACCTGACGCCTAGGTTGTGCACAGGTTTGGAGCGTTTTAGGGGCAGGCCAGGGAGGTGGAGGAGGTGAGAGCCATGTGAATGGAGACCTTGATGAGAGCCAAAGAGTATGGCCTCCGTCTTGTCAACGTTCAGCTGCAAGAAATTTGCACTCATCCAGCTCCTGATATCTGACAAGCAGGCTGACAGAACATCAGGGGACTGGGGGTCGCAAAGTGAGGTGGAGAAATAGAGTTGGGTGTCATCCGCGTACATGTGGAAGTGTGCGGATGACATCCCCAAGAGGCAGTATATAGATGAGGAAGAGGAGGGGGCCAAGGATGGATCCCTGGGGTAACCCACAGGTAACTGGGTAAGAGCGGGAGGTAAAGCCGTTTGTGGAGATGGCAGTTTGTGGGGTAGGACTCGAACCAGGCGAGTGCGGTCCCACTGAGGTGGATGATGGAGAACAGGCAGTGGAGGAGGATGGCATGGTCGACTGTGTCGAACGCAGAGGACAGGTCCAGGAGGATGAGGAGGTAGAGGCAGCCCTGGTCGCAGATGCAGGAATGTGAGTCATTGCATGAGGAACAAAACTTCTCCTGTACCGCCCTCCACCCTCTCTGATCCTGACTCATTTGTCCGATTTGTGTATCTGTTCGACTCAGTTGGTTCTAGTTTGTGTGACACAAACCTGGGGTATATTTGTTTTAATTACTTTATTTACTTTTTATTTCCCAACAATTTAAAATCATTGCAACAATATTGCAAAGTGTCCGATAAATACATATACAGTAAATTCTACAATACGCTTTGAGATGTCCTTCTGATATAAGGTGCTTTATCAAATGCAATGATCTATTATAAAGATTATAAATTATATGCATCAATGCAAATTGTATTTGTGTGTTAATAGATTTATTTCTGTATTTTTCATTAATATCTTTGGATGAAACACTTCCTTTTAAGAGATCTTGTTTTGTAGTCCTTTGTATAAATATCTAACCTTCGCATGCTTACATTTTGTGATTATTTTTCGCACTGTTCAGTGATTATAGAGTCTCTGTGTGAAAGATTAAAGGGCTGATAGGATTTTGGTGATGCACTGCCACCAACCACCACAACAACTAGTTCCCTTCAAGGAGGGTAACAACTCAAGAGCGCTTAGCAGTGGTAAAGCCTGATGCCAAGTCAGGGGCAGGGGGAGATGATTTTATGGGCAATTGATATGGAAGGGTTTCAGGCATTATATAAAAATGGAGCAGCAGGAGACAAGGCGGAGGGATTGAGGGAAATTAGGTGCAAATTAGAATCCGGGTTTGTCAAGATTCACTTTATTTCTAATTCATCTCTTTTGTAGGGTTTTATAAAGAATCTTTTTACACATTAACGTAAATTATAATGGTTGTTGTCTTAAGCACCCAGCATCAATAGCTCCAGAGTACTTGACATCCAATTATATTCCACCAATTCTATGGCTTTGAAGTATAGTTCCACTCCACACAAAAATGCAATCTCTACATATAATCATCAAATAATGGAACCACTGTTGTTGCCAAAGGCAGGTATTGTTATGAATATGTAGAGACAGCACCAAGTGCTGGGCCAAGAAAATTCATACATTCCCTAGGTCCCATGTTTAGGTCAAGCTGCAGGCAGGATCCTTTCACATTACTGAAGGTGAAAGAGCAACACAGCTTTGGAATCTGTTTATAATCAGATGCTGATACGTTTACTGAAGGAGATATGTCACTGAGATTGCTAAACCAGAAGTCCAAACAGCTAAAAGAGGAAAGTTAGGAGATGTTACAAAATCATCTGAAAGCCGTCACTAATTGTTTCTTTTCAAGATAAGTAACTGGGGAGTTTGTGCAATGGTGCAAGATAGTCCATACTTCCCTAGAAAAATAATCCTAGCCAATTGAATTACATCCATTTTCCAGCCTTTGATAAAATACGAGCGCTTCTTTCGTTTTATCTTTATACTGAGATTTCCTGTTCTAGAAAGAAAAGTCCTATTTTTAGCATTCATCATGAGTTCATTTCCATTCTCTTAAAAGAACTGTTCTCATTGTTCTGGTTGCCTAGCGGGTGAAGGTGCCAAACAGTGCAACACTGGGTCAAATAGAACTGGTTGTCATGGGTTCAATTCTGAGTCTATACTATGAAAATCCTTTTGCTTCTCCATCAGCAGTAATGGACACTCCCTTCATTCCATTTATTTGTCAACTGTTTCTTGTTGACCGGCTGACAAGTGTGCTGTCTCCTTGTTAGTGTTTTCTAGCTCGGGTGGTGTATGGGTTTGGAGGGAGGGAAGCGGGCTGAGATTTAATTCTGCCTCAACAGACCAGCAATGAGGTTTGAGCATCGCTGGCCTTGTTCGCACATTCCTCAGAGATCTGAGGAAGGTCTTTGTAACCAGACAAAAAAAGTCTGTGAGTCATTGCATAGAAACAACTGCACATGCACAAGTGTGTGCATGTCCGTTTTCATGTTGCCAATGGTGCCTTGGATTCCATCCTGCAAAAATAAAGAGGGCAGATTCCACACTTCAGTGGCCTCAGGCGGAGTTCTATTTAAGATCAAGTACTATTTGAACTATTTCTCAAGTGGTCTGCAAGCCAATATAGAAATTCCACCTAGAACTAGATTTTTTTTCTAACCAGCATTTTAAAGCATCCAGAATTTATAACGTTTTTGATAAAGTGCCTTTGACATCAGGGGAAGTCATCTTAAAGTATTTAAAGTGTCTGTATATTTTGTATATTGTACATTGTCTGTATATTTTGTAGGTGAACACGGTAACCAATTTGCACTCAACAATGTCCCACAAACTACCACAAAGTAAATGATCAATTTATTGCTCCTAATTTACTACGAGAAATTGCTTTCTCTTTTCAAAATGCCATGACATGTTTAACATCTAAATAGGCAGGCATCTTAGTTTAATGTACCATCCAAAGGGTGGCCTCTCTCACAATGCAGCACACAGTTCTCCCCTCACCAAGCATTTAAGTCTCTGAAATGTTTTAAAAAATTGAAACTATTTTATCAGTAGTCAATTGGCAAATGGCTTTTGATGATATTAATTAACAGGAATCGATACAAGTAACTTTTGCTTTACGCTACTGGACTGTAGGGTCCGGCGATATATCGATTATACCCGATATAATTTTCAAATCGATACGCCGATAGACATTTAAAAAATATCGATATATCGAAAAATATATATATCGAGGGAAAAAATCGGAATGCGCGCACACTGAACTACAAGACCCAGAATGCTCATCTCTATACACAATGCACAGGCCGAGTTGCAAAGCCGCCATATTGTATTCATAGTCCTAGAATACAATATACAGGTATGCAAGGGGTGAGGGGAGAGAGACGGCAGGGGAGGGGTGGGGGGGAGAGAGAGACAGCGGGGGGGGAGGGGGGGGGAGGTGGAGAGACAGGGGTGAGAGATGGGGGGATGTGATAATATACAGATAGATAGATAGAGATGGGGGGGGGGATGTGAGAGAGGAGAGAGACACAGACAGAAAAACACAGAGATGGAGAGAGTGAGTGTGAGAGACACAGAGAGAGAGAGATATTTACCTCCTGAGAAGATAGGCCCCGAATGGGCACGCACCTCCGAATGAGCACGTACCCCGAATGCGCGCGCACCTCGCGACGCGCGCGCATGCGCAGTACAAAAACCCCGAAAATATAGATATTTCGGTACATCTCGATGTGAGCCCATCGATATATCTAAATCGGAAAATTTCCATATCGACGGACCCTACTGGACTGGGGCCGCTTAAAAGGCTGGACAATGATCTCTCCATATTCTGCTTAAACATAATTTTTTGTTACAGTGGAATGAACAACTCCAACAAAAAAAATTACACTTAAAACGCAACGATCAGCTAAAATCTATTTGTTCATTCATAAAACTGATTACACTTTCCCCCAAACCCCCTGCTCCCTATCATCACCAACGCCTTCTGATTCAAATCCCGATTGCAAGACCTCAGCATGTTGCTACAATTGGTCTCAGAGCTCCATGAGGGAGGAAGAGATGGGGGAGAAATAAATCAGTCAGTCAATAATCATGTTTTAGATTGCCAACCAGTTTCCCGTAAGGAAAATGCATGTGTGCAGTTAATGTGTGCAGACAGGATTGGTTTCAGTCCCCAAGGTCATAAGAGTATGCTCTCTGCCCTTCCAGCTCTCTCCATCTCTTCACCCGCCCCTTCCCTTTGCTTGGGTTCCAATCCCTGAATGTTTAGCGCATTAGGACGTCCTCCTGACATGAAAGGCACTCTATAAATGTAATTTTGTTGTAGTTATTGTTGTTGCTCATGCTCACTGTTGGTTTCAATGCGAATAATGGACACTTTGGCACTGTAATGACGGAGATAGGCTCGCACACAGCTGTACTGCTATGAGACAGTGTTTGCAGGAGAGGCAAAGGAAATAATTGATGGACAAAAAGCTTGACCATTGCACAATAAAATCTCTTTACTGGGTATTTGGCAGTTCTTAGATACAGTAATTGTTCACCGATCACCTTATAAGGAATGGCAAAGTAGGTCAATGGGTACACTAAAAATAGGTAGGGTTTAAAAGTTTACCCCATGATTGCTTTGGACAAATACATCAAGGTAAGATTTCATAAAATACTGCCTCAATAAAACCCATAGGGTTGACAACAAGCTGGAGTGATGTGGGAACACATGGAAGGTTTTAGCTTTGTTCCCTGGTCTCTACTGAACTAGCTGGGTCAGGGCAGCAATAAGGGTGCTACAATTGGCTTCTGTATTGACTTCGTAAGAAATGGAAAGGAGGGGAAAATCAGCCAGCATTCTGCTCCTGATCATTATCGAGTAACTCCTGCAGGCAGGTCCTTGTGCATATGTCTGTTGGGTGAGTTTATGATGCGTTTCAGCTGCATTGCCTCCCATGGTTGAATTGCCATTGACATTCACTGTCTAAGATCACATATGAGTCACAGCATACATTGAATCATACCTAGAATACGTCCCACCACCCATTGCATAAGTCCCGTCTGCCTTTCGGAGAGAGCAAAGTTCTCGATCAAGCATCTTATTTAATTCAATTGGTGTTGAAAATAATACTATAATTCCTATAAGGTACATTCATCTACACATTTACTTTATTTACATTACATCTTACACTGCCTCCATTACAGAATCTTTATTTCCTTATGTAATTTTTTCCACACATTGTCACAAGTCCAAGTTCAATAAGGTTAAAAAAGAAAACCCAGCTGCATTTTAAGCAGCTTATTGCAAAGGAATTTAATTTCCAACATTTTGGTGCACAGAGTTGCTATTGTTTCCTAACTGCGTGTTACAGCCAAGATCTATTTAGCAAATCTCAGTGCAGAAAAATATCACGTTGACTGCAGAATGTACAAAGAACAAACCTTATGTGACAAGCAGTACAGCAATTATGGCTTTCAATGCCTCGAATTTCCCCACTTCTGATTACTTCAGCAACAGGCTAAAATTAGTTTAACATCAATCTACCTTATTTGAATTTCTTCAGGAATAATGTGGCCAAAATGGTTGCAAATGAGATTATTGTCTAAGCTTGCAATCAGGATCCTTCTGCTTTCAAATCGCTATTGAATCCACTCAGTTACCATCTATTCAGGCTTCTAACAGAATCATTGATCAGAGCAGATCAAACTTCCCCAAAATAGTCACTGGATCTTCTGCAAAATAGACCATCACCCATTGTGGTCCCTCTTTAAGCAACAAAGCCATTCATATTGCAAAACATAAGCAGATTTCAATAGGCCTTTGAGTCAACATCCTTTAAGGCTCTGGCCACAATTTGTCAGTCCTCTTTGGACATTGAGGTGGTGCCAGAAGACCAGATGGTTGCAAATGTTACTCCCCTATATAAAGAGAGACAGAAGAATAAACCCAGCAACTACAGGCCAGTCAGCCTAACAGTAATGAGGAAACTTCTAGAGACTATAATCAGGGATAAAATAAATTTTCACTTGACAAAATATGGGTTTATAAAGGTCAGACAACATGGATCTGTTAAGTTAAATCGTTTCTGACAAACATGATAGAGTTTTTTGGATGAAGTTAGGAGAGTGTAGATGATGTAGCTGAAGTTGATGTAGTTTATAACTACATAACCCCCACCCGTCTCCACTGGCTCCCCATCCTCCAGAGGATCGAGTTTAAGATCCTCGTCCTCACATACAAGGCCTTACACGGCCTTGCCCCATCCTACTTAACCAATCTACTCTCCCCCTACACGCCCACCCGGACCCTCCGTTCAACAGGACTTGGCCTGCTCCAAGCCCCCCGCCCAAACCGCCCCACCATCGGAGGCCGGGCCTTCAGTTTCTCCGCTCCCACCTTATGGAATGCCATCCCTCAATCCCTCCGTTTCGTCTCTTCCCTTTCCTCTTTCAAGGCCGGTTTGAAGACTTTCCTCTTCGATCGTGCCTTTCGTTCCACCCCGAACTCTTTTACCTCCCCTTCGTGTTTCACCCCTTCCCAAACACTCCCCTCCCAGCTCGGGTCACACGCCTCCTGTTCAGCGCCTTGGGACGTCCTCCCGACGTGAAAGGCGCTCTATAAATGTAAATTGTTGTTGTTGTTGTTGTTGTTATATTGATTTTCAAAAGGCGTTTTTATAAAGTGCCGCAGAAGAGAGTCGTAAGCAAAATAGAAGCCCACAGTATTAAAGGGAGAGTAGCAGCATGGATACCAGAACTGGCTGGGAGACAGAAAGCAGAGAGTTGTAGTGAATGGTCATTTTTCTGACGAGAGGTAAGTGTACAGTGGTATCCCTCAAGGGTCGGTATGGGTCCAAGTGCTATTTTTGAATTCAAGATCCTCACACTCATGTTCAAATCCACATACTGTTGAACTAAACCACTAAAACAGTGCACAAAGATGTATTTCTACAAAGGGAATTGATTCATGATTACTTTCAAGTCCAAACTTCACACGTAAAGTGTAAATGAATCACTACATGCCTGTGTAATGAAGTGGTACTGGAAATAAATGATTCACAACCAGCAAGAAAGGTTACATCAGGATTACGACTGGGTTTGTATTAGGATATCCATTGCATAAAAGTGTTTGTGAATAAAAAGCACTTCTGGAATACTGCCTGTCCAATGCCATGGGACGTCTCCCGACGTGAAAAGCACTATACAAATGTAATTTTGTTGTTGCGGTAAAACACCAAATGTTAAGCTTTATTGGTGGAACTATTTTCCTACAATTTATCCCGTTTAAAAAATGATCTTAGCCCTAAATTCAAACATTGTCTGGTCATGGTGTGTAATTCACTGTTTCCAAACTTCACAATCTGATACTTGCAAACTGGAAGTTATTTTTAACATAAATCAGGTTTGTGAATATCACTGAGTGTGAAAGGGTTATTTGTAGTGGGTATTACCAAATCTTGTTCTTTCTGAAAGTATACATGTACACACATGCATACACACACATACACATCAGCAGTCTTTGCAGCAATTGGCATCTCCCTTCCTCTTCCTTTCCACTGTCAATGGACACTTGCATGATGTACTGTTTTTATCTCTACCAGTCCCTCAAAGGCAATTTGTGAACTCAACCCAGACCCGTGATCAAAGCTGGGACCTTTAAGGTCTGTACAATGATAAATAATATTACTTACATTTGACATAGTACATTTCACATCAGAAGAAGATGTCTTAAAGTATTTCACAGGATTTACAGTAAAAGCGGGGATGGCTGTGTATTTTGCAAGCAAATTTGTATGGTTCAGTACTAAACCCCACAGTGCATTTACCTGCTGACACTTTGAGGAACACCTTAGTGGAATTCTATACTTTAATAGGAATTACGTTCAGATCAAGTTTGCTTTCAACTGGTCTCATGCGAACAAAAGTATATTTATGTAAGTTGAATACTATAAGTCACAGCATTGACTACCCTGAAACATATCCAGATCTACACTAAACACAGCAGACAAATGAGGTGACGTTGAAACATGTAAAAATGCAGAAATAACACTATCTGTACCACAAAACATTTGAACTGCTATCAGACAGGAACTGTACTATTTCCACGGAGACAAAAAAAAGGCCTGCAATAGCAGACAGTCCCCAGACTACTCTGGCTCTGTGCAGTGTTCAAATGAAAGTTCTTACACACACCCAGGCTGTATATGATAAAAAAAATTAGCTCAGCAAAAGAATGTCCTTAAGGCATAAGATCCGTTAGGCAAGTGCAAAAACAATCTGCTTGTTTCGTAATCTAATGCACCAGAGCTGAATCTTAACCCCTACCAGAATGCTAACGGTAAACTGGAAGCAAATTATCAAGCAGACTTGCTGAGAGAGATGGCATGCCAGCACTTGCTTCATTCACATTGTCGGAAACCACTGCTGGTAGCATTCCCACCATTTTGAACTGTTTCACCACCGTTCAAGGCAAAAGTGAGCTTGTGGCACAATAATCTAGCTCAGAGCTATCTTGGAGATTGTTGAACCAGAAAATTGGAAGAAACTCCATTGTCAAATATTGCTATATGCTCCTTAAAGTCCACCTGTGCAGGGAGATGTGACCTCAGTTTAATGTCTACATGCAAAGCAAGGCATCTCTGATAATGCAGTAAATTCCCAGCCCTCTATTGGTGAGTCAACTTAGACAGTGAGGTCAAAGGGGGCCTTAAATCTACAACCTTGAGACTTCAGTGGCTCCAAATGAGCCAGGCTGACAGATAGTTCCCTTAAAACTATGCAGATATGGTGTGTATGATAGTGTTAAATGGATTTACCTCAAAGTGGTTTAGAGAGGGGCTCTTGAACAAGTCAATGGCTGTAACAGTGAGGAACACTACCTAGTTGATTTCTTGAGAGTAGTTGCTCTTACATCTACCAGCCTTCTATCCTTTACAAAGTTGATGCAATTACTTATTTTAATTTGCTAGCAATTGTTAAATCATAATATTAAAAAACCTTCAGGCTGAATGCATTTCCCATGATTAAATAAACAATATTTATTTTGATAAACCACTGTTTTTATGTTGAAACTATACAAACCCCCTGAAAAAAACTTCAATATTAGCTGGCATCCAATATATTCTTAGTAGTTAAGTATCCGTAGAATTGACTGACATATAATAATCCTGTACAAACCCATTTTAAACAATTTAAATTGAGATTAAGTCCAATACAAAGAATATGGATTAAAATATACTGTAGTCTTTAAAGTTACAGTATTACTTTAGAGCATTTGGGTAGAGGACAGACTGCCAGTTCAAAAACTAGATGCTCCAACAAGGTCAGAACAGTAGCTCAAGTGTTCCAGTGGGTATTCTGGAGAATTTCTCTGATATTATCATTGACGTCAAGTCCTTGCTAGTTAATAAGATGCTTTCCACAGCATTTGATTTACTTGTCAGCAACATCTAGTTATCAGAAATTCAAAGTGAAAGATGAGAACTCACATGCTATTGTGTAACTTCTTGGTTGATTTAAATTGTAAGTGAAGATTTTTACAAAATGTGAACTCTTTTGTACTGCTATTGCTTTCAACTTGTAGTTTGATCAACTGTTGAAGGAAGCTATGCTTTGCGACATGTTCCACAGAAGTTGGCAAATGGGACATAATCTGAAATGGATAATCACTTAACATTGGCTGGCAACTAACATAGATGCTAAACGATATTAATAGATACTAAAAGAAAATTCAAAACAGTATTTGTGGAATGCATAAAGCATTAAGGGTCACTCGTGAAATTATATTTTGTGAGCTTCCTTTGAGGAATTAACCTAAACTATGCATTACAGGTGAGCTATAGATATAACAGTATTATACTCAAGTTCTGAATTTATCTTTCCAAGCTTATTGTCTGGATGACAAAACCAATTTGGATGCTAAACCAACAAGAGATACAGTATATAGAAATTGCAGGGATTGTTTGAGAAGCAGACAATTCGAAAGCCGCTCTGATGCAATAAAATAAAGAACTTGCTTGCTGAGATGGATGGCCTCCTCTTGTTATTACATTCCTATGTACCCCGACTCTGGCTCCAGTACACGTTACACTTAACTTGTCCCTATATCTTCCTATATTGTTCCCCTTTATTGACTGTGCCTTTAGTCATTTTCTCTTCCCCATCTCCTACCCTGCTCTGATTCCCACTCCGGTTCTGTAACACACGTTTACACATTTAGCTAGGGTGAAAAGGGCTATATATATATATTACATATGTGCAAATTGCTGAAACAACTAATTGACTCACACTTGACTGCTTTTAATATGAGTCTATTCCAGTTGTCCACTGTTCCACTGCTTTAAATCTCTATTCCCACATGAGGTACTATTATTTTAAACCTTTAGTTCTTCTTCCTGATCCAAGTCAAATAGTCCACTTATATCATTCTACATCATGCCAATCATTCATTATTATAAGGACCAGGATCCCATCTTCCCTCAATTTGTTTTCCAATCAAAACAAATTCAGCTCTGTGAGACTTTCCTCATAATTTAAGAGCTCTTGTTCCTGGAATCATCCTTGCTGATCTTCTCTGAACCCTCTCCAACATTTCAAGCTCCATTGGTGGTAGAGAGACCAAAACTGCACATAACATTCCAAATGAGGGCGACTCGGAATCAATGTTTAATGCATTGTTCATGGTTGGATTGTCTGGGATTTTTGAAAGCACATTTGTCAAGTTTTTATAAGATAGAATTGATCCATATTTTAGATCAAGTGGATCTTTTAGATTTTAAGATTGTTTTCTTGAGGTGGATAGGGCCGAAAATAGCTGCCGCCCTATCACAGGGGAAAAAAGTGAGCAGGGGGAAGGGGGAAATTTCCAGGGAAATGATTCACTAAACATGAAGTCTGAAAGCATAAGCATCTTTTCACTAATAATCTGATTAGTTAATGAAAAGAAAATGCTAATTTTGCTTGTACACTGTTTCGTAAAACCCTATAGTGTGATCCCATAAGACTGTGGTGTATTGCAGGTACATTGTACATTTGTGGTGACTGGTCAGTTTTCTATACGTCCCGACATCAGCAATGTGCTTGTCAACTCGAGATGTGCTAACCAGCAACTCACCAGCAGCCCGACCTGAGTTATAGGATCTCATTCTACAGAACCTGCCCATTACCACCATGGTTCCTAGACAATAACTTGATTAGCAGCTGATTGCTAATGGTACCAGAGCAAAGTATTTACTGCAGCCCTGTTCCCATGTCACCACTTCCTTATCCAAGATCTGCTCCTATATTCCCCAGGTGTCTGTCACTTCCCAACCCTATGGTGACCATTCGCTCCCCCTCATCATCACTGTGGTCACTGTCTTCTGCTAGTTTTCCTACCTGGATGTACTTGATGTCAAATATTTAAAAACAACATACAAGAACAAAATTACACTTGTATAGCGCCATCACAAGGACTCAAAAGCGCTTCATTGTGAAGTGGATTGACTATATTTTGTAGGTGAAACGCAGAGGCCAGTTGCACACAGCAATGCCACACAAACAACCAAGTGGTGAATGATCAATTTTAATTGTGGTATTTTTTCGCCAGGAGAACGCCCTCCTCTTTTTGAACAGATGCCAAAGGATGGTTAATGTACTCCTCAATGTGGCTTTTCGATTTAGCATGTCATTCACACAACAGCACCTCCGACAATGCAACACATCTCCAGCACATTCTGTTGGAGTGTCTGCTAAGTGATTCCAAGTCCCAATGTGGGGCTTGAACCCCCAACCTTCTGATTCAGAGGAAAGAATGCTATCAATGCGCCAGACTGACACACAATATGTCAAAATATGTCATCTTGTCTGAACTCTAATCTTTCCGCAGTGCATATTGCCAGATGGTGCAACACTTAAAGAGTCAGAAATCAGTAAGCCATGACTTCAAACTCTCAATGAGAGTACTAAAGTTACCTACTGCAAACTATACCTTGTATGAGAAAATAATCACAGCTCTTGTTGAGCAGAGAAAATTCAAATGAAAAGCATGTTTAAGACTGTTATTCTTTTCTCATAACAGCAGTTCCTAAAGTAATAGAAATTAACTCAGTTTATTGTATCACTGTGCTATTCTCGCTATACAATTCTTTATTAGTATGAATTAATGTGTTTGAAAGAGAGATAGACAGACACCTGCATAGCGGATGTATTAAAGGGTATGGTGAAAGAGCAAGTATGAGAATAAAATATCCGGCAAGATCAAATAAACTAATGTAACAGGCTTGATGGGCTGAATGCCCTGTTCTCTTCCCATGTGTTACAGTTAGCCCCCACCCTGCTCTTCAGGATCACAGTTTATGCTGGGTTATTGCAAGCACGGGTTTCCCCTCATTACTGGGTTCAGAATGGCCATTTTTCAGGTGCTGAACCCTTTAAAGTGCCTCAACAGGCTATTCCACTATGTGAGGAAAAGAGAACCAGTTAGGACAAGCCTGTACTCACCTGCGATTCACTTTTCACCACCTTTATTTCGCTCCAGCACAGGGACATCGAGATGCTTTAAAATAACAGCAACAACAGCTTGCTTTTATAAAATGCCCTTCATGCTGGGGTGGGTGGGTGGGGGGGGGTTCTCAGAGCTCTTCACAATGGCGGAGCCCGAAGCCAAACCAGGGGAAGGGTGACCATAAGCATGGTCAAAGAGAAAGACATGACCTGAAGATAATAATAATAATCCTTACATTTGATTTGGCTCTTTTCACATCTTCTGGATGTCTCACAGAATATACTATAAATGGGAAAGAAGAGGGTGAGGCGATGGGGTTGAGGGAAAATGATTCCAAAACAATAAGGTGCTATAAAAATGCAAGCTCTTTGCTTGATATACAATACCCTTTCTCAATGTTACTTTATCCAGTTACTAAAATTCCTAACCTTTCACGTATATTCTCTTGTTTTAGCTTACCACAGTGGTCTGAAGTTCCTCAGGTTTCTTTTTGCAGTATGGCGTACAAGAGATGGCCCAATGTACAATTAACAGCAAGCAAAATGCAAGAAAATCTTAAAATCTTGGCTTAAATTTGAAGCCAGATTGTGTTTGCACTTAAAAAAGGCAGAATTTTTCAGAAAGTTTTAATTTATTGCTTGAAGAGTAAATTCAAGCTTTCTGAAAAATTCTGCACTGTCTTAACAATAACAACACAATTACATTGATATAGTGCCTTTCACATCGGGAGGACGTCCCAAGGTGCTAGACAGGCAGTATTTCAGACTGGTTCTTAAGGCTAAGATCATGAAATCTTTCAGGCATCTAATACCTTGAAACATATTGATCAACGACAACAACAACAAAAAATTACATTTGCATAGTGTCTTTCATGTTGTGAGGATGTCTCAACTGGACAATCAATATATTGAACCTGAGCTGGAGGTCAGAATTGGGGAAGGTGGAGAGTAGGGAGGGGTGGAAGGAGTGTGATCGAAAGGACGTTCGAAGCAGGGTCTTGAGAGGATCTTGAAGGAGGCAAGAGAGGGTGTGAGATAAAGGGACTGCAGGATGGTGTTCTAGAGGGTGGGGGCAGATTGGCCGAAGGCCCACCCACCCACCAATGGTGAGGCAGGTGAGGCAGGGAACGTGAAGCAGGCCGGAGCTCGCTGAGCAGAGGGTGCACGCAAGTGGGAAGAAGTTTAGTAGGTTGCAGAGGTGGGGGGAGCAAGGCCATGCAGGGCTTAGAATGTGAGGACCAGGAAAGATCCTGTCTAGCATCACCTTGCAGTTGGCATTGGAGGAAAGGATGGGCAAAGCATGAGTGGGTGAGTGGAGGAGCCAGTTGGTGAATGAGAAGATGAGCCTTGGGTTGTCCTTGGCGTCCTATATTGTCTATATTGGAGTAGAATGATGACTTAGCGGAGGTGAGGGAGGAGTGGTAAGTTTTGATTAAGTCCAGCCAGATCTACCGATGGACCATTAAATTTGATTTGAGCCAGGTGAGTGTGGCGGCACACTGAGGGAGTGGAGTGCATAGAGGGAGTGGAGGTGTATGGTGTACCAGGGTGACTTGTGTAAGTAGGGGACGGTTCACGAAGTGATGAAAGCCAAGGCATTGAGAGTGGTGGGAGAGGGAACTGTGCAAGAGAGTGACCTTGGAGGATAAGTCACTGTGGGAGGAAGCCCAGAATGGGAGGAGTTCAGATGAGAGTTCCCCACTTCCATGTGGGATGGGGAGATATTTTTCTCTTTTTTTCTCCAAAGTAACACATTTACGGAGCCCCAGCAACATGTTTTCCATAGTGAAGAGCACAAAACAACCACAAATAAACCTTTAGCTGCCTTTCCCCAAAGAATTTAGAGGCCTTCAGTGATCTGAAATGGGTCCTCTGGCACTCTAGAAATCAGACAGAATTTGATCTCATGACAACCCACTACACCATTCCCTTGCATGAATGAAAGGATAGGAAACACAGAGTTAACTTACCAATTGCTTGTGGTTAAAAATACCTGAAATAAACCTGAGACTGCAGACTGAATGTTGCTAGACATTCCTAGGCATTTCACTGATTTAGTTTGAAACTCTTGGCTTCCATCCTTCATTCATTGTAAGGGGCACTCAATTAATGCTAGATTGTTCCCATTTGATAATTTCCCTCTATTACCCCTGCATGGTGCCTTTAATACACTGGAGAGTCTAATTCCACTTGAGTTCTTGCCCAGGCATGCTGTTTCTGGCACAACAAATAGAACATATGCAAGCATGGAACGAGGAAAGATCATTCAACCAATCTAGCTTGAACCAGGACTTCATTCTATCTCTGAAACATTTTCAAGGCGATAGATACTTAGTTTATTTATTTTTGTTGACCATAACATTTCCCTTATCATGGGAGATTAGCATTAATCTTCTCTTCTGCTCTGTCTCTCAAACCTAGGTACCCCCCAACCCCTGATCCCCACCACACCCATCTTGTAGTACAAACTGAACTGTATGCACTACTCCAGGTTTGGCCTGATCAGAACATTGGACAGCTTGAGTATGACTTCTTGGAATCCAAGATCCACTGATTTGGCAATGTAACTAGTATCCTATTTTGCCTTGTTTATTGTTGCCTCACAATATTTGGACATGATGAGCGACAAATCAGCGAACACCCATAGATCTTTTTCACTTTCCTTCACTTTCCCTCTTCACAAGTTATTTTCCACACATGGGGTGTAGATAATAATAACAATCTGTGTATTGGTATAGCGCCTACCATGTCAAAATGTCTCTAAACGCTTCACAGGGAATTGCTGTCAAGGTTAGTGATTGTGTATTTGTAGACAAAAGCAGCAACCAATGTACACATAACAAGGTCCCACAAACATCCAATTAACTTGGAGGATTGTAAGCCTGGGAAAATCAAACTCCCTTCTCTTAGTGAATACTATCACACAATCTTTAATATCTTTCACAGGCAGATACACCCTCAATTTATCAACCCCTCAGTACCTAATGCAGTACTTTCCGTAAACTGCATTGGAGTGTCAGCCTGGACTTTGCATTTATTGTCCTATTGAAGTGTTTGAACTCTCTCAAAACTTCTCACCCAAGATGCGAGTCCTACCAACTTGAGCCAGATTAACACTCAGTCTAGAGCTAAATAATAAGTACGAATTGACCACGGTAATTTTCTTTGGTCTTGTCTTAAAGAGAAGTGGGTGGACACAAAGCCGTGATGCAAAGCTGATGAAGAATCAATCCTTTTGGGAGTTCATATACTTCCCCACAGTGCAGACTGATTTATTTTCACACCGCAGTGGATCATTTTAATTTATTTTCCTCAGTCTTGGCCAAGCGTTTGTTTCAAAATTTACACAGAAGTACTCAAGATTTTTTTCTAATATACATATCATTCCTCTTCACGCTTGTCTGATCAATGCTGTTGGTCATGAGTAAAGTCTACATTAGTTCAAGAAGTGTCTCAACCAGTGCCAAGTAAAATGTATGCTTTGCAGGAGATTTACCATTTCTGTCTTCCTGTCAGGGAAGTTGACTGGTTATTTTTCTCCACCAAAGACACAAAGAGAAGAGGTAGTTCTTTTCAGAAATATACTTTCAGAAACTCTACCATCACCTTGTCTTGAGTTTGTGAAGTTAATATATTCACAGGTGACTGATTATTATTTTGTTTGCAAGTGGGGTTCATTTAAATAAACAGTACTAACATCTCTCCTTCTATAATGTAATCTTCCTGTTAAGTACGCTGAACACCACTTTAGCATTCAGCATCAAACCACATTTTGAAAGCAGTCTTTCTTGAAAAAAAGATCTCCCTATCCACTCATAGAAGCTTTTTCTTCTGCCCCATCCACCACACCCGCCAGTGCACACACCACGGGCAATTTCTGGCGCTGGGTAAAGGACCAAAGAGTAACAACTTCACATGATTTCTTTATTAAGGATTCCAGAAATATATCACAGGAACTTATTCCTGCAGGATTTACTTTTGGAGCAGAGTTCCGGTGTGTCGGCATACATCCCATACTTCCGGTTCCTGAAAATTATTCCCACTTGGATTTTTTAAATTAAAAAATGACAGTCCTCACAGTGTTTTCAACTCTCTCAGTGACTATCATTCAACCAAGAAAGTTTGGGCATGGAAACTCTATCCAGCTAACAGAATGTCCCATTTTCAGAAACTAAATATTGACTATTAAATTTCCCACAGGTTACAATTGACATATTGGTCATTATTCAAATAGTTCAAGAACAGTCCCTGCATCATCAGAACTGAAATTTATAAATTTATTTTGTTTTATTTATCTCCAAATGAAAATAAGAACTGAGGCTGGGGTTAAATGTTGCACACCAGTGAACTATGTCCTTCAATAAGCAGAATTTAGTTCTTTATTTTCTACATGGAGGCACCGTTTTTTGGGGGGAGACACACATATTCCCAAATGAAAAGATGGAATAACTACCGGTAATTCCACTTTCTAAACAGAAGCTTTTGAACAAGCTTGCATCCAACGGGGTAACTTTATCTACAGTAAAACTGACAGGAATTTACAGTTATGTTAATTAAGAGCAGCCTTCTGGCTGTGATGCTCAGATGTAAAACTATTAAATATGTTTTTTTTAAACGCAGCACAAATGAAGTGCAGGTGACCAGTGCGTTCATCCAAATACAAAATCCAGAGCTCAATATCTTGTGATTCAGTTTACTACAATCTCTAATATTTCAAACAATATTTTGAACATAAGAGTCCTGTTGTTCGAAAATTCCACTTGACAAATTTCTGTTTTGGGAAAGCAGTGTTTTTTCTTTATATTTGCAAAATGCTACAATTTGCAGGTGAACCAGTAGCAAATGGTTCTGTAGAAAGATCTGGCGCTTTTTAAAAAAACAAATGAACAAACCAAACACATTTTGTCAGTGATCCACCACAGACCGAAGAGCTGCACACTCAGAATTTCTCTTCATTAAGCCAAATACAACTAATCCCACTTCCTTCTGCACATCTGGATAGTGAAACAACAGCTTTTATTTCAGGAGTTGACCAGTTGGTGGTCAAATACACGAATAATTTAGGTGCCACTTCAAATTATGCTTAAACATCTGTGTAAATGAATCTATTTTTACAGTTAGTTGTAATTTCTCACTCTGACCGAGGTTTTACAACTTGCATTAACTTTTGACTGATAGTTAACAGGGAGTTAAAGAGTGATTAAAAGTGATTTAATGAGCAGTTAATTCCATCCAGCAATTTATCTGCAGCTCCAAAATCATGACACCAGATGAAGCCTGAAATTCCACCCAATTTTAGCCGGGAAACTATTTTCCCTTAAAATTTAGGATTATGCTGAATTGCACAAAAGCCATCAATTCAATCTAAATCTTTTAAAGAACTTCATCTTTTTTTAATAACTATGGTAGCTTCCAAATTGAGGCAGAATTGAAAAACAACATCTTTTTGAGAAAATTAGCTTTGAAATGAACATGATTTTGAAAGAAAAATGTACAGTATACTATAACTCCCAGTGAACAAAATGGAATGAAGTGCCAGTAAGAGGAAAAGAAACCAAATGGAACAAATGTTTTCCTAAAAGAGGCCTTCTTGCTTTCTTGTCAAATTCTATTGAAGTTCAAATATTGTAATCTTGCCATCCATTGGTAACAAAATAACCCCCGTGTCTGCAATCCAGAAATTAGACTGCTAGGAGTTGGGAAAGTCAGCCAAACTGTCACATTTTCAGTTGAGCATAAAGTCTGCATATGTCCCACATTATAGAAAATGGAACAACACGTTTTAAAATTTAAAATGTAAAAGTTTCCTTACTCCACACACAGGCATATACACAAACATATACATGTGCATGCACACACACACAGACACTACACACAGACAAACACACATAGACTTTGACACACACACACACACATTATAATAATCCATCCCAAAATAAAACACAATTGGTCATTTCAACCCACGACTGTTTGTGGGGATGCTGCTGTGCGCAATTGGCTGCCACATTTCGCTCTCCCACAAATATACAGTCAATTCACTTTATAGTATATTCTGTGAAGTGTTTTGAAACATCAATAAGATGCGAAAAGCGCTATATCAAAAGCAAGGTCGATAAGATGTGGAAAGTGCTATATAAATGTAAAGATTATTATTATTAAAATTACAGCATGCACAAAATTTAAATAAAATCTACCTCCAATATTTATAGACTCCGACTCTGTATGAGAAGCATGGATTTTGCTCATGAAAAAATATTTGCAGTGTGCTTAGAACAAGACTCCTTTTTACTTTATTTTAATGCTGTTGGTGGCTTCGATCCAAATGGTATTGTCTTATCCACATTTATCAGTTTGATTTGTTCTGCTAGGTGCATGTGGGAATCTCATCAACCTGCTTAAGAGTATCCAAACTAAACTGAGTTCTGTGCAGCCAAACTTAATGTGGAAATTCAAAGATATTTGCAACTGGGTTGGAGGAAGCCTCTCCACTGCCGGCCCACGATCTCAGACCTACAATGGAGAGATGAGCTGAGCACAAAGTGCCCTTCACTCTCCTCTGTGTCCACCAAAACATCGAGATATTGATAAGAATGGGGTCTAATGCGCTTTGTATCCAGAAAGGATTGAAATGTTTGTGCAAGTCGATGAACATAACATAATAATAATAATCCTTGCGTTTGATATAGGACTTTTCAAGTCTTCTGGACAGCAAAAACAACAACAAAATTACATTTTAGAGCGCCTTTCACGTCAGAAGAACATCCCAAAGCTCAAGACGTCTCAAAGCGCTTCACAGGATATACAGTCAAATTAATTGGGTGGGCAAAGTGGGCACTTAAATGGGCAAAATAGGGGGTTTCCTCTTATCTTACGATCTTATACAAACATTTATGACAAATGGAACACAATACTGTACGTTATCGACAATGGCTCATTGGATAAATGTGTGGTATTGTGTAATACTGAGCAGGCAACTTGCTCCTGTTTTTCAAGCCAGTTATACATTCAGATTTGTATCAATATGCTTCAAGACCTTTCTTTTTGTTTCCCTCACCCACCCTTTCTTAGCTCGGGCTCCCAGTCGACTCTGTGAAACACTATTCAGCATGAAAGGTAATGTATGTAAAAATGCTATATAAACGTAAAATTACTGCTACTGTTGTACTTTACTTTCTAAACTAACTCAGAGTTATAGATACATATGTGAGTGGCGAGTACACTGATCCGAGAAATAGACCAAGGAGAGACAGACCATTCAGACATTAGCCCACACCAGTCCAATTCCCCCCACCCCACCAAAAAACACACAGAATAACAAGCTCTAAAATAGGTATCTTAGCTTTGTAATAATCCTTTAACTCCTTGTTCTTTTATGTGTGTTGCAAATTTAGAAACTATTACTTGTGGTTTTCACACCATGTTCTGCTATTTTTCTCCACACAATGGCACTATGAAAGTGATTTTGTTATTATTTGATAGAGCACCTTTTACAATAGAAAAAGGTCTCAAAGCCTTTCACAGGATATACTGTAACATCCAATGACTATCTGCTTTGTGGGCAGGGGCAGCAGCCAATTTACGCACAGATGTGCAAAGTCCTCCAAAGACTCATTAAGTGAACAACCAATTTTATAAGGGTAAGAGCAGATAGAGATACCATAGTGATGCTTGGAAAACACAATAAGCAAAGCCTACTGGTCCATACAGGACAGCCTTCTCCACAGTTCAACTCGAGCAAATCAGGCTTTGAAATTTAAAACCGAAATGCGAGAGCTAACACTAGTCTCGTAAATCAATGTCAGCCAGAGAAAGGTCCATTCTCATTCCCACTAGATGACTCTTAGCACTAACCACCATTTAGTCAACCATTCTACTTGCTTTTATTCTTCCTGCAGTCTTCTTTATTCTGCTTTATTGTTAACTGCATTCTACAGAGCAATCTGAATGGATGGGAGGGGAATGTCACGCAGTAATTCAAATCAGTTTGTGCAGTAAATCGCAATGGTGTTCAAGTTGTTTGTTAAGTCACTTGAATCCTGAGACCGATTCACTGCCTGCAATCTTGTACCACCCAACCAGTACTAACAACAACAATAACTTGGAATTTTTATAGACCCTACATGGCATGGCATCTGTGAGCGCTATCATTTGTATTAAATGTGCTTCGCTCTATTTTCTGGAGCCATCGATTTTTGTCTAACACTAAGGCTGACGTATAAAACACAGTCATTGACAGCAGTAAATTATGTGAAAGGCTGAGACAGCCATCAAAGTGAAAGGCACTATATTAAATGCAAGAGTTATTATTACAGTAAAATCTTGATAATCCAGCATGGCTGGGTCCACTCACATCCCAGATTTTGGAGTTTGCCGGTATTGAGAACCTGCCTAGAAATGGCTGGGGAAGCCCCATCCCATACACCACGTGTGCTGTAAACAGTACTGAAGCCCCCAAAATGCTCGAGCTCCAACCACAGCGCTGGATGACACAGTGACCAAGCCGGAAACTGCCAGCAGCTGTTCTGAATTTGGGGGGATTTGCCGGACATTGTAAAAAAATTAACGCTGTTTGTATTTTGAAATCTTGCTGGTTTTAGGGAGTTGCCAGCTTTCGGAATGTCGGATTATCGAGGTTTTATGTATTATACTATCAACAACATAAAAATTACATTTCTGGAACCCCTTTTATGATGGGAGGACGTCCCAACCTCCACCATTGACTCCAGGACCAAAGTCTGTCAGACATCAAGTCCTGAATGAGAGCTAACTTTCTAAAGTTGAAATCCACAAAATTGAGGTCCTCCTGATTGGCTCCCGTCAGCGCCTCCTCACCTCAGTTGCTCACCATCCATGGAGCCCGTTCCATCTCACCAAGCCAGTCCGAAACCTTGCCGTCTTGTTTGACCCTTATTTCTATCCCACATCCATGCCATAACCAGCTCTGCCTTCTCCCACCTCCACAAGATTGCCCAGCTCCACCACTGTCTCACAATGCAGGCCGATGAAATTGTCATATGTGCATTCATAACATCCAGGCTTGACTATACAAACTCCTTGCTTGTTGGCCTTCCCAACTCCTCCCTCCACATGCTGCAGATCATCCAGAACTCTGCAGCCTATGTTCTCACCCTGTAGGCTCAGGAAGATCATCCCCACACTCGCCCGCCTCCGCTGGCTTCCCATCATACAGAGGATACAGGTAAACATCCTGGTCTTCACCTTCAAAACCCTCCATGGCCTTGCTCCCTCCTACCTCTGCGATCTTCTAATCCCCTACCAACCTGCCCGCTCCCTCTGCTCAGCAGGAACCGGCCTGCTTCATGTCCCCCACATCTCCCACCCCACCATGGGTAGGCGGGTCTTCAGCCACTCTACCCCCACCATCTGGAATTCCATCCTGCAGTCCCTCCACCTCGCCCCATTCCTTGCCTCTTTCATGACCCATAGCGAGGCCCTCCTCTTAGACCGTGCTTTTGAGCAAACTCCTTCGACCCTATGCTTCACCCTCCCCAATCCCTACTTATTTCCAGTTTGGGTCCAAAATATTGTCTCTCCAGCATCTTGGGACGTCATCCCGATGTGAAAAAGTGCTATATAAATGTAATTATGTTGTATTATTAGGTAATATTGCAAAATAACACTAGATGACCTAATGATTTTTAGAGGGAAAATGGTATAAATGCTATTCTAGTTTATTATATTCAATTCGGAATTGAGTAGTACAAACGGTTTGATTGAATAAAAAAAGTAAAAGAGAATTGTTAATATTCTATTCAATTCCATAGTCTGCCTATTCTATTTCATTAGTCAATGCTTCCCCCCACAATCCCTCCCCCATTATTTTTCTTTTCCTGAAGGTAATGTTTCATGCTGGCAACCCAGCAGCACTCTGAAACCTCAGATATTGGCAAGTTAGTTGCCGAGAGTGGCGTGATTGCATAGACATGGAATCACAGCCAAGGCACAATCCTGTCCAACACCAAACTAATACAGACACATGCACAAGCACATATACTCAGACACAGACAAAGACATATACACAAATAACAACAAATTACATTTGCATTTCACATCAGGAAGATGTGCCTTGGTGATGGGCACACAAACACACAAACAAATCTGCCCTACAAAATCTGGACTAAAATCACAGGCCTAGGGACACCCATGCCAAAGATTGAATCCGAAGCATTCCTAATCTATTTGGGTGGTTGAGTGGGGGGGGGGGGGGGGGGGGGGGGATCAGGGAGGATGGAGTACAGAAAGGGTAGGAGGGTTGCTGAAGGCATGGTAGAAGAGGAGGGTCATCTGGCATGTCTTGAAGGAGCTAAGGGAAGGAGCAAGATGATGGGAATGTGGGAAGCTACAAATGGTAGCTATTACATAAAGACCTGCCCCTCTCATGTTTTCTGCCACAGAACATTATTACAGTGGAAGAGTCTGTGTACAGGCTAGTGTTAGGGCAACCACTAAGCTGTATGAGAGTGCTAGCCCACAGCCAGAGGAAGTAACAGCTAGCAGCACCAGATGCAACATAAGACGATCGTTTACCTTGCTCTTTCTAGAGGCACATGTAAACGTGTGCACACAACTTGGTGCCTCTGGAAGTAGTACCATTGTTGCCTCATTTACACGACACCATTGCTCTATAAACATGGTCTGAGTCCCAATTCCATCTCACAGAGAGTGGCCTTTGCCCACAAGTTTATATCCAACGACTTGAACATCTTACAGCTACCTTATAATGTTGCTGCAATTCTATGATCATTGGCTGCTTGCACTGTGACTGCTGTTTAATACAGAGAAGTGAGCCAGACCATAACAACAACCTCCTATGTCCCTTTGCCAGATGGCCCTGCAGCATTTGGTCTAAAAGAGGTAGAAAGCTTATGCCCTCATTCAATATTTGACATAAACCATAAAAACCTCAGATTTACTAAGCAAAGAAAAATTCTAGGAAACGTAAATCTTGAGATTTAAACCCCAAAAGACTCAAGGTTTTGTCAGTGCTCATTTTTCATTTCTCCTAATTAAGCAAACCGTTCAATAAACCTCGACATAAGGAAACTCTCCTTCCGTTTCCTGAAAAAACAAAGTACACTGATGCCTTTGGATACAGTTAGAATGGATTGCAGTGTCAATAAATACAGCTCGATAGCAAGGCATCTTGACATTTCCTAGATAGCCTAAACCAGTACATCACTGCACAGGAATGCACTGATTCACTCTTTTATAGGCACTTTCAGGAAACTATTCATTGCAATGATGTTGAGCCCTCTCCTTCCCTTCACTAAATACTTATTAGCTATAGGGATCCTGATTACAAAGCTGGTATGTATAATACATGACAAATGAACAAAGGAGCATATGTAGGAGAAGCAGCCTGAAGCAATAGGTCTTCTCAGCAGGACAATGAATGAGGATAGGGCTGAAGTTGGACAGCAAACTAAACGCTGTGAAGAAAGCAACAATTCTTAGGACCTTACTACATTGGTGTTTTTGCCAAATCGAGCGACAACACAAGACCTTTGTTTAGGCAACATAAAATGGATAAAATAATCTAAAGAATTGTGGCCGGAGATGAAAAAAAATGTAGATATTCGAAATCCTTTGAAGTACTTCACATACTGATTTTATGTACGTTTGACTGATTCAAACGGTGAAGGGTTGTGTGAAATGTGAATTGACAGAGACAGAGCCAAGGGGTTTGGAGGGGGCAGAGAAGGGAATGAATGGCCTGTTGCAAAGGCTAATCAGTCGCCCTCCAGCAGTCTGAATCATAGCTATTGGACACATTACGTTGATTTCATAGCCTCTACAAGTGACTCTTTCTACCTTAAGTGTGTCCTCTCCATAGTTTGTAAATATCCCTGGGTAAGGACATCAATGAACCCAAAACGCAAAATACTGCAAATCCTGGAAATCTGAAACAAAACAGAAATTGCTGGGAACACTCAGCAGGTTAGGCATCATCTATGGAGAAAGGAATCCAAGTCGATGTTTTGGGTCCATGACTCTTCATCAGAATTGGGGTATGTAGGGAGAACGAAGTACTGATGAAGGGTCGTGGACCTGAAACTTTGACTCACTTTTCTTTCTCCATAGATACTGCCTGACCTGCTGATTCCTGTTTTACCTCAATAACCCAATTTGGAAGAACAACAACAACAAATTAGACTTATAGAGTGCCTTTCACATCGGGAGGACGTCCCAAGGCGCTGCACAGGAGGCATGTGACCCGAGCTGGGAGGGGAGTGTTCGGGAGGGGGTAAAAAACGTGGGGGAGGTCGAAAAATTAGGGGGGAAAACAAAAGGCACGAACGAAAAGAAAAGACTTCAAACCAGCCTTGAAAGAGGAAAGAGAGTAAGCAAGGCGGAGGGATTGGGGGATGGAATTCCATAGGGTGGGAGCGGAGAAACTGAAGGTCCGGCCTCCGATGGTGGGGCAGTTCGGGCAGGGGGCTTTGAGCAAGCCAAGTCTTGCTGAACGGAGGGTCCGAGTGGGCTTATAGGGGGAGAGTAGATCGAATAGGTAGGGCGGGGCAAGGCCGTGTAAGACCTTGAAAACGAGGACAAGGATCTTGAACTCGATCTTCTGGGGGATTGGGAGCCAGTGGAGACGGGCGAGGGTGGGGATTATGTGATCACGGAGGCGGGTGCGGGATAGTACACGGGCTGCAGAGTTTTGGATGACCTGCAGCCTGTGAATGGAGCAGCTGGGGAGGCCGACGAAGAGAGAGTTTCCGTAGTCCAGCCGTGAGGTGATGTATGCTTGCACAAGTGTTTCGGCAGCGTGGGGGGTGAGATAGTTGCGGAGCCTGGCAATGTTGCGCAGGTGGAAATAAGCGGTGCCGGTCAAGGCACAGATGTGGGAGAGGAAGGAGAGTTTATGGTCGAACGTGATGCTGAGGTTCCTGACTGGCTTTGTGAGGTGGAGAGTACAGCCTTGGATGTTGAGGCTGGCAGCGCTCGATGTACGGAGGTGCTGGCTTGAGCCAATCAGGAGGGCCTCGGTCTTGCTCACGTTCAATTGGAAGAAGTTGTCCCTCGTCCAGGACTCGATGTCGGACAGACATGCTGTCAGAACATCGCTGTTCTCGGGGTTGAGGGATGAGGGGGAGAGGTACAGTTGGGTGTCGTCCGCATACATGCGGAAATTTACCCCATGTTTGTGGATGACATCGCCCAGAGGGAGCGTGTAAATGGTGAACAGGAGGGGGCCGAGGACAGAGCCCTGGGGGATGCCGTGAGAAACTGTGCGGGGGTTTGAGGAGAAACCGTTAGAAGATACAAAATGTAGGCGGTGGGTCAGGTAGGAATGGAACCAGTCAAGGACTGTGCCTTGAAGGTTGAGGTGGGAGGAAAGACGTTGGAGGAGGATGGTGTGATCGACTGTGTCGAACGCAGCAGACAGGTCGAGGAGGACGAGGAGGCAGAGGGAGCCCTGGTCGCAGGCAGTTAGGATGTCGTTTGTAACCTTGACCAGGGCAGTTTCCGTGCTGTGAGCAGGGCGGAAACCTGATTGGAGTGGTTCACGGAGTGAGTGAGTTGAGAGGAAAGAGCGGAGCTGGGAGGCAACCACTTTTTCAAGGACCTTAGATAGGAACGGGAAGTTGGAGATGGGTCGGTAGCTTGATGGCTGCGATTCATCAAGGGAGGGGTTTTTCAGGATAGGGGTGATGGTGGCTGTTTTAAGGGAGGTAGGGACGGTGCCTGAGGAGAGGGAAAGGTTGATGGTGTCAGAGATGAGTGGGGCCTGGAGGTGGAGTTGGGTGCGGAGGAGGGGGGGTGGGGATGGGGTCCAGTGAACACGTGGTGGGTTTCATGGAAGTGATTATTTTTGTGACGGAAGACGGGGAGGTGGGGATGAAAGTATGAAAGGGGGGGTGGGTGGGGGTTGGAATAGCAGATGGAGGGGCAGAGGGGGAGGAGAGATGGGGGGAGGAAACCGCAGAGCGGATTCTTTCGATTTTGGACTCGAGGAAGTCCAACATCTCCTCGCAGCGTGCGTTTGAGGAGAAGATCTGCAAAGCGAAACGGGGGGGGGGGGGGGCGGCGGAGCTGGTTCTTGGTGGCGAAGAGGAGGCGGTGGTTGTCCTTCGCTTCCAGGATTATCCTGGAGTAGAAGGCTGATTTAGCGGTGGCTAGGGCGGAGCGGTAAAATTTGATGCGGTCCAGCCTGATTTGCCGGTGGACCGTGAGGCCAGATTTGAGCCAGGTGCGTTCAACTGCTCGCACTTGGCTCTTGAGGGAACGGAGGTGAGTTGTGTACCACGGTGATGATCGGGAGTGGGAGACGGTTCTGGAGGTGAGGGGGGCCAGGGTGTCGAGGGTAGTGGAGAGGGTGTTATGGAGGGAGGTGGAGGATGGGTCGGTACCGGAAGAGTGCCACAGGGGGAGGAGGTCGGAGGTTTCGAGGGCAAAAGTGAAGGTTTATGGGGGAATCTTCTTCCAGAGCCGGTAGAAGATGGTGGTGGGTTTGGAGGTGGAGGGCGGAGGGATAGAAGTGTTGAGAGAAATGAAAAAGTGGTCTGAAATGGCCTTGTCGATGATGGTGACGCCAGAGACGTTGAGGCCTCGGGTGATCACTAGATCGAGCGGATTGCCATGGGTGTGGGTGGCAGTGTGAATGTGAAGGGAAAAGTTAAAAGACAAAAGCAAAGAGGAAAATTCAGAGGAGGTGGAGCAGGAGGGGGTGAAGTGGAGGTTGAAGTCGCCAAGAATGATAAGGCGATCAGAAATTCCACCAGGGTCTAGATTTACTCTTAAAGAAAAAAATTGTTGTCGCCCGAACCGCCCCACCATCGGAGGCCGGGCCTTCAGTTTCTCCGCTCCCACCCTATGGAATTCCATCCCCCAATCCCTCCGCCTTGTTTCTTCCCTTTCCTCTTTCAAGGCCGGTTTGAAGACTTTCCTCTTCGACCGTGCCTTTTGTTCCCCCCCGAACTTTTCGACCTCCCCTACGTGTTTCACCCCTTCCCGAACACTCCGCTCGCAGCTCAGGTCACACGCCTCCTGTGCAGCGCCTTGGGACGTCCTCCCGACGTGAAAGGCGCTTTATGAGTTTAAGTTGTTGTTATTGTTAAAGTCTTACCTCGAAAGCAGTTTTTTGAAGTTGTTGAAAGAACTCACAGAAAACCAACTTCAAAATGATGGCTGCATTTAAGAATTTGTCAAATTCTGGATGATGTGAAATGCTACGTTAATAACGTAAATCTAGATTTTTTTTCAAATTTAATTCCCTCAAAAATATTCTCTCATCACAATAATTCCTGCAAGTTTTCTTTTGTTGCTAGCATATTCTGAGTTGAAACAAAGCTTGTTTTGTGCAGAAATGTCAAATAACTGAGAAAAGTACACGTAGAGTCAATGTCCACTGCACACACCACCACAAAGTGTAAGCTGTTATCACCATATATCTCTGGGGATAACTTTACATTATATCATACTGTCAATCCTGTTGTGCAAGTGCAAGTTGTTGTTGTTTCTCTGAAATTAATCTTTCTCGGTCTAGTAAAAATGCCTCTATTACTCCCACTGGTTATTGTCTTTGCTAGAATTTGGAAAAGAACAAAGAAAAGGAGGTTTGCTCCTCCTGGTGCTTGTTATCCAAACCCAAAAAAATCAGCCAAAGGGAATTTATTTAATGAAATTACATTCTCCCACTCTGCGTCTCTGGCTGGATTTAAAAAGCAAAGTGGTGCAGGCAGGGCATACTTGTCTTTAAATCTGGACACAGTTGATAATGAAGGGCGAAACTAGAATCAGCTAAAACTGTTAACTACCCAATGTGTTAAAGATACTTGCTGATCTCTGTCCTAAATTGTCTATCACAACTCTGAACTAGATGCCATCTTGATCTGCTGCCTTGGTACATCTGAAACTACTGCTCACTTTCCTTGCCGCAGTACGGCATGGCCATCAGCCAGAGACAGAATAATAAAATACATCAGCAAATCTTCTCCAGTGGAGAACCCAACACATAGCGCCTCCAAGAGCAGTTTTGGAACCAGGTAAAGATATAATTTTTTGACTAAAGATTTTACTAACAAACAGTTACATGAACTCAGTGAGGAAGGAAATAGGCTTGTGTCAGACTTGCTGCATTGTTAGCACTCTCACCTCAGTGAGAAGGTTACGGGTTCAAGCTTCATGTTGGGAGTCTGAACCCATCTCATCAAGGCTGACACTCCTGATACTCTTGTCAGCAAGTTATTGTCAGCAAGTTTTGAGCTCATAGTCTAGGCCCACGATCCAGTGTAGTGTATTGTTGAAGGTGATGTCCTTTGGATGAGATATTAAACTGGCATCTGTGGGACATTGCTGTGCATAAATTGGCCCTTACACTCGCCTAGAAAACACAAAGTCACTTCACTTTACAGTAAATTCCTGTAAAGCTCCTAGGAGATGTCATGACAATGTGATAAGAATTGATATCAAGATGTAAGGATTATTATTCATTCTTTATAATGTCTGCCACTCCCTCAACAGTGATAAGGACAGATATTTTAAATTAGGAAACTCACTCCAGATCAGGAATGAATCATCCTGTCTGCTTCACATATCAAATAAAGCAACCACCATGCCCACTTCCCTATAATCAATTTGATAGTAATGAGGGGATTGTAGTAATGCCATGGAGAGACATTTGTATGTGAAAATAAGGATTAGGATTAGGACTGTGTTCACATCACAAGCTTTCAAGAGGCCCCATTTATTCTTTGTTAAAAAAAATTCCTTTCAAATTCCTAATTTATAGTTCACGATAAAGCGATGACCTATGTGTATCTAGGCCACAAATTATAGTACATCCAACAATTAACTCTTTCCTGAGATGAGAGATTTCCAAACTAGAGCTCACTGGAGAAGGAAGATCTGATCAGACTTTAGTATTAACATCAATTAAGAAGTATTTCATTCTGACTTGTGAAGAAAATAATACACATTATTTCTGAATGTTATATTTTTCTAAATAAAGTCTCATAAAGCAGTGGGGCATGCTAATGTACTACATATTGTGCACCACCTATAATTTGGGAATGGGAAGAACAAGAGCCCTGAAATCTGATACATCACTTTATTTAGTCAGCCAGGTGTCTCACACATGGGGAAACCCATCAGAGTATCCAAATCAAACCTGACAGTTCCATGTATCACATCGAAATTCCAAAGATATTTATTGGAATGTGGGCTGTCTCCTTGGAGAGATGCATCCTGTTTACCTAATTCCACAGAGTTTTGGGCACAGGTTGGCAAGAACTGTACCCTGAGGACCAGAGTATGCGATAGGGCACGACTGTGATAATGACAGATATTTTAAATTAGGAAACTCACTCCAAATCAGGAATTAATCATCCTGTCTGCTTCACATATCAAATAAAGCAACTGCCATGCCCACTTCCCTGTTTGTATTACGTACAAACATAGAACTTTTCAGTTCCAAAATAAGTCATTCACCCCATCGTATCTATGCTGGATGTTTAAAAGAGCAATCTATTTGGTTGTATTTACATGCATTTTTCCCATCTCCCTGTAAATTATTCCACTTAAATATATATCTAATTCCCTCTTGAAAACTAATGCGGATCCTGCCTCGACTATTACATCAGACAGGGCCTTCTGCATATGTGTGTAAAACAATCCTTCTGTTGTCCTCCTTTGCTTAGTATCTTAAATTGATGTCCTATAATCACTGATTCATTAACTTAGTGTAAATAATTTCTCGCTATCAAAACTATCAAATCCCTTTATAATTTTAAAGAGTTCAAGTGGAAATCCTCTCTATATTCTCCATTCTAATGAAAATAGACTAATTTCTTCTAGTCTCTGCTCACAGGTTAAAACGCTCATCCCTAGTCTCAGTGGTGAAACTTGGTTTTCAAGAGACTGAATTGTATTTTTTTTAGCAGAATGCCCCGAAAATATTTGAGTTAGGATTTTGTGTTTGTATCAGTGCTCACTTCTGCTATAAGCCTAACAAGATCTACATCTGCACCACAGTGTGGTAAGGATGAGCAAGCAGGTCAGGCTATACTCACCCTCCTAAAGTCCAAGTCTTTAATGTGGTTTCTTTGAGTCACTCATACACTCTGCTATTATCACTTCACTTGCTGCAGTCTGCATCCGCTATGCACAGCTGCAATAGAGACGCCATCTGCCGTCTTCCTCAGGCCAGGAAATGCACTGGGATTGATGCCAAAGACATCTTTGGTAACATAGGGTTATGATTTTTTCCATTTTTTGGGAGGGTGGGAGAAGGCCAAAGACTGCGAACTACAACACTATTGTATTAAAAAAAATTCTTTACATTGCTTTCTTCTGATAATTCGAAGCTATTGTTGCAAATAAGTGAAAATAAATGCTGTATCTGGCTTTGAAACCCAAACCAAAGAAAACATGAAAGAAAGCACATCAAAGGACTTGCCCCCCCTCCTTTCAAATTAAACCTGAGCACTCATGCTGAGAATGGTGTTTTCTTGTCTTGTCTCTATGACCAAATGGGTTCTTTATTTCAGTACCGCGACACTGACTGTTTGAGTTATATCACCATCAACTTTTACAAACACTGTTTAAGGGAGTGATCTTTACGAATTCTAGGGGGTTGATAAATGTAATATAGGGGAGTAAATCATACATCAGTTTAACATTAATAGGTCAAGCTTTTCCTGGCATTTTGTGATACTTACATATTCTGGCAAAGAAACAGATGAGCTGAAGCCTTCCAGTTTCAGAGAAACAATGGTCGTAAAAGAAATCATTCAGAGAGAGTTGTATGTGTGCTGTGCTTATGTCATAACGCAGCTTTGTTGTAATATTCCAAGAATAAAACATATAAATCCAATTTGAGCTTCTGACCCTAACATAATATTACATAATCCACACTATTGTAATAATGTCTGGTTACATGTATGCCGAGTTCAACCAAGTAAAAACCAACAAAGACCTTGCTTTGTGCAGTTTTTATGTTGATGCACAAATAATTCTTTTTTTCGAAACTGAGATACTGAGGTGCAGGGGCCAAGAACCACATGGCTGAGCACCATCTCATTATGTGCAGTAATTACATTTAGTGTTTGTGTACATAGGCGTCAGTAAAGTCATGGATTCACATGTCCTGTCTCTTTTAGCATTGAATAAAGTACTTATTCAGCAATAATAATAATAATTCTTGCATTTGATACAGCACTTTTCACATCTTCTAGACATCTCAAAGCACTTCACAGAATAGACTGGAAAGTGAATTGACTGTATATGTGGGTGAAAAGATGATTCTAAAGAACTTCAACAGCATTTGTCTTACAGGTACACCCTCGGGACCCGGCCAATGCCGGTTAAAGCGTGTGCCGGATATTTGTCCGAAAACACACTCAATAAATAATGCATTTTTCCAAATAAATTCCAGTTTATCGAATGCTGACTTTTTTTTTGTGGTGCCAGTTATACGGAAGTTACGGTTGATCGGCTCACGGATAAACGGGCTTTTACTGTACATTTACAGAAGCCTTGCCATTCTCCCTTGTCTTGATTTTTAGATGGCATTGTTACAGAAGTGCCACTCACAGACAAGCCAGCATTAACAGCTTAACCTAGTACCTTGAGCAAATATCAGTACGTTACCAGAATAAGACGAGGGCAAAAGGAATGAACAAGATCAGACTGCAAAAATACAGTCAATTCATAAATATATGCATTAAATATTTGATTCTATGCTTGTGGTCCAAGTCCTTGGTCCCCTTTTCTCCCCGACACTTAGAAAAATTGTTGAGCATTTTGAGGCATTCAACGGGAAATATGTTATGCAGGTCAAATCATTGTTAATGTACCTGGTAATTGTTACAAGTGGCACATTCTTTCTTGTGATGAGGTTTAATGCTATAGCAACGCTCATGTCTTCATATGAATCATAAGGAACCGCAATGCGGTGCTAAGTTAGTGCATTACATTTGATCTTGTATGCCTAACCAACATTGAGTTTATGCCTCTAAAATAGCTCAATGTGTCTGTTCCCAGATTTCCATATCATCACTTGATCTCAGAAAATTACTCTGCACAGTCTTTCAATTACTCTTCCTAATTACTGTACTCATTGAATATGCCTAAAGAAAAGGAAATATTTTACCTCTTTCACACTGTGGGCCAGTAAATCCATATACGCAGGCGCAACGATTAGGCCCAATGCACCGGCCACCATTCTGGCACCCATTTTCACAGACAGCTGCAACACAAAGAGAAATGTAAGTGCTTCACCGTGACAACTAGTTAGGTCTGTAACACAATAATATTAATAATCCTTACAGTTGATGTAGCACCTTATCACTTTGTTGAGACGTCTCAAAGCGCTTCACAAGATACACTGTAAAGTGGACTGACTGTGCATTTTGTGGGAGGAACGGCAGTTTCTAAACAGTGAAGTGTAGTAGAAAAGTCGGCTGAGGGAAGCACTTGGCACAGTGACAGAATATTCCGGAAAATGCCTCTGTGGGCTCTGCAGATGTTCACCTGCATCTAATTTTGTTAAAAGTGCTCCACTGAATCTACTGCACTGAAGTTTGTTTCCTTAGAATGGGTTTTATTGCAGAACCACACCGTGCAATGTGTAACAACTATGGAGAATGAAATGGTTCTCTTGGAATCCCCAAGATACTAGGGTAATAGGAAAATGAAGTCAACTGAGGACAATATAAAACCACACGATGGTCCCTTCATGTGGAACATAGTGTATATTTCCCAGTTTTTAGTTCTGAATCTCTGGATAACTGACAGGAGGAAACTATAGAGTGAAAGTTACATTCAATGTGATATTTATCATCAGTCTAGCTCTCTCTCCTGCAACCTGCACCACCCATTCTCAGTTAGAAGGCAGAGTCACTGTGCCTGCTGTATTTGGGCTATCGACTCACAGATAGTGGGCTTTTATTATCGTTCAGCCAAACACCACCTTTTGGAGCTTCCTGGTCACTCTGAAGTGGAGGTCCTGCAAAAGGCCACAGCTGATGGCTACAAGTCGAAGCCTGGTAGTTCAATACCATGGACCAAGTTTCTCCAACTTTAGCACTGAGACTCAGCTTCTTTCAGAATGCCCTTGGGGGACATGGGAGTGGCTACCTTCAGCTCATTTAGGAGCACAGGGGTGAGGGGTGCTCAGAAGAGTTAAGAGCAAATAAGATGACGCAAGGAGAAAAGTGGCAAATACTCTTTGTTTTAGATATGAAGGCAAACACTGCGTCCCAATAGTGCTGAAATCATCAGCGGCCTATGCAAATTATGCTCACAAACAGAATAATCTCAGTCCCTACGATTCTCATTTTTAGCCATACACTTGCACACAACAACTGGGTTCATCGTATTTTTGGGTTAGGGAAGGGAAATATCAGCTAAGATCTCATTCCTCACTGCTATTCAATGCCTTATTCCAGTATATGTGCATGAACACTGTGACAGCAACAGACAGGTTTCCAGGCTATGGGGAGAGAGCAGGGGAGAGGGATTGATTTGGTCAGCTCTTTTCAAAGAGTTGGCACAGACAAGATGGGCCAAATGGCCTCCTTCTGCGCAGTATAATTGTATGGTTCTATGATTCTAAGTTAATAATAGCTGTTTGAAACGCTAAATTTCTTATGGTTTTAGCCTGTAGACCATTGTCCTAAAACATAAGATTGCATGCAATAACATGCAAATAACATGCAAAATATTGGAAAATTCAATAAAGAGCATGTTAATAAAGAATTTGCAGGGCATATTTTGGAAAACATGGTTTACTCAACTTTTTCTCTCCACAATTACCATTCTAAAAATTTGAATAGAAATATTGAAATGATATCATTAACTTATAATATAATAATCCTTTAATTTGATATAGCACTTTTCACATTTTATCGACGTCCCAGAGCGCTTCACAGAATATACTGTAAAGTGAATTGACTGTATATTTGTGGGCGAATTGCAGCAGCCAATTACGCGCAGCACCATTTACCACCATTACCATGGTACTTTTTTTTTACAAGGGCACACACAGTCGTGGATTGAAATGACCAATTTTATTATTGTGGTTTTTTTTGAGGGATTATTATTAGACATGTGGAGTAAGGAAACTTGTCCTAGGTTTTGCTCTGACCTGCCTAGATTCGAACACAGGTCTCCCCAGCTTGCAAGATAACCCTTGTAAAAAAGTACCATGGTATTGGTGGTAGTACCATGGTACTACCATGGTACTACCACCAATACCATGGTACTTTTTTTACAAGGGAAGTGCTCTAACCACTAAGCCACAGGAGCTCCGCAAGTTGTTATCCAAACAACTTGCATTCGTATAGTGCCCTTCATGTAGGATAACATATCAGAGGTCTCTATAGACGCAACAGGGCCATAGAGACAGACTTGGTTTTTCTAGGCATCTTTTATAGACAGATAGAGAGGGGTTGAGACAAAGAGGTTGAGGAAGGGAGCGTGGTGGTGGTGTGGTGAATATATGTATGGTGAACATACAAAAAGTCTGCATTTGCTGAACAGAGGAGCTGTGCAACAGAGATGAGGCTGGAGAAGGTCATAATAATCCTTTTGATATTTTGATGTAGTACTTTTCACATCTTCTAGACATCTCAAAGCGCTTCACAGAATATACTGTAAAGTGAATTGACTGTACGTATGTGGGCAAAACGCTGCAGCCAATTGAACACAGCAGTGTCCCATAAACAGTCATAGTTTGAAATGACCAATTTATTATTGAGGGTTTTTGAGGGATTATTATTAGGTGTGAAGTTAGGAAACTTGCCCAAGGTTTTATCCTGCCTGGAATTGAACCCAGGTATTTCACTTGTAAGGTGAGTGCTCTAACTATTGAGCGATTGTTAAGATTGTATTACAGGACTACACGTCATAAATATAAGGAGCAGGGTTTTATAAGTGAGGATCTAGAAATGGATCTGCTGGGAGAAAGGGAGGCGGAGGAGGACACAAAGGTGGAGGAGGACACAGATGATGGGCTAGCAAAGTTTAGTGCAGTAAAGTGTACTCACGCTGTCCACAGTGTGCTCCAATATATCCTTTCTGACACTGGCACTGGTCCTCTGCGCAGCTCCCTCCATTCATGCACCTGATGTTACATTGTTGAACTGTAAAAGAAACATGCCCATCATATTTACAGCAGTAACAACAACAAAATTACATTTGTATAGCGTCTTTCATGTCGGGAGGACGTCCCAAGGCACTGGACAATCAATGTTTCAGACATGAGCTGTGGTCAGGATCAGGGAGAGTGGAGGGAAAGTAAGGGATTTAAGGTGACCAATGGGACCATCAAAGAGGAGGGTTTTGAGGCGGGACTTAAAGGAAGCTAGGGAGTGGGGGCAAGGTGGAGGGACTGCGGGATGGACAGTTGTAGCCATAAACACGATAGGAGAGAAAGAGAGAAAAAGGTATTATTTTTAGTTTGATAACTGGTGGGCATCATCTTAAAATGTGAACCAGATAACAGTACAGTGTAGCCCCGTCATGATACAGCTGTGGGGTCCTTCAAGTTAATAATCTTTGTTATCATCAGCGCTCATGATACAGAGGCTGGTCCCGGGTTTCCAAGCTCACCGCTGATGTAAATGATCCCTTTTGTTTGGTCAGCAGGATATCTAACACATGCTGGTCTAACACCCATCAACATCCTTAAAGAGTGTCCAAACCTGACTGAGAGTTCCATGTGTGTATGTTACCTGGACATGGAAATGTCCCCTTGTCTGAAATGGAATGCGCACTCTCCCCGCAGGGACCCACCCTGCTTATCCACTTCAAGAGGACTATTAGGTATATGGTTGGCAAGAGCCAAAGCTTGAGGTCCTCAGAGTGTGTGTTGGGGTACTGCTGGAGTTCAACCAGCTAAAACTGCATAGTTTGTCATTGAGAGCATTCTCTGGCCTGCTTGACCTCCTAGGACCATGCTGACTGTTATTGTTGGCTTGCAAGGATTAAGTATCAACCTTCATAGTGCCCTCTGCCCATCTTGCTACGAGGAGCCAAGTGTAGCCCTGGGTAGCCTACACACGCTATCAAGCTGGGAAGCTCACCTCCAATTCTAACTCACCATGTTATCATGTTACATCTGAACCCATGGTATACTTTAGTGTATTGCCACTAGGCTGGATTGCACTAATTGTTTAATTCAATGTAATCCTGTTATTATAGAAGGTATAATTCACAAATCTTTTGATTCATTAATAAGATAAAGGAACCTTGGAGTTTTGTTTGACCCTCAACTGTCCTTTCTCCCCACATCTGTGCCATGACCCGCTCTGACATCCCCCACCTCCACAAAATCGCTCAGCTCTGCCACTTTCTCCCAATTCAGGCCCTCATTCACACGTTTATCACAACCACGCCAACTCTCTACTTGTCAATCTTCCCAACTCTTCCCTCCTTAACCTGTAAGTCATTCAGAACTCTGCAGCTTGCATCCTCTCCCACACTAAGCTCTGCGACCCCCACTACCCCGACTCTCATCCGGCTCCACTGGCTCCTCATCCCCCAGAGGATATATTTCAAAATACTTTGCCATGGCAGCAGGAATTCCAGCTGATAAAGAAAGAGTTGACTTGTTCTGCAAACTTACTGGATTTAGTTCCACAAGTAGGTGAGATATGTCCATTGGAGCAAGTGCACATGTTGGGACGTGAACAGAATCCATCACCACAAATATTGCGGCAAATAGCTGCAGGCAAAAAACAGGATTGTCCATCATCAACATAGTATAAAATAGGTTTCATTAATTATCAGTGAGAAGAGCTATTAAGTCTGATCAGATCATTAAACTCTACCATTAATTACCCCATTAATAGAAGTGCTATAAGAATTATAGACTCCTAGAAATTATAGCATAGGAGGATGCCATTCTACCTTACGGGATAATGATATGGAACATTTTAGTGTCAACCTCAGTTTAACATTTCATTCGAATGATGGCATTTCCAAGAATGCAGCACAAAGGGATATTGGGAATAGGCATACGAATTGGACTAAATCGATAGCTCTTCCAAAGAGCCAACACATGGATGGTGACCAAATGACCTCCTACAGTGCCTTTGTTTCTATGTTTCTAGTTTCTCTATCAAGGTATCAGTTTGGATTTTGAGATGAATCCTCACTGATGTGGGGCTTCAACACACAAGCTTCTGGTACAAAGGCAAGAAGGCTACCAACTGAGCTAAGCTTACACCGTTCAACAAATAGTCATCATTCAGACTTGTTGAGTAGAACACTGTTATTCCCTTCCACCTGGATTCGATGTTATTAAAGTAAAAAACTGAAATATTCACAGGAAATTAAAAGAAAAAAACAGAAAACGTGCAGTCTCCAAACACAGAGCATATATAATGAAAAGCCCTCTGACTTTGAGCTGAACTCTGCACCTCAAACCAACACCTTCCATTGCCCTGGTGGGATTTTTTCATTTCCTCTCTCCCTCGCTCAGTGACCTTGATGATAATTTAGCACCAATTCTATGGTTTTCTCTACGGACCTAGGCAAACTCTGAGCTGGAATGAGCATTTTCAAACTTGCTTCAAACCCACAAAGATCAGAGAGACTTATATTTCATCTGCCTCAACTGCATTGGCAATATGCAGCACATAATACATTGGCCCAGTGCCCTCTTTCCCCACTAGTTAAGTGTTTATATCATTTTTATTTATTATAATAATATTTCCTTTACAGTGTTTTTTAAACATAGTATCCGTTTATTTCCAAACGTAAACACAAAAGGTCATACAGTGAAGAGAAAGTTTAGGCTGCAACTTTATAAATTGTCGAAAATAACTACCTTCAGATACAACGTTAAAATTGAGGTCCTGTCTGCCTGTTTCTCATGTGAGCTACAAGAAACCTCTTGTAACCTTTTTTTGAAAAGGCGAGGGAATTTCTCCCAGTGAAGGGGTCAATAATCCTGCAGAATAATTGAGCGGACACCTCATTAGGGTTCATTGTAAAACCTTGGACAATCCAAATAGCCGTGATAACTGTGAAGCCCTCTTCAACAAGATTCAAAACTTAACAACTAATCTTGGCATTGTGCTTTCTGCTACAACATCTCTATTTTATTCAATATTTCTGTACAGCTGGAAAGGAAGGGGTTTTGCTCCCACTGGTACACAGAGATCGGCTTCAAACTGATTCCAAAGAATGTTTTCTAGTGAGCTGAGTCTTTGTCTTTTTCAACCTGGTGAAATCATTGAACGTCCAGGTCAACTTTTTTTTCGATAAGTGACATTTGAGTGTCAAAAATATTCAGTGAATGGCAGTGGCCAATGGAACGACCCACCATATGATGTTGCCACACCGTAAGGATTAATACAAACAGAAAATACAGTAATAATCTTTACAGTTGTTTTTAGCACGTCTCACATCGGGAGGTCATCTTACCACGCTTTACAGGATGTACTGTAATGTGGAGTAACTGTGTGTGTTGTGGGCCAGCAAAATTAGGTATTCTTATCAGGTATTTAACTTATTGAGGTCTGATGTTTCTACAGTTTACAATTGAAATTCATTCTGGAACCAGTAGAACACGTGTTATATAGAGAAGCTTGTAATAAGAGAACTTGTATTAATGAGGATGCATTGTAATTCTCCTTTAATATTTATTAAGCTCACAATAATAAGGTTAGACTTTAACACCAGTCAAGTGAGAAATGCTCATGGGGTTTGAACAGCATTCCATCTCCTCACTTAACATAGTTTGCTAATGAGATTCACAATCTGATGCCTCAGTGTTCAGATTTCAGTCTGGGTTGCCAGTCATTGGTCCTTCCTTTGATTCTGATTGACTTTGGTAATGAAAGAGAAAATTTGCTTGTGGCTGCTAGAGCTACAAACAATTTTCCGCCTCCGGCAAAAACTGAAATTCAAGCCCTGCGGTGAAAATAATGGCTCAAAAAAAAATGAAAGCCTTATGCCCGAAAAGATAATATACGGCTTATTTCCCATAACACTTTAAGGTTTCTTATGTCCAGATGTTTTTTCTCATACAGCCAGCAGCATATGATATTTTATATAAAACATTACCATATGTCTGAATATCATATCACTTCACATATTATCAGATCCTACCCCACAACCTTAAGTAATCAAGAGCCATAGCACTTACGGACAATGCATTGGTTTCCACCAGGTAATGTTTTCCACCCTGGGCAGCAGTATGAATGAAACCGAGATCCACAGACATTCGGCCTGTAATGCACAGATTTCAAATCATAACCATTCAGCAATGAGAATACTACAACAAGAGCAGAATAAAATAAGACATTTCTCACATATTAAGTCAAACAAAGGGTCATTGCCAAGCACAGTACTTGTTCAGCTCGGATCTCTTATTTGTTCAAGCATTGGCTTGAAGGGGTGAAGACACATCTACATATCTTATTGATATGCTAGCAATCCTTAGATCTCTATGGATCTACCTGTCTTTGCCAAATCCTCCACTCCACCATCAGTGGTCATGCTTTCAGCCACTACGCTTGTCCCCCGAACCCTCCACTCCACTATCAGTGGCCATGCTTTCAGCCACGACGCCCCAAAACTTTGGAATTCCCTCCCTCAATCCCTTCGCCTCACCCCCTCCTTTCCCATTTTCAGATTGCGCCTGAAGAACTTTCTCTTTGAATGTGCTTACAGTCAAGTTCCCCCTCCAGCTTGCTCGGCCTCGGGCTCTGCCATTGTGAAGCATTTTAAGACACCGCCCAGCGTGGGGATGGGGAGAGGCGCTATATAAATGTAAGTTGTTGTTGTTTGCCAACAATTGGGAGTAACCAATTAGCTACCCCACCCCAATCCAACCCCAGGGACAAACTGCTTACCTACCCCACCCATTCCCCAGGGAGGAAAATTTTAGTCTGGGTACTCATCTTATCAAAACAGAAGGGATTTGATAGTGAGATTTGATAGGAGGGCAGAGTGGGCCCACCCATTACGACATGAATCCGAAACCTTCTTATCCATCAACTGGTGTTCAACTGACTGATCTGCCCAGGATGTAGATTAAGTAAAACAAACTTCCAATTTAATTATAAAATCCCCATAAAATTAGCACAGTCTGTGTATATAGACAGATATAGTTACTCACAAATTGCCTTCTATGGCACAGGCAATGTGCTCAACAAATGGAAACTTGGCCCTTTAATGCATCAGGGAATAGTCATCAATACCTATTGTCTGACAAATCTCTAACCGTGTGACCCTCCTGCAATCTGTATGCAGGAGATGCTAACTTATTTGTCCTTATTTAAAATCAAAATACCAAAGTTAATAAATTTTCCTCTGGAGGGATTCTATGAAATAGAATTTTTTTTAAAAAAAAGTTTGGGAAGAAAGTGAAAAAGTTCCTTGGATTTTCTTCCTAGCAGCACCCCCCTACCCCCCCCCTCCCACCCCCCCACTACATAAACACACACACAGTCTCCCCGCTACTTTGAAGTTAGCCCAAATCTATCTAGTGCAGTTGTGCAGTGCATTCTGTATTCCACTCTGTAGATTAGACACATGTTCAAATTGCTCGCCTTTTTTTCACACAGTATAAGGATAGTTGCACTGTTAGTTAAAACTGAACTGCTGCTTACTGATAACCATCACTACTTGCTGAAATCACAGCTTTAACTGATCTACTCCAGGTTTTTTTTTGGAGACCCCCACTTAAAGATTTCATTGAAATCACTCGTAAATCTGAGTCTGCAACTTTAAGGCACGTTCAAAGTGAATTTTCATTCTTGCTCTGATAAATCTTGCTACAGTATATCTGCAGGTGATGAACTTCACACAGCAACACCAGAACATTTCTAGACAAAAGTTATCTCTTTATAAACATTAATCGCTCAAATAAAAAACATTCTGTCTTATAAAAAGGTCTTTTTACATTGCAAAATGAAATATTTGATAAATTGAATTTCAACGTCTGCTAACTGAGACTGAAAGGGGTGAGAGATCAGCTCGACAATGGAGACACGAACCACTGCAGCTAGGTCAATAATTTCAAGCAGTGGAATTGACCTAGCTATACAATAGCATAGCACAGATTAAATTCCTCTCCCCTCCAGCACTGAGGAAACCTACACAGCCTGCATGTTAACATTGCACAGAGTGAAGAGTCTGAAATTATAACTTGTATAATAATAATAATAATCCTTGCATTCGATACAGCGCCTCATCCGTCAGGCTCCGCCACCGTTAAGCGCTCTAAGACGCTGCTCTGCGTGGAGGGCGTTGCATGCGTGCGAGCTTTTATCGTTGTTGTCACGTCTTCGAGACGCCTCACAGCGCTTGGCAGAATATAGGGTAAAGTGAATCGACCGTATAGCTTGTGGGCGAAACGCAGCACCCGACAGAGTTAGCGCGGAGCGACGACTCGAAATAAACCCAAGTTAAAAGCTCGGATTTTTTGGCTTGATAAGGATATGGAAATGGAGAGATCGATATAAAATCCATAGATACCCTCTCAGCGTGTCATGTCCTCGTCGCCTCACTCTGTTGGTTAAGTCCCTCAGTTCATCCGGGTTGAATCTTTGGGTTTCAAAGCCTCTGGGATGCTGCTGTCCCATGGCTTTCTCCACTGCGATCCCTGTTAATGCCATACATCCCAGCAGCAACTTCCAACACCACTGTATCCCCATCCTGGGAAACTCCCTCCTTGCTTCTTTGGCCTGTGCTTTTTTCTCTCTCTTGTCTTTCTCTCTTTCTGTGGAGTTTTTGTTTTCTCTCCCCAGAGGAGTCAAAAAAAAGTCTTCACTCACAGTTCAAGACGCCGATCAGCTCAAAGATAGGATTTCCTAATTGCTTTCCCCCCTCATTTGTTCCTGGGAATCAGCTTTTTGTTGTTGGGAGATGGGGAGGGGGTGGGAGAGGGTGGGGGTAGGGAGGGGGGGGAAAGAAAAGTTTTGCTCAGAAAAAAGTTTTTTGTTTCTTTTCAAGTTTTGTCCCACAGCAGCAAATAAAATGTGTGTCTCAGTTGTGTGTGTGTGTGGAGGGTGGAAACAAGAGTGAGAAATGTGATTTGCAAACAGGGTATCCCGTGGGGAAATGGTTAACAAAAAAAGGGGGAGGGAGAGAGAGAGGAGATCTGCTGTGAAAGTCTGCTGGACTGTGTCTGTGTGTGTGTAAAGAGCCGGCGAGCTGACCGATAAGAGTGTAGAGCTGCAGGAGGTTTGACTGGCTGCTGTCAGTGGGCAGAGAGCTAAAAAGACCAGAGACCTACAACACGTAGGGTTAGAGGGGGTGGACTCAGCCCCGAGAGGAGGTGCTCAGATCCTTCACTCCAATCATCTCACACCCAGGCATCCCGTTACCTCCACTGGGTGGTGCACAGCGAACAGAGCGCTGGGGATCAGAGGGACTCAGCCCCCTCCTCTGCACTGTCCCTGCCCTCTCTCTCTCTCTCTCCCTGCCCCTCTCTCCCTCTCTCTCCCTGCCCTCTCTCTCTCTCTCTCCCATTCCAGGCGAGGTTGCTTTATTTGAGTGGTTGTGTTTGTGTGTGTGGCGGTGAGTAATCTAAGATCTCGCCTGTGTCGATAGAAAACTTTTTTTTCTATAAAAGTTCTATCCTGATGATGATTTAATAATACTAAGCTGGATGTCCACATGCCTGGTCTCTGGGCATTGCATGAATACCAACCTCTTGAAACACTTACTGATGTTCTGAATAATCCCATTTAAAGTAATTTGTAAAGGATCGTATCACTCTGTATGCCTTGGTTATTGATGTACCAGTATACCTAATAACTCGTTTGAAAGCAAGGGATGATTCCCCAATCGTCAGTAAATGATTGATTCTGGCGAATGAACACATCCAAACCTCTACTGTACTGCATTGTAATGTTACTGACAATTAAAAACCTCTTCCTCCTTCCCCCATCCCAAGATTTGAAACGAAAATGGGATGAAACTGATTTCCAATTACTTACACTTTACAGAGTCTTTCTTTTCCTCCTCCCCTCTCGTCCAGTGGCTGAGTGGTTAGAGCATTCCCTTTACAAGCGTGAGACCTGGGTTTGATTCCAGGCAGGGCGACACCTTGGGCAAGTTTCCCTACTCCACACGCCTAATAATAATCCCTCGGAAACAAAACAATAATAAATTGGTCATTTTCAATCCGTGACTATTTGTGGGACAATTGGCTGCCGCATTTCATCCACAAATATACAGTCAATTCACTTTGCGGTATATTCTGTCAAGCGCTTTGAGATGTCTAGAAGACGTGAAAAGCGTTATATTAAATGCAAGGATTATTTTGATTAAAAAAAACTATTATCAAACCTAGGTCCCTCATTTGCAAGGCAAGTGCTATTACCACCGAGTTACAGGACTCCACAAGCAAACCTAATAAAAACCTTGGGCAACTTTCCTCACTCCGCAAACCTCTATTTGTCAAGCAGTAAGTAGGAACCTGGTTGTTAGTCGATTGGCAGATCTCTTTCTGGGGATAATAGTCACTTCAGAAAAATGTGACTCAATCCACGACTGTTTGTGGGATACTGCTGTGCGCAACTGGCTGCCGCGTTTTCGCCCATAAAATACATAGTCCTGTAGCTCAGTGGTTAGAGCACTCGCCTTACAAGCATGAGACCTGTGTTCGAATCTAGGCAGGTCAGGATGAAAACTTGGGCAAGTTTCCTTACTCCACATTCCTAATAATAATTCCTCAAAAAAAAACTACAATAATAAAATTGGTCATTTTTCAATCAATGATTGTTTGTGGGACACTGCTGTGTGCAATTGGCTGCTGCGTTTCGCCCACAAATATACAGTATATTCTGTGAAGCGCTTTGAGACGTCTAGAAGACTTGAAATGCGCCATATCAAAATTCAAGGTTTATTATTACAGTCAAACCACTTTACAATATATTCTGTGATGTGCTTTAAGCCGTCTCCATTGTATTTAAAAAAATTTAATTGACTGTATATTTGTGGGCAAAATGCAGAATCCTATTGCGCACAGCACAAACAGTCATGGATTGAAATCACCAATTTATTATAGTTTTTTTGATGGATTATTATCAGGCATGTGGAGTAGGAAACTTGCCCAAGTTTTTGCCCTGCCTGGATTTGAACACAGGTCTCACTTTTGTAAGGCGAGTGCTCTAACCACTGAGCTATAGGACTTCATTTGTGCGATATTATCAAACAACAATACCTGAAAAGTTACATACTGTATCATTCTTTGCATTTGGCACATTTATTATTCAGTAACACAGTAAAGCACAACTATATCTATTCCTTTGTTAGCATTACAATGTGGTATTGATGTTTCAGATAGCGAATTACAAGATTGGCATTTTGGGGAAGGCTGATTGAGTCTCTTGTATAGAGCACTTCTCATGCAACCTATGTTACTTGCAGGTGGTGGGTGCTTGTTCAAGAAATTGCCCTTCCCCCACTACCCTAAACAGGAAAATAGGAGTAAAACAATGTGTAAAGCACATGTGGCTTGTTATATCAACACAGAAAATCTGCTGTCTTGACCATAAAACACTTCTATTACACTACAGAAAAAATAACAAGAGCTGTCAATAACACCTCGACCACCCTCACCTTTGCTTTAACAGATTTGTTTCCCCACATGCCATTCCATGTAGTCTGCACAACTCTGTCTGACTCAAACCTTCCTTTCCCTCCACTCTTTACAGATAAGCTCAACTGTATAGGCACAGACTGGCCCATCAGGGGACCCTGGGCAGACCAGTCAATGAGGGCAGGGAATCTTCCCACGAAGCCGCTAGTTAACCATGCAAGCAAACACCCTAACATGTAGGGTGGTCCAAGGTGTACAAGTAGGGGAAAGCTTGCCAGACAATGCTATTGATGGTGAGTGATGTGGTTTTAGTTGGTTAGACTCCAGCAATTACCCCCAACGCACCCTCTGGACTTCCCAAGCCGAGGCTCTTGCCAACCTGTGCCTAATACTTTCCAGAATTAGGTAAGCAGAATGCACTCCTCCAGGGAGATAGTGCCCATTCCAACAACCCAGCTCTGGAATTTCCATGTGTAGGTGGGATGAAAGGAAACATAAGCTTGGTTTGAATATTCTTGAGCTAGATGATGAATGCGTTTCTGCATGTGTCCGACACCTCACTAACCAAAAAATAAATTTAAATGTAACCTACCTGCCCAGAAGGAAAGCGTGACATTAGTTATAAATAAATGCAAGTTTTACACCAGAGGTGAACTTCGGATTCAATCAAATTTGTGAGTGATCTCTGACCTCTGTTCTTTGGCCCTCAGGTTATGATTATATAATTGGATGAAGCTCAGGAGTGGCAGCTGTGGGATATATGTGGCAATGTACAGATCACAAATTTTTGTGGAAATAAATCTTAACAATTCCATCGAAAGCGCTGGAAGAAACCTAAAAACACACCAGGAATTGAGAAGGTTGATCGCTTTGGCAGGGAGCTAGCATGAATAGCCCACTTTCTGAGCTGTAAACACTGTACAGTACTATGGAATATGTTCTTGATTCTCCAGGTGTCTGACACATGCAGAACTTCATCATACTTAAGTGTATCCAAACCAGACAGAGAGTTTCACATACACATGCTGCTTACACATGGAAATCTCCCCGTGTTTGGAATGGAATGTGCACTCTCTTCCTGGGGGTGGACACACCCATCTTACTCAATTCCAGAGAGTATTAGGCTCAAGCTTAGACTTGGGGGACCATAAAGCTTGTGTTCGGGTATTGCTGGAGTACAACCAGCCTAAATAGCATAGCTTGCCATTGAGTGCACTGCCTAACAAGGATTTTACTGTAAATTGTAGCGACTGCATAGGAGGTGAATGCAATGGCCAACTTGAGCACAGCAATGTCTCACAACCAGCTGTGAAGTGAATTACCAATATTATCTAAGGGATATTTATCACTCATTGGGGGTGAAGAGGGAGTTGTTTTATAACTGATTCAATGTTATACTTTACATCTGTTATGAAATATCACAAATTTTACCCAATTTTTACCTCCAAAATATGTCTTGATATCTACTCCAAATTCACTTTTCACTCATTTCCATTTCCATCCTCTGGTCTTACATTCTCCGTTAGCTTTGAAGTGAAAGTCTGGTTTATCTTATCTGTGCTGTTAACCTTCAGAGCAATACTGATATGTATTTAACCCAGGGAGCAATTCTTTACTGCATGCCACAGATGTGCACTCATGTCCTGACTTTCTGGTCTAATTCTAGGTTGGAGATTGACGGAGCCCCTTCTATAGTGTAGTCCTGACAATCTTCAAATTGGGTTTTCATACCAGACTATCATCTCTATTTTGAGCAATGTAGGTGAGATAATCATAGGAACAAAAAGAAGGAAAGTAAAAAGAAAAACAGTTGAAAAGTTATGAATTTTAAAAGCTTAATGTTAAAATGAAACAAGACACAGCAAAACATAATAATCCTTAATTTTGATACCGTGCTTTTCACATCAGGAGGATGTGTCAAAGCTCTGCACACAATATTCAGTAACGTGTACTGATTGGGTACAGTATTTTATAGGCAAACATCGTAGCACATAGCACATCGTACCACAAACAGCCAATGAAGTGAATGACTGATGTTATTTGTAAGATTGTTGCCCAGGTCAATAGATAATACTCTGTTCTCTTTGAAAAATTACCATAGAATCTTCAGCATGCATTTGAACATGCAGACAAGAGCTCGGTTTAATATCCTACCTGAAGGACAGCAGCTCCAATGATCCAGTGCACCCCAGTGTACTGGAGTGGGGTCCTGTAGCTTAGTGGTTGGAGCACTTGCCTTACATAAGACCTGTGTTTTGTATCCAGACAGATCAAGACGAAAGCTTGGGCAAGTTTCCTTTCTCCACATGCCTAAGAATAATCCCTCCAAAAAAAACAATAAATTGGTCATTTCAATCCACGACTGTTTGTGGGACACCGCTGTGCACAATTTGGCTGCCGCGTTTCGCCCACAAGTATACAGTCAATTCACTTTACAGTATATTCTGTGAAGGGCTTTGAGACGTCTAGAAAACGTGAAAAAGCACTATATCAATATGCAAGGATTACTGTAATGGGGTGTCAGCCTTGAACATACCAGTTCAAACTCCCCAAGTGAAGCTCAATCCCACAACTTTCTGACTCAGAGATGAGAGTGCTTCGAACTGAGCCAGGCTGACAAACATAAAAATAAATAAATGTAACAATAGAGTGAATACTGGCAAGTTTTTAAAATGTTTCATGTATATTAAATTGCATTTCATATTTAATGGGTTGGGGTAATTAGTACAGTAATAACTTTATTACAGATATTTGAGGAGTTTTATTATTATAATAGTGTTACTTTTCAAAGTCACAGTGTGTGAGCTGAAAGCATACGGAACCCATTGGCAGATTGGCTTCAATATTTTCTATATTCTGATGAGGTCATCCCTCAACAGCATTCTTTCCAGATTATAAATGCAAAATTTCTCTCATCTGTCTTTCGAATCTGTCCCCTTTACACTCAGACATACAGCTAACCAAAAAAAGTGCTACTCTTGTTCCTTTCTACTCTTTTTCTAATGCAAGTATATGTGCAGTATAGAAATAGAGGATAAACAGCGGTCTTGTTATACATGTACACACACAAACAAACATATAAATGGATAATAAAAACAACAACTTGAATTTATATATAATAATAATCCTTGCATTTGATATAGTGCCTTTCACATCTTATCGACGTCTCAAAGCGGCAGCCAATTGCGCACAGCAGTGTCCCACAAACAGTCGTGGATTGAAATGACTAATTTTATTATTGTGTGTTTTTGGAGGGAATATTATTAGGCATGTGGAGTAAGGAAACTTGCCCAACGTTTCACCCTGATCTGCCTGGAAACGAACACAGGTCTCACACTTGTAAGGCGAATACTCTAACCACTGAGCTGCAGGAGCTCAATAGGACTCTTCATATAGTACGCTTCACACAGGACAGCATCTCGGAAAACTGCAAAACATGTATATGTTGCAGTTTGGTGTTTAACACTGATTGAAATCTCCTAAGTGTTTTCTGATCAGTGCATTGAACACTTACATATGGAAGTACGCCAGATGTAGCTTACGATGCTGTCTCACCTTCAACTACATTGCTATAAGGTAAAGCAGTTGGCACTGTTGCCCCAGAGGTCGGGTGTGTGGGGGGGTGGGGGGAGGGGCTGGGTGGGGGAGGAAGGGAGACATTCCAACACACTCCCAAGGTACCTATTTATCCCATTTCTGAAGGCAACCACAGCTGTCATGGAGTTCAGTGGTTGCCTCCAGTGAATTTGAAAAATTCTTTGATTGGGAAAACTCCCCACAGGAAAATAGCATCACGTATAGCAATACATGAGATGTGTTTTTGTGCAGGCAACGCAATGTATACCAAACCAACATGCCAGACCTCTGTTTCAAACCAAGATTGCCTTGAAGCAGGTTTGTGTAATGTACACAAGTTTCTAATTTCCTTTACAAAGAATCCACAACCCTCCCCCTCTCCATGGTTCATGACAGGGAATTCCACATTCCAGCCATCTACTATGTAAATAACTTTTTTTCCAACCTTCCATCCAATTCCTTTTATAATTAATCTAAATTTCTGCCATTGAGTCAGTCAATCTTACATCTTCCATAGATCATGCAAGCCTGGTTTACCATTGAACCTTATACCACCCACTGCACATCTTGGGGGAAGGTATATAGCCCCCATATATTGTGGTCAGCGGGGTGCAAAATGTCTAAACATCAGAAGAGAGCGCATAAAACTGGCCAACTTACAGCTTGTTAGGTCACCACCCACTTTCTGCATGTTATGCCTATCTGGACTGGTCATAGCACAGGAATATTGTGATATTCCTGCACATGATATTTCCTGCCATAGCAGCAAGCAAGACATTCTGTTGGTTGTACTTCCTATACATAGCTCCTCTTGGGGTACGTTACAGGATAGCTGAGGAGAGGGATTGCTCAACATGATGCATGAAGTTAGGGTGACCATTTATGTAAAACGAATCCAGGGACAAATGTATATAAAAAAGGAACTCACTGCAATTCCTGATGCTGGCAACTACATGACATGCTTGTTGGATTAGTGACTGTATTTCTCTGATGAGTGTATCTGTTTTATGATAATAATAATAATGCTGGCATTTAGATATAGCATCTTATCACAGTTTTGAAATGTCTCAAAGTGTTTCACAGAATATACTATAAAGTGAATTGACTGCATATTTTGTAGGCGAAATACAGCAGCCAATTATGCGCAACAATGTCCCATCCACAGTCGTAGATTGAGTTCTTCCTTAACTTGTTGCTCAACTCAAGACAGGGCAAATTTGGACCCAGAGACGCAATACCTCATCCATGGCCTCTCTCTGGACATTTGGTCACCTTAAAAATATTCTACCCAGACCCCTAAAGGCAACTGAGAAAAAAATCCAGAATATTTACCAAAATCCACTCTTTAACCTAGGTTTCCCTCTCTCCAGCATTTCCCCCTCCCGAATAGCGCAGAAATCATTGTTATATAAATAATAATATAATCCTTGCATTTGATATAGTGCTTTTCACATCTTTTCAATGTCTCAAAGCACTTCACAGAATATACTGTCAAGTGAATTGACTGTATATTTGTGGGCGAAATTGTTTATCTTATCTTGCATGTTCCATTCTCAAATAGACAATCGGTTTTCTTTTTGAAGAAACTAACTGATGCAGCATAATCTGCTTTTGTTCCACTTTATCTGTAACATTCTCAAAAAATCAAAAAACGTTGTCAGGCATGGATCTTCCCTTTTAAATCTGTCTGTTTCTTATTAGGTTACTGCTATTCTGATACTCCTGTGGCCTAGCCTTTGAATGGATATTATTTTACAGGTTACGCTAATGGGCCTGTAATTGCCTGGGTCACTTTGATGCTCTTTTTAAATATGGGTCCTATGTTTCTCTCCTTCAAGCACTATGGAATCTCAGTAGTGCTTATCAATTCTTCCAACATGGCAGCTGGTAACCCATGAATATCCGCCTGGTTCCCTTCAACACCATGTTATATATGTAGGACTGGTGGATGTCAATTTTGTGTCCGATTTTCACCTGATAATTTTGTTGATTTGTTTTCCCTCCTTTTTTTTTACCGATTTGTGTTGATTTATTTCAGTGACTTACGGGTCACTCCCTATATGTTGGGAATGCGCATAGTGCATAAAAAGCTGCACTAATGTTCCTTTTTATAGTAACACCGGCAGCAAGCTTCTTACAATGCATCATAACATGCATGTGCTGTAAGCAGGAAGTGGCATTTCAGACAAACCTGAGGATCTGGATATTGTCTTTGAACAAATATTTACTTGTCAATGAAAATGCATTTTTGTTGGATAGTGGAATATCAATATTATTGTTCATTGATTTTTAGCGAATCCAGAGAAACTGGGAAATATATCAACTGACCCAGGAAATTTATTTACTTTATGTCCCCTTACATATCAAATACCTGGTTGACACTAACTGTAAAATCCTCCAGGATAATAGATTACTGCAGAAACTGGATGCCACGTCAAAACTTCCTCTCTAGTGAACCCTTTCAAGAAAATGTTTTGGCTATTGTATATTTATTATTAATAATAAAAATAATGTGAAATGTAGTGTCTGTATATTTGTTTTTGAAAGTGAAGTTTGACTTCACTGCCACTTTTAGAGTTTCTGCTCCACTCTCACCATTCTCTTACTTTTTGATACGGCAAGAATATTTTCGTCTGTTGCTAAATATCTTTGTCTATGTTGACTTATAGGACTGTACTTCTAGACACCCATTTTTATCTATTTTTTTTAGTAATTTCCAACATCAATCCAGATCAATCGTTCTTTGTTTCGTTCACAGTGTAAAATAATTTCTTATTTATTCCCATTTGCGTTGACCCTGTTTTGCCCAATTTAGAAATACAAGTGTGGTTTACAGCTTTTGTTAGTATACAGTTGACGGTCCCCTTAGTGTGCTGAATGTTCAGAAGGATGGTCTATTGCCAATTACTAGTATGTCAGAAAGAGTGTTTAATTAGCATGAGTCATAACCTTTAACAGTCTACAAATAATAAACTATTTCACTGATCTGATTCTATTTGGTTACATTTGAGCAACACAATATATTTGAGCATATCTGTAACTGGACTATAAAATCAATGATGTTACTGCCCAGTATATACTCTGTCTAATCCATGGATATGTCACTCTAAAGTTACTCCCTGTAAATTATTTCCCGTAAGAAAGCCAACTTATCAAAAATAGATTATTTTGGCACTACAACAGCAACAAAACTTGCATTTATATAGCACCCTTCACAGGTTAGTGTCCCGCTACTTACCAGGATTAATAATAACAAGAAAAATAATGATTCCTGCATATAATAATAGTGCCTTTCACATCGGAAGAATGTCTCAAAGTACTTCACAAGAATTACTGTAGAGTGAAATGACTGTAATTTGTAGGATTCATTTCTACCACTGATAAAAAATGATAAAGGAATCTGAAAAACAATCATCACAATGTGGAAAAAAGTAAAGAACAGAAGAGTGCGAACTCTTGTGCTCAAAGTACCTGTGAAGGTTTCAGACGAGACACAAGTTGCACTGGAACGCACACAGAGTGGGACCAGCCTAATTGCACAGAATTGAACAGAATTAGTGCACAATCGTATTAAAGTAAATGTTCCATAAGCAATATTCTATGGACGAAAATGTTCTCAATTTGTAGTAAGGTGCTGAAGGGGACCAGGGATTAACTTTGTAGGGCACTGGATATCGTCATGGAAGAATTGTAAAGACGTTATGTTTAAACCAAAAATAGTGAACAAAGCTGCTGCTTTTCAACAAATAATGACATTTTTCTGAATTGTTTCCAAGGAAATGATCTCACTGCAATTGATTTAATGAATAAGATGTATGTTTTAAAAGGGAGGGGAGCAGACATTGTAGTGGAATATCCATTGGTTAGTTCGAGTGTACCCTAGAGAGTAATATCTCATGCCAAAATCTGCAAATACTGGCAAAGAAATAGGTTCATTTATAGCATATTTATTGTTTTATAATCCAGATATGATTAAATATATTACGTTGACTCAAGTAACTCCATGACTTAGAAAGACTAGCTTTTTATTAGTTGGTCTGATTCTCTGGGTTTTATCCACAGAAAAATTATTTTGTTTTAACTTCTAACTCACCCAAGCACACATTTTCAATTCCTGTCTATCATTTGGTTTGCGGTATCAGTAGCGCTGTTTCTGAGATCTGTTAGTTTTGTACCAGTCAATCTGGTAACACATTACGATTATCCCAGTGAAACAATATCAATCACAGTGTTGACAGAGCAGGTCTTCACAACAATGTATTATTCTCACACTTTCAATCCATACATAGGTCACCAGTTGCCCATAATAGCTCCTGTTAACCCTGCAAGCCAAAGCCCCAACAAATACGGTGGGCCTAACTGGACAAGCAGTGAGAAAGCTTGCCAGAGAGCTATATCAATGGTAAACTATGCAGTTTGGGCTGGTTGGACTCCAGCAGTGCCCCTAATGCATATTCTGGGGTCCCCAAGCCTTGGCTCTTGCCAAGCTACACCAAATAGTTTCCAGAATTTAGTACGCAGAATGCATCTCTCCCCAGGGAAACAGTGCAGATTCTATTCCAACAATCTACCTCTGGATTTTCCATGTGTAGGTAGGATGCATGGGAATCTCTGTTTGGTTTGGATACTGTTGAGCATGACGATGGGTTTCTGCATGTGTGAGACACCCGGCTGACCAAACAAAAACTTTCCCACAAACATAGAGTCACTCGGCTTTGCAGTGAATTCTGTGAAACGTTTTGGAACATGCTTCAGACGTGAAAGGCTCTACACCAAACACAAGCATTGAACTATGTGTTTTAGTTGTGATACAAGATGCAGAGTTCGAAGAAACAGCTAAATGCAATGGTGAACAATATAAATATTTAAAATATTTTAAAATGGGAATTGTTCTGGTTTTGCACCATGCTACAAAGTAGTAAAATATTTGTGCCAAATAGTCTAGGTCTATATGGAATTGTTTGAATTATTGTCCATTAGATGAGGCATTGAACTTTTTCAGATGGATGTTAACTATCGCATTATTTCATTCGAAAAGAGAAAGAAGTTTCTTCCAGTAACTTGGTTAACAATTCTCCAGATAAAATGGTTGTATGTGGGACATTGCTGTATGCAAATTTTCTGTCGTGTTTAATTGCAAATACATAGAATTGTTCCTACTAAAGTGAATCACTTTACATTTCTTTACATTAAATTTCCTTTGTTAACTCTCTGCCCATTCTGCAAGCCTGTATTTTTTGCCATTCCTTTCATTATTTACCACATTTCCTCAGTTTGGTGTCATCTACATACTTCAATCCTATTCTTCCCTATCTGAGTCCAAATAATTTATATACTGTATATACTGAATATGGTGATCAGTAGCTGTCTTTTAACTGCTCTTCAAAGCTACCCTGTATGGAGGGCACCATATAAGTGCAAGTTGTTGGTGTTGTCTTAATATGGAACACTACTTCCTATATCTTGCTAGTCTGTGAAGTTGCCCTTTATGCCTTCTCCTTATATACTATTGATAGCCATATATCAATCCATTTTGCTACTTCTCCAATGACTCTACATGTACTGATTTTAACCAGGCGTCTCTTAATTGGTATCTTATCAAAGGGCTTCTAAACTTTCGTATACTCCACATCCAATGCATTTCCCTTATCTACTTTGTTACTTCTTCAAAGAATTCAATAAGGTTGGTCAAGCGTGACCTTCTTTTCATAAATCCTTGCTGGCTGCTTTTAATTATACAGTACTGTACTCTCCTAGAAGCTCTTGGTTATTTTAACATTTATTATATACTCCCAATATCTTCTCCAACACTGATTTAAACTAACCAGCCTGTAGTTTTCAGGATTAGCTTGTAAGAATTACCCACTAAGCTCTATCCAAAAATGGGCAATGGCTATGCCACCACTCAGTTCTCTGACATGATTAATTTCTCTAGAAAGTTCTTCTATATATACATATACTCATATCCCAGCCTTCTCGACTATTTTGTGGATTCTAGCATAGCACTGGGATTTTGAACCCACAGTTCAGGCTGACACTCCTTCAATATAGTGCTGAGGATGCATAGCTTTCTTGGAAATGCCATCGTTTGGATGAGATGTTAAACCAAGTTTCTGACTGCTTGTTCAGGCGGACATTAACGACCCATAGTACTATTTGAAAAAAGGGAATTTAATAATAATAATCCTTGAATTTGATATAGCTCTTTTCACGTTTTCTAGATGTCTCAAAGTGCTTCATAGAATATACTGTAATGTGAATTGACTGTACACTTGTGGGCGAAATGCGGCAGCCAATTGCACACAGCAGTGTCCCACAAACAATCGTGGATTGAAATGACTAATTTTATTATTGTGGTTTCTTTGGAGGGATTATTATTAGTTGTGTGGAGTAAGGAAACTTGCCCAAAGTTTTGCCCTTATTCGCCTGGATATGAACACGGGTCTCACACTTGTAAGGCAAGTGCTCTAACCACTGAACTGCATTCTTCTGGTATTCCAGCAAACAATCCCCCGAATACAATTGATAATTCGCTTCATGGTTGTTTATGGGAAGAATGCTGTGCACAAATACAAACGTACACCTACAAATTATACACTCAATCCACTTTACACTTAATTCATATTAATTAATATTAATAATAATCCTTGCATTTAATATAGCGTCTTATCACATCTTCTAGACATCTCAAAGTGTTTCACAGATATACTGTAAAGTGAATTGACAGTAAATCCTGTGATGTGCTTGCAGACATACTCCAGATGTGAAAGGCATATATGGTATATGTGAGAATTATTTTTATTACCATTAAGATCTCCTCACTAGTTTCTATAAGGATTCTTCGTTGCAGTCACAAACCTGGTGCTTTGTTCTCTTTAAGTTTGCTTAATTTATCTTGTACCTCTTTTCCCTGTATCTTACCTGCTATGATTTAATTCCCTGCACCATCTTTCTTTGGGTGCCTTCCTGACCTGAAAGGGGCGATAAAAGTTTAATTTTATTGTTGTTATTGTTCCTCCATTTTCTTTGCCAGTTCTCCTCTGTGAACACTGAGACTAAGTGTTCATTTTGTATTCCAATTATTTCTTTATTATCTCCTGTGAGTTGATCCAGCACCTCTTGGTTCTATCCCTACCTCAGATATTCTTTTATTAATTAATATGATCCAAATTGACACCCAGGGATGGATTAATCTGTTGTTCAAAAGGATTTGGTGGTGTGTGCTCTCATGGTTAAGGAAATAAGAACGTTGGACAATTTCATTCAGCTATCATGCATTCTCCTCATGCAGAGGTTGGGGTAAACATTTTGTTGGTCTATCAAATTACCAATCTTGGTGGCTGGAGGTGATGTCCTTCATATAACTTGAGGTCCTGCCTATCTACTTAGATGTTAAAGATCCCACAATGCTTTTGTGGCTATCATTGCTAATAGTCCTGGCCAACAATTTTCCAGATAAATCAACTAATTACTGGGGTCCATCGATATGGAAATTTTCCGATTTAGATATATCGATGGGCTCATATTGAGATATACCGAAATATCGATATTTTCGGGGTTTTCGTACTGCGCATGCGCGCGCATTTAGGGTGCGCGCGCATTCCGGGCCTATCTCCTCAGGAGGTAAATATATTTCTCTGTGGTTCTCACTCTCTCCATCTCTGTGTTTTTCTGTTTGTGTCTCTCTCCTCTCTCACATCCCCCCCATCTCTATCTATCTGTATATGATCACATCCACCCGTCTCTCCCCCCCCCCGCCACACCTCTCTCCTACCCTCACCACCGCCGTCCCTCTCTCCCACCCACCCCCGTCGTCTCTCTCCCCCCCCCCCACCCCCTAGCTGTCTCTCTCTCCCTCCCCCACACAGCCGTCTCTCTCCCTCTCCCCCACCCCCCTGCCGTCTCTCTCCCCCTCCCCCCCCCAGCTGTCTCTCCCCCCCACCCCCCCCACCTCTTGTGTACCTGTATATTGTATTCAAGGATTATGAATACAATATGGCGGCTTTGCACCTCGGTCTGTGCATTGTGTATAGAAATGAGCATTCTGGGTCTTGTAGTTCAGTGTGCACGCATTCCGATTTTTTACCTCGATACATTGATTTTTCGATATATCAATATTTTTGAAATGCCTATATCGGCGTATCGATATGAAAATTATATCGGGTTTTAGCAATATATCGATATATCGCCGGACCCTACTAATTACCTTCTGCCTGTTTGTCTGAGCACAAATTGGATGTCGTGTTTTGCCTATGAATTCAAGGTCATTACAGTTAATAGTAATCATTGTAAAGACCTTAAAAATGCTCCAATGTTATGGGTGCTACATCACATGCAAGAATTATTATTATTAATCTTGACCAGTAAATGTAATCTTGAGATTATTCAAAGTTTCCATTGCAAGTTTTGGTTCTGATAAGATGTAGAAAACCTTACCTGGTTTACAGAGTACTGTAATATTAATCGAATAATATATAGAATAAAGAAATCAGATATTCAGGACAAGTTCCTGAATTCTTGAGAATAGAATTGCTTTGGATTTTTGACTCTGGTGCTGGATGAATAACTTCTGACAGATGAAAACAAGTTAAAAGGAGATGGGTTTGTCAATGGATAAGATTCCGAAACTCTCTTAATTGGTCCAGTATGTGAATTACAGTTGAAATATTCTGCCAAATATACAAACAGTGGGAAATCTTTCCCAGGGCTGGCAATAAAGGATGTGGTAATAGGAATGCTAAGTCTTGGAGACTGTTACTGTTCAGGTTTTTCGGAGAATTGTTTCCTCTTGCAACAGCCGTTCAGCTGAACCCATAGACAGATGTTCTCATCCATTACTATCTGACCCAGTGCTGCTGGTGTCTGGAATCTGACCCTGCAAATGACCAAGGTCAGCAATAGTATATTATGTGTTCTCCCCTTATTATTATGTAAGGCAGATATTACAATGCAGTATATACTCCAAAATAAATACCTTACTGGGTTGGAAATTCCAATCAATTCAATGTATATGTTAATAACAGTTTCATAGAATTATATAGTTACAGCACAGAAACAGGTAATTTGGTCCATTAAGTTTGTGCAGATGTTTTTCTTCACACAAACCATCAAATGTAATCGTACTCTCCTGCTTGCTGCCCATACGTCCTTAATATTTATCATGTTCAAGCATGTACTGTATTCCTAAATACTTTATACACTCTACCTCAAAAATTTCCAACCATCTACACTCTGTGAACATTCTGCTTGTTGTTAATTAGAAGCAAGGATTCTGAGATGCTACCCAGTGTGAATAATAATAATATTAATAATCCTTGCATTTGATATAGTGCTTTTCACATCTTCTAGATGATTCGGACCGCTTCACAGAATATGACTCAATATTTGTGGACGAAAAGCAGCAGCCCATTGCACACAATAATGTCCCACAAACAACTGTGGATTGAAATTACAAATTTATTGTTTATTTATTAATTTTTATTTGTGAAGGGTGCTATATAAATGAAAATTGTTGTTGCTGCAAAGGTACAAAGCTACCCAAAGGGTATATGCCTTTTGTATTGAGTGGGAGTGGGAAAAGTGGAAAGGGATTTGAATGGATTTCAACAGTGGCATATCATACTATATTTTATAAATTGAACACCAATCTGATTCTGTCCCTCTTATTGATGGAAGTAGTGTTTAAAAATTCATCAATGACAGATCCCTTACAATGGAAATGAATGTTGAAGAACCATACAGCTGAAAGAAGATACACAGATGATAATTATAACAGTAATAATACTTGTGTTTGATATACAAGTATTATATGAACTACAGGAGTCCTGTAGCTCAGTGTTTAGAGCAATCGCCTCAAGACCTATGCAGCCAATTGCACACAGCATATCCCATAAACAGTCCTGGATTGAGTGACCAAATTATTTTTGCCATTTATTTTTTAATTTTGAAGGGATTATTACCAAAGGAAAAATGATCCACCAATCAACCAGGAAGGGAGAAAGGAAAGTTGCCCAACGTTTTGTATTTCCGGGAATCAAAGCCAGGTCCTCTCGCTTGGGTGGAGAGCACTCTAACCACTGAGCTACAGGACTCTAGATAATCCAATGTATAATGGAGAGACAGTCTCATCAGGCCAGATTCAGAGAAAATTAATATCTGACTTGAAAACATGTTTTGTGGTTTTAATGAAATATATATACTGTATATGATAGAGTTGAATGAGATACAGAATATACAAATATAAAGTTATTTTAACAAAAAGTATTTACCATAGCATGTGAGAAACAAACTGGGGTTTACAGTCCATATTTGGTAAATATAAGTATCTCAATTGCTCAGTCAATGTATCATTTGTTCTATGAAGTTCCATATGCATAGAGCATATGGATGCTGTAAAATGGGTTAGTTGGATAGCTGTCAAAGCAGAATAGCTTTAGTTGAGAGTGGAACAATCAATGTCAGTAACAAGACACCATTATTCATTTGTATAATGCCTCATATAATGGAGGATATTGCAATGTTTCATAACAATAACTTGCATTTATAGAGGAAGTTTCAATTAGGAAAAAATGTTCCAAGTGCTTTACAGTGATAGTCTGGATTATTGAACAAGGTAGAAAGGAAAAAAGGTAACAGTATGTTGACCGAATGTATGACCAAAGAGTTCAGGAGTGCTTTAAAGGTAGGAAAGGCATGTAGAGAAGGCATTTGGGGAAATAATTTCAACGGGGAGAGGGATGGACTGATGGTAGGATGGAGCGAGCATACAGTGGTCCCATGTCTGAAGCAGGGTGTGAGTAGGAGAATGAGGTTGACGATTCATCAAATCTGTTTATTAAACATCAGAGTTTCACTGCCAAGTTTCTTGTATAAATGATGTACGCCTTTTGTATATACTCTCATTTAATGCATGCTGGTCTTATCTGTTTCACTCTACTGTGCATCATTACACACATTTTGCTTTCAAACCTGAAAACACACTTTGGTCGTTGAAGTATAATGAGTAACATATTTCTGTAACTATTGCACCTAGCGTGTTCTGAACATACTGTATAAGGTTTCTCTCGTACTGTGGAATGAGAGAAATCTGTAGATCAAGCTGATGCAGACACATGGATATTGTAATTCTTCAGGGAGACATGCCAGAATAATTTCTTGCAGATGTGCTGTTGGATTGCTGCAAATTACTAGACTAGAGAGGAAATGCTGGCCACAACCTCTGACGCACAAGAAGCACTGTACAGTACAGCAGCACATTGTGCATTGATGTGCAAGGCATTCTTTTTGCATAAGCAATTGCTACCTTGGATCAAAATGCATTATTTTAGATGGTAATGAGGCAGTATTGTATGAAATGTGTTCAGTAGTACTGAAACCTCAAAATTGGTTAAGCACTTTTAGCCCCTTCAGAAAACAAATCTGGGTAAATATCTGGGTAAGAGTGGTATTGAAGATTATAATAAAATAATCTTTGCTTTTGATATAGTGACTTAACACATTGTTGAGACCTCTCAAAGCGCTTCACAGGATAAAGCACAGTGGTTTGACTGTGTATTTGTGGGTGAAATCCAACAGCCAGATGAGCAAGGCAATGTCCCACAAACACCCATGGAGTGAGTGATCAATTTTATCTGGGGCTTGTTGGCCAGTACACTGGGAGAAACTCCCTTGTCTTTTCAAATGGTGCATTGGGATCTTTAACATCTACCTGAACAAGCAGATGGGATCTGGGTTTAACATCTCATCCGAAGGACAGCATCACCAACAATGCAATACCCCCCATGCTGCATTGAAATTAGCTCAGACTATGTGAACCAAGCGATTCCAAGCCACAATCTATTGACTCAGAGGTGAGAGTGCTATCACTGAGCCAGGCTGACACTTACATGTGCAGGCAAATAAGGTGCTTCTCCACCGGTTGGTAATTAGGGACCTTATGGAGTGAGTTCTTTGTATTCTTTGTTGGTTGTAATTTATCAATGTGAACTCTGATGTGCTGACCAGAGAGAATAAACTACACTCACCTGACAAGGTGACAGGTCCAACTCTCACAGAAGGCCGTAGGTTCATGTCTTATATTGAGAGTTTGAGCTCAAATAGCAACAACAACAAAATGACATTAGTATAGCGCCTTTCATGTCAGGAGGAGAGTCTAGAATGACAATGCAAAGCGGTGGTTGTCATATGATCAGAGGTGCCATTTTTCATACGAGATATTATACTGAAGGATCTGTCTGTCTAATCAAGCAGAGGTTGCAGCTGGTATCCTGCTCACCAACCTGCCAATTAAAAAAAAGACTGTTCACTAAATGGCCATTTGTGGGATACTACCGTCTGCAAAATCACTTTGTTATTAAAATAATTCACAGAGAATTACGCTCCAGAGACTGTGGGCAACTTGATGGTTCTTAAGCCATTGGGACTGAGAATATAACAACAGAGGAAAGTAATCAGTCGACAAGGGAGGTGAAAGGATGCATAGCTTATGGAGAAACCTTGCAGCACTCTTCACCTTAAGAAAGGGTTCGTGTCCTTGATACAGTGAATTGTATATTGTCTATTGAAGTAGTGGTTTTACTGGGTTACATGTTACACCCTTTCTTATATTAGGACAAAATGAGCTACAGATTTTCTTTCTGGCAAACGGAACATAATTTGTTTTAATACTGATTGTCCAGCGCCTTGGGACATCCTCCTGACGTGAAGTGCGCTATACAAATTAAATTTTGTCATTGTTGTTTGAAGAAATCATTCTGTGCATAAGAATGGGATTTTATTTACAATCTTTGAATCTACCAGATTTAAGATTAGATCTTTAAAATGCTGAGAGCGAAATTTTTGTGGTTGCAAGCCGGGTTGTGGACTTGAGTGCAGAGAGAGCTGGAAGACACACGGTTAAAATTAACAAGTGAGACTAGCGATTAGAAAAATGTAGGTTCACCCGCTGAGTAAGGGACATGTGGAATTGATTCTCAATAAAAGCAGCTGACATCATCTTGATCAACGCCTTCAAAAACAAGATGGATAAATATCTGTCCAAATTTGAGATTAAAGGTTGTAGGAATAGGTATAGACTGAGATCATTAAATAATCTCCTTTGACATAAAGATTTTTTTTGGTGGAGGGATGGTAACTGTGGAGAATGTTGAATAGTCAAATATAAAGATGAATATTCGTTATTTGATTCTTTTTGGTCAGCCAGGTGTCCAACACACATGGAAATCCATCACCATGCTTTAAGAGTATCCACATCAAACTACTGAGAGTTCCACATATATACGGTTTCCGTTTGTCTGATATAGAGTATGTGTGCACCCGATCCTCAAAGGGATGTTCTCTACTTTTCTACTCCTGAATAGTTCAGGTGCACATTGTCAAGAGCCAAGATTTAGAGATCCCAGAGTATATATTAGTTTATTACTGGAATTTAATCAGCTAAACACGTGCAGCTTCTCATTATGCACACTCGGAAGCTATCTGGGATTTATCAATGATAGTAGCATCCTACTCATTAGGCTTTGGCATGCAGGATTAACATAGTTGAGTGGAAAGAATCCCATAGCCCAGTGATTGTTCTGCTCCCCGAAGCTAATTAGCCAGGCTGGCTCCTCCACCATCAATAATTGTATTCAATTACCCTGTAGGATTAGAGCAAATTTATACAGCATTTTCTATCATGAGATAGAATTGCTCCTTCACTTTATGATTGTGGGAAATTGCTGTGTGCAAATTAGCTGCCTACAAATATACCGCACCAACTACCCTTCACAGTAAAATTCTGTGAAGTGTTTTGATGACATACACTGCATCAAATGCAACAATTATTATTATTATAATAAATAGGTATACTCAGTGAGATAGGTTGCACATGGTCTATGTTGTATTTAGCTCTATAGGTCCCTATTCAGATTTCCTGTTTCAATATTCTTACAATAATAGCTTTCTTTAGTTTTCTTTAACTTTACTGAGATTCATTATTGTAATTCAGAAGTGCCCCACTATTAATTTTGATTAAATGTAGAATTCAACATTAAAGTATGCTTAATTTCTATTTAGAGACTGGCAGCCCCCAAATTTCTCACTGTATTAGGATTTAAGATTTTTTTTAAATTTGGAAATTTTTATGTACAGTCTTAATTGAAAGCTGGTTTCATGCTATTCTTGTTAATTGTGGTGCTGTGCAAGAATTGTGAAAAACTGACTTCAGAATTAAAACTCAATTTAAGACTTTTCAGAATTTTGCCCAAACTCAAATTTTAAGATAATCGCTTTAAGGCTAAGACAATTTGTATTCTTTAGATCATGAACATGAAGTAATTTTGATTGTTTTCATGATAAAAAAAATTCAAAATCAAAACTTGCTGAGTATCCAAACTCAATGGTTGACTTCTGTTGTGACAACCCAGATAACATCAAGTTTCAATCAAGAAAATAGTTGTGTTTTACATTGAGAGGAAGTTTGGGAATAATTTCTGTTCTCAGAATAGATAAGACAAATTGCTTCAAAGTTCTGCTATGATAAATGTCACATTGCAGCAAACATGCATCAGCTACAGTTTAAACTTCTTATTAAGCTGTTTGCCAGTAGCCTCCAGAATATACACATTAAATCTATTAAAATGTACTTTGACTTTTACTGTTCACATGAATGCATTTCTGAGTCCAATTCTCTACATTGTGAGTAATTAGAATTTGAAACAAAAATGCCTGTATGTGTGCTGGGCGGGAACAACCATCACATGTGTTTGCTGTATAACTGAAAACCTCTTACAAACTAACAAACAGACAGCATAGTGTGAGTGAATTGGAGAAATTGTACAGAGCAGACTAAAGTGCGATGCAGCAAGGTAGACTCTAGTGAGGAAACTAAATATTTTGAAAGTGGGAAGAAACAAATTCGGTTTGCACTGCACTATTTGAAAAGAGAAGGGATTTTCCAGATAAAGAGAGGCTTTCGCTTTGTGGTTGTGTGCAGGCACAGCTGTGTGCAAATTGGCTGCTGCATTCACCCACAAATACAAAGTCACCACACTTTACAAAAGGTCCTTGAGTCATTTTGCCTACGTCAAATGTTATTGTTACTATTATGAATAAAATAAAGTAATCTTATGATTGGTTTAGTGCTTTCCATGTCGGGTTCTTCACAGGATATACTGTAAGTCTGTTGACTCAGTGTTTTGTGGCATGAAATGAGTAATCAATTTTATTTGGGGAATTGTTGGCCAGGACAAGTGGAGAAATTCCCTTCTCTTTTCGAACAATGCTATGGAACCTTTAACATCAACTTGATCAGGCAGACGGCACCACGGTTTAACGTTTCAGCCAAAGGGCGCACCTCTGACAATAAATGCAAAGAATAACAAACATATTTTCAATGTAATAGTAAAAAGATAAAATGGATGAAAAGGTGAATTGGGATCACAAAGATTAAGGTAGATGGATGTTTACACATAATTTACATAATCCCTGTGGGCTAAGAGAGCTCCCTCTATGGGAGAAGAGGAGGGACGATCAAGAGAAGAAATAACAGAAATTACAAAATTATTAGATCACACAAGACATGATCGACCCCATGCATCTTCTATGATATACACTCTACCATCTTCCTTTAACAGCTTCAAGCTGTGTCTTAAAGGAGTTCAGCATCCTGGCCTCTAACACCCACCCTGCTAACCAACTATTGATACTCCTCTATGTAAAGAAATAGTTCCCAGTCATAAAATTGCCATCTGGAGGGATCTTGACTGGCTATTAACAGATAGTTAAACATCGGGAGGGATGGGCGGTCGGTGGGGGAGGGGGCAGGTGGGGGAAAGAGAAATGAAAACAGATGAGAGAGCAACAAGAAGACGTGAAATTCCCGTGCATCTTAGGGGGCACGACAGGATATGAAAAAAATCAAACCTGAACAATTTAGTGGAGGAACAAAGGAGACAGCTGAGGTATTAAAGGAAACATTTTAGCCGAAAATCCAAGTGATCCTAGGAAGATAACATCTCATTCCTGAAGCTTACGTTCAGCTTGGTTAAAGCAATGTAGGAGGTTAACGAGTTCAGTGAGAGAGCAGAGGGCAGTTCAAGAACTTCCGTTCTGTAAATATGTTGTTTATGATACCTGAAAATGTTTTATTAGTTCTGAGCTGTTAAAAAGGAAGCAACAAAACAATGGGGGGAAACAGTGGCAGAGCAGTACTTGAAGTCAGCAGTCACTTCATCCTGAATGGGTGAAGTGACTGCTCACTGTGTTCGATCGACTACCTCCACCCTTCAGCGTCTACTCCAAGACAACCTTGGACAACCCGAGGCTCCTCTCCTCCATCACCAACATGTTCCTCCACCCACACTCGCTCACGCCTTGCCCATTGTCTCCTCCAACAGCGAGGTGATTTTCTTTCAACCCACGCACCGTCTTGTGCGGTGTTCCTCAGGGCTCTGTCCTTGGTCCCCTCCTCTTCACTCCCTCTACATACTCTCCCTCAGTGACAACATCTGCAGACATCGGGTAAATTTCCACATGTATGCAGATGACACCCAATTCTACCTTTCCGCTTCCACGCTCAACTCCAGGACTTCTGGCATCCTGACAACCTGCCTGTCTGACATCGAGTCCTGGACAAGGGACAACTTTCTCCAGTTGAACATCAGCAAGACTGAGGCCCTGCTAATTGACTCGTGTCAGCGCCTCTGCACCTCAGGCACTGGCAGCATCAGAATCCATGGCTGCACACACCACCTCATGAAGCCAGTCAGGAACCTGGGTGTCTTGTTTGACCCTGAACTGTCCTTTCTACACCACATCTGTACTATGACCAATACTGCCCTCTACCACCTCTGTAACATTGCCAGACTGCGATACTGCCTCGCCCCCCAGGCTGCCAAAACCCTCGTCCATGCATTTGTCACATCAAGGCTTGACTGCAGAAACTCCCTCCTCGTCGGCCTTCCCAGCTCTTTCCTTCACAAGTTGCAGATCATCCAAAACTCTGCAGCTTGTGTCCTCTCCCGCACTAGATTCCGCGACCTCATCACTCCCATCCTCGCCCGGTTCCGTTGGCTCCCCATCCGCCAAAGGATTGAATTCAAGATCTTCGGCCTCACTTTCAAGGCTATTCATTGCCTTGCCTCCTCCTATCTCTCTGACCTGCTGACTCTCTACCAAACTGCCCTTTATCTCGCATCCTCCATTTCCTCATTCAAGGAGGTCTTAAGACCTCCTTTTCGATCGTGCCTTCTGCCACCCTCCCACCTCTTTCCCTCACACCTACGCTGTTCCTCACCCATGCTGCCTCCTCATCCTCCATGATCTCTCTGCTGCCTTTGATACCATTGGCCACTCTATCCTCTTCCCCCACTTCTCCTCTCACCTCAACCTTTATGGTTCTGCCCTTGAAAGGTTCTAGCCCCCGCACTGTCTTCTGTAGATTTTCTCAGCGCTCTGCCCTACATTTTAACATCTATATGCTCTCTCTTGGTGAGGGAGGTCAATTTTCCACATGTATGTGGATGGCACCCAACTCTTTCTCTGTGCCTCCAACCTCCACTCCAGGATCACAACTGAAATGACAGAACGCTAAGTTTCTACAGTTGAACATCAACAAGACCGAGGCTCTCCTGATTATCCAGTGCCTTGGGACATCCTCCAGGCATGCTAGATGCTATACAAATAGAATTTTGTTGCTGTTGTATTCCCTTGTGCTACCATCGGTGGCCGCGCTTTCAACTGCTGAAACTCTGGAATACTCTTTCTCTATCCCTTCCTTCACCATATAGTGGACTATATTGGAGGCACTGCAGACACTTTCACCACCAGATCATCTGCAATTCTTTAATTCAGATGATGAAGTGCTCTGAGATGCTGCTCCACTGAAATTAATGCAAATAGTTTACCCTAAGTAATTCCAATGCACATAATTTCAATTATGGATCTATTATGAAGATTACATGATGACTTTGCATGTTTAACTTTTATTTAAGAAACACACATACCTAGAGAAAGCTTCAAGCTTGTTACTTCTAAACAATCTGTCCTACTCTGCAACATTACTTTATCATTGAGAAATGCAAAATAAATCAACACTTGTCTCGCATAAAACAAGGCACAAAGCATAAATTGAATCCAGACTTTTTAAAGTTGCTTTTATTAAAATTAGTTTTGATAGCCTAATCTATGTATAAGTAATCCTTGTATATATCGTGTAATAGACTTTTGCAGCAAGTCTATCAGTTCATGATATCAGACAATTTAATTTGTCTGATATCATGAACTGTTAGAAATTTGTTATGACCTTTAATACTGCGTCTAAACTCTACATGCTCCCTCTTGGGGATGACTCCTAACTCTATCTTTCTGCTTCCTACTCCGACTCCAGGATCACATCTGTCCTGATAGAATGTCTGTCAGATATCAAGTCCTGGATGAGAGATAACTTTCTACGTTTAAATGTCGACAAGACCGAGGGCCTTCAGTGGCTCTCCCACTGACTCTAACTTAAGGCCACCAAAACCCACACGCAGGCATTTATTACATCTAGACTTGGCTATGCCAACTCCTTGCTTGTTGGGATTCCCAACTCTTCCCTCCAAAAACTGCAGATCATCCAGAACTCTGCAGCTCATATCCTCTCCTCTTCCATGACCTTATCACCCCCCGCCCTTGCCTGGCTCCACTGACTCCCCATCCCTCAGAGGATAGACTTCAAAATTCTTGTCCTTGCCTTCAAAGACCTCCACGGCCTTGGCCTTCCTACCTGTGTTACCTGCTCACGAAATATCAATCTTTCTGCTCCCCGCCCAGTCTGCCCCACCATCAACTGTCTGGCCTTCAGCTTCTCTACCCCTATCCTCTGGAACACAGAGTCCCTTTCCCTTCTTCTCACCTAGCCTCTGTCAAGGCATGTCTCAAGACCCACTTATTCCACCGTGCCTTCGGCCACCCTCCTACGCTTAACCTCCCTGCCATCCACCCTTCCTGATCCCGACCCCTTTCTCGGGTCCAAATCCCTGACTGTCCAATGCCTTGGGACAACTTCCTGATCTGAAAAGCACTATATAAATGTAATGTGTTGTTATTGTTAAACTGTGGTGTTTTTTTGATGGGGATCCTTAATAACAACAACAACAATAAAATTACATTTGTATACTGCCTTTCATGTCGGGAGGATGTCCCAAGGAACTGCACAATTCCATTTTGCAAAATATGAAGACTTTGGTAACTATGAGTATGTCATATATATATATACTCTATGCTCTAAAATTATAAAATATTACCATCTCCTACCAACATAACAGGGATTAAAAGCAAGCACATTGTTGATGGGAAGCAAGCAATAAACAGTCTGATCCAATGATTACAGAATAGGATTTCAAACATATCCAAAGTCACAGTTAAAAACACGCTCACAGTCAGTCTTTGCCCTCCATCTCCAGTCAGGTTCTCTCAGAAAGCCAAGCATTTTGTGAAAGACGATGTATGTTTTGAAAGTGTAATTTTGTTAAATATTTTGGAAAATGGATATGTTAGAAGGATTACTTCACTGATTGAAATTTTAGCACCACTGCTGAAGTCATTGCAAAATTCTGAGCTACTTCCCTGTCCTGCTGCAGAGGTTTTTGGAATAAACCATTAAGGGAATATAGTACAAGGCTTTTGTGCAACTGTAATTACAGTGTTAGATTATAAAAATAATAATTCTTGGATTTGATATAGTGCCTAATCACGTTGTTGAGATGTCTCATTCTGCTTCATAGAATATGCCCTAAAGGGAATTGACTGTATATTTTGTGGGTGAACTACAAGAAATTTTAGGTCCAGCATGTTTCAGGGGGTTGTAATGAACTACTATAAGATTATTGAACATTAGAATGCTATTTATGAAGTATTTGGAGGGCATGTGAGATTTAAAAACCTTCTATCCTCTTTCTGTGTTCTCCATGTGAAACAATTGATAGACAATAAACACAAACAGGGACATAAGGGGGAAATTGAACCTGACTGTCTTTTACACATCATGTAATGGAGAACAGATGCTAACATCTTTAATACTAAACACAAGAAAGTCAACCTCTCTCTGAAGCTTTACAACAATAAGAAACACTGTAAAACACTGGAGAATGGACAAGTCCACATAAATCCTCTTTTTAGCTTGCAGCCTGCAGTAAGCCAGTTTGTTTTTTCGAAAGGAAAAGGCAGCGAGTTTTTCAAGTCAATAAGTTAATCAATTGGTTATTGATGTCACAAACCACACAAGCAAATCACCCGTCTTATCTAAATAGTTTCTCTGTCTTATAACTCACTCCTACTGTAACCATGTATAATGTTATCGTTTGTTTTTCATCAAATATACAACAGCAGCTTGCATTTATATAGCACTCTTCACTTCGGATAACATCTCAAAGCAATTTACAGTGATTCAGGCGGATGGCAAACAGGAAAGAGAGGGGAGGGGGTAAGGAAAAGTGACTGTAGGAGCAGTTGCAGAGGAAGGTTTTATGATGATACTTAAAGATTGATGACGTGCAGATGAGACAGTGGCGTAGAAGGAGGAAGTTCCAGACAGTAGGGTGGTGGAATCTCTTGAGGTCATTTTGCCCCCAAAACACAGTCAAAATCACATTACAGTATATTCTGTGAATCACATTGAGATGTCTCAATGGCATGATGAGATGCTATATCAGATGCAGGGATTATTATTAATATTATCTAAAGCACGGTGCCCATGTGGAGAAGGTGGGGGTGTGCAACAAATCTGAGGAGCAAGCAGAGCCATGGTGAAGCTGAGGATCCTTGAAATCAATCCACTCAGAGAAAGATGGAGCCTGTCGTGGACTTCGATGATGAGCATGTGGAGATCTGTGCAGGTGCAGATGCAGGCAGTGGAGGTTTGAATGAATTGGAGTTGATCGATGTATGTGGACAAAATGAATTGTTTGCATATAATCTGAATACAAAAATGTTTCTCACAAGCGAAAACACCGAGGTTAGAAATGCAGCAGTCACAATCTGGATATGCAGAGGATTGCAAATATTAAATCTTGTCAATATCCAGATGTACACATAATAATAACAATAATAATTCTTGCATGTCTCAAAGAGCTTCACAGGATATACTGTAAAATGGATTGGCTGTGTATTTTGTGGGCTAAACACGGCAACCAGTTGTGCACAACAGGGTCCAATAAACAGCCATGGAGTGAGTGACCAATGGTTGACATAACGCCCCAGCAGAGCAAAATATTTGGCAAGTTTCCTTACTCCACACACTTCTGTAAGTAGGAACCTGCTTATTTGTCGATTGGCAGATTGCTGTTCTGGGAATAATAATTGCTTCAAAATAATAATAATAAATTGGTCACTCAATCCACAACTGTTTGTGGGACACTGTTGTGTGCAATTGGCTGCCGCGTTTTGCCCACAAAATGCACAGTCATTACACTTTACAATTTATTCTGTGAAGCCCTTTGAGATGTCTCAAAAGCATGATAAGGTGCTATATGAAATACAAGGATTATTATTATTATTAGGACTCCAACACATGGGAATTCTACTTCAATGCGCTTGGCAGTTAATCATAGTAGAGCAATGCACCCGCAGGTCAGCGTGACCGATAAGTCGATTACCATGATGATACCATTATGACCATCATGGTTACCATTTACAATTCTTTCCTAACCCAGGCTGGAAGCATCACATTTTCATCACAACTGTTCAAATCTGCGTTATCTATGGGTTTCAGATAACGGTTCTCTATATGGGAATCTTAGGGTCCTGATCCCTCTATTGCTACAGATATCAGGGGGTTTGTGATGTTCGACATTTTGGAATTAAAACAAGAACATTGAGATAAAATTTAGAGTCACTTTATTTTCAGTGGGGCCCCCCTGAAACATACTTTGCAGCGGGACCTAAAATTCCTTAGTAATCGTTCAATATGTAGTTTATAGAAATCCAGATGCAAGCGTAAGCCTGATCCAAGCATAATATTTCCTGGCAGACTAGCTATGTACTTTTCACAATTCAATTGTAAACTGCTGAATGCATTGCTTTCAAGATAATGAATGCTGCTTCCCATTTCAATGCATTGGAAGCCAGAACATTAGTGCTAATGCAGGAAGCTGGTTTTAACAATGCTTATCACTCCTAAAATAAACATTTGCATTTTGATATAGAGCTTTATTAAGTCAAAACATGTTGAAATCCTTCACACAACTTTAGAAGTGTTTAGAATGTTGTTATGTTGGCAAATGTGGCAGCTGCTCCATGCCAGCAACATCCCATAATCAGCAAAGAGATCAATGACCAATCTTTCAGCTGCTTGAGTAAGAGAAGAAAATTGACCAGATTGGGAGAATTGATTGCTCTGTAGCCAAGGGCAGAGTCGACCTCAGTTTAACATCTCATCTAAAACAAATCTAAATCACCTCTAACTGTACTGTACACCTTCAACATTATAGAAAATATATAGTAAATATAATATCTGGATATTATATGGATCTGAAGTCCTGGTGTGGGGTTTGAACCTACAGACTCTGATATAGAGAGCCACTATCTGAGTCAAATTCCTAAATTGTCATTCAATCCTCCAGATCAGGGTAATAGAAGACTGGTGAGGAAGGGTGCAGCGTGAGACATTAAACCATAGTCCCCGTTCACCTTAGGATTCAAAAATAAGTTTTTCCATTATCCTGGCCAATACAACAACAACTACAAAAATTACATAGCACCTATCACATCAGAAGGACATCCCAAGATGCTGGATACTTCCCATGTGAAGTGCTGTAGCTATATAAGTGTCATTTTGTTGTTGTTATTGTTGTAGTAGTGTATTGGTTACAGCACTTGCCTCTCCAGCGGTGGTCCTGCGTTTGATTCCTAGGCCAGACAAACATAAGGCAAGTTTCCCAGCAGTAAGTAGGAACATGGTTACTAGTCAATTGATGGATCGCTTTTCCGGGAGTAATGATTTCTTCAAAAAACATAATAATTTGGTGACTCAATCCATGAGTGTTTGTGGGATACTGCTGTGTAGAATTAGCTACTGTGTTTTGCCCACAAAATATACAACCAGTTCACTTTACAGTACTGTATATTCTGTGAAGCGCTTTGAGAGTCTCAAAGAGGTGATAAGGCACTATATAAAATGCAAGAATTATTATTTTATTCTGTGAAGCTCTTTTGAGATGTCTCAAAGACATGATAAGGTGCAATGTCAAACGCAAGGATTATTATTATTATTGTTCACATTTTGGAGATGAAAGATACCTATTGAATAGAGGCCGGTATTGGGGCATACTTCAGGTCCAGAGCTGCACATGTCATGTCACTTTTTATTCTGTTAATACATTTCATTGGTGGAGCGCTTTGGTTTCAAGTATCTGTAGAAATATTTAGAGGTTCATTGAGTCAACAATATTAAGACTTTCTTTCAAAATAGTTAAGCTTCAAAACATTACAAAAACACCAATAATACTGAGTTTAGTACACTCAAAACAGTTGTTGCTGTGACCACACTTGTGAATCTCATCTATATTCAGCCACTCACTTCTGAAAAGTTAATATAAATTGATTTTGCTACTAAATTAGAAGGGGGTGCTAGAGACTTTGGTTTATGCTCCAAACAAACTCTCTTTTTGTGGTTTAATGAATTGTATAGCACGGAAACAGGCCATTTGGCCCAACTGGTATATGCCAGTGTTTATACTCCTCAGGAGTCTCCACCCACTGCTTACTCCCTCCCACTTCCTCTGTTCTTTTCTTTCTCATATGTATATGGCGGTTAGTTATGAAACTGACCACTTGCTCACTCAACCCCATCCCTACCCTATTCCTTACCTCCCAGCTCCTTCCTTGCCTCTCTACTCACAGACATCATCAATCTCTCCTGTCTAGTGGCACTGTTCCCACCCCTTTAAAAATGGACAAAACACAAAATAATACAGATGCTGGAAATCTGAAACAAAAACAGAAGTTGCTGGAAAAACTCAGCAAGTCAGGCAGCATCCATGGAGAACGGAAAGTGAGTCAAACTGAGTTGGGTTAAAGTGAGTTAAACAGAAAGTGAGTCCCTTTAAAAATGGCCTCCATCAATCCCATTCTTAAAGCCTCTCCTTTGATTCATTCCTGCCCTCAAATTACCGCCCCATCTCCAATCTACCTTTCTTCCCCAAAGTCCTGGAACAAGTTGTCCAAAAGGTCTGACATGCTCTGCTACATATTATGTGATACAAGTTGCCAATGGCTACAATTAGGATAACATCAGGAATTCTAAATAAATGTACAGTTGGGAAAATTGTGATCTTCTTAGCACAAATAACCCTTGGGTCTTAAGTGCAGAATGCGGTTTCAGTAAAATGTGTCACTGGTGTTTGCACTTACTGTGTTACCCATTCAGATTGGCTGTGTTTTTCTTTTAACTTTAACTGGAAAACAAGCAGCCCTTCAGCTCCCAAATAATCAAAACCATTCGTGATCCAGGCTTGATTACCAAGATATCAGATGAAACAGCTGCAGTCGGGGACTGGGGTCATTCTAGGGCTATTGTGTCTCAACAGAATCAAGATTGGCTTCACATTTGTGATGGTGCCAGATTCTGTTGTTTATTTGTTAAAAAAAAGAAGGGGCTTCATGGTGGGACTTTCAGTGCTGAACATATTTTGGCAAAGGCTTACTCTGAGGATCCTATTGTTGCACTCTTACTAAGTTGACCATTGGGTACATTGATGGGGCAAAAGGTGCGTCATGTCAAAGGTGAACTTTTACAAAATTGTTATTGTCTTCTTAAATTCTATTGTAACAAATTATGGAAATGCCTTTTTTCCCAGTGCTGGATTTCAATGACAACCTGATGACATTAGGCCCCAAATCATGCCTCTTGATCAGAAGAGTATGCATCCAAGCCTCCATCCCTGGGATCTATGATCTAATTGTATTACTGGTTTTGGGAAAGGGCAGGTAAATGCGAGTCAAAGATTGTTTTTTAAAGGAGCCAGCACAAACCTGGTGGGCCAAATGGCCTTCAACTGTGATGCGAATTTCTATGATGAAGCTTATGGCATATAAGACCCGTGTCCAGACATTTCTCTGGCCTAATTACGAACTCCAGGACCTACAGCAGTGCGGTGGAATTGGATAAACAGGGGAATTGGCTGGTACAATACAATACAAAATTATACTTGTATAGTGACTTTCATATCAGGAGGAAGTCCCAAGGCACTGAGCCAAGTCGGTCCACAGTACTCTATTCAAGGCCCTGTAAGTAGTATTATTGCATACTTATAGTTTTTAGTTATTGCACACAGATTGATCATCCGATCTGAAAGAGATAAAGCATGATGAGCTGCTTTCTCGGTTTTCCCAGGCGCCACAAATAACAGCATAACTGACCCGAAAGCTGAAATGCTCTGCTACATACCATGTGATACCAGTTGCCAATCCTATAATTAGGATAAGATCAGGAATTCTAACACTGCAGATAACAGCTCAAGCTCATCAGCAGGACTTGGAAAGGCAGACCAGTCACTGGTCCTGTTATTCCTGCAAGCCAAAGCTCTGAAGGGTAACAAGCAATGGGGCAGCTTGCCAGATAATGCTTTCAATGGGACGTAGTGAAGTTTTAGCTGATCAGACTACAGCATTATCCCAAAGACATACTCGAGTTCCCATGGCACTTGCCAACCTTAGTATTAAAGTATTAATACTCCCTACAATTTACTAAGCAGGATGCGTCCCTCCAGGGAGAGAGTGCGCATTCCGGGAGCCTATCCCGTGTGACGGGAGCTATATAAATGCAAATTGTTGTTATTATTCCAATCTAATACACAGGAATTTCCAAGTGTAGGTTGAACTCTCAGTTTGGTTTGGTTGCATGACCAAAACACCTGGGTGACCAAAGAAAATAGTTGTGTTTCTATGATATGAGGGAGCACTTTATTTTTGTGTTCTTCTTTGGAAAAGATATTAAGGTCCAAGATCCATAAGATCACAATGAGTTTCAGATAAAGAAAATATTTCACTTGATCTCACACTTCCAGAATATCCACCCATCACAACATCAATCTATTTTCTAAATGATTCCAGCAACCAAACCTCACAACTCTTCCTTGATACCCATTCCAACTGTTAATTATCCACTGGGTAATTTAGTTTGTGGTGTGTGTCTGTCCTGAAATTGCCCTTTACATCCCTAAATTTCTTCTGCTGTCTTGGGATATCCGAAAATATTGTTCTTGGTTTACTTTCTCAAATCCACTTAAAATCAAGATCCCACCTGCCTGTTCTTCAGGTGGAGTTTAAAGATCCCATGATAACAATTTAAAAGAGAATGGAAATTAATTCTTCACTTAAATTGGCTTTTCATCTTATGATAGGCTGTTTGGAAACATTTGTATATGGTACATTTACCTACAATATTTAATGTACTGATAATATCTCCGCCACTGCCTCACCCCTCAGGCTGCCGAACCCCTCATCCATGCATTCGTCAGATCAAGGTTCGAGTATGGAAACTCCCTCCTCATTGGCCTTCAAGGCTTTTTCCTTCACAAGCTGCATCCAGAACTCTGCAACTCGTGTCCTCTCCTGCACTAGGCTGTGCAACCCCATCACTCCCATCCTCGCCAGCTCCATTGGCTCCCCATCCCCCAGAGGATAGAATTCAAGATACTTGTCCTCACTTTCAAGGCCATTCACGGCCTTGCCCCTTTCCTATCTCCTATCTTACCTGATCTTGCCCTTTCCTATTTCCTATCTTACCTGCTGACTCGCTATCAACCTACTGCTCCACTCCATTCAGCGGGCTCCGTTCTGATCCATGTCTACCATCGATGGCCGGGCTTTCAGCCTCTCTGCCCCTACAATCTGGAACTCCATCCCATTATCCCTTCATCTTGCTTCCTCCCTTGCCCCCTTCAAGGCCAGTCTCAAGACTCTCCTTTTCGATCGTGCCTTCTGCTACCCTCCCATCTCTCTCCCTCCGCTCCCATCTTCTCTGCCCCTCCCACATGCTCAGGTCTCCACCCCTGACTGTTCAGCACCATTGGACATCCTCCCAACATGAAAGGCACTCTATAAATGTAATTTTGTTGTTGTTGTTTGTTGTTCATCACTTTGAAATGTTCCTACGTGACAAGGCACTATAAAAATTTAAACTGGATTGATCTCAGTTTTTTTTTACCTGTACTCTCCCATTCTTTTGTTGGTACAGTAGATGGAATGAGAATGGTTAGCATCAACTTGGTTGTACAGTGCTATATTCATACCATGCGGCTGCCTCTACCTCCATGGTGACATGTTCCAAAGGCCAGAGCTCTTCCTCCCTGCAGCTGTTTTCCCTTAGTGAAAAGAAGAATCTCAATGTAAATATATTGAGAGCCACAAACACTGTTTAATTCCCCCAGGATGATCCCTGTGGCAAATCACTGGAATAATTGAGGATGTTGAGGTACATCTCACGAAGAAGAGGAAAAAAAGATTTTGACAAATTGTTTGGAAAACAGTGCATTGAATCTAATCCTTCTGTGAAATAAGTCGATCATTGCAAATTCACTTTCGGAAACATGATTGATATCATCAGTCTATGTGAGACATGACAGTATAATTGCATATTCGCATGCAAAGAATCCACATTTAGAATGAGAGTGAGAGAGTACCTTATTGGATTTAGGTAATGTTAGAGTTGTCAGGTATGACAATTTTAATTTCATTTAAATCTACAGCTTTTCTAGAGACATTTTCTACAGCTTGGAAAGCTTAACTATAATCATCCGTGAAAAAGAAGCCTAATTTCAAGAACGTGGCTCTTCGTGTAACTGACAGGATTGTCTCCTGAAATTCATAGTGCAGAAGAAGTCCATTTGACCTATCATATCTGTGTTGGCACTTTTGAAGAGCAATCAGTTCAGTCCCATATATCTGTTGTTTCCCCTGAGTCTACTCCAGGATAATCCTGGAAGCGAAGGACAACCACCGCCTCCTCTTCGCCACCACCAACCAGCTCCTCCGCCCCTTCCGCCTCACCTCGCAGATCCTCTCCTCAAACGTTCGTTGCGAGGAGATGCTGGATTTCCTCGAGTCCAAAATTGAGAAAATCCGCTCTGCGGTTTCCTCCCCCCACCACTCCTCCACCTCCGCGCCCTCATCAGCTACCTCAACCCCTACTCACCTCCCATTTCACACTTTCAACCCCACCACCCCGCTTTCAGTCACAAAAACAATCACCTCCATGAAACCCACCACGTGCTCATTGGACCCCATCCTCCGCACCCAGCTCCATTTGTTAGCCCTGCTCATTTCTGACACCATTAACCTTTCCCTCTCCTCAGGAACCGTCCCTACCTCCATTAAAACAGCCACCATCACCCCTATCCTGAAGAAACCCTCCCTTGATGCGTCGCAACCATCAAGTTATCGACCCATCTCCAACCTCCCGTTTCTATCCAAGGTCCTTGAAAGAGTGGTTGCCTCCCAGCTCCGCTCTTTCCTTTCAAATCACTCACTTCTTGAACCCCTCCAATCAGGTTTCCGCCCTATCCACAGCACAGAAACTGCCCTGGTTAAGGTCACAAATGACATCCTAACCGCCTGTGACCAGGGCTCCCTCTGTCTCCTCGTCCTCCTTGACCTGTCTGCTGCGTTCGACACAGGTGATCACACCATCCTCCTTCAACGTCTTTCCTCCCACCTCAACCTTCAAGGCACAGTCCTTGAATGGTTCCATTCTTATTTGACCCACCGTTTACATTTTGTTTCTTCCAATGGCTTTTCTTCAAACCCCCGCACAGTTTCCCACGCGTCCCTCAGGGCTCTGTCCTCGGTCCCCTTCTTTTCACCCTTTACACGCTCCCCCTGGGCAACGTCATCCGCAGACATGGGGTAAATTTCCACATGTATGCAGATGACACCCAGTTGTACCTTTCTGCCTCATCCCTCAACCCCCAGACGATCGATGTTCTGACAGCATGTCTGTCCGACATCGAGTCGTGGACGAGGGACAACTTTTTGCAATTGAACGTGAATAAGACCGAGGCCCTCCTGATTGGCTCAAGCCAGCGCCTCCGCACATCGGGCGCTGCCAGCCTCAACATCCAAGGCTGCACTCTCCACCTCACAAAGCCAATCAGGAACCTCGGCATCATGTTCGATCAAAAACGTTCCTTCCTCCCCCACATCCGCGCCTTGACCGGCACCGCCTATTTCCATCTGCGCAACATTGCCAGGCTCCGCAACTATCTTACCCCCCGCGCTGCCGAAACACTTGTGCACGCGTACATCACCTCACGGCTGGATTACGGAAATTCTCTCCTAGTCGGCCTCCCCAGTTCCTCCATTCATAGGCTGCAGGCCATCCAAAACTCTGCAGCCCGTGTACTATCCCGTACCCGCCTCCGTGACCACATAACCCCCACCCTCGCCCGTCACCACTGGCTCCCCATCCTCCAGAGGATCGAGTTTAAGATCCTCGTTCTCACCTACAAGGCCTTACACGGCCTTGCCCCCATCCTAGCTAACGGATCTGCTCTCCCCCTACACGCCCACCCGGACCCTCCGTTCAACAGGACTTGGCCTGCTCCAAGCACCCCGCCCGAACCACCCCACCATCGGAGGCCGGGCCTTCAGTTTCTCCGCTCCCACCTTATGGAATGCCATCCCTCAATCCCTCAGTTTCGCCTCTTCCCTTTCCTCTTTCAAGGCCGATTTGAAGACTTTCCTCTTCGATCGTGCCTTTTGTTCCACCCCGAACTCTTTTACCTCCCCTTCGTGTTTCACCCCTTCCCAAACACTCCCCTCCCAGCTCGGGTCACACGCCTCTTGTTCAGCGGCTTGGGACGTCCTCCCAACGTGAAAGGCGCTCTATAAATGTAAATTGTTGTTGTTGAGTCCTATAATTTACATGATAAAGACCATGACAGAATATTGATTCATATTTTAGGTACCAGTACATCCTGAGCTGAATATCAGATACATTTTGTGAAAGAAAAATTGGACATATGTTTCTCAGTTAAAACTGCAGTGAAAATGGATATGTACTGCAAACACTGAAACAAAAGAAAATGGATAAGCCTGCTCACTGGATCTGAAGCAAATGAGAAAGCCTGATTGGCTAGTCTTCAACCACAGATACCAGATGCAATGAAGGAATAGAAGAGTAATGGGACACTCATACATCAGTGTCACAACAGAGATTTATTGCTGCACATGCACAATATGAGTTGTTATCCTCTTCAGCACTTTAAGCAAATTTGAATGAATCCAAAGAATTAATCCAAATGGATCAATTTAAATCACTATTGGTTCTGAATTTCAGTTGTTGCTCTTCCAAACCTCATCCCACAACTCAAAAAAATTGTACATTTACCTTGAATTCCATGTTCTTTTGAACCATTTTTTTCTCTTTCGATTTGCTCCCTTCCTTTTCCTCCTCTCCTGAAGATGTTTAATTCCTCTTTTTTTCTACCAGTGGAATACAGTTCTTCCAGCACTTCGATTAAACAGTCCCTTCCTCAAGTTGCCATACATATAGCTGGATATGTTGGGTTGTCACAACCCTAACCTAATTCTGTCCTTACCCACTGTTCACCTTCCAACATGGGTCTCTAGATAGTAATCTGGTGTGGGCATCCTAGCCTGATTGTTCCATTTCTAACAGCAAAGGATTTTATAATTGGGATTTATTGTTAGTCTGCTGTCTAAACATCGCCTACAAAATGCAGTCACTACACTTTACAATATATCTTATGAAGTGCTTTGAGACGGTTTCCTGTTATTTCAAATGGAAAGTTTATTATTATTATAAATTGACGAACATACCAGGCCTTTCACCTTCTCTCTTTTCAAGTTCTACTGTACCTGGTCCAAAGACTATATGTGTCTTCACAAACCGGCTATTTTTAATATTTGAAACTCTAGAAATATCCTCTGACCTTTGTCTTCTTTTGTCTATTACATATCATCTTTTGAAGCCTGATCCTTAGGTCACAATTATTTTGAGTGTACAGCTATTATAACAATGTCTGCTGTGTCAGTCTGGCTCAGTGGTAACACTCTTGCCTCTGAGACAGAAGTTTGTCGGTTCAAGCCATGAGTCAGGACTTGGAATCACATAGTCTAAACCGACATGCCACTGATGTTCTGAGGAGATATTAATTTGTTGGAGGAGCTGTCCTTCAGATGAGATGTTAAACTGAGGTCCTGTCTTCTTATTCAGGTGGACGTTAAGGATCCTGTGGCACAATTCGAAAAGAGTTTCGAATTTCTCCTCGCCATCAAATCCCTGGATAAAATTGATTATTCGCTCTAAGGCTGTTTGAGGGATATTGCTGTGTGCAAACTAACCATGGTATCTTGATCACAAAATGCACAGTGAATCCATTTTACAGTACATCCTGTGAAATGTAAATTATACTGTACTGCATATTGTCACCCAGTCATTTGTATAAAGAGCTGTGAGACATACTCCAGATGTGAAAGATGCTACACAAATGTAAATTATACTGTGCTGCATTTGGTCACCTTCCCTTTCCCCTTGGCTCTGCATCCGTGCATCTGGGATGCCGCCCAGTGTGGAGGGCACTATATAAATTCAAGTTGTTGTTGTTATATCAAATGCAAATACAGTATTATTATTAATAATACTGATTCCCTACTTCATTTGGTTGATAGGTCTCCAGGCCCCATTCCCCTTGCATCATTCCCTCCCACTGTATTCCTGTTTAAGGCCAATTTTTATGCTCCTTGAAGTAATGTGAAAAATCTCTGCTGTTTCTGAGAAAGTAGAGAATCTGCTGTGATTCAGTGAGAGGTCACGGCTGGTCTCTTGATTACTCTGAGAGAATGGTTGCATTTGGTTCCTGCTGTTTAATGGGGTCATGCACAACGTTAATTGAGTAGACATTTGGGGCCATTCCTTCATCGGTTAAGGAGACAGACAAATCCAGATCCAGGCTAACACTTTGTTGAAGTCGTTTATTGAAATAATAATACTGAAATATTTTTATATTTAAATTTAGTGGCACCATTTTGTTAAATACATAACACTTTGACAATTTGCAACTTACAGCATTCTGCCTCTGTTCTCTGGAACTGTATCCCAGCATCCCTCCAATTCATCCTCTCTTTCCTTTAAAAATGACCTGTTGGACCATGATTTCAATCAGCTTTCTCTCTTACCCCGGCACTCCCCACAGCCGCTTTGTGTACATAGTCATTTGTGTAAAGTGCTTTGAGACATCCTACTGGTGTGAAAGATGGTACATAAATGTAAATTATACTGTACTGCATATTGAAATATTTTATGTTTCGGCGTTGGTGGAATCATTATGATTATACTGCACGATAATTTGCAAAGCATTTTCTCTTTTTTTAAAAAAAGTCAAGAATAAACTTAGAGTAGAATTCTCTATAAACCTGGGATGAGATCTATCACATCCACTGCTGTATCCGACCTGTATTCAGGGTAGAGGAGGGAATGAATAGTTTACTTTAAAGAAACAAATATCCTTGAGAAGTCCTCCCGACGTGAAAGGTGCACTACACACATAATTTTGTTGTTCTTGTTATTGTAAAGTTCTGAGGAGCATTAAACTTACAGTTCACAAAGCTATACTTTAAAAAATTAAGTAAAATGCTGTTTTCTACAGGGGTTATTTCACTGTAATATTATAATCAAATGTTTAACTGTGTTGTGTATTAATGTGCTTCTTCATTCTCTTCTGTGATGACACCCTGAGCTGTGGTGATAAAATTGCTTAGCTATGCTGAAAATGTTACCCTATAGCTTCCCTTATATGGAGCTGCTTCCATGACCTGCTGCAGACTGGGTGTAATATTATGGCTGGGAAGGAATGAGCTGCATATTTCCTAGGAATTGTACTGATGCATTTTTAGTCCTACGCTTAAAATCATGTTTAGATTTACCTCATCTTGTTGCCATTAGAATGAGACTGAAGACTGAAGCTATATGTTGAAAGAGCTTGTTTAATGCCATGGAATTTCAGGCCACTATTGATGTAATAGAGGGAGCTTCATTATAGTTAGCAGAGGAGCTCAAACTTTGATAAAATAAACCCCATTTGAAGATTTGTGGGATAACGTGAGCCCTACATTAGCCCAATGACACATTGTGGAACAGAGATACTCAAGGCTATTATCATGTCTGACACTGGTCCCTCTGTTACAGTGACAAATATTTTTCCCTCATCCAAATTCATCCGAACAATTCACATTGAATTGACTGCTCGTTAATGCTGTTGCCTGTAAAGCAAATTAGATTGTTTTGTGTACATAACAATCATTGTTTTGTTCAAAATGATTCAGATTTTTTGAAGTAAAGTACTTTGAGATATTCATTTAAATGGAAGGTGCATTATACAGGTGAAAGTTAATTCTGTTGGTGTGTCAGCACTGAAAAGATCTTAAGGCAGGTGCAATAATACATAACCAGATCTCTCAAAATTGGTTTGTATAATTATTTTGGGTGGTGGCACTATGAAAAGAGTAGAATGATTTAATATTCAGCCCAAACAAATCTCCTGCTTTCGGTATTACAGAGATTTCTCCATTCTGCTGCTACTCCTGATTGTGGAAACCAGCATTTGAGTGTGGCTAAAATTAGGATACAGACTAAATTCAGTCAGTTTCCTATGAGGCAGGCCGCAATTACCGCTCCTGAAATCAAAAACAAAGTCAAACTTACTGCTGCACAACAGATAAATTGATGGCTAAATTATTTTCAAAACATGAATAGGAATGCCAGGTATCAGGCATAATCAACTCTGACTGCTTCATCCAGGTCCTTACCTGAGGGAAATCTTGGCAAATAGTTGTACCCGTGGAACTACCTCTGCCTCAAGGGTGCTGAGCGACAAGTCAGTGCGGCCTGGAGCTCTCCCTCCCTGCAGCTGCTTTCAAGTTGTTATCACAAATTCACCCTCTTGCTTTGACCTGGACTTCACAAATGGGCCAAAGGAAAGCCCTAATTGGAACATGGTAGTGTTTGTGTTGTGAAGGGTTCTAAGTTGTAGAGAATGTCTGCAAATGAAGGAACCAGATCAGGATTGAATTGGTGATGTGGGAGATGGAGAAATATTTTTGCGTTTTCTTGGATGTTTGGGAGATTTGAGGATTGGGAAAACTTTCCTTTGGAGAAAGAGTTGGAGGGCTGGTGTCCATTATACAGTCAGTTTTACAGGGCCAGTAATGTGCTCAATGGACCAAATGGACTTTTCTTGTTCTGTGGTTTCTTATGTGGAGCCAATCTCCAGGAGTCTGTAATAATGAGGCTTGACAATGTTTAAGAATGAATAGTGAATAGCAATTGTAAATATTAAACATCTGTGGTCTGCAGACCACCTGAAAAAGCACACTCTGTCTGCAGTTAAGGCCCAGAATCCCACGCTCAGTTAATAAGCTTCCATGCTTTGATTTATGCTTCACACTGTGAGCTTTGACAGACGTTTTATGTTAGTGTTTATCTATCTTACTGAAAGGGTAACTTACTGAATAAAACTATAAAGGAGACACTCAGCCCCACCAGGAATGTACTTCTCTTCATTTATGTTGCCTTTACGAAACATTCCCGATGCATACAGTAAAGTTTTATAATCCCTTCTAAATTCCTCTTGTTAAAGTCAATTTTGGCAGATGCAACAAACATAATTCCTAGTTTCTTATGAGGTGGTAAGAGACTTTGTGACCCTTGCCCCCCAACACCACCCCTTGTACAAACAGTGCCAACATTTCGTTCCTTGGCTTGTTTCTAACCACTTGTGGTAATGGTAAGAGAAAGTGCAACCACAATTTTTTTTAAAAAATTGCCCAAGAATGAGAATGATCTCAGTGGAGTCTAACTTACAAGATTCGCAAAAGGATTTGAAATAGCAGGTTTTATAGATATCAGATGTATCTTGAGTTAACACTCTAGAATGCTGTTTGATGTTAATGGGTGCAAACGTTTTTGGTGGCGCCTCCTTTGGCCGCAGTCAAACATCACAAAAGTTGATACTTACGTAAGCGTCTGTTTGTATACAAAAACAGTCACTACACCTGACAGTAATTGCCCGTGAGGGCCTTGGGACGTCCTCCTGATGTGAAAGGCGCTGTATAAATGTAATTCTGTTGTTGTTGTTGTGACGCACTTTAAAGTGTAATGTGCACTTTAAAACTACGTGTATGGACCATCTTTCCAACGTGTGTCAGCTTGGCTCAGTTGTTAGCAATCTTACCTCTGGGCGAGAATATTGTGGGTTTGAGCTCACAGTCATTCATGTAGCAACAGGGAAGCTGCAATGCTGGATGTACTGTTCTTCGGGTAAGTCATTAAAACAGATGCCCCCATCTGTCTGTTCAGATGGATGGTTGAGAATCTCTGACCCAACAACAGCAGCAATTTACATTTAAACAGTGCTTTGCACTTCAGAAGGATATCTCAAAAATACTTTACACAGTTGACTTGGAGCCTCAAGTTGACACTTTGAGCCCATAGTCTAGGCTGAAACATACATTCAATGTAGAACTGGGGGTGCCTTCATTATCAGAGATGTCTGAAATGAGACATAAAACCAAAATCCAATCTTTGTATTAAGGTGGAAGTTAGTTCCCATGGTACTACTCAAAAAGAAAATTGAGTTTCTTCTAGTATCCTAGTCAACAATCCCCCAAATAAAATTGATATTTAAATTTCAGCCAGTTTATGCAGCATTGCTGTATGGATGTTGGCTGCCATGTTTGTAATCAAAATATAGTCCATTTAAAATAAACTGCGTGAAAGTTTGAGACAGGGTGAAATGTTGGGCAAGTTTCCTTACTCCACAAGTCTCTGCTTACCTATCAGTAAGTAGGAACCTGATAATCAATTGTTAGTCAATCAGCCGATCCCTTTTCCGGGTATAAAAATCCCTTAAGAAAATGATAATAATTTGGTCACTCAATCTCAACTGTTTGTGGGACACTACTATGCGCATTGGCTGCCACAATTCACCCACAAAATATAGTCAATTTTTCAGTACAGCTGTGAAGCACTTTGAGACGTCTAGAAGATATGAAAAGCACTACATTAAATGCAAAGAATATTATTTCTCTTCTTATAATTATTATTCTAGACTTCTCAACTTGATAGATGTTTATCAAATTATCAAATGCAAGGATCATTATTAATAGATAGTTGGAGATTAAAATCAAATGCACAGTTTTAGCACAGGTTTTAGGCTGCACGCTGATATGTTTCACAGATCATCACCAACACCACAACAATAACTTGTATTTATATAGCACTTCTCACCAGGGTAGCGTCTCAGAGGGCTTTCCACACAATCCATTGATGTCATAGCCAATTTCAGAGCCAACCATGTGCTGCCCATGCTCCAGGAGATTCCAGTTCTCTGGGAGTAGGGACCTGCAAGTGTTTGCAGTGTTGCAGAAATGCTGCACTTCTTTTATTTCCATGTGATGTTTCTTCAACAAAGAAAACAAGGTTATAAAAAACATTAAAAGTGCTGAAAATTGGAATCGCTCTTCAAGCTGCGATTGTGTTTGTAATACAGTATTAAGCCTGAGACTCTCTTCGGGTACAGGAAGTTAGGACATACTGAACAGTCTATTACAGTAAGAAATAGGGATGATACTCAAAGCAATTAACACATAGGTAGCTGCCCATAGGAACATAGAAAAACATGAACAGGAGCAGGCCATTCATATCATCAAACCTGTTCCACCAGTTTATTTTTCTTTAAATCCCAAGGCACTGCCTTTCACCATACCACTTAATACCTTTTTGCAAAGAGGTAAAACAAAGTTTGTTTCAGGACAGGCACCAGGAAGCATTTATTTACCTAGCAAACTCTTGAAGAAACCACTTGATGCTGTGGTGGAAGTATGGTTGGGTATTCTAGAAAATTAGATCAAACGGGCCGAAGAGCTCTCTTGATCTGAACCTCGCTTGATGTTCCAGGTTGACGGCAATATTCACATAAAAGAACCAAGAAAAGGGAGATGCATCTTGCTCTTCACATTTCGTGTTTTGCATATTCCCATGATAGGGACATTAGGTCGGTTTCAGTGGAAACAATTCAGTGAAGACGTTTAAGTGGGATTCAATGGCTCTATGCTCGGCAACTTCAACTCAGATTTACATTGTTACAATTGTGAATGCAGAACAAAATCAAGCTAACATCGGAATCCATTTGCTCATTTCAACTCCATATCCTTTCTCATAGTAGGCAGCAGGGGAAATAGTCTGTGTCAGGATCCACAACCACACATGAAAAAAAAATGAATAAAAGGTACACTATTCCTGACCTGCACTCATGAAGGTGCCAGATTTCTCATCACTGAAGGGTATCCTTTTTTCCTGATGCTGTTACAGGTGGATTAATTTAGGGCATGGGATTACACTGATTTATTCTTGAGAGCACATGGAAAGACATGTATGGTTTCTTTAGAGGGGGAGTGGTGTGAAATAAACTTTTCCAGCCACAGACACATCCTATAATAAGTAAAAATAATCCTTGTATTTGATATAGCGCTTTTCACATCTTCTATTCATCTCAAAGCGATTCACATAATAATAATAATAATAATAATAATAACCCTTGCATTTGATATAGCACTTTTCCGGTCTTCCTGATGTCTCAAATTGCTTCCAAAATATACTATAAAATTAATTGATTGTGTATTTGTGGTTGAAACGCAGCAGTCAAATGCGCACAGCAGTGTTCCACAATCTGTCGTTGATTGAAATATTATTGTTTTACATTATTGTTTTTTGAGGGATTATTATTGTGTTATAATGATATTATTATGATTATTATGTGGAGTAAGGCAACTTGCACAAGGTTTTGCCCTGCCTGGAATCAAACCCAGGTCTCTTGCTTGTAAGGTGAATGCTCTAACCACTGAGCTGCAGGACTCCAATAAGCTCCAAAGAATATACTGTAAAGTGAATTGAGTGTACAATTTTCAAGGCAAAACACGGCAACCAATTGCGCACAGCAGAGTCCCACAAACAGTGGCATCACGGTCCACCGGCATATATGGCTGGACCTCACATCCTCCTACTGCTCCGCCCAATCCTCCGCCAAAGTGTTCTTCTACTCCAAGATAATCCTGGAGGCGAAGGACAACCCCTGGCTTCTCATCTTCACCACCAACCATCTCCTCCCTTCCATCCTGCCTCACCTCACAGATCCTCTCCTCCAAATCCCGCTGTGAGGAGATGCTGGATTTCCTTGTTACCAAAATCGAGGGAATCTGCTCTGCGGTCATTGTCCCACCAATTTCCACGCGCTACCCACCTCCCTCCCACTTCTCGTATCCAACCCACCCCTCCTTCCACAGCTTCGACCCCGTCTCACTATCCTCTGTTATTGAGACCATCTCCTCAATGAAGCTCACCACCTGCTCCATAGATCCAATCCCCACCCCTTTCCTCACCACCCAACTCCACTTTCTAGCCCCTCTAATCACTGACACTATCAATCTGTCCCTCTCATCTGGGACCATTCCCACTGTCTTCAAAACCGCCACCATCACTCCCATCCTAAAAAAGCCTTCCCTCGATGCGTCGCAGCTATCTAGCTACTGGTCCATCTCCAACCTCTCCTTCCTTTCCATGGTCCTTGAGAGAATGGTTGCCTCCCAGCTCTGCTCTTTCCTCAGACAACACTCACTCCTCGAACCCCTCCAATCGGGTTTTCGTGTCTCCGACAGCACGGAAACTGCCCTGGTGAAGGTCACAAACGACATCCTGACCATCTGTGACCAGGGGTCCCTTTGCCTCCTCGTCCTCCTCGACCTATATGCTGCCTTCGATACCGTGAACCACGGTATCCTCCTTCACCGCCTCTCCTCCTTCCTCAACCTGCAAGCATCTGTCCTCGAATGGTTCTGATCCTATCTCTCCCACCATCTTCACTTCATCTCTTCCAAAGGCTTCTCCTCCAGCCCCCACACAGTCACATGCGGCGTTCCCCCTCTGTCCTTAGCCCCCTGCTCTTCACCCTCTACACTCTCCCCCTGGGTGACATTAATTTGTAGACATAGGGTAAATTTCCACATGTAAGTGGATGATACCCAACTCTATCTATCCGCATCAACCCTCGATTCCAGGACCACTGGCGTTCTGACTGCATGTCTGTCTGACATCGAGTTTTGGACAAGGGCAAATTTACTACAACTCAACGTCAACAAAACGGAAGCCTCCTGATTGGCTCACGTCAGCACCTCCACACCTTAAGCGCTGACAACATCAGTGTTCAAGGCTGCTCTCTCCACCTCTCAAAGCCAATCAGGAATCTGAGCGTCTTGTTCGACCCCGAGCTATCCTTCCTCCCCCACATCCGCTCCATCACCGGCACAGCCTTCCATCACCTCCATAATATTGCCAGACTCCGCCACTACCTCACCCACCACTCCGCCGAAACCCTCATCCACACCTTTATCATTTCCAGGCTCGACTATGGGAAATCTCTCCTCATCGGCCTCCCCAGCTCCTCCCTTCATAGGTTTCAGATCATTCAGAACTCTGCAGCTCATGTACTCTCCTGTACCAAGCTTCACGACCACATCACTCCCATCCTCGCCCGTCAACACTGGCTCCCCGTCACCCAGAGGATCGAATTCAAGATCCTTGTCCTCACTTTCAAAGCCATTCACGGCCTTGTCCCCACCTATCTCCCTGACTGCTGTCTCCCTACCAGCCTGCCCGCACCCTCCGTTCAGCAGACTCAGGCCTGCTCCGCGTCCACCGCCCTAACTGCCCAACTATCGGCGGCCGGGCTTTCAGCCTCTCTGCTCCCACTCTGTTGAACTCCATCATGCAGCCCCTCCGCCTCGCTTCCTCCCTTTCCTCCTTCAAGGCTGGTCTCAAGACTTTCCTCTTTGACCATGCCTTCGGCTGCCCCACTAACTCTTACCCCTCTCCCACTCTCCTTCCCCTTCCCCCTACTTCGACCCTCCTCCACCCCCCACTCCACTCCTACTCGGGTCCAGACCAGACTGTTCAGTGCTTTGGGACGTCCTCCCGACATGAAAGACACTATATAAGTGCAATTTTGTTGTTGTTATTGTTGTTAGATTGAAGTAACTTTTTTTTTATCTTGAGGAGTAAGGAAAGGGGTAAGGAAACTTGTCCAGGGTTTTGCCCTGCCGGGAATCAAACCCAGATTTCTTGCTTGTGAGACTAGTGTTCTACCTACTGAGCTCCATGATTCCTGTACTTCTTGGCAGAATAGCACAAATACCATCAGTGGGATTTACATTTGCTCTTTTTTCTCAGGGTCTTAGAACGTCCAGAATTTGCCAAATTACATTTGTAGTCAAAATTTCTAAAATTGATTTTCTTCAAGTTCTTCATCACCTTGGGATGTCCTCCTGATGTGGAAGGTGCTCTATAAATGTAATTTTCTTGTTGTTTTAAGAATTACAGAAAGACGACATAAATTCAAGAATTTGCCAAACTCAACAACTCATTAAACTGAGATGCTATATAAATAGAGTAACTCTTGACCCAGGTGGAATTTCTCCCAAAATATTTATAGCAAAAGCTTAAAATTTTCCCAAATTGTATAGACTCTGAAGTAACTCTGAAATCACAGAAACCAAATTTAATTTCACAACATGAAATTTGTAATTTCATATAACCAATTCACAGTCTTATCCAGAGATGGTCCTCAATTGTCTGCTATATAGTCCAAATTGTCAGTTTGGACTATATTGATAATGTGCCCTTATCAATGAGTTCTAGAGAGTTAAAATAAGCATGTTCTATTTATATTCACATACCTTGGAGTCTGTGCCGAAGAGCTTAATTTGGGCATTGGGGAATTCACAATAGGCATTTTGCCCCCAAAGCACTCAGTCAATTAACTTAACAATATATTCTGCAAAGTGTTTTGATACATCTCAATGACTTGATAAGGTTCCATATCAATTGAATTATTATTTCATTATTATAATTTCTCTTGTTGTTGACAGCATCATCGTGACAATTTACGGTATAGTAATGAAAAATTCAAATCCTTTGAAATCTTTTCTACTAGATCCCTTTTCACATTTACTAAAACGTGAACTTTTTCATGAATCCCAGTGAGAGAGCAACAAAGTGATCACTATTTTTAGTAACTGATACATGATGAACCCTACTATCAATCCCTATCACAACAGTCATTCTAAGTCTATATCATTTCTTAATGAGATTCCTGAATGAGGAACCCATCAGAATTCAGTTGACCTCCAGAAGCAGATTGCATCCCATGCAATCAGTGTAACATACTTCCTTGCCAATTCTTTCTTTTTGACCAATTGACGCCGTACCCATGTAAACGGCGTTACATAAATGAAAATTGCTGATGTTAAAGAATACCGTGAATTAGCCCATGACAAGTGTGTCAGTCTGGCTCAGTGGTAACTCTCTTGCCTCTGAATCAGCAGGTTGTGGGTTAAAACCCCACATCGAGAGTTGGAATCACATTCTCTACGCTGACACTCTAACGTAGTGCTGGGAGAGTGTTACCGCAGGTGCCATCCTTTGGATGAGATGTTAACCAAGGTCCCGTCCGCCTCTCAGGTGGACTTTAAAGATCCCATGGCTTGATTCAAAAAGTGAAGGGAGTTTCTCCTGATGTCATGACCAACAATCTCCCCACCCCAAAAAAATTATCACTCACCGCATGATTGTTTGTGGAACCTTGTTAGGCAAAAATCCCTGCTGTCCACAAAATACACAACAAATCTGCTCGACAACATTACACCAAATGCAAGAATTATCATTCGTAACCTTTTAACAACAACAACAACTTACATTTAGAGATCACCATTCACTTTGGATAGCATCTCGGAGCATAGCACAATGACAGGGGTGGATGCCAGGTAAAAGAAGAGGAAGGATGGGGTTCAGGTAGGGAGGTGCTGGGGTGTGAAGGGATTTGTATGTTAGGATGAAGAGTTGGAACTTAACCTTCCATGAGACAGGGAGTTATTGGAAGCAGAGATTGGGGTAATTGCATGTTATGTTTGTTGTGGGAGAGGATGTAGGAGTTTTAGATGAGCTGGATCTTCGAAAATTTCCTTTTTAACACCATTCATAAATAGTATAAACAGTAACACAGAGCAGACCCTCAACAATCCCATATGAAGCAGCTTCTAAACAACAACAAAATTACATTTATATAGCACCTTTCACATTGCACACCTATTTCTGACTAAGAATCCCCTAGATAAAATTGTTCATTCGCTTCAAGGCTGTTTGTGATTCAATGTGTAAATTGGCTGCCATGTTCATATACAAAACACACATCTCTATTGTAAATCCTGCAAAGTGCTTTAAGTCATCCTTCCAATGTGAAGGGTACTGTATCAAATGCAAGAATTATTATTATTATCTTCATTTCCATTCTTTATTTTCAGTTTATTTCCAAGACAGTTTTCAATTCAGTTTGCCAATTGAATCATGAGAAATAGCTCCTAAAACTGTGGCCCAAACTAAATGTTATTCTGCATGAATAAGAGTCAAAATAATTCAGACATGTGGAATAATATTTCTGCTGTGGGCAGGTGCTGGTTAAAAAGCCACATGCCATTGGAAAGGAAAACAGACTGAACTAAACTGAGATCATTGTCTATCACGTCGCTTCACCCACTCATCTCTCATGTACAATGTGAGTTACAAGTCTTTCACTCCCATGATAAACTCATTGCAATCAGTAACTTCAAGGGAGGTGTGTATCACAGGTGAAGAGTTGTTTCTGCAACACATGTCGAAACTACAAAACAAAATTCCAGATATGTCCTGAAAATGATCTATGTTTTGTATCATGTAAAGGTTCATCTTTTCTCTTTCAAATCATTTGGAGACAAATACAACACATTCTTCACACAAACATTCATCCTCTCACTTGTCGACAGAAAATATGTTAAGTAATGACTGAGGAAAACCAAAGCATTCTGACACTGGTACTTTGCTTGCCAAATAACACAATGTTCTACACATGTTCCCAGATGACCTGTTTAAAGCTATATTGTTATTGGAATGTTATAATGTGCCCTTTGAGGGTTAATTAAGAAACAAAAACTTATTAATATTTTCACTCAGTCTTTACATTTAGCTCAGAATACTAAATGCTTCTACTTTGTCGAAAGCTCTAATAATACACAAGGTTTATTCTGAAGCAAAAAGGGACAACAGACTTTATACTAATAAATCTCGCATTTGATATATCGCTTCATCACATCAAAAATGTCTCTCAAAATCCTGTATAGAATTTACTGTAAAGGCTAGTGACTGTATTTGTTGGCGAACACGACAGACAATTTGCACACATTAGTGTCCCACACAAATTCATAAAGTGAATGACCATTTTGTTATTTGGGGGGATCTTTTGATAGGACACTGAGAGAAACTTGCTTCTCTTTACAATTAGTGCAATGGAGTCTTAAATGTTCAAACTGAACAAGTAAGTGGTTTAACGTCTCTTCTGAAGGATAATACAACAATAAAATTACACTTGTATAGTGCCTTTCATTTTGGGAGAATGTCTCAAGCGCTGGACAATTCCGTGTTTTTATATAATTAACCGCTCAATCCTCCTCCACTGCTTCTCCTTTCACCTCAACCTTCATGGTTCTGACCTTCAATAGTTCAAATCCTATAATTCACACCATCTCCACAAAGGACTTTTCTTCTAGCCCCTGTACCATCTCGTGTGGAATTCCTCAGGGCTTTGTCCTTTTCCTTTCAATATCTATGACATCATCCGCAGACATGAGATCAATTTCCACATGTGTGCCGATGACATCCAACTCTGTCTCTCTGGCTCTACCCTCAAGTACCGGACCACTGAATGTTTGTCAGACATCAAGTCCTGGATAAGAGCTAATTTTTTTCAGTTAAATATCAACAAGACTGAGGCCCTGACTCAGTTCCCTTCAGCGCTGCTGAAGGGATTCAGAGGGATTTGGGTGTCCTTGTACACCAGTCGCAAAAAATTAGTTTGCAGGTACAGCAAGTAACTAAGAAGGCGAACGGTATGTTAGCGGTCATTGCAAAAGGTTTAGAGTACAAGAGTAGGGACATCTTGCTGCAACTGTGTAGGGCTTTGGTGAGACCGCACCTCGAGTATTGTGTGTAGTTTTAGTCTCCTTATTTAAAAAAGGACATACTTGCCTTAGAGCTAGTGCAGCATAGATTAGGTTAGTTCGTGGGATGAGGGAGCTAACCTATGAGGATAGGTTGAATAAACTAGGGCTGTATTCTCTAGAGTACAGAAGAATTAAGGGGGATCTTATTGAAACATATAAGATTCTTAAAGGGCTGGATAAAGTAGAAAATGAGGGAATGTTTCCCCTGGTAGGAGAATCTATAACCAGGGGTCACAGTCTTAAAATTAAGGGTCAGCCTTTTAGAACAGATTTGAGGAAACATTTCTTCACTCAGAGGGTAGACTACCCCAGAAGGCTGTAGATGCTCAGTCCTTGAACAAATAGAGGGTTTAGGGGATATGGGGATAGGGTAGGTAATTAGAGTTAGGTCAGAAGATCAGCCGTGATCTTATTGAATAGCGGGGCAGACTCAAGGGGCCGAATGGCCTACTCCTGCTCTGAATTCTTATGTTCTTAAACAACAAAATTACACTTGTATAGCGCCTTTCATGTCAGGAAGACATCCCAAGCTACTGGACAGTCATTGTTTCAGACCTGAGCTTGGGACAGCGAGGGTGGAGAGAAGGGGATGATTTGGAGTGACTGACAGGATGGAAGCACACTCCACCTTACTAAGCCACCTTAATAGGTCCGGAGCCTTGGCATCTTGTTTAACCATCAACTATTGTTTCTACCCTACATTCATGTCATGACACCCTTTGCCTTCCCCCACCTCCACAGCATTCCAGGTTCCATTATTGTCTTATACTTAGGCCGCCGAGATCCTTGTGCACAAATTTATAACATCCAGATTTGACGACACAAACTTCCCGCTTGTCAGATTTTCCAATTCCTCCCATTAGGTTGCAAATTATCGAGAACTCTGCAGCCACTGTCCTCTCCCATGCCAGACTCTGCAACCCTATCACCTCCAACCTTGCCAAATTCCACTGGCCTCCCATCATACAGGATACAGGATACAGTTTACGATCCTGCCCTCACTATCAAAGCCCTCCATGGCTTTGCTCCCCCACTACCTCTGCAACCTCGTAACGCACTTCCAATCTGCCTAGTCCATCTGCTCAGCAGGCTCCAGACTGCTTCACGTCCCCAGTCTCGAAACATTGACTGTCCAGCACCTTGGTATGTCCTTTTGATATGAAAAGTGCTACATAAATGTAATTTTGTATTTGTTCTTTTGGACCCAAGCTTGGGGTTGGGATTGGGAAGGAAGGAGGGCAGGGGTGGAAGGAGAGTGATTGATGGCTCCGTAGAAAACAACAGAATTACATTTGTATAGCCTTTTTCACATTGGGGGAACATCCCAAGGCACTGGACAGTCAATGTTTCAGACCCGAACTGGAGTCGGGAATGGGATAGGGTAGGGAAGCGAGAGGAAAGGAGGGTGACTGATATGGTGAAAGGCACCATCAAACAGGAGGGTCTTGAGGCAGGAATTGAAGCAGCGTAGGGAGAGGGCGAGGTAGAGGGATTGCAGGATGGAATTCCAGAATGGCTGAAGGCTCGGCAGGAGCAGAGGTTGAGGGCAGAGTGGCTGAAGGCTTGAATGGAGCAGGCAGAGTCCGTTGAGCGAGGGGGTGGACAGTTTGGTAGGGGGTTGGGTGGTCACAGAGGTAGGGTGGGACAAGACCATGGAGGGTTTAAAGATGAGGACCAGTATCTTGAATTGAATCATATGAATGATGGGGAGTCAATGGTGTCAGGCAAGAATGGGGCGATTGCGTCCAGGAACATGGTGTGAGAGAGGACAAGGCCGGAGAGTTCTGGATGATCTGCAGCCTATAGAGGGAGGAGTTGAGAAGGCCAACAAGCAGGGCGTTGGCGTAGTCGAGCCTGGACGAGATGAAGGCATGATTGAGCGCTTCAGTGGACTGAGCGGTGAAGTAGTGGCGAAGTTGAGCAATGTTGTGGAGGTGAGGGAAGGCAGACCAGGTCTTGGCATGGATGTGGGGGACAAAAGATAGTTGAGGATTGAACAAGACACCTGAGTTCCTGACTATCTTGGTGTGGTGAAGTCTGAAACCATGGAGATTGATGTTGCCAATGCCTGACATGTAAAGGTGTGAAAACAAGCATCTTGAGAAGCGTCTTGAAGGGCAAATATTTTTTTTTACTGTTCCTTGACAACAAATTCCCCAAGAAAAAGATGGTCATTCACTTCATAGTTGTTTGTCGACATTGCTGTGTGTAAAATAACTGTTGCTTTCACCATTACAAAATGCACAGTCATCACAATTTACTGCAAATGCTGTAATGGTTTCTGAGATGTTCTTCTGGTGTGAAACACACTAAATCAAATGTAAGCATTATTATTTCAATTTTATGATGAAGTAAATGATTAATTTATCTGGGGGATTGTAGGACAGGATATTCATCCTCGTGCATGAGGTGGCAGACTGGCTAAAATGATAGAATTCTTGCCTCTGACTCGAAGTTTGTGGGTTCAAGATGATTCTGAAATTACCTTTACACACTATACACACATGTATTTCTATCAAGATACGCTGTTGTGTAGCAATCAGGAGTAGAAACTGCAGAATGATTTCCTCTCCCCTACCCCAGGAATGTACCCAGCAGTGAACATTCTCATTGCTAGCTAAAATTATCATTTACACCCAAGGAATGCTTTGAATAGGACTTTTCAAGGAATAATGGTAAGCAGGGTTGGAATGCAAGGTAAACAAGATAAGAACAAGAGCAAGCATAGAACGAGAAAAGGCAATGAAATGCACCGTGAACAATTTGGATCTCGACTTCCCATTTCTAGTATTCCTAAACATATCGTGGGTTTTGAAGTAATAAACATCTCATTAGACCATACAGCAGTGGTGGCCAACTTGTTTTGCTGGCCAAACAAGTAAAACTCTCCTTGATTGAATATTTCTTGATTCAACAACAACAACAACAACAAATTACATTTATAGAGCGCCTTTCACGTCGGGAGGACGTCCCAAGGCGTTGCACAGGAGGCGTGTGACCCGAGCTGGGAGGGGAATGTTTGGGAAGGGGTGAAACACGAAGGGGAGGTAAAAGAGTTCGGGGTGGAACAGAAGGCACGATCAAAGAGGAAAGTCTTCAAACCGGCTTTGAAAGAGGAAAGGGAAGAGACGAAACGGAGGGATTGAGGGATTCATGGCCAAACTATGTACTGTATATTGTTACACAGTAGCTCCTGGAAACAATACATTGATTTAACACAGACATCGATTTAACTGTCTGTTTTTGACCTGTGGGCCATGAATTGGCCACCACAGCCGTAAAGGCACATAGCATACTACACTTTGGATCAATCTTGTGGAATATAAGATAAAAATAATGTAATAACTATCATTACACTTTGTCTCAGCATCATCAGGTGTACTGTGGTATAAGAAGATTACTGGGTAGCAAAGCTGATGAATATAGAATTTATCTAATGCAAAAGGAGGATTTACAGATTTCAGTTGCTTCTGTATTCAATGACTTCCCATTGGGCAGACTGAATATTCTGAATGCCTAGAGGAGAAAAACACGGTAGCACAAAGTTCTAGCTTTGATGTTGATGAATGACTGGTGGACAGCGGAACTATTCTCAATGTACGCATCCATTTCAGCACAGATTGCAGACCTGTAGAAGGCACCAGATCAACAACAACAAAATTACATTTATATAGTGCTTTTCATGTCAGGAGGATGTTCCAAGGACTTTCTGACTCAGTGGCAAGAATGCTACCAACTGAGCCAGTCTGCCACCTCATACACTAAGATCAACATCTTGCCCTACATGAGAGGCCATGGAGGAGGATAGAGTGGTTAATGCTATTGAAGGTAGCAGGGAAGGCAAGATCAAGCATACAGCTCGGAAGAGGTCAAGCATTTTTATCATTTCAAAATTATTTCTAGCATCTGTTGGGCAGATCTGAAGTTAATTATTTATATGTACACATACACATACTAGCTCTGCTTGTGTCAGTGATGATCATAGTGAAGTGTGCTAAAGACTTGAGATACATGCTTCTTATCAGTAAGCAATGAAAACCCAAACTGATTGAACTCCAGGGATTGTAAATAACCAAAGGATAGGTCTGTCCCACAATTCAAGTGTCTTGACAGGAAGATGTGAATCAGCACAGCAGAAACAGTAACCCAATTATAGTAAGACTGTCATCACTGTGGTAACTCTCAGGCACATGTTAAAGGAACATTTTATAGAATTATAGAATTATACAGCCATTTGGCCCATCACGTCTGTGCCGGTTCTTTGAAATGAGCTATCCAAATCTGAAAAGAGCTATTTAAATCAATAAAGTCAATGTGTTCAATAAAAAAAGTAAATCAGGTGAAAGGCATTGACTTGAAATATTTACTAATTTTCCTCTCTCCATTGATGCAGCCTGACCTGCTGCATTCTCTCACTTCTATGTTCATACCAGATTTCCAGCATCCTCAGTACTTTGCATTTTATTTAAAATATTTATTTTGTTGCTTCGGGAAATTGTGTGGTTTTCATTGTGAATATACTGTTTGCAAGCAATGCAACGGTTTGTTTATCTATGATTCAGGCCATTGAAATAACCCCCTTACGGCTGAGATAAACAGGATCTCCTTGGAGCGGAACTGTATCCAATGTGACATATTTGGCAATGTTGAAATTAAACCAATCCTCTGTGGTGGTCTCAGTGGTTAGGACCTGTGGACCTGTCTGGTTTAGGAGTCACTCTTAAACCAGACAGGTCCATAGTATTCCCGGATACTGCTGATGATACCACAGGCTCATCAGCCTGGGTCATCAGCCGGACTTGCAATAGCAGACCAGTAATTGGGGGCAGGGAATCACCTCATCCAGCTCATGTTAACCCTGCAAGTCAAAGCCCCAATGGATAGGGTGGTCCTAACTGGACAAGCAACGGCAAAGCTCATCAGTGCTATCAATAGCAGATTATGTAATTTTAGCTGGTTATTTTGCAACAGTACTCCTACGCACATTCTGGGGTTCCCCAATGTTTGGCTCTTGCCATCCTGTGCTAAATACTCTATGGAATTAGGTAAGCAAGATATATTCCTCCAGTGAGAGAGAGCACATTCCATTCCAACAATCTGGAATTACCATTTAAAAGTCAGAGGCATGGAATTCTCAGTTTGGTTTGGTTACTCTTAAGCATGTTGATGGCTTTCTTCATGTGTCAGGAAGTAGCCCCACCCAAAAAAAGAAGAAAATGGTGTTGCACAGTTGTAAACAAATCAAAAAGGATTTGCAAACACTTAGAGGATACCCTTTTAATGTTGAATGTTATCCAGTCCTCCCACCTTCCCTGCTCTTCATACCAAACTTAGTAATTATGCTTACGACAATCAGAAAACAAGGCAATGGAATCTACAGATAAAAATATATTTGGCTATATCTTGTGTTCCGTTTATAGCACACTTCTAACACTTCCAGTGATTCATAAGCAAGGCCCCACGACTCAGGCTACCTTGAGCAGTGTCCTCAACAGTACTTTGATTTGGTCACTGCAGTGTAAACATAGTGGTATAAATCGATTCCAGCCCTGCTTTCAAACAGCCTCTTGAACGTTCTTGTGCAGTTCTTCAGACAGACCTCTGCTTCTTTAGTAACCTTAAAAAACGCGGGCTCTCAATAGTCTTTTTAAAACAAAATCCTCCAATGCGCAGTGAGAGGAATAAATTAGGTTTCCTGCCACCACCATTTAACTCCTGGAAGTAATGGGATTGAGAAATGATGCACATCTACGAGGGAGAAATTCTATCTGGTTCTAGACTAACTATTGGTTCATGTTTCAATTTAGCACATCAGAGAAATTGGTAAATTGTTTAATTCTGTCTTATCTTAGATGTTGTTGTCTGTACTATTTGAAATAAGTTACTGAAAATCAGCTTAAAAATTAAATCTGTATTTAAGAATTAGCTCAGTTCTGATTTCTATGAAATTCTCCATGAATAGAGTAATTTTTTCACATTGTGGAATTCCTCCCCAGGGATTCATCAGTTAGAGAATCTGAATGGAGAGCTCTTCTAATGATCAGAAGTATGGGAAGATGATATTCATGATTGTGTGTGTATTTCTCTCTCTCTTTCTCTCTCTTCTCACTCAGAATCACCGAAAATTCTGCTAATCAGTATTTATATGAAAACTGTTTCTTTTTAAGAACTGTGGAAAAATCATCTTCCAAATTAACAAGGGATTTAAGTATTTTACACAATTATACATGGTATTAAACATTAAGATAAAATTGTCTGAACAACTAAGATGAAATGTAATTTCAGGCTTCAATTTTGAAATTGCTTTGTTTCTGATAAAGGTATCTCTTCTCTTCCTGCAGTATATGACTCTACAGTCAATGACATTCGTTTTTTACTGGTGGGGCAGGATATTAACTTTGCTCCGGCAATTCTGTAAGAAAGTATGACTGAAAAAATAATAATAATCTTTGCATTTGACTTTTCACGTCTTACAGATGTCTAAAAGAGCATTACAGAATATACTGTAAAGTGAATTGATTGTATTTTTGTGGGTGAAATGCGGCAGCCAATTGCACACAGCAGTATCCCACAAACATTCATGGATTGAAATTACCAATTTATTATTGTTTTATTTTCTGAGGGATTATTAGCAGGCATGTGGAGTAAGGAAACTTGCCCAAGGTTTCGCCCTGCCTGGAATTGAACTCGGGTCTCTTGCTCGTAAGGCGGGTGTTCTAACCACTGAGCTGCAGGACTCCAGTCTACCACACTGCTTATTTTACTCAACTTATTATTGCTACATTGTCATGTATTGTCAATCTTTTGACAGGAAAGATGAATATGTTAATGATCACGATTCATTGAACTGCAAAATTTCATCATGTTACATCAACACATGTTTCAGAAATGATCTGTTTTAAAACTAAACACACATCTGTGAATACATGATGTTTCCAAATGTAAGTGTGCGATCTGATAGGGATACTTTTGTGCATCTGGAAATGTCACTGTACATTATGAATCTTTTCAAGTCTTTTGGATGCAAAATTATTTTTCTTCACACCAGCTCAATTTTCAGAAATAGGAAATTTGTGACTGAACATCTGGATCAAGTCTGGGGAGCAAGTCCCCAGGGCCGGGTTTGGAGATGTTGCGACTGCAGGGCTGTCTGTGGCCTCTTTTTAAAAGTTTAATATCTGTTGCATTGGCAAGAACAGTGCAGGAATACCATGGACACATCTAAGAGAGAGAAAGTCAAAAAGGTAATTAAAGATCTGCTTCCTTTGAGTAATCGTGGTGCTTGAAGCAAATTTACAACACCAGCAATTCTGAACATCTGGCTGAGGCAGCCAAACATGGGAGGGACAGGGTGAAATAAGTTAAACAATCAAACCTGCTTGAGTTTACACTGGAATGTGATTTAGTCTGTCAGCATTGCCAAACCAAAGGCAATTTAAACATATTCTTGTCTTCAGATTTCTCTCTCCCTTTTTTCAGAAGGTAGTGTGCTGCAGGATGCTATCCCGTGTAAAGGGCACTATATAAGTGTAAGTTGTTGTAGTAGTGACCTCATGCTGGGGTGCAGGTCCATGAGTGTCAGACTCCATGTCTGACTCCGGAAATACTGAGCATTACCAGGTATTTTGATCGTGAACGCATCATAGATGTGTGGAGTCCTGCAGCTCAGTGGTTAGAGGACTCGCCTTGCAAGCCAGAGACCTAGGTTCAATTCCAGGCAGGGAGAAACCTTGGGCAAGTTTCCTTACTCCACACACCTAATAATAATCCCTCAAAGAAAGTATACTACTAAATTGCTCATTTCAATCCATGCCTGTTTGTGGGACACTCCTGTGCGTAATTGGCTGCTGTTTTTCATCCACAAATATACAGTGAATTCACTTTACAGTATATTCTGTGAAGCGCTTTGAGACATCTAGAAGATGTGAAAAGTGCTATATCAAATGCAAGGATTATTATTGTTATAGACAGGATGTTGCATCAATTTGCTGCATCAAACAATCCTGCTCTCACTCCCACTGACCACGCCATGCAATTTATAGCAGGGATCAATGAAAAGGAATCAGAAGCAAAAAGCCTTATTCTGTTTTAGAACTGTGGAAATTTGCAACATCAGACGAAGGCCCATTTCCTAGAATCATGGAAATTATAACCCAAGAGACCATTTGGCCCTTGATTCTGCGCTGGCTCTCAGAACAAGATGTTTATTCAATCCTTCTGGCCTGGCCTATCCCCACACCCCTTCAAGCTTGTATACTTCGTATACTCATCTACTTCCCTCTTGAAAGCCACAATCAACTTTGCATCCACACTTTTACATGGCAGGGAAATCCACATCCCAACAACTATCTGTATGAAATGTTATTCTTGTGAATCACCAACCTCTGAGTCCAAACATTGTGGGATCAAGCCTCACAGTGGGATATCAAATTCATTTAGTCTGAGCTGACATTCCATTGCAGTGCTGGGATGTGCCACATTGTTAAAGGTGCCGTCCTTCAGATGAGATTTTAAACTGAGGCCCCATATATCCTGTGAAGTGCATTAGGATGTGCTCCTGATGTGCAAGGGACTATGCCAAATTGAAGAATTATTCTGAGTATTATTATTAGTGTTCTATAACTATGGTCCCTAGTCACCACCAGACACTTGGCCCATTGTGAAGGATCACTGAAAGAACAATTCTGGTATTTGCCTTTTCCCCCATCATCCTGTAAATGACCCCCTGTTTAGATATCTATCTTGTTCCGTTTTGAAAGCTGATATAGATTCTGCATCAACCACTGCTCCCAGGAGGACATTCAACATTCTAACAATTCCTTGTGTAAAAAAAGTGCACTAATCTCTCCCTTTGGTAATTATCATAAGTTGCTGCTCTCTAAATACTGATTCACTGACCAGTGGAAAAAACAACAACAACATATGTTTATATAGCGCGCCCTCCACTCCAGATGGTGTCTCAGATTGCTTCATAATAGCGGAGCCTGGGGCCGAGCCAGTGGGAGGGGGAAGGTGACCATAGGCGTAATCAAACAGAAAGGTCTTCAGGCGTAAACTGAAAACGAAAAAGGAGGAGATGAGGCGAAGGGATTTAGGGAAATAGTTCCAGAGTTTCGGGGTGTAGTGACTGAAGGCATGGCTGCCGATGGTGGAGTGGAGGATTTGGGAGACAAGGAGAGGCCAGACCCTGTAGTGCAGAGGCAGTGGGTACTGCTGTGAGGAGAGAGGAGGTTAGAGAGTTAGAGGGTTGCAGTGGAATGGAGGAGTTTAAACACAAGTGTAAGGATCTTGAAGTCAATCTGCTCTGTGACACGGAGCCACTGAAGTTTGGCGAGGGCTGGTGTGATCCGGGAGCGAAGTTTGGTTCAGGTGAGAATATGGCCAGCGGATCTGTATGAGCTGGATTTTGTGATTAATAATAAAAATAATCCTTGCATTTGATATATCGCTTTTCACATCTTCTAGATGTCTCAACGTGTTTCACAGTATATACTGTAAAGTGAGTTGACTATACGTATGGGCGAAACGCGGTAACCAATTGCACACAGCAGTGTCCTACAAACAGTGGTGGATTAAAAATGACCAATTTATTATTGTTTCTTGAGGAAAGTCATTAGGTGTGTGGTGGTGCACAGGAGACCAGTGAGGAGGGTGTTAGAGTAGTCCAGCCGAGAGGTGACAAAGGCAGAGACCAGAGCTTTGGGAGCTTTTGGGGTGAGATATTGGTGGAGACGGGTAATGTGGCAGAGATAGAAAAAGGCAGTGCTGGTGAGGGACTGGATGTGGTGAAGGAAGGATAATTGAGGGGCAAACCTGATGCCTAGGTTACGTATGGGTTCAGAAAGTTTTAGGGGCCGGTCGGGTGGATGGAGGAGGTGAGAGCCGTGAGACTGAAAATGTCGATGAAAGCCAAAGAGTATAGCTTCCGTCTTGTCAATGTTTAGCTGCAGGAAGTGTGTGCTCATCCAGCTCCCGATATCTGACAGACAGGCTGACAGAACATGAGAGTATTGGGGTGGGGGTGGGGGGTGGGGGGGTGTCACAATTTGAGTTGGAAAAGTAGAATTGGTTGTCATCCGCATACATGTGAAAGTTTACCCCATGTCTGCGGATGACATCACCAAGTGGGAGCATGTAGATAAGGAAGAGAAGGGGGCTAAGGATGGATCCTTGGGGTACCCTGCAGGTAATCAGGTGAAAGCGAGAAGAAAATACATTTGCTGAGTTGTACTGCTAGTGGTTTGTGAGGCTCCATGTTTTACCAAACCAGTCAGGAACCTAGGTGTCTTGGTAGACCCTCAACTGTATTTCCTCCCACACATCCAGGCAATGACTAGCTCTGCTTTCCCTCATCTCTGCAATATTGCCCGACTGCACCACTAACTCACCTCCAAAGCTGCTGAAACCCTCATTCATGGCTTCATTACATCCTGGCTTGACTATGCAAATGCCCTGCTTTTTGGTCTTCACAATTCCTTCCTCCACAGGTTGCAGATGATTCAGAACTCTGTGGCCCATGTCCTCTACCATTCCAAACTCTATGACCCCATCTTCCCCATCCTCGCCTGACTCCATTGGCTCCCCATCATCCAGAGGATTCAATTCAAGATTCTGGTCCTCACATTTAAAGCCCCCCACAACCTCATACATCCGTGACCTTCTGATACCTTACTAACCTGCCTGTCCCCTCCGATCAGCAGGCTTTGGCCTGCTCCACATTTCCAACTCATCCGCCTCATCATTGGCGGGCGAGCCTTCAGCCACTCTGCTCCCAACCTCTGGAACTCCATCCTGCAGTCCCTCCACATTGCCCCCTCCCTGTCCTCCTTCAAGACTCCTCTTCGGTGGTCCCATCGGCAAATCCTAATCCCCCCTTCTCTACCCCGTCCCCAGTTTAGATCTGAAACAGTGACTGTCCAGTGTCTTGGAACATCCTCCTGATTTGAAAGGTGCTTTACAAGTATAATTTTGTTGTTGTTGTAGGACTCGAACCAGGCGAGTGCGATCCACTGAGGTGGATGACGGAGGACAGGCAATGAAAGAAGATGGCATGATCGACTGGGGCCGAAGGGGGCAGAGAGGTCCAGGAGAACAAGGAGGTAGAGGGAGCCCTGGTTATAGATAGAGAGGACATTGTTTCTGACTTTCACAAGTGCAGTCTTGTGGGGTCTTGTAACAATGTCTTCCTATTGACCATTAACCCCTCATGATTGTAATTAACTCTGGCAAGTCTCCCCTCAATTGAGTGCTCCAAGTGAAAATAAAACCAGTCCCTTTAAAATCTGCTCTTAGTTCAAACCACTCAGTCCTGGCATCATCTTTGTAAATCTCCTCTCAACTCTTTGAATACATTGTATTTCTATGCCTCAGACATATTTGCTAAAATATGTAATAATAAAATATTTGCTAAAATCTGCAACAATGACTGTCCAGCGCCTTGGGACATCCTCCTGACGTGAAAGGTGCTATACAAGTGTAATTTTGTTGTTGTTGCTAAAGTAGAGTGAGCAAAATTGGAATCATTATTCTTACTTCACCAACCCATCTGCTAAGTCTGCTCTATAGCCACTGGCTTCCTCCACTATTGGCTGTCTGCCCCACCCTTTGGAACTCGATTCCAAAGCCCCTCTGGCTAATCCACTAACTTGCCTCCTTCAAGGGCTGTTTCACGATATTCCTTTTTGACTGTGCCCTCAGTTATCTTCCCACCTCCACATCCCTTGCTCTCCATCTCTCTGATCCCAACCTGCAACTCAGGTACAAACCTTTCATTGTCCAATACCTTTGAATGTTTTCTCAATGTGAAGACCTCTTTGCAAATATAAGTTTTTGTACTCCCAAGGACTCTAATGTCCAATATAGTAGTCTCTCTTACTCCTCCTATGGCCCAACACAAGATCAGTTAATTAAACACAAGCCAGGAATCAATCTTGATTTTTTCATTATTTTATGTATTGTTCTGTATTACATGAATCACTAAGCAATCAGGGCATTCCAATGTCAAAGATATTCAATTAAATCTGAGTCAACACTAAATCTGGGAAACTAATTTATTGCTTTCCTATTCTTCACTTTCACTCACGTCCAGTTGAGATTGGTTGGGGTCAACAATGATGATAAAACAGAGAGTTGGAGCCGCTTAAGTGACTTATGCAGCATCTGTTCCAGGAGAAATTGATCACAGTAGAGTCTAACATGTTTTGCGCTCAGGTACCAGCCGATATTTTATCTTGTGCTCAGAATGAGGAAGAAAGGATAGGAGATCCAGTGGTGTGGAACAATGATACCGAATTTCAAAGGAGTCAGTCACTCTGGTGTTATGGTATCAAATTAGTGCTCACATGTGCTAATGTGTCTTCACTATCAATATATACATACTCTTCCTCTGTCATATGTTCATTGAGCAGTACCCCGCATATCAAAGTGTTGATTCCAGGTGGCTTCCAGATGGTTAGTTACAGAAACCTAGGTAATATAATTCTAAATCTACAACAAATAGACTCCATTGATAGAGGTCTTTCAAAGTGTACTACTAACCCTGTGACTAGCATTGTCACTTAGGAGTTAATCTGTTCATTGAACACTATTTCTTTTGAAATGCCTGTCTGTAATTTTAAATTAATTTACTATGGGAAAGTAACCATCTCTGTACTGTCAGCAGCTAATATTGAAAGTTCATATCTCTGATGTATTTTATCATTATTATTATCGTTATTGTTATTATTAGTATGTAGTCATAAATCAGCTGAAAAAAGTTATCTTTCCTTTTTTAAATTTTGACTAAAATTTCAACCATATTTATGACATTGAATCTAAAACTAGGGGGTCATACTCTCAGGATTAACGGTCAACCTTTCAAAACTGTGTTGAGAAACCATTTCTTCAACCGGCGAGCAGTGAATTTATGGAATTCTCTACCCCTGAAGGCTGTTGATGCTCAGTGATTGAACTTATTCAAGACTGAGATTGATAGAATTTTAAAAGCTAAAGGGATTAATGGATATGGGGATAAGGTGGGTAAGTGGAATTAGGTTAGAAGATCAGTCATGATCTTATTAAATGGTAGGCCCGGCTCTTGGGGCCTACTCCTGCTTCTATTTCTTATGTTCTTATGTAAGCTATGGCCAACTCTGGAAGTGCTATCACCTGCCTCCAGCTGAGGTTTTTTTTATTTAGAATGGTGGTTGAATCATGATCTGAACCAAAAATGCATCCTCTGTCAGATTGCACTGGCAGATAAAGTATACAAAATCATTACGCTGACCAAGGATTCTATAAAGGCCCACTGAAAGGCCAGAAAAATCAAGAATCAGTTCATGACATGTTTTTATTTTCTTTGATTTTTAGTTATTTTTTGCATAAAGCACTGGCCTAGATTTCTCCTTATGTGTTTCCACTTTCAGACCTTCAGCCGCACATTCTTCATTTTAATCCTTAAAATTAAAATACTTAGTGTTGCTGAAATCTGTGAATGAGTGTGATAGTCTTCCTGAAAACAATAAATTCACCACAATTATCCAACAATCATACTCTCCGATAGTTTCCCAAAGTAAAGTCAACTTATTGTCACCAATGGTATTTAAACATATGTTGGTTTACTGTGTGGCAACTTAAAAACGATTATAATCCTTGCATTCGGTATAGTGCTTTTCATGTCTTCTAGACGTCTTAAAGCACTTCACAGAATATACTGTAAAGTGAATTGATTGTGTATATGTGGGTGAAAGGCAGCAGCCAATTGCATACAGCAGTGTCCCACAAACAGTTGTGAATTGAAATGACCAATTACTGTAATTATTTTTTTTGGAGGGGACTATTATCAGGTGTGAGGAAATGTGCCCAAGAATTCACCCTGACCTGCTGGGAATCGTAGCCAGGTCTCTCACTCGTAAGGCGAGGGCTCTAACCACTGATCTACAGGACTCCACTTATTAGTGTAATCTTGGGATAATTTAGTATGTAAACAATTTACAACATCCATTTGAAATAATGCAGGCTACACAATTATCTTTTCCATAGGCTCTGAATTGCCCAGACTTGAGAATTTACCACAACCCTCATTTTAGAACTGCACATCACACTTTACATTGACTGGATGGCTGTGAAAATAAGGCATTATAATAACTGCAACTTTGCAGAAGCAGCAGCTCGTAGTCCAGGTGACACTCCAAAGCAGAGCTGGGCGAGCATTGCATTGCTGAATACTACTCCTTGCTATTGAAGATGGCGTTCTTCAAATGAGATGTTGAACCAAGGTCCCGCCTGCCAGTTCACATGGACATTATGGATCTCATTTGAATTTTTCCAAGTGAGAAGTGAGTTTTTCCTTTTATCCAGGCCAACAATCCTTCAGGTAAAAAGAAAATTGGTCATTCATTATTCGTAGATCATTGCTATGCCAAGGCATTGCTATGACAACAAATTACATGTGTATAGTACAGGCCCGTACGCAGGGGGGGTGCGACGGGTGCGTAGGCACCCCCCCAAATTATAAAAGGTGCACATTTTCCAGGGTAGAGAATTGTATTTTTATCAAATTTAAATACCAAGTAAATTTATTGAACATTTGTGCAACAATTAATTCTTCAAAACTATGTATAACTTATAAATACACATCTTTGAATGATTTAGTATTAATATAAAATTACTCGCACATCAGAATCGGCGTCTACCCAAAACATACCGCGTCGATAGACGCGCTAGTCAATGACGCGGCGAGTCTGTGACTCACCGTGTAAACATAGGTGCGCGCCAAGACTCAAATCCATCCTCGTTTGGAAATCATCCCGTATACAGCCACAAAGGTAGCACCACTTCTGGAAGTTAAAATCATCTTTTCATCTGATCACCGTAAGTACAAATTACTCAAGTTTTGAGAGGTGTGACTGTTATGCTAGCAAACAATGACAACATATTTACAAGCTTCTGAGAAATTAAAGCTTTTGAGAACCCAACAAAAAAGTTATATGTGTCTGGACGGAAATGCCTATCTTTAAAAAAGATACTCATGGACGTACGCCTATGCTTTAGCGCCTATGTCTACGTGGTGTGTCAATTGGAAATCATCCCGTATACAGTCACTACATAAAAAGGTAGCACCACTTTGTGGAAGCTGAAATCATATTTTAATCTGATAAATGTAAGTAAAAATGACTTAAGTTTTGATAGGCGTGTTTCTGAAATATCATGTTTCTTGTTTTGTCTTGATTATCACATTTGATTTATATTATTAAAAATGTATTCCTGTAATTAAAAATTGCTTTTAGAGACGTCCACTGGCATGCAAAAAAAAATGACCGCAAAAATGTGTAAAATGTCGGAGCCTCGAGGGGGCTTCGCCCCCTTCAACCCCGCCAGGGGCCCTCGTGGGCAGCCCCCAAGCCGCTGGCCATTGTTGGTCCCATCACTAGCAATTCGCACCCCCCATTAAAAATCCTGCGTACGGGCCTGTAGTATCTTTCACATCGGGAGAATGTCTCACAACAGGTTCAGAGTTGTGAAGGGCAATTTTAGGTAAAGTACCAGGAAATACTTCTTTTCATGGATGTTAAGTACAACTGGAACAGATACCCAGAAGGTGGTTAAGGCCAAGGCAACGCTTACATTTCAGAAACAGCTGCATATTTTGGAACGATAACAACAAAATACAACAACAACAAAATTGCATTTATAAAATGCCTTTCACATCGGGAGGACATCCAAAAGCGCTGAACAGTCAGGTCGGGAACCGAGCGGGGGGGGAGGGTGGCAGTTGGGGTGGGGGGGTGGGGGGGAGAGAGTCAGGGTAGGGGGAAGAGGAAGGAGAGGGGGAAGAGTTAGTGGGGCAGCCAAAGGTGTGGTCGAAGAGGAAGGTCTTGAGACCGGTCTTGAGAAGGTCTGACTGAAAAGATCAGATGCGCCAAAAGGTATTCTTCTTCCTAACATCTATCTTCTTTGATTTTGGTTAAAGGACAAAGCGAAACAATGCAAAAACAGAAAACCAATGCTTTCTTAAAAATATGTAAGGTTTATTGAAACAATATTTAAAAGTTTCCAATCTGCCACAAATATGTTAAAGTTTCCTGTTGCTTCAGATTTATTTGTAAAGCAGATGAAACTCGGAGCAGAATGTAAACACACTTGGAAATGGGGTCACAGGGTCACAAGGGAAGTTCGGATGAAGAAGACCCTTTGACACATTTGATCTTATCCTTCCAAAATAAAAATTGCACAATTTAAATTAAAGCCCCAAATAGCTGTAACATAAATTATATTCTTGCAATGATTTCTGCTGGAAATGGTACATCTATTGTATAAGTTTTGTACACAAACCTACCTTAAAATATTACAAAATTACCACATTTCTGTACATTCAAAGTTTCCTTCACCATATCTCCACTTCTTTATTCTCCTAAACCCACCATAAAATGCACTATCTTTAATGACTACCTGTAGTTTATTGCCTTTTTATAAAGGCTTCTTCTCATGCTGACTATGAAGTAGGGAAAGACCCAACCACCCACTTTCTCCAAAATTTTTAATTGTTCCCCTCCTTCAGATGAGACAATAAACTGGGCTCCCGTCTGGCTGGATGTTAAAGATCCCATGACATATTTGAAAAGAGAAGAGACTTTCTCCCAGCCAACAAATCCACCAAATAAAATTGGTCACTCACTTCATGGATGTTTCTGTGATATTGCTGTGCACAACTGGCTGCTGCATTTCCCCCACAAAACATGGAGGCAAAACCATTTTACAGATATCCTGTGAAGTGCCGTGATACACCTCAGTGTTGTGATAAGGTGCTTTATCAAATGCAAGGATGATTATTATTATTAATTCTCAGATAGCTGATCCTCCCTGATCAGCTCAAAGAAGTGCAGTATTGTTGGAAACGAGGAATCCCCCATATTATTTTCAAATGATTTCTTGAGAAAGCAATTGATAAATATTTACCAGAAATGTGTATGCCACCTCGATACTAATTTACCATGATCCAAAGCAAATATTTACTAGAGAGGGAGGAGAGAATTCAAAATCAATAACTAGATCAAGCAAACAGTTAGAATGAAAAGTGAAACACAAAAGAAATAAGAGAACTGACCGACTAATTCTTTCCTAAACATCAGTGCATCTATTTCTGCAGAATAATAATTTCAACCCATGATTGTTTGTGGGACACAGCTGTGCACAATTGGCTACCATGTTTCACCCACAAATATATTTCATTTTACAGTATAATCTGTGAAGCGCTTTGAGACGTTGATAAGATATGAAAAGCTTTATATCAAATGCAAGGATTATTATTATTATTTTAATGGTTTCAGTTAAATTGACTCTGAGCTGCATGGAGGCATTTGAAGTTTTTCCTTTTGAGTCTATGTCAGGAAATGGTTTTAAGAATTTTCCTGTATTGGAATCAGTTATGACAATTATAAAATTTTATTCAATTTTTCAGTATATAACTCAGTACATTTACCTGAGAGCTTGCCTGCCTGTTTTATTTATTTATAAATTGATATGAAAACTGAAAAACAAAGAATAGTTTTCAATTCTGGCACTAAGTGGAAATATTGCTCATTCATTTCAAATATTGCTAAATACTTTTTTTTTAATTGAGATTTCATTAACTTTGTAACTCACAAACAATCGATTACTATAATAAGTGTGTTAAATTGCAAAGAACCAATTAAAGAATCATTTTCTGTATGCACTTTGAAAAGCTCAAAGTAACTCAATATAGTGGTGACTCATTCTTAAAGAAACACTAAAAAGGCTAATGAAAAAAGTTCACTAGAGCAGAGAATAGGTAACACTGACATTCAAATAAGAAGACTCTTATACATAAGACCTCTCTCGCTCCATGAGTATTTACTTCATCTGCAAAAGATCAACTGAAAACTGACCTGTGCTGTGACAGACTTTGCAAAACTCTCAGGGGTCAATAAATCCTGAAGCTGCCTTCAATTAGCCAGACTGTGAATAGTTTGCTTAGTCCCACCAACAAGCATACCTTCCCCCTTTTGTAACCCAGCTGGCAGATCATTGGCAATTCAACAGAGCAGGATATGTTCACACATCCAATGAATGTGTTTGCAAAGAGTATAGCAAGCAAGCGTTCCAGCAAAAGATCCTTATATTGTGTAAATTACATCCTAATTTAAAAATGCAGGTTGACACTGAGTTGATATAGCTTGGCACATCTTTTGACGGCAGTCACTTATTTGCAGAAATATGTTTGTCCAGGGGTATAGTATTATTTTAATATATGTTTTGGCAGCAATGCAATTTAGCAGACTAATTTGAACAATGGAACACTTGTTAAATGCAGTTTTCCCTTCTGTTTTGGAATTCCAATAAATCAGTGAGATTTTGTGGTATTTTTTTTGGGAGGGAGTTAAATGGGAAAGAAAATGACGTGGATTAGAATGATACATCTTAAACAATCAATTATTTTGTGCTATTTTGGAAAGATGCTGCTTCAACATCTGCATTGCCCGCTGTTTAAACTGCACTTACCAGTATAGCTCTTATTTCACTTTCAGTACAAACACTGGATAATAGATAACCCGCAGGATGAACATGTTGACACAGAGAAAGTAACATAAATAGTTGAGGATGGCAATCCAATTGTAGGTGGCAGGTACATAATTCTAACCTGTCCTGGATAAATGGATCTTCATCAGAAAGCTTTCAATATTAGTGCATTAATAATGATACTCCATACATTTGGTACAGTGTGTTTTATATCGATAAAATATATGCTGTAAAATGTAGTCTCTGTATATTTTGTGAGTGATTGCGGTAGATGTGCGATAATTTATACACAGCAATAGTCCACAAACAGCCATGGGTGAATGATTTTTGTTTTATTTAGAGAATTGTTGCCTAGACCAAGACATTCTTTTTGAATAGTTCTATGAGATCTTTAACATTCACCTGAACACACAAATGGGGCCTCAGTTTAACAGTTTAACATGCCATCCAAAGAACGGTAAAGTCAACAATGGAGCACACCGCCAGCACTGCTTAAAGTATCATTTAAGATTACATGTATTTCAAGACCTGATGTGGGGGCTTGAACTCACAATCTTATTGGCCAGAGTTGAGAATGCCATGAACTGAAACAGACTGACAACTATTCTCATCAGTGGGCAATAGAGCATTTCAATAACTCTAGGGTTGAAAGTGCTGCAGGAATCCTCATCAAAATATAATTTAATAATGCCACTTAATAAGGCATGATGCTGACTGCTGTGCCAATCTTACTCTGTGGCCCTTTTTGTGAGAGTGATAGGCTAATAGCGCTTTGTGTGGGAGAGGATGCTGGCTGTGGAGTTCAAAAGCGCCTCATCACATGTTCAAGATGCCTCAAAGCTCTTGAAATAATATACTACAAAATGTAGTGACTATATTTTATGGGTGTCCCACAAACTGGTGTGGAGTGAGTGCTCAAATTATTATTGTTTTTTTTTTGAAGGGTTGATTAGCCTCCAGAAGGTGATCTGCTAACTGACTTCCTGCTTATTTAATTTGTGGAGGCAAAAGCTGAGGATGCCACCCAACAGAATTGAACACATCAAGTCTGGAACTGATGATTCGGTTTCTTCCTTTATTTAGTTGTATGCAAGTTTCTGTCTATTATTTTAATATCTTCTAATGTACACAAGCATTTTGAAGATATTCTCCAGGATTGCTCTGTGACTTTTTCTCCGCTTGTTGAGGTTTGCCCTCTTTAATCTGTAAATTTTATCATCAGAGTTGCTGACTGCAACCTAGATAACCTCAATACAACCCCTGCAATGCCCACAAAATACACAATGGATTTACATTATAGTATATTCTGTGAAGCACTTGGAGGCTAGAAGACTTGATCAGACACTATATCAAATGTGAGAATTATAATATGGCTATCCTTCAGTAATTATACCCCAATATTCAGTGGTGCAGCAAACAGAAATAATGCCTTGATTCACGAAATTCTTTTTAGAATCAAACCAATGTGTATTACAATTCAGATGGACATTTATGTGGTGGAATGCCTCGCAGCTAATGAATACCAGAGATTCTCAGAGACTGCCTTTATTACAATACCACTTTGGGAATCTTATATAAGTGCAGGCCTTTTGCTAGCTGGCCATCTATTGTGATATTTTGCAGAATTGAACGAAGCACAATGAACATGTCACTCTCTTGCCCAGTTAGAATTCTCCTCTTGATGTGGGCATAATAATCTTTACTAGGAATCAAAAGTAATCCTATCTTTATTTTTACTTGATGGGGCTGATCGGATTTAAATACCTTTTTCAAAACTTCAGTCGAAACCTCCTGATCTGTTTTGTCAGCAGTGATATTTTTGATTAGCACAGGCTCTCTATAACAAGTGAATCCATTTGACAACCACTATGCCTCATTGTCTATGACTGATAAGGGGCCAATTTCTACTCTTGTGCTGGACTGTCCACTCTTTTCTCCGACACTTTCCCTCTCCGCAAACTTATTTTTGGGGGCCATAATATAGAAAATTATAATACCCTAACATAAAGGACTTGGTCATCTCCTATTTGATGAGATGGACAAGATTAATATCTTTCTTAGTGCCGCTCTATACTAATGTTTCTTCCAGGATCTTGAAATAAAAGACATGTGAAACCACCATGTCTGTAGATGTTTTTAATAAAAGGACCAATTTGTTTGGTTACTTGGGCATGGCTATTGATCACAGAGCTTAAATTACATTGCCAAACATTTAGAAACATAGAAATCAATCTTAAGAACAATAAAGAATATTTAAGGAGAACATATGATTTTGGTTTATGAGGCTTGTCACATACCTGCTGAACTTGAGTTTTCGCCAGAGATTTAAATATCGGTGCACATTCAAAGGTTTACATTTTGATCTTAAAACTTAGTTCTGCAATTTATCCATAGAAGGATTTAGGGCAAGCCTTTAGTGACTCTGCCCCCAACCTCTGGAACTCCATTCCACAGTCCCTCCGCCTCGCTCCCTCTCTGACCTCCTTCAAATCCTACCTCAAGACCTTCCTCTTTGATGGTTACTCCAAATCCCCCCCTTTCCCTCCACCCTCCCTGTCCCCAGCTCAGGTCTCAAACAATGACTGATCAGTGCCTTGGGACGTCCTCCTGACGTGAAAGGTACTAAACAAGTGTAATTTTGTTGTTATATGGCAGTTGCAATCTCCAGACAATGTATCCAGCCTGTTAGATTGATTTGACAAAGAATGAGCATACCTCCAGTTACAAAAAATCAGAATCATCATTAATTTTGAGAATAAACATTTATGCAGTATGAGATACCAAGAAAATAAATCTTTATCAATCCAACCCAGTGCGGCTGATACAGTAAAATTGTATTATGAACAACAACAAAAATTACACTTATAGAGCGCCTTTCACGTCGGGAGGATGTCCCAAGGTACTGAACAGTTAGGTCTGGACTCGAGCAAGGGGGTGGTCGGGGTAGGGAGAAGGAGAGTAGGAGAGGGGGTAGAGTTAGGAAGGGATCAGAAGGCATGGCCGAAGAGGAAGGTCTTAGAACTGGCCTTAAAGGAGGAAAGGGAGGAAGCGCGGTGAAGAGATTGCGGGCTGGAGTTCCAGGATGTGGGGAAAGAGAGGTTGAAAGTCCGGCCACCGACGGTAGGGTAGTTTGGGCGGGGGACATGGAGGGGATGGGCAGGCCGATAGGGAGACAGCAGGTCGGAGAGATAGGTGGGAGCAAGGCCGTGAATGGCCTTGAAAGTGAGGATGAGTATCTTGAATTTGACCCTCTGGGAGATGGGGAGCCAGTGGAGACAGGCGAGAGTGGGTGTGATGTCACGGAGCCTAGTGTGGGAAAGTACACGAGCTGCAGAGTTCTGAATAATCTGCAGCTTGTGAAGAGAGGAGCTGGGAAGGCCGACGAGGAGAGAGTTCCCGTAGTCAAGCCTAGATATGATGAATGCCTAAGTCATACATCCACAGAAGTCACATTCAGTTTCCTATCAAAACCACTTAGATGTCTTTGCACTAGTTATATAAATCATCTCCTAACACATAACAATCCTCCATTACTCTCGCACCATATACTGGCTGCATTAAATCGAGGGAAAGAACATCCTGACCCGTCATTGCATGCGCACTTATCAGATGGCTACATAGAATCATGCGAAATGTAATCTTGATCTGTTATACGTGCCATGACCCACTCTGCCTTCCCTGACCTCCACAACATTGCCCGCCTCCGCCACTGCCTCACCCCTCATGCCGCCGAAACCCTCATACACGCATTTGTTGCGTGTATGAGGCTCAATTATGGAAACACCCTCTTTAGCAGGCTCCCCAAGTCTTCCCTCCACAAGCTGAAGATCATCCAGAACTCTGAAACTTGCATCTTCTTCAGCACCAAGCTCTGTGACCCCATCACTCCCACCCTCACCCAGTTCTCCCCATCCCTCAAAAGATAGAATTCAAGATCCTCGCCCGCACTTTCAAGGCCCTCCATGACATTGCCCCTACTACCTCTCTGAACTGCTGATCCTCTGTTAAGATGTCCACTTCCTCTGCGTGACAGGCTCTGGCCTGCTCCAGGTCTCCCGCCCAACTTGCCCCACCTTCGACTGCCGGGCTTTCAGCTTCTCTGGAACTTCATCCCACAATCTTTTTACCTTGTTCCCTCCCTTGCGTCCTTCAAGGCATGACTCAAGGGAATCAAACCCAGGTCCTCTGTCTTGTGAGGCAAATGTTCTAGCACTTCATGAAAATAATCCAATTTTCAACTTACACGAACACCTTCACAATGTTGTGCAAGTTTTCAGCTCTTGTTCTGTTTTGCACAAGACTTCACAATCTCCATGTTACATTCATGCATTCTTTTTTACGCATCTCTCCAAATTGCAGCATTACATCATTAATGCTTTAACATGTAATTTCAACTTCAGGGTTCTGTAACAAGCTCTTTGCAATGTTACTCGATACAAAAGGTGCTATATAAGTGCAAGCCGTTGTTATCTTTCTTACAGTTTTTGATTCATAATTCCAACTTTCTTTGAAGAAGCAAAATTATCTGTGTGACCCTGTTAGCTCCCCTTCATTCATATTCTTTAAATAGGCTTACTTAAAGATGTGAACTTTTTACCACCTCCGATTAGAGTAGTTAACCCCTTTGGCATTCCACATCGTGACCTAGATCATGAGGACCCTAAATACCATAATCTTTTACCTCCCACCATACTATGTATAATTTTCCAACTAGAATAATAACAAATATTAAAGGTTTCTAGGTCACGTAGGAATTTAATACATATCACTAACGTCATCAAACAAACTTTTAAACAAATATTGCTCACTTTCCCCGTGGAGCTCCAAATAATCCAAGGAAGCCTTCCTAAGGGTGAGCCAACTTGAAGTGATAGGCATGGACAGCCTGACCACCAGAGATGCTCGAACATTTCTTCCCCAGAGAAGCTGGCAGACACTGAGCCACAAGAAAATATTCCCAGCAAGCCAGAGCCAAAGCTAATATCCAAAATGTTTCTTCACAATTAAAGACAGTACATATAAAGTAGACACAACCATAAAAAACCTTTCTTGCAACACAGATGCAATTTCATCAGACGAGTCCAGTCTTGATATTATACGTAGTTTTAACCCATAAGACCATTAAAACAATTAAATATTGTGCAGAATTGTGGAAATTTCTGATATTTGGTCTAAATTTGGAATGTGTTTTTCCATAGTTCTTAAGGAATCTGGTTTCCAATTAAGACTAAATTTAAGAATTTTCCACAATTCTGCATATTATGACATTTCTTAAGACATTATGATCCACTCTATTAACTTATGGATCATTATAATAATAAAATATAATTATTTCTTTACTTTAGCATTTTATTATAACAACATACAAAAGAACATAGGAAGTAGGAGCAGGAGTAGGCCATTCAGCCCCTCAAGCCTGCCCCGCCATTTAATAAGATCATGGTTGATCTTCTATCCTAATTCCATTTACAACAACAACAAAATTACATTGGTATAGCTCCTTTCACATCGAGAGGACATCCCAAGGAGCTGACAGTCAGTGTTTTGAACCCAATCTGAGAGTCAGGATTTGTGAGTGTGGAGGGCAGGATGGGATGGAAGGTGATCAAAAGCACAGTCAAAGTGCAGGGTATTCTGTTAGATCTTGAAGGAGAGGCAGAGGGACTGACGGATGGAGTTCCAGAGGGTGGGGGCCGAGTGGCAGAAGGCCCACCTGCCAATGGTGGACAAGAATCGAACCAGAAGTCGCTCAGCAGAGGGAATTGGCAGGTTGGCAGGCAGTTAGAAGGTCAGAGGTAGCGGGGAGGGAGGCCATGGAGGGCTTTGAAGGTGAGAACCAGGATCTTGAACTGTATCCTGTGTGTGATGGGAAGCCATTGGAGTTGGGCAAGGATGGGGGTGATAGGGTTACGGAGCCCAGTGCAAGAGAGGACATGGGCTGCAGGGTTCTGTTTAATCTGCAAACTATGGAGGGAGGAGCTAGGGAGGCCGTCAAGCAGGGAGGTTGCATAAACAAGCCCAGTTATTATGAATGCATGTTTGAGAGTTTTGGCAGTCTGTAGTGTGAGATGGTAGTGGAGCCAGACAATGTTGTGGAGATGGGTAGAGCGCCTTTCCAGTGCCCTGGGATGTCCTCCTGACGTGAAAGATGCTATACAAATGTAATTTTGTTGTTGTTGTTGTAGAGGTGGAGCAGGTCATGAATGTGAGGTAGAAAGGATAGTTGAGTATCAAACAAGACACTAAGATTCTGGACTGGCTTAGTGAAGTGGATAGTGCATCCATGGATGCTGATGCTGTCAGTACCTGAGCTGTGGAGGGCCTCAGTCTTGTTGGCGTTCAACTGAAGAAAGTTAGCTCTCATCCACGACTTGATGTCTGACAGACATTCTTGGAGTTAAGGGTGATAATGATCATGTAGAGCTCTGCATAGTGGCAGAGTTGTACACCAAGCAACCATAAAAGGGAAAGGTGACCATAGGTGCGATCGAAGAGATGAGTTTTAAGATGGGATTTGAAAACAGATAAAGAGCAGATAAAGTGGATGGGTAGGAGGCAGGGAGTTCCAGAGGGTAGGAGCATAGTATCTGAAGATTCAAAATTCAGGGCATTTATTAGTTGAGTGGAGGATGTTGGCAAAGGAGTGGGCGGAACAAGCAGATCAGAGAGATAGGTAGGTACAGTAGAAGCCCGTTTATCCATGACTCGATGCACCGGCACTTCTGTATAACCGGCACACCAAAAAAAAAGTCCCCATTCGATAAACCGGAACTTATCTGGAACAATAGCGGTAGAGCATTTGTAAATGATTATAAATAATAACAGAATAACAGAATATTGTATTGGTACTTATTGTTAAATCTACTGTCTTGCACATTTTACCTTTGCTGGTAGATGCTGCGCTTGAAGCCATGATGCTGCGGTTGAGGTTTATAGTCCAGCGATTCTTTTTAAAATGGAGCACGCCAAGCAGGGTGAAAAAAACAAAACGCATATGACTTTAAAGTCATACGGCAAGCCGTTAATGCTAGCTGATAACCCATATTGTTGCGCAGGTGCAGTATTTCGGCTTGCAGCTACTAAAGTCACGCGACTTTAAAATTGCGCTGCCGTTTTTTCACCCCCTTGGCGTCCTCCATTTAAAAAAGAATCGCTGGACTGTAAACCTCAATCAGTAAAGGTGAGAAGCGCAAGAGACTAGTTTTAACAATAAGTACCAATATAATATTCTGTTATTATCTGTTATCACTTAGTCTGGTGTGTATGGTGTATGTTAAAAGAACTTACATTTTGTTGTAGTGGGTTTTTGGCTGTGGGCCGCCCGAATATCCGGCAGGCGCTTTAACGGACATTGGCCAGGTCCCGCAGGTGCCGGATAAACGGGCTTCTACTGTATTAGAGTATGAAGGGATTTCTATATGAGCATGATGATCCAGAAGTTAAAATCGAGAACAACATTTTCTGTGAGTTCTTTAAAGTTTTTACCCCCAAGACAGCAGTGTGTTAATGGGTTCCTTTATGATATTCCAAATGGTTCTGCTGTCAGTGCAAGTGCCATCTGTTTCAAATAGAATAAGAAGAACAACTGGATCAATGAAGAAGGCAATAATCAATTATAGGAAAAATTACAATACAATTTATATTTATATAACGCCTTTCACGTCTGGAGGAAAGCTCAAAGCTCTTGTAAAAAATGTAACTTAATACAGAACTGAGGTCACGTCAGACTTTTTTTTAATGTGGATACGTAATAATGACCAGCAAAACAAGGACAGAGAGGGAAAGTTTGTCTGAATTTAGTGTGTTGCACTAAATAGGGCAAACAAAACAAATCAAAGAAAATTGCATTGGTATGCAAAAGAACTGGCAAGACTGAAGCTAATTTTTTAATCATCAGAGACAAGAAGAACTCGTCATTCTTGGCTATACACAAAACAAAGTGAAAGATTCATGGAAAGAATGATTACAGATCACAACAACAACATCAAAACACAAAGGAAATAAGTTGCATTTTTGTGTCTGTTTAGCATCAACAATGTTCCCATACAGCATCTGACTCAACATGCAAATGAAACATAACAACAACAGGAAACCATCAACTTTGATTTTGATAACAAATTAGATTTTGCTTCTCCTGGCAGTAACGGCAACAGAAGGGCAAGCAAAACTCAACCAGGAAAGAAGCAATGTTTCTAAATATAAAATAGGTTGTTTTAGGGGAAATATTCCACTTTATGTACAAGCACAAGAGCACAGTTACAAAGTACTATGACTCTTGACTCTACCATATACAATAATAATAATAATAATCCTTACATTTGGTATATAGCCATACATTTGATGTGGCACCCGAAGGCCTTCACAGGATTTACTGCCATAAACAGCCATGAAGTGAATGATAAATCTTATATTGGGAATTGTTGAGCAGGACAGGGGAAGAAACTCCTTTCTCCGTTCGAGTAGTGCCATAGGATCTTTAATATCCACCTGAAAAAACAGACAGGCCTTGGTTTAACATTTCAAGAACGGACTAGACACTACTATAGTTTCCACTCTTTTAAAATAGAGAAAAATGTAGAACAACAATAACAACAACTTCGATTTATATAGCGCTCTCCACACCGGATGGCGTTTCAGAGCACTTCACAATGACGGATCCCGGGCCCGAGCCAGAGTGAGGGGTAAAAAGCTGACCGAAGGCACGGTCGAATAGAACGGTCTTGAGCCGAGACCTGAAACTAGGAAGAGAGGGAGCGAGGCGAAGGGAGTGAGGAAGGGAGTTCCAGAGCTTCGGTATGTAGTGGCTGAAGGCATGGCCGCCGATGGTGGAGCAAAGGATTCGGGGGACAAGGAGGAGACAAGAACCGGAAGAGCGAAGGCAACTGGTGCTGTTTTGGGGAGAGAGGAGGGAAGAAACAAGGGAGAAAATAAGCTCTATAATTTTTTGGTCTTATGCTAAAGTAAGTTAGACTTGCAGACAGAGCACTGAATTTTGATTTTAACATTAAACTTCAACAACAAAATAATGTTGGGAGGACATCCCAGGGCGCTGGACAATCAATGATTCGGACCCCAGCTGAGCATCAGGATTGGGGAAGATGGAGGGCATAGGTGGAAGGAGGGTGATCAAAGGCATGGTTGAAGAGGAGTATTTTGAGACTGGTTTGAAGGAGACAAGGGAGTCGGTGAGGCGGAGGGACTGATCGGAGGAATGGTCAAAGTCAAGTACCTAGAGATGGGTCTTGAAGGAGAAAAGAGAGGAGGGGGGACAGAGGGACTATGAGATGGAGTTCCAGATGGTGGTGGCACAGCGGCTGAGGGTCTGCCCAACAATGGTGGGGTAGACGAGGCGGGGGATGTGAAGCACGCTAGAGCCCATTGAACTGATGGAGTGGGCAGGTTGGTAGGTGGTTAGAAAGTCGCAGAGGTAGGGGGGAGTGAGGCCATGGAGCATTTTGTAGGTGAGGATCAGGATCTTGATCTGGAAACCAGTGGAGTAAGGCGAGGATCAGGGTGATAGGATCACAAAGCCTGGTGCAGCAGAGGACGCAAGCTGCAGAGTTCTGAATGATCTGCAGTCTGTGAAGGGAGGAGTTGGGGAGTCACACAAACAGAGGATCTCGAACAATTGACTATATTAGTCTGGATAGAGAAACATAGGATAATATATGATAGAGATATGTTTTGGGAATTATATGCAAGAGAAGGATCACCTGGCAGATTCCCCCAGTTGGGGACCAATATCTTACAGTGACATTTCTAACCGAACAAACATCTGTTTTTTTTCCGATCAGGTTCCCCTCTTACAATAACATCACACCCTATATTGTGAACAAGAGATGACAGCAATGATCTGTTGCTTGAAAAGCAAATCTATGTCTATGTTGGGTTATACGTTTTAACGTATTGCTAATGGGAATTAGGCATTTTACATACAGATCTGACCAAGACTATCAAATTGCAGCAGCATTTAAGAAAATCTGGTCTCTTATAACAGTTGATGGTCTGCCCTGTTATTACAAAGTTCCAAATGGGTCAATTTTCCTTGAAAGCAGTCTATTTTACATACTTGGACCAATGTTAAAACTTGCATGGAGTGTTGATTTTCATACTGTTTGAGGCTCAATGTAGAAAATTGAGAGCAGATGGTGATTACTAACAACTCGAGTCTGGTTTACTTGAAATCGGTGTTCAAGGTCTGTAGTTAAAAGTGCTTGAATGAGGTGGCTGGTTACAAACAGAAATGTAAGAGGCAAGTTGACTTGTTCCTTCAGCTTATAAAAAAACTGTAAATATTTTCAGATTCACATCCCATTTTCTATACTGTACTTATGAAAGTTAGTCTGGCACACAGTAACACAATGAATTAAGAGAGTCCCCATTTATATGCAATGGAGTCCCTTTATAAAGTGGTAGGGTCCATAAGATCCTAACTTGATCACTGCTCTGTGCTTCTACATTGTCACTTCACTAATAACACAACCAGAAACATCACAGCGCATGCGCGCAGGAAGCTGTGCCATTTTCTATCCTGAATATTGGCAAACTTCTGGGACATCTGGTCACCACTGGCATCACTTTGTGCTACGGATGCACAATAAAACCTTACCAATAGGTTCGATTGTATAAATCATTACCCACATACTCACAGTGTACAAAAAGTGACACTGATGACTTAAAAATCAGACATTGTTTTCAAACCATGTACAGTATCCACTTTGCAGGCAAGTGATAATTAAAATTCCATTACACTGAAGTGTGCTGTAAAATATATCTGCTGCAGTTTGATATTACGCTCTACCTGGAGGGTTTAGAATTCAGGGAATGTGGCATTGTTGTGGCAGACAGAAACATTAGCAAAACATGTAGAAAGGCTTAATGTGTTCCTCTTGTAACTGTGCAAGCATATGAATAACCCAAAGTGCTATGTGTAGCTTCTTTATCTCAAACCTTAGCAGATGTGCACATGGAGTGATGCCAACCCTTACCAGGGATACTAAAACAATGTGGAGATCCGATGATCTCGACATTCTACATTGTTTGCTAAACGTACAGGGACACACATATTGTTTTATAACATACTTGAGATCAGAAACTTTCAAAAATAAAGTTTCAGATTATTGTGAATAATCAATGGAAATAATATTGTGCATTACAATGTGAACTAGGAGGAAAGAAAGGAAAAAAATAAGGAAAAGGGGTTTTATGCAGTGTTGGAGTGCAATAACTGGGCATCCAGTAAGTTGTGTTATTTAATGACCCCTGTTTTGTTTGAAATTGTGTAGTTTTTAAAGTATAACTTTCGTCATTCGGGTATAAAATTAAATAAATCCAGCTGTAATGAAAATGTTTTGCTCATGGCATTCTGCTGCAAACCCTGTCTGTGCATTTAGATCTCAACTGAATTGAAGAATTCAGATTCCCCATGGAGAGAATTATGAAGGCTTTATCCGATAGAAATGTTATATGTTGCTTTGTTGCAATATTTTGTAGTCCTTTGAGACATAATCTAGACATGAAAGGTTCTATACAAATGTATTATTGTCTAATATTTTATAAGAAGGAAATATGACGACCATTACTCTTTCAAAGTGAAAACTATCATGTGATTCCAGGTTTTAGTATTTTGGTTAATTGCAGCAGTGAATTGTGTGTTATTCACATGGAAGTTAAATGCTAAAGCTTTGTGGTTGACCAATAAGCAATACGCTTTGAGATGTCTCAATGACCTGATAAGGTGCTATGAAATACAATGATTATTATTAACTAAACCATAGAAGTGCCATACACCGTGGCAACCTCGGAGATTATTGTCCTCTGCAAAGAAAGAGAGATCAATGAGACCTGAATGTAGGAGGTACACTTTCTTTCCTTACATAAAATGATTACCATTGTATTTTCCTGCTCTTTTCCGTCGCCCCCACCACCCCCATTATTACTTATTAATTCCATTTACTTGAACAGTGTGGAAAGCAAACATCAGTGGAAAAAAAATGTGCAGCCCAACTCTCAGTTGTTTAGTGAATGGAGTGCAATGAGCACTAAACTTGGAGGATGCTGAGCGATCTCATCGTGGGAGGCTGCGATGAAGGATAAGGAAGGCCAGCTGGAGAAATCAGCGGGTCAGGGTGAACATGAGCTCTGTTTTGGGGTTGGGAGGATATGAATCAGAATGCCGGGACAATGGATCATAGAGAAAAAATTTTATGGGCACATGCTGTCACTGGCTGGTTCTGTGAAAACATTCCCAGCTGCAGAATCACTCCTTATTCTCATCTGGAGGAATTCCAGTGCAAATTAGTGCAAAGCGTGTTACTCATTAAACTTTGTAGGCCTGAAAAATAGCACTTAGCAGGAATTCAAATAATAAGTTTGATTGCCATTACTTAACCACAAATCCCTCAAACGCCATGCTGTGTTAACATTGAGCTCCACCTTAACAATGCATCTCTTCTTCACTGAACAGCAGATAGAAACTTTGAGATATTATCAACATTCTGTGAGACTAGAATCCATTATAGAATTAGTTATTAGACCAGAAGGATATCCAAGCCTTTTGGATGTAAATGGTGAATGACAGCATAAAAAAGCATGGACTGAGCATTGAAAGGCTATTAAGTTCATTCCTTCCACATTCCACATATAGTTGAGCTTATAATCGACTCTGCCCACAGATTTAAGTGGTTGAGGGAATGTCCTACACAATTTAGCCCTGAACATTTGTGCCCCCTCCACCACCACCCCACCACCCTCTCCCATTCCTGCCCCTCGAATACAAAAAGGAAAAATTCTAGAAATTCCATTGCTATGTTCACACTTTGGTTCATTCTTTCTATAAATGGCAAAAATTGGCCACATATTTAATTGCTTTGCTGTAACTCTAGATATTGTCGAACCTCCCCAGAAGAAAAATACTGTATTGCAATTCCCAAGCTTGCTTGAAACTCATCAAATTTCTTCTTGCTAACACTTACATTAACTTTACCTTTCAGTATTTGACTTGGATCATGGCTCCCTCAATCTCCTTTTCTCCAATGTAAACATGTTCAGTAACTCTATGTTTCTCAACTCAAAGCTAACAGTCCCAGATTCAGCCTTCGCATTATTCCCTGAACATTTTCCAATGCATTGATGTCCTTTTGAAGGTGGGGTGAGTAACACAGGATAGCAAAATAACAAGAGTTGCAATAAATAAAAAATAATGGTTTGCATGTGAATGTAGGGTCACAAGGTCATAGTGCACATGACGTCTGACTCTCACACCCATAAAATAAGTCCCATAAAGAGCAAACATGTCCAATATATGTTTTAGGTATAAAGTTAGTGCCAATACTGCCAGATTGTGCACAAGCTAGTATTGAAAAGAAGGAAATTGTTTCATTTTTGAATGGAAGAAAAAGGAAAAAAAGCAACCACTACAGGAGTTACTGAAGGTATCCTACTGTTTCAATGCCTTTTTGTGCTGCTCCATGAACTGCAAAATTGTTTGATTTCTGCCCTCGACTGACATTTGTACTTAGGCTCCTCACAGCCAGTGAGTTGCTGATTTTCAACAAGCCATCAGGCACACCAGTAAGTGCGACATGGCATATTAGCTGACAGTTGGGAGACATAATGTTGCATGGTTGGTAGCACTCTCACTTCTGGGTCAAAGGTTGTGGGTTTAAACCCCCAGGTCGAGACTTCAGCTCCTAATTTACACTGACATCCTGGTGCACTGCTAGCATAGCGCTGCATTGCCACAGGTATCATCTATTGGATGAGAAGTTAAAACAAGTCAATGCAAATTGAGCTGTTCTGTCTGTCTGTCCTCAGAGGAATGTTAAAGATCGCAAGACAGTACTGTATTTGAAAAGAGAAACGAGATTCTCTTGAGTTTCTTCTACATTCACCCAACAGCTGCTTGTTGGAATTCTGTATGTAAACTGGCTGCTGTATTACCTACAAAACCAGACACTACACTGGACAAAATAAACTACAATAATATTCCCTGCATTTGATATAGTGCCTTATCATGTCATCACAATATTTTAAAGTGCTTCACAGGATTTATTGTAAAGTGTAATGCTGTAATTTATGTAAATGTAATCCCAGCGCCTTGGGATATCCTCCTGACGTGAAAGGTTCTTTATAGTTTAATTTTTAAATTTGTTGTTGTTGGTGTAATGCACTCAGCACTATTCCACAAAGAGCTGTGCAGTGAATGGCAATTTTTATTTGGGGGATTGTTGACCAGGGAACCAGTAGGAACTTTCTTCTCTCTTTGAATAGTGCAGTAAGATTTTTAACACCTAAATAGGCAGACAAGACCTAGGTCTAATGTTTTATCTGAAGGATGGCACCACTGACAATGAATCACATCCCAAGCACAACATTAGAATGTCAGCCTCAACTCTTGAATTCAAAGTCCAAACATGAGGTTCAATTGAACATACAACCACCGATTCATAGGTGAGAGTGCCATGAACTAAACCAGACTGACACCATTAATTAACTGTGGTAAGACTCTTTAGATATATAAGGCATTATAATGTATCTATTGAAATGATAAAGCACTTTCTTTCCTGTACTTCAGAACTCTGTAGAAATGAACACAGGGCATCATTGACAGAGGATGATAATGTCCCTTGCACCATATATACTCTGGGAAGGATTGGGATTTTAATAATTTGGTAGTCAAGATAAATATTAATGCTCATCCCTTGCACTCTGTTAGTTTCATTTCAGGTGAGTGACCTGGGAAATGGGATCAAATACTGTAAAGTAACAAGTAATTAAATATCAAACCATAAAATTCAGTGTTCTCAATAAGTGGTTGATACAACAACAACAAAATCACATTTTTAGAGCGCCTTTCACGTCGGGAGGATGTCCCAAGGCACTGAACAGTCAGGCCAGGAAAGGGGGAGAGGCAGGGTAAGTGGGGGAGAGAGTTAGGATGGGGGGGTAGAGAGTTACGAGGGCAGCAGAAGGCAGTATCAAAGAGGAGGGACTTGAGACTGGTCTTGAAGGAGGCAGTGGAGGAAGCAAGGCGAAGGGACTGTGGGATGGAGTTCCAGAGTGTGGGGGCAGAGAGGCTGAAAGTCCATCCACTGATGGTAGGGCGGATTGGGTGCGGGATATGGAGGAGACCGGAGCCAGCTAAATGGAGGGTGTGGGCAGGTTCATAGGGGGACAGCAAGTCGGAGAGATAAGAGGGGGCAAGCCCGTGAATGGCCCTGAAAGTGAGGACACAGATCTTGAATTCGATCCTCTGGAGGATGGTGGGGGGAGCCAATGGAGCCGGGCGAGGGTGGGAGTGATGTGGTTATGGAGCTTGGTGTGGGTGAGGACTCAAGCTGCAGAGTTCTTATTTGATGCTCTTATTTGGCAGATATATCGTCCATAACGTTGCTTCCCATTAACAAATAATGAAATAATTTTTCCGTTATAAAGGAAGCGTCAGTTTTCCAAATTATTAAGAAAGAAACATGTTGTCTGAAAGAATGGTGCCTTTTTACATGCTTGATTTCCTTTAAATGTCTACATGAGTAAGCAGAAATGGCTCTTGAAGGAATTTTCATTTTTCTTTGACGTTAACCATGATCCGATCATTTCTTTTTTTCTTGACAGAAAAGCACACAGATGCTTACCAGTAAAGGTCACTGAAGGTCATTTGTTGTGTTCAAATTCTGCAAGTGCAAGGAAAATGTATGGACTCACAGCACTTGTGTTATGAGGTTGAACAGACAATTAAAGGAATTCTGATTCATTCAATTGCACTGGCCAATAATGTTCACGTGGTATGGAGATAGCATGCAGCTGATTTTATGCTTGAGAATGAATTTACCAGCTTTGACAGTTTACACTTATCAGGGAAGGATTATAGTGTGTGATGCGATAATTATCACATCAAATTATCATATCATATCACTGCATTTTTCCTCATTCCCGCAAAGGGCAAAATCTTAGGCAAGTTTCCTTACTCCACATGCCTCTGTTAACCAAACAGTAAGTAGGACTCTTGATGCTAGTCAATTGGTGAATCGCTTTTCCGCAGGTAATAATCCCTTCAAAAAAAATAATAACAAATTGGGTCACTCAATCCAAGATTATCTATGGGACACTGCTGTGAGTATTGACGGCTGTGTTTCACCCACAAAATATAGTGGGTGAACACAGCCGTCAATACTTTAACTTTACGTTAACTTTACGTTAACTTTACAGTATATTCTGTGATCTTTAATGTCCACCTGAATAGGCAAAGGGCTCCTCGGTTTATTGTCTCATCCAAAGGATGGCACTCCAACAATGCATGTGTTATTGTATTAATTGTATTAATACTTACTTATGTGCTAACTGGTAGTTAATTTAGCAATCGGTGTCTTGGGACGTCCTCAAGACATAAAAGGTGCTCTATAAATGTCATTTTGTTGTTCAGTTGCTGTTGTTGCAATTTAGTAAAAAATACTTTTAGATATTTAACACATTAGCTGGTTCCCAGGTGAGCTGGTGACAGAAATCCTTCTCAATTGTTGAGAGGAAAAGTTAGCATTGGACTTCTGGTTTGCAATCTAATGGTTAACAGCATACCACTATACAGTACTCTTATTCTCCTTGTGGTCAGGGAATTTTACTTTTTAATTGCAGCTTAATACCCCAAGTCACAATTCCGAAGTCCATTGGTGTTACCAACTACTTGAACATGATCATTGAGAAGGATATCAGGTGGTCTCCACCAGCAAACCCTGGAGAGCAACAACTTGTTTTATATGGAGCTCACAGCATTAAAACATCTCAACGTATTTTGCAAAGTGGTTACTACAAGGCATAGTGAATTTTTTTTGGAAAGATATCACAATTTTGTTACATTAGCTACAAATGTTAATTAAGACAAAAGTATTTCCACACAGTAACATTACTCACAGTGGATGTTAATTACACCAGTATGGCTTTGAATGCACGGTGCTTCAATAAGGTGGACATACATTGGTGGTTTCCTTTTCTTGTTGAGACCATAACTAGGGGGCGAATAGCAGGTCTAAGAGAGTTTAGGACAAATATATTTACATTGAGGGATTGTGAGAATGTGAGAGAGTGATCCATGTCAGAAGCTATGATTGAATCAGAAAGCATCAAAATATGAGAGAAAATTCGAAGCACACATGAGCAAAAAGGAAATAGAAGAGTGTGGGAGGGATATGGGGAGAAGGGATATTGACTAGGAGAAAGGATTACAAGGGATGGAGGCCCATGTGGAGTACACCGGTACAGATTGCATGGATTGAATGGTTTGTTATGGAGCTGTATGGTCTATGTAATTCTATGCATGTGAAATGGTTTCTGTAGATTCCTAATATTGACTGTAGCTAAAGCTACTAGAATTAGACACAATTACAGGATGTGTTTTGGTTCTCAGCATTTCTCCAAAATGCAATTTTCGTAAAATCTGGAAACTGTTTTGGGAAAAAATTGTGTTTCATAAGAATTACTAAAGGTCCTATATGATTTAGTATCAAATCCCCTTTTGACTGACAAAGTAAACGTTTATTCACATGAGTGAGATTTTCCATCAGGCATACCACAGAGAGACATTTTCTGTGAATACTATTTAGTGTCCCACCCTTCCTGGCTCTTTTTTGGACTTGAAACTTCGAGGTTTTGTGAATGCCCCACGCATGCACCAAAGTTCCACACTTAGAAAATGGAAACAATTAAAGAAAATTATATACAAACATTGTAATTTGAAATGAGAAATAATATACAGGTATCCCCCCCACCAAACGTTCCTGTAAACCTTCATGGTTGGTAAAATTGCGGTTGAAAAATACAGAGCCCTATGGGAAACATGGGAATAGGGGGAGTACATTTGCTTTTTTGCGGTTGGAAAATGCAAGGCCCTATGGGAAACATGGGGATTTTTTGTGTTTCGTAGAACTAAACACAAAAAAACACATACAGTTATAACATATGTGGGGATAGGGGGAATAAGTTTGGGCGCATCTGCAGGAATCGGCGAGGCTGTCTGACCGACTGATCTACAGACAAACAAAGAGAGAGAGAGAGAGACACGGAGGGTGGTGGGGGGGAGGCTGTTTGACTGATTGATCTACACACAGACAGAGAAGAGAGAGACAGAAGGCGAGAGAGAGAAGTGGGGGTGGGGGACAGGGAGGCTGGGGGGAAGAGGTAAAATAGAGAGAAGGTGAGAGAAAGAAGTGGGGATGGGGGAGGGGGGGAAGAGAAGGTGAAATAGAGAGAAGGTGAGAGAGAGAACGGGGGTGGGGGAGGCGGGATGTGGCGGGAGAGAAGGTGAAATAGAGAGAAGGTGAGAGAGAGAGACCGTTCTAAATTCCAAGATGCACTCAGAGAGAGAGAAAGAGAGATCCCTCTTCAGCCTGAGATACAGAGAGAGAGACTTCTACAGCCTGTGATACACTTACACAGAGAGAGAAATGTGCAGATCCTGGCAGCCAATGCTCCCAAACTTACTAGCTAGGCTGCAGAGAAGCGATAATAAATTCATGTTACTGTATTTACTTTAATCCTAAAAGAGAAGCATTGTCGCTGGTTGATTGCAACATCGCACGTGGGTCCTAGTGCTATATGCTAGAGCGAAGCGACATCAAGGCCGGTTGATGCAACTGGGTCCTGGTGCTAAACCCTAGTGTTAGTGTTAAAACCCGTGGATGAGCAAGGGTTATAAGCCGTGGCTTGCAAGGGTTGTCGCATTTAGCAAACCGTGAATGTGAGAGTTTTGCGGTTGACGAGGCCGCGGTTGGGGTGGGGTACCTGTAGTTCCCTACTGCACATGTAACAAGGAAACTAATCAACTTCACTGTATTCTCTGCCATGTAGCTTGTTGCCAAGGTGACTCTTGTCTGTTCAATAACACTGCCACTGGCAATCTTTGGCTTCAGGCTTGGTCGGTCTATTTTTTCTTGAACTATTCAGTGAATGAATTACCCCACCTTTTAAGGTAGTGTATTTCAAACGCTCCTGAGCCATTTGAGAGAAATCTTCGGAGATGTTTACTGTATCTCCCACATACTCTACAATTGTATGCCACCCTCAGTGGAAGAATATGAATCACTGGCAATTTTACTGTCCACAAAGCAGAGCATTGAAGTAACTATTGTAAACGATACTATGTTCTCCATTTGACAAGGTCTGTTTGAAGATGAATAGCTTTGTGTGTTTCTGGTTTGCAACCAAGATATGATTGTTTACTCAGTGGTCACGTACAATCAGAACTGCTACTTCCTTACTACAATACTGTATTCACAACAGTCGTTCGATATTGGAATTACAGAAAATTTAAAAATGCGACGCAGTATGACTGAGCGCTCGCATACTATCAGAATTGCTACCTCTCATAGCATGTATGAGTAGTAGTTCTCAAGGAAGACCATTCAGCCTGGTCTTATATTACACACTCTGCAGGTAGAGTTTTTTGGGTGGGGATGCCCTAGACACCCAACGCCTGGGTATTTTTAAAACACAGGAGCCATTTTCACAGGTTGGAGCCTGAAATCTAAATTCCTAAATTTAGTCTTCAATTGGAAATCAGTTTTCTACAGTTTTTTTTAAAATGGTGCCATCTTCAATATTTTAAAAGTAGGTAGAAATATTATATATCTAATAGCAGGTCAGACATGGAGTTTAGACGGTGGGGAGTATATGAATTTGATTTCTACAAGCAACAGTTGAAGCAAAAGGCATAAATGCATTTAATAGAAAACTAGTGCATTCATGAGGGGGAGAAAGAAATACATACAGGGGTGCAGGAAAGGGGAATTGCAAGAGTAGTGCTCCTGTGGAATATAAACAGTAGCACAGATTAGTTGGTCAAATCGCCTGTTTGCAGGTTGTAATGTTCATTGCTATTCTAAATCAAGACTGAAGTTTAGAATTTTCCACAATTCAATGTGATCTTAATGTTTTTTTTAAGAGGAAAGAGTCTTACAGGATAAACATAGAAGAATGTTTTGACCTCGGGGGAAGATGGGAGAGGTGGGAAAAATGTAAAATGCTGAGCTCAGGTCACTTACCCAAAATTTATACACACACATCACTCAGACATCATTGGGATTATTACCTGCTGGGTGAATGAATGACACATTAAACACATAAAATGTATACCCAAAGACAATTGTAATTGTTCACTATTATATCAAAGCTCGAAGCTCTGGTCCAAGTGACAGCCCTACCAGGAATGTGAAGGAATGTACACTCTTATATCAACCATAGAATCATAGAATCATATAATTTTACGGCACAAAAGGAGGCCATTCGGCCCATCTAGTCTGTGCCGGCTCTTTGAAAAGAGCGATTCAGTCCCACTGCCCTGCCCGCTCCCCATAGCCTAATAGACCCGTTCTCCCTAAATAAAGATCTAATTCCCTTTTAAAAGTTGTTATCGAATCAGCCTCCACCACCTTTTTAGGCAATGCATTCCAGATTCGAACAACTCGTGTAGATACATAGAGAATGTCCATTTAACTTAATCCAATTATTCGCTTTGCAGAAGGATAAAACATTCACAGAAGTTGGGCATTTGGCCCTTCATGTCTGTGTTGGAACTCTTCACTTTAATCCCATTTCCCTGATTTTTCCCTGTCACTTTTGATAATAATTTATTCTTCAGATGCTTGCGGTATAATATTCTGTATTTCAGCAAACCAACCTAGAACCATAGAAATATATAGCACAGAAGAAGGGCCTAATTCAGCCTAATATGCTTATGCTAGATCCTTTAAGAGCAATCTTTTCAGTCCCATTTATCTGCTCTTTTCCTATATCACTATAGTTGACTTCTTTCGAAGTAATTATCTAGTTCCCTGTAAAGAGGTTGAGATGAAACCAATTTTAGGACATTACTAAGAATACCATTTCCACTTCTCTGAATTAGAAGATGTGCAGTATGCATAGTATGTCTGCACAGCACTATCATTACATTATACAATGTAAAAATTATGTGAATCCTGATAAGGTGCAGTAAAGATGGATATATAATGTATTGTATTTAATGTTCTGGGAAGTGCATCTTATCTTTTCCAGAACTATCTTAATTTCAAAGGAATTACCTCAGCATCTAAATCAGAGTATTCAAAGCATAAATTTAAGATATTTACAAATATCTGTGAAGCGGCATTCTTTGTATGCATATATATATATATACAGATACCTTCTGCCATAAAAGATTTCCCAATCTGCTGATTGATCTTTGGTTTCTGTTGAGGATGAAGTTAGACATTGCCCATTGATGTTACTGTGACAATCAGTTAAGATGTTAACTCTGCTTTTCCTCTCTCTCTCTGAGAAAAAACTTTAAGAAACTACAAATAGAACATATAGCTTGCAATCTTCATCCACAATTAAAGCAAATTTGTGTCCTTTGGAAATAAAATAGACGAGCCCAGAACAGGTCAAAAGTTCTTCAATTTAACACTGCCGACTCTTCACACAAAGACTATGATTTAGAAATACAAAATATATATTTTTAAAGAAAACAATAAACAGAAGGGATGCCTGGTAACAAATTTAGAATTTTATTCACCCTATTCAATATTTATTTATTAATAATGGTATTTAATCAAAAAACATAAAATTGTGCATTCTCATGCCATTTTACAAAGTTATTTTAATTGGATTCAGATGTATAAACAGGGCTCTTTAGAACAATGTGAAATTAATTCACAACAGTTGAACCCTGATATCAAAATCTCTAACCAAGCATGGTAAAAATAACTTGATGTTCTGAGATGATATTATGTTGGAAATAGAGTGGGAATTCTTGATTAAATATTTTAATAATTATAAACAAAACATTGCTCATAGAGTAAATGGGCTGGAATAATAAGAGCAGGGAAAGCTAACTCACTTATTTCACTGATATTAAGTGTTTTATCAAACAAGAGCTCTGAGACGCCGTCCGGCATGGAGGGCACTATATTAATCCAAGTTGTTGTTGTTGTTGTCATTAATAAGCTTCAACTGTGGAAAAAATTTGCTACAAGGTGTTACATTTAATGCTTTAGCATAGAAACAGGCAATTCAGTCCAACTAATCTCCCCAGTCACATTCAACACAGTCAATCACACCATTCTCCTCTGCCGTCTCACCTTCCTCAACCACCTTAATTTGCATGATTTCAATCGTACTTAACCAACTATCTCCATTTCATCTCAGCAAATGGTTTCTCCTCTATTCTCTGCCTGGTCACCTATGGGGTACCTCAGGGCTCCATCCATGACTCTCTTCCTTTCCTCCTCTACATGCTCCCTCCAGGCAATGTCATCCACAGATATGGGATAAACTTCCACATGTATTTGGATGACACATACACCTACTTTGCTTCCTCCAGTATTAACTCTAGGTCTGCCAATGTTCTATCAGCTTGTCTGGCAGACATCAGAGTCAGGATGAGGACAAACTTCCTGATGTGGACAAAACAGAAGCTATACTCCTTGGCTCCCATCAAAGTGTTCACTGCTGTGGAAATAAACTCCTCAACCTCACTGGATTCAGTTGGATTACTCAAACACAATCCATACTGGTCTCCCCAGCTTCAATATTCAAAATATCCAACTGATTCAGAACTCTGATGGCCACGTGCTGACCCAGACCAAATTACCTACACATATCTCATCAATTCTGGCTCCACTGGCTCCCCATCACCGAACGGATAACTTCAAGATCCTCACACTTATGTACAAATCCCTTCACTTACTGCACCACCCTACCCCTATAATCTGCTCTCTCCCCAAATCACCACCTGGTGTCTCCGGTCGACTGGCAATGACCTCCTGCTCATTCCTTGGATCCTCCAGCCCACCATCAGAGATCTTGCTTTCAGCCACTACACTCCAAAACTCTGGAACACAGTCCCTCTGCCTTCCGTTCTCTCCCCCATTTTTCATGTCCCACCTGAAGACCTTCGTCTTTGACCATGCTTATGGCCACCTCCACCTCCCCAACCCCCAGTCCAGTTTGAATTCAGGCTCCGCCACTTTTAAAAAACGCTTTGAGATGCACCCTGCATTGAGTGTGCTATATAAATGCAAGTTATTGTTGTTGTTGCACTCAATGCTCGTGTTTATGTTCCCCTTCTAAGCACCTCTCCCAAATGTTTCTATTCCCTTCTCCCTCGCATATAGAATCATAGAATATTATGGCACAAAAGGAGGCCATTCGGCCCATCTAGTCTGTACCGGCTCTTTGAAAAGAGCAACTCAATCCCACTGCCCTGCTCTCTCCCCATAACCTAACAGACCTGTTCTCCCTAAATAAAGATCTAATTTGCTTTTAAAAGCTGTTATCGAATCGACTTCCACCACCTTTTCAGGCAATGCACTCCAGATTCGAACAACCCACTGAGTGAAAAAATTTCTCCTCAGCTCCCTTCTACTTCATTTTGAAACTATTTTAAATCTGTGACCACGAGTCACAGATTTGCCCACCAGTGGAAACAATTTTTCCTTATTCACCCTGTCGAATCCCCTCATGATTTTATAAACCTCTATTAGGTCCCCTCTCAACCTTCTCTGTTCCAAAGAGAATAAACATAGCCTATCTAGCCTTTCCCCATAACTGAAGTCCCTCAATTCTGGTACCATTTTAGTAAACCTCCTTTGCACCCTTTCCAATGCCTTAACATCCTTTCTGTAGTGTGGTGACCAGAATTGGACACAGAACTCCAGCTGAGGCCTAACCAAAGCTTTAAAGAGGTTAGTCAGCATTTCCTGACTTTTGTACTCTATACCCCTATTTATAAAACCTAGTATCCCATATGCCTTTTTAATGACTTTGTCTACCTGTCCTGCCACCTTCAAAGAGTCACCAACATAAATCCCCAGGTCTGTTCCCTCACACCTCTTAAAATTGTACTATCTAGCCTATGTTGCCTCCCTTCATTTCTTCTCCCAAAATGTTTCACCTCACACTTCTCTACATTAAACTTCATCTGTCATGTGTCTGCCCACTTTACCATTTTATCTATATCTTCTTGCAGATGGTTACTATCCTCCTCACTATTTACTATTCTCCTTAACTTAGTATTAGCTGCAAACTTGGAAACTGTGCTCCCTACATCCAAGTCCAGATCATTAATATATATTAAAAAGAACAGTGGTCCCAAAACCAATCCCTGGGTGATGCCACTGCACACTTCCCTCCAGTCGCTCACCACAACTCTCTGCTTTCTGTCTTGCAGCCAGTTGTGGGTCCATGTTGTCACCGTCCCTTTAACGTCGTGGGCCTCTACTTTCCTAATAATCCTCTCATGCGGCACTTTGTCAAAAGCCTTTTGAAAGTCTTGATATGCATCAAGTTTTCTCTTAAATACGTTGATGATTTGTACTTGAAATGCAACATCTGGTAGTGATTTCCACATTCTCACTACCCTCTGCATAAAGATCATCCTTTTAAAAGCTTGTTTGGATAATAATAATCCTTACCTATAGTGCCTTATAGCAACAGGAAGCTATCTCAAAGCATTTTACTGGATTTACTGCAGTGATTGTGTTTTAGGTGTATGGAGCAGTCAATTTGCACACAGGAATGTCCCACAAACACTTATGAAATTAATTACCAATTGTATAACAACAATCTGCATTTATATAGCACCCTTCATGTGGGATATCATCTTGGAGTGAATAAGTGGCAGAAACCTGATTCTAAGGCAGGGGGAAAGGGAAAGTGACAGTCTTCAGGCTGATCTGAACATGGAGAAGTAGGAGCAAAGGTGGGATTGAGGAGGGAGATTGTTGGCTGGGACACAAGAAGAATCTAGCTTCTCTTTTCAAGTAGTGACAAAAGGGAACTTTAACTTCAATCTGAACAGGCAAGACAGGACCTTGTCCAAAGGATGCCATTGCCAATAATGCAGCACATTTTCCATAGATAAACTATCTCCAATGAATTTTCCTGTCAAATCCACTAATAGCTTCATGAAAGTCTCCTCTTCGACTGTGGGTACGGCCACTTCTCCCCACCCCATAGCTCAGTGTCAGGCTCTGCCACTGCCAAGCGCTCTGCAACGCTATTCTGGGTGGAGGCGCTACATATGTGCAAGTTATCATTGCTGTTGTTGCATAAGTACAGTACTTCCAATTTGACTACATCTTATCCATTACGGGCTGAGACATCCTTCAATTACTCTAAGTCTTTTAGCCTCAATTGCCCTTCAGGGTCTCGGGTGCTCTCTGAAGTTACAGAATAAAGACTGAGTGAGCAATGTTAATGCTGCATAACAATAAGACGATGCGCATATAACAGTGAACACAAGTGCATCATTTTGTTAAGGAGGGCCCTTGACATTCCAATCAGACACAAAAACATCTCATAGTCAGGCAATCACAGTCGGCCTCTTTGTCGGAACACAAAATTGCTGTAGCGTGAGATGAATGAATGCGAATCCCATATTAGATCTGAATACAAATCCATACTGTACGAGGGAAAGGGGTGGGGAGAAAATTGGTCAAATCATTAGGCAGCAGCAAACACCCGTTTCACATTGTTTTAAGAAGCTTTGTTATTGTGCAAGGGATACCATCAGGGAAATTAGTCCTCAAAGAGCACAAATTTCATTGTGCTCAGTTTCTATGAATAAAATAACAAACTGGCTTTGATAAGAGTGTATGGAGTGTGTGGGTAAGGGCAAAACATATTTATGAATTCATATTAATTTCTATGGAATTGGCATCCTGCAGGGGTTGAGGTGCCTTGGGGACCTGCACAAGACTTATCAGAAACATTTGATTTATTTTTCTTCTTTCCACAAATTTAAATCATGTTAAGTTGGGGTTTTCGGCACACACCCTACATGTTATTTCAGCTGTGTCTTGGTTCTAACATTGAAGCAAATGGCACGATTGGTACTTACCCTTCTCATCAAAATTAAACAACTGAGACATAATAAAACAAAACGACAATCCTAATTCTTCATAAATGGTGGGTGCGATCGGCTCAGTTGTCATTTCTAGATCACGGGATGTAAATTCAAGTCGCGTGCCAGTGCTCTTAATCTCATGGTCCAAAGTGTGCCCCGTGGGTCGATTTCATACCCCACAACCCTGTTCTCTCCATTTCATCCGGCCCACCCACTTCCTCCATAACCCATAATTGTTATGTTATGTTACAGGAAGGGAAACACAAAAGTATTGCTTCTACTGCCTGCAAGCATTCCTCATATAGGATAGCCAGCCATCAGCAACCAAAATGTTGGGTCACCCTGGTCTAGGCTAACATTCCAGCATAGCATTGGTGGAGTGCTAAATTGTCAAAGGTGCCATCCTTCCCATGAGACATTGAACTAAATTCTCTTCTATGGACATTAAAGTATCCATGGCACTATTATTAAAGAGTAATAATCCTTGCATTTGGTATAGTGCTTTTCACGTCTTCTAGATGTCTCATAGAGATTCATAGAATATATTGTAAAGTGAATTGTATGTATCTCTATATATGTGAGACAAACGTGGTGGCCAATTGTGCACAGCAGTGTCCCACAAACAGTTGTGGATTTACATGACCAATTTCTTTCTTTTTTCAAGGGATTATTATTAGGCCTATGGAATAGGCAACTTGCCCAAGATTTTGCCCTGCCTAGAATTGAACCCAGGTCTCCTGTTTGTAAGTGCTCTAACCACTGAGCTACAGGATTTCACAAGATGTTCAGATCAGCAAAAGTGCAATATCAAATGCAAATTATAATAATAATTCTTCCATTTGATATAGTGCCTTATTGCTTTATTAAGCATCTCAAAGGCCTTCACAGGTTGAGTGCTGCACAGGTTATGCGAAGCGCTTTGCAACATCCTTGATATACAAATGTCAATTGCATTGTATTGCATAAATTCAAATCACCTTCTTGTTTATGGGATGTTGCTTCTTCAAATTGGTTGCTGTTTATTTATATGTCAACTGTCACATAATTTATAATCATTTATATTTTGTAAATCAGTTGGAGACATTATTTTTCAGCAGAACGAAGGGTGCTGCAGAAATCTGCGGAAATAGGTTATCATGATGACATTCTTTATTGGTGCTGAACACATTCATATTAAAATAGTGTAGCTGCGTTCCTTTATGATATACTGAGGCACTGGCTCCCTGACTTTGAGAAAACCTTCACAATGTGATGTCTTCGTTAGATTGTACATCAACCACAGAACTAGTTCCCAGTCTCTCTCTTCAACCCCCCCCCCCCCATCCCCAATTAACACCTGGTCTATCAAATATGTGTGTGCGTTTGTCTGTGAGAGAAATCTCCGAACATCAATTACCTGGAGCTCTATGAAGTCAGTTAAAATTTCTAGAGTGATGATCAGTTTGACTGAAAGGTTAACTTGCTTTTAGAACTGTGCCCAGGAAAGCTGAGGAAGTGTGGAATATGTCCACATCACCTGGATATATCCCAGCTGCAAAATGGCATAGACATTAAGTAGTAGGTCAATAGCCACCTGCAGATCACATCGGATGTAAGTGGAGAGGGGGTGGGGAGTGGTACTGAAGGCTAGACACCTGAACATGTAGATGATGTGCCCCAGGGCTTCTATGGTAGACATTGGTTATGAAGATTGCAATCCTGAGATGCCTTTATGAAGGAATCAGCAAACAGGTGTCAGATCCTCCATCCACACAACAAAGCAGCTACTGATGTGGAAGTACAGAACTTGGATTGTTTGGGGCTGTTATACCTTCATCAAATGATTACAGAATAGCCCTTGGCATGACCTTCAGGTGAGACATTGTCTTGTCACTGAGGTATTAAAACTGAGGTCCTGTTGCCTGTTCAGGTTGACGTCAAAAATCCCATGGCATTGTTTGAAAAGGTAAGGGAATTTTTCCCATGTTCTAAAAAAGGGAAGATTGCAACAAAACACAACATCATCTGGGATCTGGATGGACCCATCCGGGTCCCAAACATACCCTTTCTCTGTCTGGTCTGCCTGTTCTGTCTGCCACAGACAGTCAATGTGAACCTGAAACGTTGACTCACTTTCCTTTCTCCATAGATGCTGCCTGAACTCTGCTGAGTGATCCCAGCATTTTCTGTTCTTCTTTCCGACTTCCAGTTTCTGCAGTATTTTCCTTTTTTTTATCCCTATGCCTCTTTCGACTTCCTCTTTGGCAAGATCTGTCATCCATGGAGTACATTTTACTCCTATTCTTACTTCCTACCTGCAGGATCTCATGTTGTTTTTCATTGAACTCAATTTGCCAGCCATCAGCCCTCATGCGTAGCCAATCAAGCTCTCTTGTAAGACTTTTGCTACCTTTACTGATTCCACAATTCATCTGCAAAATGTCAAATTACCTTTCACCGAGTCTGCAATTCCAGATGATTGATATATACAGGGTGACCAAAAAGTTGTGAAATCTACCCTGTTATCCAAAATAAAAATATCCTAATTTCCTTAAGCCTATAGTGATGTCACAAGGTTTTGGTCACTCTGTAGCAGGAACAGGAGGTACCTCAGTACAGATCCCTCCAGGACCGCACTAAAAACCACCTCTCCTTATTTTGACTCGACTACTTTATGTTTCCTTCCCTTCAGCCAATTTTGAATCCATGTCCTCGTCTTGCCCATGATACCCAGTGACACCAATCTGGAAATCTAGAAATAATAATAATAATTATTAGATCTAGAAATAGGGAGCATTAGTCACAGGAAACAGGATTAGTTTCAGCACCTGTCCTCCTGACGTGAAAGACGCTCTATAAATATTGTTGAAACAACAACAACAAAATTACATCTGTATAATAGCTTTCACATCAGGAGGATATCCCAAGGCACTGGACAGTTAGTGCTTCACTATTTAAATACAACTACTTAAGTACAACTAAATGGCTTGGCTAGGCACCTGTCTCCCAGCACTGACTGATCATGATCAACTGTTATTCACATGGAACCCTCGTAACTCATCAAGCGCCTGAGTTACGAGGAGAGACTAAATAAAGCTGTCAATGTTCTTCTACTGGAGAAGAGGAGACTCAGGGGAGATTGTTTGTTCCTCAATTGTAATTGAGCTACAAGAATATGCATGGCATAGTAACAAACACTATAACAAGTTCTGACAAAAGGTCGTGGACCCGAAATGATGACCAAAAAGTAGACTCACTTTTTCCTTTCTCCATAGATGTTGCCTGACCTGCTGAGTGTTCTCAGCGACTTCTGTTTTTGTTTCAGATTTCCAACATCTGCATTATTTTACCTTTTCTTTCTATAACGAGCGCCATAGACTCAATCTCAGAAGAGGGAAGGGGACACACACCAGGTTCAAATTGAATTACTTTACCCAGAGAGTTAGGTACATGTGCAATCCACTACCCAGACTGCAGTGGAGGCAGACTGTGTCAGCAAATTCAAGAGGGGATTAGAGAGCTATTTAGTGAAGAAATCAACTGAGCATTACAAAAGATGGAGAATGATTTATTTTTATTTTGGACTGGCCAGATGATCCTCAATGCTTTTTCCCTCAGAACCCGTAAAATCTCTCAGTGCTGGGTAATAGAGAAGACCTTCTTGACATCATATTTATTTCTAATTGAAATAGACATTATTGATATCCCTGAGCAATTTCAGCAACAGAGTATGATCCTGCGGTCCAGACATTGAATCCCAGAGCTTAAACCATTGGGCTATCATGTTCTTAGATTGTGAAAGTTATTTCCTTATGTAGTTGATGTGCATTTTCGATTGCATTGCAGACTAGCTTCTTGGAACCTTGTGAAGTTTATCAATTCAATTGTAACAGCCCTCCGTGGCTCTGGGCACTTTGGTGGTATTTATTAACATTTTTGGCAGTGGTGGTTCAGGCTTTTCAACAGCCCTGTGTAGCTGGCAGTGTTGTTTCTGCATGAAAGAATGAACTTATTGTTTGCGTACAGCAGGACCAATAAAATAGAATTACATTTCACTGAAATGCACTCTATTACGTTGCCCAGGATTGTGCCCTTCAACATCACTTGCATAACAGGGCTGAAAAATAACTAATGGGTGGGGGTCCGGAGTGGTGGTGATTGAGGGACAGCAAGGTAAATGGGGTGAGTGCGGGGAACGTGTCTTGGGACATAAAGTGCTTCTGGTGCATAGAAATTACCGCACTGAAGGTGTCATGTCTATGGTCATGGCTGCTCATTTTTCAAAATTGTTCTTATTTTCATTAATTAAATTTTTCAGTTTTCTCTCCTTCTATCCCTTAGTGGTTTTAATTTTATGTACGCTTCACCAACACGAGAGAACTCTGGCCCAAGGCGATCTTTTATTGGTGCAGAGATTTGCGTGTTAGTCTGACATACCTGTTTTTTGCCTGCACTGGACACATGTAACATTACAAGGTGTCACTTCAGGTGGTCCCTATTTGAGTGTTTGTGTAACCCCTGTAAGCCATGCCAGTTTGAGTTGATCGACTAACTTATCATCACCCATTGAAATAATAACTATGAATAATTTTAAATTTACTTTTCATATTATCCTACCGTGATGTCTTAACTTACTGCCAGCAATATTTTCCCAGGAGAGTTAAACATTTGGCAAAACCAGTGGAATGATAACTTGCACAACCTTTCCTTTAAGTTCTCCGCATAAGCCTTTAAAATTGAGATCCTGCATATCTGTTCAAGTGGGCTTGAAAAAAAATCTGTGGCATTATTCAAAAAGAAGAATTTCTCCCAGTGTCCTCATCATCAAATACCTAGAAAAATTGGCCATTCGCTTCATGGCTGTCTATGAGGCATTGCTGTGCTCAAATGGACTACTACATTTCCTTTACACGTTACAGTAAATCCTATAAAGCACTGTTTCAATGTTATTAGTTTTTATAGTCAATTGCTATTTTCTTCCATAGGTGATGCTTTCAATGGCAGTGTCTTCCATCACCTGCTTTCTTCCAACTCAGAACCAGTTGCTCAGTGGACATTAATTCCAGGTGGACTGCGTGACAGAGAGAATGGTGTGGGACTGGCTCAGACAGCAGCAAATATAACTCCAGCCTTATCTCTGCAGGAAAGCTGGTATTTCTCAGCACAGATCACAAAAAACAGCTGCTGACTGCATTCTTTCTAGTCTGTGAAAAAGTTGCACTCTGTTTTTTTTCTGTCGCTTTCCAACACGTGCTGTTTTTGTGTAAAAAGCAATCATCACCATGAACTGCCAGAAACGATCCAGAACATTGCAGCCTCACGATTTGCATTAATTCAGTCAAGCATCAATGTGATTTCTGATAGAGGGTCTAATTTAGGTGGCTTTTCTTAACCAGATGTCTTAATAAGGAATCTGAATCATGCAATTGCAATTGGTGGGTGGGTTGGTGGGGAGCGTTGAAGTGGGTGATATATGTTCTAGAAACTAGAAGTACATCTTATCGAGCAGTGGAAATTCTGCTCTAACCCAGTCTGTTTCTGGATTGCGATTTCCTTCCAGCCAAAGAAATGCAGCAAACAATACTCTATTCATATGTAAATCAATTATTATTGAATACTGACTATAAGAGATATGTATCTGGGCAAGATTATTCTCCTTCTGGGAGAGGGAGGTAAGTGGGGTCTCCCTGGAGCTGAACTGGCTCCAAGGTAACATGGTTGGCAACAGAATGTCAGAATCGAGCCAGACCTCTGTGGTGGTGTTTGGTAGACCAGTTCCTGAGCCAGGCAGGTCTGCAGTAATTCAACACAGCCAACCTGATTCGGCAGAGACTTGGAAGGGCAGGCCAGACCCTGGAGCATGGACTTTTCACTCAGTTCCTGTTGACTCTGCAAGCCAAAGCCCTAATGGTTGCAGTGGTCAAAGTTGAACAGACAACATCGCCAGAAACTCTCTAGCCAGGCCAACAACAGCCTCACCCCCAATTCACCAGGCCATTCATGTTTGTCTACAAAAGAAGTGACTTCATTTCACATGGAAGTGCTTTGAGATATTTGACATGGAAGAATACTATAAAAATACAAGGTCTTTCTTCTTCGAGCCCCTGTTTAAGCTGCCTGTTTGGGGGCAAATTGTTGCCAGAATTGCAATACAGAAGATGGCTCCCAGTAAATTGCCAGCCATCAGGTAGGATTAGTGAGAAGAAAATACAGGAGAACTTTAGTTTATTGCTCTGGCAGCCACGAGTTTAAGTCTGCCACAATAGGAGGAAACAGGCCAACATAGCAAAATACACACGCATGTGGAAATAGTTTTATATGGACAATGAAGTGTCCAAATTGGACTCAGCTAAGCATTTGGTTTGCAATCTGATTTGGTGCAAATGTTTAAACAGTCCCAGACGCAAACACATTTAAATACAGAAACAAAAACAGAAATTGCTGGGAACACTCAGCAGGTCAGGCAGCATCTATGGAGAACGGAAAAAGTGAGTCTACTTTTCGGGTCCATGACCCTGCATCAGAACTGAGGCATGTTGGGAGGGAGAGGCATTTAAGGACTAACAGAGAGGAAGAGTCCCAGAGAGCACCGATTTCAAGATCCTCACCCTTGTTTTCAAATCCCTCCACTCCTCTGCACCCCACTACCTCTCCGACCTCCTCTCTCCTCAAACCAGCACCCGTTGCCTTTGCTCCACCGGCTCTGGCCTCCTCCATGTCCTTCGAATCCTCTGCTCCACCCTTGGCGGCTGCCACTATGCCCGGAGGCTCTGGAACTCTGTTCCTCACTCTCTTCGCCTCACCCCCTCTCTTCCCAGTTTCAGGTCCCCGCTAAAAACCTTTCTCTTTGACCGCGCCTTTGGTCACCTTTCTACCCTTGCCCCTGGCTTGGTCCCAGGATCCGTTGTTGTGAAGTGCTCTGAGGCGCCGTCTGGCAAAGTTGTTGTTGTTGTTGTTGGAGAGGCAGGGCAAGGAAGACGAAAGAGAGAATGTGGTAGAGAACAGGAGATGGCGGGTTAAAGAGTTGTTAATGGTGTGAAATAAAAGGCGGAGGGTGGATGGGAGGGGGGGAGGATTGCAACAAAACTAGAGAAACAAAACTGGCGAAATTTCAATAATTTCAGGCTATAACTGTTCAGCTTTATATACAGGTAGCCCGCGCTTAACGAACGCTCTGTTAACGAAACTTCACTATAACGAGGGTTTCTATTTGTACCTCTCTATGCGCTTAGCGAAGGCCGCTATAACAAAAATTTAAATCTTGTGCGCTTCTTGTCTCCCGGCAGCCTCCGCGACACAAGCGCAGTCTCAGTCGAGGAAGCTCCATACACACACACACCTAGTTCCGCGTGACACCTAATCCAAGAGAAAGCGCATGGGAGGATCTTAAGCGGCAGGATGCTAGGCAACCACATGACGCTACTCTGAAAAAGCCGCGGAGACTTTTGCTGCTGGCAAAGGGCGGCTTGATCGTTTTCAAAAGCGATACAAGGTACATTCTATCAAAATGTGCGGGGAAGCTGCTAGTGCTTTCTCTCTCGATGTCTCTTTCTCTCTCGGTCTGTCTCGGTCACTCTCTGTCTGTCTTGGTCGCTCTCTCTCTCTCTCTCTCTCTCTCTCTCTGTCTCTTTCTCTCTCGGTCTGTCTCGGTCGCTCTCTGTCTGTCTCGGTCGCACTCTCTCTTTCTCTCTCTCTGTGTCTCTTTCTCTCTCTGTCTGTCTCGGTCGCTCTCTGTCTCGGTCGCGCTCTCTCTCTCTCTCGCTCTCTATTTCTCTCTCTGTCTCAGTCTCTGTGTCTCTTTCTCTCTCTCTGTCTGAGTCTCTCGCTGTCACAATCTCACTCACAGTCTCTCTCTCTCTCTCTCTCTCTCTCTCTCCCCCTGTCTCAGTCTCTTTCTCTTTAACTCTCTCTCCCTGTCTCCCCTCCTTCTCCAGTAACTCCAGCAACAATTAAAATTAAATTAAAAATCTTTTCACTTGTAATTACAGTGCAGTCTTGCAGCCTTCAATAGCAGTGCTACCTACCCTATGCCGTCGCTGGTATACTGTAAATGTTAGCGCTAGGCGCTAGGCTAGGTGCAAGGCATTACTGGGAACAATTGTTTTCCTATACGGAAACATAGTAGGGACCTCCTTCCCGCCCGCTTAACGCAATTTTCGCTTAACGAGGGGTTTTGAAGTCCCTAACTCCTTCGTTAAGTGGAGGATACCTGTATATCATGCAAGAATTATTATTATTATCTTCCCCTCCCCTCTTCTGGACCATCTGGTCTGCCTGTTCTTTTGCAATTTTACCTTGGGACGTCCTCCCAATGTGAAAGGCACTCTCGCAACATTTCCCAACTCCGTCATTACCTCATCCCTCAAGCCGCCGAAACCCTCAACCATGCCCATTGGAACCACAACTGGCTGCGAGACAGAAAGCAGAGTTGTGGTGAGTAGCTGTTTTTCAGACTGGAGGGAAGTGTGCAGTGGCGTCCCCCAGGGATCGGTTTTGGGACCACTGCTCTTTTTAATATATATTAATGATCTGGACTTGAGTGTAGGGAGCACAGTTTCTCCTTTTGCAGCTAATACTAAGTTAGGGAGAATAGTAAATAGTGAGGAGGATAGTAACCATCTGCAAGAAGATATAGATAAAATGGTAAAGTGGGCAGAGATTTATAAAATCATGAGGGGATTCAACAGGGTGAATAAGGAAAAACTCATGGTCACAGATTTAATATAGTTTCAAAACAAAGCAGTGGGGAACTGAGGAGAAATGTTTTCGCTCAGCGGGTTGTTCGAATCGGGAATGCATTGCCTGAAAAGGTGGTGGAGGCCAATTTGATAACAGCTTTTAAAAGAGAATTAGATCTTTATTTAGGGAGAAAGGTCTGTTAGATTATGGGGGGAGAGCAGGGCAGTGGGATCAAGTTGCTCTTTACAAAGAGCCGGCACAGACTAGATGGGCCGAATGGCCTCCTTTTGTTCCGTAAAATTCTATGATTCTATGACCCCATCTCCCCCATCCTCGCCCGACTCCATTGGCTCCCCATCATCCAGAGGATCCAATTCAAGATCCTGGTCCTCACATTTAAAGCCCTCCACAACCTCGCCCCACCCTACATCCGTGACCTCCTATCCCCTTACCAACCTGCCCGCCCTCTCTATTCAGCAGGCTCTGGCCTGCTCCACTTCCCCCGACCCACCTGCCCAACCATTGGTGGGCGAGCCTTCAGTCATATGTCCCCAACCTCTGGAACACCATCCCGAAGTCCCTCTGTCTCGCACCCTCCCTGGCCTCCTTCAAGTCTCGCCTCAAGATTCTCCTCTTCGATGGTCCCATCGGCGACTCCTCCCCCACCCACCCTCCCCCACCACTGTCCTTAGCTCAGGTCTGAAGCAGTAACCTGTCCAGCACCTTAGGACATCCTCCTGACGTGAAAGGCGCTATACAAATGTAAGTTGTTGTTGTATAAATGTAATTTTGTTGTTGTATATGTTGTTGTTATTAACACTTCTCTCCAATTTTGTTGCAATCTCCCCCTTTTTGTTTTGAAACATTAACACCTCTTTAATCCTTCATCTCCTGTCATCTACTGAAACGTTGACTCACTTTTTCTTTTCTCCATAGATGCTGCTTGACTTCTTGAATGTTCCCAGCAATTTCTGTATTTGTTTCAGATTTCCAGCATCTGCAGTATTTTGCATTTACATTTAAATACAGTACAGTATTTCTTCAACAGCACAATAAAACAGGGAAAAAGATAGAACCTTCTGTATAAAAAAAGTCTTGGTTGAAACTCACAACAGGAACCATCCAGCAATAAAATAAATAAATAATAAATATAGTCTGTTTGTGGTCATTAACAGATCAAAGTTAATATGTTCAGCATATTGATGTGTCTTTATTAAATGGCAGATATTCAGAAAGTCAGCATTTCAAAATTAACCACCTTGTTCTTTGGCTTATGTGCAGGAAGAATTTATGAACAAACAATGCTTTTTTTGTTCCCTTTTTGCAGATTCGCTGCTTGTGATGCTTAGGCAAGAATTGGCAAAGCATGCAGACGTTTCTCAGACATTAGGGTTCCTATGGGATGATATGACAGGACTTTACTGTAGAATTGACTTAAGAACCTTCGCCCCAGTTATGCCACATTTGGGATTAACTATGAGACATGAACCTCATGTAAAACAAAATATTTCCCTGGCTTATTGAGTTCACTAAGTATCTGAGTGTTTCTCAAGTATCCACCTCTACTTTTTAGGATATTCAAATGTTCGTCCATTCTTTAAAAAAGGTTTAGGAAAACTAATGCACAGAATGATGTCAATTAATAATAAGAATCCTTGTGTTTGGTATACAGTAGTGCTTTTCGAGTCTTCTAGATGTCTCAAAGCACTTCACTGAATACACTGATTTGGTATATTTGTGGACGAAAAAGGATCTGAAAAGGAACTGGAGTTTAAAGGAAGATTGCTCTCACATAGTGAAAATACAAGGTGTGATTTCATAATACTCATCAATAATTATATCAGTTGACCATTACCGATGAGAATTATTACATTGTCTGCAGAGATAGTGGATGCTTTGTTTTTAATCTTCCAAAAATTCCTTGGATTCTGGAATGGTTCCCATTGATTGCAGGGTCACAAACGTAACGCCGCTATTTGAGAAGGGTGGGAGAGAAAAAATGGGGATGTATAGACCAGTTAGTCTGACATCGGTGGTAGGGAAAATTCTAGAATTATAATCAGGGACATCGTCATGGGGTATTTAGAAAATCATAACATGATTAGGCAGAGTCAACACAACTTTACTATAGGGAAATCATGTAGAAACATATAAGATTCTGAAGGGGCTTGACAGAGTAGACAGTGTAAGACTGTTTCCTTTGGTAGCAGAATCTAAAACTAGGGGTCATAGTTTCAAGATTAAGGGTCAGCCTTTTAAAACAGAGTTGAAGAAAGATTTCTTCACTCAGAGGGTGGTGAATTTATGGAATTCTCTATCCCAGAAGGCTGTGGATGCTCAGTCCTTGAACATATTCAAGACTGAGATTGATAGATTTTTGAAGGATAGAGGGATATGGGGACAGGGCAGGTAAGTGGAATTAGGTTAGAAGATCAGCCATGATCTTATTAAATGGCATGGCAGGCTCGAGGGGCCAAATCTCCTGCTCCAATTATGGATTGGAGTTGTTTCAGTGATAACTGCTGTGGGAGATGACACCTCCCCAACACCACCAACTCTTAATTTTATTGAAACAGTTTCACTCAAATGCCAATTCTAAACTTATTGATCTGGTTAATCTTGAAGTTGTTACAATTCTACAGGTTTGTGGATTTATCTCTGATTCAAGTATCCTGGGAAACAAGTCTCCAGAAAACTTGGTTATTCTCCTACTGTCTATTTATGGAACCTTACTTTACGAACAATAGCTGCAGTGATCGTCTACAAAAACAGCCACTACTTGACAGCAATTACTATACAGAGCTTTAAAATGTTTTGAAATTATGTTGTAAAAATATAAATTATTTTCTTTCTTATTCCTCATTGGCATTGAGCTCCCTCTGCTGCTCAGCTGAAGTAAAAATGTGCTTAAACGTATTCTCCAAATCTTCGTGGCTCAGGTGGTGTCACTTTTGTGTCTATATCGGAAGATTGTAGGTCCAAGTCCTATATTGCCATTAGAATCCGTATAGTCTATGTTGACATTCCAATGCAGACCTGGGGTTATGCTGTATTGTCAGAGGTGTCGTCTATCGGATGAGACATTAACCGTGGTCCCAACTGCCTGGTCAGGAAAACATTAAAGATCCCATGGCACTATTTAAAAGAGAAGGGAGTTTCTCCTTATGTCCTAGCCAACAGTCTCATAGATAAAATAGGTAATTTACTCAATGGCTGCTTGTGGGATCATTGCTGCCGTGTTCGCTCACAAAATGCACAGTCACTATACGTTACAGTAAATCCTGTAAAATTCTTTGGAAAACTCTCCCAACGTGAAAGGTACCATACCAAATCTAAAAATATTTATGTTATCACACAGTATTTACCTGATAACACTAATGTGTACCTCGATGTGTTGCTACATCAAAGGCTGCTCTGAGAATATTAATTCCATGAGTTTTTTAGTCTGCCTTGGAAAGCTCCATACAGTAGACGAGGGAACTGGGTCCCATTTTATATTTTTTTTAAATTCAAGCAAATTAGACAGATATTTGGAAAAGTATATTGAAGGGTTTGGCAACAAATGAAGATATAATGAATGGGCTTAAACACAGTGATCCATGTGGAGAAAAACATGAGTGCAAACCTGATGGGCTAAATAACCTGTTTCTGTGCTGTAATATTGAATGACAATGATAACTACAACAACTTTCATTTATTTGGAACCCTGTACATGTTGTAGTATCTCAACGCACTGAAAAGTCATGGTTTGACAAGAAGCTCGCTGGGTATCTGAACCGGGAGAGGTAGAACAAAAACAATATAGATTTATATAGCGCCTTTAATGTGAGGTAGCGTCCACTTGGATCCACTTCAGACCACTAACCTCCTTACCAGAAACACCTGATCTAATCAATCTATTCAATATCTCTTTAAATAATTTACATACAATAAACAATGATAATTCTTGCATTTGATATAGAACTTTTCATGTCTTCTAGATGTCTCAAAATGCTTCACATAATATACCGTAAAGTGAATTGACTATATTTGTAGGCGAAACACGGCAACCAATCGGGGACAGCAGTGTCTCACAAACAGTTGTGTTTTCAAGTGACCAATTTTTTTTCTCTCTTGAGAGATTATTTTCAGGCATATGGAATAAGGAAACTTGCCCATGGTTGTGCCTTAACAGGAATCAAACCCAGGTCTCTCACTTGCGAGGTGAGTGCTCTAACCACTGAGCTATAGGACTCCTAGATTACTCAGAGTTATAGCTGAAATTAATTTTTACAATCTGTGTTACATATTATATATAAATGACAATGATAAGGCACTATATCAAATGCAACGATTATTATGCTAACTTTCGAGTAAACTTGAAAAATGATAGAGCATCGCCACCAACTGAGATTAAGATAGTACTGCAATTAGCTCTCGCTATAGAATATTATGAGTAGTTTATTTGTAGGTCAGCAGTGTACAGGTAGACCCCGTTGTTTTGTTATTATGTTGCTAATACATAGGGGAACAATATCAGTTTAACGTTGTGACGTTCACTATTATGTCGTTCGTCAATGGATGAAAACAAACTACTGTATTTTGGGTAGCGTAGGCTACCATCCGGTATTCTTACATCCTCAGTCTTAACGTCGCCATATTAAGTTTGTGTGCAGGTGCGATATCGGCAATTTTTTTATCGGGATTTATATGTACAAATACAAACATGAGTCAGAAATGGCCAGGAAGTGACAACAACAACAACAACAATTTACATTTATATAGCGCCTTTCACGTCGGGAGGACGTCCCAAGGCGCTAAACAAGAGGCGTGTGACCCGAGCTGGGAGGGGAGTGTTTGGGAAGGGGTGAAACATGAAGGGGAGGAAAAAGAGTTTGGGGTGGAACAAAAAGGAAAGGCATTCCATAAGGTGGGAGCTGAGAAACTGAAGGCCCGGCCTCCGATGGTGGGGCGGTTCGGGCGGGGGGCTTGGAGCAGGCCAAGTCCTGTTGAACAGAGGGTCCGGGTGGGCGTGTAGGGGGAGAGTAGATCGGCTAGGTAGGATGGGGCAAGGCCGTGCAAGGCCTTGTAGGTGAGGACGAGGATCTTAAATTCGATCCTCTGGAGGATGGGGAGCCAGTGGAGACGGGCGAGGGTGGGGGTTATGTGGTCACGGAGGCGGGTGCGGGATAGTACACGGGCTGCAGAGTTTTGAGTCTGGTAGTTAAAAAAAATCAGGAAAACTATTACTCTCAAAATGAAATTAGATGTTTTCCCTTGTAAAAAAGTACCATGGTACTACCATCATTACCATGGTACTTTTTTTTACAAGGGTTAACCCGTTTTGATGCCATGAGTGCTACGTTATTTAAATTTATTTTTTATATTTTACATTTATGAATGTACATTTATTTCAACTTCTAATGTTTTCTTAGAAAAGTTTGATGAAAAATGTCAAAAGCAACCTAACTCCAGTTTATACATTCATTCTTATGGAAAAAATGGGTTTACTTAACATCATTTCGCTTAAATTCGCACTTTTTAAGAACACAACTACGACGTTAAGTGAGGACTAATTGTATAGCTTACTGGTATCTTTGAATATGAACTCAGGATTTAACGAGAGGGATTTACGAATTTAGCAAGAAAGGCTTGATCGAATTGGAGTTTCTGGACCAAAGACAAGACTGATGCCAAGATTTCAACTAAATCACATCTAAACAAGGTAGTAATTGGTAAGAAAAAAAAAGTAGTCTTGGAGAAATGATTTGTTTGGCTAAAGGCATCTTATTTTGTGATTGTATATCATACAATTGTATTTTGGTTGAAGCAGGACTCATGCCTTCATAGGAAAGTGAACATTTTAAACAACGCTTAGTGAAAAATGTACAAAAGGTGGGGTAGAATCATAAACCCAAACATCATGGTGCATTCCAAAATGAAGAACTTGATCAACTTTGAAGAAACAACATCTGTACTCACTTCTTGCCATGCACAGAGTATTTCAGCTCCATGGCATCTTATGCATGTATCTGGCTCCAAAAGCACTTACACAAATAATAATAATCCTTGCATTTGAAATAGCACTTTCTAAGTCTTCTAGACATCTCAAAGTGCTTCACAGAATACAGCATACTGTAAAGTGAAGTGACTGTATACTTGTGGATGCAATGCAGCAGCAAATTGCACGCAGCAGTGTCCCACAAACAGTCATGGATTGAAACAACCAATTTTATTTCAGGGATTATTATCAGGCTTGTACATAAATATTTAACATTTTTTAAAATATGTAATAAAATCCTTGCATTTGATGAAGCGCTTTTCACGTCTTCTAGACGTCTCAAAGCACTTCACAGAATATACTGTAAGGTGAATTGACTGTATATTACAGGACGAAATGCAGCAGCCAATTGCCCACAGCACTGTCCCACAAATAGTTGTGTATTGAAATGACCAATTTATTATGGGGGGGTTTTCAAGCGATTATTATCATGCACGTGGAGTAAGTAAACTTACCCAAGGTTTCGCCCTGCCCCGAATTGAACCCAGGTCTTTTTGTTTGCAAGGCGAGTACTCTAACCACTGAGCTACAGGACTCCCACAATATTAAAAAAGCTCCCATATACTAAAAAAGATAATCTGCTGTAATTTCATTCATCGTTATATACATTATATACTCATTATATACCTGAAGTGCTCTGAGATGCCGTCCGGCGTGGAGGGCACTATATAAATCGAAGTTGTTGTTATATACTCATTATACCCTTTACAGTATTTCCTGTGAAGTCCTGAGATGTCTTCCCAATTTGAAAGCTGCTACATCAAATGTAAGAAATATTTATTTATTCTCTGAATATTTGAATATATCATGCTCCTTTTCTAATCAACGTATTGCGGATGTACCTAGTACAAACTTGACCTCAAGCAAATCTCAAACCTTGCCTTTACAGCATGCTCCATCCTATCACCTCCATTATCCAGGAGAACAGCAATTTCATCAGAATATTATTACCAAGATCACCAAAGGAGAGAGGAGGGGAAATATATGTTTTGTGGGTGGATCACACTGGAGGTGCCAGAAATGGCGGAGAATTATTTTTGATGGATTTTGAGGCTGATGGGGTGGAAGGTGAGGACTAACTACAATCAACCTTAATCTCAAATTACCTTGACTACACCTCCTCCCATCCTGTTGCCTGTAAACACGGAATTCCCTTTTCCCAGTTACCCCACCTCCTCCGCATCTGCTCTGATGATGCCACCTTTCACGCCTGAAATGTCTTCATTTTTTCTCGACCGAGGATTCCCATCCGCTAAAGTAGTCGGGGCTCTTGACCGTGTCTGCCCTCTTTCCCGAACCTCTGCCCACTCCTTCCCACTCTTCCTGGAACCATAATAGGCTCTCCCTAGTTCTCACCTTCCACCAGCCACAAAATCAACAAATAATCTTCTGCCATTTTCAGCACCTCCTCTGTGACACAACCACAAAACATGTATTTCCCTCTCCTCTCAACATTCCAAAGGGAGCATTCCCTCAATAACACCCTGGTTCATTCCTCCGTCACCACCAACAATTGCTCTCCTTCCCCCAGCACCTTCACATGCCAGTACAGATGTAATACCTGCCCTTTCACTTCCTCCCAGACTACTGTTCAAGGACCAAACACTGCTTCATGTGGGACAACAACAACAACAAAATTACATTTGTATAGTGCTGTTCATGTCAGGAGGATGTCCCAAGGCGCTGGACAGTCACTGTGTCAGACCCGAGTTTCAGAAGGGGTGGAGAGGGAAGTGGGGAAATAGGAGTTGCTAATGGGACCATTGAAGAAGAGAGTTTTGAGATGGGTCTTGAAGGAGGCCAGGGAGGGGGCAAGGTGGAGGGACTGTGGGATGGAGTTCCAGAGATTGGGGGCAGAGTGGCTGAAGGCTCGCCTGCCAATGGTGGGGCAGATGGGTCGGGGGACATGGAGCAGGCCAGAGCCTGCTGAGCGGAGGGAACGGGCAGGTTGGTAAGGGTGGTAGAAGGTCACAGATGTAGGGTGGGGCGAGGTGGTGGAGGGCTTTGAATGCAAGGACCAGGATCTTGATTTGGATCTGAATTGGGACAGCGATTTATGTGTACTTCCAACCTTAATGCAGTAAACTGCATTTGCTGCTCACAGTGTGGTCTCTTCCAAACTGGGGAAACCAAACCCAGTTTGAATGGCCAATTTGCTGAACACCTCCATTTTGTCCGTAAGCACAACCCTGAGCTTCTGGGTACTTGCCACTTCAATTCTCCATCCATGGTCTCCTCCGCTGTTCCAATGAAACACAGCACATTCTCAAGGAACAGCACCTTATCTATCTGCTCAAGACCTTACATCTCCCTGGGCTCAATATTGATTTCTATAATTTCAGGCCATAACAGCTCACCTTCCCCCTCCATCTCATCTGTGACCATTACCACATCATCCGGGTCCCAGGCACACCTCTCTCTCTGGTCTGCCTGATCTGTTATAATTCCCCCCCGCTTTGTTTTGCATTATTAACACCTCTTCCAGTTTTGTTGCAACACTCCTTCTTTGTTTTGCACCATTACCCCATCATCATCTGTCCTCTACCACATTTTCTCCTTTGTCTTCCTTGCCCTGCCTCTTCCTCTTTGTTAGTCCTTAAAAGCCTTTCCCTCCCAACATGCTTCTGACAAAATGGTCGTGGACCTAAAACGTTGACTCGCTTTCCTTTCTCCATAGATGCTGCCTGACATGCTGACTCTTCTCAGTCATTTCTGTTTGCTTCAGATTTCCAGAATCTGGAGTATTTTGCATTTTGCTATATAAATGCAAGTTGTGGTTGTTATAAACCAATGATGAATGACAAATACTGGTCCTACCAGCATTCATCCATATCTGGAGATAGACCATACCCACCCCACTTCTGTTTGATGTCAAATGTAATTCTCCTGACTTGGATACAACTTTCCTGCGTAGTTTAAACTTTGATCTTCTGGTTAGGAATAACACAGAAATATAAATATTGCATATGAATAATTGATACTCATGAATCTATCTATCATTTGTAGAATTAGAATTTAGCAGAAACTAAGTAGCTATTGTGGACCATTATGTTTAAAAGAGAATTCCATAAGTATGCAAAGAGAAACATAATACACAGGTACAGGGGACAATAGCCCAATGAGTGAGGTCAGAGTAAGGAAAGTTGCCCAAGGTATCGCCCTACCTGCCTGGATTCGAACATAGGTCTCCCCAGCTTGGTCTCCCCAGTTTGCAAGACAAGTGCTCTAACCACCGAGCCACAGGAGCTCCACAATCTTCCCCATTTCTAACAACCTTGACCATGTTTTAATTCTATAGGCTCCTTTACTATTTTTTCTTCATAAGACTACGTGAGGCCAAACCCAGACTACAGTGCAATCATTTTCTAAATCATAATATCCTCTACTTCAGCTGCTAACATTAAGCACAAGAACACTACAGTTTGAAGATTGCATCATTTTCTTCGCAGCATTTTTGAAGGTATTTATTTATATCTTATTTATATCTTCGGTTATATGCTTTATTTTCAGTTTCAGCTCAGTCACTACCCTAGTTTGGATTTGTTAAATTGCCTCATCAATCACTATGTCAAAACAGTAAGAGGCAGCAAACAATGAGACAAAAAGGATGGTAGGCTACATTGCCAAATTAGTTGCGTTTGAGAAGTTATACTCAATCTGTATATTGCTCTGGTTAGGCCAGGCCTGGAATGCTGTGCACAGTTACGATGATTGATAAATAGAAGTTCCCCAAGTTCTAAAAGTGGTGCAAAGAAGAACAACAAGAATAAAAAATAAAATTGCATTTGTGGAATAATCATGAAATGGACCATTACAACAGAACAACAGTGCTCTTGGAATTGAGAGTGGAGGCAGAGAGATTGAGCTGGGTATATTACAAGTAAATATGAAGGTGAACCATAAATCTGCAGATTATGTCAACAAAGTGGGAGCATGTAGATGAAGAAACTGAGAGGTCTGAGGATAGAGGTTTAGGGAACACAACATTTGACCATGCAGGGGCAGAATAAGCCATTCGATGTGTCAGAACAGGAGACCTGGATAGACAGGAATGAAACCAGGAGAAAAGAAAATGCTGTATTGTTGGAGGTGTCATCCTTTGTGTGAGCTATTAAACCAAGATCCTATCTGCCTGGAGTTTCTCCTTGTTTAAGCTTACTGCTGGTGGCCAATGTTGGTGTACATTTGTGTGCTTTGTACACAAATACATAATCACTACACTTGACAATGATTATTTTGTGAAGCACTTTGCGTTGATTCAATGTTATGAAAAATAATAATCATCATCATCCTTGCATTCAGTATCTTTTATCACACTTTATCACATCTTTGAGACATCTCAAAGTGCATCACAGAAAATATTCCAACATGAATTGACTGTATATTTTGTGGGCGAAATGCGGAGCCAATTGCACATAGCAGTGTCCCAAACAGTCATGGATTGAGTGACAAAAAGGGGACTATTATCAGACTTCCCAGCTCCTCCTTCACATGCTACAGATTATTCAGAACTCTGCAGCTCGTGTACTCTCCTGCACTAGGCTCTGCGACTGCATCACTCCCACCCACGCCCATCTCCTCTGCCTCCCCATTCCCCAGAGGGTCGAATTCAAGATTCTTGTCCTCACTTTCAAGGCCATTCAGGGCTTTGCCCCCGCCTATCTCTCCAACCTGCTGTCTCCCTATCAGCCAGCCCGTCTCCCATCTGTTCAGCAGTATGCGGCCTGCTCCATGTCCCCCTCCCGAACTGCCCTACCAATGGTGGCCGGGCTTTCAGACTCTCTGTCCCTCTCTGGAACTCCATCCCGCAATCTCTTCACCTCCCCTCCTCCCTTTCCTTCTTTAAGGCCAGTCTCAAGACCTTCTTCTTCGACCGTGCCTTCTGCTCCCCTCCTAACTCTCCCCCTCTCCTACTCTCCTTCCCCCTACCCCAAACCCCCACCCCGCTCCACCCCTCCCACCGCTCGGGTCCCGACCTAATTGTTCAGCGCCTTGGGACATCCTCCCGATGTGACAGGTGCTCTATAAGTATAATTTTGTTGCTGTTGTATTCTTGGAAAAGTGATCCTCCAATCGACTAACAATTGGTTCCTATTTAGCGCTAGGTAAACAGGGGTGCGTGGAGTAAGGAAACTTGCCCAACATTTAGCCTTGCCCGGAAATCAAACCCAGGACGTCTCTCTCATGAGGCAGTGCTCTAGCCATGAAATTACAAGACTATATGAAATATGAAACTTACCATTAATTACAACTAAACTGCTGATGTTCCATGTTGAAATTTACAGTTTAAGTTTACTGCTGGTGGCCAACGATGATATTCAGAGATAGATATTCCACCGAGTCTGGTTTAACTCTATTAACATAGCACTTCAAACTGTCAAGAATTTAGCAAATCAAATACTGCACAGCCTTAATTTTAAAGGAAGTTTTTTGTAATCACTGTATTTAAAAATCTATAGTAAACTGGCTTCAAACTTACAACTGAATTTTACAAATTCTGGACATTCTAAAATGCTACTTTAATAGAATAAATCTGGACCGGCCCAGGTGAAATTTTACCCCATATGTTACCTTAATAATTATATCTGAGTAGCAGGTAGCTCAAAACTGTTTTGTGAAGACACGAAGGTTGGTATTCTGGAGGTAAGTTATCAAATCAACCAAATCTTTTTTTGTTGGGAACTCTTGTGATCTTGTAACATATTATTCAACATTATAGTCTTGTACACAAATGAATGCAAAAGCGAAACAACTCACCAGTAACTTTATTCCTGAACCTTCCCACTTATCACAATTTCTGTGACATTTTATTGCCATAGATGGCATTCAAACTTTGCAGAACTTGCATAGTTTCTTTATGAAACCATTTGCACTTCCCTATCGCCTCATGTCTATTACAAAAGTAAATTATTCTGTGCTTTCAATCTGATTATGACCTCCGTCTTCAAGTTTTCTGCAAAGCAGAAAAGTGCACCAATTACAACAACAATGACTTGCATTTTTATAGCACTCTCCACGCTGGGTGGTATGTCAGAATACCTAATAATGCCTGAGGGCGAGCCAGCGGGAGGGGGAAACGTGTTTGAAGAGGAAGGGTCTTCAGGTGAGACCTGAAGATGGGGAAAGAGGGTTGAGGTGAAGGGGATGAAGAAGGGAGTTCCAAAGTTTCAGGACGTAGTAGCTGACAAGTGGACAAAGAAGAGGCCGGACCCAGTAGAGCTGGGGCAGCAGGTACTGCTGTGAGGAGAGAGGAGGTGAAAGAGGGAGTTGGGTGCTAAGGAATGGAGGGATTTAAACACTAGAGTGAAGATCTTGAAGCCGAACCACTCTGTAACAGGGAGCCAGTGGAATTTGGTAAAAACTGGGGTAATCGGGGTACATATGGCTTCTGTCTTGTTGACTTTTAACTGCAGGAAATTTGCGCTCATCCAGCTCTTGATGCCCTAACAAAATATCAGGGAACTGGGGGTCACAGATGGAAAACTACAGTTGAGTGCCACCCTCAAACATGTAGTCATCCACATATATCCGCTTCCAATTATATGCAACAACAAAAACAAAATTAGATTTGTATAGCACCTTTCAAGACCATCCCAAGCTGCCGGAAAGACAGTATTTTGGACCCGAGCTAGAGGTCATGATTGGGGAAGGCGGAGGACAGTGGGGGTTGAAGGGTAATCAAAAGCAGGAACTCCTAACAGGAATTGGAAAAAGCCCCTCATTTACATGCATCCTCTTGGTGACACTATCTGCAGACAGTTTTAAGCATGGCGATGGGTTTCTGCAAAACCAAAATAAAACATTAGGGCTAGAGTGTGCAAGGATAATAGGAGGCTGAATCACAATAGACCATGGTCATAGTGATTGGCCTCTCTACCCAAATCCAGCTGGTAAGCTAGGCTGGCTAGCCTGTCATCAATACTGGAGTCATTTAGCTCACTGGTTAGAGCTCTATAAATGTAATTTTGTTCATAGAGTCAAAAAATGTTATGGCACAAAAGGAGGCCATTCGGCCCATCTAGTATGTGCCAGCTCTTTGAAAAGAGCAACTCAATCCCGCTGCCCTGCTCTCTCCCCATAACCTAACAGATCTGTTCTCCCTAAATAAAGATCTAATTCACGTTTAAAAGCTGTTATCGAATCGGCCTCCACCACCTTTTCAGGCAATGCATTCCAGATTCAAACAACCCACTGAGTGAAAACATTTCTCCTCAGCTCCCCTCTGCTTCATTTTGAAACTATTTTAAATCTGTGACCACAAGTCACTGATTCGCCCACCAGTGGAAACAGTTTTCCTTATTCACCTGTCAAATCCCCTCATAATTTTATAAATCTCTATTAGGTCTCCTCTCAACCTTCTCTGTTCCAAAGAGAATAAACCTAGCCTATCTAGCTTTTCCTCATAACTGAAGTCCCTCAATCCGGGTACCATTCTAGTAAACCTTCTTTGCCCCCTTTTAATTGCCTTAACATCCTTTCTATAGTGTGGTGACCAGAATTGGACACAGTACTCCAGCTGAGGCCTTACCAAAGTTTTATAGAAGTTAGTCAACACTTCCTGACTTTTGTACTCTACACCCCTATTTATAAAGCCTAGTATCCCATATGCCTTCTTAATGGCTTTGTCTACCTGTCCTGCCACCTTCAAAGAGTCACTAACATAAATCCCCAGGTCTCTCTGTTCCCTCACACTCCTTAAAATTGTATTATCTTCCAGACCATTAATATATATTAAAAAGAACAGTGGTCCCAATACCGATCCCTTGGGGATGCCACTGCCCACTTCCCTCCAGTCTGAAAAACAGCCGCTCACCACAACTCTCTGCTTTCTGTCTCGCAGCCTGTTGTGGATCCATGCTGCCACTGTCCCTTTAACGCCATGGGATTCTACTTTCCTAATAAGCCTCTCATTTGTTAAATTCTCTTTGTTAAATGCCTTTTAAAAGTCCATGTAAACTACATCAACAGCACTACCCTCTTCCACCCATTCCGTTACCTCATCGAAAAATTCTATCAGATTTGTAAGGCAACATTTATTTGCCTTTAACAAATCCATGCTGGCTATCCTTCATTAGCCTATATCTTTCTAAGTGACGATCTATCTTGTCCCTGATTATAGACTCTAGAAGTTTGCCCACTATTGATGTTAGACTGACTGGCCTGTAGTTCCCAGGTTTGTCCTTCTACCCCTTTTCATACAGGGGATTAACATTAGCAACCCTCCAGTCCTCTGGCACCACCCCATGTCCAAGGAAGATTGAAAGATTGTGGCCAGAGTCTCTGCTATTTGCTCCCATACTTCCCTTATTAACCTAGGATTCATCCCATCCAGACTGGGTGACTTGAGTGCCGTCAACCTTTCTAGTACTTCCTCTCAGTTTATACTAATCTTATCCATTTCTTCTACCCTCTCCTCCAATACTGTAGCATTGGCTGCATCCTCTTCTCTTGTGAAGACAGAGACAAAGTACTCATTCTGTACATCAGCCATGCCCTCTGCCTCCACAATACGATTTCCTGCTTGGCCCCTAATTGGCCCCACCCTACCCTTGACCAATCTTTTACTCTTAATATGTTTGTAAAATACCTTTGGGTTCCCTTTAATGTTACCTGCTAATTGTTTCTCATGCTGTCTTTTTGCCCCTCTAATTTCCTTTTTCAGTTCTCTCCTGCACTTTCTATATTCTGCTTGGTTGACCTCTGTATCTTGGGCCTGACGCTTGTCATAAGCCTCCTTTTTTTGCTTTATTTTAACCCCAATTGCCCTAGTCATCCAGGGAGGTTTGGACGCCCTACATTTTATCTTTGTTGGAATGTTTTTGACCCATGCCTAAGCTATCTCTTCCTTGAAGAATGCCCACTGCTCATTAGCTGTTTTACCTGCCAATTGTTCTTTCCAGTTCACCTTGGCTAGGTCCCGTTTAAACTCACTGAAATTAGCCTTCTTCCTGTTGAGTATCTTCACCTTCGAGTGTTCCCTATCCCTTTCCATAATTACTCTGAAAATCTAATGATATTGTGATCGCTATTTCCTAGGTGCTCACCTACAGACACCTGTTGTACTTGCCTCACCACATTCCCCAAAACTAGATCCTAGACCCGAAAACTACATTTATAAGATGCCTTTCATGTCTGGAGGATGTCCCAAGGCGCTGAACAGTCAGGTCTGGACCTGAGCAGGGGGGAAGGGTCGGGTAGGGGCAGGAGGAAGGAAAGTAGGAGAGGGGGGAAGGTTAGGAGGGCAGCAGAAGGCACAGTCAAAGAGGAAGGTCTTGAGACTGACCCTGAAGGAGGAAAGAGAGGAAGTGAGGCAAGGGGATTGCAGGATGGAGTTCTAGAGTGTGGTGGCAGAGAGGCTGAAAGCCCGGACACCGATGGCAGGGCGCTTCGGGCGAGGGACATGGAGCAGGCCAGAGCTCACTGAATGGAGGGGATGGGCAGGCTGATAGGGAGACAGCAGGTCGGAGAGATAGGCGGGGGCAAGGGCATGATTGTCCTTAAAAGTTCGGAATAATCTGTAACTTGTGAAGGGAGGAGCTGGGATGGCCGATGAGGAGAGAATTCCTGTAGTCGAGCCTTGATATGATGAATGTATGGACAATAGGGCTGTAGTCGAGTCCTCCTCATCCGAGTCCCTGATGTCCGAGTCTGAGTCCCTGCCACATTTTAATGTCCGAGTCCTCAATGTCCGAGTCTGAGTCCGAGTCCTCCATGTAAAAATTCACGCCCATCACCAACTAATACTTACTAGAATTTCAGTCTTATACCTTTGTTTGATGTATGTGGCTTCCTACACTTTGTTTACAAGGATTGGGTTCTTACTTCATGGCTTTATGCAATAAATTGACTCATTATCCCGAAGTTCAAGTGCTTAATGGTTTGGTTCAAGAACAAATGAAAATTCTATTTTTAGTCCTTGAAGTACAAGGAATATTGACTTCTCAAGTCATCAGTCACTCAAATCTGGCTCAAATCTGGCCTCACGGTTCACCAGCAAATCTGGTTGGACCCCATCCAATTTTACCGCTCCGCCCTAGCCACCGCCAAATCAGCCTTCTACTCCAGGATAATCCTGGAAGTGAAGGACAACCACCACCTCCTCTTCGCCACCACCAATCATCTCCTCCACTCCCCCCCTCCCCCCCACCGTCTCACTTCGCAGGTCCTCTCCTCAAACGCACATTGCGAGGAGATGTTGGACTTCCTCGAGTCCAAAATAAAGAGGATCCGCTCTGCGGTTTCCTCCCCCCATCTCTCCTCCACCTCCGCCCCTCCATCCGTTATTTCAACCCCCACCCAACCCCTCTTTCATACTTTCATCCACATCTCCCCGTCTTCAGTCACAAAAATAATCACCGCCATGAAACCTACCACGTGTTCATTGGACCCCATCCACACCCCCCTCCTCCGCACACAGTTCCACCATTTGGCCCCGCTCATTTCTGACACAATCAACCTTTCTCTCTCCTCAGGCAACGTCCCTACCTCCATTAAAACAGCCACCATCACCCCTATCTTGAAAAAACCCTCCCTTGATGCGTCGCAGCCATCAAGCTATCAACCCATCTCCAACCTCCTGTTTTTATCTAAGGTCCTTGAAAGAGTGGTTGCCTCCCAGCTCCACTCTTTCCTCTCAACTCACTCACTCCTTGAACTCCTCCAATCAGGTTTCCGCCCTGCTCACAGCACGGAAACTGCCCTGGTTAAGGTTACAAACGACATCCTAACAGCCTGTGACCAGGGCTCCCTCTGCCTCCTCGTCCTCCTTGACCTGTCTGCTACGTTCGACACAGTCAATCACACCATCCTCCTCCAACGTCTTTCCTCCCACCTCAACCTTCAAGGCACAGTCCTTGACTGGTTCCACTCTTACCTGACCTTGTTTTGCAAATGTATTTGAAAAGGCACCTGATATTTTGCTGTGCTAAGCACTTCGAGACGGAGTCCGAAGGGAGCGATGGGCGGGTGCTAAGTAAACGCAAATTGTTTAAGTTGTTTTTGTGGGGAAAAAAACAAAGTCTCACTTTATTTTTCCTCCATTTATACAAATGATCTGGACTCATATACACCAGGAAAATGTATACACCAGCATAATCAAATCAGTTAGGATTCAGTCTCATGATTACTGTCAAAGTGGCAATCTTTGGTTTCGTACTTTTGTTGTTGTTCTATCACCCCCTACACCTCTCCACCTCAACCGCAGCACTCCCTTTCCCACCTGCCTGGCATGGTTTTATTGGAAATGTACATGTATGAACCCCAATTGAAGACAGAAGGATTGGGTTGGCTTTTGTGCATTTGTATGCATGTGTGTGTGTGTGTCTCCCTGTCTCTCTCTTCCCCAACCCCCATTTGTGTCGAGCAGTGTAGCAATTGCGCGAACTACAGAAAATCCTGTAGCTTGGCTCATACTTGCGGAACCAGTGGATATAGTGTATTTGGATTTTCAGAAGACAAGGTGCCACATAAAAGGTTGATGCATAATATTAGGCCTTATGGAATTAAGGGTAATATATTAGTATGGATTAGAGAGTAGTTATCAGGCAGAAAACTGAGAGAACGGATAAACGCATCCTTCCCAGATTTGCAGTTTGTGTCTAGTGGAGTGCCTCAAGGATCAATGCTTGGGCCTTAACTGTTTACAATCTACATCAATACCTCAGATGAAATACTATATACGGTAGTTTAATGCATCTGAATTCACAGACAATGCTAAGTGGGAAAATAAGCTGTGAGGAGGACACAAGGAGGATGCAAAGGGATATAGACAGGTTAAGTGAGTGGGCAAGAAGGTGGCAGGTGGAGTATAATGTGGAGAAGTGTGAAGTTATTCACTTAGGTAGAAAAATAGAAAAGCAAATTATTTTCTAAATTGGGAGAGACTAGGTGGTGTTAGTACATTATTCAGAGGGATTTAGGTATCCTTGTACACCAATAACAGAAAGTTAGTATGCAAGTACAAACAAATAGAAAGGCTAATAGCATGTTAGCATTTCTTGCAAAGAGGTTAGAGTATAAGAATAGGGAAGTTTTGCTGCAATTGTATAAGGCCTTGGTGAGATTGCACCTGGAATATTGCATGCAGTTTGCGTCTCCTTATCTGAGAAAGGATATGCTCGCGTTAGAGGGGCGCAATGTAGGTTCACGAGGTTGGTTCCTGGCCTGACGGAGTTAACCTACGAGGAGAGATTGAATAAACTAGGCCTATATTGTCTAGAATATAGAAGAATTAGAAGTGATCTTGTAGAAACCTATAAGATTCTTAAGGGCCTTGACAGTGTAAATGTTGTGAGACTGTTTCCCCTTTTTGGAGAATCTAAAACTAGGTGACATAGTCTCAGGATTAAAGGTCAGCCTTTCAAAACTGAGTTGAGGAAACATTTGTTCACGTAGAAGGTCATGAATTTATGGAGTTCTCTGCCCCAGAAGGCTGTGGATACTCAGTTATTGAATATATTCACGACTGAGATTGAAAGATTTTTAAAAGCTAAAGAGATTAATGGATATGGTGAAAGGGCGGGTAAGTGGAATTAGATTAGAAGATTAGCCATGATATTATTAAATGGTGGTTGAGAGAGGACACAGCTGTTTTGGATGATCTGTAGCTTGTGGAGGGAAGAGTTGGGGAGGCCAACAAGGAGGGAGCTGCCGTAGTCGAGCCTTGAGGTGATAAACACTTGTTTAAGGGTTTCAGCGGCCTCAGGGGTGAGGCTGTGGTGGAGATGGGCAATGTTGTGGAGGTGTGGAAGGCGGTGCTGGTCATGGCACGTATATGGACAGTTCAGGGACAAATAAGACACCCAGGTGTCTGACTGGCTTGGTGAGGTGGAGTGTGCAGCTGTGGATGCTGATGCTGCCAATGCCTGAGGGCTAAACAGGAGGCACTCGGTGTTGTTGACGTTTAGCTAAACTGGGACTGAGTATGTTTTCGTGAGGAAATATTTGCCTGCAAAAATATACACAGTCACTTTACTGTGAATCACGTGGAATGATTTGAGACATCCTCCTAATGTGGAAGGTGCTGTGTCAAATGCAAACATTATTATTATACTATTACAATGAATAATACTCACATTAATATTACAATCCTTGCATTTGATATAGAGCATTTTACGTCTTCTAGGCATCTCAAAGCGCTTCACAGAATATACCGTAAAGTGAATTGACAGTATATTTGTGGGGCAAAACGTGGCAGCCAATTGCGCACAGCAGTGTCCCGCAAACAGTCGTGGGTTGAACTGACCAACTTATTATCGTATTTTTTCTTGAGTGATTATTACCAAGTGTGTGGAGTAAGCACAAGGTTTTATTCTGCTGGGAATTGAACTCGGGTCTCTCGCTTGCGAGTCGAGTGCTCTAACCATTGAGTTACACAACTCCACAATGACAGTTTCTGTACCAGGGCAGTCCAAAAATCACAGAGGAAAATATGCAAAGGGTTTGGATTCAGGGGAAAGTTGACAGCAACAGTCAAACCAAGTCTTGCCAACTCCACAGATAGCAATCACTAAATCAGTGTATGTGGGAAGTCCCGCCCTATGGAGTGGACTGTATTGGTAGATGTAAAGAACAGATTTCAGCTCTCTGCCATATTTCCTCGTCTTTCACTGAGACGCTGACCTTTGGAAGCTTCTGACTAGACACACACACAGATACACAGATACATTCATGTGATGAGCAAAGAAAAACAGCACAAAGTAAAGCCGATGAGAGAGAGGGGGGAGGAGTGAGAGAATAGAATAGGGAGGAGAAAAGAATAGAGAAGAGGGGATAGAGAGAGTGAGAGGGGGGATAGAGAGAGAGGTGGAGGGGGAAGGGAGGAGTGAGAGAATAGAGAGGGAGAGAAGAGAATAGATAGAGAAGAGGGGATAGAGAGAGGGGAGGAGCGAGAGGGAGAGGGGGAGGAGAGAATAGAGAGAGAGTGGAAGATAGAACAGAAGGAGAGAGGGGAATAGAGAGAGAGAGAGAGAGAGGAGGAATATAGCAGAATAACAACTGAGAAGTGTCCGAACTTTCTGCCTGATATGTTTGCAGTTTGCATTTGTGTTTGACTTTTAGCTGGGAGTTGAAGGATTGCTGCTGCTTCTCTGGCCCAGTCCTGTGCAATCAAATTGAAGTGTGTGTGTGTGAGAGAGAGAGACGGTGAGTGTGTGTGTGTGTGTGTGTGTGAGAGAGAGAGACAGTGAGCGTGTGAGAGAGACAGTGAGTGTGTGAGAGAGACAGTGAGTGTGTGAGACAGTGAGTGTGTGAGAGACAGACAGTTTGAGTGTGAGGCAGTGAGAGAGAGACACAGTGAGTGTGTGAAGCAGTGAGTGTGTGAGAGGCAGTGAGTGAGACAGTGAGTGAGACAGAGAGAAACTGAGTGTGAGAGACAGTAAGTGTGAGAGATACACAGTGAGTGTGTGAGGCAGTGGGGGAGAGAGAGGTGGACAGTGAGAGAGAGGTGGACAGTGAGTGTGTGAGAGACAGACAGTGAATGTGTGAGGCAGTGAGTGAGACAGAGAGAGACAGTGATTGTGTGAGGCAGTGAGTGTGTGAGACGGTAAGTGTAGAGATACAGTGAGTGTGTGAGACAGTGAGGGAGAGAGAGGTAGACAGTGAGTGTGTGAGTTAACAGCGAGTGGGTGAGACAGTGAGAGAGCTGGACAGTGGGAGAGAGGTGGGCAGTGAGAGAGGTGGTCAGTGAGTGTGAGAGAGATAGTGAGTGTGAGAGAGATAGTGAGTGAGAGATATAGACAGTGAGTGTGTGAGAGAGACAGTGAGAGAGAGAGCCAGTGAGTGTGTGAGAGAGAGAGACAGCGAGTGTGTGAGAGAGACAGTGAGTGAGAGAGATAGACAGTGAGTGAGAGAGATAGACAGTGAGTATGTGAGACAGTGAGTGAGAGAGAGAGTGTGTGTGAGAGAGATAGTGAGTGTGTGAGAGAGATAGTGAGTGAGAGAGATAGACAGCGAGTGTGTGAGAGAGATAGTGAGTGAGAGAGATAGACAGTGAGTGTGTGAGAGAGATAGTGTGTGAGAGAGATAGACAGCGAGTGTGTGAGAGAGATAGACAGTGAGTGTGTGAGAGAGACAGTGAGTGTGTGAGAGACAGTGAGTGTGTGAGAAAGATAGTGAGTGAGATAGTTAGACAGTGAGTGAGTGAGAGAGAGAGACGGTGAGTGTGTGAGAGAGACAGTGAGTGTGTGAGAGAGACGGTGAGTGTGTGAGAGATAGTGAGTGAGAGAGAGAGAGACAGTGAGTGTGTGAGAGATACAGTGAGTGAGAGAGAGACAGTGAGTGTGTGAGAGATACAGTGAGTGAGAGAGAGACAGTGAGTGTGTGAGAGAGACAGTGAGTGAGAGAGAGAGCCAGTGAGTGAGAGAGACAGTGAGTGTGAGAGACAGTGAGTGTGTGAGAGAGACAGTGAGTGAGAGAGAGAGCCAGTGAGTGAGAGAGACAGTGAGTGTGAGAGATAGTGAGTGTGTGAGAGAGACAGTGAGTGTGTGAGAGAGACAGTGAGTGTGTGAGAGAGACAGTGAGTGTGTGAGAGAGACAGTGAGTGTGTGAGAGAGACGGTGAGTGAGAGAGAGAGACGGTGAGTGTGTGAGAGAGACGGTGAGTGAGAGAGAGAGACAGTGAGTGAGAGAGAGAGACAGTGAATGAGAGAGAGAGAGACAGTGAGTGTGTGAGATAGACAGTGAGTGTGTGAGATAGACAGTGAGTGAGAGAGAGAGACAGTGAGTGTGTGAGATAGACAGTGAGTGAGAGAGAGAGAGAGAGAGAGAGAGAGAGACAGTGAGTGTGTGAGAGATACAGTGAGTGAGAGAGAGAGACAGTGAGTGAGAGAGAGACAGTGAGAGAGATAGACAGTGAGTGTGAGAGAGATAGACAGTGAGTGTGTGAGATAGACAGTGAGTGAGAGAGATAGACAGTGAGTGAGAGAGAGACAGTGAGAGAGACAGACAGTGAGTGTGTGAGATAGACAGTGAGTGAGAGAGATAGACAGTGAGTGAGAGAGAGACAGTGAGAGAGAGAGACAGTGAGTGAGAGAGAGACAGTGTGAGAGAGAGACAGTGAGTGAGAGAGAGACAGTGATAGAGACAGACAGTGAGTGTGGGGGAGAGAGAGAGAGAGAGAGAGAGCTAGAGATGGTGTGGGTGTCCGCTGGAGCGGTCTCGGGTCTGGCTGCCGGAGCTCTCGCTCTGCTCTTCCTCCTCAAGTTCCTGTTCCCACACCTGGCCGAGGACCTGATGTTCTTCCTCAGAGCCGGCAGTTTCGGGCTGAGGATCTGCAGGGCTCAGCTAACCGGCACCTTGTTGACGGTGCTCGACCGCTTTGCCCAGAGGGTGCGGGCCACCCCGGACAAGGCTTTCCTTCTGTACGAGGGTCGGGCTCTCACCTACCGGGAGCTGGACAGGAGAAGCAACCGGGTGGCCCGGGTCTTCCTCCGGCTGCAGCGGGAGCGGGACCGGGAGGAGCCTCCCGCCGCCAAAGCCGGAGACACGGTGGCTCTGCTGATGAACAACGAGCCCGACTTCGTGTGTGTGTGGTTCGGCTTGTCCAAGCTGGGCTGTGCCGTGGCTTTCCTCAACACCAACACCCGGGCTCAGTCACTGCTGCACTGTCTGCACAGCTCCGGGGCCAAGACCCTGGTCGTGGGGGCAGGTAAAGGTCACCCCCCCCCCCCCCCCCCCACACACACACACACACTGCACACACACACACACTGCACACACTTACTGGGGGGGGGGGGGAGAACTGAGGCTCTGCCCTGGGCTGTGAGTGTGTCTGTGTGAGTGGGTGAGTGTGTGTGTCTGTGTGAGTGTGTGTATCTCCGTGAGTGAGTGAGTGTGTGTGTCTGTGTGAGTGAGTGAGTGAGTGTGTATGTGGGTATCTGTGTGTGTTGGCATGTGTTTCTGTATATGTCTATCTGCACGTGTATCTGCACGTCCCTATGCTTGTCTGTGTGTGTGTGTGTGTGTGTGTTTGTCTGCGTGTGTACCTGTGTTTCTGCATGTGTATCTGTGTATGTGTATCTCTGTGTATATCTGTGTATCTGTTAGGGCTGTAGTCGGTTCCTCCTCATCCGAGTCAGATTCCCCGGAGTCCTAGTCGCTGCCACTTTTTAATGTCCCAGTCCGAGTCCTCAACCAATTTATACATACCAGAATTTCAGTCTTATACCTTTTTTTGATGTATATGGCTTGCTACGCTTTGTTTACAAGGGTTGGGTTCTTACATCATGGCTTTATGCAATAAATTGACTCATTATCCCGAAGTTCAAGTGCTTAATGGTTTGGTTCAAGAACAAATGAAAATTCTATTTTTAGTCCCTGAAGTACAAGGAATATTGACTTCTCAAGTCGTCAGTCACTTGTCTGATAAAGCCATTGCACTGATATTCACTGAAATGAAGATTCACAAAATGCTAAGACAGTGATATGCATTCATTAATTTGAGGAAGGTAACGCGGTCGGGCATGAAAAACAAGTGTCTAGAAAGTTGATGTTAATCCTCTCCAAACATGCAGTTAAGCAGTAGTTCCGCAGTAACCTGTGCCTTATTAAGTTTGTCTTTTGGAGTGCTTCAAATTGATAAGTTTGCCTAACTAAAAAATTCTAGCTCAAACGTCTGACTGCAATTTGGAGACTTTGCAGTTGAAAGCTGACTTGGAAATAGTAACTTGGCTGGCTTGTGGTATACGCTTTTATTCAAACTGGTGGATGAGAATTCAGTGAATTCCTCTTACGAGTCCCCTAAATTTGTGTTTTATAATTCTGTTCTCCTTTCCTTTCTGTCCGTCACTCTGCTCCCTGTCTTATCTCTCCCACTGACTCCCACTGACTCTCATCTGTCTCCCTTCCTCTGTCTGAAGCAGATTTATAAAGTCAAACCAGAAGGTATCCGATTGTGGGCAAACTTTAAGAAGCAATAATCAAGTCTAACCTTTCATTTGGAGAGGCAAGGATTCACATGGCACAGGCATGACAATAATAATAAGAATCCTTGCGTTTGTTATAGCGCTTTTCACATCTTCTAGATGTCTCACGATGGAGTGAATGGCCTCATGCTGTGTTGTACAATTCTATGATCTCCAAATCCATCTAGATTTATAAATCTAAACCTTGTTTGGCAAATGTATTTGAAAAGGCACCTGATATTTTGCTGTGCTAAGCGCTCCGAGACGCAGTCCGGCGTGAAGGGCGGGTGCTAAGTAAACGCAAGTAGGCGAGTGCTGTAACCACTGAGCTACAGGAGCTCCACTTACTTGTCAGGCTATTTTATTGGTTAGTTAACATTGCATCAAGTGAAACAACACTATTATGTAGGATTATACAGTGTTAGCCGCACTCCTTTGCTGGGCGGGGATGATATTTTGGCTCTCCTTGGGTGCCTCTTAAAATGGACAAAACAGCCGTTCCCAATATGTCCGAATTAACTGGCTTCCACTGTATATTTAAATGTAAAATTTAAATAAAAGCGCGATATTGAAATTGAAACATGTCACTTTTTAAAGGGCTTTTTTCATTGGTAGAAAGCTTCAGAAAAAATTTACATGAGATAGGAAGTAGTATCCCATGTGGGATACCACGTCACAGCTCAATGGGTCAAAGGACTGGTTAAATGGCGTTAATTCATATGCAAATTTCTCTACGGGATTTCCGGGATTTTCGGCCAGTGTAACATTTGCGCGAACTACAGAAAATCCCATAGATTGGCCCATACATATTGGCTCATGCGGGACTCACGGAGGTCTCGAAGCCCGAGTCGTCGAGTCCAAGTCCTGCATGTCCGAGTCCTTGAAATTTGGACTCGAGACCGGTCTCGAGTCTGAGTCCAGGACTCGAGTCCTATGGCCCTGGTATCTGTGTATATATGCAGACACACTGTGTGTGTGTATGACTGTAGTTGTGTCCGGTGATATATCGATATATTGGTTATATCGGTATAATTTTTCATATCGATATGCTGATATTGTAAATTTGAATATATCAGTGTATCGAAAAATTTGGTATATAAAAAAAATCGGTATATCGCAAAATATTGGTATATCGTGTCCGGCGATATATTGGTTATATCGGTATAATGTAAAACTTTTTCAACTTACCTTGTCACCGGCATTGCACCTCCGAATGCGCGAGCACCTCCGAATGCGCACGCATGCGCAGTATAAAAACCCCCTGAAATATCGATATATCGGTATATATTGATATGAGCCCACCGATATATCGATATCGGAAAATTTCCATATCGACGGACCCTAGTCTGTAGTTTGGGGTGATAGGGTTAATAATAATTATCATAATAATCCTTACATTTGACCTAGTTCCATATCACTTGGTTGCGACGCCTCAAAGCGCTTCACTGGATGCACTATAAGGTGGGCTGACTAATTTGCCGGCAAAGCCGACAGCCAGATTTCCGCACACCAATGTTCCACGAACAGCCATTAAAGTGGGTGAAAGTTTAAACTGTGTTTTGTCCCTGAAGAACAACAATGCAGTTCTATACACTGAGGAGGTTTGACCACCAGCAAGAAAGAAGGGGTTGGCCACCGCAGGCAGATTCAAAGAACATGTCTTGAGGCGGCGTTTAAACATAGAGGGTGTGAGGCAGAGTGAGTTCCAGAGGTTCTGGCTGAAGCCACTACCATTATAATGGCATGCAGGGGTCAGGGACCTGAGGGAGGTCTGTGTCAGGGCTGGGCAGAGGAGTGGGTATGAGCAGGTCAGAGAGGTAGGGGCGTGTGAAGTGATTTGTACTGGATGGTGAGGATCTTGAAGTTGGCCTTGTTTTTGAGCTGGGGAACTTGCAGAGCTTGGCAAGGATTGGAGCGACAAAGAGAGTTGGGGGCAGAGGGAGAATGGCGGTGGGGGGCTGGGGGAGAGGGAGAGGAAAGACAATGGGGTGATTGAGAGAGAAGTCAATAGCATTGCTACAAACAGTATTTCCTTTGACATCACGTTACTTGGGGAAACAATGTTTCCATTTCATCAGTGCAATTGTTTAGTAAGATATAGCTTTAATGGAAGCATATCTACATGCTGCCTCTTCGTGATGTCATCCGCAGATATTGGGTCAACTTCCACATGTGTGCAGATGACACCCAAACTCCACCACCCAGACACTCACCCGTTCAAAGCCTTGAACCCTCCATTACACCAGTCCTTGCTAGACTGCACAGGCTGCCACTTACTGAATGGATCGATTTGAAGCACCTCGCATTTACTTTCAAATCCCTTCATGCCCTCTCACCTCCTACCGATCCATCCTGCTTACCCCAATATCTCACCTACTACCTCCGCTCAGCTGGCTGCAGCCTTCTGTTGAGTTCTGACGAAGGGTTGTAGACCCGAAACGTTGACTCTTTTTCCTTTCTCCATGGATGCTGCCTGACCTGCTGAGTTTCCCCAGCAACCTTTGATTTTGTTCCAGCCTTCTGTTTGTTCCTCATCTCCTTTGCTACACTATCGGTATCTGTGCTTTCAGCAACTATGATCCTGGTACTCTACTATACTACTGTATCGATAATTACCTTTGCATTTGAGATAGTAGTGTACCTTAGCGTGTTGACAGAACATTTAGTAGGATTTTAATGTAAAATGTAATGGCTGTATTTGTTGACACGGGCAACCAATTTGTGTGCCACAATTTCCTGCAAATAGCCATGATGTAAATCATTGATTTTATCACTCACTCCCTGGCACCTCCCTATCTCTCCGACCTTCTCATTCCCCGAACCACCCGGAGTCTCCACTTGACTGTTACCGGCTTCCTGCTCATCCCTCTGACCCTCTGCCATATCATCAGAGGTCACGTTTTCAGCCACTACGCTCCCAATCTGAAACCCTGCTTTATTCCCTCCACCTTACTCTCGCTCTCTCCCTTTTCAAGTTCTGCCTGAACACCTTCCTCTTTGACTGTGCTTGCAGTCATCTCAATCCCTCCCTCTCCTCCCCCCCTAACACACATACTTCTCGTCCACATATGCTATATAAGTGCAAGTTGTTGTTGTAACTGTCTTTCCTCCCTCACATTCAAGCAACGACTTGCTCTGCCTTTCCTCACCTCCGCAACATTTCCTGACTCCGCCATTACCTCACTCCTAAAGCCGCTGAAACCCTTATCCATGCCTTCGTTACATCCCAGCTCGATTATGCAAATGCCTTGCTGGTTGGCCTTCCCAATTCCTCCTTCCACAGGCTGCAGATAATCCAGGCCCGTGATCCCATCTCCCCCATTCTTGCCCGACTCCATTGAATCCCCATCATCCAAAGGATCCAATTCAAGATCCTGGTTCTCACATTTAAGGCCTCCACGACCTCGCCCCACCCTACATCCGAGACCTCCTATCCTCTTACCAACCTGCCCGTCCCCTCCGTTCAGCAGGCTCTGAACTCAAGACTCTCCTCTTCGATGGACCCATTGGCAACTCCTTCCCCACCCCCCCCAACTGTCCTCAGCTTGGGTCTGAATCGATGATTGTCCAGCGCCTTGGGACGTCCTCCTGATGTGAAAGGCGCTATACAAATGTAATTTTTTGTTGTTGTATCTGGAGGAATATTGGACAGAACACCAGTCAAAACTTCTCTTTTGATGTGGGGTCTTTAATAACCACCTCAACTGTCCTTCGTTTAATCTGAAGGATAAGACAGAACATGCATAATATTGAACCTTGAGCTTTCTGTTTCATGATGGTAACAGGCTTTGGGACAAATCAATGGAAGCAGAATGTCTCTTTCAAAATATTCCAGTTGAAGGTCGTTAAAATGCTCATTAAGCCAAGCATTTCTGAATGTTTTCTTTGTTCCACTTTTGTTAGGATCGACCTCCAAATTATCCCAGAAGAACATTGGCTGGCTCATATGATAAATCAATGCAATTTTCTGGAGAAAGTTGTGCCTATATTTAAATTATAATCACTTTGTTTGGACATTTTGAGTTTTGTAAATTCCACATTGCTATTTTGTAAAATCGTATTTTACTGACTTTCAATATTTGCAATATTGCCTTGCCCCCACCCTCCCCATTTTCAAATCCCACCTAAAATATTTGCCTTTTGAGCATACATACGGACACCTCTTCCTTCCTGCTAAGGGGTCAGATTTGACCGCCACTGTTAAGCACTCCTGGACGCTACCCCATGTGACATTATATAAATGCAAGTTGTTGTTATAGTGACTATAGTTTGCAGGTTAAACACGGCAGCCAATTGCACACAAGAACGTCAAATCAAATAAACTGCTGGAATAGCCTCAATGGCTTTCTTTGTTACTTTTTAGTTGTGTTCTTACCTTGGCAAAACTGAATATTGATCTGGATTTTACTTTTTTCCAATTTAGTACAGTATCTCATATAACATCCTTCTCAGAGACTACTCCTTTTCAGGACTTAAAGCTCTAGCTAATTTAAACAGAAGTCACTGGGAACTCTCAACAGGTCAGGCAGCATCAACAACAACGAAAGAGCGCCTTTCATGTTGGGAGGAAGTCCCAAGGCCCATCTATCAAGAGATGAGCTGACATTTCAGGTTGATAATCTTTTTTCTGAACCGTTGGTTATTAACCTGAAATATTAACTAATTTTCCTCTGTTCATAGATACTGCCTGACCTGCTGCATGTTCCCAGGGACTTCTGTTTTTAAATAAGATTTCCAGCATTTGCTTATTTTGCCTCTTTGTCTCCAGCTACTTCAGCTGTACCTTCAATGTCACTCAGTGTCAATCTCTATGCCTCGTCCCCTTATTTAATCCTGCCTGGAAACCTTCCTTTTTGACCATACATAAAGCTCCCACCCCGTCCTCTCCTCATCAGGCTCCGCCAATGTTAAGTGCTCTGAGAAACTACCCTGTGTGGGTGGTGCTTTATAAGTGGAAGTTGTTGTTGTTCCTTAGGTCTCTCTGGCACTGTGGATCAGCCTTGTTATCCTCTGCACTGCCTTGTATCGAACTGTAGAAGCTAAGCGACTATATTTACGTCAAACACTCTTTTTACCCGGTGAGCTAAAACTCAAGTAGCTTTCGGTAGTAATGAGGTATAAACTGTTCTAAACATCAGCAGCAGAGTTTTTTTGTTAAAGTGCAAAGAAAAAAACGTAGGAATGTTTGTCCACTTGCACGAATTGAAAGCACAACTCAATTCCATGGATATTAAATCAGACTTACTGCAACTAATGTGTGGAAAACTTCCCATTGGTAGGAAGATTACGAGCATTTCATGCTTAGAAATAACAATATCAGTGAAGTTTCCCGGTATGTAGTTGAGCAGTAGCTTGTCAGTGCTGTTCCTCTAAAGTTTTTCTTGGTAGGATATTTGGACCATGGATTTCTCCAGCTGTGCTTTTTGGTCACTTTCATCAGAAAGATTCCTCCTTGGTGCATTATATATGTATGTATATATATATATAAAAACTGCTCTTGTCCTAACCAGTTGACTAACTTTAGTCTTTCTATGTCCCACATAACTGCAATTGGAATTCACTGCTGGTTTCTCTAAAGAAATGAAGGTCAGTGCACGCATAGCAACGCTTTACCCATCAATGCAGCACTCTCTATACTTGGCATTTTTCCAACAGAAATGTATTGTGCTGGATAGTTATATGCAATTTTTTGTTCTCTATCTATTTAATGTTGTTTCTAAAGAAATGCATGTCCATGTCTAAAAAAAACAGTAAAATTAAAAACTATTTTGAGTACATTTTGCCTGACATTCCTCCATTCCCTCTTTCACCCACTCACCCCTGGAAAAAAATCCCCAAATTCCTAGTGTGAATAGTTTTCCTTGATTATTAGGAATTTCAATTTATTTTTTATACCATATATCCAGTGCAGTATTTAAAAATCAATTCCATGCCAATGGAGCACAAAACTAACAAAATATTTGTTGTTCCAGACCATGAAAGCTTTTCTGGGCTATAGTCCTGTTCAGGCAAGATTGCAAAGCTCACAAACAATTCAGTGTTGCAACGCTTCCGCTCAAATTCCCATTCGATTAGCGCTGCGCTAATATGCTGCCAAATGCTGCACAAAACATTACCCCTGGAAACTAGCAAACATGTAACAATCTTTACTATTTTTTCCCAACACTACCTACAAAGTACAGTACTGCACTATTATTTGTTTGATAGTGAAGGACGAATGTGACTTTATGGCAATTGATTTTCATTTACATGAGTGCTATCTCATTGATCAAGTAAAATAAGTTGTTTTTAAAATAATGTTTCAAGGGATTGGAAAACAAAATGTACATTTATTCTGTTAAAATTGAGTTTTACTGTGTATTTAATCTATAAGAGCTTTTTGCCTCAACATATCACAATATTTAATGCTTTGGAATTGATCATGGTCTGCAACAAAAGTTGTTTTGATTGAAAACAGAATTCACTGGGAGCACTCAGCAGGTCAGGCAGCATCTATGGAGAAAGGAAAGTGTGTCAATGGTTCGGGTCCATGACCCTTTCTCTATACATGCTGCCTGACCTGCTGAGTGTTCCCAGTGACTTCTGTTTTTATTTCAGATTTGCAGCATCTGTAGTATTTTCCATTTTTTAGTTGTTTTGGCAAAAGTGGGTCAAAGTTAAGGAGCTTATTCGATACAGTAATTACATACTTTGTGCATATTGCACAACACTGAATATGAAAAAATGCGGTGTACACTGTTGTTCACTGCTGTGAATTACCTGGTTAATCTTTTGTCACTCACTGAATGGTTTCTATAATGAATGCGTGTCATATTTGGATAATAGAATCAATCAATTAATCAAAACTTACATTTATATTGCGCCTTTCACGTCGAGAGGATGTCCCAAGGCGCTGATTATGAAGAAAATATTTAATGTGTTAATATACTAAAACTTAGTTGTTTTCAAAGTTGTTCAATCCCTCTAAGCAATGATAAGCCTTGCATTTGATATAGCGCCTTATTATGTCTTTGATACGTCTCAAACCACTTCACAGACTATATTATAAAATGGATTGACTGAATATTTTGTGGGAGAAGCGAGGGCATTTGCTCACAGTAGTGTCCCACTAATGGTCCTGGACTGACTAACCAAAGCAATTGGCTAAACACCTGGACTCTAGCTTACTGCTTGGTAAACAGAGGCATGTGGAGTAAGGAAAATTGCCAACATTTCAACCCTGCTTGGGAATTGAACCCAGGTTCTTTCATTTGCTGGACGAGCACACTAACCACTATGCTCTGGGACTCCTGAGGTTTTATGTAAATATGTGGTCTGTCTGATCTGTGAACAGGAGGATGATAGTATTCCTCTCATGCTCTTCATTGTGAGCTGTGTTGCTGACCAGTGTGCTTGAAGGGAGGTGATGTTACATGTTATTCCTCAATTGGAGAGCTCAAACCTGCACATATTAGATTTCTAATTGTTTTGGGTGGGGTGGTTAAGTGAGGTTTCTTAGAAGCTCCAAATCGGTACAAAATGAATCAAATAATTCTGTAACAGTCTCACTAATCTGGTTCTACAGGTGGCAGTTCCTCAGTACAGTGCTCTAGAGCAGTGGTTCTCAACCTTTTTCAGTAATGTACAGTAATGTACCCCTTGTTAATTTTCAACATTATCATGCCCAATCACATACACACACACCACCCCCCTCATTCCACTTGCATTTTAGGACCAAGCTTTTCTTACATAACAAAATAACTAGCACATACAAAACAAGGGGAATAACAATTAAATATACAATTTGGAAGGTTATAAAACACTAAATAAGAGAGCTAAATAAATCAATGTACCATCACCTGTACCCCCTGGAAGTAATTTTGTATCTCCTGATTCTTCAAAAGTATAGAGGTGTCCCAGTCACTAGGAGCAGGGTTTCTTCTCATATGGCTCCTGTTAAACCAGCAAGCCACAGCCTTAATAGTTGCCCATGTTCCCTTCATCTTTTTTACTCCACCTACCAGCTGGTTCCCCACATCCCTAGAGAATTTTAGTGCTTATAAACTTGCGGCTTCATTGCAATTGTCTTAAATGCTCTGAGGCACCAACCGGCTTGGAGGATGCTATATAAATGTAAGTTGTATTTGCTGTTGTTGTAAGTAATGTATATTTTCTTTTAAACCTGCAGACCTGGTGAATGCAGTGGAGGATATTCTTCCCAATATTCAGGAGAATAACATTTCTGTGTGGCTTATGGACAAAAACTGCACTCTTCATGGGGTGAACACCCTGATAGATAAAATAGAGGAGGCATCGGAGAACCCTGTGCCAGCACCGTGGCAATCCCAGATCCATCTGAAGTCTCCTTTTTTGTATATATTCACTTCAGGAACTACAGGTAATTCTTTTTGCTTTGCAAATGTCGTAGATGTAGAGTTGAGAGAGGCCATGGAGGCATTTGACTGTGAAATATGAAAACAGGATTAAATAATCCAGCGAAATATTTGCTCCTAATTGAAATCACTCTCACGAGGATTCCTCTTTGCAGAGATGCTACTTGAACTCTGAAGTACACGATTGTTAAAAATAATGTGTAAACCCCAAGAATGTGTCACTTTGTAACTAATTTTCTTTTGGGAGTTTTTTGGTTGTCAGCAGGAGAATGCTGTGGCGCTATGCGATGCTAGATTATCAATGCATTCTGAAGTATTTATTTTAGAACTATGACATTAGTGGGTGGTTGAATGGGAGGATGTTGAGCAGAAGAATGCAAGGCCATTGCAGCGTGCTGGTATCAGACGTGCTTTTGAATGAAACATTTGTTCTCCAGGAATTTGTCGTCATACATCTTTGGAAGAGAGAGCGAGGTATAGCATGAAATATGTGCTTGCCAGTCTTGATATGTGCTGTGCACAGGAAGGATGTTATTGGTGGCACAAACTGAAAGAAAAATTGCTCATTATGTTTACAAATGACATTTTTTGTAAATAATAATAATAATCCTTGCATTTGATGTACTGCTTTTCACATCTTATCAACATCTCAAAGCGCTTCACAGAATATACTGTAAAATCAATTGACTGTATATTTGTGGGCGAAACACGGCAGCCAATTGTGCACAGCAGTGTCCCACAAACAGCCGTGTATTGAAATTGACCAATTTTGTTATCATAGGTTAATAAGGCAAAATGTGTAAAACCTTCTGATTTTTAATAAATGCAATGCTAATTGGGCTACAAAAGAAATTTTCGCTATATGCAAGCCTATCACCCCCTTCCTTGCTGGCTCCACTGTCTCCCAGTCACCCAAAGGAATTAGTTTAAGATCCTCATTCACACTTTCATATCACTCCACGACTTGCCCCACCCTTCCTGTGTGACCTTATAAAACCCTAACCATTTTACCTGCTCCCTTTGTTTGGCAGGCACTGGCCTGCATCATGTCCCCTGCCCATTGCTCCCTACTATCGTTGATGTGGCCTTCAATCTTTCTGCCCGCACTATCTGAAACTCCATCCCGGAGTTGCTTCGCCTCTGCCTTCGGTTCCTTCAAAGTCTGTCTCAAGACATTTGACTGTGCCTTTGGTTGTCTTCCCATCACCACTGAATCCAATCACCACACTATCAAGCTTGGTGAGACATCATCTTGACACGAAAGATGCTGTATGAATGCAATTTGTTGTTGCTGTATACACTTTGTGTGTCACTGTAGACACAATTTTAGTTAAATTAGTTCTTTACCTACTTTTATTGTTGGAAGTTTTAAGCATGGTTGCTTAGATTCTTTATTCGAAAAAATTTACACTTACAACAACAAAATTAGGTTTATAGACCGCCCTTCACATTGGGAGGACATCCCAAGGCACTGAACAGTCAGGACGGGTCCTGAGCAAGGGAGAGGTGCAGGGGGGAGGGGTGGGAGAAAGTTAGGAGGGGAGGGAGAGAGTTGGGAGGACAGCAGAAGGTATGGTCGAAAAGGAGGGTTTTGAGACCGACCTTGAAGGAGGAGAGGGAGGGAGCAAGGCAAAGAGACTGTGAGTTGGAGTTCTACAGTGTGGGAGCAGAGAGCCTGAAAGCCCGTCCGCCAATTGTAGGGTGGGTTGGGTGGGGATACGGAGCAGGCTAGAGCCCACTGAACAGAAGGGGCGGGAGGTTCATAGGGGGACAGCAGTTTGGAGAGGTAGGGGGAGGTGAGGCCATGAATGGCCTTGAAGGTGAGGACGAGGATCTTGAATTTGATCCTCTGGGGGATGGGTAGCCAATGGAGCCGGGCGAGGGTGGGAGTGATGTGGTCACGGAGCTCGGTGCGGGTGAGGACACGAGCTGCAGAGTACTGGATGAACTTATCAGAAGTTCGAAGTGCAGTTTCAAGGATGCTGAAGATTTTCATTACGATAAAAAAAATCCATGTTGGTTTGAAAGGTCTCTACTTTCACTGGGTTTGATAAGTGTTTTCCTTCAGAAAGCATAATTGGGATCAAATACATCAACAGCTAAGAAAAGTAATCCTTGTGTTTGGTTTAACGTCTTACCATGGTGTTGAGACATCTCAAAATTTACTCTGAATTTTACTGTGAAGTATAGTAGCTGTGTTTTTGTAGGAGAATATGGCAGCTAATTTGCAACCAGCATGACGCACAAATGGCTATGAAGTGAATGACCTATTTTATTTAGAGGTTTATTGACCAGGACACCGGGAAAACCTCTCTTTTCTTTCCCAATAATGATATGGGATCTTTAATGTCCACATGAATATGCAGATGGGGTGACATGGAAATGATGAGGATATGTTTGTTTTCAGGTATCTCCTATCATTCCTGAGTTATTTTTAATTTTGCGTTCATCGATGCGTCAAAGCAACGATGTGGCATCATGCATCACAAAGTATGCACTTAGCCAAGCGGCAGGAACAAAATAAATAACACAGACAAAGCTAAGCCACAGGCAGCAACAACAATACAATTTAATTTTTAAAGCCCCAAAGGAGTCCTCCTCGAAGGCGACCTCCCAGATGAGTACAAATAAAGCTGTAATGTTTAGCTGTGTGTCAATTCCACTTTGGATCCATTGGTTGCAAGCGAAACTGCAGAGGGTACAGCTAGTCTTAAATAAATGTATTGTTCAGGCGCATTGGAATATGCAGTTCCCATAAACAGAGTAACTTAGTTTATCATTGATTTAAAACTAATACAACAACATGCATTTATATGATTCTAGTTGAAATCATTATTTCATTGTCTCTTAGAGTGTCTCTTGAATTCTTCTATCTGTATTTTAAATATTTCTAGGGTTACCAAAGGCTGCTGTTATCACCCAGCTGCAAGCCTTGAGGGGCAGTGTTGGCTTTTGGATCTTTGGGGTCACGAAGGATGATATCATCTACGTCTCACTACCTCTCTACCATGGTGCTGCTTCTCTCATAGGCATTTGTGGCTGCATTGAATTAGGTATGTTTTAGTTCGTAGACTACATTAAATACAAAATGGGAACTTTTCTTAATGTGGGTATAAATTTATGTTTACAAAAAAGTACTTTAGTAAAACTCCCGTGTGTGGGGTTAAACTGGTAAACCAATAGTTGACCTAATTCTAATTTGTGGATTAATTCTAAATTGTTTAGCATAAAAACCAATTAACTGAGATGGGATTCCTCATTGAACTGAGAGTTGAAAGATTTTGTTTTCATTTATGGAATTCACTACCCCAGAAGGCTGTGGATGCTCTGTCCCTGAACATTTTCAAGGCTGAGACTGATAGATTTTTTTAAAAATAGAGGGATTAGGGGATATGCGGATGGGGCAGGTAATTAGAGTTAGGTCAGAAGATCAGCCATGATCTTATTGAATAGCGGGGCAGGCTCGAAGGGTCGAATGTCCTACTCCTGCTCCTAATTCTTATGGTTTTATGGTCTTATTCCTCTCTTAAGCCTCAGGGTAGTTATTTTGTTCAGTTCTCTAACTGTTGCCTCCACCTCCCACATTTCATCTAGCCCATCTGCTCCCTCCACAACCCATAAATGTTATGTTTCTGAAAGGGAAATAAATTTGCTTATGTGGCCCACAGACATTTCTCAGATAGGACATCCATCACTCAGCTATCAAAAGATTGTAAGTTGAGTAAATACTCATGTGTATTAAGGAATATCTCAAAGCACTTCATAGAATACAGTGTAAAGTGAATTGACTGTATATTTTGTGGGCGAAACTTAAATAATGTTATCACAATGTAAATACTTGAATGATTCGAACATCTCTATTTAGGAGCGACATTGGTGTTGAAGAAGAAATTCTCAGCGAGCCAGTTCTGGAATGATTGCCGGAAGTACAACATTACAGTGTTCCAGTATATCGGAGAGCTTTGCCGGTATCTCTGCAATCAACCTAAGGTAATGTCTTTCTAACCCGCACCACCCCTCATAGTGTTAGAGAAAAGACTGATCTTAACTCTTTAGGTTCTGAAATAACGTATTGGCTGAAGCTGTTTTATTGTTACTTATGCGAATACACTACAAGTCATTACAAACATGAACAGAACAATACTACCAGGCGACTGTTGTCTTTGGTTCTTTCTCGCCCTGGCAAAAGTTCTGGAGAGCACTCTATCATTCACTACAAAAGATCCATGTCTTATACCCTTTTCCACCTCTTTAATTGGGGTTATTATTCCTGTTCTTCCATCCGTACCTCATGATAACAAACTCAGCTAATTGATCACTTGGACATTGTCCAGAAGGATGTCAAGAAATAGACAATCTGAAGGCCAGGGTTGTAGGGAGTTGTTATTCAACTCCTCCCGTTATCTTATTCCCCTCAGCTTGTACCGATCTCAATGTACTCTCTTGCTTTCTTTTCATCCATACATCTACAATCCTTCAAGGCCACTTTAAACTGAACTAAAGCAAAAATAATTACTGAAATTCTCTCGATCAATTAGCAATTTGGAATAAGGGGAAACACCAACAGAAACCTGACTGTTAATTGTGTGTGTGTGTGTGTGTGTGTGTGTGTGTGCATGCATGTACACAAACTACCTACAAGATTGTCTTAATAATCATATTCCTTACCACTTTATAAAGCTAATATGTTTTCTAATTATATTGCAAAGCATCTATCACAATAATAGGACTTTACAAAGTTTCTCTAATAAGGTAATGACTATGTGTCGGCAGGCTTGAATGTTGTAGTACAAGCCTCGTGGTAGGAGAGTATGGAGTGGGGGCATTTTTGTGGGAGAGCACAAACTTTGGCTGGGAACATCTAAGGGGTAAGGAGCAGCTGGGGGAAGGGGGTTCAAGCACTGCTAATGGCCATCTTTGGTGTCACATAAGATTCAAGTTGCAATAGGAGGGTAATGGGTTTTCAAAGGATCCCGGGTAGAGAATGAGCTACAGAGAAATGAAATGAAAAGTGATGTGAAAAGTGGGAAGACAGAAAGACATGATAGATTTGGATGCTAGTTTTTGTTGACATAATCCAAAATTATACAAATTAGTATCTTCATTCCAATTCTGATAGCCAAAATACTGTACACAATCATTAAACTTTAAAACAAATTCTGAAAGATTTTGGGAGAGATCCTCCCTAAGTGAAAGGCACTATTTCCAATGCCAGATTATTTATTATAAGCACCTTAAAAAAATGATTTTGATGCAGTATTTCAATCATTTAAACTAGTTTATGTTTGGAAGCCCATGCGTTTTAACAGATGGTTATCTTGGGAGTAGATGTACTGCAATTGTTCTGGAAAGGTAGCTGCATCTATGTTAAAGAGATTGGGGGAATAAAAATATAATTCAATATAAATTATCTGCTTTTATCTGCCACTGCCTCAACCCTCAGTGATCTGCTGGCCCACATCAACCTGTCCATTCCGGTCTGCTCCATATCACTCGCTTTACCATCAGTGGGCAGAGTTCAGCCTCTCTATCCCACAATTTGGAACTCCATCGCACAACCACTTTGCCTTGCTCCCTCCCTTGCCTCCTTCCTCCTGTTGTTCTTTATCAGACAACCTTCTCTCCTGCCCTGTTCTATGATCAAGCTTTTGTAAAACACTGCGTTCTGGCACTACCACCTTACCATTGCAATATTTAAACCTATTTTAGAAAAAATTGGTCCCAACAGTTGACACAAGTACGATTGATTTTTAAATTATCTTTCACCCCACACCACCATTCCTGCAGCTAATGCCCGTGGCATAAATTATTACCTTTAGCCTGTGAAATTTCATTTCAGCTTGAGAAATGTTTGGTTTTTCAGACTTACTATGGCTAGTTTCATATGACTTTTGGAAGAAAATATTGTATGTTACATTTTCTTTTGTTTAAAATATAAAACTTGTGTGTCCCTGAAGTTAGTTTCCTCTTGGGACTTCTGGAAGTTTTTAACTCCAGCAATAACTTCTGTGATGGTTCTTGGTATCCCTGCTTTCAGACCTCAATATTGATTTCCAAACAAAAAGTGAGAAGTCTTCAAGCACAGTAGTCCATTGATTGGTTTTCCCAAAGGCAGTGCTTGATACGACTCCAATTCCTTTAGTAAAGTTATGTATGTAATACAAGATCCACCTTAAATGTAAGTGCCTTCCTTTCAAAGCAGTCAGTCAAAGCTCTAAATAATAGAAGTTTGTCTTCAGCACCAAATAACTGATGTAAACAGATGAATGTGGAACAAATGTTTTTATGCACGTATGTATATTACTGCTTTCTGTAGACTGGGTTTCTACTGCAACAAATACAATGGTTAATTTTACAAAGGAAGGTTTACAGCCTCCCATTATTCAAAAATCTGAGACACATTCTTTGTAATCTCTGCCCAAAGCTCCCATGCAATATTAAACCTGTTTTTATTGCAACACAAAAGGTACTTTCCTGAGGTATTTTTTCTTAAGACTATTCCCTCGGTGGCCTCATCCCATCCTATCTCTTACCTCTTGCAAACCTACCAGCCCGGCATCTTCCACCACTGCTTCATGTCCCTTCCCAACCCAACCTGATCCATCATTGGTGGGTGAGTTTTCAGCCATTCTACTCCTGCTCTCCGCCACACTCCATCCTATCTTCAAAACCTGCTTAAGATGTTTGTTTGTGACCAAGCCAGCTCAGGCTTCCAGTCCATTCTATAAAGTGCTTTTGAGAAGCTTTTCTGATGTGGAAGGTGCTTTATAAATGTAAAATTGTCATTGTAGTACCAGTATAGATATAATAATAATAAATCTAAGTATTCCATAAATAAATCAGTTCAGGCCATATCCTATTCTCACCAATTTGTTTGAAATGTGACTCAACTGGTAGATCAAGATTTATGAATAGAAATAACAAACTCAAAGCTACTGGTCTAACTGGTCATTGATAATGTCGCTTATTATTTGCATTCTGAATGAGCAGGAGGATATTCTATCTGCCTGAAGAGCTTGATCATGCTTAACAAAGCGCTACCCCCACACACAGTACAGAGCTGTACCATGCTCCACGCTGTATAAATTGGCGTTGTGCCTTGTTGTTGTGCAACTTCAGTTACTGAAAGACACTATTGTCAAGTCCAAAACTATTTTTTGTGGAAGTTGGTGAAGGTCTTCATACTGCGCGTCTTGTTAGTCTGCGATGCTGTCAATGGGTTACTGTCGGTCACATTGAGGCTTACGTAGCAAAAACAGTGCCACTCAAGTTTTCAGTGAAATTTGGTCCCAACACAGAAACAGCCTTATGTTACCATGACTCTGTATGCTGATGCTGGGACATCAGAGAGGATTTTAAAATCTAATTTTGAATTGCTCTATTCAGGCATTTAATCAGTTGAATAGCAGTGTATCGTTTTCCTCATCACTCTTTACTCACCCACAAAGAGCTCAGTTTCTCTGTAGACCATTTAGCATTATAGACCATATACCGCTCTTTCACTATGGACCATGTACTTACATTTAATAGCTGCACCAGAAAGTGTGTTTTTTAAATTAAAAAATGTTTTGGAAAGCATTTCACTTCTTAGACTGGACTAGAACTGATGGGCTTCTTAGATTTGGTTAGGCTTGATTACTGTATGATCCTGCAAACTCTATGCATGGTGTGGATCATGTGAACAAATCGTGTGAAAGGATATTATTTAACACTTTAATGATTACTGATTTATTGATCAATGAAAAACTGTTTTGTGATTTTACCCTCAATATATATGAACTTTCTGTTCATAAACCGATGTTCTTCATCAAAATGCCCAATTAGTAATAAAAGGTGCAATACCAAATAAAGCAAGGATATTGAAGTGTATCAGACATTACTAGGGGGTGAGGGGTTTCGCGAGATATCTGTAAATTTATCAGATATTTGCCATGTGCTCTGTTATTGGAATTGAAGTGAAGGCTGTCAAAGGTTGTTAGTTAGCAGTGGAGAACAACCTGTCCTTATCTTAATTACCTTATCAATTATATAATTTTTTAAGAAAGCTCTTCCTGTGGTTCAGTGGAATCTTCAGTAGGGTGGTAGTACTGAGCCATAGGTTTGCTTGCAGGTTCAATTCCAGGTCTATGGTGAGTTGGAAAGTCCCAGTTTGGGGTAGCAATGTGGGTAATGAAGTTGTCATGGGTGTCCCAGGAAGGAGATGGTGGTGGTGGATATTAACACTTTGAAAACATGGGATGAGCAAAGCCCAATTAGCCTATCAAGCCTGTTCCTCCGATAACCATGCAAAACCTTACTGTATCAGACTTAACACTGGCCCACTGGATTTGGGGAAGGGAGGGGGAATATTGCTCAGATCCTCTCAACTGGGCAGGACAGTGGGGGGTTTGGATTAGCCTGTTATGCTATCCGAAACCTTTTAGTTTTTTTTTATTGTACATGTAACCTAGGCATACACCTCCTTGCCCTGGGTCACAAGGTTTTCCATTGATGTTGGGACTTAGCTTATAGTCTAGGCAGACACTTCTGTACAGTACTGCTATGCTTTACAGTCATTACTCTAAAATGTTTTGAAGTTAGAAAGCACTCTAAAAATGTTAAATCTCTTGCTTCCCTTGCCCACTGAAGTGACCATTTACTCTGTAGAACTCACAGTGACAACAATGATATGACTAACTTTTCAAAAATTGATTTATTGAACTTTCCTATTGTGTACACTTAAGTGCAATATTAACATTTTTGGCTTCACAGGGTCTGAAACATTGACTGTCCAGTGCCTTGGGATGCCCTCTTGAAGTGAAAGACTCTACAAGTGTAATTTTGTTGATGTTGTTCACAGGCAGAAGGAGAAAAGAACCACAAAGTGCGCATAGCTGTGGGCAATGGTATACGGTCTGATGTTTGGAAGGAATTTATAGAGCGCTTTGGCAACATCAAAATCTGTGAGTTTTATGGTGCAACGGAAGGAAATCTCTGCTTCATGAACTACACTGGCAAAATGGGATCCGTGGGACGTGTTAGTTTTGTTCATAAGGTGAGTGAAAGTTTAATTAACTACAGTAATAATAATAGATGACCTCTTTTACCAGTCTGTTTTCTGCAATGTTGTGGAACATTACAAGGAACAAACAGGTTTATGGTCAAAACTTGTGTAAAGATTGTCTTCACTTCACATCATTGGAATGCAATGTCGTGTTTCGAGGTTACCCAACCAGTAAGTGTTGCAGGTGGACATTTGAGTGTGTCCTCACTTTGGGGAGTTCTATTCAACAAGGTGATCTGTCAATGGTGGGTTACCACCAGAAGCCTTGGTACAATCAACATTCGTGGAATTCAACAAAAACAACAACTTAAACTTATAAAGCGCCTTTCACGCCGGGAGGACGTCCCAAGGTGCTGCACAGGAGGCGTGTGACCCGAGCTGGGAGGGGAGTGTTCGGGAAAGGGTGAAACACGTAGGGGAGGTTGAAAAATTCGGGGGGGAACAAAAGGCACGGTCGAAGAGGAAAGTCTTCAAACCGGCCTTGAAAGAGGAAAGGGAGGAAACAAGGCGGAGGGATTGAGGGATGGAATTCCACAGGTTTGGAGCGGAGAAACTGAAGGCCCGGCCTCCGATGGTGGGGCGGTTCGGGCGGGGGGCTTGGAATAGGCCAAGTCCTGCTGAACGGTGGGTCCGGGTGGGCTTATAGGGGGAGAGTAAATTGGTTAAATAAGGCGGGGCAAGGCTGTGTAAGGCCTTGAAGGTGAGGAAGAGGATCTTGAACTTGATCCTCTGGAGGATGGGGAGCCAGTGGAGACGGGCGAGGGTGGGGGTTATATGGTCGCGGAGGCGGGTGCGGGATAATACACGGGCTGCAGAGTTTTGGATGACCTGCAGCCTGTGAATGGAGGAGCTGGGGAGGCCGACGAAGAGAGAGTTTCCGTAGTTCAGCCATGAGGTGATGTACGCGTGCACGAGTGTTTCGGCAGCGTGGGGAGTGAGATAGTTGCGGAGCCTGGCAATGTTGCGTAGGTGGAAATAAGCGGTGCCGGTCAAGGCGCGGATGTGGGGGAGGAAGGAAAGTTTGGGGTCGAACGTGATGCCGAGGTTCCTGACTGGCTTTGTGATGTGGGGAGTACAGCCTTGGATGTTGAGGCTGGCAGCGCCCGATGTGCGGAGGCACTGGCTTGAGCCAATCAGGAGGGCCTCGGTCTTGCTCACGTTCAATTGGAGGAAGTTGTCCTTCGTCCAGGACTCAATGTCGGCCAGACATGCTGTCAGAACATCAATGGTCTGGGGGTTGAGGGATGAGGCAGAAAGGCACAGTTGGGTGTCGTCAACATACATGTTGAAATTTATCCCATGTTTGCGGATGACATCGCCCAGATGGAGCGTGTAAATGATGAAAAGAAGGGGGCCGAGGACAGAGCCCTGGGGGACGCCATGAGAAACTGTGCGGGGGTTTGAGGAAAAACCGTTAGAAGATACAAAATGTAGGCGGTGGGTCAGGTAAGAGTGGAACCAGTCAAGGACTGTGCCTTGAAGGTTGAGGTGGGAGGAAAGACGTTGGAGGAGGATGGTGTGATCGATTGTGTAGAAAGCAGCAGACAGGTCAAGGAGGACGAGGAGGCAGAGGGAGCCCTGGTCGCAGGCGGTTAGGATGTCGTTTGTAACCTTAACCAGGGCAGTTTCCGTGCTGTGAGCAGGGCGGAAACCTGATTGGAGGGGTTCAAGGAGTGAGTGAGTTGAGAGGAAAGAGCGGAGCTGGGAGGCAACCACTCTTTCAAGGACCTTAGATAAAAACGGGAGGTTGGAGATGGGTCGAAAGCACTTTCCTGTGGCTGGAGCTGTAATATTGATAGATTTTGCAGTTGAGCTAAAATGGGAGTGAAAGGCAATCACACTATTTATATATAAAGAAAGAGCATTGTCAATTATAATTATAAAATAGTATTTCTAAATATAATTTCTGAATTTAATAATGCTTGCATTTGATATAGCATCTTATCATGTCACTGAGACATCTCATAGTGCTTCGCAGGATACACTGTAAAGTGGTTTAATTGTATTTTCTGGGTGAAACCTTGCAGCCAATTCTGCACAGCAGTGCTCCACAAACCGTTGTGGATTGATTGGCCAATTTTTGTTAATGTCATGGTAAGGTTATATTTTTGCCGTTGTTTGCACAAGACTTTATTCTTCTATGCTGCCCACATTTTTCTGGTACTAGCCTAGTCCCTTCTTTAGGGGATAAGAACACTGTGTTGTGGTGGTTTCCACAATTATTTTCAATCCCACTGTATTCTATTCTGAGATGCAGACAAAAGTTCTTTACGCTTGACTCAGTGTGTGGCTTAATGACACACACTGCAATCTCTTAAATGACACACCCTTAATTGTAATTGCTTTGCAATAAGTTGGCAACTTTGCAATAAGTTGGTGGCAATGTATCCAAACTCTTTTTTACAGTAATGAACTGTTTAAAAGTATATTTGTCCACCTTTTTTTAAAATTGTATCTTCAGAAGCATGATATTTCTGAAGATGTTTCAGGCCTAAAGTATATCTAGATAACTGACGTTCTACTCTTAATAATGGACTTTGCTTTTGATAGAGTGCCTTTCACATCAGGAAGACATTTCATGTTTTTACAGCATTTAAGGTAAAATTCAATGATTATATTTTAGACAACCATGGCAGTCAGTTTGCAATGTCCTACATGTGATGAATGACCAATACAGTTTGTCACATTGGAGCTACTTTGCCCAAGTAACATTGCAGAAACATATTTTTAAATAGTGTTGTTGCTCAATTAGCTATTTCTTAGGGTGATCCTAAGTTGGACAAGTAGCGGAAACTTTGGCAAACAGTGCTCTCAATAGCAAACACTGCGATTTTAGCTGGTTAATGTTCCTCAAATATTGGGACTTGCCAACTTGTACCTTTTTATATTCTCAGGTAAGCAGAGGGTGTGCCCCTCCTAGGTGTGAGCATCTATTCTAAATCCAGGGAAATTTCCTTGCAGGGGTGGAATGTGTATATGGAATTCTTAAGTTTGATGAAATTAAAATGGGGATTCGAGAACATTTAATAAATGGAGGCTGATTGTTCTGAGCTGAAGCATTAACCACATCATGGTCTGCATTTTTCACAACTGAGCTGAAATGGTGGGATAAAGCATAAAAGCTTGATTTCAGCAGCAATACCACTTGCCATTAGTCCTGAACAAGTAATGATAGAATGTGTTTAGATTCATAGATTCATAGATTCATAGAATTTTACGGCACAAAAGGAGGCCATTCGGCCCATCTAGTCTGTGCCGGCTCTTTGAAAAGAGCGATTCAATCCCAGTGCCTTGCCCGCTCCCCATAGCCTAATAGACCTGTTCTCCCTAAATATAGATCTAATTCCCTTTTAAAAGTTGTTATCGAATCAGCCTCCACCACCTTTTCAGGCAATGCATTCCAGATTCGAACAACTCGCTGAGTGAAAAAAATTATCCTCAGCTCCCCTCTACTTCGCCTTGAAACTATTTTAAATCTGTGACCACGAGTCACAGATTCGCCCACGAGTGGAAATAGTTTTTCTCTATTTGCCCTGTCGAAACCCCTCATGATCTTATAAACCTCTATTAGGTCTCCCCTCAATCTTCTCTGCTCCAGAGAGAATAACCCTAGCCTATCTAGCCTCTCCTCATAGCTGAAGTCCCTCAATCCTGGCACCATCCTAGTAAATCTTCTTTGTACCCTTTCCAAAGTCTTCACATCCTTTCTGTAGTGTAGTGACCAGAATTGAACACAGTATTCCAGCTGAGGCCTCACCAAAGTCTTATAGAGGTTAGTCAGCATTTCCTGACTTTTGTACTCTATACCCCTATTTATAAAGCCTAGTATCCCATATGCCTTCTTAACAGCCTTGTCTACCTGTCCTGCCACCTTCAACGAGTCACTAACACAAATCCCCAGGTCTCTCTGTTCCTTCACACCATTTAAAATTGTACTATCTAGCCTATATTGCCTCCCTTCATTTCTTCTCCCAAAATGCATCACCTCACACTTCTCTGCATTAAACTTCATCTGCCATGTGTCTGCCCACTTTACCAATTTGTCTATATCCTCTTGCAGATGGCTACTATCCTCCTCACTATTTACTATTCTCCCTAACCTAGTGTCATCTGCAAACTTGGAAACTGTACTCCGTACACCCAAGTCCAGATCATTGATGTAGATTACAAACAGCAATGGTCCCAAAACCGATCCCTGTGGCACACCACTGCTCACTTCCCTCCAGTCTGAAAAACAGCCGCTCACTACAACTCTCTGCTTTCTGTCTCGCAGCCAGTTGTGGATCCACGCTGCCACTGTCCCTTTTACGCCATGGGCCTTTAATTTCCTAATAAGTCTCTCATGTGGCACTTTGTCAAATGCCTTTTGAAAGTCCATGTAAACTACATCAACTGCGCTACCATTATCCACCCATTCCGTTACCTCATCAAAAAATTCTATCAGATTTGTAAGGCAAGATTTGCCTTTAACAAATCCATGTTGACTGTCCTTTATTAGCCTATATCTTTCTAAGTGAAGATCTACCTTGTCCCTGATTATGGACTCTAGAAGTTTGCCCACTACCGACGTTAGACTGACTGGTCTGTAGTTACCAGGCTTGTCCTTCTGCCCCTTTTTATACAAGGGAGTAACATTAGCTATCCTCCAGTCCTCTGGCACGACCCCTGTGTCCAAGGAAGATTGAAAGATCGTTTAGAAAAGGAAGGTTTCCTCTTGACTAGGCTGAGGTGTGGTCACATGTGGCCTTTGTCTATCTGTGTACAATTTGGAGACCTGGATTATCATCTCACAATCTTCTATGATGCATTAAAATCTACAGCTCTGTTGAAACATGACTAGCATGCCCATGTGATTCAATTTTTAGGTGAACAACTCTTTAGAATTAACTGCAGAGTTTCCTGTTGAGTGATATACAAGTAACCTCGTAGGAAATTTGTCAGTGCCATTGATGGCTCCATTTGCTTTGTTGGTGTTCTGCCAGAATCACCCTCTTAATGGCCAATGAACCTTTTTCCTTTTTAAGTTTTATGGCTTTTCTTCTCCTTTAGAGCGGCCTACACTAGAGAATTCCTATTTTGTCTGTGTTGCTAGGATGTATGAGGCACTTAACGTAAATAAATGGAAAGGACACAGGCTACTTTTACACATCTCTTGTGTGCCCAGTTTATCTTTTATCTTAATAAATGCAGCCTGTTTATAACCCGAGTTCACATCATCAAAACATTTCTCAACATTCCTGTTACTATTTTCAACTATTTCCTATATCCGGTATCTTGTGTCTTGCTCTCTCTTCCTGATATTGCGTGTTTCACAATCCGTTCTGTTGCTGGTATTCCATGCCTATTCTCTATTGTCAGCATTCCAGGCTCCACACTTTGTTCTAGGCCAAGAGCTTCTGAGTGAGCCTTTTCTGTGCAAAGTTTTGTATATTTTTTTGTTTTGGGTATCGAGATGAACCGGACAAAATGCTGCATTTTGAAAGTGAACGTGTAATTTTTCTGTGTAAAACATTGGCAAACAGTTCGCACATTGTGTTCTTATTGTTTTCCTGGAAATGTCTGGTGTAAGGATTACATAGCACTATTTGAAAAGGGAAGAGTTTCTTCCAGTGTCTTGGCCAACAAACTCCTGGATAAAATTGGTCACTCACTTCATGGTTGTTTGTGGGACATAGTTGTGAGAAAATTAGTTGCCACATTTGCCTATAAATACAAAATCACCATACTTCACAGTAGGGTCCGTCGATATGGAAATTTTCCGATTTAGATATATCGATGGGCTCATATCGAGAAATACGCAAATATCGATATTTTCGGGTTTTTCGTACTGCGCATGAGCACGCGACGCGCGCATTCCGGATGCGCGCACTTTTGTGGCCTATCTCCTCAGGAGGTAAATATCTTTCTCTCTCTGTGTCTCTCACTCTCTCCATCTCTGTGTTTTTCTGTCTGTGTCTCTCTCCTCTCTCACATCCACCCCGTCTCTCCTCCTCCCTCCCTCCCCCCGTTGCCGTCCCTCTCTCATCCCGCCGCCGTCCCTCTTTCGCACCCCCCACCCCTGTCGTCTCTCCCCACACCCACCCCACCCCAGCCGTCTCTCTCCCCCTCCCCCCAGCCGTCTCTCTCCCCCTCCCCCAGGCCGTCTCTCTCCCCCTTCCCCCCCGCAGCCGTCTCTCCCCCTCCCCAGCCGTCTCTCTACCCCTCCCCCCCCCAGCTGTCTCTCTCCCCCTCCCCCCAGCCGTCTCTCTCCCCCTGCCCCCCCCAGCCATCTCTCTCCCCCTCCCCCACCCAGCCATCTCTCTCCCCCTCCCAACCCCCAGCCGTCTCTCTCCCCCTCCCACCCCCCCAGCCATCTCTCTCCCCCTCCCCACCCCACCCGTCTCTCTCCCCCTCACCCCCACCCCCCCCAGCCGTTTCTCTCCCCCCTCCCCCAGCTGTCTCTCTCCCCCTCCCCCCCCCAGTCATCTCTCTCCCCCTCCCAACCCCATCCCCCAGCCGTCTCTCTCTCCCTCCCCACCCCCCGCCAGCCGTCTCTCCCCCTCCCACCCCTTGCAAAGCTGCATATTGTATTCTAGGACTATGAATACAATATGGCAGCTTTGCACCTCGGTCTGTGCATTGTGTATAGAGATGAGCATTCTGAGTCTTGTAGTTCAGTGTTTGCACATTCCGATTTTTACCTCGATATATCGATTTTTTGATATATCGGTATTTTTGAAATGCCTATATCGGCGTATCGATATGAACATTATATCGGGTTTTAGCAATATATCGATATATCGCCGGACCCTACTTCACAGTAAAATCATGTGAAGTGCTTTGAGACGAAATCAGGATAAGGCACTGTACCAAATGCAATGATTATTTATTCATTAATTACTATCTATATGAGGATAATCAATCGTAAAAGGTTTATTAACAAGAGTGCTTCACTCTTACTGTGTTTTCCCTTCATTCCTATTTAATTGCTTTTCTATCTGCTCCTCAAACAATCACTTGTCTGATGTTTTAACTTTCTTTCAATACTACTCTGGCCTCTTTTGATAATAATAAACGCTTTCATTTGACATAGCATTTTATTTGTGGAGTCCTGTAGATCAATGGTTAAAGCACTGTCCTTGCAAGCGAAAAACGACTGTGTTCAATTCCAGGCACGGCAAAACCTTGGACAAGTTTCCTTGTTCCACACGCCTGATAATAATCCCTCGGGGGCAAAAAAACGACAATAATAAATTGGTCATTTCAATACACGACTGTTTGTGGAACACTGCCGTGTGCAATTCGCCGTAGTATTTTGGCCACAAATATACAGTCAATTCCCTTTACAGCATTTTCTGTTAAGTGCTTTGAGACGTCTTGAAGACAACAACAACAAAATTACATTTATCTAGCGCCTTTCACATCGAGAGGACGTCCCAAAGTGCGGAACAGCCAAGTCAGGACCCGACCAGGGTGAGGGGTAGGGGAAAGGGGAGGGAGAGAGTTAGGAGAAGAGATAGAGTTCGGAGGGCAGCAGAAGGCATGATCGAAGATGTGAAATGCGCTATATCAAATGCAAGGATTATTATTATCTTCCAGACATTTCAAAGCACTGCACAGAATATACTGTACAGTGAATTGAGTATATTTTGTGCGTGAAATGCAGCAGCGAATTGTGCACACCAGTGTCCTACAAAGAGTCATGGATAGCAAGACCAATTTTTTTAAGGTATTATTAACCTCAGAAAAGTTAACCACCAATAGACTTAACAACCGCGTTCCTACTTATTGCTTGGTAAACAGAGGCCTGTGGAGTAAGGAAACCAGTCGAATGTTTCACCCTACCGAGAATTTAACTCAGGTCTTTTAGAGCCTTGGAACTTCCTCCCGACATGAAAGGCATGATACAAATGTAATTTTGTTGTTGCTGTTGTCTCTTGCTTGCGAGGCAAGTGCTCCAATCACTGAGCTACAGGACCCCACATGATCAACTACTTATTTTTCTCAAATTTATGCTCCTGGTCCTGGCTGCTTCAGCAATTATTTGCTTACAAAATACAGTTACTCCAGTTTACAGTGTAGCCTGTGAAGTGATTTGCGGTGAAAGATTAAAAATGAAACTATCATTATTTGTATTAAAGCAATCCCCATTCTAACAAACCCTTTGTATTTGTGTGGAAAATAAAGCATAGCTTTTAACCATCCCTTTTTTCTGTCATTTGCATCAATTTGCAAGGTAATGTTTGTGTCTGGGACCAGGACGGCCGGCATTTCAGTTATAACATTTAAATATGGTAAAAGCTTGTTTATCCGGCACCCTCGCGACCTGACCAATGCCGGTTAAATAAATATGCCAGGTTTCGCACGGCAAGTTGCCAAAAAACCTACAAAAAAAATTACTTATTTTAAAACATACCATATTAATAATAGACTAAATAATAACAGAATATTGTACTTACCAATAAAGCATTTCAGCACACTCGGTAACATGATCGGTAAAATAAAAATTCCAGCTTTCATTAAGTTTAATAAGTGCGTATGTGCAAAGTGAGCATACTCGTCAGTGTCCCGGATGAGATCCTTTTGCTGGAATAGTGAATTGTATTGGGAGGTACCGGTTGGGGTTGAGCGTTCCGGTTGATTGGGTGCCGGATAAACAAGCTTTTACTGTATCTCAGAGATGCCGTTGTAAGGGAACTTGAAAAAATGTCTGACTTCAAAGTCATCTGGTCATTGATGGCATCAACTCCTGTATGTTTGCGCTCTAACTTTTGTTTTTAATTTTTTTAAAAAAGACCAAATTTGGATGATCAGTTTGTTGTCTGTCGCGTTCTGCGCACTATGTAAGGAAAACAGGATGCTGGACTGTGTTGCCAAATCAATTGAGTTCAGATCCCCATAATTGATTTTCAAGCTGTCTAGTGCTGCAGCCAGGCCAAACCAGATTACTGTGTTCTGCTGTGTTCTTTTTAGTCCTACAATGAGGGTTGTCGAAGCCTAGTTTTAGAGCAGAGAAGAGCAGTGAGGATGATAAGGTTGGTGTTGGTGGAATAAACTTCAGTCTTGAGAGGTATGAAAGATGTTAAATTGGATTAAGAATGTAAACCCAGACAAATACTTTTGGGTGAACTTAGACCTCAGAATGGTCCACCAAATGGCCTATTTCCGTGCAGTATTCTTCTATGTAATTGTACAGTATGTACTTCATTTAAATATATCAGTTTTTTCCTACCAGCTATTGCATTAATACCTTTATTATTGATTATGTTGCTATTTTGGGGGTTGCTGTGAATGTTTATGATAAATGTTTATAAAATAAACTCAAATATGGATGGAATTCAATTTAGTCAGGTATACAATATTTATTTCAGGGGAAAGTAGTACAGGATAACTAAATCATAGCAGGAAAGGGTTTACAGGTTATTGTAAGATTTAGCTTTAGATACTGAGTTGGAATTGGTGGGAATCTGTGATGCAGTATAACTGGGAAATGTCATAGTTGTGAAGGAGGGAATTCAAATATTTGTCATGAATCATTATTTGTCATGAATCATGTTGGGGGGAATATCAATCAATAACTATGAAAAATTTTAATTCCCTAAATTACACCAAATTGAGAAGCAAATCTTCAAAGTGAAGGCTTCAGGTCATGCTTACTTGTCTTTGTATTTGCAATAGAATTCTTCGATTGTTCACACGGTGTAAGGCTGTAACATAATAACCCGAAGAACAGGAGAAACACAGAACAATAACTACAATAACTACAGTAACAATGGGAAGTAAATGAATCCGCCTGGAAAATCTTAGACTAGTGTCGAGGGATTTTTTTCAATGTCCATCTGACAGGACTTTGTTTTTAATTATTTTAAAAGTCTCATAGAATCAATGAAATTAAAGTGCTGGATACTACCTATTCCACCAGATACCCTTGTGTGAATTCTGATTTAGCTAAGCCTGTAGATATTTCATATGTGCACATGTCTAAGTGTTTATCTCATTGACAATTACTGAGACTCTACACCGCATGAACAGTGGTGTATAAATGTAGGTTGTTGATTGTTGACTGATTGATTCTTTTGCCGATCTTAGTTTGCCTTTAGGACTGGAATTTCCGATATAAGAGTAATTGTACAGTGGAAGCCCATTTATCCGTGACTCGATGAACTGGCACTTCCGTATAACCGGCACACCCCCCAAAAACGTTCCCATTTGATAAACCAGAACTTATCCGGAACAATAGCGGTGGAGCATTTGTAAATGCGTAAATAGTAATGTGATAACAGAATATTGTATTGGTAGTTATTGTTAAATCTATTCTCTTGCGCTTCTCACCTTTACTTGTAGATGCTGTGCTTGAAGCCATGATGCCCTGGTTAAGGTTTATAGTCCTTTACTGATTGAGGTTTACAGTCCAACGATTCTTTTTAAAATGGAGCACACCGAGCGGGTGAAAAAAACGGAGCGCAAGCCAATAACACTAGCCGATAACCCACAAAGCCACATTGTCGCACAGGTGTAGTATTTTGGTTTGCCGCTAGTAAAGTCTAGGGCTATCGGCTTGCCGCTAGTAAAGTCGAGCGACTTTAAAATCACGCTGCCGTTTTTTCACCCGCTTGGCGTCCTCCATTTAAAAAAGAATCGCTGGACTGTAAACCTCAATCAGTAAAGGTGAGAAGGTGAGAGAGTAGTTTTAACAATAAGTACCAATACAATATTCTGTTATTATCCGTTATTATTTAGTCTGGTGTGTGTATGTTGTGTGTTAAAAGAACTTAATTTTTTTTATGGTGGGTTTTTGGCTGCGGGCCACCCGAATATCCGGCAGGTGCTTCAACTGGCATTGGCCAGGTCCCGCGGGTGCCGGATAAAGGCCTTTTACTGTAGTAGTAGTAGTAATAATAATAATAATCTTTACATTTGATATAATGCTTTTCACGTCTTCTAGATATCTCAAAGTGCTTCACAGAATATACTGTAAAGTGAATAGACTGTGTATTTATGGGCGAAACACGGCCGCCGATTGCACACATCAGTGTCCCACAAACAGTTGTGGATTGAAATTACCAATTTAATATAGGTTTTTTGGGAACGATTATTATTCGAATAATGGAATTGAACAATGAAATTGTTCACAAAGTACAAGCAACTAAATAGAAAATATCAATATTCCACTACATTATGTAACATGATCTTAGTCTTGTGCAAGTTGTAAGAGAAGAGTTTGTTTTTAACAAAATATAATTTGAGAGAAAAAAACGCCTTCTACCTGAATATTGCAGAGATTTTAATAACGATTATCTTCGGAATCAATGGCTTCTGTACTTGTGATTTGAATCATTGAAATTGGTACATAGATTTTGCTCTTTTGCCGATTCTTGCATATTGCTTAGCTGAATTCAGCTCATCTGGATAATTGCCCATAGAATGCTTCTTTTATTGTCCTGCTTCATTTTCCAGATGTCCATGAATAAAAATGTCATTTGGTGTTGACCCGGCAGGGCCGGGAGAAAACACTGTTTACAGAAATGTAATGATGGTGCTGAGTCAAGTAGAACTCGACCCAGGATAATGTGGTCCCATTAAAATGGATGAAAGAGGAGAGGTAATGGAGGAGATAGTATGATTGACTCTCAAAGGCAGGGCAGAAGTCCAGAAGAATATGGAGAAAGAAGGCGAGAAGGACGTTGTTTGTGACCTTAACAAGCGCTGTCACTGTGCTGTGGGCAGGCAGAAACCAGCTGGAGGGGCTCAAGTAGGGAGAGGTGTGAGTCAAATAAAGAATTTTAAAATGGGCTGGTAGTTTGTAATGATAGAAAGGTCAAAGGTGTTTTATTTGAGGAGAGGAATGATGACGGTAGTTTTGAGGGGCAGTGGGCCTGAACCTGAGAAGAGGGACCAGTTGACTGTGTTTGCCAACAATGAGGAGAGGGAGTTGGGTAACCAGCAGCTAACTGGATAGGAGGTTGAGGCAGAAAGTGATGGTCTTCATAGAGATTATGATGGGGAGAGGGAGGAGGGGGAAACGGGAGTAAGGGTTTGTCGGGTGGGGGTGTGGTTGGTGATAGGAGCTTTAGCATGTGAACTTCTACTCAAGTTCGAGTTGTTTTTGTTGTTGAATTGCATGGGCATACACCAACCAAAATTGCTTTAAGGCCTTCAAGCAAAATAACTTGAAAACTTGATGTATGACTGATAAATGAAATGATTTATGGGTTTGGTGTAGATTTTCCAGTTGCTCAGTGTTTCTGGATGGTACTTTGCATCTGTCTGCACAAAAGAAGAAGATGCAGCTAATGCCCCAGTACCAGATGAGAGGGTAGAGGAAATGGATAGGATAAGTATAAACAGAGAGGAAGTACTAAAAAGGTTGATGGCACTCAAAGTAGATAAGTTGCCCAGTCCGGATGGGAATGCATCCTAGGTTACTAAGGGAACTACGGGAGCAAATCACAAAGGCTCTGACCACAATCTTTCAATCTTCCTTGGACACAGGGTTGATGACAGATGACTGGAAGGTTGCTAACGTTACTCCCCCGTAGAAAAAGGGGCAGAAGGACAAATCTGTGAACTGCAGGCCAGAAAGTCTAACATTAGTAGTGGCGAAACTTCTAGAGACTATAATCAGGGACAACGTAGATCTTCAAATAGAAAGATATAGGTTAATAAAGGACAGCCAGCACGGATTTGCTAAAGGCAAATCTTGCCTGATGAAACTGATAGAATTTTTTGATGAGGTAATGGAATGGGTGGATGAAGGTAGTGCAGTGGATGTAGTTTATATGGACTTTCAAAAGGCATTTGACAAAGTGCCACATGGAAGGCTAATATATATTAAACAAAAGGCCCATGGCATAAAAGGGACAGTGGCAGCAAGGTTCCAGAACTGGCTGGGAGACAGAAAGCAGAGAGTTGTGGTGAATGGCTGGTTTTCTGACTGGAGGGAAGTGCACAGTAGCATCCCCCAGGGATCGGTATTGGGACCACTGCTCTTTTAAAGTTATATTAATGATCTGGACTTGGGTATAGGGAGTACCATTTCGAAGTTTGCAGATGACACAAAGTTAGGAAAAATAGTAAATAGTGAGGAGGATAGTAGTCATCTGCAAGAAGATATAGACCGAATGGAAAAATGGGCAGACACATGGCAAATGAAGTTTAATGTAGAGAAATGTGAGGTGATGCATTTTGGGAGGAGAAATGAGGGGAGGCAATATAGGCTAGGTAGTGCGGGGTATGAAGGAACAGAGAGACCTGGGGTTTTGTGTGAGTGATTCTTTGAAGGTGGCAGAACAGGTAGACAAGGCTATCAATAAAGGATACAGGATACTAGGTTTTATAAATAGGGGCATAGACTACAAAAGTCAGGAAGTTCTGACTAAACTCTATAAAACTTTGGTTACGCCTCAGCTAGAGTACTGTGTACAATTCTGGTCATCACACTTTAGGAAGGATGTTAAGGCATTGGAAAGGGTGCAGAGGAGATTTACAAGGATGGTACCAGGAATGAGGGACTTCAACTATGCGGAAAGGCTAGAGAGGCTAGGTTTATTTTCATTGGAACAAAGAAGGTTGCGAGGAGACCTAATAGAGGTTTTTAAGATCATGAGGGGATTCAACAGAGTAGATAGGGAAAAACTGTTTCCACTGGTGGGCATGTCAGAGACTTGTGGTCACAGATTTAAAATAGTTTCAAAAAGAAGCAGAGGGGAGATGAGGAGACATTTTTTCACCCAGCGAGTTGTTCGAATCTGAGGGGCAGAGGAGCAAAGGTAGTGGAGGCCAATTCAATAACAACTTTTAAAAGAGAGGTAGACATTTATTTGGGGAGGACGGGTTTGCAAGGTTGTGGGGAGAGAGCTGGGGAGTGGGATTAAATTGCTGTTTTTAAAGAGCCGGCACAGACTTGATGGGCCAAATGGGCTCCTTTTGTGCCATATGATTCTCTGATAGCTTCACACAAAGAATCGTTTTGGCACAGTGATGGATTTCTCTATGTGTCAGAAACTAGCTGCAGAAAGACCTTGAGGCCATGCGATCACACCCTTCCAGAATATCCAATTTAGCATCTCCCATCACAGCATTAACATGCTATTTTAACCCAGCAACCACACTGTATCAATCGGTGGTTTGGAGTGTAGCAAATTATATTAACTAGAACTATATATTAACCACTACGTCAGCCTGCTGAAACTCACATTCATGCCTTCATCACTTCCAGGCTTGACTATGCCAACACGCTGCTTGTCGGCCTTCCCAACTCCTCCCTCCATAGGCTACACATCATCCAGAACTCTGCAGACTTTGTCCTCTCTTGCACCAAGCTCTGTAACCCAGCCCCCCATTATTGCCCAACTATATTGACTTTCCATCATTCAGAAGATTCAATTCAAGATCCGGGTCCTCACATTTAATGACCTCCATGGCCTTGCCCCACCCCACTTCTGCAACCTACTAAGGCCCTACAAACCTGCCTGCCCCCTCCGCTCAGTGGGGTCTGGCCTCCGTGTCCATCGTCCCACCAACTTCACCATCAGCAGACGAGCCTTCAGCCACTCTGCCTCCAACCTTTGGAATTTTATCTCACAATCCCTCCGCCTCATCCCCTCCCTCACCTCTAGCTTCCTTCAAGTCCCGCCTCCCTCCTTTTTGACCGAGTCATCAGTCATCCCCTGTCCTGTCGTCGTCCCCCCCGTCCCCCCCCCCTTACCTCATTTCCCTCCACCTTTCCCGATGCCACCTTGGGTCCAAAGCACTGACTGTCCAGCATCTTGGGACGTCCTCCCAACATGAAAGGTGCTGTACAAAAGTGCTTTTGTTGTTGTTATCTGTTATTGATGTGTGTTATCCTTCACACCGTCTCCATTTTGTATCTGGCAATGGCGTTTCATCCAGCTCCCACACCATCTCATGCACAGTTCCTCAGGGCTCTGTCCTTGGTCCCCTCTTCTTCACCCTCTATATGCTTCCCCTCAGTGACATCATCCGCAGACATGGTGTAAATTTCCACATGTATGCGGATGACATTCAACTGTATGTCTCCACTTCCACCCTCAACTTCAGGACCACTGGCGTCCTGACCATCTGCCTGTCTGATATCGAGTCTTGGACAAGAGACAACTTTCTTCAGCTGAATATCAGCAAGACTGAGGCCCTCCTGATTGGCTCATGACAGCACCTCTGCATCTCAGGCGCTGGCAGCATCAGCATCCACGGCTGCCTTCTGCATCTCATAAAGCCAGTCAGGAATCTGGGAGTCTTGTTTGACCCTGAACTGTCCTTCCTCCCCCACATCTGTGCCATGAACTTCCGCCACCTCTGGGACATTGCCAGACTCCACCACTGCCTCGCCCAGCAGGCTGCAGAAACCCTCGTCCATGCGTTCAGCACATCAAGGCACCACTATGAAAACTCCCTCCTCATCAGCCTTCCCAGCTCTTTCCTTCAATGCTGCAGATCCTCCAGAACTCTGCAGCTCATGTCCTCTCTCTTACTAAGCTCCGCGATCACATCACACCCACCGTCACCCGGCTCCATTGTTTCCTGTCCCCAAGAAGATCGAATTCAAGATCCTCGTCCTCACTTTCAAGGTCTTTTACTGCCTTGCCCCTTCCTATATCTCTGACCTGCTGATTCCCTATCAACCCCTCTGTTCAGTGTGCTGCAGTCCACTCCATGTTTCCCGCCCAACCTGGCCTACCATCAGTGGCCGGGCTTTCAGCCTCTGTGCTCCCACACTCTGGAAGTCCATCCGACAGTCCTTTTGCCTCACTTCTCCCCTTGCCTCCTTCAAGGCCAGTCTCAAGATCCTCCTTTTTGATTGTGCCTTCTGCCGCCCTCCCACTTCTCTCCCTCCCCTCCCCTCCCCTCCCCCATCCCCTGTCCCTCCCCTGTGCTCGGGTCCCGACCCCTGACTGTTCAGCGTATTGGGACGTTCTCCTGATGTGAAAGGCACTCTATAAATGTAATTTTGTTGTTGTTGTTTTGCTTTCACGGAATTCCATGGGATCATTAACATCCACCCGGACAGGCAGGCAGGATCTTAGTTCAACACCTTACCTGAACCACAGCAGCTCTGACAGTGCTGCACTCCCCCAGTATGACACTATAGTTTCAGCCAATACTATATGAGTTTAAGACCCAACTTGGGGCTTTTATCCACAATCTTCTGGCTGAAAGGTGAGAGTTGTACCAGCCGAGCCAGGCTGATATAAATCAACATAGATTTGCTTTTTCATGAAACAAATCTTTTCTAGCTTCTCTTGTTCACTATGTAGGGTTGAATAAAAATAATTCTCGTTGAATTTGACATAATGTTTTATCACGTTGTTGAGATGTCTCAAAGAGCTTCATATAATATATTGTAAAGTGGATTGACTGTATAGTTTAAGGGCAAAGTTATCCTGCAAGAGTGAATCCTTTTGGAAAAATTTGGTGTTGTCCTGACATGGGACTCGAACCAAAAAAACTTTGATTTTGGAGGCTAGAGTACTGCTGACTAAATCAGGCTGACAAGCTAAATTCCATACAAATGCAGCGCTATTTGACATTCAGTGCATGTGTGACCTTTGCTGAATCATTCTGGGAACTGTAATTAGTAATGCAACTCAGGAGCTAAGTTTTCGCCTTGGCAACCTGGAATAATGCTCCTGTTGTCATTTCACTGGAAATTGTTTTTGGCAACACAGACTCCAGATAATCATTAATGTGGGGATTGTGTTTAATAACTTTGTTATGAATTTGTGTGTCATGCACATCTTATACTGTCCCTTCAGGCATCTTAAATGCATTAAAAAAAAATTTACAACACATTTGTATATGCAAAAGTAAGTTACAAATGCTATACAACAAACTTGGGAAGCTTTCTTCTACAAAGCAAAGCACTTCAAAAGGAGCCAAGTCTTTGAGTAATCGTAGCAGCATAATGTTTTCTGGAAACCCCAAAGCAATTGGCATCCTCCATATGGTAACTCGATTTAAAATGTTGGCACCAATTATCTATGTGGGGTGACTTGCCCAGCAATTCATGGAACTATAATACTCCAGCTGTTATTGGTGGTTCACACATCATCTGTCTGAACGTCCCATTAGATCTTTTCCAAGGAGAGGTATTTGGCTAATGGATAATTTAAGAATTTGGTGGAGTGGTAAAAGGGGGAAAGGATGCATTCAGTAAAATATGTACGTGCGTGCACACCCCCAGCCCCCACTTGGAGTGATCTGAAAAGTAAGAACAACTTCCAGCACCTTGGGACGTCCTTGCAATGTGAAAGGCACTATACAAATATAATTTTGTATTGTTGTGGTTTATATAGTGCCCTTCATGTCAGGTATTGTTTCAGTACTTTGTAGGTAGCACTGACTAATTATTTTTGCCTCAACTATAAAGAGAGAAAATAATTCCTGTGTATTGTTCTCAACAGTGTGAAATTTTACAGTACCAGTACTGGTGACTGGATATTCTTTTAAAAGCTGCTTGATGTGGTTGGTGATGGGGGCATTATATGGTGGGTGTTCTGCAAGGATGAGATCAGATGGACCAAAGAGCTTTCTTGATCCAAACCAATCTTGTTGTGATTTGTACACATTTTAAGCAATGCCTCGTCCTGTATGCACAAGTACCAGTTCTGATCGATGTACTGACTCATTACCGAACCTGGAACAGGCCATTGAACCATAGTCTCTATGAGCCAATTGACAATAGTATGTGATGAGATTCAGGCAGAGCTCTTTAATCTTCCGCTAAGTGTTGAATCATTTCAGGCTGTACATGTTTCCGAACTAGATATTTTCTTACATTTCTTATTGATGAAGTTCAACAAAGCACCATTAGCTTTTGCAATGAGGCTCTCCTGTCCTACCCAGTTGCCTACTGTTTTGTGTTCTGACTGCCAAATAATCTGCTCTTCCATGAATCTAACGCAAAGTTAATGGGCATGAGGAATCTCCCAGAAAGAGCAAATTCTCCATTAGTTGTGCGTATTCACAATTTTCAGAGTAGCAGAGAATAAAATGATCCACATCTGTTGAGACCTACAAAACCAATAATGTTTGAAGAATTGTTATTTAAGTTGTTTCCCAGCAGGGCATGATTGAACTACAGTTGAATAATAATTAAGAGCTATTTTTAATGTGCAGCAGATAAATTAACTGTCCTAAAACTTGTGGATGCACTTGGCTCAGAGGATTGTGAGTGGTTTTGGAACAAAATATTTAAATAAACAGCTTTCGCTTTACAATGCAGATGATAGACCTTCATAGATACAGCTGCTTATTGTTGCAAACCATTTTATGCTTCAGAGATTTATACCATACGAGCTGGTGAAATACGATGTCCAGAAAGAAGAATCTCTGCGGAACGAACATGGACTGTGTGAAAAAGTTAATAAAGGTACATTTGATGGGGATCATTAACTTTTTAAAAAAATAATGCATGTATTCTCAAGCACAATCCAGGCCTGAACCTTCAGATCTGTGGATTTTTGTGGTCTGCAGCATGTACACTTTCACCAGCAGAAGTGATAGTGTGTTCTGGGTGGGGGGACATTAATTATTCTGTTCTGCAGTGCTAAGGAACTTTTCTGTTCATATGATTTTGTTTAAATTGTGTTGCGACTTATAATTTTGGATAATCTTCAATTAGCTTGAAGGCAAATATGTTCTGTTTAACTGATATTTCTGTTTTTTTTTACAAAAACAATACTGAAGATCTGTGAGGAAGATTTATGTGGCCACAGTAGTGGCATTGTGAATGAGTAGCAATGTTCACATTCCACTGAGACCAGAATGTTAAATTCAGTATTTTATTCAACTGCTTGCATGACATTATAGTGTTTAGCTGCTTTACTGCAATTGTGGGGAAGAAATTTGTGTCTAACTTGTAAATTGTGACATTTTACATCAACTGTGTTATGGTTTGTGGTTGAAAGTATATGTTTGCAAAATGCAGGAGCCTACAACATGAAAGTAGGGTATAAGCATTTCAGTTGTACCAAGAGTTTGTATTGGTACTAGGGTCCGGCAATATATCGATTATATCCGATATAATTTTCATATTGATACGCCGATATAAACATTTTCAAAATATCGATCTATCGTAAAGTTGATATATCGAAAAAAAATCAGAATGCGCGTGCACTGAACTACAAGACCCAGAATGCTCATCTCTGTACACAATGCACAGACCGAGGTGCAAGTCGCCATATTGTATTCATAGTCCTCGAATACAATATACAGGAGAGTGAGAGAGAGAGAGAGAGAGAGCACCTCGCAACGCGCAGTACGAAAGCCCCGGTAATATCGATATATCGGTATATCTCGATATGAGCCCATCGATCTATCTACATCTGAAAATTTCCATATCGACGGACCCTAATTGGTTCACAATTGATCTACTACTGTGTTGTACTGCATTGCAAACTGGCTTGATACACTCTTCATATTTTGTACAAATACCAGTTATAATGATAGACAAATTAGCTCTATCAACCGGCTTACGGATTTCCTTTGTCTCTGTGATAGATCAGACAGGACTCCTTATATCTCCAGTAACGAAATGGAACCCATTCAGTGGCTATGCTGGAAACAAAAGGTTTACAGATCAGAAGCTTATGAAAGATGTGTTCAAAATTGGGGATCTATACTTCAACACTGGGGACCTGATGTCTGAAAGCCATGATGGTTTTATTTACTTCCGTGATCGAATCGGAGACACTTTTAGGTATGCCATATAAATATCTGATGCTTCATTACATTGTGTAATGGGATTGGTTGGTATGGATCTTTCACACTAACCAGGAACAGTCCAGACAGCAAATGCTTTTGAACTGCTACTGTAGGTTATTGCGTAGAATGTGGATAAAATGGCTAAATTTAATAAAAGCACAGCAAATTGCATCTCTATAGTGCCCTTCATGTAAAGTGAATGCCTCGGAGCATTTAAAAGAGATGGAGTTAGACTATGAGCCAGAGGGGGAGGGAAATGGCAATAATTCAAAGAGGTAGGATTTGAGGCCTCAAAGACAGAAAATAAAGATTGGAGACAAAGACAACAACAAAATTGCACTTATATAGCGCCTTTCACGTCAGGAGGATGTCCCAAAGCGCTGAACAGTCAGGTCGGGATTCGAGCGGAGTGGGTGGGGGGAGGGTCAGGGTAGGGGGAAGGAGAGGGGGAAGAGTTAGTGGGGAGCCGAAGGCACGGTCGAAGAGGAAGGTATTGAGACCGGCCTTGAAGGAGGAAAGGGAGGAGGTAAGGTGCGGGATGGAGTTCCACAGTGTGGGAGCAGAGAGGCTGAAAGCCCGGCCGCCGATGGTTGGGTGGTTAGGGCGGTGGACGTAGAGCAGGCCTGAGTCTGTTGAACGGAGGGTGCGGGCAGGCTGGTAGGGAGACAGTAGGTCAAAGAGATAGGCAGGGGCAAGGCCATGAATGGCCTTGAAAGTGAGGATGAGGATCCTGAATTCGATCCTCTGGGGTATGGGGAGCCAGATAGGTGAGGGTGGGAGTGATGTGGTCGCGAAGCCTGGTACGGGAGAGTACACGAGCTACAGAATTCTGAATGATCTGTAGCCTTTGAAGGGAAGAGCTGAGAAGGCCGACAAGCAGAGAGTTCCCATAGTCGAGCCTGGAAGTGATAAAGGCGTGGATGAGAGTTTCGGTGGCATGGTGAGGGAGGTAGTGGCAGAGTCTGGCAATATTGCGGAGGTGATGGAAGGCTGTGCCGGTCATGGAGTGGATGTGGGAGAGGAAGGGTAGTTTGGGGTCGAACAAGATGCCCAGATTCCTGATTGGCTTCGAGAGGTGGAGAGAGCAGCCTTGAACGCTGATGTTGTCAGCGCCTGAGGTGCGGAGGCGCTCAGGGGGGCCTCCGTTTTGTTGACGTTGAGCTGTAGGAAGTTTGCCCTCATCCAGGACTCGATGTCAGACAGAAATGCAGTCATAACGCCCGTAGTCCTGGAGTCGAGGGTGGATGCGGAGAGGAGGAGTTGGGTGTCATCCGCATACATGTGGAAACTTATCTTATGTCTGTGGATGATGTCGCCCAGGGGGAGAGTGTAGAGGGTGAAGAGCAGGGGGCCAAGGACAGAGACCTGGGGAATGCCGCATGTGACTGTGCGGAGGATGGAGGTGAAGCCGTTGGAGGAGACAAAGTGAAGGCAGTGGGAGAGATAGGACCGGAACCATTCGAGGACAGAGCCTTGCAGGTTGAGGAGGGAAGAGAGACGGTGGAGGAGGATTACATAGTCCACGGTATCGAAGGCAGCGGATAGGTCGAGGAGGATGAGGAGGCCTGGTCACAGATGGTCAGGATGTCGTTTGTGACCTTGACCAGGGCAGTTTCTGTGCTGTGGGAGGCACGGAAAGCCGATTGGAGGGGTTCGAGGAGTGAGTGCTTTGTGAGGAAAGAGAGGAGCTGGGAGGCAACCATTCTTTCAAGGACCTTCGAAAGGAAGGGGAGGTTGGAGATGGGCCGGTAGCTTGATAGCTGCGACGCATCGAGGGAAGGCATTTTTAGGATGGGGGTGACGGTGGCGGTTTTGAAGGGAGTGGGAACGGTCCCGGATGAGAGGGACAGGTTGATTGTGTCGGAGATTGTGGGGGCTAGGAGGTGTAGCTGGGTGGTGAGGAGAGGGGTGGGGATGGGATCTAGGGAGCTGGTGGTGAGCTTCATAAGGAGATGGTCTCAGTGACGGAGGATGGGAGATGGAGTCAAAGGTGTGGAAGGGGGGATGGGTAGGAGACTGGGTGTGGTGGGGAGGGGGTGGAAGTTGGGGGGACAGTGACCACAGAGGGGATTCCCTCGATTTTGGTCACGAGGAAACCCAGCATCTTTTCGCAGCGGGAGTTCGAGGAGAGGATCTGCGAGGCGAGGTAGACGGAGGAGATGGTTGGTGGCGGCGTAGACTGAAGCATAGAAGAAGGGAATTCTAGAGGTTAGGGACATGGGAATTGAAGACTGGGCTATCCATGGTATTCCAGAAAGGATACGGAAGGCTCTGCCGCTCTACTTAGCTGATTGGAGTAGACAGGCAGAGATGTAGGGAAGGAGAAGATCAGGGGATGCCAGGGAGTTATAGATTTGTAGGCCGTTGAGGATATTGATCTGCTAGGCGATTGTGGGACAGAGGAGACTGGCGAGAACTGGAGTGAAGTATGTACAGAATTTGGTGTGGGTGACGATGCGGGCAGAGGAGTGTTGGATGATGAGCGTTACAGATTGCAGATCTAAAGCCTATTTGAGATGGGTGATATGCTGTGAAAAAAAATCCATAGATGTATGGGAGTGGGAGTTTAATTTGCAATAGAGTTTGAAAGCAGCAATTACAAAACATCTTACAGAAAAATTGAAGAATGAAACCACTGTCTTCCCTCAGACATCCATTTCATTCTAAATCCCTATCTTACTTGCTGGCTGCCTGCCTCTGGTTATTATTGCCAACCATGATCCCAATCCACCCTCTCAGGCTGACTGCAGAGAATCAAATGGGCATTTCTAATAGCATTTGCAATATGGCAAATTAGACCATTCTGCATTAACCTCTGCATTTGATTTGATTGGTATTTTGTTTAATATTTGTGAAAATCGGACCCTCCTCCACAGAATGGTGGTTGAAACTGGGACTCTGGACTAATATAAGAAACTGCTTGATTCTTGGAGTGGGGAAATGTTTTTCTATTCGGATGATATCAAACAGCCAAAGGATCTCTGTTGTGAAGAACTTTTACTGGGCAGCAATCATGCATAGTGTTTTCATAACATTGGATATGGTTATTCATTGGCTATGTGACTGATGTATAGGGAGTGGCATTTCCATTGCAAGAGGGAAGGAAAAATGTTTTGATACTCAACATGTTCTTGGCCTTGTATTTTGCTTTCAGCAAAGTTGGAAAATTGCTAAATTAGGAGAAATGCCAGTCATGTACATTTGATGAACTCAAAGCGCAAAACATTTTCACGTGCTTATTGGTCTGGATTTTATGTTTTTAGATGGAAAGGCGAAAATGTTGCAACCACGGAGGTGGCGGATATTATTGGAATGCTCGACTTTGTTCAAGAAGCCAATGTGTATGGAGTTTCCATACCAGGTATTGTATTGTATCAAAACACTTTCATTTACCTCAAAGAAAATTGCTCTACATGTATCCTAGTTCACGTTGCAAGTGGTTCACAACAACTTACATTGATATAACTCCCATTGTGCAGGGTTGCACCTTGCTGCTCTAGCTCTGCACAGTGACGGAGTTGGACACCAAGCAAGGAAGAAAGGAGGTGACCATAGATGAGGTTGAAGAGGTAAAGTGGGATTTAAAGATACATAAAGAGGGTGCGAGGCAGAGGGATTGAGTCAAAGAGTTCCAAAGTTTAGGGGAACAGTGACAAAAAGGGATTGAGAGGCATACCGCAGGCCTGAGAGAAGGGGACGAGACATCAAAACAAGAAATCCTTGTAGCAACTTTCAATCGCCATCAAATGGCATTCATTGATGTCCAATGTGTGAAATCTCTGAAATATCAACCCGGTACAAGCTTCAAACAGTATCTTTTTCTTTCAGAAAAGTTATTAAAAACAACTTATTTGATCCTTGCTTTTGATGTACTTCTTTTCACATTGAAACAACTGAAAGCGCTTTACAAGATTCACTGGATTGGCGTCGCTGCTTATTTTGTAGGCGAATGCAGCGGCCAATCTTGTGGATAGCCATGAAGTGACTGAGCAAGTTTTAAAAGGGATAGGTACTGCATTTCGAAAGTTCCTGAGGAAAACATAAGTTTGTGCCACAACTCTACTTTCTTCACTATCCTGGTAGCAAACTTCATTATTTGTGCAACTACCCTTGTAGGCAATAAGGTGGTACCCTCGCACCCTCTTTATGTATCTTTAAATCCCACTTTACCTTTTCAACCTCATAATAATAATCCTTGCATTTGATATGGCACTTTTCACGTCTCAAAGCGCTTCACAGAATATAATGTAAAGTGAATTGACTGTATATTTATGGGAGAAACGCGGCAGGCAATTGCACACAGCAGTGTCTCACAAACAGTCGTGGATTGAAATGACCAATTTTATTATTGTGTTTTTTTTAAATTATTATCATCATTTATGGTCACCTCCTTTCTTCCTTGCTTGGTGTTCAACTCTGCCGAACAGAGCTAGAGCAGCAAGATACAACCCTGCATGATGGGAGTTATATCAATGCAAGTTATACCACTTGAAATGTGAACTAGGATACACGCAGAGCAATTTGACTAGGCAAACCCAAACACATGTCAATGTACTGTTGCTTTATTGTGTTTACCAACAGGGTATGAAGGCAGGATAGGAATGGCAGCTATTATCCTGAATCCAGGCCAAGAGTTTGATGGGAAAAATTTCTGCAGTCATGTTATAAAATACCTTCCGGGCTACGCTTTCCCACGCTTCATAAGGATCCAGGTAAAATTGTAAATAGAAGAGTTCCTCTTTATAGGAATATTAATCCTTGTATTTGATATTGCGCCTTATCAAGTCTTTGAGATGCCTCAAAGCACTTTACAGAACATACTGTGAAGTGAATTGACTATAGTTGTGGGAGAAAACACGGCAGCCAATTGAACACAGCAATTTAAATGCTTAAATTAAACCTCCAGAACCTGGGGGTCTTGCTTGACCCTCAACTATCCATTCTACCCCACATCCATGCCATGACCTGCTCTGCCTTCCCCTACCTCCGCAACATTGCCCAGCTCTGCCATTGTCTCACACCGGAGACCACCGAAACTCTCATACATGCATTCATAACCTCCAGGCTTGGCTATGCAAACCCCTTTGCTTGTCAGCCTCCCCAACTCCTCCCTCCACTGGTTGCAGATCATCCAAAACTCTGCAGCCCAATTCCTTCCCTGCACCGTGACCATGTCACTCCTACCCTCACCCAACTCCACTGGCTTCCCATCACACAAGAGAATACAACAACAGTAAAATTACACTTGCATAGCGCCTTTCACATCAGGAAGACGTTCCAAGGCACTGGACAGTCACTGTGACAGATACAGTTCATGATGCTGGTCCTCACTTTCAAAGCCCTCTATGGCCTTGCTCCCCACTACTTCTGCGATGTCCTATCCGCCTACCAACCTGCCCGAACTCTCCGTTTGGTGGGCTCCGACATGCGTGATGTCCCCTGACTCACCCGTCTCACCACTGGCAGGTGGGCCTCCAGCCATTCTGCCCCCACCCTCTGGAACTCCATCCCGCAGTCCCTCCACCTTGTCCTATTCCTTGTCTCCTTCAAGACCCACCTTTACGTCAAGCTTCTTCCCCATCTGCCTCCACCCCCAACCCCTACTCTCAACTCCGGTTCAGAATACTGTCTGTCCAGCTTCTTGGGATATCCATCCAACGTGGAAGACGCTCTATACAAATGTTGTTTTGTTGCTGTGGAAACATTAGTGAAGGGTGTGATTTAAGGTAGGGCAGTATATAACAGTTTATAAATTACACTGAAAGCACCTTATTACTCCATCTTCAATTTGCAATTTAAACATGTAAGAATAATCCTAATCTTTGCATATAATATTCCATTAAAAGATCTTGTAAAAATAGGTAATGTTATAATTTATCAAACCATTCAGTAATGAAATGAGATCAAATTGAATCATTACAAAGTAAAACAGACAAAACCACAAGAAGTGAATGAAACCTTAGTCCAATTTGTATGCTGTTGAACATGGTGGGTAGTCCAAAATGAAATCCTCCTTGTGCCAGCGTATGTTTTATGATTAGGGTTTCATTTTGAGGCAGAGAAGCCAAGAGAATGAAGCAGAACGGTGAGGCATTTAATCTATATTTAAGGTTCAGACAGAGGGGATACTTTGATTATATAGGAAATGTTTGAGTTTAAAGAATAATTCAAAAATAATATCTTCCACCAAAAACAGTTTCAATCAATGGACCACTAGTTTTGCTTAGTTTCAGTTCTACAAATTGGCCTGTATTCATTTAATTCTATTGCAATGTTCACTGCCAGTGTTTCAAAACAGAAACTAATTAAACCAATTGTGTTTTCTTCAGGAAACTATGGAAATGACTGGGACTTTCAAGAGAAAAAAAATGAATCTAGTGGAAGAAGGGTTCAATCCCATGAAAATATCTGAACTATTGTATTTCTTAAATGTTTCTGAGAAATCCTGTGTTCCATTGACGGAACAAATTTATAATGACATCTTGTCTTTGAAGATAAAATTATGAGCACTATTTGGTTAAGTTTTTTTATTGACGTGCTGTGGTTTAATCATGCCTCTTCAGCATGAGCGCACTCTTCGTATGTGATAATGAACTTAATACCAGCTGTTCATGTTGGTATATTCTGTCTGAAGTGACCTATTGGTAAAAGCTTTGATTTGTCTTTAGATATCAACACAACAACAAAATTACATTTGTATAGCTCCTTTCACGGCGGGAGGATGTTCCAAGGCGCTAGATATCACCCGACTGTGAGTTTGTATATAAAATGTTATTAATAACACTAATGAGCACAATTTTAAAAAAACTCGAATTACAATAACTTTTTGATTGTTCAAAGGACTGTACCTGATTTTTTTTTAGTCGATATTGGGGGTGTGGGGTGTTATTTGAATATTAGACATTCATGCTCTTTTGAATCTGAATCACTGTGGCAAATTGTACCTGAAATGCCAATACAGGTATCCCGCCCCAACCGCGGCCTCGCCAACCACGAAACGCATGCATCCATGGTTTGCTAAATGCAACAACCCTCGCTAACCACGTTTTGGGTTTTGCACGACCACGATTTACATCCGGGGTTTAAATTTTCAAGTTTCACTCCTCCAAACAAGGGACTGTATTCATCCGCGTATTGGTGTGTATTCATCCGCTCTGCGGTTCCTGCCGATCAGCATCTTTACTACCCCATGTGGTCTAGCTGCACTCGTGAATTACAGGTACTGTGTGTGTGCGAACAGCTAGTGTATAGCACTAGGACCCAGGGGCGATGTTGCAATCATCCAGTGACAACGCTTCTCTTTTAGGATTAAGGTAATTCTTTGTTAATTTTTCTCTCTGTCTGTGTCTGCAGATCCTGGCAGCCAATGCTCCCAAACTTACTCACCCCCACCCAGCCCTCCATGTCAGCCCCCCAGCCCTCCGTGTCACTCCCCCCCCCCAGCCCTCCGTGTCACTCCCCCACCAGCCCTCCGTGTCACACCCCACACCCCGTGTCACCCCCCCAGCCCTCCGTGTCACCCCTCCCAGCCCTCCGTGTCACCCCCCCCACCCTCTGTGTCATCCCCCCCACCCCCCTGTCACTCTCCCCCCACCCTCCTTGTTACCCACCACCCCCCACCCTCCATGTCTCTCTCTCTCCTGACTGCCTGATTGCTGCAGATCCTGGCAGCCAATGCGCCCAAACTTATTCCCCCTATCCCCATGTACAGGTGCGTTATAACTGTAAGTTTTATTTTGTGTTTAGTTTTACTAAATGCGAACTTACTATCCCCATATTTCCCATTTTCCAACCGCGATTTTACCAACCACGAAGGTTTACAGGAACGTATCCCTCTTGGTTGGGAAGGGATACCTGTACATCAGATACTGTTTGCATATATACCTGACCTTTAAACCCTGCCCACAATGCCCAGCTGTACGACAATTTTGTGTTAATCATAGTAGATTTATTGTACTGTGGGATGTATAGAGATGGTTGGTCATTTTTATGCTGTTGTACTGCTGAGGCTGCGTTGGATAATATTAATACCAATGTACATATTCCAGTGGCAATTAAGAGAATGGTTAATGTTTAATGCAGTTTGACTAAAAATACCAGTTGACTTAATTAACTTGAATCACGTTGCTTCCAAATTGTACAATACTGTCCTCCACTCAATCAATGAATTTAGCCTGGGTCTTTAGTAATGTCAGCAAACTAGGCTTTTGGGATCTGAAAGAATGGCACCTTTGCACCTCTTACACCAACTACTGGGCGAGGAAATCCATACATGGAACAGGAAGGTAGGACAGAGAAGGCCACACTCGTGCATAGGTCAAAACTACTTTTTCCGTAATGCAATACGGCTTGACCTGTCACCGCATGCGCACTTGCCAGCAAGCGCTACAATCACATTGAATCAAAATGAAGTTCGACCGCATATGCCTATAAAATATAGTCAATTCACTTTACAGTATATTCTCTGAAGTGCTTTGAGATGTCTAGAAAATGTGAAAAGAGCGATATGAAATGCAGGGATTATTATGTCAATGGATCAAGGCTACGGTTTCCCACGATTCAATGCCGTCGTCCAGTTAAATGCGCATGCGCCGATGGGCCAGGATGTCATTTCTCACAATTCAATGCAGCCAGTAAGTGGGAGTAATGGAGGATTGGGAGCAGTATTATGAGTTAGGAAGTGATGAATACTGGAAGTGCAAAGAAAGCCTAAGTGGTTTTGATAGGAATCTGAATGGTACTTGGGTAAATGCACAACCTAGGTGATTATATAATTTATATATGCAAGACTTTATCAGCTTCATCATGCAAAGCTAGAAAATAATGTTTTAAATAGCTTGATCAAGCAAATTTCTACACAACTAGCAAAACATTAATGACATGTGTATCATCTCTTCAATTTTAACATATATTTTGGTTGCAAATAATTTCATAACTAATAATGGTTCAATAATTTAGTTTCAAACAGTTCAGATATAGACTTTGAACATTTGATGTGTTACTAATTATATAAGTTCGTTTTCTATTCTGAAGGAATTTGTATAACTTCATTATCAAGGTTCAAGACATGATTTTAATGGATTTAGTATGACAGCAGACATAGCCAATTTTCTAAATTGGAAGCAATGTTTATTTTGAAGCTGTCTTCCTGAAGAATGAAATAATCAAACGTCTTTTTAAAAAAATTGGGAGGAGAAATAAGATGTATTTACTTTATTTAGCTTGAGTGGAATGTATTTAGTTTACTGATAATATTGACTAATTTGGGCATTTTAATGTGTTGCTTTACTCTGGGTGATCACCTTTTAGTATACAGTATTACAAACTTCAGGAAGAAAAGTGCATTCTGGATAACAGCGGTCTTTCTAAATGAACAGTTTCTACTTCAGAAATAAGTATATTTTCTATTTAAAATTCAGGTAAAACACATGCACATTGCTGTGAAAAAATAATCAAAATAATTTTGTTTTGACCATGCATTTTAGCATAATCCCATTAGGAAAAGTTATTGGAATAGTGTTCCTCCAGAAAATGTTAACTCTGAATTCTTGTGAAAATCATGTTCTGTAATCTGGTACACGTATTCACTGGTTATTTTTCTTGCCCTGTTTTTATAATGATCTTGGATGTACAACACCTTTTATGTCAGGATTTTTCAATGTGCTTCACAGGATATATATTACATATAAGGTACAGTATAGTGAATAATTAATTTGATTTAGGGGATAATAGGCCAGAAATTCCTTTTTATTTTTGAATAGTGCCATAGAATCTTTAACGTCCACCTGAACAGGCAGAACGGACCTCAATTTAAGGTCATCCGAAGGATAGCAATACAGCGCACCCCTAGCAGTGCGTTGGAGTGTCATCTTGGATTATATTAGCTCTAACTCCTGATGTGGTGCTTCAACCCACAAAGATTGTAATAATCCTTGCATTTGATCTCGCACTTTTCACATCTTCTAGACATCTCAAAGCGCTTCACAGAATACACTGTGAAGAGAATTGACTGCTTTATTTGTGAGCTGAATGCGGCAGCCAATTGCTATTAATTATTATTATTATATGTGGGAGTGAAGGCAAGATTAAACAATGTCATGTAGCGCTTCAGTCTACATATGCTATGGTGGCCTCGTAACTGGATGTATCTACTCCCAGCCTGTTGTTCAATCTTAAATCATTTGCAAGACTATAGAAGAATTTTCAATATTTCTGGAGGGATACGGCCTTGGTAATTTTTGCCAATAATGAATGAATTAGTTGTTAAGGTCTGTAAATTGTGTAGGAGGGTCAGAGTATTTTATTTACTAATAACCTCTTCCTAGTAGACGTTTAACCAGTAGTGGAACAACATTTCGCTCTATATTAAAATGTAATTGGATGCTTCGTTCTGACTTTGACTTGCTATTCAGGTTCTGTGATACAGATTCTTTAATCATGTTAGGTTTAAATTGTTGCACGTTACACTCACGAGGCATCATTACTATAATTCTTTTATTTTTGTAACAAGAGTATAATTTTTGTTAAGAAGTGATAACCTAATTTTATGTACACAATGCTGTGGAAGAATACATTCAATAAAACTGGTTTATTCTTATAAAGGGATTTCACTTGTGGTATGTTTACGGATCAATCTTGAACTTGTTTCAGATTCCTTGTTGATATGATTTGGAAGTCTGTGGTGTAAACAGAAGCAACTTAATTTTCATAATAATTTCCAGTGACGGAATATGCATGCTCTTATCTAGATTGCTGGGAAAAATATTTTGCACACATCCTTCAAACTTATCAAGGAAATTTCTCCTGGCGTCATGACAAACAATTTCTCAAATAAGGAAATGATCATTTATTTCAGGTTGGTGGGACATTGCTGTGGAAATTCCATGCTGCATTCACCCACAAAACCCAATCATTCCACTTTAGAGTATATCCTGTGAAATTGTTTGGGACATCCTTCTGAAGCGAAAGGCCCTATATCAAATGCAAAGATTATTATTATTATAAACCTGCATGCCATTCACTAAATGTTAAAGTCCATGCTCTTGGCCACACACAGAACACGAGAGATTGTAATGCAATGACTATTCAGATTAAACTAGTAAAATAGATCAAATACGTATTTAAATGACAATATAAAGCAATTATTCCTTCAATACTAAAATCAAATTTTGTTTTTCTTGGTAATGCTGTAGAGAGGGAAATAATGCATATTTTAGAAAAGTAAGATTTCCTAAGAATGCTACTTCTGGTTGTCAGGATAGGAAACACCTTCATTTGTGTTGCAATGACTTCAACAGAAGCCATCATTGCTCTATATTTGGATTTTTTCTCTCTCGGATTTTTTGTCTCTTACCTTGTAAAACATTCAAATCTTTGAATGCTGAAGAGAATTAGAAGTAAAGTATAGTTTCTGCAAAACCACTTGGAGCTCCTGTGACTTAGTAGTTAGAGCACTTGTCTTGCAAGCTGGGGAGACCTTTGTTCGAATCCAGGTAGGTCAGGGAGAAATCTTAGGCAAGTTTCCTTACTCCACACACCTAATAATAATCCCTCCAAAAAAAACACAATACTAAAATCGGTCATTTCAATCCACGACTGTGTGTGGGATACTGCTGTGCACAATTGGCTGCTGCGATTCGCCCATAAATATACAGTCAATTCACTTTACAGTATATTCTGTGAAGCGCTTTGGGACATCGATAAGATATGAAAAGTGCTACATCAAATGCAAGGATTATTATTATTGGTGTTGAATTGCCCACTGATCCACTGCAGAATATTGTGATAAACCAGTATTGATGTCACAATGTTAATCTGCTTGTGAAACATCAGGGTCATGGAGATCATTTACTGACAGTCTGTGTCTGCACAGACATCCATTCTTGGTGAAAGCTGACTGAGAGCAAAATAAAAACATAGAACATAAGAACATATGAAATAGGAGCAGGAGTAGGCCATTGGCCCATCGAGCCTGCCCCACCATTCAATCATGGATGATATTCTACTCTAACTCCACCTACCTGCCTTATCCCCATACCCCTTAATCCCTTTATAAATGATAAATCTATCTGACTCAGTCTTGAATATGTTCAAGGACTGAGCATCAACAGCCATTTGGGGTAAAGAATTTCATACATTCACCACCCTCTGAGTGAAGAAGTTTTTTCTCAACTCAGTGTGAAAGGGCTGACCCCTAACTTTAAGACTGTGACCCCTGGTTTTAGATTCTCCAACCAGAGGAAACAACCTCCCACTATCTACTTTGTCGTGCCCCTTAATAATCTTATAGGTTTCTATAAGATGCCCTCTAATTCTTCTATATTCCAGAGAATATAGACCCAAATTAATCAACCGATCGTCATAACTCATCCCCCTCATTCCAGGTACTAACCTAGTAAACCTACGCTGCACTCCCTCCAAGGCAAGTACATCCTTTCTTAAATAAGGAGACCAAAACTGCACACAGTATTCCAGATGTGGTCTCACCAGGGCCCTATCCAGCTGCAGCGAGACTTCCCTACTCTTATACTCTAACCCTTTCATAATGAAAGCTAACATTGTTAGCCTTCCTAATTGCCTGCTGCAGCTGCATACTAACTTTCTGTGTTTAGTGCACAAGGACACCCAAGTCCGTCTGCATGCTAACACTTTCCAATCTCTCTCCCTCTAAAAAAAGACCTGCTCTGATGTTCTTGCGACCAAGGTGGATGACTTCGCACTTCCCTACATTATACTTCATCTGCCACCTAACCTATCTGTAACACGCTGCATTTTTAAAAATGTCATCCTTGGTATCAACGTTTCCTCCTAGTTTCGTATCATCAGCAAATCTAGATATATTAAGGTTGATGTCCTTAACTAGATCGTTGATGGAGATGGTAAACAGCTGAGGTCCAAGGACTGATCCTTGTGGCACTCCACTAGTCACATCCCGCCAATCTGAGAAAGACCCGTTTATCCCTACTCTTTGTTTCCTATCCATTAACCATTCCCTAATCCATATGTTCCCCCAATTCCATAAGCCCCTATCTTTTGGCTCAACATTTTATGCGGCACTTTATCAAATGCCTTCTGGAAGTCCAAATAGACTACATCCACTGATTCACCCTTATCTAGTTTACTCGAAATATCCTAAAAAAATTCTATGAGATTTGTCAAACTTGACTTCCCTTTTGTAAAGCCATGTTGACTTGGCCTAATTATATTGTGCTCCCCTAAATACCCCACTAAAACATCCTTAATCAAGGATTCTAAAATTTTTCCTATCACCGATGTCAGACTAACTGGCCTATAGTTCCCCATCTTTTTTTTTCCACCCTTTTTAAATAGTGGTGTGACATTTGCGATCTTCCAATCCATGGGGTCTGTTCCAGAATCCAAGGAATTTCGGAAGATCAGACACGAGGCCCCCACTATCTCATAAGCTACCTCTTTTAAGACCCTGGGATGCAAGCCATCCAGACCAGGGGATTTATCAATTTTTAGTGCTAACAGTTTCCCGAGTACCAATTCTCTGCTAATGAAGATTTCCCTAAGTTGCTCCCTGTCATTTACCCCTTAGTGTATCGTTATTGTTGGCAGACTTGTTGTGTCTTCTAGGGTGAAGACCGATGCAAAGTATTCATTTAAGGACTCCACCATATCACTCTCCCCCATTACAACTTCTTCTATCTTTGCCTCAAGTGGACCTACATTTACTCTCACTAGCCTATTCCTCTTATTATATTGATAAAAGAAATTGCAATCTGACTTAATGTTCCTAACCAACTTGCCCTCATACTCCCATTTTTTCACTCTTAATGAGCTTTTTAGTTATTTTTTGTTGGTTCTTAAAACTCTCCCAATCCTCAGATCTGCTGCTTTTCGTGGAAGTTTTATAGGCTTTTTCGTTTAATTTTATACTTTCCCTAATTGCTCTAGTTAGCCACGGATGAATTGCTTTCCCTACGGTACTCTTATTCTGCAGGAGAATATGCAACCTCTGTGAATTCTGTACTGCATCCTTAAATATAGTCCACTGTTGGTCTACCGTTCTACCTCCTAATTTGATTCTGCAGTTTATTTTACCCAGATCTTTCCTCATACCTACAAAATTAGCCTTATTTAAATTCAAAATACTTGCCTCAGATTTAACTATATCCCTCTCTAACTTAATACAACATTCAATCATGTTGTGATCACTCTGCCCTAGAGGAGCTTTAATATCTACATTGCCAACTGGCCCTGTTTTGTTACACAAAACAAGGTCTAGCATGGCTTGTCCCCTAGTTGGTTCCTCAGCGTGCTGCTCTAGAAAGCTATCTCTCATACACTCAAAGAACTCTTCCTCTAACCTACTTTTGCCAAATTGGTTTTCCTAATCTATGTGAAGATTGAAATCACCCACTATTATTGCTTTACCTTTCCTACCTTTCCTCTGATTTCTTGATTAATATCCTGTGCTATATTGTGATCACTATATGGGGGTCTGTATACCACTCCCATTAATATTTTCTGCTCCTTATTGTTTTTTATTTCCACCCATATTGATCCTACCTCCTGGTTATCGGATTTCAGATCCTTCCTCTCTGCTGCTTTTATTTCTTCCCTGATAGGGCTACCTCCCCCACCTTGTTTCCCACATTGCCTATCCATCCTATAAACTAAAAACCCTGCAATATTTAACTCCCACCCGAGATCTCCCTGTAGCCGTGTTTCAGTGATGGGTACTAAATCATACCCATATGTGTCTAATTGTGCCGTTAATTCATCCATTTTATTCTGAATGCTTCACGCATTCAAATATAAAGTTTTTAATTTCCTATCATTTCCCCTACTCTCTGATTCCCTATCTGCTTTGCTAAGCTTTTTACCCCTAGCTAACATATTCTTAATATTCATATTCACCAGTACCCTATCACTGGGCTTCTTTTCCCTGCTTGACACACTCTGCTCATCTCCCTCGTTAATCAGCTCTCCCACTTTCATCAATCCTAATTTTAATTGTTACGGATTACATCTGACTATGATTTTACTACCCCACCCCCACCTCCATTCGTAGTTTAAAGCCCTGTCTACTTCTCTATTTATTCGCGTCGCCAGGATATTTGTCCCAGCCCTTAGGTGGAGTCCATTCCTTTGGAATAACTCCTGTCTCCCACAAGACGGGTGCCAGTGGCCCATAAAATGAAACCCCTGCCCTCTGCACCACTCTTTTAGCCAGGCATTCAAATCCTTAATTTCCTTTTGCCTGTACCAATTAGCCCCTGGCTCAGGTAACAATCCCAATATTAATACATTCGAAGTTCTATTCATTAGCTTAGTTCCCAATTCCTAGAACTTGCTTCTCAACTCGTCCCTACCAGTCCTACCGACATCATTGGTCCAACATGCACCAAACCTCAAGTGTTGAAGGATTCAAAATAATAAATGAGAGCAGAAAGAGGTTCTTCAAGGCTGTAATTGAATCTTGGGTTCATCTAACTGAACTGCACAATGAGCTTCAGTTTCCGTGTCAGGATGTCTGAATCTTTTGATTGAACTGTTGCTCTGTAAACGTCACGGCTATCATTTCACATTTAATATATTTTGCGAAGAATGAATTAAACATAAAGTATGTGTGGTGGAGTCTGGAAGGAAATTGAAAATCTATCTTGTTAACTGAAACCTGAAGATTCAATGAGATAGAATTTATTTGTGACCAAGTAGACCTGTAGGTTGAGTTGCAACATTGAACCAACCTTCTCCTGCAACCAGAACCATCTTTGGTATTGCAAAACAGACAGTAGTACAACAATATAATCCTTGCATTTGATATACAGTGCCTTATCATGTCGTTGAGACATCTCAAAGTTCATCATAGAATATATTGTAAAGTGAATTGTATTTTCTAGGTAAAATACAGAAGCGAATTGCATCCAGCAGGTTCCCACAAACAGTTGTGGTTGAGTGACAAATTAGTATTACTTGTTTAGGAATTATTATCCCTGGAAAATGATGTTCCAATTAACTAGCAACCTGGTTACTACTTAGTGTTAGGTAAACAGGTGTGTGGAGGAAGGAAATGTTTTGCCTTACCAGGAATGAAACCCAGGTCTCTCACTTGGAAAGCGATTGCTCGAACCACTGAGCTAGCAATAACAACAACTTGGATTTATATAGCACCCTCCACGCCGAATGGCGAATGCTGAACAAATGTAAAACTATTGTAAGATTTATTTTGCCACCAGAAATCCATAATTTTTAAAAAAATCCAATTGGTTCATCATTTCCATACTGCAGTACTAGGCAGTCATCCAATCATTGCTTTCCAATCTGCTCTCTCTTTGATTCTTGGGACGCTATCCTGACCCGAAAGGGTCAGGATAGCGTCCCAAGAAACATATAAATGTAATTTTGTATTGTAGTCATTTATTCATTCAACCTCTCCACGTGAATTAGGCATTATCATCAGTAAGTATTCATTTGGGAATGGGTCCAGAAAGTGTTGCTCCTCACTGCTGCCACCAGTACCTACATCGCAAAATGGCTCCTAATTTGGCACAAATCTAGTGCTTACTTACAAAGGGTATAAAGGGGGTCAGTGTGGATAGTGAAAATGATTGGTGCTTTCTTCCTGTTGCTCTTCTGAAGTTTTGGACATGGTGAGTTGATCCATACTTCTAGCAGCATTTTGTGTTGTCCAAAGCAGGCAAATTCTAATGCTTGTAGCCTTATTTCTGTTTTTCAATATGCATGACACCATTCATTGGCACTATTGGATGCATATTGTCCCACACATAGGTGTGTGAGGTCCACAACAGTGTAGATTTGCAAGTAATCTGTCGAAGAAGGAGCCTTTTCTCATTCCACCCTCTCTTGTGTTGGTAAATACTCTTTGCAGATGCATCAACTTAAAAACATAGGAAATTAGGAATTGCTGTGCAAAATAAATCCAATACTCTGCTATGTTGCCTTCTACCATCATGGTAGTCACATTCGACAGGGTAACCAAAAGGCCATGATATCTACTTATTATCTAAACGTATACATATATATACAATTTCTTTAAGATTTATGAGACATTGCAATGGTATTACGACCCTCAATTGTCCTTTCTACCCCCAAATCCACACCATGAACTGCTCAGTCCCCACCAACTTTGCCTCACTCCATCACAGCCTCACCCGTCATGCCGCTGAAACCCTCATCCAAACATACATTACATCTTCGCTCGACTATACCAACTCCCTGCTTCTTGGCCTTCTCAATTGTTCCATTCCCAAGCTGCAGATCATCCAGAGCTTGTGTCCTCTCCCGCACCAGGCTTCGCAATCCAATCACCCCCACCCTCACTCCCACCCTTGCCTGACTCCACTGGCTTCCCCTCCCCCAGAGGATAGAATTCAATATCGTCTTCAAGGCCTTCCACAGCCTTGCCCCAACCTACCTCTGTGATTTGCTAACCTCATACTAACCTGTCCGCGATTTCTGCTCAGCAGGCTGTGACTTGTTCCACATCCACCAGCAGTCCTGTCCCACCATTGGCAGTCGGACCTTCAACCTTTCTATCCCCACACTATGGAACTCCCTCCCATATTCCCTTCACCTCACTTCCTCTTTTGCCTTCTTCAATTATAACAATAGTAATAAATTAGTCACTTTAATCCACAACTATTTGTGGGACACTGCTGTACGCAATTGAATGCGTGTTTCGCCCAAAACATATACAGTCAATTCACTTTACAGTATATTCTGTGAAGCGTTTTGAGCTGTCTCCAAGACCTGATAAGGCTCTACATCAAATGCAAGAATTATTACTATTATTATTATTAATCAAGTCGCATCTCAAAACTCTACTCTTCGACCAAGCCTTTCGCCATCCTCCTACCCTGTCTACCTTCCATCCTCCTTGATCCCGACATCCAGCTTGAGTACAAATCACTGACTATCCAGCACCTTGCAACATCCTCCTGACGTGAAAGTCACTATACAAATATAATTTTGTATTTGTACTACACTTGCTAAGTGCCATGTCTTAAATTACTGAATGTACTGTATTCCAAAGTATTATGTTCTAAAATAAATCTATATTTCTATATCAATATCATATCTATCTATATCAATCTGAATTGATACTTTCTGGTTGTGGTTGTGTCCTCTAGGGACCGTGATCTATACATTTTCCACTGACTGACACTCCTTCCCTCCCTCCTTCACCCACCCACCCACCCACTCACTCACTCACTCACTCTGCAGATTAGCTTTGAATTTAACCAACCTCATTCACATGCCGTGTCCTCTGGTTCCACTGTTCTGAACAAAATGGAACAGCTTGTCATCATCTACATTTTTGTGTTTGTTTACAATCTAAAACACAGCAAGCATATCACCTCTCAACCTTCACTTTTTCAGCGTGAACATGCCCTGTTTACTTAATCGCTCCTCATAATCCAGTCCATCTCTCCCTTGAATCATCCTGGTTGCCCTCCTCCAGATCCTCTGAACCACTGCAACATCATTGTTGCGTTCTGACAACCAGAATTCTACACAGTATTCTGCGTACGGTCACACCAATCATCTATAAAGTGGCAGGATTACAACATTATTTCGGCTCAATATTGACCTTTTAATACATCCCAACATCTGCTGTGCTTTCCTCACTGCCAGCTATCACAGTTCTGATAGCTACAATTTAGACCCCTTTATTTACATGATACATAATTATTGTGTGTCAGCCTGGTTCAGTGGCTCAAATACCTCTAACTCAGATGATTGTGTATTCAGGCCATATGCAGGGGTATGCAACTCAGTGTAGTGCTGGGGGTGTGCTGCCTTGTAGGTTGGTACTGCTTTTCAGCTGAAATGTTAAGCTGAGGTCCCGCTGCCTGTCCAGGTAGACAACAAGAGCAAGAACAACAACAATAAATTGCATTTATAAACATTGGGAGGTCACGAATGCTGCAGAAATTAATTATTCACCGCTAGCCATGAGGGTACATGACTTAATTCTCTACCAACCTGCCTATCTCCTGCGTTCAGCGGGCTCCGGTCTGCTCCATGTCTCCTGCCCAACCCGCCCTACCGTTAATAATGGCCGGGCATTCAGCCTCTCTGCCCCCACACTTTGGAGCTCCATCCCACAGTCCCTTCGCCTCGCTTCCTCCCTTGCCTCCTTCAAGGCTGGTCTCAAGATCCTCCTTTTCGATCGTGCCTTCTGCTGCCCTCCCACCTCTCTCCCTTCCCTCCCCACCACGCCTCCCCCATGCTCAGTTCCCGACCCCTGACTGTTCAGCACCTTGGGACGTCCTCCCGACGTGAAAGGTGCCCTATAAATGTAATGTTGTTGTTATTGTTGTTCTTGTTGTTCATTATTCTGCTGAAAACCATAATGAATCATACAGAGAGCCAAGTCAGTCTTACAACAATCAGCAGTCGGACAGCCATGCATAAGCAACAATAATAGAAACTAATAACTGATTACACTGTAGCTTTCATATATTATCAACAGTGTAATTGAATCCTTGAACTGACAACAAAACACTGTCATGAGTCCATGTGGAACCAAGAGGGTTGTCATTGATATGGGGAAGAGCAGCATTTGTGGCGCAACATTTTAATAAAGCAAAAACATAAGTATTCTGATTTTGTGGATACATGTTCACGAAAGTCAGATTCTTACCACAATCTTATCATACTTTAGCCTCTTACCCAGACAATGTATACATACACTGTTAAACATTACTCCCCAGTTTGAGACGTCTCCTCCGAAAGAAAGCACTTCAAACAATACTGTGCTTCTGTTGCACTCACTAAACAATCAGGCTCAACTATTAGCTCAAATCTCAACAAGGATAACAATTGCATCCTTCCCAACCAGTGATGATTATGCTATCAGTTGATCCTACCTGATACCTTACTTTCACTCTGATTTATTGAAGAGCAAAGCTCATTAAGCTCTCTTATATCTAGCCTTGAATACATCAATTGTCTTCAAAGCCAATTTGGGTGCTTTGAAAACCAGAAACAGCACAACTAAAGCAGACAAACAGCAATAGGCCTACTGAACTACGTTTCCATTTCGACCCTTGATTGTGGATCCATTAATGTTCTGTCTGCCTGCTGTGTGACATCAAGGACTGGATAAACCTGAATATAACACCTTACACAAAATGCCACCAAAACCTTTGTTCACATTTGGTACCTAGCAATTCAGATTCCCTAATGTAACTTGTTAATCTACCAAGATTCACCATTCACAAGCTCCAGCCTTTACAAAACACTGCCACGTACACCAAACTCCACACTTCAATCACCCCACTCCTTGTCAGGCTCCCTAACTGCAGCATTGTGGAGCTCCTGTGGCTCAGCGGTTAGAGCACTTGTCTTGCAAGCTGGGGAGACCAAGCTGGGGAGACCTGTGTTAGAATCCAGGCAGGTTAGGGCGAAACCTTGGGCAAGTTTCCTTACTCCACACGCCTAATAATAATTCCTCCCAAAAAAAACACAGTAATAAAATTGGTCATTTCAATCCACGACTGTGTGTGGGACACTGCTGTGTGCAATTGGCTGCCGCGATTCGCCCACAAATATATAGTCAATTCACTTTACAGTATATTCTGTGAAGCGCTTTGGGACATTGATAAGATGTGGAAAGCACTATATCAAATGCAAGGATTATTATTATTATTATTATAGAATCTTTGATCTCATCTATAAATCCCTTCATGTCCTAGTAGCTCCATTTCAACTCTTCTGATCACCCCTCCCCCACTAGTGCATCCCTCTCAGCATCAGTGGCTAAGCCTTTAGTAACTGTGCCCACAACCTCTGGAACTCCACTTCTCTACTCCTCCATCTTCTTCTCTCTTTGATCTGTTTTTAAATGCCCATTGAGGATAAGTTCACATAGACCGGGCAGCATGGAAACGGGCAAATCGGCCCAATCAGTCCATAATGTATAATGTTCATATAATAATATATAACATAACGAGATATAGTGGTATAGTGAAATTACACAATCAAGCTGTTTCTTAAATTAGTCTAATGTCCTGACCTCAACCAATTTTCTTGGTGAACCATTACAGTCACTTGGGACGTCCCCGACGTGTAAGGCACTATTTTGTTGTTGTTGGAGTACACCTGGGTGAAGAAATACATCTTGGTAGCTGTACTGAAATTTCCTCTGTGATTTTCTGCTTCCGTATACTCACCTGCTCACCCGTTTACAAACCCCTTCATGCCTTGGCACCTTTCTACTTTTCTACACAGGAGCTTTCAGCCACTATCAGCACAAAACTTTGGAACTTTCTCCCTTAATCCCTCCACCGTGCCCCTTCCCTCCCCGTTTTGAGATCATGCCTGAGGCCTTCAGCTTCGACTGTGCTTATGAATAATATTATAATAACCCTTACATTTATATAGTGCTTTCCACGTATTATCGATGTCTCAAAGTGCTTCACAGAATAGCACAATGTCCCAAGCTTGGTACCAGAGCAAGGGGGGAGGGAGGAGACAAGAGGGAAGAAGGGGGGGAAAAGATATAGGGACCAGAGCAGGTGTCGTGGTTGGGAGAAGGAAAGTAGGAAAATTGACTGTATATTTGTTGGAGAAACATGGCAGCCAAATTGCGGTCCTATGAACACCTCCTCCCACCCCTGGCTCGGTGTCAGGCTCCTCCACTGTTAAGCGTTCTGAGACACTATCGCCCATATGAAGTGAACAGCGTTATATAAATGCAAGTTTAGGTTGAAAGTGTTGTTCCTGGTTTACTTTGTCAATCCTATTTAAAATCTTACATATGTCCAGAAAGTTCCCACTGAGATAACTGGGCTCTGGTTATTTTCGAGAATCAAATATTCTCTCATCTTATAATAATAAATAATAATAATCTTTGCGTTTTTCACATCTTATCGACGTCCCAAAGCGCTTCACAGAATATACTGTAAAGTGAATTGACTGTATATATTTGTGGGCGAATCGCGGCAGCCAATTGTGCACAGCAGTGTCCCACACACAGTCGTGGATTGAAATTACCAATTATATTACTGTGGGTTTTTTTGGAGGGATTATTATTCGATGTGTGGAGTAAGGAAACTTGCCCAAGGTTTCGCCCTGGCCTGCACACAGGTCTCCCCAGCTTGGTCTCCCCAGCTTGCAAGACAAGTGCTATAACCACTGAGCCACAGGAGCTCCACTTCAAGAATACGTACAAATACAACAACAAAATCATATTTGTAGAACGCCTTTCACGTCGGGTGGACGCCCCAAGGCGCTGAAATGGAAGCGTCTACACATCACTTCCCTCAGAAAATGGTCTCTGGTCTCGCTGGAAGGATGCAGCTTTTAATAAACTTTATTAAAACACAAACAAGCAATCAATGGAGGGTATAATAAAAACCAATAAGAATGTTTACATTTGGCGGTGCATATTTCACTCCTTTCACAAGATGCTACTCCGCGAGAGCGGCTATGTAAGTGCAAGTCTTTGTGGAATCCCAAGCGTATTGGTTAAGAGTATTCGCCTAAGTAATGAGAGGATCATGGTTCGTCTCCAGGGCAAGGAAAAATCTTAGGTTTTCTTACTCCACATCCTCTAGTTTATCTAGCACTATGGAGGAACCTGATTTCAAGTCGAACGTGGCAACCAATTTGTGCAGAGCCACATTCCCACCATCAGCAATGAAGCTGTTTTATTCGGGGGATTGTTGGCCAGGACATTGTGTTTGTGCGGAGAGGGTGGGGGGAGAGGGGGTGAGGGAAGAGAGACACAGACACACACACAGAGAGCAGGTGGGGGGAGAGGGGAAAGAAAGACACAGACATACATACACAGAGAGCAGGTGGGGAAGAGAGACAGTGACAGACAGACAGAGCAGGTGGGGGGAGAGAGGGGAAGACAGACACAGACACACAGAGAGCAGATGGGGGGAGAGAGGGGAAGAGAGACAGACAGACAGAGACACAGAGCAAAACTCCCTTAAATTCAGCCACGTTAAGTGTGATTTAGCTCCTGATGTTCACTGAGCGGCTGTTTGCAGGGTCCAGGGAGGGCCGGGGTGGGGTGGGGGGGGGGGGAGAGAGAGGGGGGGCAGCTTCAGTGTTGCTGCAAACTGCCAGTTCAGCTCAACTACTGCCCTCCCCTCTCTCCTCTCCCCTCCACTCTCCCCCCCCCCCTCCCCTCTTTCCCCTCCACTCCCCCATCTCTCTCCCCCCCTCCCCACTCCTCTCTCCCCCCCACTCCTCTCTCCTCCCCCCCCTCCACCTCCTCTCTCCCCCCCCCCCCCTCCCACCCCACTCCTCTCTCCCCCCCCCTCCCCCCCCCCCACCCCTCTCTCCCCCA